>JAQPPZ010001094.1:0-1366320 GCA_028583015.1 Wollemia nobilis
CCTATGGCAATGGAGCCATCATAGGTATTGGGGGCAAAGCGGGGTATTGAGGTGGTGCTGGTAATGCAGGAACGGTAGGCTATGGCATTGAATACATGAGGAAATGCACTTGTGGTGTAACGATTTGGGTTACAACGGGGTTAGGATTCCATGATGAGAGGGGATATACAGGGGTTATGGAGTCTTGCGACGTAGCTGCATTCAGGCATTGTGTCTGCAAAAACTCTGGGAATATAGGCATCAACATCCTTTGGGGAAGCTTTCCTACGGCTATCAGATCCATTTCCACTTTTTGGGCTAATTCATAGAGCCCAGGGAAAGTATTCACATTTGAATACCTTACCATCACACTGATATCTGGATTGAGGGCCCTCAGGTAGTAGTATGCTGCAGCCTCGCTGGTTGGCCGAAGTCTAGTAGGTACTCTTTGCCAAGTCCGAGTGAACCTCACATTGAAGTCTGCAATTTCCTCCTGCTGGTGTCTCTGACTTGTCATAAATTGATGCAAGAGGGAGGAAGGGTCAATAGACTTGTTGAAACCTCTGATCAGTTGTCTAGCTAACTGGTCCCAAATTGTTATGGTACCAAGCGAAAGCGATCTATACCAATAAAAGAGTTTTCCTCAGAGGGATAAAACTAGAAGCTTCACCATCACTCCTTCGGTGATGTTGTGTATTGCCACTAGAGAAACTATGTCTTGAATGTTTTCTAGAGCGGTTTTCCCCGTACCATCGAAGGTAGGAATTTTCTTCATCGTAGCAGGTGGAACCTATCCTTGTCCCACCAGGTTTAATGGTCCAAAAGAGTTCCATGATGGGAATGACCTGGGTTATTGTTGCTGTGGTGGTAGCTGCTACTGCTGCTGTTGGTGTGCCATGCCTGTGCTTGGAGTTGGAAAGATAGGGATTCCTGAAGTCCATTGTAGGTGACTGACTGAAGCGAAAGTGCTTGGATGATCAAGGGAGTTAGGGGGATTAGGGGGCAGACTAGTTACTGTGCTATTGGAAGTCAGACCCTCTTAATCAAATACAACTTCTTGCGAAGGCGCCCTCCGTAATAGCTGTTCGGGTGTTATCAGCCTAGGGTGCTCTTCGAAAGCATCAATGTCGAGTTCAAAAAACTCAGTTCCTTCTCCACTATTCCTAACTCGATATCTTGTTTGCATGAAGGCACGGATACTTTGGTATCGATCTCAATGACTTTGAAATTTCTAGGTTAAGCAGAGTCGCCAGATGCTAGAGTCTGTTTGGTAATGAGATAAGCATCGACTCTCACTACCACTCATAAGGTGAGACGGACCGGGTCCCATCGGGCGTGCCAGAAATTGTTGGTCACAAATTTGCCATAGGAAAGAATTTTGTATGTATACGTGCCCTAGACCTGGACCAACATTGAAATGCCGGAGGGAAGAGATGCCCTTCGTGCCAATATTTGGAGAAAGGCCGACTCCTTTACTAAACTACTATTTTTGTTTAAAGATAAAAGTGTAGGAAAGAGATAAAAAGAGTAAGAGTGCAAGAAATAAATAAAAGATTAGGGAAGAAACATAGTTGGCTGATTTCACGAGGGGAAGAACTAGCAGCACGATCACTAAATAATACCTTGGAGTAACAACAATAAATACAAAAGATAACACATAAATGAACACCACACTAAATTTCTTATGTATCCTCTAGACGAGTTCCAAGATTCACTTACTCCCCTACGCCTAAATCTAGATTTTAGAATTATAACGAACATGAAACATGTAAATATAGCAGAAACACTATCCACAGGCAGCATACAAGAACATTAACATGGCATTTTATCCCCTATGTATCCTCCAGAAGAATTCCAGGGTTCTATTCCTAATTACACACCTAAATTCAGGATTCAGAATTATAGTATACAATCAAAGACAAAATAGTAGAAATAATCACAGAAGGCAGCATACAAGAGAGAAATGAGCCCAAAGTCTTTAATATCAATTGCAAGAATAAAGTTACAACAACTTTCTAGCAAAATTTCCCCCCCTTTTTTTCATTAAAATTCAAGGGTTTTTATAGAGGACCCGACCCTTTGAGCTATCATTGCACAAAACCTAACAGTACACCCTCAAAAAATTGGCAAATATGCCTTCGCTTCTCATGTGACTGAGTTATCACATCCGTTCCTATATTTAACAATTACGACCGCTTTAGCCAAGGAAATTCTCATTAATGGACCGCCTGAATTGTCCTCAATCTCTAGGCGCAATGCTCGAGTGGCTATCGGGTCCATTGGGTTTTCCTCCTGCGGCTGACCTTTCCTTTTCCATTGCTGAAAATGAGTCCCGGGTCTTTCGGGTAAGTAAAGATGCATTAATGAACCACTCAATTGTCTCAAAGAAATACCCAGTCTTGGGGTGTGTGCCCTAGAGAACTTTGCTGAATTTTAGTTTGAGGAGTTGCTTCGCCATGGATGAGAGCCGAAGTGGGATAGACTTTGTATTGGTGCTTCGTAGTGAAGGAACATCCAGAAATAGCTTCGCTTCGAACTTCTTTCAAACTGGCCGTTCAGGGAAAATTTAAGCGAAGTAGAATTTTGCCTTAGAAAATTTTGGGCATACAGTTAGGCTTCTACTGAGGGAGCTTTGCACAAAATTCAGCCGAAGTGGACCTTCAAAATTGCTTCGCCGTGAACCGTTGCAAAAACAACCGTTTGGGGAAAATGCAAGCGAAGCTCCTCCATGCCTTAGAAAATTTTTAGGGACAACCAGCCTTCGGAGGGGAAAGCTTCGCACTTGAGTCACCCAAAGTAGGTGCTTCAGGAAGATTTTGAGCGAAGTAGATTTTCCTAAGGAGTGGTGCGCCAAAAGGGACGACCGAAGCAGGTGCTTCGCTAGCATTTCTGTAAAGTGTTTTTCCACACTCAAGAATTTGTTTTGGCATTTTACTTTACATTGTATGCTTCGCAAAACTTCGGCCTGAAGCTAGTCTTGTGGGAGCTTCGCTTGCGAAGCTCTTTCTGTGCCTTAGAAAATTTGGCTTGCACCTATGTTTTTTCTTGCCTGCTATTTGCAAAGCTCCTTTTTATTGCTATATTATAGGCGAAGCTCTTTCAAATTCAGTTATTTACAAGGGGGATCCAAAAAATGACAGCCAAAATTGCTGCAACACTACTATCAACAAAAATAAGGAAAAATATATTAAGAAAATCAACAGAATCAAATTTCACTACCCCTTCAGAAGCAATGTGACAAAACTTGTCTATAGTACCTTATCTTCAGCTTCACTGTCTGAATCTTCGGTATGCTTTAAGTATCCTTCGATACCTGCGGTCGTTTGTTTGCCTTCACTTTCAAAGTTTTTAGCCTTCTCTAGTGCTTTTGCATACATTGAGGATGGTACTACCTTCATTTTCTTCTTGAATTTTGGTAGTAGCCCATCCAAAAACCATTGCTTTATCATACCGTCAGCAGGGTTCATCTCCATTTTGTCTGTTAGTTGTTTCAATCTTCTATTGTAGCTTTTGACATCTTCATCCAATTTTTGCTTAGTAACGCATATTTTTGTGATGATGTCCATGTCATACCTCAGTGTTTGAAATTATTTTATGAATGCAGTCGTCAGTTCTTCCCATTGTATAAATGCTCACATACTTTGTGTTTTCAACTACCAGTCTATCGCCATGCCTCACAATGTGGCTGGGAACAGTTGCAACCATTGTGTGTCTTGTGTGACCCCATTTGCTCCCCAAATGGTAATGCAAGTTCCCACATGTCATGATGGATCCTCCTTTCCTTCACCTAAAAAAGGTGGGCATTTCTGTTGTATTGTTCTATTGGTAGGGTTTTCTGCCATGGTATTATGTCTTCCTAGTGTTGGTGGTTGTAGTTTTTGATTCGATTGTCTACCTACTATTGGTGGTGCAATGTTGTACTCAAATAGCCTTCTTCCCATCTCCAATTGGTCTCTGCTTTGAGACATTCGCAAATATACCAAACGTAGCTCCAGCCTTCCTCCCCACGAACCTCTGCGTAGGTGCCTCGATACAAGGTTTTCTCCTTCAGTATCCTCTGGCCACCCTTCCCTCACTGGTTCTGGTGTTGTCATCCAATATTCAATGATGGGCTCTTCCTCAACTATTTTTTTAATGTTTGTGTTGTCTTAAATATTCCACACTCTCTTCACCTCAGGGTGAGACACCTCTATGGTCTCGTTTGTCCTTAAGTTCATCAGTCGTGCGCTTCTTCTTACCAATTTTTGATTTTTGTTCTGTGACCTGAAATCAGTCATTCACCTTTTACACCTATCACTTATGTCTTTATACTCCGGGTTTTAATTAGGCAACGACGCCAAATGTAGACAAGGGTGAGTACATTTTGAGATGGGGTGATGACAAGGTAGTTTCAGGCTATCAACAATGAGTATATGGGTTACAAGATCAGTTATCCAACAGTGTAGACAATTGTCCAGGTTTAGATGTCAGGGGCCTAGACATCAGGTGAGCAAAGCCTAGACGTCATGGCTATAGGAGTAGACGTCAAGGTGCTTCCCGTCACAGTAGAAATAGACGTCAGGGATCTAGACGTCACAGGGGAAAAAATGGACGTCAGGTCCTTAGACATTGCAAGGGTCAAACTAGACGTCAGGTCCTATTGACAATTTTGTCACATTTTGTCCAAAGGGGTAAAATTTTAAAATATTGTTTGTTTTTTATGTTTGAATCCTCCTCCTCCATATTTTATTTTCTTCGCTCTTCTGTCATTTTCATGACACTCCGACGTAGCTAGTACCCGCTTTTCGCCTACCTCTATGGTCATTTCAGGTGCAGGAGCCTCTTCGCTTACAAAACAAGGCAAAAAAGGACAACTTCACCCAAAAATGAGTTTAATAGGCAGCTTCACTAAGAAGATAGGCAAGAAGCCCCTTTGGGATTGAAAATCAGCTAAGGCATGGGGAGTGGTTTGGCCAAAATACCCAGCGAAGCTACACTTTGGATCCAATTCCAATGAACCTTCCAGTCCTAGTAACGAAAAATCCTAAGGCAAATAGCTTACTTCGCCCAAAAAGTTGTCGAAGTTGCACTTTGGCCAGTTTTCCAGTGAACCATCTCCAAAAGAAGCACCAGTTTGGGCTTAAGCTTGGCGAAGCATGCACTTCGGGCATCAGGTAGGTCAAAATTTCACTTCGGGGCCCATTTTGGTGAACTTCCACCCAGAAGATGAAGAAAAACTCTAAGGCAAGTGGTCCGCTTCGCCCAGAACCCTGCCGAACTGCCACTTCGGGCCTCAACTTCAGCGAAGCACCCATTCACAGCGAAGTACAAGCTCAATCAAGGATTTTTCCAAGGCAAAAGAGTTAGGATTTTCTTCACTCCTTATTGCAGCTAACTGCCACTTCGGGCAAACTCCCTGCCAAACTACCACTTCGAGCCTCAAACCCAATGAAGCATCCATTTCCTGTGAAGTGGTAAGGCAAAAATGTTCGTCTGCTTTTCTCTCCAGGCTAGCAAGCTTGCGACTTCGAGCCAGCTCCCAGTCGAACTTCCACTTCGGGCTGATCCTCCAGCAAAGGTGCACTCTGAGCTTGACCTCAGCGAACCACGCCTAGTAAATCCTATTTTAGACTTAGGCAAACTGATACATTCAGGGTCTATTCTCCCCCTAGCCTCCGCAAACTATCAGTTCAAAAAAATTTCTTGGCGAAGCTACACTTCGGGTGCAATTCTAGCGAACCTCCATCCCAAGTGGGATGTAGGCCAAAACATCAACGAAGTATCCCCTAGGCACCTTCTGACTCAAGTGCTACTCTTGAGGGGCACGCTTCCAAAGGAAAATTGGATGGCATTTAAATCCAAGGCATCTTCATGGCATATAAATGCAAATCATCCGCTCAGAGTGGTCTCCTCACCAACTGTAGTAATGAGACAGGAGGTCTCAACTGCAAAATTCATCAAGGGTCAAATCTCAGCTACCCTAGCATCCTGGTGTGCTTTGTCATTGATTGTTCAGAGGTGAGGCCCTTTATAAAAACCCATGCATTGTAATGAGAAAATGGGGGGAATATATTGCTAGAAAGCTTTTGTATTCAAAATTTTGCATCAATACTAAGAATCCTTGGCTTTGACTCTATATCTTCTTTATATGACGCCTTTGGCAAGCATTTCTACTAATTTCATTTATTTTTCTGATTGCTGTAATTCTGTTATCTGGATTTAAGCATTAGAAGATAAGTGAACCTAGAATCTTTCTAAAGGATACATAGGGAAGTAAGCGTAGTGTTAGTTTCTATTTCATTCTCTGTGTTGATAGATGCAGGTTTAGGTATAGATAAGTGATTGTGCTGATTGTTATTCACCACTATTACTGCTATGCAATTTACATTTCTTTCTACATTTTTCCCATCTCTTTCTCCTTCCCTAATCTAAAAACCTAAAGTAGTGTAGTATAGGAGCCAACCTTCTCCAGATATTGGCACGGAAGGCATCCCTTCATTTTGACCTTTCAAGGTTGGTTTGAGTCTAGGGCACGTATGCAAACCAAAACCTTTCCTAGGGTGGATTTGTGACCAATAGTTTATGGCATGCTCGGTGGGACGCAATTATTCCACCTCATAAGCAGTATTGAGGAAGTGATGTTTGTTTCAGTGCTGTCAAACCTGAACATCTGGCGACTCTGCTAAACTCGGATACCTCCAAGTCTCGGAGACTAGTCTAAGAAAATCACATCTTCATGCGTAGGAGATGGAGAGTTAGAAATACAGAAGAAGAGATTGAGTACTACGAGCTTGACATCAATGCCTTCGAAGAATACCCTAGGCTAGTCAGGTCTAATATCTCTCTGGACAAAGCATCATCACAGGAAGATGTCGTTGCTGAACAAGATCCAACTTTAGATACCACTACAACCAGCTGTCCTCCAAATCCTCCAAACTCTCCAGACCATTAGGACATTCCAACTTCACCTGACCTGCAGTTAGGCACCGCGGGAGCTCCTGCTTAGCCAAACCAGCTGTTGCTATCGCCATTACCACCTCCTAATCAGTCAAATCCAAACACAAATATGATGAACCCACCACCAAATCAAAATCAATAACAAAATCAATAACAAAATCAACCGTCAAACCTGCCCAAGTTGTTTGCAGCTTGGAACCACTCGGGGCCTTTGAACCTAGCAATGCAATATCATATTCCTGCTGTAGCGCTCAAGGCCATCCCTACCTATGACGACACTGGAAAAACTATGCAAGAGCATGTCCAGGACATTGCTGCTCTAGCTACCATTCACGGTATCACGAAAGAGAACATCATGGTAAGGTTGTTAGTCTTATTCCTCAGGGGGAAGCTCCTGTACTGGTATAAATATTTGCCGCCTGACACCATTGCTACATGGGACTAGTTGGCAGGAGGGCTAATACAAGGGTTCAATGAATTGGTGGACCCTTACTCCTTGCTCCACCAGTTCATGACCATTTAGAGACACCCACAGGAGGTCCATGATTTCAATGTTAGATTTGCTTGGACCTAGCAGAGAGTCCCTGATGGCCTGTGGCCGAATCCTAATCAAGATGCATTTTATTTCCTTAAAGCGTTCAACTCTGACCTTAGCATGAATATCTGGTACTCTAGCGTCAACACTTTCCCAAATTTATATATGCAAGCGCAGAAGGCCGAGGCTGATTTTATTGCCATTGGCAAACTTTCACCGAAGCCGACAATGCCGATCTATCCTGATTTGCCTCAATACTAATACTCCAACACATCTAATCAGATCCCTCCCATACCTTCCATGTATCCAGTTCCCTTGTGGAATCCAAATCAAGTGCCCAATTTTTCATAGCTTCTCGCTCCTCTAGTTCTGTAGCTTCCTCCGCCCCCACAATATCTGGCTTTGCCTTCGCCTATAGCACTGCTACCATTGCCGACTCCACTGACTGTTGACCCGCAAACCAAGATTCTACAAGAATTGGAGTCACTTAATTCCACCATGAGAACACTGTCCAATGATATGGTAGTGATGAAAAAGAAACAGGCTCAGCAGGAATTCCTACCAAGAAGACCCTATCCTCCTCCAACGATCACAAGAGATCAAGCAGCCCAGACCGGTATACCTCCCCCAAATAATGCCGCTATCAGTGAAGATCCGAGCAGCTCAGATTATGTGCACTGGTGTTCCACATACAATGACCCGCATGGGGAGGATACTTGTATGGCACATCGACACTATGCTCAAACACTAGCGGGCAGCGCCCTTAGCGGCCAAGTTAACATGATTATGGAGGCAGACTGCAACCTCATGATCCCCGAGGACGAGTAGGTTTCAATTCTTACAAGAGATGGAAAGAAGCCAATTGAGGTGGATGTAGCCCAAATGGAACCTTTGAAGGTGTATACCCCCCGTGAAAAGAAGCAACCTCCAACAAAAGCTCCTTAAAAATTTCCCTTGCCCGCTCTAGCGAAAGAGAAACCCTTGCCAACAAAAGCTCCAGTATTGTAACCTCAAGGTGAAACCAAGGAGCAGGCCAGGGAGAAGCTCAAGTACCCTTCACTGAAGAAGAGGTAGAGAGTTGAAGCCACATAGCAATACTGTACCAAGTATGAGGCTGTGAAAGAACCAAAGGTATCCACCGCCGTGAAATACAACATTGTTGAAGAGTTGAAGAAGACTCCTGCGAAGATAAGCTTGTATGATGCCCTGCAACTTCCCGGGCAGGTTGACCTGCTGCAAGAGTCACTAAAATCTACCAAGGGGGCAAAGCAAACACTTCCTATGTTAGCTCAAACTCTAACCACCTTAGCCATAGGAAAAAATAGGCCCCCGCTGTTCTACTTGTCTCTTCGGATGGAAGGGTGGGTCGTGCACAATTGCATGATTGATTTCGGTGCAGCGACCACCATCATGCCAAGGGAAGTTTGTGAGGAAATGGGGATGGAATACACACATAGCAGCCCAAGTGTTCTAAAAACAATAGGCATCATCGAGGATATTCCCATACAGCTACACAAGGTGCCTCAAATTGTCGTAATATAGGAGGTGGTGGTTGTTGACCTGGAGTTGTACTTCATCATGTGCCTTTCAAGGGAGTTCATTGCCAAGCTGGGCGGTTATATTTCTATGGACTACTCGCATATGGAGGTCCCATTCAAGGGGAGGAAGGTAAAGATCTACAATGATAAACCCTCCACATTACTCATCGAGAAGATAGCCGAAGAAGGGTAGCAAGATGATGCAGTCCACCTGATGACAAAATAATTGAAGGAGGTGGACCTGGTGGAGGAATCCCTCGAAGAGCTTCGAATGGAGGATGAATTCTCCTTGACTAATTTTAATGCCATGATCGAGTCATAAATGGGATGTTATTCCATCACCAAGCCCGAGAAGCCAAAGGAGATAGTGCCTGAGCGTAAGGACCCTACCCCAAATGAGCTATGGCAACTGTTCTTTGACGGTGCCCGATGCAAAAATGGTGTTGGTGTAGGAGTTCTTCTGGTTTTGCCCTCTAGAGAACAAAAATACTACTGCTATAGGCTAGTCTGGAGCTGCACCAACAAAACTACAGAGTATGAAGCCCTATGCTTAGGGTTGAATAAGGCTGTGAAGTTGGGGATCAAGCAGTTACAAATTTTTGGATATTCGAAACTAGTCTGCAAGCAGATCACCAACAAGTGCATCTCAAAAAAGCATTATCTCAAGGCATACCGCAATAGGGTCTGGGACCTATTGTAGTCTTTCGAGGCACTTAATGTTCAATCCATCTCACGAGAAAAGAACAAGCACACATATGTCTTAGCATCTATCAGAGCCAGATACTCCCCGGATGATGACATGATGTAGAAGCCTAAGGCGGTAAGAACCATTTACAGGCCTTCTATGTCTGATAGGCACACCCATTGGTAGGTGTTCGACTGCGACGATCAAATCATCAATTTTTTAGTTCATGAAGCAAGTACAATCGAAGGTAGAGATCCTGATGATGAGGAGTATGAGGGGTTGATACAGCTAAAAAACAACCATGTCCCAAGAGGAATAATCACCTTATAAAGTCTGTTCGACCAAAATTATAGAGCGATCTCCCACAATATCAATGTGGATAAAAAATAATACATGGAGCTCGAATTAGAGCTAGGAAAGGTCATCAAGGTTGGGACATACTGTACCCCAGAAGAACTGGAGCAGATTTGGGCTTTATGTTGAGCATACCCAAATATTGTGGCATGGTCCTATCAGGACCTGATGGGGTACGACCGAGAGGTTATCCAACATACAATTGAGTTGCAATAAAGGGTCAGACCCTATAGACAAAAGTAGAGGTCGGTCAATCCTAATATTGAAGTGCTAATGAGGGCAGAGATCCTCAAGATGCTTGAAGCGAAGATCATTTAACCGATAAAGCACTCTTCCAGGGTTGCTACTTTGGTTCCAATCAAAAAGAAGAACGAAGACATTCACCTGTGCGTGGATTTTCAAAATCTGAACCAGGCCTCTTTGAAGGACCATTACCTACTCCCACAGATCGACCAGATACTCCATGTAGTGGCTGGAGCACAATGCTTTTTCCTCTTGGATGGCTTCTCCGGATATAATCAGATCTAGGTGAAGGAAAAAAATCAACTTAAGACAACGTTCACCACCAAATAGGGGAGGTTTGCATATCAACGTATTTTCAAAATCTGAACCAGGCCTCTTTGAAGGACCATTACCCACTCCCATAGATTGACCAGATCCTCCACATAGTGGCTGGAGCACAATGCTTTTTCCTCTTGGACGACTTCTCCAGATATAATCAGATATGGGTGAAGGATGCAGATCAACATAAGACAACGTTCACCACCAAATGGAGGAGGTTTGCATATCAACGTATGTCCTTCGGCCTATCCAATGTGGGGGCCACTTTCCAGAGAGCCATGGATGTGGCGTTCGATGAATTATTGAACAAGATTATTATCATCTATTTGGATTATATGAATATGTTTTCACACAGGAGAGAACATGCTTCACACCTACAGCAAGTATTCGAGAGATTTCGAGAGTTTGGCATATCTATCAACCCAAAGAAGTTTGTCTTCACGATGAAGGGAAGCTGCTAGGGCATGTTATCTCAGAAAAAGGGCTCACTGTTGACCCTGATAGAGCAGAGGCTCTCCTTAAACTCCCACTTTCGGTAAATAAGAAGGGGCTATAGTATTTCTTCAGCTAGATCAACTTCGTAAGGAAGTTTATCCCTAATTTCGCTTAGCTCATCAAACCGATGGCCGAAATATTGAAGAAAAATGTCAAGTTCATCTAGATAGAGGAAAGGAAGAAGGCGTTTGAAGAGATCAAGGCTCGAATCACCCAAGAACCTGTGCTGGTTAACCCAAACTATTCTAAAGACTTCATCCTTTATTTAGTCAGGGAACCTAAAAGCTATGCAACAATCCTAACACAAAAAGGATATGACGACGAAGAGCACCAAATAGCCTTCTTGAGCCAGGTGATCCAGCTGCATGAGGAAAGATACAACTTCATTGAGCACCAGGTGCATGCAGTCATGAGGTCCTTGAAGAAATTTTGGCACTTTATCTCCCAGATAAAGACAACAGTGTACGTTGTTCATCCAGATGTCAGGAACTTCATCACCCAAGGAGAAATGGGCAACAAGAGGGCTAGCTGGATCACTAAAATCTAGGAGTTTGACATCGAGGTCCGACCAACCAAGTTAATTCGAGGTCGGACACTGTGCCAAGAACTTGCGAGGAGTGTGGCCGTAGAGGTGACTGCTTGTCAGTGGGAGGACCCAGTGTTGGAGGGCAACTTCGTCAATCAATTAGTGGAATGCAGTGACTGAACTGATGACATAATATAGTATTTCAACACTGGGAGATGCCTAGACCGCCTTAACACATAACAGAGGAGGAGATTCAGGCTTCAGTCCCTGAGATATGTGTTGCGCCCAGAAGGGCTATTTTTTAGAAACATTGGCAGTGTTCTCCTGAGATGCGTCAGGGGGACAGAGTAGGAGAAAATCCTCGATGAGTTCCATTTTGGAATGTCAGGGGGCCACTTTGTGGGAAAGCCTATGACCTTAAATATAATTAGAGCAAGCTACTATTGGCCCACTATTTTCACTGATGCTTTTGCAATCTGTCAAAAATGCAAGAAATGCTAGAGATTTGACGATCAAAATAAAAATGCCTCGATGCCCCTCCAATCGATTCAAGTCGAAGCACCCTTCCAGAAATGGGGCTTAGAATTTTTTAGGGTGATATTGTCAAAATATTCAATGGGGCATAAATATATTATTACTACCACAAATTATTTCACCCGATGGACCGAAGCGGTGCCTACAAAGCATGCTGACTAGGAGACGATCATTGCCTTCTTAGAGAGCTTAATAACCCGCTTCAGAATTCTAGAGGCAACAGTGACAAATAATGGCCCATGGTTCGTAGGTGCCAAACTCAGTGAGTTTGCTTGTAGGTATGGGATCTACCTTAAAGCCTCCTCCAACTACTACCCATAGGGGAATGACTTAGTTGAGTCCACGAATAAGAATTTGATGAAGATCATAAAGAGAACCTTAGACAAAAACAAAAGGACCTGGCACCTGTTCTTGGACCAGGAACTATGGGCCGATCGCATCTCTATAAAAAAATCTATTAAGACATCCTCGTATGCGTTGGTCTATGGGAAAGAGGCAGTCTTGCCTACAAATGTTGAGATGCTTGCGCTTTGGATGCTAGATGGTGAAAGAGGGTACCTGGAGCCCGTATATGCCAGACTAGCTCAGCTGCTGCACCATGAAGAGGAAAGAGAGAAAGCTTATGAAGCTTTCATGAAGCACATTGAGACTACCCAGAACTAGTTTGAAAAGAGAGCCATTGCTTGTACTTTTTGAGTCAGAGATCTGGTGTTGAAATGGGATGTATGGAAGGCAAAATCGGGGAATCACGACAAGTTTGATGCCTATTCGGAAGGCCCATTGAAGATTACTCGTGTCAACCAGGCCAACTCTTTTATCCTGCAGGACATGGGAGGTCAGACCCTGCCTATTCCCATCAATGGCCTTCATTTGAAGGCTTTCCATTGCTAAAAAAACATCAGTAGGTTCTACCCATGTACATAGTTTTAATTTCTCCATTTTGTCTATTTTTGAACGTATATATTTCTTTCTATTTTCAAGGAGCCAAGATGAATTCACAGCTTTGGTTGTAAGGAAGATGTAATTTTGACTACGAAGGTTAAGATTCACCCACTTTTTAGTGCAAAATCAAGGTTCGGACAAGTTTTGAGCGAAGCATCCACTTCGGGCAGGTTTACAGCGAAGTATACCTCGTATGTTAGAGTTACTATCCTATGGTAACTATATTATTACCCTATTTGGTTAGTATTTCCTACCCTAGGTTAGTTTCTATCCTAAGTTAGTAGTTTCGCTAACAACTATTGTTAGCGTATATTATTTGTTAGCATATTATTGTTAGTAGGTTATTGCTTAGCTATTAGTTAGCGATTCTTTAGGCTAACTATAGCCTATCATTCTTGTATATATGTTCCCTACTTTATTCAATAATATCTAATCGCCTTATGCTCCAACATGGTATCAGAGTTGTCTCTATGGGCTCATTTTTTGAGACCCTAATTTCTTGGACTTGGAGCAGGCTCAATTTTCAAGGAGGCTCGCTTACTTTCTAATTGGGCACGCTTCTCTAGGCATGATCTGGACCTGCAACTCAGACATGATTCCCGAGGTGACCTGACAGTCAACCTCAGGCTTACATCCCAAGGAATATCTGATCAGTCAGAACTCGGATCTGATGCCTGCGTACCAGATCCGTCAGATCTGACTGCAGATCTGTTTTGACAGGACCTGTTAGACCTAACAGCAACCTGACGAACTGGACAGAACGTGACCCCAGGCATGGATCCTGAGGCACTGATTGGATGGATGACGAGACACGTGGTTGTGGTAGACCTGGACCTAAGCGAACATGTGGTAGATATCCACTGACTATGGATCTGGTAGACTGGCACACAAATCGAGGAGGCCACGTGGGGATCTGACGGCTGCTGAGTTGGCGGACTGACTTAGGGATGGCACAATTTTTGAGGTGCTGCAAGGTGGCATGTCATACGAGGCATTGACGTGGCTAGTGCCGAAAGCGTGGTGGACCCTGCTGACGTGGTGACCAAGATCTGGGCAAGTGGACGTGGCAGCAAAGTTGGCTAAACACTTGGCATTGTTTTGCATGTGACGTGGCATGCATAAGTGGTTGGCTCCTATGCATTGACCGACAAAACAAGCGGTCATTGATTGCCCAAAGGCAATCACATAATAAAGGCCGAGCCTTTGTTCTTAAGGCGATCAAGAACATCCGCATAGCGGATGTGGGATTAAAAATCCCAAACATATTTTTTTTCTCCGCCAAAGCAGAGGATAGCATGAAATAGAAGGCCCTCTGTCTTCTATCCTGACGAAAAGCCTAGCCCGACTGGTTGATCGGGCCGAGCTAAGGCTTGACTCCTGCGTGGACGAGGGATCGAATCCCGGCGGGGATTGTTACCTTTTCCAATTTAAAGGTAACTTTATTTTTTATTTTTTTTGTATTTTTTTAATTAGTTTTTAGTGTTTTTTTTCATAATTTAATATTGTTTTTGTTGAAAATCATTTTTTTTATAAAAGTGATTTTACAAAACTTATTTTATTATTGATAAAATTATACTAAAATTAATTAAATTTATGCATTAAAAATAGAAAATAGTGCATTTGTTTTCTCCAAGGGGGACTATAAGACAGGAAATTGCACATTTTTTTGCTCACATGGTCAAAGCTATCAATAAGGCATGAAACTCATCAAACCTCCAAACCTATTTTTTTTAGGCTTCATAAATAGCAACTTGTTTGTTTGAAGTACTTCACACAGGGGGGATTTTTTTTTTGGTGACACATTGTGCTAATATGCCTACGAGGCAAGCTTTGTAAGAGCCTTTTGAGGCTTCATAGTTGCATTTTTTTTTTTGCACTAAAAGGGGGGGATAATTTTTTTTTCTCCACCATCTCCTATCTTGCACTAAGGGGAGATATAATTTTGCAAAACCAAAGGGGGAAGACTTATAAGGGTGCATTTTCGGCAGTGACCGACACCTTAGTCAAATTTACTTTTGCAAAATTCATTGTAAAAGGTGCATTTTCGGCAGAGACCGACACCTTAAGAATGGGTAGATCAAAGAAGAAAACTATCCCAAAACCAACTGATGATGTTGTTAAATCAGTTAAAGGCCCATATTTTTCCCCACACTTGGAAGGGATAGATTATTATGAAGATGGCACATTTCGTACACTAAGGAGTGGTGTAAATGCCATAATCAATGATTCTGCGTCTTGTGGAGACATGCAGAAAAATGGTGTTCTAATCCCTATTGGTGCTATAATGGGCATATTCATGTCATTTTATGCTCTTGACAAAGCACAACAGAAAAGGGACATTAGTGAGGAATCAGAGGTCAAACCCCTAATGGTCGATGCTTGTAGTGACACAAGTGATCTTCAGCCCATGGTGGCGAATGCTTGTTGTGATACATGTGACCTTGAGCCCATGATGGCCAATGCTTGTTTTGATACAAGCGACCTCATACCTTCTATGGTAGATATCAGTTGTAGCACAGGTGATCTCATTTCAGTAGCAGATTTTGCTTGTGACACTAGTGACTTAAAAACTGAACCTCCTCAAAAAGAGCTCCATAATCTCATCAATAATGACAAATGCAATATTGTTAAAAGCATTGATGAAGATGTTGAAATTGGGTGTTTTGAAAAACACACCAAAGGATTTGGTTCCAAAATGATGAAGAAAATGGGATTCAATGGTGAGAGATTAGGTAAACAGGAACAAGGCATTAAAACTCCTATAATGCCAAATGTCAGGGCAAAGAATGAAGGCCTTGGCTATACTGGACAAGCAAGTACCAGTAATTCCATGTTTGTAAAACCTAAATCTCCTACATCTCCTAAAAAGCATTATTGCAGTCACTATGGAAAGGCAGGACATGTTGCAGCTAAGTGTTGGAGATTACATCCTTGTGATTCATGTGGATGTACGAATCATTCTTCTTCAAAATGTTGGTACAAAGTGAAAATGGCCAACAAGGTTCATATTGATTGTGGATGGACAGATCTCACACAATGGACCATGATGAAAGAAATGTTGTATGGCTTCTACCGAAAAGGTAAAACCTATGGTAGACCCCGAGGCAAATCCAGTGACAGACCTAGTGGCAGTCCCAGAGATAATGACCCAGAGACAGACCTAAAGACAGACCCAATGACAAAGTTCTAGAGGCAGATCTACAGGCAGATCCAGAGGCAATGATCCAGAGGTAGCTTCATAGGCAGATCCCGAGATAGACCTAGTGGTACAAATCCAGAGGTATGCTTAGAGCTAGAGCCAGAGCCATGAGCCAGAGCCGAAGACAAAGCACGAGCCACCATTCTTTCATTTCTCTTCTTCTTCTTCATTGTATTGGGGCAGTTATATACTTTACCCAAATATTGTTGTATGGGGGGATGTTAGCATAGCTAGTAGTTATTCAATTACCCAAATAATGTAATAAGGGGGGATGTTAGAGTTACTATCCTATGGTAACTATATTATTACCCTATTTGGTTAGTATTTCCTACCCTAGGTTAGTTTCTATCCTAAGTTAGTAGTTTCGCTAACAACTATTGTTAGCGTATATTATTTGTTAGCATATTATTGTTAGTAGGTTATTGCTTAGCTATTAGTTAGTGATTCTTTAGGCTAACTATAGCCTATCATTCTTGTATATATGTTCCCTACTTTATTCAATAATATCTAATCGCCTTATGCTCCAACACCCTGAAGTATAGGGAGAGGGAAAAGGAGAGTGTTGATAAAAAATTCCCTGCCTTTTGAGCGACGAAAATGAAAAAATCCTAAGGCTTCACTACATTTTAATCCGAAGTAGTGATTCGCTAGGTTTACACCCCAAAATGAAGGTTTGCTTGGCTCAACGACAAAGGAAAGAAACAAGAGACAGCTTCGCTCATCTACCAAGGGCAGCAGGCACTTTGCCAATTTTTTAGGTTGAAATGTCACTTCGGGTGCATCATCTGACAAAGTGGTAGTTTCAACGTGCTTACGGCGAAGGGCACTCAGAGGGAAAAGCTTAAAAGGAAGACGCTTCACTTATCACAGGCTAAAGGCCTCACTTCAAACATAATGTATGCAAAAGTCAAGGTTTGCTCCAAGTCTCGACGAAGTGGTAACGTTAGCATGAGTTTTAAAAGGGTCACGAGGGTCCACTTCGGGCACCTAGGTAGTTAAAGTGGATCTTCGCTCGATTTTTGGGTGAAGTTCCCATTTTGGAGCCATTGTGCGTAAAACAAAATGTGCCTTGAAGCACGTGAAAAGTGGCATCTCCCATTTAAAGTCTCTAAGCGCATGCCTTAATGAGAAGTGACAATGCGCATCCCAAGGGGGTTAGTTGGAATAAATTTTAATTCTTTGAAGGATGAAAACAGAGGAATGTAGAGTTTCAAGGTGGATTAAGATACCTAAGGCGCTTTGAACCTCGAAAGCAGCACCAAATCACCAATCAAAAAATGATGTGATCCAACTGCGTTTGATTTGGGCATTTAATATCTGTGAGCGTCATTAATGGGGTAAGTCCTACCCATGCCTATAAAAGAAAGATGTAGCCCTAACAAAAATTTATTAAGTCCCCTGCGAATTGTTCTCCACCTTGTCAAAATTCTGTCGAAGCTCTGCTAGGGAGCCTATTTATTGATAGATACTAGTGCACCTGTATAACTCTGCTAAGTTGTAATGGGCAAGTGAGCGATAGAAAAGAAGGAAAAGACACTGAAGGAAGGAGGTTCAAAGAAGACAAAGAAATAGAAGGAGGAAAAGAAGCAGAGATCGAGAAAGAAGGAACCTGAGGTCCCTATTGAGAAGCAGATAGTGGAGGAAGAGTCGGAGGAGGAAGAACCAATTGACCCACCCATCAATAAATTGGAAGGTGTCAGAGATGGTGTCCTCTCTAAGATTGTTGGGGAGCTGCGCCAGGAAATTCACCAAATGTTAACGTATCTACTGAACACAAGAGGATGATTGTATACTATTTGCAATTATATTGGTTTTTGTGCACCCCAGTACATAAATTTTCGAAGCTGGTATGTGCCATTGTCAAGAACTATCATCCTCTAACCAGGCAAGTCTAGGATTTTTTGAGGAGATTTATTTTCCATTTATTGCAAATATGTCCAAGATGCTTTCGCTCCAAGCCAAGGGCCGCCCCGAGGATATATTGTTAGGAACGTTAACACAAACGAGTAAAAAAGCAGATATCACCCCTCTCCTCAAATGCTGCAATTCATGGAGGAACAGTTGAGACAAGGGATTCCAACCGGTAAATTGCTAGACATGCCGATGCACCTGGACAATTTCAAGTACCCAGATATTTACTCTATCCTGGCATGGGTAGCAGGTTTATCTACCGACACCGCAGTATATGTCTGGCAGGTCACCATGGCCGAGTGCATTTCACATGGGGAGTTCTACTCTCCTGACCCTGTAAGGCCGAATACCAATATGATATTCTTTGATTGGGAAGACTAGGTGGCTCGCATTCTGCACTCAAAGTTGATTGACTTTAAGAACACCGAAGCTGAACAGTGATTCGGGTCATGCTCTTTCTTGGCCTAGCTATTCTTTTATTATATGCATAATTATTTTCCCCGTATCGTCGTCACCAGTACCGGTAGAGATGGAAAGTCGTTGCCAGTGTATCAGTGGACTCCAGTCCTAGCGTGAATAGAGTCCTATTATATCTTCAACCATGAGTTTCTTGGGCGCGCATTAGAACTTGTATGCGACTCTTATCCTAGGTTACCAGCATCAATGTGAGACAACATAGTATACAGGAGGCTAGGCAATGTCTTCCAGATTACATAGGGGTTGGTGATTAGAATGTTTGGGTTTACTGGTAAACCATTTCTCCTCATGTACTACACCTCGGAGTATCCATTCGCATTGGATGTCACTCGCCAGAGTGACTACATAGATCAAATTTATGGCCACGACAGGAAGTGAGGACACACTTGTGAGTTCCCATTCAATTCAAAATAGACATTATTGAAATCTTCACCATTGGGTAGAATGCCTACCTTGTAGTGACGCTCAGTGACTTCGGTCTACTCGAGCTGCCCCAATGGTGGCAATATGATCTTCTGGGTGCAATCAGGGATTTCCTTAGGTTCAAAAATTTTCATGTCTGCCCCCACCCAAAAATCGTGGAACAACACAATAATCCAACAGGATCTGGAATGGCATATCGAAAGGATGCAGAACTTACCTCCTTGGCATGATTTCTACCCAATTAAAGTAGAGTATATTCCATCACGACACCCATTCCCTTATCCAAATTTTACATTTTGTAAAAATATGAAGAAGAACCTAAAGGGGTGGTTTGATAAAAAGCTCTCAGAGTGGTGGATCATGAGGGTTCACCATCAGAAGCAGAGATCTGATACCTTCCTCCTCATAGATGACCAATTATCAAAAATATTCGACGCCAACTTTGGCTCTTGGCAGCCAATATTGTTCTCAAACTTTGTACCCCAAACCACCCCTGACTCCGACGAAAGCCCAAGGAGAATCGAATAATTACCCGAGCATTCAGGGTAGGAGGAACGACAGGAGGAGCAATTGGAAGCACAACAGGAGCAACACGATTAGCTAGGTGAAACAATAGCCGAATCCAGCCATGCTACTAAAGAGGATGTGTAGCCACATAAAAAGGAGAAGAAAAAGAAAAGGAATAAGGTTTCCAAAGTATAGATGTCACCTCCCCACCCAAATAAGCCTCAGACTAAATTGTCTGGTTTAGCCAGCGAGCGCCCTTCAGAAAGCCCTGTTGATGTAGGCACAGGCAAAGCTGTATTCGTCACCCCTCCATAAAAGGAAGTAGAGATCGTCGACCTAGAAAAGGAGATCATCAATGTGGAGGATGACGCTCAAGGAGGAGAAGACGACAAAGGGCAAGAAGGGGAGACCAGCCAGAATCCTACCACGTAGGAGTTTTCTTCCACAACTCTCCTCGAAGAGCATATAGGTACGCACTCCATTTCTCCTCTTCATTCTTCTGAGACACAAGATATAATAGCCTCGGTAAATCAGCCCCAAGTATCTACCCTGCATCTCGGCAGCGAGCCCCCATCGGACATCCCCCTTGTAGTTTCTCACCCATTGATTGAGGAAGTCCAACTTTCGGTTGCTTCCCAATTTACCCAAGTAGTATTAGGTTCATATGCTACTACCCCCCAATGCCTTCACAACTTTTGCATCACTCGGTCGGGGCA
Source organism: Wollemia nobilis (assembly GCA_028583015.1). Taxonomy (NCBI): domain Eukaryota; kingdom Viridiplantae; phylum Streptophyta; class Pinopsida; order Araucariales; family Araucariaceae; genus Wollemia; species Wollemia nobilis. The sequence continues at coordinate 20,319 of JAQPPZ010001094.1, forward strand.
CCCCAAGTGAACCACCATCATTCCCCCTCAAATCCATGCCTTCTACACAGGCTGAGAGTAATCCCTCACTTTCGAGCTCCAACAGCCCAGTTGTGACTATCCAAGCTCTTGCTCCTCCTATGACCGTGAAACCCCCCATCACCACTGTTTCCAACCCATCAAGTGAATCCCATCCTTTGTAATCACTGTACCTGTTCACACCTATGTCTAGAAATTTGACACCTCTAGATTTGGAGTTGGAGCTGATTGAAGAATGCCCCCTGGCGAAGAGCCTGCATTGGGCATGTCAAAGTACAAAAAAATGGCTCAAGGATGTTAGGAGGAAGAGAGCATGAGCCACCACCAAAGTCGAGAAGTGCGCCATGTTTGACCCGCAAAGGATGGAGCTCCACAAGGTGAAAAAGGTACCAAAAGTTTAGAAACTCATGGAGGAAATGGCACCTTCAGACTACACCTATCACGATACCATCAAGGACCTGAAGGTGCTTGACATGGGGAATGAGACAGGGTCCATGCATGTGAAAATTGATTCAATCTACCTCCATGTTGAACATATCAGGGAGCGCTGCTTTGCAATAGAAAATGAGAATATGAAGTTGGAGGAAAATTTGGCAAAGTCCCATGCCCAGCTGGAGGATGCACAGAAAGAATTGAAATAGCTAAAGTAGGAAGTGGCAGCTCTCAAATAGCAAGTCAATGAACTCTAGAGCACTACCGAGCACCACATGAAGGCATGTGAGGAAACGAAGGACAAAGTAAAGAAGCTGGAGGTATGAATCCTAGAGATGCAACAACAGGTTTTTTGAGAAGGAATAAAAAATGGAGTTCTTCACCAGGGACCGAATAAAAGGCATCCACGCCCATTTTTTGAAAAAATTTAGGTCCAGAGCATCCAACCCCCTATCTGTTTTGTTGTATATTATCGAGTCCCAGCACGCATCTTCGCAGGACGGACCTATTATGGAAGAAGTTATGCAGGAAGTACAACGTTGGCTTAACCTAGTCGTCGAAGTGCAAAGTATCAGGTATCAGGATTTGGAGGTCCTAACTATGAGCCAAACAACGAGAGATTGGTCCACCGTCCAGTCAACCCTTCGTGTCTTCTTCTCCAAATTGAAAAAATCTCAGAAGGCTAAAAGGTTGATGGATGCTTTCGAGCAAGAATAGCACACTTCGTTGACATACTTTCAGAATCTCTCATAGTTAGGGTTTCCCTGTTTCACGGATGATGACGGGAACCTCCTAACGAAAGATGAGCTCAATTCAGTATGGATCACTTTTGAGAGTGATACATCGAAAATAGATGGTGTGGAGGATCCCGTAACAGAGGTGCAGGTGACGGATTTCATATTTAGATACTGCCAAATTGAAGCATTCATGACGGACCTAAGTAACAGGTCCAAACACACAAATATTGATCAAATTCAAAGGTTCCACCATATAGTGAAAGCACTTCGAGACCACGAGCCATTCCAAGAAGGGTCTTGGTCCCACATCCGATGCACTTTGGAGGGCATCCGAGCATGTCTCCCCCAGCAGCAAGAGTAAGAACATGAGCAAGAGCATGGTGAGGAGGAAGGAGAAGAAGGAGAAGACCCCCCAAAAGGTGATGAACAACCTGAAGAAGGAACATGGGGTGACTTTGAGCCCAATGGATGAAGGCTTATGGTCCTTGCATTGAGGCAAGCTCAATACCGCATGAGCCACCAGGAATGTTGATAATTTTATCACATTTTGTCCAAAGGGGTAAAATTTTGAAATATTATTTGTTTTTTATGTTTGAATCCTCCTTCTCCTCCATATTTTGTTTTCTTTGCTCTTCTGTAATTTTCATGATGCTCCGACGTAGCCAGTATTTGCTTTTCACTTGCCCCCATGGTCATTTCAAGTGCAGAAGCCGCTTCACTTATAAAACAAGGCAAAAAAGGATAGCTGCGCCCATAAATGAGATTAATAGGCAGCTTCGCTAAGAAGATAGGCAAGAAGCCCCTTTGGGCTTGAAAATCAGCTAAGGCATGGGGAGTGGTTCAGCCAAAATACCCAACGAAGCTACACTTTGGCTCCAATTCCAATGAACCTTCCCATCCCAGTAACAAAAAAATCTAAGGCAGATAGCTTACTTCACCCAAAAAGTTTTCGAAGTTGCAGTTCGGCTAGTGTTTCTAACAAACCATCTCCAAGAGAAGTGCTAGTTCGGGCTTAAGCTTGGTGAAGCATGCACTTCGGGTGTCACGGTAGCCAAAATTTCACTTTGGGACTCATTTTGGTGAACTTCCACCTAGAAGACGGAGGAAAACTCTAAGGCAAGTGGTCTGCTTCGCCCAGAACCCTGTCGAAATGCCACTTCGGGCCTCAACTTCAGTGAAGCACCTAAACATCAACAAAGTACAGGCTCAATAAAGGATTTTTCCAAGGTAAAAGAGTTAGGATTTTCTTCACTCCTTGCCGTAGCTAACTGCCACTTCGGGAAAACTCCCTACCGAACTACCACTTCGGGCAAACTCCCTATCGAACTACCACTTCGGGCCTCAAACCCAATGAAGTATCCATTTCCTATGAAGTGGTAAGATAAAGAGGTTTGTCTACTTCGCTCTACAGGCCAGCAAGCTTGTGACTTCGAGCTAGCTCCTAGCCAAATTTACACTTTGGGCTGATCCTCTGGTGAAGCTGCACTCCGAGCTCGACCTCAGTGAACAGTACCTAGTAAAGCCTATTTTAGACTTAGGCAAATTGATACATTCAGGGTACAATCTCCCCCCCTATCCTCTGTGAACTGTCAGTTAGGCCAAATTTCCTGGCAAAGCTGCACATCGGGTGCAATTTTGGCGAACCTCCATCCCAAGCGCTATTCAGGCAAAAACATCAACGAAGTATCCCCTAGGTGTCTTTTGACACTAGTGCTACTCTCGAGGGGCACGCGTCTAGAGGAAAAGTGGGTGGCGTATAAATCCAAGGCATCTTCATGGCATATAAATGCAAATCTTCTGCTCAGAGTGGTCCCCTCACCAACTGCAGTAATGAGATGGGAGGTCTCAACTGCAAAATTCATTAGGGGTCAAATCTCAGTTACCCTAGCATCCTGGTGTGCTTTGTCATTGATTGTTCATAGGCGAGGCCCTCTATAAAAACCCACACATTGTAATGAGAAAATGGGGGGAATATATTGCTAGAAAGCTGCTGTATTCAAAATTTTGCATCAATACTAAGAATCCTTGGGTTTGACTCTATATCTTCTTTGTATGACACCTTTGGCAAGCATTTCTACTAATTTCATTTATTTTTTTGATTGTTATAATTATGTTATTTGTATTTAAGCATTAGAAGATAAGTGAACCTAGAATATTTCTAAAGGATACATAGGGAAGTAAGCACAGTGTTAGTTTCTGTTTCATTCTCTGTGTTGATAGCTTTTGGTTTAGGTATAGATAAGTGATTGTGCTGCTTGTTCTTCCCCACTGTTACTGCTATGCAATTTACATTTCTTTCTGCATTTTTACCATCTCTTTCCCATTCCCTAATCTAAAACCCTAAAGTAGTGTAGTATAGGAGCCGACCTTATCCAAATATTGGCATGAAAGACATCCCTTCCTTTTGGTATTTCAAGGTTGGTCCAGGTCTAGGGCACGTATGCAAACCAAAACCTTTCCTAGGGTGAATTCATGACCAACAGGTCCCAGGTTGGATGGCTAGCCATCTGACGACTACCAGATGTTAGGGGCTAGATGTCTAGGGATGCCTCTGTATTCCTTCCATAAACCTGCAATATCATCACAATTCTTGTTCCTTGCTACAACAACTGGTCGTCAACACTTCTCAAGGGACAAAACCTGCAATGTAAGTTAGTACAACACAACCTGCAACTCATCCATTAATGCATCACAATATATGGCCTCCTTTTGTTTCATTATTCTGCATCTATGGCCTCCTTAATGCAACTACAAATGGAGGAGAATCAAAGGAAGGGGGAGGGAAAGATCTACTTCTCTAATACCAAACTAATAAGAAAACACCAAAAGACACAAGGAATTGCAAAAATGAAAGATATCTAGTGCCATATGAAGGGGGGCAATTTATAGCCAAATATGTTTCCTCGGAAGGGACCTTCTAGGAAAAAAAGCATTAAATGCTTAAGGAGGAACCTTCCAAAAAATGCTTACATTATAATGGTGGCCACTTACTAACAAATATTAGATATTATTAATAAGCATTATTAATCAAAAGAGGTGACCATAGGAACTATTAATCCCTATCAATTGGTGCCACTACTAGTGGAATCTTCTTGTACTCCACCTAAGTTGTGTCTACTTGGTAACATTACAAGGTACCTGCATCTATGTACACTCTCCTTGGTACCCTATAATTAGTTGGCATGCCCTCTGGTAGCTCCATTCTAATCATATTTGTCACTTCAAATTGTAACTCCCATGGTTCTTTTTAATGGATTTCAGTGACCTTGTCTTCACATCCTCTTGGACCTACTGTGCTACTTTATCCATCTCATTGTAAACCATGGATTTCCATTTCCTTAGTTGTCCTACACAACCCATTCTAAACTATAGTCTTGTAGAGCCAAAAACCTGCATCATATTTTCAAAAAAGTCATCCACTTGATCATCAGTTTGGGTTCCTTCTTCCTCAGACTATCAAAAACTGGGCACTTCAATAATGAAATGCCTCTCTAGTACTTGGAATGTCTCTTCCTTCTCTTTCTCCATATTTAATTCTGATCTACTTTATTTTGACTATATTCCTCTATTATCTTTTGGCTGTACTCCTCTATTCTCTTCCGGTTGTGCTTCTCTATTCTCTTTAGGCTGATTAGGATGTACTACAATTTGTTCCTTCAAATTTGGTAAACTTTATTCTTTGGTTGATCATTCGCTACTACCACCTCTCTTGAAAAATTTGATTTTCTTTCTCTTTTTCTAAGATTCGGGTACGATCTCAATCTCCTTGCCCCTTTTTTGGATCTTCAACTCTTGTTTCTCTTAGCACCACTATTTCTTTTAATAGACCTTGGGCTCTCTTTGAGAGCTCAAACTACTCTATACTTTGCATGGTTGGTAAATGCATAAAAATCCACTTGTGCCCACTCAACCAATTATTCCTCCATGTTGCCCGTCACTACTAGTTCTTATTGAACCTCTTTAACTAGTTGTGCCCTCACTTATTCCTGTTGCACAGTATCTTCTAGAGATTGTCGTTATTACGATATTAACCTCTCCTTATCATATTGTCTCCATGTTCAAACAAGACTTACTTGCAGTCCTTCCTCCTCCCTTATTTCTTCAACTTTCTACTCCTATAGAAACTGTTCTTGTTGTTCTTCCTCGATGACTCCCATAGTCACTTTAGTTTCTTGTTGCAATTCAAGCTCTAACCTTCTCTTCTTTCTTCATTGTGGTACCATCTCCTCCTCTAAATCCTCACAATCATCTTCATCAAAGAGGCCTAATCTTCGAAGAATCTTCTTGGTTCAAACCTTAACTGAAACAGTCTTCTTTATTGGCAATGATTTTACCCATCTCAAAATTATGGGTTCATTCTCAGGTAGCTTCTTTGGAGTCGTTAATCCATGCATTTCTATCTTGGCATACAATATTGCATTCAACATGATTTGAATGGTGTGGACTGCCAACAAAATTTTTTTAGTCTGTTGCCTCAAGAAATTCTTGATTCTGTATGACAAGTATGATGACCAATCATATTGTAAACCTTCCACCATGCCTTGCACATGCTATGCTAGCCACACAGGCATCTCTGACAATCTAGTTTCACCAAATAGTTTGGACATAATGATATTCATAACACATTATAACTCATCATTCTTCATTTGGTTTTGTTTAATCCCATAACTTCCTAAACCTAAAATCTTGTTGACATAGTCAGGTTTAATAGTTGTTATATCTAGAATTATCTTGTTTCATTATTTCACATCTATGGCCTCCTTCCTCATTGCAATTCCTTGTTTTGGCAACGTAAATGTTTGCTGAAAATTATTTGCTTAAAACATCACCCTGATGCCTCAATTCCTAATCTTTACAATGCTTATGTTCTTGTATGCATCATAATTCTCTAGTATGTGCAAAAAATAATCCTTAAAGTCCTTTCAAATACTGGAACTTGTGCAATGTAGCTTACTCATGTTTGCATCAATGCAGTTTTTAGCCTATGATCTAGTGGATTCTCTTGCCATCACTTCCAAAAAAATTCTCTAGCTGATTGAGTTCATGTTATGTATTTAAGTGGTATCTTTTTATCCTTTTATTTCTCAAATTCACTTTGGAGCCCTCTCGAAGACCAAGTTTCCTTCTTCATCCTGTAATTGCATCCAAGTCTATTTATGTGTTATGTTGGTTCTTGTTTTCCACCGAGTCTTATCTCCTCCTCTTGTCCTTAGTGTTCTCTTCTATGTAACAAGATAGGTGAGCATCTAAGTCTTTGTGCTTCTATTCTATGTAAGCACTCACAAAAATATATTCTCCCTCTCATACTTCATTTGTCTACCTCCTATATTTTTATCTTATACTAACTGTTCAATTAGTCTACCACCATCTGTGCGACTAATCCTTTGCACTTGTACAACACTTATTACAATTGTACAAATGCTCCTTTTAATTATATGATGCCTCCCTCGTACGATTGTTATCATTCTTTGTACAACCTTTTGTTGTACTATGACAGCATTTTTCTTCTTTCGTACGACAACTTCCCTATGTCGCACGACAACCTTCATTTCTTCGTACGACAACTTCATAGAAAATTCCATATGACACTTTCTTCCCTCATACGAAAATTTCATAGAAACTTTCGTACAATAATTTCTTCAATTTGCAATCTTGCCTTTAGTGTTTTTGAACAATAATTTTGTCACTGGTCGAATTTCCTCCTTGGCACACTTCATTTGTATTATAGCTTCCTTCTACCTTCCCCTTACACAATTTTCCAAACCTTGACTACAACTCACCTTGAATTACTTTGAACAACAGGTGCCCTTCCTTGTACAATTTTAATACGAAGGTTTCTACAAGAAAAAATTAGCCATATTTCCCAAATTTGTATGACGTTTTCCTTTATTTGTCTTAGTTTGCAAATTTATGTTTCACTACTTAGGTCCTTGCATTCAATTCCTCTTCTCATGATGATTTTTTATATAACTATATTGTCTTCCATGCACCTAATTTTTTTTTAATAGTTAGGGCACTATTCGATACCCTATTTATGAATTTGGACTTGGGTTGGAAGCAGTTATAACCATTCCCTTGGCCACTACATCAGCACATTTGCATGAGCTTTTTACTTTTTGCTTATTTATATATATATATACACGTGTCTTTTTGATGATATGACAGGGTTGCTATACAAGTAATACAACCATGAAAACTTGGACTTGCATGGTGTCTCCTACTAATATATCATTTTGTCTTTTGTCAGTTCTTCCATCATACAATCCTCATTCTCCATTGTACGATTTCCTTTATTTAGACTTGTATGGTGGTTGGTCGTATAATCCTCCACATGTGCTTGACTTGTATGACACTCTATCATACAATCCCTTTGCCACTGCTCCTGGCTTGTATGTTGCTCTATTGTACAATCTCTTTCTTGGTCTTGCATTGTATAGTCATCCTCTACACTGCTTCTTGTCATCCTTTGCTCATTTGTATGATAGTTTGTCATACACTCTTCTTCATTTCTATGGCTCCTACTTGGATTTCCTTGAGCTAAGTCTACTTCCAAACTTTGTGATCGAGTTTATCTTCTAACTCCTTCATGGACTTGTTGAACTCATGCTTACCTTATGCAAACTTGCTCTCTTTGATTCCCTTGTAGATTTCTTCCATGGCCATGCATTTGTGCCATGGCCCTTCCTCTGATTATCAAGGGAATCTCTCTAGCTTGGGACTGCCCTCTCACAACTCTAGGTGTCTAAGATCCATATAATCCCTTGGTCATCATGGATGACTTCTTTGGTTTGAATGTGGTCCTCAAGGTGATCCAAATGGTCCAACTTGAAGTTCACACCCAAATTGATTATTTCTTACCTGATCAACAAATGGTCCTTGCACCCCATTACGTTGATCCTACAACCTAGGGGTAGCAGGAGGGAAATTTCTCCCGCTTGAGCTATTGGGAGGGATACCAATCAAACTCTTCCCTTGGCTAGGTTGCCTTAGGCCCCTACAAAGACTTGATTGTCTCCCTAAGATGCCTAAGTTACCCTCTTGTTCCTATTCCTACAACCTACTAGATTCTCCTCAATTTTGACTACTTGGGGATAATTCTCTCAATTTTCTATCTATATAATTTTTGAGTCTTTCTTCTTCCCAACATCTTTGTGTTGCAGACTGAATTAATGTTTCTCTATACTACATTGAGAAATTAGAGTTAGTACTTGAATTATTCCCCTCACCTTCTCTCTCTCCTTAGATCCTTTAAATTGCTTCCTCCAAGTGTCTACTTTGCTTTCTGACTTCATTCATTTGTCTTCTTAGTTGTCTATTTGCATCTAAGTACTATTGTACCTCGATATGGATTTGTGGTTCTTGATATCTTCCTAAGAGGTCAAAACTACTACTTGAATTGTTGCTTCCTATCTGAATTGGGGGAATGCCATCACTACTTGAGTCTATCACCTTGTTCCTCTATATTTTGATGATGTTGGTGCTTCCTCAATATCTTGACAACTTCTTCCCTACTTAGCTGATATTATGTCAGATCCTCAAGTTCTTGTTGTGGCCAACCTTCTTACCTTGCACTCTCTTTAGCTATTCTTTGTTGTTTAAGTTCTACCTTTTGTTCTTGTCATCTTCTAGTTGTCCATTTATCTATTCTTTGTATAGTGTCATCCATCCAACTCCTAGATGATTTACATTCTCATTATTGTATTATTCCTACATAAAGTCCCATACTCTTCTTACAACTACTACATTTGTTCTTGCATTCTTTGTTGTATGAGTCTGTTGAGTGGTGTTTTCACCCAATTGTGAAAGCACACTCTCCTGTAGGATCCGAGTCCTAAATCCTCTGCTTGCAAAGAAAAAAAATTTCTCCAAGGTTCCTGTTATGCTGATTTTTGATTATCAATGATGTTGTTAAAATAAAATGCTAGGAACACCTTAGGGTTTGCAAATGGATGTTAACAAGGGGCACTATGGTTTATTAACCTTGAATTTTCAGTGGACTCAAAATGAATAAAATCTATTTTCACCTTTAGTTCTGATGGATTTTCAGCTTTTCATTTGAATACAGTAATTAAACTGCTGAAAACAAAGTATGGGTTTGAAAAGCAAAACAAAATAAATAAAAATAAGAATAAATTACGAAAGAGGCATTAATTAGATGAAAGCGAAGATACGAGGCTTTCTACATACAACCTAACCTAATGAACCGCACATTCACATAATCCAAATAGGCTAGGTGCGGGTCTCAAGGGTTTCTCTGAATCAAGCGTTCGCATGAAGCAACCAAGAGATCTTGCATTAAACTTCACCTAAAAAGCCTAAGAAATCGGAAGGGAAAGATAGACATTAAAATCATGTATGCAAAAGTGACTCCTTCTTTCTCATCAATGAGATGCCAACTTTCCGTATTTTATATTAAATGATAACTCAATTACACAAAAAATGTTCCGGGGCGATAAAATTTCCGAACAATGAAGGAAATTGCCCAAGTACAGGCCCAGAATAGCACGAAGCTCTTGTCTCTGCAACTCTGTAATCGGAAATTTCCAACCCCTCCTTCAATCTGCATTTTTGGTTTTATAGTAGTGCAATGGCTCTTCGATTCCCTTTGTCGCTTCATTTTGTCTTCCTACAAATGACCTTTCAAATTCCCACTTTTCCTTGCTTTTAATTCATACTGGATGCCCAAACACCGGAAATTTTCCCGCATGTAACGTTCTGCAATTTCGACACTTGTACGCCATGTGTGCCGGTCTGCGCCTTTCGTAACGCTTTCGGAAAAACCGAAAAAATTACATGCCTGTTCGGCCTCTTAGCGCGATAACGCGACATGTCACGAAATCGTGACATGTCGCGATATCGCTACACTCCTTCGGCCGTATGTCTTTGGCAGCTCCTCATAGCGATATCGCGACCACTTTTACCTTAAACTTCCTCTTCATGAAATGGTAGCGATATCGCTACCACTTTGACTTTGGGATTTCTTTTCATGAAATGGTAGTGATATCGCTACCACTTTGACTTTGGGTTTTCTTTTCATGAAATGGTAGCGATATCGCTACCGTAACAAAAAAAAGGGCCCCATGGGGCAACCACAACAAGTCCAATTTGAGCTAAGAGGCTATACTCTACCAATTCTTTGGTCCTAACTTCTCCTTCCTTGAGAGTCGGTATTTCCTGCTCATATACCTTTGTTCTATCTAGGAATCATATGTGCACCTGCATTCTTCTTCATTTATTTGGGTGAGGTATTAATTCCTATTATTCTATTATAGGTTGTGCTTCCTCCTACATTTGTTATACAAATCCCACTTGAGCTAATTGACTTAATGTTGTCAATTCCTCATTCTAGACTCATCTTGTATCTTCAAGAACAAGCATATCTTGCTCATATTCTTCCATTCTATCTGAAATTGTACATACACCTATACTCTTCTTCTTTCTCTAGGATGAGGTGCTAACTCTTATTGTTCTATAACTGGTTGTGCTTCCTCTCCTTCTGCAAATAGCCTTCTCAATACCATATCTTCTTTTTCCTCTTGAAGACCTTGATTGCTTTACCTTGATTCTCCTCATTCATGGAGCACTTCTTGTTGCCTCCTCTCTACCTTCAAAAGAAACAAATAGGCATTGAGATTTTACTCTATAAGGATTTAATTTTGATCCATTGATGGTTTTGGGAATCACTGTCCCATCCAGTTTCTGCAACTTTACTACACCATTTTCCATTATTTCAACTACTTGGAAGGGACCAAGACACAATATTTTTAGCTTACATGGCTTGATCTCTCTCTTGCCATTATACTTCAAGATCAAGTCACTCAATTTCAAGTTTAGCTTCCTAAGGTCCTTGTCATGCCACAACTTCCTTTTTTGCTAGGCTACTTCTATCACCCACTATGCCATAACTATTTTCTCATCTAGTTGAATCAATATCCCAAGCATCTCCTCTAGGTTATCTTGGTCTCCTAACCAGTTTTCCACTGCTAACCTTAAACTGGTTCCAAGAAATCTATTGGCACTACTGCCTCTTGGTCATTCATCAACTAGAATAGCATATGATTCATTGTTGACTTAAAAATTGTCCTATACACCCATAGGATTGATGGCAATTTCTCCTCCCAATCTACTTCTTCTATTTCACTAATTTTATAGAGTGTAGATACCAAGATCTTATTCATCACCTTTGCTTACTCATTTGCTCTAGGGTAATACAGACTTGACAACAAATGTAAAATCTTGAACTCTGTTGTCAGCTTCTTAATAACTTCATTCACAAAGTGACATCCTCTATCACTTGTCAATTGCAATAGAATCCCAAACCTAGTGATTACTTGCTCATACAAGAATCAAGTTGTACTCTTGGCTAAATTATCTGGAAGTGCTCTTATCTCTATCCACTTTATCAGGTATTTAGTCACCACTATGATGTATCAACACTTCCTTTTCTAACTTATCCTAAAAGGAGCCATAAAGTGTAAGCCCCATCTCTCAAATAGTTCTTGTGGTTGGGACAAGTGTAATGGCATGAAATCTCCATGCAATGGCTTCCCATGTCATTGGCACCTATCACATGCTTGCACATACTCCTTTGCATCGTGATAGAGGGTGGGCCACCATAGCCTTGCTAGAAGCACCTTCCTCGTAGTCGCATCTAGTCCCATATGCCCTTTGGCCAATCCCTCGTGAGCTTCCTTTAGCGTTACCCTTACTTCTTCCATTACACATCTTCTTAGTATTCCATCTGGTCCCATCTTGTATGGTAATTCTACTATCAATTGGAAAGATACTGACTTTATAATCACCTTTCTCCTTTTTGTTATCGACATCTCCTTTGGCAGCTTCCCTATGGATAGGTACTCTTCTATTGATTTATACCATGATGGTATAACACTTATGGTAAATAACTAAGCATCAGGGAACTCATTTGACACTCCTCCTACAGGCTCTCGAGCGAATCTTTGATAGTTGATCCACTATCACATGCTTCTTTTTGGGTCTGACCACTACCCAAAACACGAACTCCTGTAACGTGACGAGCCACCTGCTAACTCGTTCATGTATGGTTGGTTTATTATCAAGCAGAGGTTGATGGTCAACATAGAAGGCAAATGGATTGGCCAACATGTAGTGCCTAAACTTTTGCATTGCATACACCATTCCCAAAGACTTGTTCCATCGTGCTATAATTCCTTTCTACTCAAGACAACTGACTTGCAAAATAAATAAGCTAGTCTAGCCTAAATTGTCCTTCTTGGGCCAAATCACATCCAATCATGAAATTGGAACATGAAATTCCTCATCCCAATCTGGAAAAACCAGAATGGGACTGCATACAAGCTTTTCCTTCAACTCCTCAAAGGCTCCTTGATGTTCCTTTGTCCACCTAAAGGAACATTCTTCTTTGTCAGTGAATCCAATGGGTAGGACACATGGGAAAAATTCTTGATAAACCTTCTATAATATCCTATGGATCCTAGGAAGGTCTTCAATAAAATCACGTCATGTGGTTCTTCCATGTTCAGAATGACATGAATCTTATCAGGTCTATCTTCAACACTTCCTTACATATTATGTCCTAATAGCTTGTCATATGGCATCATCAAGAAAAATTTTATTGGGTTCAAAGATAAATGGGCATTCATGCATAACCTCATGCATTCTTCCAATGCTGGCAAGTGCTCCTTTACCTTCCCATATATCGACCAATCATCCAAGAAAGCTTTGAACTTTCTTGTCAACATCTAATAAAATATATACAGAATAATTCTTTGAAATGTGGTCGAGGCATTACACAACCTGATGGCATCCTATTATAAGCATAAATGCCATTCTCTACAACAAGCGTTGTCTTTAACTTGTCTTCCTCTGCAATGTTGACCTGGTTGTACCCAAAAAACCCATCTAGAAATGAGTAAATCTCATGTCCAGCTACCTCCTCCAAATGGAATCAGTGAAGGAAATCGAGAAGGGATCTTCTATTATTATTGCATTGAAACTCCTAAAGTCCATACATATGTGGATTTTATTGGCTTATTTTTCAAAGTGATCATGCGGTGACACCCACTTGCTCACCATTACTTTGAAGATTATGTCAGCATCCAACATCTTTTCAATTTCCACATTCACTAGGGCTGCATACTTTGGGTTCATTCGATATGGCCTTCTCCTTACTGGTAAGGCACCTAGGATCAACTAGATCCTATGAACACATAGCTCTGGAGGTATCCCTTTCAAATATTTGTACGTCCATGTGAAGACTTCCTTATATTGCAAAATTTTTTTAAAGTTGTTGCTTTCAACACTAGATCCCAATCATCTCCACAATGAATTATCTTAAGCTCTTTCTATTCCAAAATTTACTTCCACTGTCTTTGGTCCTTCATACTTGATGTTCTTTGGCTCATCCATTGCTCTTGCCATATTTTTTAGGTGTGCTAGTTTTCATCAATTTTAGCATCATCGACTGTGTATTTTGCAAAATTCTTGGGGAATATCCATTTTTCTTCATCCTCTTCCTTGTACGCAATCTTCTTGATGCTTTCAACTTTCTCATCATTGGTTTCCTTTGTCTCCTCTATCAATATACAAAGGCAAGTGGGCTGAAATATTTCATACTCTTCCATTTTCCAATGGAGAAGTCCACTATGTGATCGGTTTTCATCTTCACTGCACTCCTCGAGGTTTAGCACTCCTTCATTTGGCTTGTATTGGCTATCTTCATCTAAAGAACTTCCCGACTCATAAATCATCATCAAATCCTCGCTAACAGTTTGATTCTTCAAATTAATCATATATTTGTATTGTCCTCTCTTAAATGTTAACCAATCCTTTTCCCAATTATGATTAACCTTGGCCATCCTTAGCCATCCTCTTCCCAACAATGCATCATATGTTGGTTTTTGCATTGTAATCACAACAAAATCCATGATGAATTCCTATTCCACGATTTTCACATTTTGAGTCATTAAGACTCCCTTCATTTCAATACCATATTGATCTGCACCATATAGCTTGAAATTTGGTGACCATAAAAATGGAGCCCCAATCTCCTTCCATGTCTTCTCTAGGAGCATATTCACACTTGACCCACCATCAATGACTTGCATCAACTTATAGTCTAGTATTTCAATATGAATCAATGCTAGCTTTTTCCCAACATTGATCATCAATACTATTGGATCAATGAATTGATCCTTCATATTTACTTCTTCTTTTGGTTGGCTTTGCATTTCCATCACCTTATGTGGTTGAAGTTCATTTCTAACTGCGTGCAGTGTGAATATGGTGCTAAGAAAAATCATCACTTTCACTTCTACTATCATGTTCAACACTTGTGTTGTCAGTTCCTGAGTTGACATTTTTCCTTCTAAGCCTGATGGCTTCTTCAGCTTCTTTTGTTCCACTAGCCTTTCCTACTTAGCCTTTTCTACCTCTTCTTGTATTACTTTTTGTGCTTCCTACCATCTTTCCTTTTCTATGGTAGGTTTGGGGTATTGATCCTTTTTTGCCTGACCCCTTGTAACAACAAGCACATCATTCTCCGTTGGCTTCTTTTCTAGGAGGTTCTTCTATGTCAAGGAAATTGACATTCTGCAAGTTACTCGTACTCGACTTCTTCGAACAATTTACCTCCTTATGATTGCCTAATCCACACCATCTACACATTTGTGGAATGTTATTCCCTGCTGCTCCTATTGCTTGAGTGGGACAATTCTTCACAAAGTGTCCACATTCTTGGCAATTGCAACATTGTATGATTGGTCTTCCATCCGAATCATACTACAATCGATTCTGGCCTCCTTGTCAATTGCCTTGTTGGTACTACTTGCCTTGATGGTTATTCCTATAGACCTTGTTGGTCATGCCTTGTCCATTCCTCAATGTATTAGGTTTCTCTTCTTCCTCTTGCACCACCATGGTTTGGTGCCTTCTTTCAAATTGAATGGACAATTGTTGATCGCATATCCAAGTACCTCGCATATGTTGCAATATACACTCTCAGGCCAATTCACATTAGTGTGTCCTTTAGACTTACAAAATGTTACTCACATTGGTGTGTTCTAGAACATCATGGGATACATGTGGGATAATTGATCAAGACTCTCACAACGTTATTCACAAGGTGTTTACATTTTATGCGAGAAATTATGAGAACTAGGTAGTACAAGAGGAGTAGAGAACAAAACCCAGAGCTAACATGGGGCTATTTTTTTGTAGAGAACTGACCCTAGAGTTAGGGGACTGGTTTTTGCAGAGAATGGACCTCAAAGTTAACATAGGACCCACAAGGGAAATCAACCAATAGGAACCACAAATGGGGAGAACTCCACACTCACCACCATCAAGCAATGCTCCCATAGGAGAGGATGGAGCATATGGTTGGGCCATGATTCACCCATTTGAGGGGTTGGGTGATGGTTCTCCAACTACCACTAGGGCATTTCACCCACAAAATTTCTTCCTAATTTGCAAAGCTCTAGGTATTTGTTGTGCTTTATATACCACCATAAGGGCCATCATGGGATACATGTGGGATAATCTATCAAGACTCTCACAATGCTACTCACAAGGTTTTTAGGGTTTATGCGAGAGTACAAGAACTAGGAAATACAAGAGGAGCAAAGAACAAACCCCAAAGCTAACATGGGGCTATTCTTTTTAGAAAGAAATGGCCTTAGAGTTAACATGGGGTTGTTTGTTATAGAGAGTGGACTCCAAAGTTAGCATGGGATCCACAAGAGAAATCAACCAACAAAGACCATACATGGGGAGAATTCCACACTCACCATCATCAAGCAATGCTCCTGTTGGTTACGAATCTACCACTAGGATAGGATTTAGTGTAATGCACCCTAGATTCGCCCAACAGATTGAAAGGCCAAAAGGAAGGAATGCCTTTCATGCTAATCTTTGGAGGAGGCCGGATTCCTATGTTTTCTTAGTTGTTTAACAGCACAGAGTGCAGGAAAGAAAATATAAATGCAAAAAGAAATATAAATGTATTTGTATTGGATGGGGAGGATAAGCAGCACAACAACTATCAATCACCACTACTAACAATAATTAAACACAGAATACATTGTAGAAACTATGAATGTCATTCATCCTATGTATCCTTTAAATTTGCATTCCAGGAATACTTAACTATCAAATACTGATATCAAGATAGCAGAATAGCAGTAAGTGATAACATAAGCAACATGAGGCAGAAATGCTAAATAAAGGCAACATATAGAACAAGAATAGTCAATAGAGCCAAGTGTATTTTGTATTTAGAAGCAAACACACAGCTACAATGGTTCCCTAACAATATATCCCCCTTCCACCCTTTTACAATGATATTGCCAAGTTATTTATAGTGCAAATTTCCCCCTATTACATCATTGGGCACAGGATACCAGACCTGACAATTAACCGAAGAAGCTAAAAAAGCTAACAAAAGCGACAAAAAGTGGCTGATGTTGACCTTTATTGGCATGGAATGTGCTTGCGATAAGGTCCACCTGAAGGATTGGCAGCTACGTGGCAGTGAGGAGATGATGCTTCGAGTCAGTTTGATTGAGGGTAGCTTAAGTACAATAATCCAATTCACACTCGCACACCACCTGTCACATCTTTGACTCAAATCCTGAGGCTGGACACCTGTTAGAATCTGATAAGGGACAAATATGCCTTAGGATTTTGTCTCTCTTTCTTGCCCGACTTTTCCCAGAATTGAAGCACAATCAGACAGCGCAAGGGGGAAGTAGCGCAGTTGGGAAAGCCTCCATGCCTTAGAAAATTTCTAGGCTATCTTCAAAATTCTGCCCGAGTGCGCACAAGTACGCAGGCGCAACCTGACTTCGCTGCGAAGTCAGGTTGCGCACCAGACACTTAGCCAATTTTTTGGTCATATCACCCCGACTACGCATGAACTTGAGGGTGCAGCCCGACATCACTACAAAGTTGGGTTGTGCACCCAACACTTAGAAATTTCAAGGCTCCACTGATGCCCAGGTGCGCACATAAATGAGAGCACACCCCGACTTCACTGTGAAGTCGGGTTGTGCACTCAACACTTAGAAAAATTATCATCCTCTCTCCGCACTTCGACTCCCCAATTGCACTTAAAATCAAGGGCATGACCCAACTTCACTGCGAAGTTGGGCTGCACACTCTAATACTTAGAATTTTTTAGGGGCCTTTTGCTCTTTTGGGAAAATTGATAGAAAATAGGAAAGGAGGAAAGGGGGGGAATGAAACTGATGGAAGGGAAGAAATGGGATAGTGGAGAAAGGGAAAGGAGGAGGAGGGAAGGCAAAGCAACATACTTACAAGAAAAATGAAGACATGGCACCCCGTGCAAAATGTGGCAACATTCTTGGTGGCTCGTGGGGTGTCGAGCTTGCCTCAACATAATGAACCAGGCATTTATCCTTTGGGCATAGAGGAACTCCCTTCCCTTGCATCCTGTTGCTCCTACTACTGCTGAGTCCCATTTTTGGGTAACTATTCGTCTTCAGAATCAATTTCAATAGTCTCTTCTTTTCCTCCTCTTTTTGAATCTGAATGCTCACCACTGTTGCCTTCTCGCTCGGTAGGTTGCTCCTACTCGCGGACGTGATTGTATGTAGTCTTGGCCTGGTCCCAAGCTACTACCTGAAAGGGCCCTAAATCACTGACATCCTTCAGTGCTACTTTGAATGCCGCAACCACGTGTACATCGATGGTGTTATATATCTCTCTCAACTCCTGGAGGGAGGTGTTAATCTTGCAAAACCTTGACACCATTTGGGTTACTTGCGTCTCCTGGATTGGCTCGACCCAACTATTAATTTTTGATGTATCTACCGCCTCAAAATATAGCCAATCCAACTTTACTTGTTCAAGGGGCATAAAATCCCCATCCTTGATGAATCTCGGGCATCCAATCTTAGAAAGAGTGTTGAAGGGAGCCAGGTAGATATTCATTTCATGGTTCAATGCGTCTAGCATCTTCCTGGTGGTCCTTGTTTTTTCTGTTTGTTCAAAGTAATTATGCAAGGTTACCCTTGCATCCACCCAATCTAGGGAAATTTGGGACATGGGGGGAAATCCGAGGCCCTTGCGCGTTAACTCTTCAAGTTTTATTGCCAAGTCCAGTCGTTGCTTCGCTTGGCGTTCGGCCTCCTTGTAATGTCCCCTTCTAATCAGCTAGTGGGAGCACATAGAGACTAGCCTATACACGGGTTCCCGTAGGCTATGTCATATGGATGAGAGCCTTTGGAGATATTTGAGACAACTTTTGGATTCTTAGAGCTCGGTTTTGGTGGTCGTTCGGGATCAAACGGAGCTAGGATGCTAGAATTGCTATTTTTAGCAGTGTCGGGTTTTAGGGTTTCTTGTCGAGCGGACAGGGGGATGTTGTTCTACAACGAAATGGGTATCCAGAACAGGTTTCAGTTGGTCAATCGGAGTTTCATAAGGCAGAGTTTTTAAAGCGCAAAGCTTGGCTTTATTAAGTGAATTATTAAATTCATTTTATAAAGTTAAAACTTTATATTATAATTAAAGGGAAAGAAATATGTTTATCCCACATTGAGTGCGCAAAAAAGAGTTTGCCAAGGAGGAGCCTATTTATTCGGTGGCTTGGTCTCATTTTAGACATTCTGGTTTATGTTATTTCTTCTCTTGGAGATTAAGGCCGACGGCTGATATTTCTTCATCGAAAGGGATGCAAACCCCAATCGATAACCCGACGGACGAAACCCCGAAGGACAGATCGGTTCCATTTTAGGGATCGACAGTGTGCAGATTGTTGAAGTTCTGAGGATGGAAACCCTCAATATTGGAGAAGGGAGCTGGACGAAAACCCAGTTCTTGGCTGGTGAATTCACTCAGGATTCACGCTTATGTGATTCAATCAAAGATTCAGAGGTTTATAGTCCATCAGTTGGAGATAATAGCAAATTGGTATGTTTATAATGATATTCTGAAGACATTTATCCATCTAGAATTTCTAAACATTGTTGTTAATTTTCTGATATGAATTAATAAGCTATTTTGATTATGGGTTCTGCATAAAAATCGATTATTCAGTGTTAAATCCATCTGGGTATCATTGCATGCTGCTATTATTGGCTTCTTTCATTTGGGTATTATTGCATGTTCAAATTAATCCATAGTTATTGCAAAAACACCAAACACAGAATGGGGGGACATTACAGTGGTATCAGAGCTGGTTTTTCCTGCCAGCCTATTCAGGGTTTCATTGCGAATTTTGTGAAGTCTTCTATCGAAGACAAAATTCTCAGGTTTGATTTGGTGGAAATAATTCTTTGTCTGAAATTATATTGCTTGAAAATTTGCGGAGTATAGAAGATTAGCAGAAGTTAGGGTTTGGTTGCCGTTTTCAAGTCTAGGGTTTCCAGTTTCTAGGTATTGGTGATTTGAATATCCATTTGGTTGATTTGGGCTTTAAGAGTTCTGGGTATTGTTAATTTAGAGCTCAGGCTATTCTGGCAGCCTGTGGAAGCCTAAAATTTCAGATTCATGGAGTCTTATAATGATTGGTCTAGGAGACAGCGTGATTGGGATAGGACTCAGAGTGAGATACAAAAATCCATCAGTCAATTAACTGCAATGATGCAAATTTCTCTACCTTCAGTTTTTCCTCAGGATAAGGTTGATTTTTCATTCATAAAGTTGTCGAAGAAAGTTGGAGTTGAACAAAATACCTTACAAGATCCTAAAATTGCAACTAATATTGCGGCTAATAAAGTTGAGCTCGTTGTCCCAAAAAAGTTGGAAAAGCAGTTGACAATAGCTATGTCACCTAAGTCAGCACCTATGGTTCCCTCTAAGGCTAAGGTTGAGCATCACACATCCAATAACAGAAAATAGATTCAATCTGCAGAACATTTCAGTAAAAGAATGGATGTAAGTTGTAAGCTCTATGCTTTGGGGAAACAACTTGAGTCCCAAAAATTGTCAAAAGATGTTCTTCTTGACAGTCTAAAGGAAATGGATACATGTCTAGTTGAACTAGATCAATCTGATCGTGAGGTTTTGAATTGGGCAGCGAAAGTACCTATAGTTGCATTAGGCCAGCATTGGATTATGAGACATGCGGACAGGGACGTGAGACTTGCAGTCACCTCTTGTATCAGTGAGATCCTAAGGATTACAGCTCCGGAAGCACCTTACAATGACGACATCATGAAGGAGGGATTACAGCTGATGGTTGACAATTTTCATGGTTTGAATAACATCAGGGACCGATCCTATGGTAAGAAGGTTAGAATTTTGGAAGTGATGGCAAAAATTAGAATATATGTCTTTTTGCTTGATTTAGATTGTGCTGATCTTAGTCTCCGGATGTTTCGACATTTTATAGCTTCTATTAGTGAAGATCATGAAGACATTATATCCTCTTACATGCAAACCATCATGGTACGCATCATTGAGGAAAGTGATGACTTTACCCAGCCCATCTTGCCCAAGTTGATGGCTGTTTTGAGGCAAGGACAGATTACCTCTTCAGCTGCACGTAAATTAGTTGACAATGTTTCCAAGCAATGTGAGAAGAAGCTGAAACCTCTCTTGGTACAGGAGGACCAGGAGAAGGAAAAGAGACCGAGTGACTTACAGATGCCAGGACTACCTCTCAAAAGCAAGAATCAATTGAGAAGAGAACAACGTTGCTTCACTTGCCAAGAAGAGTGGTCACTTGGACATATATGTGGGCCCATAACCCACAAGTCCCAGGACAAATTTCCTTTTGATCAGGGTGCTGACCTGAACATTCAGACTGCTGAAATTCAAAATATAAACATGCCACCTCTTCAAGAAACTTGTGTGGAAGTACAAGAGGGCAAAATTGATGAAGATGAAGTTAATTCATCTTGTGGATCTCATTTTGGTGAGGGGCATAATGAATTTCGTGATAGTGGTGAGATCATAGAGCATGCTGATTTTGACATTGTTAAATCAGCAGCTGGTGAGGATGTGCATGCAGTTGATAATTCTTGGGTTGAGCATGAGTCAATCCTAACTTCAGTGCACGAAGTTGGAGAGTGTAGTGTCAAAAGGAATGCTGATTCTGATCATTATGCCAAAGATGGTAAATCAGAAACTTTATTGTGTGCTGCTGATCACAATCCAGAACTTGATACAATGCAAAGTTGGAAGGATAAGTTGCAGGTTACAGAAGAGAAGATTGTCCAAACATTAACCCATTTGGATAGCACACACAACTTTGTTGAATATCTTCTGTGGACAGCTCAGCTCAAAGATAGGCAGATAGGGTTGATTGATGTCTCCTCTGTTGAAAGCGTGCAAACTATTAAGGTAGAAACTATCAAGCATGCTTTGGAGAAAATAAAATCTGATTACTTGCAATTGTTATCTGATAGGGATTTGGCTATCCAAACTGCAGAAAAGATGTACCAAGAACTCACCAAAAAGGAGAAGATAATTAACAAACTTAACCTTGAGTTAAGTTTTGTTCACAAAGAAGAAAATTGGTCAAGCTGTTACAACCACTAAGAAGGAACAACCCGAGTATGATGTTGATGCAGGTTCATTTCCTTTTGTTATGATTGGTGAAACATCTCCTGACTTTTGTGTGCAGAATGTTGAGAGTTGTAGCACAAGTGATTGTATAGACCCTTCCATGGAACCAGTTGGTGAAGTTCAGATGGACTGTATAGTGAGGTATGCTCATAGTTTTTCTTTCAGTCCACATGTTGATGATTTGACCATGTCATATATGAATGGGAAGAAGGGTTGGTATAAGGAGTTATATGTATCACCTTGGCATGAAGTGCTCTTCCCTATAGTTGTAGAATCAGTTTCTTGTTGGGTTCCTCATTTGTCAGTCCAGAATGGGTACTCCGTTGAGCTGCAGAATAATTCAATTGTAGTCAGAGTGGCACAACAGAAATTATTAAATTTTGGGAATGACAAAATCCCTATTTGGCTATGGGATCCAGGAATTCCTCTGAGGGATGGATTGTTTTATAGAGTGGCAGAGCTCGACAGAGTTATCGGGGCCGGTTGTATCGGTTTAGTGACAGAGCTTGACAGTGTTTTCAGTTTTTGGGATGACAGTTCAGGGCAGTGTCTTCATCATGAGACATTCTTCAGATTTATTTGGGATCCTGGCATCATATTGCTTGAGGACAAGCAATATTTGGGAAGGGCGGATTGTAATGTCCCCTTCTAATCAGCTAGTGGGAGCACATAGAGACTAGCCTATACACGGGTTCCCGTAGGCTATGTCATATGGATGAGAGCCTTTGGAGATATTTGAGACAACTTTTGGATTCTTAGAGCTCGGTTTTGGTGGTCGTTCGGGATCAAACGGAGCTAGGATGCTAGAATTGCTATTTTTAGCAGTGTCGGGTTTTAGGGTTTCTTGTCGAGCGGACAGGGGGATGTTGTTCTACAACGAAATGGGTATCCAGAACAGGTTTCAGTTGGTCAATCGGAGTTTCATAAGGCAGAGTTTTTAAAGCGCAAAGCTTGGCTTTATTAAGTGAATTATTAAATTCATTTTATAAAGTTAAAACTTTATATTATAATTAAAGGGAAAGAAATATGTTTATCCCACATTGAGTGCGCAAAAAAGAGTTTGCCAAGGAGGAGCCTATTTATTCGATGGCTTGGTCTCATTTCAGACATTCTGGTTTATGTTATTTCTTCTCTTGGAGATTAAGGCCGATGGCTGATATTTCTTCATCGAAAGGGACGCAAACCCCAATCGATAACCCGACGGACGAAACCCCGAAGGACAGATCGGTTCCATTTCAGGGATCGACAGTGTGCAAATTGTTGAAGTTCTGAGGACGAAAACCCTCAGTATTGGAGAAGGGAGCTGGACGAAAACCCAGTTCTTGGCTGGTGAATTCACTCAGGATTCACGCTTATGTGATTCAATCAAAGATTCAGAGGTTTATAGTCCATCAGTTGGAGATAATAGCAAATTGGTATGTTTATAATGATATTTTGAAGACATTTATCCATCTGGAATTTCTAAACATTGTTGTTAATTTGCTGATATGAATTAATAAGCTATTTTGATTATGGGTTCTGCATAAAAATCGATTATTCAGTGTTAAATCCATCTGGGTATCATTGCATGTTGCTGTTATTGGCTTCTTTCATTTGGGTATTATTGCATGTTCAAATTAATCCATAGTTATTGCAAAAACACCAAACATAGAATGGGGGGGACATTTCACTCCTCTACCACAGGCTTTCCCTGGGCAGATACTTCTTGGATCCTGGATGTGAAATCCAGGATGAACAGGGACTTGGCCACATTAGCCCTGCATCCTTGCAGCAAACCATCCTGCATCTCCTTGATCTTGTTTTTTGAAAAGGTAGCCACCTGGGATGCCTTCTCCTTCAAATGAGATTGGGCCTACCTCAACAAATCCTGCAACTGAGATACATGTTCCAGTGTCACCCTCTTCTCTTCTGACGGATGTTTGATCATCTTTCTTTGTGCTGTAGCCTCCCACTGAGATGCGGTGAGCTAAGCTTTCAAGTCATCAAAATCCTTCTGGGTAGACTCTAGTCATGTGGTGGCCTTGGCTAGATCTTCCTCCAGCTATCTCGAGTTATTCTGAAGTTGAAACAACTTCTCTTGATTCTCGAGTCGCTTAACAAGGAGATTGTCAGTCTTGTGATGAATACCGTTGATTTCGTATTCTTTGCTTATGTCATCAAAATTATTCTCCTTGATCTGGTTTTCATAGTCAGCCTTAGTCATTTCCTGGAGAGGCTTCTTTACTCTAGGGATCAATTTCTCATTTCGCAGCACTATCCTGTTCAAGTCGAACTTGGTGCGCTTCATCGAGGCAACTACCTCCTCGACTCTTCTTCATTTGACGCCCTGGAGGAAAGAGGCAGAACACCCTATGACCTTAGCTGCTAGAGGTTGATCATTTGTAATCTACAGCTGCTTCCCCACGAAGTCAAGTTCTACCAGCATAGGATATATCGAGGCTAAATCCTGCTACGACATCCTTCCTGCAAACAATGAAGCAGAAGATATACCAGAAGGTGAGGTCACTTTCAAGGGCGATTGGGTCCTAGGAGAAATGGGTGACTGAGTGGGAGGTGAAGGGGGGTCTTGAATAATGAAGGTGAGCGGCATGACGATGTAGGTATAGCTTCGACATCGGTCGTGGATGAGGGGTCTAGGGTTTGACCTAGTGTTTGGAAAACGTTCAGGTCTTGGGCAAACTGTTTGAAATAATGGGGACTATGGAAGGATTGGGAGATAGGCGATAGGGAATATGCAACAAAGGCTTGCCCTGATATAGAGGGGGATTGATTCAGGACAGGGCCAACTGGGATTTGGGGAACCAGGGAAGAGGACGTACCTACGGACTTTGCTTGAGCCGCTGATTAGAGGACGCCTACTGCCTAGACTTCTGCTTCTTTCCCTGGGCTATCCAGAGAGATGATTTCCAGTGTGGATGCCTTTGTTCATGCCATAGCCATCTACTATGTAGCCTCATTCTTTGGCCACTTGGTCTTTTCACTCTTTTTTCTCTTATTTTCTTTTGAAGCTGTAGTTTGCTCGAAGGAGGTGGAGGCAGTTGGCGTGGCTGAAAATGGTGTTACCATGGTGAATTTGTACTTGGGTTTTGATGGAGGGATGCCTATTGCCGATGGCCCACTGGTTGACCCTTCTGGCACATTTTCCTTTTGAGGCACCGCTTCACTGGTTGAATTTTCTAGCTTTGTTCTTTTTAAGGTGATGCTTCGAGAGCTGGAGGCAACATTGGGCCCACTTGACTGCTTGTTGGCGTCCTATTGGGAGGTTTTTGAATGGGTAATTTCTAGGATGGGGGCTTCCTTTTATATCTCTTTCTGGTGCCTAGGGGAACACAATCTCAAAACATGAATGACTCCCATTTGTCGGCGTATGTATCATATAAGGCCAAAAACTCATCATCTACGACCAATGTCTATTGGTTAGACTTATCATGTTGCATGTGACACCTCATATTCCAACATTCAATGATTTTGTATTTTTCCCAACTGAGGGGCCTCACCTTTGAGAGGAATTTTTTGAAGCCCGCTGAGTCTAACCTGTAATTTGGATTGCACTCCAGATCATACTCTACCTCCTCATAGTAAAAGTCCTGCCATGGTGGCCATGATTACATCCGCTCGATGTGCCATTCTAGGTATGCACCTATTTTATTGCACCTCTCCTCCATGATTTCTACTCGGGGGCAAATATGTACAAATTTTCCCCTGACCCCAATCGGGTCGTATTGCTAGCGCTGCGATAGCTGTATCAAGCCCATGTTGAGGAGTTACTATTTGTGGTAGATGTGCTGCCCAATCTCATGCACTTGAATGTTTGTCCAAGTAATAGGATACTTGAAAATATGGCCTCTCTTCTTTCCCTGGCTGAATTCCTCTTCTACATAGTCCATTTGGCGCGATGTATCCATACCAAACTGATGCTCAGTGCAAAAATAAGGCAGCAAGAATGGCTTCCCTTTGAATCCGTAGATTCTGATCATAATACCCTGAGTCAACCAGAAGGTATCTCTACATTTGTACTTCCTCAGGTAGTTCATCATGGCCAGTGGAGGATGAGATGCTTTGCCGTTGAACAATGCCAAGGTCATACCTAGAAATTTGAAGTTGAAGTCGTAGTAAGACCCTCTCCTATACAGGACTTCTGTCCACTCATACACAGGCATCGACACTCCCTTATCATTTACCTTTTTTAGATTAGGCACTTTAATTCGGTAGTGCATATGGTACAGGCACAACCATGTGAGGAATGAGCAGTGTCGATACTCAGTTGTCTACTTTTGCTGTATCATGACCAGATTTGAATGTATGGTGTATGCCACCCAATCCATCCAATTAAAGAAAATCGGGCATCTTCTGCTCCTTTGCGCAGTGGAGTCATAAAACTCTCCATGCAAGATGTATTTCATGAGCGCTAGCTGGTACGGTTGCACCATTTTGTCCATGTCACAGTCGAGTACCCATGCAAGGATAATATAAATATATTTGTTTTCAAACCTCTCCAGGGGTATGGGGCCTGATGGCAACTATCCTACTGGCAGTGGGGTCTTCTGTTATGAATTGAGAAACTCTCTCATCCTTCTACTCTGAATGAATCTACCCGCTTGCTCATCCAAGTTAATTCTTCTGAAGATGGCGTTAGGGTCGTACTAGAGCTTCAGGGCGAAGGCTGGCTGGATGCTTTCTTTGAATAGGGTGAACAACACCCTTCCTTGGTTGTTGTAGACTTATCAAGTAGCTAGTTTGTAATATGTCATAATAGACTCAACTAGCTCTAGGAAATGGTGGACGAGAGGGCACAAGAACCAGTACAGGTTCGACTTGTATGCAGCTCCGACATGGTGTGAGGGCGAGACTTTGTCTACCCAATTTGCAATATTTGGCCGCAACTTTGTGAGGCTAATGGAGTACTCGCCACCCTTATACCCGGCTAGGCGATTGATGGGCGGTGGCAGAGTTTGCCCTTTGCTTCTCTTTATCCTAGATTTCCTTGTTTGCTCCTCCGGCACTTCGTTCTCATGAGCACTAGATTCTATGTGTTCCTCAGCCTCCTGTTCTGTATCACTGGACTGCGGCTGCATTAGCGCTTTTCCCTTATCCATTTTCTATTTTCTTCTCGTGGTGGCAGAGATGAGAATTCTAGTCACCAGTATTTAATTCTGTGCCTTTCTTCCTCCTAAACACGTAGCTCAGACTTAGCTTGATAATTCAAATGTTCTGAGTATGCCAGGGCCCTTTTATAGGAATGAAAACATAGCATTAATGGCATGAGGGAGGGGGTTTTAAGTGATTTACCCGAAGTAGGTAGAAAGCACCATTATTCCTTGGCGGCCGTGTGTGGGATTTTTCCTTAGAAGGTGCAGCTTGTACGCGGTTGGTCCTAATGTGCTTGCTTATTTAATGCCATCTGCTTCAAAATCCATGCAATAATTCCTTAAAAATTTGAACCTCATGCTTACAATGATGTCATAGTCGCCACTTGGGCACACACTTCGAGGGAGACTTTGGCCCAAGGCTCAAGAAGGGTTACAACCTAACTTCGTGCTATACACATTGTGCCACCTGGACCCACACTTAGAAATTTTTCGTCACTATGCCCCTTGTTTTCCCTGACAAGTTGTTCGAAGTGCACCTGAAATCAAGAGCACACTCGGACTTCGCTCAAAAAATTTGTGCAATCCGACTTTACTCGAAAAGTGCAGTAGGGATTCCACACTTAGCCAATTTTTGCTTCCTCCATTGTCCGACTGTGCTCCCAAGATGGTGCGCAGACCGACTTTGCTGCGAAGTCGGGTTGCGCACCCAAAACTTAGAAATTTTTTGAGGCTTCTTGTTTGCTCTTTTCTCCCAAACTCCCAACATCATACAATTCATGAAGCGACGCCTGAATTTGCTGCGAAGTCAGGGTTCACTCTATGCTTGGTCAGATTTTTAAGCAGAGCAAAATTTTGCTCCTTTTCTCACACTTAGCCCATTTTGATTTTGAAAACTAAAAATTGAATAACTGAAAGAAATATTTACATTCTGACATAAACTAAAATGCAGGAAAAAAATATGTACAAGGAAGGACCTCTCGGGCACCTTCAGTAGTGATAGGGTTTTAGGTGGAAACCATTGACAGGAATAGGGAGAAGCTATCCCTCCATGTCCCTGAGAACGAACGCGTTGAATTGGTTTACCTAAGTGATCTGATAGGGCCCTTCCTAGAGGGCATCAAATTTGTCATGGTTTCCTGGCTTCGCGTTGAGTGAGTCCCACTTGAGCACTAGGTCCCCAATTTTGAAAACCCAGGTGGTGGTCTCTTTTGCAAACCAGCTCTGGGTTACCTAGGTATGTTTGGTAAAGCCTTGGTATGCCTTCTCCCTTTCCTCCTCTAACTTTAATAGTTGACAAAGTCTGACATCCACTGGATCCCCATCATATTTTTCTTCATCTAACAACCAGAGTGCGGGCATTTCTATGTGGGTAGGCAGAACTGCCTCCTTACCATATACAAGCATGTAGGGGGATGTCTTGATAGATTTATTGAAAGATATGCAATCCACCCATAACTCTCAGTTCAGAAGTAGGTGCCACATCCTCTTGTTCCTTTCTACTATTTTTTTTACAATCTGTAGCAGATTCTTGTTAGTGGATTTGGCCAGGCCATTCTCCTGCGGGAAGTAGTTTGAGGAAATCTTGTGATAGATGCCGTATTTTTTGGTGAACTTCATGAGTATAACACCTATGAACCCTAGACCGTTGTCTATAACTATTGCCTCTAGGACCCCAAAATGGGTGATGAGGCTCTTAAGGAACCCAATGACCGTCTCCTGGTCTGCATGCTTAGTGGGGATTGCCTCAACCCACCGAGTGAAATAATTAGTGGCTGTAAGGATGAACTTATGTCTTGCTGCAGAGTTAGGCATGATGGTTCTGACGAAGTCCAGACCCCACTTCTAAAATGGAGTCTCAGCTTGAATTATCTAGAGAGGCAAGGGTGCCTTCCTATTCCTGTCGATGAACCTCTAGCATTTCTCAAATTTTACACAGACCGCATGTGCGTTTGTGAAGAGGGTGGGCCAATAATACCTAAATCTGATAATATTTAAGGCTATAGGCCTCCTTGAATGATGTCCTCCAGGCATCTCAGAGTGGAACTCTTTCAGGATCTTTGGTTTATTTGATTCCCTGACGCACCGCAACAGGATGCCATCAATATTTTTAAAATACAGCCCCTCGGGGCATAGTACATATCACAAGGCATTCAGTGTAAACCTCCTTCTTTGTGAGGCATTGAGATGATCTAGACATCTACCTATGCTAAAATACCACACTAGGTCATTCGTCCAGTCACTCTCCTCTGATAAGGAGTTGGCAAGGTTAATTTTTGCCATTGGATCCTCCCACTGGTAGGCACAGATTTCAGCTGTAGCACTTTGGGCCAACTCTTGGCACAGGGCCCGACCTTTGATTAGCTTTGTTGGATGTACCTCTATGTCAAATTCTTGGATTTAAGCTATCCATCTTACCCTCTTGTGACCTAGCTCCCCTTGTACAATGAAATTCTTAACATCTGGATGTATCACAAAGATAGTTATCCAGCTCTGGGAGATGAAGTGCCTAAACTTCTTGAGGGATTTCATGACTGCGTGCACCTGTTGCTCAATAAAATTGTACTTTTCTTCATGTGGCTAAATCACCTAGCTTAGGAACGCTATGGGGCACTCTTCACCATCATCCCCCTTCTGAGTCAGGACTGCAACATAGCTCTCAAGTTCTCCCACCGCGTATAGGATGAAATCATTGGAATAATATGGATTTATCAATACTAGAGCTTGCACGATTTTGACCTTGATCTCTTCGAATGCCTGCTTTCTTTCATCAGTCCACAAGAATTCAGCATTCTTTTTTAGGAGTTCAGCATGGGCTTGATTACTTGTGCGAAGTCCGGTATGAACTTCCTCACGAAGTTGATTTGGCCAAAAAATGATTGTAGCCCCTTCTTGTCAACTGGGATGGATAAGCGAAGAAGGGCTTCTACTCTGTCAGGATCCACTACAAGGCCCTTCTCAGAAATGACATGTCCTAGCAGCTTACCTTCCTTTACCATGAAGACTGACTTCTTCGGGTTGATGGAAATGCTGAATTCACAACATCTCTCAAATATTTATCGCCAGTGGGAAGCATGGTCCTCTCTCTTATGTGAAAATACAGTCATATCATCCAAATATATGACAATGACCTTGTTGAGCAGCTCCTAAAACACCAATTCCATAGCTCTTTGAAATGTAGCGACGATGTTAGACAGGCCAAAGGGCATGCACTGATATGCAAATGTTCCCCATTTGGTGGTGAACGTTGTCTTGTGCTGATCTTCATATTTTACCCATATTTGGTTGTATCCAGAGAATCCGTCCAAGAGAGAGAACCTCTGTGCTCTAGCAACTATGTGGAGGATTTGATCAATTTGGGGGAGCGGATAATGATCCTTCAATGAAGCTTGATTGAGGTTTCTAAAATCCACACAGAGGCGGATGTCTTCATTCTTTTTTCTCACAGGGACCATATTTGCGACCCAAGATGAGTGCTTGATGGGGTAGATGATTTTGGCCTCCAACATCTTTAAGAGCTCTGCTTTCATCATGGTTTCAATTTTTGGGTTCACTACCCTTTGCTTCTGCCGAAAAGGTCTTGCATTATCTTCCAACTCTATAGTATGCTGGATCATGTCTTTGTCATACCCCTTCAAGTCTTGGTAGCACCAGGCCACAATATCAGGGAACTCTTCGCATAAAGATCTGATCTACTCCAGTTCCTTTTCAGTGCAGTCTATCCCGACCTTGATCACTTTTCTAGGTTCCAGTTCCAGGTCCATGTACTGCTTGGGGTCCACTTTGATTCTATGGGATATGGCTCTATCGTTCTGATCAAAGAGACTTTCTAGGGTAATCAGTATTTTTGGGACATGATTGTTTTTTAACTGTATCAACCCCTCGTATTGCTCGTCATCAGGTCTCTACCTTCTATTGTACTTGCTTTGTTTATCCAAAAAGTGATGATATCCTTGTCACAGTTGACCACCTGCCAGTGGGTGTCTTTATCAGGCATAGAAGGCCTGTAGATGGTACAAACAGGCTTTAGCTTCTGGACAGTGTTATCAACTGGGATGTACCTAGCTCCAATAGATGCCAGAATGTCAACGTGCTTATTATTCTCATGTGATATGGCTTTGACATTCAAAGAGTTGAATGAATCCATCAGATCCCAGACACGGTTGTGGTACACCTTAAGGTAATGCTTCTTGGAGGCACACTTATTCGTAATCTGGTTGCACACCAGCTCTGAGTCGCCAAATATCTACAAATATCTTACCCCCAGTATCTCTGCCTTTCTCAAACCCAAGCACAAAGTTTCATACTCCATCACATTGTTAGTGTAGCTCCAAGCCAGCCTATAAGTGTAGTCCTTTTGGACTCCGAATGGGGAAACCAAAGGTACACCTACATCGACACCATTTTTGCATCGGGTGCCATCAAAGAATAGCTTCCATAGATTTTTTGGTGTAGGTCCAATCTCCTTCTTTGCTGACTGGTCAAGTCTTTTAGGCTGGGTGACGGAGTAACAACCTTGCTCGGTCTCAATCATGGCATTGAAGTCTAGCAAGGAGAACTCATCCTCCACTTGTTACAACTCAAGGGCCTCTTATGCCATATCCACCTCTACTAGTTCTTCAGTTGTCAGCTGAACCATGATATTCTGTGACTCTTCTCTGGGTATCTTCTCTACCAGAAATGTGGAAGGCTTTTCATTATAGATATTCAATATTCTTCCTTTGAAGGGCACTTCCATATGTCAGTAATCCAGAGACAGATATCCACCTAGCTTCACAGTGAACTCCCTAGAGAGACACATGTCGAAGTAGAGTTCCAAGTTGACCACAATGACCTCTTGGATGACCACTATGTCAAGGGCTTTATGTAGTCAGATCGAGATATCCTTGATGACACCAACTGTCTTGACAAGGGTGTTGTATAGCTGTAGCACACCTTGGTTGCTCCTTGTATATTCCATATTAATCTCCTCGTAGATGGCTCTCGACATGACAGTAGTGGAAGCACCAAAATCCACCATGCAGTTGTGTACTATATAGCCTTCCATCCGCAATGACAGATAGAAAGGAGGTGGCCTATTTTTCTCGATAGCAAAAACTGTCAAGGGCTGAGCTAACACAGCAGGATGCATCGACTTTCCATATTTTATGCTTTTCAAGGATTCCTACAATAGATCAACTTGCCCTGGGAGAAAAAGAGCCTTGTACATACTTATCTTTGTCGGGGTCCTTTTTAGCTCATCAACTATATTGTAGGTTGAAGTGCCGGCTCCCTCTAGCTCTTTTTTTGGCTCATACCTGGTCCGGTATTGTTGCGTGGCTTTGACTCTCTATCTCTTCATCATCGACGGATACCTCAACTTCTCTTGAGCTTGTTCTTTTATTTCAGCTAGAGGTTAGGCTGCGGGAGCCTTCATCATGGGAGCCTCGAGTGTAGGGAACCTTTATTTGGCTGTAGGAGGTAAAGGTGACTTGTCAGGTGGTAGCCCAACAGGCTGCGCCCTATCTCTTCTGGTGTATACTTTCAACGGATTTGTTTGGGCTATGGTAGCCTCAATGGGCCTTCTGCCCTCCTTGGTCAAAAGTGACACAAGATCTTCTTCTGGGACTACAAAGTTGCCTTCATCATCCAGGATCATGTATGCTTTTTCCTCCATGGCGCTGCCCGTAAGGGTTTGAAGGTAATGCTGATGCAGTGTGCAACTCTCCTTTCTATATGGATCGTTGCATGTGGAGCACCAGTTAACTTGGTCAGAAGTGCCAGGTTGAACCTCGTTGGCAGCATTCCTTGTCGGGGGCCTTTGTGCTTGTGCAGCTTGATATTTTGTTAGCATCGAGGGAGGATATGGTCTCCTTGGAAGGAACTCCATATAGGCTTGCTTCTTCTTCATTATTTTCATATCGTTTGAAATAATATGATACCCAGAGGCCAGATCTCATACCTCTTGAAGGATTTTATTCTGAATGTCATTATCAACAGTGTTCGGCCAGGCTGATGGAGGTATTGCAGCTAATGGTGGAGGTGTAGAATATGCCGCATAATGAGGGGGAGCTAGGAGTGCAAGATACTACGGAGGTGGAGGTGGTGGATTAGGATAATGGATCTGAGGCTGACCATAGGGGTTTATAATCGATGTTGGATTCCATGGCTGTTGGGGGTACTGATTTGATGAGGATGGCATTACACCAGACATCGATGGATATTGGGACTGAGGGAAATCAATATAAATAGGAGGCTGCATTCTATGCGAAAGTCTGCCTATAGAGATTATGTCTAATTTTTCTTGCTGGGTATCTTTGTATAGGGTAGGGAAAGTATCGACCCGGGATATCTTAAGAAGTAGGCAAATATCCAAATTGAAATACCTTAGGTAATAGTGTGTAGCTTGACCCGCCAAAGGTCGTAGTTCATGAGGTACTCTCTTCCAAGACCTTGCAAACCTTATGTTGAAGTCTGATATCTCCTCTTGCGGGTGGCGTTGGATACTCTAAAACTGATGCAACAATGAAGAGGGGTTGATAGACTCGTTGCATCCCTTTACGAGCCTGCCTGCCAACTGGGGCCACCCCATGATAGCTCCTTCTGGCAAAGATCTCCACCAGTAGAGAAGCTTCCCTCTCAGAGAAAGAGCCAATAGATGGGTCTTAACACTCTCGCTCGTAATAGAGTGCAGTGCAACCAAGGCCAAAATGTCTTGGATGTGCTCATATGCTATTTTCTAGGAGCCATTGTAAGTAGGTATGGATTTCAAGGCAGCAGGAGGCACAACCTCTTGTCCAAATAGAGCCAAGGGTCCTATGGAGTCAACTGCTGGGAAGAGGTCATCATCATTTTGCTGGGCAGCCATGTCTTCTTCCTCTCCGATCGTGTACTTGGTATCAGTGCTATCCAAAGTTTTAGGTTGCTCTTCAATTTTAATCTCTTCGACTTTAGCTTCTTCGATCTTGGCTTCTTCAATTTTAGCTTCGAGTTCATCTATGTGAGCTCGATAGTCAACCAGCCTTACGCGCTCTCCAAGAGCGTTGATGTTGATTTCATAGAGATCATGCTGGTCTCCCGGATTCCTTACTCTCCACCTTCTTGTATGCATGAAGGCACTTGGACTGGTCTCATGGACTTAGAGGATATTTAGGTACTTGTAGAGTCGCCAGGTGTTCTGATTTAATAGCAATGAAGCGAACACCAATGCTTCGATTCTATTTTGGGTGGGAAACTCCCATGTCCCACCGGGCATGCCAGAGAAACTGTTGGTTACGAATCTACCACTAGGATAGGATTTAGTGTAATGCGCCCTAGATTCGCCCAATAGATTGAAAGGCCGAAAGGAAGGAATGCCTTTCATGCCAATCTTTAGAGGATGCCGACTTCCTATGTTTTCTAAGTTGTTTATCAGCTCAAAGTGCAGGAAAGAAATTATAAATGCAAAAAGAAATATAAATGTATTTGTATTGGGTGGGGAGGATAAGGAGCACAACAACTATCAATCACCACTACTAACAACAATTAAACATAGAATACGTTGCAAAAACTATCAATGTCATTCATCCTATGTATCCTTTAACTTTGCATTCTAGGAATACTTAACTATCAAATATCAATATCTAGATAGCAGAATAGCAATAAGTGATAACATAAGCAACATGAGGCAGAAATGCTAAATAAAGGTAACATATAGAACAAGAACAGTCAATAAATCCAAGTGTATTTTGTATTCAGAAGCAAACACACAGCTATAATGGTTCCCTAGAAATATATCCCCCTTCCACCCTTTTACAATGATATTTTCGAGCTATTTATAGCGCAAATTTCCTCCCATTACATCATTGGGCACAGGATCCCAGACCTGAAAATTAATCGAAGAAGCTGATAAAGGTGACAAAAATAGCAAAAAACGACTGATGTTGACCTTTTTCGGCATGGAATGTGCTTGTAGTAAGGTCCACCTGAAGGATTGGTAGTTACATAGTGGTGAGGGGATGATGCTCCGAGTCAGTTTGACTGAGGGTAACTTAAGTACAATAATCCAATTCACGCTCGCACACCACCTGTCACATCTCTGACTTGAATCCTAAGGCTGGACACCTATCAGAATCTGATAAGGGACAAATCTGCCTTGGGATCTTGTCTCTCTTTCTTGCCTGACTTCACCCAAAATTGGAGCGCAATTAGATAGCGCAAGGGGGAAGTAGTGTAGTTGGGGAGGCCTTCGTGCCTTAGAAAATTTTTGGGCTGCCTTCAACATTCTGCCCGAGTGCGCACAAGTAAGCGGGCGTAGTCCGACTTTGCTGCGAAGTCGGGTTGCGCACCCGACACAGCCACTTTTTCGATCATATCGCCCTGACTACACATGAAATTGAGGGCGCATCCCAACTTCATTGTGAAGTCGAGTTGCGCACCCAATACTTAGAAATTTCAAGGCTGCACTAATGCCCAGGTGCACATAGAAATGAGAGTGCACCCCGACTTCATTGTGAAGTCGGGTTGTGCACTCAGCACTCAACAAAATTCTGATCCTCTCTCCGCACTTTGGCTCCCCAAGTGTGCTCAAAATCAAGGGCGTAGCCCGACTTTGCACTCTAATACTTAGAATTTTTTAGGGGCCTTTTGCTCTTTTGGGGAAATTGACAAAAAAAAGGAAAGGAGGAAAGGGGGGGAATGAAGGGAATGAAACTGATGGAAGGGAAGAAAGGGGATAGTGGAGAAAGGGAAAGGAGGAGGAGGGAAGGGAGAGCAACATCCTTACAAGAAAAATGAAGACATGGCACCTCATGCAAAATGTGGCAACAACTCCCATACAAGAGGATGGAACATATGGTTAGGCCATAATTCAATGGCTTGAGGAGTTGGGTCATGGTTCAGTAATTACCACTAGGGCATTTCACCTAAAAGCCTACTTCTTTATTTTCAATGCTCTAGGCATTTGCTGTGCTTTATATACCATAATGAGGTCCATCATAGGATACATGAGATAATGACTTAAGACTCTCATAGTGATTCTCACAAGGTGTTTAGGATTTGTACAAGAAAGTACAAGAACTAGGTAATATGAGAGTAAGAAATGAACCTCTATGCTAAAATGGGACTATTCTTTTTGTAGAGAACTGTCCCCAAAGTTAACATGGGGTCCATAAAGAAAATCAACCAATGGAAAACACGTATGGAGAGAACTCCACACTCACCACCATCGAGAAATGCTCCCACAAGAGAGGATGGAGCATACGGTTGGATCATGGTTTACTAGCTACCACTAAGACATTCCATCTAGAATCATGCTTCCTAATTTGCAAAGCTCTAGGTGTCTATTGTGCTTTATATACCATTGTATCGCTCCAAATTTTTTGCATCCTTACCTTCAGGCTATAGGATCCGTTCCCGGAAGGAGGATGGGAAAAGGATGGCGCGGTACCTCGGACTAAGAGGCCTTGCAAAGGTCCCGCCTCTCGGGGGAGGTGTATTATGGTGATTTTTTGATGGATGGTGGGTTCACCAGGAAATGTTTGAATGGCAGTTTCCATGCCTAGGTTGGGAATGTGTTTAATGTGTTCAGTTTTATATTTAAACATTCGAGTCCTAGGTTTGGCCAAATGAATCTAAGTTGTTCTATTATGAAAATGCAAGTTAAATGAAATATAGAAAACATATTTTAAATAGAAAACAAAGAGAAAAGCTAAATTACAGAGCCATACCTGATCCGGATGTCTGATGGAGATTTTGATTTTTGAAGCAGTCCAGATCGTTTGGAATTTGACAGAATCATCTTCGACCTGCAGGATTGTCTGAGATCTGACGAATTCGTCAGACGAATTCGTCAGAGACCTGCAAACGAGAGAAATAGACACAAAATACAAAAAATGCAGCAATGCTAATAGAGGATAAAGATGTAAAATGACAATAAAGATGTTAACAGATAATCCCGAATAGAAATGCAGGTAAATTATGATGTTTTAATAGTTAATCATGATTTCATTATGCAATTAGACTACATGGGTGAACTCCAAGATGCAGAATAGCAGAAAATAATAAATAAACTGACTAGATGCAAAATAGAACAGGAGATGAAAAGAGAAAAATGCAAACTCTGGGCACTGATTGCCCCCAATGCAGACTATAGTCGAGATTGTCTTGAATCGGTGCAAAATCATCTCGAATTGAACAAGATCGTCCATGATGAACTGAGCTTGCTCCGGCTAAAAAATACTAAGGTTCCCGCAACAAAATTTGGATAGGAAAAGTGCAGATAGTAATTTGGGATGTTTCAGTGCGTATAAAGTCAAGTTACAGGAAATATCAACTAGGGGTAGGTTAAGGGGAGGGCCTAAGTTTAAATAGGCTTATGAGGGAGGTTAGGAGGTTGGGGATCATCCCAATTTGGGATATCTCCAATGGGGAGGGTCTCTAACGGCACAGACACGTTCTGCCCGGATTAGAGATGCCGTTGGAACAGAGGCTAATTGAGAAAAATCATTTTGGAACAAGATCATCTGGACATCCTAGTCCAGAAGAAATCGTCCAATCTGAGGTGATATCGTATGATCGATGACGATATCGTCAAATGGTCAAAACAAATTCTAAAAATGATGCGGGAAAGGAGGAAATGGGTTAAACGACGGTTTGGAAGCGGTTTTGGAGGTTAAAATTTGAATTTGAATATTCACTAGAGTAATTGTAATTATTTAAGGTTTTATTGCACCAATTTTAGGGTGCTACATTTTGCCACCTCTTTAGTGAATTTTACAAAGAAAATGCGTTAAATATGAGTTCTTCTCGATCTACGAGAAAGCAAAAAATAATCCCAATTTTAGGCGACGATTCTAGGTCGAATCGTATGAAAGCTTACTATGGTGCCCCCTCCGTGTTTTTACCCAAATCAAACGTTTAAAAATGCGGAAAAGCAAAATTTTAAAATGTTTTTAATTTTTTTTGAATAAAATTAAGAAAAATAGGGTAAAACCCTAATTCATTTGTTACTGTTCATTTTCCTAGTTTTTAGAGCTCTAGAGACAAGATGGTTGAGACAGCACACAGATCAACAGAGGTCCAGCGTGGGCTACGGGTAAGGGTCTAAAATAGATTTAGAATGCTTTAATTTAGAATTTCATGCTTTGTAGATTAAATTTGATTGATTTTTGAGCATCACGGACATTTTTGGGCCGTCGTCGTCGTCGAGACGAAATCGTCTTGATTTCGTCGAAATCGTCTCGATATCGTCGATTTCGTCGAAGGGCGAAATTGGCGATAGGG
Organism: Wollemia nobilis; assembly: GCA_028583015.1. Taxonomy (NCBI): domain Eukaryota; kingdom Viridiplantae; phylum Streptophyta; class Pinopsida; order Araucariales; family Araucariaceae; genus Wollemia; species Wollemia nobilis. The sequence goes on from JAQPPZ010001094.1 coordinate 58,366, forward strand.
GGATGATTTCGTAAAATAAGGGACGATTTCCTCATGCGAAATCGAAGATGAATTTGCTCAAATTGGGGACTGGGCGATATCATCATTTATAAAATTGAACTTATTTTAACTTGCATTTTTAATTAATGATTTATTAATGATTTTTATTGTTGATTTTGTTTATGATGCAGAGAGGATTACTAAAGAGAAGAGAATGGAAATATGGCAGGTTGAGGGATGACTTGGCCGCCCTATCTCAAGCAGAGTGAGATCAGCTAGCTCAGGTCGGCTTACAGCATGTGGCAGAGATGCCACAAGTTTCTACAGATATGGGGCTATTGACAGCCCTAACAGAGAGGTGGTATCCGAGTTCTTCATGTTTTCGGTTACCGACATGGGAGATGACTCCCACACTAGAGGATGTATGGAGAATTTTGTGGATCCCCATACAAGGACAGCTGATCACTCCTACGGCCAATCAGGGCCACACGATGATGCGACTATGTGGCGATCTGAGCTTCGCCCTGGAGAAGGGCAGAGTGAATATCGAGTCGCTGTGCCAGATACCTGGGGCATCTAGACTCACACAAGTTTTGGATGGGGTGGTAGGTGGACTTCTACTGTGCCACCAGAGCGGATGCAGGGTACCATGGGTACTGACAGATGTGGTCTACGACATGAGAGACCACGGGTACAGGTTTGCTTAGGGGAGCTTTGTACTCTACCAGTTGTATAGGATCCTTGATGGGGTCATATACAAGGGCGGCCGATGTCTGGTTATGACATCACTACTGCAGGTTTGGTGTTGGGAGCACATGGTGGTGCGGAGGTCGGTGGGGCTCCCACTGATAGGGATTGATGGGGAGAGGCCTCGAGTTTTTTACTAGTGGCTCCAGAGAGGGGCACAGTGGTAGATAGATCTGCCAACATCTCAGAGACTACTTGACGACCTCGTCTTCGACTAGATCACCTAGAGGCCTTGGAGAGATCATCCAAGGTGGGTCGAGGATGGACAGGAGCTGGCTTGCATCAGGAGAGTCTGTTGGCTGAGGATGGAGAGGGGAGAGGTGGAGCTCCATCGGTATGATCGAGTTTTGAGGTAGTTCAGTCTACAGCAGGGGATTCCATCTCTAATAGACTATGAGTTTTCTCAGACTATTTGGGATAACACTAGAGTTAGCGGGGCTCCAGATATGCAACAATTTTGGATTCAAGACACAGATGATGCCCCCATTCAGCCAGAGGATGGGGTCGATGCTGGGGTAGCTGACGGCTATGATGCCTGGTACACAGGCATCCACCCTCCTTGGATGACGAGGGCTCAGGGTCTGATTCATGTAGTTGTGCATCAGATGGGGAGGCGGTGCCAGACAACCATTGAGGCAGCACAGGGTCACGACAAGAGAGAGTAGAGGAGGCCATAGGCTTAGTAGAGGTCGTGACAGCGGGAGAGGAGGGAGAAGAGACCCAATTATCCACAGAGAGAGAGGCCACCATCACCCAATAAGGGCAAGGGTGTTGACACTGGGGAGAGCAGCAAGACAATGACTCTCCAAGCTGAGGTTGCCCGCCTATGGGCTCAGGTGCAGACATTGTAGGATGAGGCTACACGGCTTAGAGCTTGGGGCGAAGGAGCGAGCACTCAAGATTTAGCACGCGCTATTGCCCAGGTTACATTCTATCATGCTCTATATTACCAGGCAGTGCCAGTAGAGCAGAGGGTGCCATTACCAACTCATATTGCAGAGCCTGTCGTGATGGGGTCATCTAGGACATCATCACGATTGACATCTAGGACTCATGGCACCACACGGACTGCAATGGGGCCACCTCCTCCACCTCAGGGCAGGGGAGGAGATGAGGCTGAGAGATCGAGGGGTTCTCAAGGCGAGGTTACTGCACTACACAGAGATTGTATATTTGATTGAGAGAATTGAGTATGCCAAGATGTAGATTGTGAAATACCAATCTATTTTTGATATGATGTACATATATTTGATATATATATAGATGAGATATTTTTTGATCATATGACTTGTCTTATGCATTTGTATGATGCTTTTAATGTTTTGGTGTGATTGATTTGATGATTCATGTGATTATGTCATTGAAAAATATTATGGTTTAAATGTCATGCTTTAAAAATTTAAATGAAATAATATGATGTAACAAATTGGTTGTTGGTGATGTGATAATTTGATAAAAATAAAAGGGACTTTTAACAATAATTTCAAAGGACATTGTCGTTGTTATAGACCATTTGATGGAGTCGCCACTCACTCGGTCGTCAAGCTAATCCCAGTATAGAAATATTGCTAAAAGTAAAAGGGTGCTTAAGAGAATGTCTTAAGACTTTGGTGTGATGATGCAAAGGATGATGATGATGATTTTGTTTCCAGACTTTTCATGAAAATATTATGCATGAAATATTTTAAAATGATTTTTTCTAGGCATAAATTCCTAAGTGTGATAAAATGTTGAATAATTTCTTAGAAATTATACCATGGTTGCAAATTTACATATTGACATAATGACATGAAATAGTGATAGGTGTTTGTTTGTTTTAAAGCATAATTGTATAACATAATGATTTAAGTCATATGGTTTTTATGATTTTTAAATGAATGGGGAATAAAATTGGTATAATGGTTTGCACTAGGCATAGAATATTTAGATATAGACTTATACCATCATCACGAAAATCAAAGAAGAAAATAGATTGTTTTATTGCATGGTTGATTTTTAATTTTTGAAAATAGTCAAAAAATATGAAGATGAGGACTTGCGCTAGTCATAAAATTCCAATTTTAGTTTTGGAACTATACCATCATCGCGAAAGTCGACAATATATATATATATATATATATATATATATATATATATATATATATATATATATATATATATATGTGTGTGTGTGTGTGTGTGTGTGTGTGTGTGTGTGTGTGTGTGTGTGTGTGTTTTGATTGTATGATTTGAAAGAAATTTGGATTTTTGATTATGTATGTAGTTGTCTTTATACTAAACAACTGTACTTTAAAGAAGAAAATGAATTTATTCCAAGCAATTTGCAAAAAAAATATTTCAAAGTATCTTAAAGACAAAAGTTAGATTTATAAGGAATCCCATGTGCATATGTGAGTTCATTTCCAATCTTGATTTATCATAATGATACACAAAATCTCTCAAATACAAATGTGTGTGCAATTGCATTGTTCATTTACCAGTTTGAGCAAGATACTATGATACAAGTGATTTGAATGAACCAAATAAGTGTTCATTAACCATGATTTAGATGCATATAACCACACCAGACTACTATGTAAGTCGGATTATCAAGAGCTAGCTAATACATAAGCGGACATAGGTCCGTACAAAAGAAGGTCGCTAATGTGACGGACATATCGCCATGCTAGGAGTTACCCAAGGCCAAGCGGGTTGGGCACAAACCACCTGTTATGGGGCTTACCTCACAGTTTTTGAATAATTGAGAATTCCAGGGATTCAAGCTCATCAACCCTTCTTTTCTTTTCAATGGGTAGGGAGAGGGATTTTATTGCTTTTGCTTTTGCTTTCTTTTGTATTTTTGCTTGATTTTTGAGATAATGCTTGAAACATTGCTGTAATGATATAAAATAACATTTTTTTTTCTCTTTTTCTTGAACTTTGCTTTTCTTCCTATGCTAGGGATACTTGCTCGGATTAGCTGTAGAGCAAGGGATTTTTATTCCGGGTAGGGGTGAGCTTGTCCTTTTGCCAATTCTCAAAGATTCTAGACCATGTGCATGATAGGATAGCAGGGGAAACTTTTCACTCAAGAAACCACTTCTACTATGTAGCATAGCATGGACATTACAAATATAATCATTTTATTGTGAAAGGATGTGCTTGGTTTAAGTAAATAACAAGATCAATTCTCTGTGCTCAAACTTTATTTAATTGAATTTTGTGGACTTTGATATAAGAGAGATTAGTAATCATGCCAGATAAAAATCAAGATATTTATTTTGTGTTTGTGAAAGTGAGGGATTCCAAATAAATGCTAATTTATCCAAAATAATTTGAAATATATAATTGCAAAATTTGTAAGAATATATACAAATACTTTTTGGAGAAGTTTGAGAATTTTGACTCTCTCTTTCTTCTTTATTTTGTTTTGGTTTCGAAAGAGTCAAGAGTATTGCTGTTTTTATTTTTATTATTTTTGTTTGTTTTTGTTTTTGTGTAAACAGTTTGATATAAAAATAAGACAACATGCAAAATATGTACAAATGATGAAATGACTAAATTTTGTTACGCATAGTAACGTTTAAGATGCAAAATGTTCATGGGTTCTTTAAGTTCTTTACCATCTAAGGTAGATAATTTATATGCTCCTGATTCAAATTTAGCAGTGATAATGTATGGTCCAATCCAGTTGGGCTCAAATTTACCTTTAAGGTCTTTAGTTGCATTAGTATTTTTTTGATTTTCTTTTAAAACAAGGTCACCAATTTCAAAGGATCGATGACGAACCTTTTTAGCATATGATATTTTAAGCTTGTTTTGGTAGGCACAGAGATGCTCCAAAGCATTGATGCATTTTTCATCTAGGAGGTCCAGCTGAATGAGTCTACCAGCTCGATATTCATCTCCTACTTCGGTATCTTGAAGTAGTAGAGCCAAAGAAGGAACTTCTAATTCAAAGGGAAAAACGACTTCAACACCATAAACCAAAACAAAAGGTGAAGTTCTAGTGGGGGTTCGAACACTAGTTCGATAGGCCCACAAGGCTGGATATAATTGAATGTGCTAGTCACGACCAGATTTATTGACCAATATTTTGAGAATTTTGATTAAGGTTTTGTTAGATGCTTCTACTTGACCATTACCCTGAGGATAATAGGGAGTGGACTAGCGATGTTGAATCTTATATTTTTGGCATAATTTCTTGACATCTTTATTTTTGAAACAAGTTCCATTATCAGAGATGAGATTTGCAGGAATTCTGAACCTACAAATGATTTGATTAAAAATAAATTTAGAAACTTGTGTTCCAATGCAGGAAGCTAAAGGCATAGCTTCAACCCACTTCGTGAAATACTCGATGGCGGTTATGATGAATTTGTGTCCATCAGATGACACAAGATTGATTTTGCCAATAATGTCTAAGCCCCATTTTGAAAAGGGCCAAGGAGATGAAATAGCCTGCAGCTCTTGTGTAGGGGCATGGACAAGGTCAACATGTTTCTGGCACTTGTCACAATGGCGCACATACTCATGTGCATCATTTTCCATGGTAGGCCAAAAGTATCCTATCCTAAGGAGCTTTTTAGCAATGACACTACCACTGAAGTGTCCTCCACAAGATCCATCGTGGGCTTCACTCAAGGCTAATTTGGATTCTTCTAAATTCAAACATCTTAATAGGATACCTTCAAAAGATCTCCTATATAAAGTATTGCCAATTATTACAAATCGACTTACACGTCGACGTAATAACCGACGCTGGTTTCTATTAGAATTGGCAGGGAAAGTCCCATTTTGGAGAAAATCAATTATATCTGTATAACAAGGTTCAGAAGTAGTTTCATTGATTAGAAACACATCAAAAGGTTATAATCATGACTTATTTGAAGCAGGTTCCTGGAGTTGACGAATAATTATGGTGGCATATTCGTCATCTAACTCCAAGGGCAGAAGAGATGCTGCTGCGTCCATAGCGTCAGCCGCACGGTTGCTAGTTCAAGGAATAGCTTCCAAGGAAACTTGATCAAATAGAGACATTAATTATAAAACATAGGCTTTATATGGGCACAGTTTATCATCTCTGGTCTGATAAACTTCATTAATTTGGTTTATAATAAGTTGAGAATCACCAAAAACTAATAGATGTTTAATTTTTAGCGCCAAGGCAACTCGTAATCCAAGTATTAGAGCTTCATATTCAGCAGTATTATTGGTGCAAGCAAATGTTAATTTGAAGGACAGAGGAATAAGATGTTTTTGCGGGGATATTAAAATAATACTCGCATCGACCCCACTCATGCATCGGGCTCCATCAAAGTATAAGGACCATTGTTCAATATGGTCAGCCTCTAATTGAAGGCATTCATCAGGAAAATCAATGATGAGGGGATAGGTAGACTCTAAGGGTGCAGCAGCTAGTTGATCTGCTATGATTTGACCCTTAACAGACTTCTATCCTATGAATGTGAGGTCAAACTCGCTTAGAGCGAGAACCCACTTGGCTGTACGACCCGATAAATAAGGTCGACTCATGAGATACTGCAAGGGATCATATTTAGCAATGACATAGGTTTTTTGACTAAGCATATAATGGCATAATTTTTGCATAGAAAATACGACTGCTAGACATAGTATTTCTAATGTTGTGTAGCAGGTTTCATAACTGATGAAGGTTCGGCTAATATAATAATTAGAATGTTCTCTCTTCGCATCATCAAGCTAAGCTAACATAGCTCCTAAGGCAGAATCTGAAGCTGAAATATACAGGAGAAATGGGCAATCCAATTTAGGTGGAGAAAGCACAGGTGGGTTAAGGAGGTATTTTTTGAGAATTTCAAAAGCTTCTTTACATTCGTCGTCCCAATTAAAAGGGACATCCTTCTTAAGGAGTTTAAGAAAGAGACCGGTGTTGTCCGCCAACTTATCGATGAAGCGACGAATAGCTTGAAGTTTACCTTGTAAACTTTGTAATTCAGATATATTGGTAGGTGCGGGCATATCAGTGATAGCCGCAATCTTGAAAGGGTCAATTTTGATACCACGTAAAGAAACTAAAACCCCTAATAGTTTATCGGACTTAACTCCGAATATGCATTTGGTTGGATTTAATCGAATAAGATATTCTCTTAATCGATTAAAAACTTTTCTCAAATCATCTAAATGGTTATCTTCATTAATAGAGCGAGCTATAATATCATCTACATAATCATGTAGGATATCATGCATCATGTCATGAAAAATATAAGTCATAGCTCGTTGATAGGTTGCACCTGCGTTCTTTAAGCCGAATGGCATAACTTTCTAGCAAAAGGTACCCCAAGGGGTAATAAAGGCTATTTTAGCCTGATCTTCAGGAGCTATCCTGATCTAATTATAACAGGAGAATCCATCCATTAAGGAAATCATCCCACTCCTGGCAGTAAAGTCAATGATTTGATCCATGTTTGGAAGAGGAAAATCATCTTTAGGGCATGCAACATTAATATCTCTAAAATCTGTGCAAACCCTAACTTTGGTAGCTTCTTTCTTGGTGAATGGAACTACATTTGAGATCCATTCAACATAATAAATAGCTTGTATAAAAAAAACATTAAGGAGTTTTTCTAACTCCCCTTTGACTAGCAGGGCCACTTTGGGATGCATTTTTCTAAGTTTTTGTTTAACAGGTTTAGCATCCGGATGGACTACTAGATGATGCGTGACTACGGAAGGGTCCAGACCTAGCATATCTTCGTATGTCCAAGTGAAGACATCTTCATATTCTTTAAGGAATGCAATGTATTGCTCTTGTTTTTCTTGACTTAATTCTAACCCAATATTGATTATGTGAGGATTATCCTCAGTTCCAATTTTAACTTTAATGACGTTTTCGACCTCCATGTGTAGATATCTTTCAAAATTAGGTGGGGCGGGTGAGACGCCCAATTATTGTAATTTTTTTAAGGTTAAGTTGGATAATTCATCTTGAGGATTAGTGGCCTCAAGCTGGGCTATAGTTGGTATAGAACCATCAAAATAAAATCCATTGTGTAAAATTTCTTCAACGGAGACATCGTGGAAGATATCACCTTCCAACTCATCATCGAATTTAGCAATCATTTCAGGGTAAGCTATGGATAGCATGTTACATGTAAATGGCTGATTTTTTAGAGGCAAATCATCACGCCTATCCATATAATCTTGATAACATATGAGTTGATCATCATCTTCAAAAGGGAAGGGTTGACCCTTACTAGGAAAGAGGCCCACACCACAGCGGGCAGGCCACGGTTCTACCTCGAAAGGTTCTTTCATGCCATTTTGGAAAGGTCCTAAGCCTTTCCCTTTATATCCCATTTTAATCATTATGGGTTTAGCTTTAATATACTCATTAGTAAAATAGCAGCGAGCATATCCATCATGATGAGTTTTAATATTTCGGGGTATTCTTCCCCAGTCATATCCTTTATAAATGAAGGCACAACTCCCGACTTGGTAAGTACTTCCCATAGGTTGTGGGAGGCCCAAAGTATGAGGAGATGGTGGCAAGTTATTTAAAAGAATAGAATCTTGCATAAAAGCATTTGTTTTTTCTGATATTAATATTGTGGATAAATCTGGTAAAAGTTCATCAGAAAGAGCATAAGATGTAGAAGGATCATTCCCTATATCTTTAGATGTGGAAGGTATGATAGATGTTGATAATGTGGAAGTGTTAATTAATGGGTCTATAGGTTTTGAAATTATAGGGATAAAACATGAAGGATTGGTTGTGGATTTGAAGATCTTTTTGAGGTGCTAGAGTGATTTGTTTAGAAGATTGTTGATCTATATATGAGGGTGAAACGAATGGAGGGGAAATAGGTGAAGCTATGGGTGTGTGTTTCACAGTTTTAGATGAAAAATAAGAATTAGGATGTGTGGATGACAGAGCAGGGCAAAATTGCACTCCAACAGGTTCTGCCAAAGCACACATATCAAAGGGTCTAGGATCACCATGGATAGTGACCAACTAATTTTTAAATTCGAATTTAACACATTGGTGTAAAGTGGATGGGACAACCCGCATTGCATTGATCCAAGGACGACCCAAGAGTATATTGTATGATGTAGGGCAATGTACAATAAACATGGTCGTATCTAAGGTTCTAGGACCAAATTGCAATGGGATGGTAATAACTCCACACATTTCTTGTGTTTCGTCATTGAAAGCTTTTATGATCATGTCAGTTTTCTTCATTTCATCACTTCTAAAGCCAAATCATTGGTAGAAGTCAAAAGTGCAAATGTTTAGAGATGAACCATTATCAATCAGGACTCGTTTAAGAGCTACATCTCTAATTAGAGTAGTAATATATAAGGGATTATCCTTATGTAAACTATGTTGTGGGATATCTTTATCCCAAAAGTCAATACAATCGACTTCTCTAGTGATGATAGTATTGGCCATGGATTCAGGTTGAATGTTTTGAGGTACCATCATTTGGCTTAATGTAAGCATCAACTCATCCCTATGGGTAGGAGAAGATATTAATAAATCTAAAAGGGAAATTCTGGCTATAGTATTAGATAATTGCTCATTAATATTGTAAGGGGGTTTAGGTTGAACATTGGAAGCATGATTCCCTTTATTGGGATTTTTCAAAACAAATGGAGCTGATCCATCATTCTGGTTTGGTTCTTGTTGAGAATTTTGAGCTCTGTTGTCGGGTAACGACTCCAATGGTACCTACAATGTTATATTGAAGACGTTGAACTGGTCTCGGTTGAGCATTTATGGCTTGTTCATTAGGGAGGAATTTATTAGAAGAGGGTCGAGTAGTAACTCTTCTAGGAAATGGTTCTTCTGGAACCATAGCATCTGTGATGGGTTGAATAGGATCTGATTCATTTTTAGAACTATTCGATTGGTTTGAGGTGATGTCTATTTCACTTTCAGTATTTGATTCTACATCACTAGGATGTGGAGTTTGAAAATTATGTAGGGGCCTGGTCGTGACCAGGGATAAAGTTGTGTCAAATATTTGAGGATCTTGAACAAGTAATTGTCCGCTAATAGTCCCTACATATCAGGTAGGAGGGGGAACATTATGATGTTCGATTTGATTGGCCACCTATTTACCATGTCTTGGTAAAGGATGTTGAAATATGTCTAATGATTGATTAGCATTTTGATTTTGATTTTGGGAAATGGTCTTTTGAGCGTTATTAGGAGCATTTTGTTTAGGCTAGAAGGCTTGCACCTCCATTTCATTATTATCAATCAGATCTTGTATTTTATGTTTCAACCTTTTACAAGCGTTGGTAGAGTGTCCAGGTCCTCTATAGAAATCACAGTGTAAGTCAACTCTGTATCCGGGTATGGTTGGATCAGGTTCCCGGATAGCTGGTAATTGAATCAAACCTCTTTCGAGTAATTGAGGTAAGATAGTTGATAATGGTTGATTCAACCTAGTAAATTCTCGAGGAGGTTTATCAGGAGGTTTCAATATAAATTTTTTTGTTGTCTTCGTTGCATTGATATTAGCAACATTTACATTGTCGATGACTCCGTCACCTATGACTTGTTTGTTTTTATACTGATTTCTGGATGTTTTCTCATCATCTTTCTTCCTAAGTTGGCCTCTCCTAATGAGGGCATATTCTACTCTTCGAGCTAAATCTATAGCCTGATCGAAGGTAGTTAAAGTAGTAGTTGATAACTCATAGGAAATTTGTTCTTGCAAATTATTGATAAAAATGTCCAACATTTCTCTATAAGGTAGCACAAAGTGCAGTTTTCCTGTCAACTGCCTCCATCTAGCTAAGAAATCAGCAAAACATTCATCTTTGTCTTGTTTTAAGTTGTATAAATCTTTAATGGTTACATGCCTCTCGATGTAGGCACTAAATTGATGGACGAAAGATTCAGTTGTTTCTTCAAAATTTCTCAAAGAATGAGTGGGCAGTTGATAGTACCACTCTAATGCCATACCACCTAAACTTTTCGGGAACATTTTTAGTAATAGCAAGTCATCATGTGATATATCATGACATGCTATCCTAAACATGCAAAGATGCTCTATGGGATCTTCGGTTCCTTTATATATAGGCAGGATGGGCATGGGAAAATGCTTAGGGTACGGTTGTGCTACAACTATGGGATCCAAAGGTTGACTACATATCTCTCGATAATTGTACGAGGGACGGTAGGGATCTATCTGGTCCATACGTGAAGCTAAATGTTTCACCATGGCTTCCAAATTACTAGTTTGCCCACCATATTGGTTCAGAAGGGCATTACTATGAGATTTGTGAACATATGATGGAGGGACATGAAGATTAGATGCTATGTTGCTATTGTGTAAATTGTTGGTAGGAAAGGTGTTATGAAGAAATTTTGAAGTTGTATTATGTTGTATCCCAGATTGTTGAAAATTGGTGTTTGACTTCATTTTAGATTTTTGTTTACTTGAAGCATATTGATCAATAGTTTGGCGAAGTAAAGCAGTGAAGGAAGTTTTCTTTTGTGTGGGCATGATTTTAGGCTCAATAACAGGTTCCTTAGGAGGTTGGGTAACCTGTTTTTTTGGCATGTTCTGAATCATAGTGACCATATCTCTATTGGATGGTCCAGCCTTATCACTTTCTTGATCAATAAAAGACAAGGGATTAGTGTGCACATCAAACATATGTTCCATGGCTACTTGAGTGTCACTAATTTGCCCTTTATCAATACGAACTGCCATATTAAGAGCGCCAATGTTATTATTGAAAATTTCTAGAAATGATCTAAGTTATCAAAAGCAATAGTTCCATCTGGAGCTATTCTAGGGGACGAGGATCCATCCTCTTTAACATTTTCTTCTTGTTCATTATCTTCACCTAGGTCATATTCTGGTTGATCTAGAGTTTCTCCTTCCGGAATTGGATCCTTAAGAAGGACATTTGGGTTTCTAGTTTTATCTTCTAACCAATCTTCTTCTTCTCCTTCAATTTGTTTACCATTCCTAAGTTTAGGCATTGTGCTTAATTTAGATTTCAGCAAATATATATATATATATATATATATATATATATATATATATATATATATATGCAACAAGCTTAAGAGGTATATATTAATTATATACCTACTACAATATTTAAAATGAAATGTTTTGGTTTTTGTTATGTTTTTTAGTTTTTCTTGTTTTTGTAATAATATTGTAAAGATAAGAAACAACACAATAAATGCAACAAATAATAATAATGAAAGCAATGATCTAGTTTTCTATAAATAATTTATAAATGTCATTAATGGGCTCAAGTTCTTCAGGAGTCATGAAGTGTTCTTCAAATTGAAAAATTTCTCTCAAGAATTTAATGAAAAGGGCTATAGTGATATTATCTGTCTCAGATTCTGGTTGATAGAAGTAAAGCTCGTGGCAATACTCCTGATATAACACAGCTCGAGGAACTCTATTCCATATTTCCCTATCTCGTAAGAACGACCTCTTGGTCTTTTACACGACCTAGGAACTGGTGTATAGTGGCTGCGTTCTCGAGGTATTCCTCAAAGGTGAACAATTTTGAAGACACAAGAGCTCTCCTATAAGCTAACCATCTATGGCAGGCTCTTTGAAGTTCATGATAAAATATGAGTTGATGAGGATGCCCTCCACATGTGTCGTCGTGATCTTGTGAAATTGTCTAGGATGCTTCTCAGGGCTCAAGACAACAGAGTAATATTCCATCATATCCTCGTATGTAGAGGATTTCTCCTAGAAAGATGTATCTTGTTGCTTTCTATTTGAACGTTCACCTTTAAGTATGCGACAAACCTTGAGGTACTATTCCAAGTTTTAGGAAGTCTCGTAGTTGGGAAATCCAATCCTGATAAGCCATGACTTCTATAGAAAATATGACTTACTTTTTTTGTATTTTTGAACTGGTGAACACAGATTGAGGAACAACTCTATGTTGTATGGTTGCACCACACTCCACAGGTCCTTGGGAGATCAAAGACCCCCAATGTTCCATTTGCAAGAAATATTTGGCTACGAAGGACCAATCTTAATTTGGATCGATGTTGATCATGTTGACTGATTATTGGTTGTTAAAAGCTTCATAGAATATTACTAAGTGTGAAAGCACTTTCACATGAACGATTTTAAAATCAACAAATGGATTTTAAGGGATTAAGGATCCCAAAGAGGCCATGGTGTCTGCAAATCTATTTTATGTACGAGGGATTGCCTCGATGTCATACCATTCTAGCCGGGCTAGGTAGGTGTCAAAAATTTCCTTGTAAGTCTTTAGGAGTGGGCACCTGCATTGAAATAGTCCTTTGACCTAGTTTACTATGAGAAAGGAGTCACCAAATATATTTAGTCTTTTAATGCCCATTGTTGTGGCTGTTTGGAGTCCCAATATCCATGCTTCATATTTTGTATTGTTGTTTGTGCATGTGAAGTCTAGTTTGAATGATAAGGGCAATGGAGCACCCTATGGTGTGATAAAGACAATATCTGCTCTGCCCCCTTGTTCACACTTCACACCATCGAAGAACAATGACATGTCTCTTTATTTCTTGGGTTCTTCAAGTTTTGGCGGGTCTGATAATGTAAAGACTACATCATCAAGAAATTCTATAGTGAGAGTCTTGTTATCTTGAAGAGAAGCCTTTGCTAATTGATCTGCTATGACTTGTCCCTTGATGGAATTTTTGGCTTATGAACTCTAGATCAAATTCTGTCAATAACATTATCCACTTTGTGGTACATGTATTGTGATATGTCTTTCTCATCATGTACTGCAAAGGATTTTTGTTTGATATGACGTAGGTCGTATGGCTCAACATGTAGTGTCACAAATTTCGAGTAGCAAAGACCACTGCTAAACACAACTTTTCAACATATGTATATCCTAGCTCATAACTCACCAAGGTGCGACTAATGTAATATATGGCTTGCTCTTTGTCTTGTGCATTATTTTGGGCTAACATGGTGCCCAATGCGAAATCAATAGCCGATATATATAGTAAAAATGGTATGTCTTGCCTTGGTGGATCCAATACTGGCAGTGTGGCAAAATAAGTTTTGATCTCTACAAACGCTTGATGGCATTCTTCATCCCAATGAAATGGGTTCTCCTTACATAGCAACCGATTCATAGGTCAGCATTTGTTTGATAATTGCATGATGAATATTTTGATGGATACTATCTTACCTTGTAGGCTCCTCAATTCCCTAATGTTGGTAGAGGCGGCCATTTCCAATATAGCCTATACCTTTGTAGGATTGACTTCAATGCCTCCCTTGGATATGATGAATCCCAAAATATTTCCAAAAGTTACGTCAAATACACACTTCTTAGGATTCAATAGAACATTGTGTTCTATGAGGCGATCGAAGACTTGTCTAAGGACTTCGACGTGCTCTTGTTGCAACAGGGACTTGGCTAGTAAGTCATCCATGTAATCCTCTAAGATCTTATGCATATAGTCATGAAATATGTATGTCATGGCCCATTGATATGTGGCACCAGTATTTTTGAGACCGAATGGCATCACTTTTTAATAGCCTTGGCTATCACCAGCTCATATTCATCAGGGAGCTTGTCAATATCTTCTGTGACCTCCTTCGCTCGATAATCTTGAGCAATCATTTCATTCTCAGGTTTACTTACTAGCGAAATCATAGATCTTGATACCCTTTGTCTAGTAATAGGGTCAACATACATACTTTTTCTTCTCACAACCATCCTACTGGAAGGCTTGGCGAGTTTCTCTACCCAATAATCATTTATGCTTTGAGTGGCTGCCTGCTCTTTTGGTGTAGTAATAGGTTTTGAAAAACTAGCAGCCAAGGGAGATGATGGCATCAAAAACATAAAAGTCAGACTAACTTGTTGTTTGTGGGGGTGAAGATATATTTACAACAGTCTCTATCACAACAATGGACTCTATAACTACCGTTGTTGTTGATACAGGTAAACTTAAAGAAATAGATACATGACCGACAATGGAATGGGTGGATGAACTTGGAACGCAGTGTCCCATTGATGGTGGTGATGAAAAATATGGAGGTGGAACAATGGTGGATGTTGAAGTGGATACCTCAGAAGTGGAAGGTGGGGTTTGAGGTGAAAACCATTTACTAGAATGGGTTGTATGTTTCCATTTGGACCTTCCAGCTGGAATACATTAGACTCCTTAGCTTCCACTATTTTGAAAGGGCCATCCCAAAAAGAATTAAACTTTTCATGCTTGCCTGTCTTTGCTCTGTCAACATTCCATCTGAGAACTGAATCCCCAACTTGGAATTTTTTGAACCTAGATTTCTTATCAAACCATGCTTTAATGTCTAATGAATTCTTTTGAAAACTGTCATATGCCTGAGCTCTGCTCTCTTCCAACTATAGCAAGTGTGTTAGCCTAGTTTTCACAGGATCTCCCTCCGATTCTTCTTTTGTACTGGCAAGTTTAAGTGCTGGAATCTCTAAATGAATTGGCAATACTACCTCCTTTCCATATACCAGTGCATAAGGATAAGTCTTAATGGAATTTTTAATAGTAATCCTGTCTACCCACAGAGCTTGGTTCAGCAAAAGGTGCCAACTTATTTTATTACCTTCAAGATATTTCCTCAAAATCCTTAACAGGTTCTTATTGGTAGATTCTACAAGTACATTACCTTATGGATAATAATTTGAAGTAGTTTTAAGAGTGATGTCATATTTGCTGGAAAAATCAATTTACTTGGCTCCTATAAAAGCAGGGCCATTGTCACTCACCAAGGCTTCTAGGACTTCAAACCTAGAAATCAAATTTTCCATAAAATTGACCACAACCTCCGGGTCTGCTCTCTTAGTGGGGATGGCTTCTACGCATCTGGTAAGATAATCTGTAGCAGTCAAGATAAAATTATGCTCTACTAAAGAATTAGGGTTAAAAACCCCTATGAAATCTAGCCCCCATTGTTGAAAAGGCTTCTCAACCTGTATAGGCCTCAGGGGAGAAGAAGCATTTCTTGTTCTTCCAACATACCTCTGACATTTGTCACAAGCCTAGGTAATTTTAAAAGCATCAGTAAATATAGTGGGCCAATAATAGCCTACTCTTATTATCTTCAAAGCTGTAACCCTGCCTGAGCTATGACCACTGACTGATCCTCCATAAAATTCTTTTATGACTCTTTTTTGTTGATCTCTTTCAAACATTTCAAAAGAATTCCATCCAAGTTTCTTTTGAACAAAACTTCAGGTAGTAATATATATTTTAAAGCATAAAGTATGTATCTTATTATTTGATATGCATTCAGATCAAACATGCATACCCCAGTTTGGAAATACCTAATCATCTGGTCAATCCAATCAGAATCTGCACTGTGTACTATTTCTACTTTATCTTCTTTTGCTACCAGACAAACTATCACTTCGGCCAATGCTGAAGCTTTTGTCAATCCTTGGCACAAAGCTTTACCCCTTACCAGCTTGGTGGGATGTATTTATACATCGTACTCTTGGATTTTGGTAATCCAGCCAACTCTTTTATCTCCTAGATCACCCTGCAAGATAAAACTCCTTACATCTGGATGAACCACATACACTAGGGTTTTGCTCTACACAAGATACTTCCTGAACTTCTTCAGTGACTTCATCACAACAAACACTTGTCTTTAAATGAAGTTATATTTGACCTGATAATCATGCAATGTATAACTCCAAAAGAACACAGGGTGTTCGTCCCCTTAATTATCTTTTTGAGTAAGTACTGAGGCATAACTCTTTTCAGCTCCATATGCATAAAGAATAAAATCTTTACTAAAATATGAGTTTACCAATACTGGAGTCATTACAATGGACTACTTGATGATTTCAAAATTTTGTTTCTTGGTATCAATCCACTTGAACTCAAATTTCTTCTTGAGTAGTTTAGATATAGGCCTCACTTTCCGTGCAAAATCGGAAATGAGTTTCTTGACAAAGTTAATTTGGCCTAAGAAAGACTGCAAGGTCTTCTTATTTGTAGGCAATGGAAGATCAAGAATTGCTCTAATATTGTTTGGATCTATAGCCATACCTTCTTTTGAAACCACATGACCTAGTAATTTTCCCTCATGAACTGCAAAGAATGACTTCTTAGGATTGAGTGAAATGCCGAATTCTCTGCACTTTTGAAAAACTTGTTCTAAATGGGACAAATGATCCTTTTTATCATGGGAAAACACCGTCATGTCATCTAGCTAAATCAAAATAACTTTGTTGATCAGTGTCCCATAGGCATAATCCATGGCCATCTGAAATGTAGCTCCTGCATTGGATAGCCCAAAATACATTCTCTGGTAGGCAAATGTACACCATTTTGTGGTGAATGTTGTTTTGTACTGATCCTCATATTTTACCCAAATTTGGTTGTATCCAAAGTAACCATCCAGTAGTGAGAATCTCTCTACCCCTACCACTACATGTAAGATCTGATCAATCTATGGGAGGGGGTAGTGATCTTTGAGGGATGCTTGATTCAGATTTCTAAAATACATACATAAGCGTATATCCCCATTCTTCTTTCTTACGGGTACCAAATTGGCTACCCAAGTGGGATGTTTTATTGGATATATTATCTTAGCATTTAACAACTTTAAAAGTTCCTCTCTCATAATGGCCTCTATCTTTGGATTGCAAGGCCTCTGTTTCTACCGAAATGGTTTTGCATCAGGCTCTAACTCAATAGTATGCTGGATAATATTTTTGTCATACACCTTGAGGTCCTCATATGACCAAGCCACAATGTCTTGGTACCTCAAGCATAAAGCCTTAATATCTTCTACTTCCTCAAGTGAACATTGGATCCCAACATTAAGCTTCTTTTCTATTCTGACCTCCACTTCTTTATAGATCCTTTCACTGACCTTCATGGCTTTGACCTTCTTTTTGTCCTCATTATCAAACAAACTTTCAAGGGTGACCAAACCTCTTGGGATATGATTGTTTCTTAGTTGGATAATGTCTTGTTGATCCATTTATTCCAAGTTCTCCTCTTGTACTGTTGAGAGACATGCCTCCCTTACCAAAAAATCAAGAATTTGTTCATCACTTTCAAAAACCTACTAGAAAATATGCTTGTCTGGTACTGCAGGCCTGAAAATCATTTTAATTCCCTTGGTCTTCTTGGTTCCAAAGTCTACCAAAGGGTTGAAATTGGCTCCCTTTGTTGCTAATGCATCAGCCAGGGTATTCTTTTCTCTGGGCGCAAAGCTTAAATTCAGGGCATCAAATGATTCCATCAGGTCCCATACCCTATTTTTGTAAGCTTTTAAATAATGGTGTTTACTACTGCACATATTCCTTACTTGATGGACTATTAACTCAGAATCACCATATATGTTCATAATCTTGATGCCCATACTATCTGCTTGTATCAATCCAAGACACAAGACCTCATATTCTACGACATTGTTGGTACATGACCATATCAGTCTATAAGCAAAATTATTTATCCCTTATGATTGTGATTGCAAGACTACACCAGCTCTTGCACCATTCCCGCATTTAGCACCATCAAAGTGCATAACCCATGTTTCTTTATCTCTTAGGGATTGATTAGATATAGCAGGGATTTTATTTTCTAATTTAGTTGTGATGCTATATGTACCATCCCAGTCCTAAACTGACTATAATCCTCTCTAAAAGGTAACTCATCTTCAATATCTAGCTCCTCGATATTTTCCACTAGCTCAAATTCCTCCAAAGGATTAAGATTGCACATATCTTCTTCAATCTTCTCAATATGATAAGCTACTAGTTTCTCAGGTGTTCACTTATCCTTTTTCCTTTAAAAGGGATTATCATGCTAGAATAATCCATGTACATACATCCCCCTAGATTTACCATAAACTCTCTTGAGAGGCATAATCCAAAATAGGGTTCGAAGTCCACCACAACTATTTCTTGCACCATTGTCACCTCAGGGGCTCTGTGCAACCTCATCAGTACATATTTAATAACTCCAACTGTCTTAACAGGTGTCCCATCCAGTTGTAATACTCTAGGACAATATCGGGTATACTCCATACCTATTTCTTCACAGACTGCTTTAGGCATTACTATAGTTGATGCTCCTGAGTCAATCATACAATTTCGGACTACCCAACCTTCCATTCTTAGGGATATATAGAAAGGAGGAGGCTTATTATTTAGCATAGTAGGTGTCATTTCCTTCTTTTTTGATGGCATACTAAGGATTGTGGTGGGCAACCTACTCTGTGGGTTTTTGTTGAGGAAAGCTTTAAGCAAGTCAATCTGACCCGGAATGAACAAAGTGTCATATAGGCTAATTTTTGAGGGGATTCTCTTCATTTCTTCAACAATGTTGTATTCAGATTTAGCCAAAGAGAATTTTTCCAGCCCTCTTTCTAGCTCACCATATCTTATTTTGTATTGTTGGGTGGCCTCTAACCTTTGTATTTTAGTAATAAAGGGGAACCTAAGCGTTTCTTGATCTTCACCATTAGATCTCATTTGGTATCCCTCTGTTTCTTGTTCTAGTCTCTTTGGAAGAGTATTTGTATTCTCTTTTCTCTTATCTTGGGGAATAGGGAAAGTGTCACTACCTTGAAGAGGGGAGTCGACTTTATTTTGAGAAGGGACCTGGAAATGCCCCATTTTTTGTGGATCCACTTGCAAAGCTTTCTTTCTAGACCTTGTCATAACAACAATTGGACTTTCTTCATCCAACTCTTTTCCAGCCATGATTTGATTTGGGTGCCATAACATATTGAATCTTCTCTTTTGATTCCTCTCAGCTTGATCCATAGCTTGTTGAACATGGTGTTGATACATCACACAAGACTATGAGTCATGGAGGTCATTGCATACTAAGCACCAAATATTTTCAAGAGTAGTATCTGAAGAGCATTATGGCTCCTCATATGATGCATTCACCCTAACCCTAGTACTGTTATTAGGACTAGGTCTCTAATATTTGTTTACATATGGGAACCTCCTCTATTGTGACCTTTCTTGATCTCATTTTTCCATTGAATTCATTCTGTTACTAAGGGTTTTCAAGGTATTTTGTATATCAAAGATTGCAAAAAGCTCCTGAGATGGTTGAGAAGGAAGGGGAAGAAAAGGGGTGTAGAGGATGTAGGATTTGGTAGAGGAATGACATTCATTTGCAAATATGGAAATGACAAGAAAAGGAGGTCCATGTGTGATTGAATTTGGCTTGGTTTCTGAGTTATAAGGCAACACAATTTTGGGGGAAGCCTTCCTACATTAATTAGGATATTTTCAGCATTAACAACTGTATTATAAACCTGGGGGAAGGTTTCTACTGCTTATTATTGTGTTTGCAACTCTAACTCAGATCCAAGAGCTCGGATATAATATATATAAGCCATATATGTAGCTGGTATGGTAGTGGAGGGAATTCTTTTCCATATTATGCTTAATCTCAAATTAAAGTTTGAGACAGTTTCTTGCTGGTTTTTCTGCATAGATGTAATTGATTAAGTAGAGAAAAGGGATCAATAGATTCATTAAATTCCTCTATGAACGACTCAGCCAATGCTCACCATGAAGTAATAGAATTGTCTTCCAGAGTTCTAAACCAATGCAATATCTTTTCTCTGAAGGATAGGGCTATAATTATGACAATAATATTCTTCTTTTATGTTGTGGATTGCTACTAGATTCAAGATATCCTGACAGTGCTCATAAGCTATTTTTACAAATCCATCATAAGTGGGAATAACCTTAGATACAGACTAGGGAATGACATCCATTTGGGCTAATCTAAGGGGACCGGTTGTGTTCCAATCGGGGTACTTCTGTAATGGCTGATTGGGAGCCATATTTTGTGCCATACTTCCTACTGTAGGTCTTATTGGGGGAACTACCAGATTTTATTCCAGAAGCTGTTCCTCCTCGAGGAAATATTGATCTAAAATTCTGGAAATAGTAGCCCCTCTGGAAGGTAACTCACAGTAAAAGTAGGAATTAAGGTTATTTCTTTTGAAATACTAGTATACATGAAAGGCTACTGGTCTACAGGGATAATATTTTTTTTGGGTCTAATGACCAGGGAGTCGCTAGGTGAACTTTATTTTATCTGCTTATAAGGTCAAGATAATTCACCAAATATTGATTCCTTTAGGTTGAGATAACAATACTTATTAGATGGATTTCATGTTCCTTGTGAACTGGTCCCATCGAGCATGCAAAAAACTGTTGGGCACTGAATTGCACCAAGTTTTCACTCAATACTACAACTATCTATCTTCTTATTTTATGTCTAGGCTTGCACTTGATAGCTACAACTCATCACTCAATATTGGATGGACCAAAATAGGGGTTTTCGATCCAACCTCTAGAGTAGGCTGCTTCCTTGTCAACTTAATAGGTTGTTATGCTCACTTAGGGTTTGAGGTTTAGGGTGAGAGAAGATTAGGGTTAGAGAAATGTGAATAACAATGGATAGATAGGTTAATAGCATTGCACTACCATAAGAAGCTCCTAAAAACCATACCAAAGATACATACTCAGACCAACATTATCTCAAATCAGATTGTTACTTATTTTTTTGATTGGTAGAAAGGGTGTTGAAAGGTCCCTGAACCTTGTACAAGAGAAATTACATGAATTCCAGATTGACCAAGGTGGTCCAAGAAATAAAGATCAAAGAGCGAGCAAACCTCCACACGAGGAAAGGTGTCACGAAATCACGACCAAATTGGTGATGTCGCGAAATCGTGACAAGTTGCACCATTGCTGCCAAGAGAAGAAAGGATGT
The DNA here is from genome assembly GCA_028583015.1 of Wollemia nobilis. Taxonomy (NCBI): domain Eukaryota; kingdom Viridiplantae; phylum Streptophyta; class Pinopsida; order Araucariales; family Araucariaceae; genus Wollemia; species Wollemia nobilis. The sequence goes on from JAQPPZ010001094.1 coordinate 79,808, forward strand.
CGCGAAATCGTGACAAGAAGCGCCATCGGAGCCGAAGGAGGGAAGAAGTCACGATATCGCGACATGTTGCAAGGTTGCTGCCAGAAGAGAGGAAGTGTCGCGATATCACGACGTGTTGCTAGGTTGGAGCCGGAAGAGAAGAAGAGTCACAAAATCGTGACATGATGGAAAATTGCAATCGAACAAAAAATGTGTCGCAAAATAACAACAAGAAGTAAGACCACTGTCGAAGAGAAGAGGTGTCGTGAAATCGCGACAAGAAGGAAGACCGCAGCCAAAGAAAAAAAGTGTCACGATATCGCGAAAATTATGGAAGACCACTGCCAAAGAGAAAGGGTGTCGCAAAATCGTGACAAGGTGGAAGACCGTTGTCGAAGAGAAAAAGTGTCACGATATCGGGACATTATGGAAGACCGCTGCTAAAGAGAAAAGGTGTCGTGATATCGCGACAAGATGGAAGACCACAGTCGAAGAGAAAAAGTGTCGCGATATCGCGACAAGATGGAAGACCGCTGCCAAAGAGACAAAGTGTCGCGATATCGCGACAATATGGAAGACCGCAGCCGAGGAGAAAAGGTGTCGCGATATCGCGACATGATGCAAGGAAGAGAAAAAGTGTCACGATAATGATAATCCAAATAAACAAGCAATTTCAACATAGAAATACTGCACAACATAAGGAGAAAAGGTATTCATTAATGCACAACATAGAAATATTGCAACAAGCAATTTCAATATCTAGATAATGATAATCCAAATAACAGAATTCACCAATACCTAGATTTCATAGAAATGTACTCCCTCACAACATAGAACAAACTCAAAAGCAGATTTCAATTACTGTAACAACTAGTAATCCATTAATTAGGCATAAACTAACCATTAAAGCATTTACAAAAATACAACTAAAGAATCTGAACCTCTGCTATCAGACACGAGAACACAAATTTGAGGTGAAGATCAATGTAATGCTCCTTCCATTAGCTTTTCAAGAATATTTAAAATAGGACAGTCAAACACGCTAGACTCGACCCTTAAAAATGAGGGTTCGACCTCTACTTATAGTTTTGAAAAATTGAAATAAAGAAGCAATACAAAGATCTTGTTTTGATAGCTCAACAGAGAGATCCAACTGGCATCAGCTTACTGGTTCATCCTCTAGGAAATTTGTTGAGAATGATCCGCCATGGCAGCTTAGGGCTCTGTAACTTGCTAGTTACTTGATAAAACTGGAGTTCAGGCCATTGGAGATCATTCCTTTTCGTCGATTCTTCTTGGGAGCGATCTACCATCGTTGATCTATAACCACCCTTGGTTCGATCTTCTGGAAAAACCCTCGATGCTTCATATTCCATCTGATTGTTACAATCTCGACGAAGAAATGTTCTTTAAACATCCAAGATTTTTCAACATAACCTCCACCGTTGATTCTCCTCATCGTATGGTTTAGATCCAATCCGATATAAGCTTTATAAAAAATGACGAGGAAATTCGACTTTGGATTAGCGCTACCCTCAAATTCGCAAAAGTTTCAAGGAAATGATGATGTCAGTAGGGAAGAAGTGTAGATTGGTGATTTGGAGGACGCATGGAGTGTTTTCCTTTTAGAATGAATACAAGGCGGGACGATAGAATGATGAAGGTGCAGATTCGTGATAAAATGCTATGTGACTAACTTCGGACCTGGAATTATGACAAGGTAGGGTGTTTTATCCTAAAGGTTAGCCAGAATGTAGAAGGAGTTACTTCGCACCACGATGGGGCCGAATTGGCGATTACATGCCAATGCACTTGTTCCACCCGAAATAGAATCCACAAAAGCAATAATGAAAGGATGATATCACTAAGATTTATGACAAGCCTCTTGATTTGTTTAAGTTTTGTTGACCTAGATGAAATGAAACCTAGTCTTCTATCAAGTTCATCCCACAAAAGTTGATTTCTATCTGTTTCAGGCACACGAAGCACAAAATTGATTTCTATGGCTGCTAATTGGTTTTCAAAATTTATAGTAACTGCTAATATTTTCTTAGGAGCTACCATCTAAACATGATATGCAACTTATTAGTTTCTAATGATTTTAAATGCATCTATGTTTTTGTTTTTTTTATTTTTTGTTTTGTTTTCAAAAGGTTTTAAATGCATTCATGTCGGGTTCACCAAAATGTATCGCTCCAAATTTTTCGCATCCTTACCTTCAGGCTATAGGATCTGTGCCCGGAAGGAGGATGGGAAAAGGATGGCGCGGTACCTCATAATGAGAGGCCTTGCAAAGGTCTTGCCTCTCGGGGGATGTGTATTATGGTGATTTTTCGATGGATGGTGGGTTCACCAGGAAACGTTTGAATGGTAGTTTCCACGCCTAGGTTGGGAATGTGTTTAATGTGTTCAGTTTTATCTTTAAACATTCGAGTCCTAGGTTTTTCCAAATGAATCTAAGTTGTTCTATTATGAAAATGCAAGTTAAATGAAATACAGAAAACATATTTTAAATAGAAAATAGAGAGAAAAGCGAAATTACAGAGCCATACCTAATCCGGATGTCTGATGGAGATTCTGATTTTTGAAGCAGTCCAGATCGTCTGGAATTTGATAGAATCGTCTTCGACCTACAGGATCATTTGAGATCTGACGAATTCGTTAGACGAATTTGTCAGAGACCTGCAAACAGAGAAATAGACACAAAATACAAAAAATGCAGCAATGCTAATAGAGGATAAAGATGTAAAATGACAATAAAGATGTTAATGAGATAATCCCGAACGAAATGCGAGTAAATTATGATGTTTTAATAGTTAATCATGATTTCATTATGAAATTAGACTACATGGGTGAACTCCAAGATGCAGAATAGCAGAAAATAATAAATAAATTGACTAGATTCAAAATAGAACAGGAGATGAAAAGAGAAAAATGCAAACTCTGGGCACTGATTGCCCCCAATGCAGACTACAGTCGAGATCATCTTGAATCGGTGTGAAATCGTATCAAATTTAACAGGATCGTCCATGATGAAATGAGCTTGCTCCGACTGAAAAATACTAAGGTTCCTGCAACAAAATTTGGATAGGAAAAGTGCAGATAGTAATTTGGGATGTTTCAATGCGTATAAAGTCAAGTTACAGGAAATTTCAGCCAGGGGTAGGTTAAGGGGAGGGCCTAAGTTTAAATAGGCTTAGGAGGGAGGTTAGGAGGTTGGGGATCATCCCAATTTGGGAGATCTCCAATGGGGAGGGTCTCTAATGGTGCAGACACGCTTCTGCCCAGATTAGAGACACCATTGGAACAAAGGCTAATTGAAAAAAATCAGTTTTGGGACAAGATCGTCTGGACATCCTAGTCACGTCCAGATGAAATCATTCGATCTGAGGTGATATCGTATGATCGGCGATGATATCGTCAAACGGTCAAAACAAAATCTAAAAATGGCATGGGAAATGAGGAAACGGGTTAAACGATGGTTTGGAAGCGATTTTGGAGGTTAAAATTTGAATTTGAATATTCACTAGAGTAATTGTAATTATTTAAGGTTTTATTGTGCCAATTTTAGGGTGCTACAACCACCATGAGGGTCATCATAGGATACATATGGGAAAATGACTCAAGACTCTCACAACATCTCTTACAAGGTGTTTAAGGTTTATACCATAGTAGTCAGAATCTTTTGGACTCCCGAGTACTCCATCGAGTCTGAGTTTGAGTGGGCTCAACCGCATCGAGCCCACTCCGACTCCTTTTTTTCTAGACTCCATTGAGTCCGACTGAGTCCTGGGCCGAGTCCGAGGCCGTCCCGGACTCTCGAGTCCCGACGTTGGGACTCGACTTGCCCAAAAAAAATGGAATTAAAAAAAAAAGAAAAATTACGTCTAGAGCGGTTAAGTGTTGATGATGCTCTGTGACTTAAGCATCCACGTTGGCCAGTGCGCAATCACAAACAAGACGTTGAAATATTTGTTTATTATATTAATGAGAGAATGTGCAATTTTGCTTCTCAAACCTTCAAAATGCTTATCCCTCAATTATAATTTATTTTAATACAAATATATCTTTCGTCGATGGATACATCATCTGCGTCTTGTTTGGGAATGGGAACCGCTTCAGAATGCATGTATGCATGTCTTGTAGGGTGTGGCAATTTGGGTGGAGAATGACATGATTTTTGGAGGCATTCGATCAAGGAAGGCTTGAGGCCGCCAGTGTTGAGACCTCTTCTAGAAATTTTGTAACGCAGTTCTTGCACCTTCATTTTATTCCATTCTTTTCTCTCCTTCAATGCACCCTCTCTTATCGCCATCATTGCCATCGTCGCCATTGTAGCCAATATACACCACCATGCCGCAATGGAAAAAAAATTAAAAATGATAATTTATTTCGCTTTAAAACCCTTGACCACCAACGAAACAATTGCTACGCACGAAGCTCCCCTGTCGCTTCCACCTTGAATTTTGGTAAGCACTTTTCAAAAATGGCTTCCCATTCTAATACCAAAAAAATGGATAGGATTATATATTAGCTTTATTAATATTTGAAGAATTTGTTTTCTCTAGAACCTTTTAATAAAAGTAAAGTTAATAGATCCCAACCAACCATCCAGGAAATCGAATCTAGACAACCCACCAATTATTTTTAAACATGGTATTTGAATATTTTATTTATTAAACATGGTGGACTAAGTTAGGGTGATTCCGTCCCATGGTTTCTCTATTAAACATGGTATTTGAATATTTTATTTATTAAACATGGTGGACTAAGTTAGGGTGATTCCATCCTATAGTAAAGTTTATCATTATTTAATATCTTTATTATTATTTAATGTTTTGTAAAATGTTAATAATGTTTTTGAAATTTATATATTAAGTTTTATTTTATCATTATATTATTTATTCATAATTTTATAAACCAAAGTGGTCATGCCTGCAAAGGTCATAGTCTGTTCTGAATCCTCTGAGTGCATGCCATACCAACAACGATGGTATGAATATCGAGTGACCAGTGGTCCTCTTCATATCGGGTTATAAAATAATGAGGTGGTATAGGCTTGTTGGGGGCAGCCCCTATAGTTTGAACCTTGCACTTGGCAATTACTAAAAATAGTGTGGATGTAACCAACTCCCTATGTATCCAAAAAAAAATTATAAAACAAAATTATTAGCTTGCTATTAGAATATGCTCCCTCCTCATGTTAATTTATTATTTGTATAGTGTTGAATGTTGAGTAAGTTGTTAGAATATACTAATAAGTAATATGCATGAAAGAAATTATTTTTTCAATAAAAATTTGTATTTTTTTTTCATTTTTTCTTTTTTTCGTGTTTTTACCGAGTCTTGCTAACTTTTTTTTTTGAGTCTCGAGTCTGAGTCCCGAGTCGAACTTTTCGAGTCCGATTCGAGTCCGAGTTTTGCTACTATGGTTTATACAAGTAAGTATGAGAACTAAGCAATACAAGAGGAGCAAAGAACAAATCACAAAGCTACCATGGGGTTGTTATTTATAGAGAACTTACCCTAGAATTAATAGGTTTTTTTTTTTGCAGAGAATAGGACCCAAAGTTAACATGGGGTCCACAAGAGAAATCAACCAATGGATACCACACATGGAAATAACTCCATACTCACCATCATAGAGCGATGCTCTTACAAGAGAGGATGGAGCATATGGTTTGGCCATGATTCACCCATTTGAGGGGTTGGGTCATGGTACACCAGCTACCACTAGGGCATCTCACCTAAAAGCCTACTTGATTTATAAAGCTCTAAGCATCTATTGTGTTTTATATACCACTATGAGGGCCATCATGGGATACATGTGGGATAATGGCTCAAGATGCTCACAAGGTTGCTCACAAGGTGTTTAGAATTTATGTGAAAAAGTATGAGAATTAGGCAGACAAGATGAGTAGAGAATGAACCCTAGGGCTAACATGGGATTGTTATTTTTTAGAGAATTGACCCCAAAGTTAACATGGAGTTATTTTTTGTAGAGAATGGACCCTAGAGTTAACATGGGATCACAAGGGAAATCAACCAATGAAAATGACACATGGGGAGAACTCCACACTCACCATCATAGAGTGATGCTCCCATAAGAGAGGATGGAGCATATGGTTGGGTCATGATTCACCTATTTGAGAGGTTGGATCATGGTTCACTAGCTACCACTAGGGCATTTCACCCAAAATCTTGCTTCCTGATTTGAAAAGGTCTAGGTGTCCATTGTGCTTTATATACCACCATGAGGGCCATCATGGGTTGCTTGTGGGATAATGGCTCAAGACTATCACAACATTGCTCATAAGGTGTTAATATTTATGCAAGAAAGTACATGAACTACATAACATGAGAGAAGAAAATAACAATCCCCAAGGAGAACATGAGTCTGTGTTTTTATAGAGAAGTGACCCTAGAGTTAACATAGGATTTTTTGTTGCAGAGAATGGATCCTTGAGTTAGCATGGGGTCCACAAGAGAGGATGGAGCATATGGTTGGATCATCATTCACCCATATAAGGGGTTGGGTGATGGTTCACCAACTATCACTAGATAATTTTATTGAAAAGCCTACTTCCTAATTTGTAAAGCTCTAGGTGTTTGTTGTGTTTTATAAGCTCTAGGTCATTATAAGGGACATCATGGGATACATGTGGGATAATGGCTCAAGACTCTTACAACGTTGCTCACAAGGTGTTTAGGGCTTATGCTAGAAAGTATGAGAACTAGGCAATACAAGAGTAGAGAACAAACCCTAGAGCTAACATGGAGCTATTTTTTCTAGAGAACTAACCCTAGAGTTAACATGGGGCTATTTTTGTAGAGAATGGACCGCATAGTTAACATGGGACTCACAAGGAAAATCAACCAACAGAAACCACACATGGGTTGAACTCCACACTCACCACCATCGAGTGATGCTCCCATAGGAGAGGATGAAGCATATGGTTGGGCCATGATTCACTCGTTTGAGGGGTTGGATCATGGTTCACTAGCTACCACTAGGGCATTTCACCCAAAAGCCTACTTCTCGATTCACAAAGCTTTAGGTGTTTGTTGTGCTTTATATACACCATGAGGGCCATCGTGGGATGCCTATGGGATAATGGATCGACTCTCATAGTGTGTTTAAAGTTTATGCAAGAATGTACGAGAATAATGCAGTACAAGAGGAGTAGAGAATGGACCCCAAAGTTAACATGGGACTGTTGACAATTTTGTCACATTCCTTAAGGGGTAGAAAAAGAAAACAAATTTTGTATAGTATTGTGTAAAGTTTTTTTTTTTGTTTTGTTGTTTTTATTTTGAAATTTGCAACAATTTTGGCTTCCAATGCCACCCCTTTGTATATAAAAATGCAAGAGAAAGAACTTCGCTACCGAACAAACTAGAAAAAAAGAGCTTCACCAAAGAAAAATGAAAAGAGCTTCGCACCCGAAGCATTTCCAGTGCTACTTTGGGTAAAAGTTTTGTGAAGGAGTTTCGCCAAAGGAAAATACAAGGAAAAGATAGAGAAACTACTTCGAGCCCGAGGCATTTCTAGTAGCTACTTCGGACAAAAGATGAGCGAAGCGGCATTCAAAAGAAAAGAGAGCTTCGCACCCGAAGCATTTTCAACACTGCTTCGGGAGGAGTTTTTGCGAAGTAGTATCACCGAAGTAGAATACAAGAAGAGCAATAAGAAGAACTTCGGGCCCGAGGCGCTTCAAGTGGCTACTTCGGGCAAGATTCCTATGAAGCATTGCGTCGAAGAGATATACAAAGAAGTCATCAAGAAAACTACTTCGCAACCAAAGTGTTTCCATCAGTCACTTCGGCCAGAAAATCAGTGAAGCGGAACTCAAAGAGCATCGAAAGTACTTCGCCAGAAAGTTGTCGAAGTACTCATTTCGGGCCCCTCCATTAGCGAACCATATTTACTTTGACAAGAGCACATTGTGAAGCATTTGCTTCGGCTAATTTTTTGTGAAGTACTTCTATCCAAAGTAAAGGGATGCAACATTTTTTGAAGACAATTGCTTCGACCGAAATCTTCCCGAACCACAGTTTTGGAAAAGGATCGCAGCGAAGTATTTCTCCAAGGCATCGACGAAGCAATTTTGATGACGAAGCGGTAAAGAAGAAGAGACCCATTTTTTGAAGTAGATATGCTTCGGCGCTCCCCGCCCCTGAAGCAGTTTTGCGAAGCTCAATTTTGCAAAGTACATATCAAAGAGGAGTTTTTGCTTTGGCCCAAAACCATTGCGAAGTGAAGTTGTGGATGAAGACTTAGCGAAGCACTTCATGGGCATGCGTTCCAAGTCGGGTATTTTCTCGAGGCAATCAAGTGCCTCATAAATGCAATTTTTCATGCCCAGCAAGCCCGCTGCTCATTTTTGGCAATCAAAAACGAAGTATCAAGCCATGATGGAGAGCCCGACGAGCATGGCGACCACTCGAGCATTGCACCCAGAGATCAAGGACGTCTAGACAGCTCATCAATGCACCTTTCCATGGTTGACCCGATTACAGTTGCCATTTTTGGTAATAGATTTGAAAGCTTGGTCACGAGAGCCTTGGGGAGCCGATTCTCAGGGCTCGAGGGCGTACTCTTCTTTGCTGTGTAATTATGATTCAGAGGCTCGGGTCCTCTATAAAAACCCAAACATTGTAATGGAAAAATGGGGGAACTATCTACTAGAAAGCTGCTGTAACTTGATGTCCTACAATTAATACTAAGAGACTTTGAGCTCAATCCTTCTCTTTTATGCTGCCTTCTGTGCTTGATTCTTCTATCTCTCCTTGTTTGTATGTTGGATGCTGAACTCTGCGTCCAGTGTGCGATCGGGGACTGTGTCCTGAAACTCATTCTGAAGGATACATAGGAGTTGGAAAACATCTTATTGACTTTCTTTTATGCTACCTGCCTCGCTTGATTCTTTTGTCTCTCTTTGTTTGTAGACCGAGATGCTGAACTCTACGTTCGGTGTGCGATCGGGGACAATACCCTGAAACTCATTCGGGAGGATACATAGGAAGGTTGATACTACGTTTCTTTTGTTTTACTCTTGGTACTCTTTGCTGCTATTCAAGTTGTCTATTAGCGATCATGCTTCCTGTTCTCTCCCACCTCAAATCACAGATCTCTCTTCCCTTACCCTTTTTATTTTATTTCTCTAACCCTAACTCCTTTTATCTCTTTCCTGCACTCTTGTATTCAAAAACCCAAGTAGTTTAGTATAGGAGCCAACCTTTATACTAAGATTGGCATGAGGGGCATCTCTTCCCTTTGGCCTTTCAATGTTGGTCCAGGTCTAGGGTGCATACATTTACCTTAAATCCTTACCTATGCGGATTTGATGACCAATAGTTTTTGGCACACCCGGTGGGACCAACTGTATCTGTCTTAGATAGACTCATAACCAGTTAAGGTCCCATATTTTAATGCAAACCCATCTTCATCGAGGCCAATAATGCTAACCAGTTCCTGGTGTGATCCGATCAGTCTCACCTGATTAGTGGTAGTGAGGATCGATGCCCTCATTACTAAAAGACTTTTAGCATCTGGAGACTCTGTTTTCTCGAGAATCTCTAAGTTGTAAAGACCAGTACCAAAATTCTATGCCTTCATGCAAACAAGATGGAGAGTTAAGAATAAAGGAGAGGAAATTGAGTTCTTTGAGCTAGATATTGACACTTTCAGGGAACAATCAAGGTTGATCACCCCTAAATCCCTGCTGCAAGGAACATCCTCTATTGGCAGACAAAGCTCAACTTTTGATAGTACAACATCTAGCTTTCCTCCCAATCCTCCCAACTCTCCAAAGCATCCTAGCCCCTCTATTCCTATTAGTTGTCCTATTAGCAGTCAAGGGGGAGCTTCAAGAAGATTGAAGCACCCAAAAAAGAGCTCGAAGCACCCAAATCCCTGGCATACAATATTGTAGAGGAATTGAAGAAGATTCCAGCCAAGATCATCCTGTATGATGCACTGCAACTTCCTGGACAAGTAGACCTGCTGCAGGAATCATTAAAGACAATTAAGGTTAAAAAAGTAGCACCGCTTGCCTTGGTACATAACCTATCCACATAAATCATGAGGAAGAATAGACCACCTCCATTCTACCTGTCCCTACAAATGGAAGGGTATATTGTGCATAATTGCATGATTGACTCTGGGGCCACTACAACAATAATGCCAAGAGTAGTCTGCGAAGAAATAGGTATGGAGTATACGTGAAGTAGCCAAGGTGTACTCCAGTTGGATGGTACTCTAGTAAAGACTGTAGGGGTGATCAAGGACATTCCTATATAGCTACATAAGATGCCTCAGATCATAGTCATACAAAACTGGGAATTCATATTTCAGTATGTGCTTGTCAAGGGAATTCATGACAAAACTGGGTGGATATCTATCTATGGATTAGTCCCATCTGGAGATTCCATTCAAGGGAAATAAGGTGAAGATCTACAATGAGAAGCCTTCTTCCTTTCTAGTACAGAAGATGTCCGAGGAAGAAAGCAGCGAACTAGTGAACGCAATGGTGGAGGAAATAGAATAGGTAGATTTGGTTGAGGAGTCTCTTGCGCAATTAAGTTGTGAAGATGAGTTTTCATTGGCAGACTTCAATGCCATGGTGGAGACCGAAATAGGATGTTATGCGATCGTCAAGACAAAAAACCACTCCCACCCCAAGAATAGAACAAGTGCCCAGGAAGAACTATGGAAGTTGTTCTTTGATGACGCTCGATGTAAAAATGGAGCTAGGGCAAGGATTCTTCTAATTTCACCCTCCGGAGAGCAAAAGGAATATTGCTATCGGTTGACATGGAGCTGCACTAACAATGCAACATAATATGAAGCATTGTGCCTAGGACTTAAGAAAGCGGATAAGTTAGGCATAAAGCATCTCCAAATCTTTAGAGATTCCAAACTGGTTTGCAACCAGGTCACAAATAAGTATACTTCAAAGAAGCATTATCTAAAATCATACCACAACAGGGTATGGGACCTGTTCGATCGGTTCGAATATCTCAATCTACAGTCAGTCCCACAAGAGAAGAACCGACATGCTGATGTTTTGGCATCCATCATAGCCAAGTACTCTCCAACAGAAGACATGGTGTAGAAGCCTAGAGCTATGATAACGGCATTGGCAAGTGTTTGATAACGGCGAGCAGATTGTAAATTTCTTAATCCAAGAAGCTGCCACAGTTGAAGACTAAAGCTATGATGAAGAAGAGTATGAAGGGTTGATCCAATTGAAGAATAATCATGTTCCCAAGGGAATAATCACCCTTGAAAGCCTCTTTGATCAGAATGATCGAGCTCTCTCTCACATGATCAAAGTCCATGAGAGACAGTATCAGGATTTGGAGCTCGAACCTAGGAAAGCAATAAAGGTGGGAACCGACTGCACTGTGAAGGAGATAGAATAGATACAGAGTCTATGCAGAAGGTTTTCTGATATAATCACTTGGTCTTATCAAGATCTTCGAGGATACAATCAGCAGCTAGTTCAACACACAATAGAGTTGCAAGAGGGGGTCAAACCCTTCTGACAAAAGCAAAGACCGATGAATCCCAAGATCGAGGTCTTAATGAAAGTCGAGCTCTTGAAGATGCTCGAGGCAAAGATCATATATCCCATCAAGCACTCTTCATGGGTAGCAAACTTGGTCCCAGTCATAAATAAGAACAAAGATATTAGGTTATGCATAGACTTTCGCAATCTAAATTAGGCATCCCTCAAGGACCACTATCCTCTCCCACAGATTGATCAAATTTTGCACTCAGTAGCTAGAGTGCAACGCTTCTCTCTGCTCGATGGTTTTTTTGGATACAATCAAATCTGGGTCAGGTACGAAGACCAACACAAAATAGCATTCACCACCAAGTGAGGAACATTTGCCTACCAGCGAATGCCATTTGGTCTTTCGAATGCTGGGGCCACTTTCTAGAGAGCAATGGATCTTGCTTTTGGCGAGCTTCTAAATAAGGTCATCATCATTTATCTGGATGAAATGACCATTTTATCTCAAAGAAGGGAAGATCATCCACTACATATACAACAAGTTTTCAAAAAATGTCGAGAGTTCGACATCTCAATTAATCCAAAGAATTCCATATTCACAGTCAGCAAATGAAAGTTGCTGGGTCACACAATATCAGAAAAGGGGCTCGCTGTAGATCCTGACAGAGTCGAAGCTCTAATGAAGCTCCGACTCCCAGTGGACAAGAAAGGACTTCAATCCTTCTTTGGTCAAATTAACTTTGTAAGGAAGTTCGTTCTCGACTTCACCCAAGTCATCAAACCAATGTCCCAAATCTTGAAGAAGGGCATCAAATTTAACTAGACCAAAGAAAGAAAAAAAGATTTTGAAGAGATTAAGGCTCGAATCGCTCAAGCGTCGGTCTTGATAAATCCAGATTACAGTTGGGATTTCATCATGTATGCCATAGGAGAGCCCAAAAGATATGCTGCTGTCCTGAAACAAAAGGGGGAAGATGGCGAGGAATGCTCCATCGCGTTTATGAGCCAAGTGATCAATACCCATGAAGAGCGATATAATTTCATAGAACAATAGGTGCATGTAGTAATGAAGTCCCTTAGAAAGTTCAAACAGTTCATCTCTCAAAGTCGGGTCATAGTATTTGTCATTCACCCCGACGTGTGCAATTTTATCATCCAAGGAGAATTGGGGAGTAAAAGAGCTGGTTGGGTGAACAAGATACAGGAGTTTGACATTGAGATCAAGCCCACCAAATTTGTTCATGATCGCGCATTATGTCAAGAATTAGTGAAGAACGCAGCGGCCAAAGCTGAAGAACCTCAGAGGGATGACTTACCAGTCGACGAATGCTTCGCTAACCACGAGGAGGATGAGAGAGACTGGGTCAATGAAATAGTTGAATATTTCAACACTGGCAGTTGTCCTTCGCATCTAAATGCTTCGTAGTGAAGGCATTTTAGGATGAGATCCTCTCGGTACACTCTACGCCTCGAAGGCCTATTTTTCAAGAATATTGATGGGGTCCTTATCAAATGCATCAAAAATAATGATAAAAGAAGAGTCCTAGGAGAGTTCCATTTAGGGTTATCTGGAGGCCACTTCACAGGAAGGATGACGACATTAAAGATTATCAAAGAAGGATATTATTGGCCTACACTCTTCGCCGATGCCTTCACCGTTTGTCGCAAATGCGAGCAGTGTCAAAAGTTCACCGATCGAAGCAAAAATGCTTCGATGCCACTTCGCTCGATACAGGTAGAAACTCCCTTTCAGCAATGGGGGTTGGACTTTATAGGGGTCGTATCACCGAACTCCTCTACGAGACACAAGTTCATTTTGACCGCAATCGATTACTTCACCAGGTGGACCGAAGTGATTCCCACCAAGCATGTAGACCAAGAGACTGTAGTCACCTTCCTAGAAGGATTGATCACCAGGTTTAGTATCCCCAAAGCAATCATCACAGATAATGGCCTTGGCTTCACAGGCGCTAAAATTAATGAATTCCTCTACAGATATGGGATATATCATAAAGTATCCTCCAATTATTATCCCCAAGGCAATGGCTTGGTAGAATCCACCAATAAGACTGTTGAGAATGCTAAGGAAGCTCATAGAGACAAAAAAAAGGACTTGGAATCTCCTTCTAGATCGGGCCTTGTGGGTCGATCGGATTTTTGTCAAAAGGTCAATCAAAATGTTGCCTTACGCACTGGTCTACGACAAGGAGGCTATCTTACCCATTCATATGGAAATCCCTGTGCTACAGCTGTTAGAAGCAGAGGATGAAATTAGTCTGATGGAAAATAGGTTAGCTCAGCTCCTGTGACTAGAGGAAGGTCACGAAGAAGCATATCAGAGCTTCGCCAAGCATATTCAGGTCACCCGAGACTGGTTCAAGAAAAGGTCGTCCAATCGCACATTTAATGTAGGAGATCTGGTATTGAAGTGGGACTCTTGGAAGGCCAAGCCTGGGAACCACGACAAGATGGACGTATTTTGGGATGGGCCATTCAAAATTATGAAGGTGAACTTGGACAATTCATTTATCCTCAAAGATACAGATGGTCAAGTTCTGCCAATCTTTGTCTATGGTCTTCATCTGAAGACCTTTCACTACTAAGTATAATTCGAATTCTTATTTTTTTTAATTCTAAAAAAAAAAAAATGTATGTATATATATACTTTTGCATTTGTATATACAGTCTCCTCCAAGATCACAAAAGCCAAGTACAAATTCCAAATCCTCTTCGGGGATTTCTGATGTGAAGTAGCAAGTACAAGAAGGTTCGCTGCAAAGAAGGTTACTGTTGTGACTGATCCACAACACACCCCAAAATTGGGGACCCACATTTTTTGCATGCTTTCAAAGAAGATCTCAGTGACCCAGATGCTAAAAATCAAGAAAAAGGCAAAATTGCACAAGGATGAAAAAGTGTCGCGATATCGCGACATGTTGCTCCGTCGCCGAAAATGAAAAAGTGTCGCGATATCGCGACATGTTGCTCCGTCGCGGCCGAAAATGAAAAAGTGTCGCGATATCGCGACATGTTGCTCCGTCGCGGTCGAAAATGAAAAAGTGTCGCGATATCGCGACATGTTGCTCCGTCGCGGTCCAGAGAGGAGAGAGAAAGATAGAATGGAAAATTGTCGTGAAATCGTGACATGTCACAAAATCGCGACATGTCACAAAATCGTGGTCAAACCAGTCAAACAGGGCAAGGCACTAAAAGCGTCGCGATTTCGTGACAAAAAGCAAAGGGGCACGAAGCGGAAAAACGTCGCGATATCGACAAGAAACAAAAAAGGGCACGAAGCGAAAAAACGTCGCGATATCGCGACGAAAAAAAGGGCACGAAGCGAAAAACATCGCGATATCACGTCAAAAAGCAGCGAAGTGGTACGGAAGGAAAATATGTCACGATTTCGCGACATGTCACGTTTTCGCGACCAAATACAGCAAGAGCAGCCCGAAATAGAAAGCGTAGCGATTTCGCGATGAAAAGCCGACAAAGAGGTACGGAACGGAAAAGCGTCGCGATTTCGCGACAGGTTGCGGCCAAAAGCGTACCAAGTGAAAAACGTCACGATTTCGCGACAGGTTGCGGCCAAAAGCGTACCAAGTGAAAAACGTCGCGATTTCGTGACAGGTTGCGGCCGAAAGCATACCAAGTGAAAAAGCGTCGCGATTTCGCGACAGAAAGCCGCAAGATAGCTCCGAATGAAAAAGCGTCGCGATTTCGCGATAGGAAGCAGCCGAGGCGTACGGAGATGAAAAACGTCATGATTTTGCGATAGGAAGTAGCAAGGCGTACGAAAATGAAAAACATCATGATTTCGTGACAAGAAGCCCTCACAGCTCGAAACAAAAAATGTCATGATTTCACGACAGGTTGCATTGGCAAGGCTGCTGGCAGGAAAATGTCGCGATATCGCGACATGTCGCGTTTTCATGGTGAAAGCAAAGGAGCAAAGCTGCATGCATAAAAACGTCATGATTTACATGGGGCCATTACAGAACATGCATAGGAAGCGTGAAACACGTGGCATACAGGTGTCAGGGTTATAGAAGCGTTACATGTCAACAGAAAATATCGAACGTTTCGGCCTCGAACATAAATTCAAAAGCAACGAAAAGGCGGGAATACGAAGCGATGCATTCTGGGAGGTGAAACGAAGCGACGTAGGGCGAAACAGAGAGCCGTATCAGATGGTATAAAATTAGAAGAGCAGATTGATACAGGGGTTGGAAATTGCTGCTAGCAGAGTTGCAGAGCCAAGGGCGACAAGCCATTCTGGGCCTGCTATTGGAGCAATTTCCTTCACTTGTTCTAGTCTTATCAAAACTGGGACATTCTGTCATTGTAATTGATACATTTATTTTAATACAGAATTACAGAGAGTTGCATCTCACTGGCAAGAAAGGAGGAGTTATTTTTGCATGCAGAGATTGAATGTTTATCTTTCCTTTTTCAGATTTTAGGTTTATAGATGAGGTTTAATGCGAGTTCTCTCGGTTGCTTCATGCGAATGCCTAAATCTGAAAATTTATAGCTAAGACCCTAGAAACCAGCACCTGGCTTATCTGGATTGTGCGAGTTTGCAGGTTCAATAGGTTAGGTTGTGTGCAGAAACCTCATTATCTTCGGTTTTGCCAAATCGAGATCGTAGCACTACGAGCGTAGCTTAGTTCATTCTTTTTGTTTTATTTTCTTTTCTTTTCAGTTCTTTATTTCACGCATTTTAATTACCCTCATTTAAAATAGGAAAATGTGAAAGAACTGCCAAAACCCGAAATCAAAATAGATTTGTCATAAAGATTAATTCACCGAGAGTCCATTGTAATTTCAGAATAGAATAAACCAGAGTGCCCCTTGTTAACATTCACTTGCAACACTAAGGTATTCCTAGCATTTAAATTGAACAACATCATTGGTATAAAAAGGATAACATAAAAGGAACCTTGGAGAAATTATCTATGTAATTTCTTTGCAAGCAGAGGATTTGGGACTCGGATCCTATCGGAGAGTATGTTTTCACGATCGGGTGAAAACACCACTCAACAGATTGGCGCTAGAAGGAGGGCTGAAACGGTTTATTTTATTGTGATTTAAGTGCTACGAGAATTGCTATGCATTGTTCTTAACGCTTTGATTGTTCATACAGGAATAATATGATTTGATTTGATTTAAAAATAAAAAAAGGAATTTTTTGGGTATTAAAGTTATATTCTTTAAGATTCACTAATGGCTATGTTTACACCGTGGATGACAGGTAGCCCATTGAACATACCGGGAGTTCAACATTATTTTCCCGTTGGTTTTGAGAGATGTCTTCCTCGATTTTTGTCTAATGGGACAAATACTGCAGAAGAACATATTCAAGCATTCAAATTTGTTGTGAATCACTTAACAAGTTGGTATGATGATGTTGCTTGTAAAATGTTCCTTTACACCTTGGACAAAGTGGCATATGATTGGTTTACAAGTCTGCCTTTAGGGTCTATCACTTCTTGGGCTCAGCTAGAGGCAACATTTCTCAATCAATTCAACAAAAAGCGAGTTGACCCAATCCTCATGTACAATCAGTTGGTCTATATTAGAAAAGGACCAAGTGAAAATGTGAAGTCATTTTCTGAAAGGTTCTTTGGATTATATACGCAATTAGTGACATTTTATGTTCTTCAAGAAGAAGTGGCTCTCCAAATATACATCAATGCTCTTGACTCACCCATGTCCACATATTTGCGAGGGATGCCTCAAATCACATCTTTGTCACAAGCCTATACTCAAGCAATGGCAATTGAGCAACAATTGAGTTGTCAAAATTATGGTGTGGGTTTTGGATCATGTAATCTTCAATCATTTAATACCTCCTTTACCCACCCAATGATTTATCCACCTCAACCAAGTTCAAGTGTGAATCAATTTCAGAATCAACAATCATTCCCAAGCTTCAATCAATTTCAAAATCCTCAACCTACTATGCAAGATCAACCATCTTTCTTAAGTATGAATCAACTTCAAAATACTCATCTTGATTCAAAAGATGTTGCTAAAATCAATTTCAATGATTTTCATAAGAATATGATTTTAGGCAAGGGAGGAGTACTAGATCCAACTAGTATGGAAACATGTGACAGATTGGAAACCCTTGACTCACCAAAAGATGAATTCTATGAGGATGAATCTGATTCGGATGACACATTGGATGACATTGTTGAAAGTAATGGCCCAAAAAATTCACACCTTCCAAATTATGTTAAACATGAATCATGGGTTACACATGTGGATTATGATAACCTTATCAATTTGAATACAAGCAATAACCCAATTTTGGAAGTAATTGAACCATCTAAGGAAGGAGAGGATAAATTTGATGAGAAATATGTTGATGAATTAAAAGATGATGTAGAAATAGTTGAGCATCACAATTTGATTTTGAAAGATGATCATTATGATTCTTTGGAAGAGTATGCTCACTCCAAACCTTCTGATGAAATTTGGGTGCCTATTGATATGCAGGATAATACAATTGCCCTTTCATATGAGGATATTACAAGTCCTATACAATCTAAGAATGCTTTGGAAGAAGGGTTGGAATCTCATCAAAGGTTGGAGAAGGATAATGATTCTACTACCATGGATGAAGAAGGAGAATCAATTGTTTTTGTTCCCCTTGGGGGGCAAGAAATCAAAAATCTTGATCCACCTATTGTTTCTACAATGTCTATGCCATCTCAAAATGATGAAATTACAAAACCTAAGTGGTGTGGGTTGGATGCTATTGATGATCTTAATGAAAATATGGATTTTGGGGCAACTCAAGCCATTGATCGTGGAAAGGTGTCACGTGACACATATCTTGAAAAATTAGGCTCTTGTTTTGAAAAATATGGACGCATGTTTGATTGGGTGCCTAACTTTGGTGTTTTTGAACAGGTATTGGACGATGAAGAAGACAACGAGAAAAAAAAAAGGCTACTAATACTCATCAAGTTATGGTAAATTTTAATCATGATGGGTTGAGTATGGATGACAAGGGGAAATCTTTACCTTTGGTAGTAGCTACAAAAATTTCAAGTGATAGGTTACATGATGTCCCTTTGGATGCTAACATCATTAATGAGGAAATGCCAAATTTTGTTGATGCTTGTCAAGTTTTGAATGATTTTGATTGCTTTAAAATCCTGGAAAATGATTTGAATTCAAGATTTTTAGAAATAGGCTCTTGTTTGCAACATCTCACATTTGAAAAGGAAAGCCTACTTCTAAATCATGAATGGAACGATGAAACTTGCACTTTAAAGAATAGACAAGATAAAATTGAATACCAACCATTGTCTAATCAATTTGATTTGATTCTCACCTATGATGTTGGTAATAGAACTAAATCAAAGTGGAATGGTGAGCATGGCAAGTTGAAATTTGTTGCATTGCTTGGTTTGATCTTATTGTTGTTGGATTCCTACAAAATTTGGCATGTGTATTGTGTCATATGTTTTTTGATATGTTCTAATCATGTTTGGGATCCAGGAAAGTAATAGTCCAAGCTTGGCATCATCTTGTACAATAGTGTATATAATTTTTGGTTTTTTGGTGTGGGCTTTCAAGTTTTTGTTTTTGGGATTGTTTTTGGGTTTTGGTTTTGGTTTGTGTTTTTCAAGTTTCATTTTTTGGATTCTTAGTTTAATCATGATTTAAGTTGTGTGTTTGATTTCAATTGACATGCTTTGTTTGTTTTTATAAAAAAAAAAAGAGAAAAAAAAAAAATTGAGATGTCAACTTATGCTTAAGACTAGGAGAATATGAAACATTGGAATTGTCTTGTAAAAGCTCCACAAGTAACACAAACATTTTAAGTTATATCGTTTGAAACTTGTGATGCATGAAGTAGTCAGTTTTGTATGGCAAATATTTCATCTACAATTCAAAAGATAATGCATTCATGTTACATCTCACTTTACATATACATTCCATCTTAGTTGCATATGCATCTCAGGTATAAATCATTAAAGTGTGTCAAATCCTCTTAGGGTTGTGCTATAACATAAATGTGAAAAAAATCCTAAGGTTGGAAACTGAGTCTTGAGATATCTAGAACCAAGCACATTTTATACACATTAAAAAGGATCTTGAGCAAAATGATCAAAACCTTGCTTGGAAGAAAAGGTTGGGCGAAAGAAGTATTTCATGTCTATCCTATTATGCAACATGATCCTTAAAACAGTGGTTTTGACCACTTCCATAAAGCTTAAAGCCTAAAATCAGAGTAGTAAGGATAGGGCTAAATCCTCATCGAACTTAGGTTGAGGATCCAACTCCCCAAAGCTTTGATTTGACCTACATGGAGTAGTAAGGATAGGGCATAAATTCTCATCTCGCTTAGGTTGAGAATCTGATTCCCCAAAGCTCCTATGTCTCATTTCATGATAAATCTTGGATTGGAAGGATCGTACTACTTGTCCTCTGCAAAGGATGGGTAGTCATCCCCAAGGTCTAAGCAATAAAATTAATATTTTCCATTTTTATCCAAAGCTTGGATTGGAAGGATCGTACTACATGTCCCTAGCAAGGATGGGTAGTCATCCCCAAGGTCCAAGAAGTAAAAAATTAATTTTTCCCATCTCATATTTATATTGGATTGGAAGGATCGTACTACTTGTCCTCTGCAAAGGATGGGTAGTCATCCCCAAGGTCCAAAGAAATGAAGGTAAGTCTTGGATTATGGGGTTAAGTATGCCCATGCATGGCAACATGTCTTGTCTAAAAAACAAGACCACTGATTGTTCAAAGGGTTAGACTAGCATGACCATTTCTTCCATAATTGGTTAAATTATTTTGCTCAAAGTGAGGTAATGAATTCCAAATCAGAATAGTAAGGATAGGGTTAAACTCCCATCTCGGTTAGGTTGGGAGTCTGATTCCCCAAAGTTCTGATTTCACGTTCACTTGCACATGGGTTCAAGATAGTAGGGACTCATAACCAACTTTGGGATATAATAAAGCAATTCATTAGTGGATCCTAAGAGGGTTTGGTAATCTTGAATGTTTGTGCATGATACTAGAAAGTTTAGGCCTTTACAAGAGCAAAATCTCTAAGCATAGTTATCAGGTTACACAAATCATTCACAATCTCACATATGCATTCATGTAAAACTGACAATGGAATGTTGATCAATTTCAAACGATAGGGAATGAAATTCATTGCACACACCGAGCTAATACTTGATGATTCTGATGATTCATGTACTTCTGATCTTTGGGCATTTGTTTATATTGCTTATGTGCTAACACATGTTTTCGAGTTTATATACTTCCAGGTAGGGTTCTCACTAAAATGCTCAAGAGCATTTGACAGCAGAGTCGCCATTTGTTGTGGCTGATCCACAACACACCCCAAAATTGGGGACCCACCTTTTTTGCATGCTTTCAAAGAAGATCTCAGTGACCCAGATGCTAAAAATCAAGAAAAAGGCAAAATTGCACAAGGATGAAAAAGTGTCGCGATATCGCGACATGTTGCTCCGTCGCAGCCGAAAATGAAAAAGTGTCGCGATATCGCGACATGTTGCTCCGTCGCGGTCGAAAATGAAAAAGTGTCACGATATCGCGACATGTTGCTCCGTCACGGTCCAGAGAGGAGAGAGAAAGACAGAATGGAAAATTGTCGATGAAATGACATGTCACAAAATCATGGTCAAACCAGTCAAACAGGGCAAGGCACTAAAAGCGTCGCGATTTCATGACAAAAAGCAGCAAAGGGGCACGAAGCGGAAAAACGTCGCGATATCGCGACAGAAAGCAGCAAAGGGGCACGAAGCGGAAAAACGTCGCGATATCGCGACAAAAACAAAGGGCACGAAGCGAAAAAATGTCGCGATATCGTGACAAAGCATCAAAGGGGCACGAAGGAAAATATGTCACGATTTCATGACAGTTTGCGGCCAAAAAGCAAGAGCAGCCCGAAATAGAAAGCGTAGCGATTTCACGATGGAAAGCTGGCAAAAAGATATGAAAGAAAGCGTAGCGATTTCGTGACAGGTTGCGGCCAAAAGCGTACCAAGTGAAAAACGTCGCGATTTCGCGACAGGTTGCGGCCAAAAGCGTACCAAGTGAAAAACATCACGATTTCATGACAGGTTGCGGCCAAAGGCGTACCAAGTGAAAAACGTCACGATTTCGTGACCCAAGATATCCAATGAAAAGCGTCACGATTTCACGAAGAAGAAGGCGTACGGAGATGAAAAACGTCACGATTTCGCGATAGGAAGCAGCCGAGGCATACGGAGATGAAAAATGTCATGATTTCGCGACAAGCCCTCACCTCGAACAAAAAAACGTCACGATTTCGTGACAGGTTGCATTGGCAAGGCTGCTGGCAAGAAAATGTCGCGATATCGCGACATGTCGCATTTTCGCGATGAAAGCAAAGGAGCAAAGCTGCATGCATAAAAACGTCGCGATTTACATGGGGCCATTACGAAACGTGCATAGGAAGCGCGAAACACGTGGCATACAGGTGTCAGGGTTACAGAAGCGTTACATGTCAACAGAAAATATCGAACGTTTCGGCCTCGAACATAAATTCAAAAGCAACGAAAAGGCGGGAATACGAAGCGATGCATTCTAGGAGGTGAAACGAAGCGACGCAGGGCAAAACAGAGAGCCGTATCAGATGGTATAAAATTAGAAGAGCAGATTGATACGGGGGTTGGAAATTGCTGCTAGCAGAGTTGTAGAGCCAAGGGCGACAAGCCATTCTGGGCCTGCTATTGGAGCAATTTCCTTCACTTGTTCTAGTCTTATCAAAACTGGGACATTCTGTCATTGTAATTGATACATTTATTTTAATACAGAATTATAGAGAGTTGCATCTCACTGGCAAGAAAGGAGGAGTTATTTTTGCATGCAGAGATTGAATGTTTATCTTTCCTTTTTCAGATTTTTAGGTTTATAGATGAGGTTTAATGCGAGTTCTCTCGGTTGCTTCATGCGAATGCCTAAATCTGAAAATTTATAGCTAAGACCCTAGAAACCAACACCTGGCTTATCTGGATTGTGCGAGTTTGCAGGTTCAATAGGTTAGGTTGTGTGCAGAAACCTCATTATCTTCGGTTTTGCCAAATCGAGATCGTAGCACTCTGAGCGTAGCTTAGTTCATTCTTTTTGTTTTATTTTCTTTTCTTTTCAGTTCTTTATTTCACGCATTTAATTACCCTCATTTAAAATAGGAAAATGTGAAAGAACTGCCAAAACCCGAAATCAAAATAGATTTGTCATAAAGATTAATTCACCGAGAGTCCATTGTAATTTCAGAATAGAATAAACCAGAGTGCCCCTTGTTAACATTCACTTGCAACACTAAGGTATTCCCAAGCATTTAAATTAAACAACATCATTGGCATAAAAAGGATAACATAAAAGGAACCTTGGAGAAATTATCTGTGTAATTTCTTTGCAAGCAGAGGATTTGGGACTCGGATCCTACTGGAGAGTATGTTTTCATGACTGGGTGAAAACACCACTCAACAGTTACAAAAGGCACCAAAGGAGAACTTCGCACTCGAAGTATTTTAGTAGCTACTTCAGGCAAAATTTTTGCGAAGCAGTTTTCAAAAGGAGAGCTTCGACGACCTTCAAGGCAGAGTGGCAACACGGCAAAAAAAAAAAATATACTTCGGCTCCAAAGCACCTAAAAGTAGTCTGAACCAAAGGTTCACCATGAAGAATTTTTAGCATTAAAGTTCAACTTCACCGAGCCGAACATGCGCGAGGTGGAAATTTGAAATGTGCCTCAAAGAACGCATCAAGAATGGCCTTCAAAGGAGTATGAAGTGGATGAATTTAAGGCAAAAGGGTGATGTAGCACTTCCCAAGGTAACCGAGTCAAAAAAGGGCAAGGAAAAGCTTGCACCAAGGTACGAGGTGGCAACAGGTGGCGTCTGCAGTACAAAATCTAATCATCAAAGCATGCAGCACTATGTACAACGTCACTGCAAAAGCGATTTGAGAATACGATAGTCTCCGTCGTCCGAAGTACAAATTTAATTTTAGTAGGTGCCATAAATTCAGGTGGTTGCCTTTTTAGGCTATAAAAGCGAGTTCCTAGCAATAGGGAAGTTATTTGTCCATCAGTTAGAGCTCAACTAAGAAGCCTTCGGATATTCTGCAACTCTCCCGTCCTTCGCACCTGGCCATTTACATTAAAGCCCTTTATCAAGAATCCTGCCGCCATCACTAGCATCATGGGAAAGAAGAACTCTAAGGAAAAGGGGAAAGAGCCCAAGGTTGTAGGCCCTAAAAAGATGAAGAAGAGGAAGGAGGAGATAAAGCGTGCTCCGAAGAAGCTAAATATTCCCCTTTGAGCTAAAAAAATCCAATGGAAGAGGGAGACGACTTAGAGGAAGAACAACTTGTGGAGCCACCAATTTATGGGTGGGAGAAAATTTGAGACACGTAGCTCTCGAAGGGTGTATCCGATCTTCGGCACACCATATAATTCATGACAAGCAGGCTCACACCAAAAAACAAGAGAGCCGCTACGTACTACTCCCAGATATACTGGTTTTTAACCCCACCTGCTCATCATTGTCCCGAGATGATATACGCCATTGCACAAAATTACCAATCTGCATCCAAGCAGGTGCTAGATGCTTCGAGACACAAACTATTTTACATCTTGAAGGAAGATGTGCAGGCAGCCTTCGTGCTACAGCAGAGTCCACCGAAGGGCTATTCTATTTGCAATGTCCTCCTGAGCAAACAAATGGAGAGATTTACCTCCAACAGTTATATATTGAAATTCTTGCGAGAGAATCTCAAGAGTGGGCTACCTTCAAACAAACTACCCCAGATGCCCCTACCCTTGGAGGCCTTCAAAAATATAGATATATTTTCTATCATTGCATGGGTGGTAGGCTTGTCAATGGATACTTCAGTACAACCCTGGCAGGTGTCTCTGGCCGAATGCATTTCAAGAGGGGAGTTTTATGCCCCTAACGCTTCGAGGCCAAACACCAACCCTATTTTCTTTGATTGGGTAGAATGGGTGGCCCGAACCTTGCATACAAGGCTCTCTAGCATGAAGAATGCTACAACAGGCCAATACTTCGTACCCTATTATTTTCTTGTCTGATTGTACTTCTACTAAGTGCATAAGCGGTTTCCCCATATCGCCATCTCCCCAAGCGGTAAGGATGGAAATCCTTTGCCCGTGTATTAATGGACTTCCCTCATATTAAAGGAGGAGTCCTATTATTCTTTTAATCAACAATTTTTGGGACCCGCCATACATCTGTTGAAAGGTTCTTCTCCTCGGGTACCACTCAGTTTGAGAGATAGAGTGGTGTTGGGAAAAAGAGGGGATGTCTTCCAATTGACACAGGGATTGGTGATTCGCATGTTCGGCTTCATTGGGAAGCCCTTCCTATTGCCAGTATACCCTTTTGAATATCAATTTGCATTGGAAGTCGCTCGACAGAGTGACTATACCAATGCAATATACAGTCATGGTCGAAAGTGGGCACATACTTGCGACTTCCCCTTCAGGATGGGGGTAATTGAAGTCTTTGCCCTAAAACAGGGCATGTTCCTGGAAGAAAAACTTGCCTAATTTGGCCTACTCTAGATTCCTCAGTAGTGGCTCTATGATCCTTTGGGTGTAATGAGGGATCATTTAAAATTCAAGAACTTCCACATTTGCCCTCACCTCGAAATTGTAGAACAAAGAAATAACCCCAATGGGAAGGATCTGGAGTGGCATTTAGAAAGGATGACGACATTGCCCCCATGGCATGAGTTCTATCCTATAGAGGTCGAGTTCGACCCTGATCAGTCTCCCCTCCTGACTCCAGGCTCCACATTCTAGAAGAAAGCGAGGGACGATTTGAAGGAGGTAAAATACTGGAGCAAGGAAAAGCTTTGGGAATGGTAGACAATGAGGGTCCATCATCAAAAAACAAACTCCTACGGACTCATAGCATTGGATAAAGATTTCACAATTCTTTATGACTCCAATGTCGAAACCTAGAAGTCGATATCCTTTGCAGATTTTATTCCCCCAGCTACCCCAGGATCAGGCGAAAGCCTAGGTGGGGCTAAGGATGCTTCGGAGGAAGATAAGGAAACAAGTGTCGAAGAAGAAAAACAACCATTGGAGAGAAAGAAAAGGAAAAGGCAGGAGCAAGTTCAAGTGCCTCCGACCCATCCGAAGCGTCCTTGCATGAAAATTTTAGGTACTCCTACTGGATCCCCTGCGTCAGGCCCAGTTGAAGCAAGGCCACCAAGTGCCGAGATGATCCCTGAGATAGATATCATCGATGTAGAGGGACTCCTACAACAAGAGAAGGACCCCGGGGTAGAAGTTATGGAGGTCAAGAGTGATGATGCCCAATCGAGCCAGGAACCAATCACGCAGGAAATTACCACATCCACTTTGCCAGGAGGGCATGCAGGTATGCATTCTCTTCCCTTCTCCGTAGTCTCTGACACATCCATGGCAGCCCCGAGTGGAAGCCTTCATCGATCTCCTCATCCCTCATAGAGCCAATCCCCCACTCAAAAAATGCCCATTGCCAGTCCAATCCTACATAGCCCCACTCCCCCCGAGTCGTCTGAACAAGATAGGCCCGTTGAGACCCCTTCACCTACCCATGCCCCTATTCCTTCAATCCTAGGCCAAGGTGAAGGTAGTGTCCCCACAAAAAACCCCATAGCCCACTCTCCCATGGCCCAAAGCATAATTGTATTTGCCAAAGTCCCTGCCACACCAGTCTCCGAGCCGTCAGGGGAACCCGCCTCTATTAGTTCCCTATATTTGTTTACACCTTTGGCTGGAGATTTGGATTTCTCTAAAACTAACTTATCTTCGATCAAGGAGTGCCCCTTGGCTAAAAAGCTCCTCCTAGCTTGATAGAATACGGAGAAGATGCTAAAGGAGGCAAGAAAGAAAAGAGGGAAATCTCTTGCTCAAGTTGAAAAATGTGTAGTTTTCGACCTAAAGGGCGAAAAGTTGCATAAGGTGAAGAAGGTCCCCAAGGTCTAGATGAGATGACTCCAACTGACTACGACTACCAGGAGAAGACCAAGGACCTGGAGCATCTAAACATAGATGATGAATCCGCGTCCATGCATGTCAGGGTGGAGACCTTCCGAGCACACGCCAACATTGCCAACCAGCGCAGGTTTGAAGCAAAAAACGCCAATATTAAGTTGGAAGAAGAGCTGGCTAGGATTCGCTTTGAGCTGGAGGATTCTTAGAAGCAGTGCAAATTGCTCAAAAAAGAAACGCATACCCTCAAGCAGCAAATTCTACAATTGCAAACTTCGGCTGAACATCAAGCACAAAAATAGGCTAAAAATGAGCTGAAAGCTAAAGAGCTCAAGGGCAAGATCTTGCGGGCCCAGCAACAATTATATGAAAAGGCAAACCTGGAGCTGTTCGACAAAGGTAGGATAAAGGAGATCTGCTCTCACCTATTTAAAGGTTTCAGATCTCAGGCCTCTAGTGCCCTGTCAATTTTAATTTTTGTCACCGAAGCTCAGGAGGCCATTACTAAAGAGGGACCGATAGTGGATGAGGTAATCTAGAAGATCAAGAGGCGACTCAAGCTTGCCTTTGAGGTCCAAAGCATCAGATATCAAGACCTCCAGGTCACTGCTATGAGTCGAATGGCCAGGGATTGGTCTACTACTCAAGCCAATGTTCACACTTTCTTCTCTAAGGTGAAGAAAGCACAAAAGGCAAAAGACCTCCTTGATATATTTGAGCAAGAACAACGCACGTCAATGAGCTACTTCGAAGATCTCTCTTCTTTGGGTTTCCCTAGTTTCACAGACGATGATGGAAACCTTCTCACTAGGGAATAACTCAAGACAGCATGGCTCCATTTCAAAGGTGATGTCTCTGAAATTGATGAGTGGGAAGAGCCAGTCATGGAGGGACAAGTTGCTGATTTCATCCTAAGACACTACAAAATCACGGCTTGCCTAAATAACCTGGGTGCAAGAATTAAACATGCTAACATAGGGCAGATTGATTGATTCCATGTTCTGGTTAAGGCACTCAAATATCAAGAAATATTTCAGAAAGGGGTCTGGGCTCATGTTCACTAAAATATAAATAAAATTCGTGACCGTCTAGTCCCATCGCCACGGTAGGAGGCCATGCTAGCAGATGAGGGAGAAGAGGAGGAAGAAGTAGGAGAAGAAAGAGGAGAAGGATCGGGGAGAGACTCTGGCCCAATGGATCAGAATTGAAGGGTTCTCCCAATGAGATGAGCTCATTGCCCCATGAGCTGCCAAGAATGTTGACAATTTTGTCACATTCCTTAAGGGGTAGAAAAAGAAAACAAATTTTGTATAGTATTGTGTAAAGTTTTTTTTTTTTTGCTTTGTTGTTTTTATTTTGAAAGTTGTAGCAATTTTGGCTTCAATTGCCACCCCTTTGTATATAAAAATGCAAGAGATAGAACTTTGTTGCCGAACAAACTAGAAAAAAAGAGTTTCGCCAAAGAAAAATGAAAAGAGCTTCACACCCGAAGCATTTCCAGTGCTACTTCGGGTAAAGGTTTTGTGAAGGAGTTTTGCCGAAGGAAAATACAAGGAAAATATAGAGAAACTACTTCGAGCCCGAAGCATTTCCAGTAGCTACTTCGGACAAAAGATGAGCGAAGCGGCATTCAAAAGAAAAGAGAGCTTTGCACCCGAAGCATTTTCAACACCACTTCGGGAGGAGTTTTTGCGAAGTAGTATCACCGAAGTAGAATACAAGAAGAGCAATAAGAAGAACTTCGAGCCCGAGGCACTTCAAGCGGCTACTTCGGGCAAGATTCCTACGAAGCATTGTGCCGAAGAGATATACAAAGAAGTCATCAAGAAAACTACTTTGCAACCAAAGTGTTTCCATCAGTCACTTCGGCCAGAAAATCAGTGAAGCGAAACTCAAAGAGCATCGAAAGTACTTCGCCAAAAAGTTGCCGAAGTACTCATTTCGGGCCCCTCCATCAGCGAACCATCTTTACTTCGGCAAGAGCACATTGCGAAGCATTTGCTTCGACTGATTTTTTGCAAAGTACTTCTATCCGAAGTAAAGGGATGCAGCATTTTTTGAAGACAATTGCTTCGGCCGAAATCTTCCCGAACCACAGTTTTGGAAAAGGATCGTAGTGAAGTATTTCTCCAAGGCATCGGTGAAGAAATTTTTATGACGAAGCGATAAAGAAGAAGATACCCATTTTGTGAAGTAGATATGCTTCGGCGCTCCCTGCCCTTGAAGCAGTTTTACGAAGCTCAATTTTGTGAAGTACATATCAAAGAGGAGTTTTTGCTTCGGCCCAAAACCATTGCGAAGCGAAGTGGTGGATGAAGACTTAGCAAAGCGCTTCACGGGCACACGTTCCAAGTTGGGTATTTTCTCGAGACAATCAAGTGCCTCATAAATGAAATTTTTTGTGCCTAGCAAGCCCGCTGCTCATTTTTGGAAATAAAAAATGAAGTATCAAGCCGTGATGGAGAGCCCGACAAGCATGGCAACCACTCAAGCACCGCACTCAGAGACCAAGGACGTCTAGACGGCTCATAAATGCACCTTTCCATGGTTGACCCGATTGTAGTTGCCATTTTTGGTAACGGATTTGAAAGCTCGGTCATGAGAGCCTCGGGGAGCTAATTCTCAGGGCTCGAGGGCGTACTCTTCTTCACTATGTAATTATGATTCAGAGGCCCGGGTCCTCTATAAAAACCTAGACATTGTAATGGAAAAATGGGGGGAACTATCTGCTAGAAAGCTATTGTAACTTGATGTCCTGTGATTAATACTAAGAGACTTTGAGCTCAATCCTTCTCTTTTATGCTGCCTTCTATGCTTGATTCTTCTATCTCTCCTCATTTGTATGTTGGATGCTAAACTATGTGTCCGGTGTGCGATCGGGAACTGTGTCCTAAAACTCATTTTGAAGGATACATAGGAGTTAGAAAACATCTTATTGACTTTATTTTATGCTGCCTGCCTCACTTGATTCTTTTGTCTCTCTTCGTTCGTAGGCTGAGATGTTAAACTCTGCGTCCGGTGTGCGATCGAGGACAGTACCCTGAAACTCGTTTGGGAGGATACAGAGGAAGGTTGATACTATGTTTCTTTCATTTTACTCTTGGTACTCTTTGTTGCTATTCAAGTTGTCTGTTAGCGATCATGCTTCCTATTATCTCCCACCTCAAATCATAGATCTCTCTTCCCTTACCCTTTTTATTTTATTTCTCTAAACCTAACTCCTTTTATCTCTTTCCTACACTCTTGTCTTCAAAAACCCAAGTAGTTTAGTATAGGAGCTGACCTTTCTCCAGATATTTGCATGAGGGGTATCTCTTCCCTTCAGCCTTTCAGTGTTGGTCTAGGTCTAGGGCGCATACATTTACCTTAAATCCTTACCTAGGCGGATCTGATGACCAACAGTTTTTGGCATGCCCAGTGGGACCAACTGTATCTGTCTTAGATAGACCTATAAACAGTTAAGGTCCCATATTTTAATGCAAACCCATCTTCATCGGGGCCAATAGCACTAACCAGTTCCCGATGTGACCCAGTCAGTCTCACCTGATTAGTGGTAGTGAGTATCGATGCCCTCATTACTGAAATACTTTTAGCATCTGGTGACTTTGTTTACCCGAGAATCTCTAAGTCGTAAAGACCAGTACCAAAAGTCTGTTCCTTCATGCAAACAATATGGAGAGTTAAGAATAAAGGAGAGGAAACCGAGTTCTTTGAGCTAGATATTGATGCTTTCGGGGAACAATCAAGGTTGATCACCCTCGAATCCCTGCTGCAAGGAACATCCTTTGTTGGCAGACAAAGCTCAACTTTTGATAGTACAACATCTAGCTTTCCTACCAATCCTCCCAACTCTCTGAAGCATCCTAGCTCCTCTATTACTATTAGTTGTCCTATTAGCAGTCAAGGGGGAGCTTTGGGAAATCTGGGAGCAAATATGGCACAACAGCAACAACAACAACAACAACAACAAATGTAGTAGCCACCGCCGCCCATATTGTCTCCAGCATGGGATTCTTTGTCACCTCTAAATCTAGTGGGACAAGGACAAGTGCTGCCTGCTAGCGTAAAGAAAATCCCAACATTCGATGGAACTGGGAAGACCGCTCTGGAGCACATCCAAGATATAATATCTCTGGCAGCGATCGACAACATTACAGAAGAGCCGATTATGGTAAATATTTTGGTCCTTTACCTTAGAGGGAAACTCCTCTATTGTTATAGGTCTCTACCACCTAGTAGTATTACAATATGGGATCAGTTAGCTGATCAACTGATGGGAAACTTCAATGGATCCTGTGATCCTACCTCTCTGCTGCACCAGTTCACTTCAATCAAGAGACATACACAAGAGGAGATCATGGATTTCAATGTGAGGTTCACTCGAACTTGGTAAAGAGTTCTAGTTGGACTTCAGCCAACCGATGAAGCTACAACGCTCTATTTCCTTCGGCCTTTCAACCCCGATATCAGTCTCATGGTAAGATATTCTAATGTTAATACTTTTCTCAAGTTGTATGAGTTAGCTAAGAGAGTGGAGATGGATTTAATAGCTGTGGGAAAGCTCCCCCAAAGGATGTTGATGCCCATACTTCCTGAATTCTTAAAACTCTAGTATGCAAGCGTAGCCGCTTCACAAATCTCCACCACCCCTGCACTCCCAATTTCATCTTGGAATCTAAATCCTGTCATGTCTCAAATCACTGCTCCACAAATCCATTTCCCTACATTTTCAACTCCACAACCCACTATCTCTTCAGCATTTCTTGTACTACCAGCACCATCTCAACACCCTACCCTTCCTCCCATACCAACAATGGCTCCATCACCACTTGCTCCGAAAGCCGATGATATACAAACCAAAATTCTGTAGGAAATGCAGTCTCTAAACTCTACAGTTCAGATGTTGTCTAATGACATGACTATTGTAAAAAAGAAGCAAGCACAATAGGAGTTCCTACCAAGAAGATCTTATCCTACACCTACGCTTACCAAAGACCAAGCAGTCCAACAAGGGAGGGCTTCGACGAGAAATGCTACAATTGATGAGGCTTCGAGCACTTTCGACTGTGTATTGGTGCTCTACATGCAATGATCCGCATGAGGAGAACACCTGCACCCTACACCAAAACTATGTACAAACACTGGAAAACAGTAGTCACAGTGGTCAAGTAAATGTCAATAGGCAGATGAATCAGAACCTGGTAATTAGCGAGGAGGAGCCAGTTGCAGTACTCACCCGAGGAGGGAAAAAGACAATAGAAGCAAATGTTACTCAACTAACTCCTTCAAAAGAGCAAGTTCAACCTGAGAAAGGACAATCATCTACTTTGACCTCGAGTGAAGCTCCTTCGCCAACACCAATCAAAGGAAAGGCTCAAAAGGCCTCTATCGAACCACCTCAGGTGGAAACTAAAGAACAGGCTAAGGAAAAGCTCAAGTTTCCTTCACTGACTAAACAACAAAGGGTGTAAGCTATAGAGCAGTTTCGCACAAGATATGAGACCAGAAAAGATCCTGAAGTACCCAAATCCTTGGCATACAATATTGTAGATGAATTGAAGAAGATTCTAGCCAAGATCAGCCTGTATGATGCACTGCAACTTCCTGGATAAGTAGACCTGCTGCAGGAATCATTAAAGACAATTAAGGTTAAAAAAGTATCACCACTTGCCTTGGTATAGACCCTATCCATGTCAATCATGAGGAAAAATAGACCACCTCCGTTCTACCTATCCCTACAAATGGAAGGGTATATTGTGCATAATTACATGATCGACTCTAGGGCCGCTACAACAGTAATGGCAAGAGCAGTCTACGAAGAAATAGGGATGGAGTATACGCGAAGTAGCCAAGGTGTACTCCAGTTGGATGGTACTCTAGTAAATACTGTAGGGGTGATCAAGGAAATTCCTATCCGACTACATAAGATGCCTCAGATCACAGTCATACAAGAGGTAGTAGTAGTCGACTTGGAGCCATATTTCAGTATGTGCTTGTCGAGGGAATTCACGGCAAAAGTGGGTGTATATCTGTCTATGGATTACTCCCATCTAGAGATTTCATTCAAGGGAAAGAAGGTGAAGATCTACAATGAGAAGCCTTCTTCCTTTCTGGTATAGAAGATGTCCGAGGAAGAAAGCAGCGAACCAGTGAACGCAATGGTGGAGGAAATAGAACAGGTAGATCTGGTTGAGGAGTCTCTTGCGCAATTAAGTTGTGAAGATGAGTTTTCATTGGCAGACTTCAATGCCATGGTGGAGACCGAAATAGGATGTTATGAGATCATCAAGCCAAAAAACCACTCCCACCTCGAGAATAGAACAATTGCCCAGGAAGAACTATGGAAGTTGTTCTTCGACGGTGCCCGATGTAAAAACGACACTAGGGCAAGGATTATTCTAATTTCACCCTTCGAAGAGCAAAATGAATATTGCTATTGGTTGACATGGAGCTGCACTAACAATGCAGCAGAATATGAAGAATTGTGCCTAGGACTTAAGAAAGCGGATAAGTTAGGCATAAAGCATCTCAAAATATTTGAAGATTTCGAACTGGTTTGTAACCAGGTCAAAAATAAGTGTACTTCAAAGAAGCATTATCTAAAATCATACCACAATAGGGTATGGGACCTATTCGATCAGTTTGAATCTCTCAATCTGTAGTCAGTCCCACGAGAGAACTAACATGCCGATGTTCTAGAATCCATCGCAGCCAAGTAATATCTAGCAGAAGACATGGTGTACAAGCCTAGAGCTGTGAGGATGATCTATAGAC
This sequence comes from Wollemia nobilis, assembly GCA_028583015.1. Taxonomy (NCBI): domain Eukaryota; kingdom Viridiplantae; phylum Streptophyta; class Pinopsida; order Araucariales; family Araucariaceae; genus Wollemia; species Wollemia nobilis. The sequence continues at coordinate 113,114 of JAQPPZ010001094.1, forward strand.
CCTTTGTCCCAAACAAGGATCTGCATTGGCAAGTGTTTGATACCGATGAGGAGATTGTAAATTTCTTAATCCAAGAAGCTGCCACAGTTGAAGACCAAAGCTCTGATGAAGAAGAGTATGAAGGGTTGATCCAATTGAAGAATAATCATGTTCCCAAGGGACTAATCACCCTTGAAATCCTCTTTGATCGGAATGACCGAGCTCTCTCTCACATGATCAAAGTCCATGAGAGACAATGATCGTGGATTTGGAGCTCGAACCTGGGAAAGCAATAAAGGTGGGAATCGACTGCACTACGAAGGAGATAGAATAGATACAGAATCTATGCAGAAGGTTTTTTGATATAATCACTTGGTATTATCAATATCTCTGAGGATACAATCGGTAGCTGGTTCAACACACAATCGAGTTGCAGGAGGGGGTCAAACCCTTCCAACAAAAGCAAAGACCGATGAATCCCAAGATTGAGGTCTTAATGAAAGCTGATCTCTTGAAGATGCTCGAGGCAAAGATCATATATCCCATCAAGCACTCTTCATGGGTAGAGAACTTGGTCCTAGTCAAAAAGAAGAACAAAGATATCAGGTTATGCGTAGACTTCCACAATCTAAATCAGGCGTCCCTTAAGGACCACTATCCTCTCCCACAGATTGATCAAATTTTGCACTCAGTAGCTGGAGCGCAACGCTTCTCTCTGCTCGATGGTTTTTTTGGATACAATAAAATCTGGGTCAGGGATGAAGACCAACACAAAATAGCATTCACCACCAAGTGGGGAACATTTGCCTACCAGCGAATGCCATTTGGCCTTTCAAATTCTGGGGCCACTTTCGAGAGAGCAATGGATCTAGCTCTAGAATTACCATGAGGGCTAGTGTGGGATACATGTGGGATAGAGGTTGAAGACTTTTACAACACTACACAAGATGTTAGGGTTTATGCAAGAAAGTATGAGAACTAAGTAGTACAAGAGGAGTAGAGAACGAACCCTAGGGCTAACATGGAGTTGTTTTTTTTGTAGAGAATTGATCCCAAAGTTAACATGGTGCTATTTTTTTTATAGAAAATGGACCCCAAAGTTAACATGGGGTCCACAAGGAAAATCAACCAATAGAAACCCCACAAGGAGAAAACTCCACACTCACCACCATCAAGTGATGCTCCCATAGGAGAGGATGGAGCATATGGTTGGGCCATGATTCACCCATTTGAGGGGTTGTGCCATGGTTCACCAACTATCACTAAGGTATTTCATCCAAAAGCCTACTTCTTGATTTGCAATGTTCTAGGTGTCTATTGTGCTTTATATACCACCATGAGGGCCATCATGGGATACATGTGGGATAGTGGCTCAAGACACTCATAACACTGCTCATAAGGGGTTTACGGTTTATGCAAGAAAATATGAGAACTAGGCAATATGAGAGGAGCAAAGAACAAACCCCAAAGCTAACATGGGGCTTTTATTTTGTAGAGAAATGACCCTAGAGTTAACATGGGGCCCACAAGGAAAATCAACCAACAAAAAACATACATGGGGAGAACTCCAGACTCATCACTATCGAACGATGCTCCCATAGGAGAGGATGGAGAATATGGTTGGGCATGACTCACCCACTTGAGGGGTTGGGTGATAGTTCACCAGCTACCATAAGGGCATTTCACCAAAAAGCCTACTTCCTTATTTGCAAAGCTCTGAGTGTTTGTTGTGCTTTATATACCACTATAAGGATATTGTAGTGAGTTCTCACTACACTTGGGTGGAGTAAGGCTGATTGGCCCCTTTTTGAAGGTTGGTTCCGAGGTTGGGTGAAATCCAGGCAAAACCAAACTAACCCCCCTCAAAGAAGAGCACAAGTGAATGTAGGCACAAAATCTTGATAGCAGGACCCACATGGTGAAGGCTCACAACAAGAAAGCATAATTAGAGTTCCAGTAAAATCCCAAGGCACCACAACATACTGAGTGTTTGAGCCCAAAAGAGAAGTTTAGCCCGAGGATGTCCGACCAAATCAAATAACTGGTCATCTAGCTAGCGGTAGTGATTGGAATAATGAGATGAAGCAGAAAGGTGAAACTACCATAAAGAGTGCTAACCAGGTCGAGGAATGCACAAGCAACCTAGGCCCCACATATTATGTGGGGGTGTACGGTCCCTTGAATGGGTGGTCTTTCCTCTATGAGAAGGTACAACATCTAAGACATTATCATGAGTTCTCTAAAGAGGTAATTACAGACTCGAGCTCATTAATGGTAAAAGATCCCTGCAACAGATCTCTAGCATGGGCGATAAGACCATCTCAAGTGGCTCCAAATTTTGAGGCCTCAAGATTATACATCATTAATGCAAAGTATTGTAAGTAGGAATTTTGAAAGGGGGCATTTTGAATATTTGGGGGGAAAAGGCCTCATGTATTATCTTAGTCTATTAATATGTATCATTCTTCTCATTGTAATTTATTGAAAAGCCACCCATTCTCCTAAGGGGTGCTTTCTTTCATTTTCTCCTATGTCTCAACCTGGCTCAAGCCTTGCATAGCCAGCCAAGAGTTTTTGAACCTCTTTCCTCTGTATGTATGTAACTATGACTCATGAATATTTTCTCTTTTCTCTGTATAAAATAATGTATGTATGTAACTATAAGAATTTATGACTACTTATGAAATCCATGTCCTGGTTCTAATGCGGGTGTTCTATTTTATCGCATGATCTTGGGGGGACTTGTGTTCCTCATGCATTATCAGTCGTTGCGCATGTGTTCACTCAACCCCCCATGACATGGGAGGGTCTTATTAGGTCTTTGGTGCATTGTCATCCTTAGGCTAGTTAGATTTCACTTTCTGCAATTTACTTTTCACATTATTTCATATTTTCTTTCCTTTTCCCTTTTCCCTGAAGAAGTTGATTAAAATAGGTTAGTGTAGCAAAGGAAAGATGAGTGCCAAAGATCACATCCAAAGCAAGGAGCCAGCCTTGGGTAAAAACCCCCAAAGGTCGTCTAGCAAGAGCCGCATCCCATGCTTCCCCGAACTTCGCAGGGCATGGAACGCACCCGCTTGGGAAGACGAAGGGTCAAACCACAACCTTGGGGGGTCACGATGCCTACGAAGCGTAGGGGTCGCATCTAGCCCCCAATAATTCAAACTGGCATGCTCAATGGAACATGAACTAGAAAAAAATTGTCTTCTAATTTAGAAGTCACATCGTGGTTTTGATGAAGGCCATGGTCATCATCTTTTTGAAGCTCTCAAGAAATTCACCTGGCAACTCTACTATAAAGAAGAACCCAAAGAAGCCATCGAGAAGAGCACAAGATCGAGATTCTGATGAAGGCTCCACCTACTTTCAAGAGCAAAAAACACATTGACCTTCGTTGCAACCAAAAGGACACCCAACATGGTTGTTCCATCAACGACTTCCAACCAAGATGCTTGAGCCACCAGTTGAATGGGGAAAGTTGCCAACATTAGCACTGGAAGTCCTGTCAAAATATGATGACAAGGACTAATCACTCTATTGGAGCACCTGCAGGAGATGGTCTTCACATACCATATACACTGTATCACCAAGTAGGACGTAGCACTCAAGCTTGTAGACAACAATTCCAAAAAGAAATGAAGTGTTTGATGAAATGTCTATGCATCAAAACATTGTACATTACTTTTACGTAGGAATGGCATGCAAAATAGTCAAAGTGGTCAAATGTAATGCCATTTAGTAATTAGCAATAATAATTGCAATGTAATCAAACGTATGTAATCAATCGTCATTTGCAAACAGTTAACTAAATTGTTAATTGCATTGTTAAGGCTGAAATGAAAAGTAGTTTTGGTAGTTGAGGCCTAGTTGGTTATGGTAACTACCAAAGCCACACTATATATAAACCCCTTTCATTTTGTAAAGGAATCCATCCAGATCCATATCCATTATAGAGGAGAGCAGCCACTATAAGGAGATAGTGTTGTACGTGAGATTGTTGCAGTCACATGACTGGGATGTAACTATCCTCATGATAATGCAAGGATGTCATTTTGTGCCAACTATGTCTCTTTGAATGCTTGTATGTGTTAGAATCTATGTTGTGTTACAGTATTGTAGGGAGGAATGCTCAAATGGAACATAGCAATTGCAAGGATGACATTGTCTAACTGTTCGAGGAGCCGACATAGACTTGCTGACATAATATAGCCAACATAGACAAGCCGTCACTCTGTTACCAACATGCAGCTAGCCATCATAGTTGGAGCCGACATGGGCTATGCCAACATGAAGTGTCGATATCCATCTTGCTAAAGTACCAATATCCATCTTGTCGTCATGTCTGTACCATCATGTCGCCTTGAAGTGTCGACATCTATCATAGCCCATCCGACAACAGTCATTCTATCAAGAAAAATTTCATCTTGAAGCAATTCATCACTAGTTGATCCATCATCAAGAGTTTTCCATCTAAACAACATTAACCCAAGGAATATCAAACTGATATTGACATGCTCCTTAGCATGTATTGCCAATTTTCCTCCCACTAAAACTATCATTTCCTCATCTCAGGAAGTCCTCATCGTTGTCTACATTTGGCATCATTGCCTAGATCAAGTTCGGGTCAAGAGAAGAAGTGAGCGTGATAAGACAAGGAGGTGAATGATAAAATTCAAGGTTGCAAGGTCGACAACAGAGGAATCAAATACAAACTGTGGAGCAACCAGTCAAGCGAAGTGCGATATTGGTGAACCAAGGAGCACAAAGTAGAGATGAAGTTATGCAACCAAAAGTGGAGAGGGTGTGGAAGCCCTTGGACAACGAAAGTCCAAGAGCTAAGAAAGAAAGGTGGCAGACATTATTATTGATAATAGAGAACGAGGTGCAAAATCAAATAGTCGAAGATACTAGTGTAGCAGCAAAAGCTAACATAGTAGGTGAAGAGCGGATGGTAACATCGAAGCCAACAAAGAGGAGTTTGCCAATGGGTGTGGGAGATCGAAGCTTGGCATCAGAGCAACCACACAGGGATTCTTGGGAAGAAAGACCAGAACCACATATCGTTTGCTCACAAAGGAGGTCATGAAGTAGTGATGCAAGGGAGTTTGGATAAATACTATTTGAATAAAAAGCACTTGAACAAGAAATTGAGCCACCCACAATCAAAAGAAAGTGGAATAGAACCCCACATGCATTATCATCAAGTGATGAGGAGGTCGAGAGAGACCCAATGGCACACATTGCTAATAGAGCGAGCAAACAAAAATGCCCACCCTTCACTAGGGAAGGGAAAGAAGACCCAACATGCCACATTGGTACTTGTACCACAATTTGGAAGGCAAATGGAGTAATGCAACTTGCTAAATGGTTGCAATTGTTTCATGCTACCTTGCAAGGCATGGCGATTGATTAGTACTTGAAGAGGGAAAGTACACAACCATTCAGGCAATGGGAGACAATGCAGGATGAATTCATCAATGAATTACGATCACTCCATGATGAAACTAAAATTATAACGGGGATTTATGCCACGAAACAAAAGTCAAAAGATGTTAAGAATTATAATAGGAGACTAAAGCAATTGGTCGATAAAATGCAAATGCCACTTGTAGATGGACTAGTAAAATATTGGTTCATAGATGAACTTCTACCTAAATACAGGAAGAAGATGAAGGTTGTGTCATCCTCCACATATGTTGAAGCTCTAGAAAAAGCAAAGAATTTTGAGAGCCAAGCAAAACAAACGATAACTAGAATCGTGGGGCATTCAAGGAATGTCGATTCAGATAGCAATGGAGAGGACAAGGTGCAAAGTGCTATCTACTCTTTTAGAAAAGAGTTTGACAAGAACATGAAAGAAGTCAAAGGAGAAGTACAAAAGGAATGAAAATATATTTGGTGTTTGGATTGCAAATCAAAAGGTCACATGAATATCAATTATCCTAAGAATACGTATTACAATATATGCGATGTGGTAGGTCATCTAGTCTCCAATTGTCCATTCAATTTGAAGGGAGTAAGGCACCAAACCATGATGGTGCAATAGGTGGAACAAACAAATACCTCAAGAAATGGATAAGGCGCAACTAGTGGTGGATATAGGAACAACCGTCGAGGTGGAAGGTAGGGAGGACAAAGTCGATTGTAGTATGATTCAGATGGAAGACCTATCATACAATGTTGAAACTGCCAAGAGTGGGACTAAAAAAAAACAATGTCACTCATATGTGTCGATGGTGTGGACTAGGTAACCACAAGGAAGTAAATTGCCCAAACAAAGCAAGTACTGATGACACACAGAATGTCAATCTAATTGACATTGGTGAAGTTAGTGATACCCAATAAAAAAGAAAAAGAAAAGCAAGTACTAGCAGTGACAAGAGCTCACGCTAGAAAAATGGAGTAGTATCCAAACCCTGCTAAGGAAAAAGAGTGATGGCAAGAAGCCCACAAAGTGGTAAAGGAAGAGTTGGAGAAGGAGAAACAGGAAAGATTACTCCAAGAGAAAGCCCTAAAAAAGTCGAAGATAGTGACAAGTAAGCAAGCATCGATGGAACGCTTGGCGACACAAGTACTGAGCATAACCATGGAAGTTAAAGTATCAAGTCTACTTAGTGTAGTGCCATAATTATACACCATGGTTGGTGAAATGATAAAGACAAGAAAAAGAGAAGAAGTTTAGGAAGTAGCCAACGTCAAACAAGAGTAATTCATTGATCCCACAATCCTAATGATCAAAGCAAAAAAGAAGCCAACTTGGTTCAAATGGAGATATTGGACCACAAGCTAACTCAAGTTATCGTAGATGGAGGATCAATTGTGAACATGATGTTGGAGAAGACATGGAAAAGCATTGGACAACCCACATTGTGATCTCTAAATTTCAGATTGTATGGAGTAGACCAGTATGGAATAGAGACGAGAGGTGTACTAATGAATCAAAGAGTGTGGATAGCAGAACAAGATTTCACCTTGGATTTTGTAGTGATGGCCATGCAAAAACCTGCTTATGATGCATTGCTTGGACATGGATGGCTAAGAATGGTAAAAGTAAACCATAACTATGAGAAAGAACATCTCACTTTTAAGAAAGGCTAGCATAAGTACATGATTAACTTGAAGAATCGGTCTTTCAACCAAGACCTTGCAACCTCGGACGAATCAAGAAGTTCATCATCAGATGGTGAAACAAGATATGAACCTAATGAAGGAGTGTTGCAATTGGAGTACACGAAAGATGAGAGGGATGATGACAGAGGTCTACTTCATTGGCAAATGGAAGACTATGAGTATGAGGTATTCACAATGCTTATGCATCCACACAGAAGACAAAATCCAAGAGGAAGAAAAGGAGCCAAAAAAAGGTCAGAGTAGCAAAAAGAGATCAGCAATAGAGAAGGACCAAGCAAATGAAAAGTGGACATTTCCAAAAAAAATTGTAGAATATACTATGGGTGATGCCGTAATTGAAGACAAACCAACTCATCCAAGACCTCACAACCTCAAACGAATCAGGGAGTTCATCATCAGATGGTGAAACAGGATATGAACCTGATGGAGTGTTGCAATTGGAGTACACGGAAGACGAGATGGATGATGATAGAGGTCTACTTCATTGGCAAATGGAAGACTATGAGTATGAGATATTCACACCTCAATGCTTATGCATCCACATAGAAGACAAAATCCAAGAGGAAAAAAAGGAGCCAGAAAAGGTCAAAGTAACAAAAAGAGATCAACAATAGGGGACTAGGAAAATGAAAAGTGGACATTTCCAAAAAACTTTGTAGAATATACTATGGGTGATGCGATAATTGAAGATAAACCAACTCATCCCATTGATGTTCTAAAGGCGGTAGAAGAGCCTAAATCTATCAAATACGAAGGACCATGGATGGTGCATATTAACCTTGGCGAGGAAGACGAGGAGAAGATGATCAAGTGTGGAGATGATTGGGATCCTATGCTCAAAGTAGTAACATTTAAGATCTTTATGGAGTATAAAGACGTGGTTGCATGGACCTACAAATATTTGAAGGAAATACCACTAGAATTGTGCACACAAGATTCTTTTGATCGAAGGTGTACAACTACTACGAAGAAGACATTATCTTCAAAGTTATGACAAGTGAATGTGTGTCACCTATAGTGATTACCTTGAAAAGAGAAGCAAACAAGATTCGGATTTGTGTGGATTTTTGGAGTCTTGATGTCAACTATAAAATATCCCTTCTCAATTCCTTTCACAAACTCCATATCGGAGGAAGTAGCCGAGCATGAGATCTATTCATTTTTGGATGGATTTTTGGGCTATAACCAAATCAACATTGCAGAAGAAGATAAATTGAAGACCACTTTCATAGTGGAAAATGACATATATGCGTATAATCGCATGCCTTTTGGATTATGTAATGCATCGACTACCTTTCAAAGAATCATCTTGTATATTTTTGATAAAATGTTCATAGGAAATTTCAAAGCCTATTTGGATGATTGGTCCTTGTATGGCCGAGGACTGGAACACTTGAAGGCATTGGAAGAATGCATGAGTTTGTGCAGGAGAGCACGAATCACACTGAATCTAGGAAAATGTGTCTTGATGGTGCCATATGAGAAACTATGAGGACATATTGTATGTCAAGAAGGCTTGAAGCCAGACCCAGATAAGATTCAGGTAATATTGTTGATGGAAGAACCATATGACGTAAGTTCCATGAAAACCTTCTTAAGAACCATGGGCTATTATTGGAGGTTTATCAGGAACTACGCACAAATTGTCCATCCACTAGATACTCTCACCCGTAAGAGTGTTCCTTTCAAGTGGGCGGAGGAGAACCAAGAGGCTTTTGAAGGATTGAAGACACATTTGGTGAAAGCACCTATACTGGTTTATCCAAATTGGGAGGAGTTCCATGTTCACGTAGATACCTCAAACTTTGTGATCGGTTGTGCCTTGGGAGAAGGGCAATTTGGATTGGACCAACCCATTTATTTCGCAAGTCAATTGTTGTCAAGGGCGAAGAAGAATTATAGCACAATGAAACAAGAAGCATTGGGGATGGTTTATGCAATACAAAAGTTTAGGCATTACCTACTAGCCATTTGTTTTTTACATAGACCATCAGGCATTGTTATACTTGATTAACAAGCCAATGATATATGGATGAGTGAGCAGGTGGCTCCTCACACTGTAGAAGTTCATGTTTCAAGTGGTAATAAGGCCAGGAAAGAAGCACATAATAATAGACCAACTATTGAGAACTTGCTCGGGAGAACATGCAAAAGGAGGAATACAAGATGAATTCCTTGGTGCACAACTATTTGTGATAAGTGTGATACCAACATGGTATAAACATATTGGGGAATATCTATCAACAAGAGAGTTGCCAAAGGAGATGACGACAATAGAGCAAAGAAATATCATTGCAAAATTGACACCATTTACGTTGATTGTAGGCTTGTTATATAAGATGGGCAAAGACCACATCTTGAGAAGGTGCATGATGGAGGATGAAGTACAACAAATATTAAAGGAGGCACATGAGGGATTGGTTGGAGGCCATATGGGGCCAGATGCAACAACAAGGAAAGTGTTGTTGGTAGGATTATGGTGGCCCACCCTTTATCACGATGCCAAAGAGTATGTGAAGGCATGCGATATATGCCAGAGAATGGGGAAGCCATTAAAAAGAGATTTCATGCCATTACATCCTTCTCAACCCCAAGAAATTTTTGAAAGGTGGGGATTGGATTTTGTGGGACCACTTTGAAAAAGCCAAAAAGGAATATGCCGATATATTGTAGTGGCAACAGAATACTTGACGAAATGGGTAGAAGCAAGGACTCTACCAGATAATTTTGCAAAAATTATTGCTCGTTTCTTGTATGAAAAAGTCATTACTAGGCTTGGAATTCCCCTATAATTGATGAGTGATAAGGGAGGCCATTTTGTCAATGATATTATACAAAACCTAACCGTAGAATTCAGGATTTTCCACTCGTTGTCTAGCCCATACTACCCTAGGGTGAATGGGCAAGTAGAGGCAATGAATAAGGTCTTGGTTTCCATCATGTACAAGACATGCGACATGGAGGGCATCGATTGGGAAGAACGATTACCAACAATCTTGTGGGCGTATAGGACAACTTTCAAGCCAACAACAAATCATACACCCTTCCAATTGATATATGGATAAGAGGTGATTGTACTTATTGGTTACAAATCTACCATGAGGAAAGGATTTGTTGTTGTTGTGCCTTCGATTCACCCAACAGTTTGAAAGGCCAGAAGGAAGGGATGCCTTCCGTGCCAATATCTGGAGGAGGCTGACTTCCTATGTAACTTTTTAGTTTTAAGATAAGGGAACTGGAAAGAAATAAAAGGGATAAGGGATAGAAATGGTGGTATTCAACATTTGGAAAAGAACAAGCAGCACAGTCACTAACTAGCAACTAAACCAACAAAAATCAAAACAATACATGTAACATAAACCAACTATGAAATTCTTCCCTATGTATCCTTAAACATGCATTCCAATCTCAAATAATCACCAATGCTTTGATCCAGAGTTCAGAATGACAACAATAAGAAAAATAAATGAGTAAATGTAGAAATGATACGAATAAGACAACATAAAAGAAAGAGACACAATTGGAGCCAAAGTATGGATTGTATTGAAGCAAATGGTCTTAGCTACAACAAATTTTTTTAGCAATATGTTCCCCCCTATTACAATAGAAATAATTGTTATTTATAGCAGAATTCCCCCCTAGATTACAATGTAGGCATAGATGCCAAAACCTATAAAAGCTGCAAAAGGCGGCCAGATTTGATCTTTGTCGGTCGTATTTGCACGTGCAGCATGTTCCTCCTTGAGAATGGTATGGCTTCTGACAGATTTGGTATCTAGGAGAGAATGGCTCATCAATGTGGTGGGTGTAGCTGCATTTTGACTCAAATGCCTGCTACTATTTGTCTTCAATGGTGACCCACGCTGTCGCTAAAGTATGGCCTTTGCTGTACTTAAACGAGCCCTGATACCAAAAAATATTGACTTTTTACAAGGAAAAATAGCTGCTTAACTAGCAGATTTTGGGTGGGAAACCACCTCAAAATTCTCAAAAATATCACTGCTTGCTACCTTGGAGCCGCTCGGCTGCTTCAATCTTGAACAAGGAAAATTTGACCCTGAAGTGCTCCTGAAGGAGGGGCTTGCCCTCTAGCGTTGCCAGATGATAGCGCTTTAGGGCACATTTGAGTACTTAACAAAACTTATCCCTTGTCCAAAATTTTCACTAAGTGCCAAAAAATGACCCTAGAGCGCTCATCCTCAAGAAATTTGCCCTTGAGCGCTCAAGACTACAGCGATCTAGGCAAATTTGATATTTATAGAAAGAAATTTACCCTCAAGAAATTTGCCCTAGAGTGCTCAAGAAATAACAATAGAAAGAACTGCTATTTATAGCAGAATTCCCCCCCAGATTACAATGTAGGCACAGATGCCAAAACCTGCAAAAGCTGCAAAAGGCGGCCAGATTTGATCTTTGTCGGCCGTATCTGCACTTGCAGCATGTTCCTCCTTGAGCACGGTATGGCTTCTGACAGATTTGGTAGCTGGGAGAGAACGGCTCATCAATGTGGTGGGTGTAGCTGCATTTTGACTCAAATGCCTGCTACTGTTTGTCTTCAATGGTGACCCACGCTGTCGCTGAAGTATGGCCTTGGCTGTACTTAAACGAGCCCTGATCCCGAAAAATCTTGACTTTTTACTTCAAGGGAAAATAGCTGCTTAACTGGCAGATTTCGGGCGGGAAACCACCTCAAAATGCTCAAAAATATCACTGCTTGCTACCCTGGAGCCGCCCGGCTGCTTCAATCTTGAACAAGGAAAAGTTTGCCCTGAAGCGCTCCTGAAGGAGGGACTTGCCCTCTAGCGCTGCCAGATGACAGCGCTTTAGGGCACATTTGAGTACTTAACGAAACTTATCCCTTTTCCAACTTTTTCACTAAGTGCCGGAAAATGACCCCAGAGCGCTCATCCTCAAGAAATTTGCCCTGGAGCGCTCAAGACTGCAGCGATCTGGGGCACTTTTGACTTAGAAAACTTTGCGCTCCTTGCTTCTTCCTTGGCAGCGCCAAAATTGCTCCAAAGCGCTCCAGGGATAGAAAAATGCCCGGAAGCGCTCGGAGCTGCGGCGATTTGGGGCAAAACTCCAGACTTAGAAGATTTTTGGGCATTTTCATCATTTTCCTCGACAACACCAAAATTGCCCTAGAGCGCTCCGGGAGGGAAAAAACGCCCGAAAGCGCTCAAGACTGCAGCGATCTAGGGTGGAATTCCACACTTAGCCAAAAAAGGACTTCTTGCTCACTTTTTGCAATTCGGCCGAAAAATGCTCCAAAGCGCTCGGGGAAAGAAAATCTGCCCTGAAGCGCTCCGAAATGCAGCGCTCTGGGGCAACTTTTGACTTAGAATATTTTAGGGCTGCTTTTCTCCTCCTTGCTCCCAATTGCCCGGAAATGCTCCATAGCGCTCTTGGCCGGCAAAATTACCCCAAAGCGCTCCAAACTGCAGCGATTTGGGGAGGATTCTACACTTAAACAAAAAAAACAAACAAGCAACATCAAATTTTAAAACTTTTCCAGATTTGCTCTACAGCACCCTAAACCGGAAGGTTTGCTTCTGATTGCTGCCCAGCTGCTGCGATTTAGGGACGAATCTGGGAGATAACTGATTTTTCAGAAAAGAAATAAAATTATGCACCCCTTGAAAAATGGCAACATTCTTGGCGGCTCGCGGGGTATCGAGCTCGCCTCGATGCCAGGACCCAGGCCTTCATTCATTGGGCCACGGAGTCACCCCCGGTCCCTGCTTGATCTGGTTGTTGGCCTTGCCCTGGCAGGACTTCTTCTTCTGCGCTCTCCTCGGTGCGCTCTTCTTCAGTGCCTTCTTCCTTCTCTTCTCCTCCATCCTGCTCCTGCTCGGCCGTGGCGAGGCGTTCCTGAATCTCATCGAACGCAGACTGGACCTGAATCCAGGCCTCTTCAGGGATTGGCTTGAAAGTGCTAATGTCCTCCACAAGGCACCTGAACATTTCAACTTGGAGCGTATCAATTTGCTCAACCTTCAAGCCCAAAGCGGTGAAGCAGGAGCGAATCTGACAGAACCTGGCCGAGAGCTGCGTCACCTGAGCCTCCTGGATTGGATCAACCCATGCATCAATATCTGTTGTATTAGCCTCAAAGGCGTCCCATTTCGGCTGCAGCTCCTCCTCTGTGAGGACGTTCCCGTTAGTATCAAAGAAGCTAGGGAACCCATGTGACTGTAGTGATTCGAAGGAAGCTAGGCAAAAGTCCCTTTCCTTTTCTAACATATCCAGGATAGACCTGGCCTTACGAACCTTTTCTATTTTTTCAAAGTAAAAATGCAAGGTTGCCCTTGCAGCTGCCCAATCATGAGCAAGAGGATCTGTTGGGGAAATTCGGAGACCACGACGCTCAAGGTTCCCAGCCTTGAGCGCTAAATCGAGCCAGCCCTCTGTCTGGCATTCGGCCTCCTCTACCACTGGCTTTCCCAGGGCAGATACATCTTGAATCTTCGCCACAAAAGCAAGGACGAACAATGATTTAGAAGCCCGGGACCTAAAGTTCTTCAAAATCCGGAGCCTCATTTCCTTTACCCCTTCTTTGGTGAACGTTTTTACTTTGGAGGCATGTTCTTCCAACTACTGCTGTGTTTGCTGTAACAGGCCTTGAAGTTTGACGTTTTGGGCCCGTATTTCCTCCTTTTCCTTTTCTGCTGCTTCTAACTTCTGCCGCAGCTGCTGGCACTGGTCTTCGCTGTCGTTCACCTTGGCCTTCAACTTTGCCAATTCTCCTTCCAACTCGGATTTTTCATTTTCTAGCTCGTAGTATTGACCCTGCAGTTGGTAATGATTTGCAAGCATTGAGTCAGCCTTTTCTCGGATTCCAACTGCCGTGTTCTCCCAGTTGAGGTTACTGATGTTCTTCTCCTTCGGAATGTACTCGTAGTCATCATCGGTCATATCCTTCTTCGGCTTCTGCACCTTCGGGACCCGTTTTTCCTTATAGGCAATCATTTTATCCGGGTCAATCCTGAAGCGCTTCTCGACCTGAGCGAGCTCTTCACCCTTCCTCTTCTTCAGGCTCTTCATCCACTTGTTGCAGCCATGACCGCCCTGAGTCATCAGGGGCTGCTCGTCCATGATTCTGATTAGGTCCATGCCGCTATAACCCCAGGACGTATGCCTCTCGACAGACGGGCGAGGAGAAATGGGTCGTTGGGACGCGGGCTCTTCTAGGGGCGGGCACTCTGGAGTTTGGACTAGGGTTTCGACCAGGTGGTCGGCTGCGGGTGAGGGTTGTGGGGATTGCGCGGATTCGGGGGCAGCGGCGACTGGCCGGTCCTGGGTTAGGGTTTCAGGGGAACGGACAAAGGCTGGGTGGCGAGACTGGACTTCGGCGAGGGGCTGATCTTCTGGGAGGAGAGCTGCAGCGACACTGGAAGGGGCGGCTGTTGTTCCGCTAGCCAAAGAAATGGCCGCGGGGACAGGTCCAGCAGCAGAGGATGAGGGTGCGGCAGCTCGGGACTTAATAGTCTCTAGGATAGAAGAATGCGTACCTGCGAGCCCGATGGAGGCTGGAGAGGAAATGATCTGGGTCGCCCACTGTTCTGCGTCCTCACCGTGCGAAGGGGTGTTTTCCTGCAAGTTGATAATTTCAGAGGGCGTAACCTTCTGCGGTGTGGCTTCCTTTGCAGGCGTAGCCCTTGCCTCCTTAGGCTTCTCCGTTCTCTTCTTTCTTTGAAGAGGAACTTCCTCCTCTCGAGTGGCACTTGAAGGGGCCCCCTTCTGAACGAAAGATATCTTTGGCTTTTTCTTTGGAGGCTCTTGAGTAGGAGCTTGCAAGACAACGACAACTGTTGCACTTTTAGATGGGCCTTTCTGTGGTGGAGTCCTTTCAGCCGGTCGCTTTTTGGGAGTTGGCCGTACCATTGGCGCTGTTGATTGACCTTTTTCTTTTTCCTGACCTTTCTCCACGCCACTCTTTGACCCTTCTCCTAATGCAAGTGGTCGTTGAGGCGGGTCCTGGCCCTTATATAGCCGTTGAATGCTTTTGGGCACGATGTCCCGGAAAATGATGGGCCGCCACGTGGCATGGTGTGGCTCGTAAAGCGTGGAGAACTGTTTGTCGTTGTCTATGTCCTTGCTTGATTTTTCTTTCCTCGTCCGACAACGCATTATCCACCATTCCGATATCTTGCCAGCTGTCCACCCTTGCTTTCTCAGCTTCCTTTGCCATTTTTTGAAGTTAGGAGCCTCCGCCCCATGGTCCGCATTTTTGTCGGGATCATACTCCGCCTCTATCTCATAGAAGTCATGCCATGGCGAAAATGATTGCATATCCTCTATATGCCATTCCAGGTCTTGCCCTTCGGGGTTGTTGCGCCCGACCACTATATCTTCTCTAGGGCATACATGGAACTCCTGGACATCCCTGAATTTTCTGATAATGTCCAGGGGATCATATTTCCACCGCTGCGGCAGCTGAATCAGCCCGAAACTTGAAAGTACGACGGTGAAAAACTGATGTTGTCCATTGACGCCGATTTCAACCTCTCCCCATTGGATTGGGTAATTGAATATATGCCCCTTCTTCTTACCCTGGCCATATTTTTCGTCAGTGTAATCCATCTGGCGCGCTGCCTCGAGCGCAAACAGGTATTCTGAGGAGTAGTAAGGTAGCATAAAGGGTTTGCCTGTAAACCCGAAAACTCTAAGCACCAAACCCTGCGTCAACCGGAAAGTGTCCCCGAAAGGTATCTCCCCGGTGATGAAGTACTCATTCATCGAGCGCGGAACCCGCGAGCAACCGCCTTGAACGACACTTAGGGCACGGCTCAAAAAATACTTGTTGAACCTGTAATAAGATTCTTCTCTATACAACACTCGGGTCCATTCATACACCGGACGAGGCGCACCATGCTCATCCCCGCGCTGCACTGGAATTGACTTCATCTTGTCGTGAAAGTGGAACAGAAACAACCAGGCTAAGAATGAACAGAACCTGAAAGTGCCCGACTTTTTCTCCTTTAAAGTACAGAGGGCGAGATGAAGCGCGCGGGCCAAATAATCAGCCCAGTCGAAAAATTCCTCATGCTGGAGGCGCTCGGCGATAGCAATTTGGTAGGGGTGGACCAATGAGTCCGACCCGCAACCCAGAACCCATGCTAGCATGGTGTAAATATGAGGGCTTTCGAAAGCTGATAAGGGCTGAGGGTTCTGCGACCATTGGCCGGGCGGAGGTGGCCTATGCAACTCGGTATGCAGAAACTGCCGCATTAGTTGAGTGTCCGAGAACCTGCTTGCCTGGTGCTTGAGGTTAACCTTTCTGACCACACACTTTCCCTCTAGTGGATGACCTGGCGCGAAAGCTGCCTCAATAGTCTCTGAATCAATGGGAAATAGGGGCGCGCCCCTATAATCACAGACTTGCCTGGTATCCGGATTGTAATATTCTGCCACCACTGCTACTAATTCGGGGCAATGGTGCACCTGACTGCATAGAAACCAGCACAGGCGCGACCGGTATGCTGTAGCGAGTGGGTGAGATTTGGGGACCCTGTCCTTACACGCTCTGATGGTGTTTCGCAAGTCGTTCAGGTTCTGTGAATAGTGTCCATCCCGGAGCCTATTCCAGTTGTCGAGGGGTGGCGGGGGAGGTTGCTTTGGCTGTTCCGGCTGAGCTCTCTTTCTAGATTTTGCCTCAGACGACCGCGCTTTACCCTTATCTTTTCTCTGCGTGTCTCGTGCGCTTTCGGGTGCTCTCGAAGCTGTCTGTCCGGCTGTGGCACTTCGCTCACCGGCTCCCTTCTTCTCCATGGCGCAAATTGCAATTCAAGTTGCTGCTCTGTGTAAATTTTGAATTTTTACCTTTTATCGGAGCTCGAAGGACTTTGAATTTCGCCTGGTAAATTCTCTGCAACAGCTGATTTTATAGTGTTGAGCTCGGCCTGGGCTTGTCTTAATTGCGAGGGTCCGACTTTAATTATCCGCACGAAGTTGGTGGACGTCGCTCTATTTTCTCAGGGTGGCCATGCATAAAATCTGTGGGATGGGACTTTTAAAATCTTTGCAGAGTGTACTTTATCCCCTTTTAAACATAAATCCGCCTTAAACCCTGTGCAACCGTATTCATTTATTGCACGTTTCTTGGCAAATGTGCCCTACGCGGTTTTTGAGGTCAGCCAACAAGGAAGGGGGCACTTCCACGTTTCCCTTTTGCTTTTTTCAACAAGAACATGATTTTTACCCTAGAGCGCTCGACAAACGAGCGCTCCCGAGTCTTTTTCGGCGTGGGGAGCGATATGGGGCATATAGGGGCGCTACCCTGGATCGCCCTCGTATAGAGCGCTTTGTGGCATTTTTTGCTTCGGGTGAGCGCCAAAGGGCATATTGACACTTAGAAATATTTTGTTGAATTTGGCACCAAACCTTGTGTCCCCCAAATCTTGCCCCAAATCGCCGAAGAGAAGGGCGCTTCAGGGTCTTTTTGCTTCGGACGAGCGCCGGAGGGCAATTTAGACACTTAGAATTTTCTTGCAAAATTTTTTTGTTGACCTCTTCGCCCTATATCGTCGTAGAGTTGGGCGCTTTGGGGCGGGGAAGCCTTTGGTGAGCGCTGGAGAGCCAAAAACACTTAGAAATATTCGAAAAAATCCGCCGCTCTCTTTTCATTCAAACGGGCACCTCGCTCTGCCTTCTTTTCTCGTTGCAAATCGCTCAACCTGGTGGCAATTTGACACATTTTCGCGCAATCTGGAGCGATGGAGGGCTGAAGTTCGATACTTAGAATATTTTGAAACTTTGGCCGAGGATTCGCCTTCTCTCTTTTCTGCCCAAAATCGCTGAAAAATGCCGGCGACTTGGGGTTCTTACCTTGAAGGCGGGCGACGGAGGGAAACCTCCAGCACTTGGAGATTTTTTCTTACTCAAACCCTTTCAAGTCCGGAGGAGAGACCGACCTCACTTGGCTAAACAACCCAAAATTTAAGAACTTTACAAAAGAGATATTTACATGCAGGAAATGAATGAATTGAAATAAAATATATACAGACCGAACCTCTAGGTACTTCTTTCTTCAATGGTGGTAGGCCTTCAGATGAAAGTCGTTAACCGGGATTGGGAGGATATGACCCTCCATATCCTTCAGCACGAAGGCATTGAACTGATTTACCCGAGCAATCTCGAATGGGTCGTCCCAAAAGGAATCGAATTTGTCGTGGTTGCCGGGCTTGGTTTTCCAGACGTCCCATTTGAGCACTAGGTCTCCGACCTTGAAAACCCTTGTTGTGGACCCTCTCGAGAACCATTTTCTGGTAGAGCCTGCGTGCTTCGTAAAAGCCTCATAGGCCCTTTCTCTTTCTTCTTCGAGTTGTATCAGCTGAGCAAGTCTGGCGTCCAGGGGATCTAGATCGCCCCTGTCTTCGTCTAGCATCCATAGTGCGGGCATCTCAATGTGAGTAGGCAGGACGACGTCTTTTCCGTATACGAGGGCATATGGAGATGTCTCGATAGATTTTTTGACTGATATACGGTCTGCCCATAGCGCTCGGTCTAGTAACAGGTGCCAGGTCCTCTTGTTTCTTTCCACCGTCTTCTTTATGATCTTCATGAGGTTCTTGTTGGTGGATTCGGCCAGGCCGTTCCCCTGCGGGTAATAGTTAGAAGACATCTTATGATAAATCCCGTACCTGCAGGTGAACTCGGTGAGTACAGCGCCTGTGAAACCTGGACCATTGTCTGTCACTATAGCTTCTGGAATCCCGAAGCGGGTGATCAAACTTTCTAGGAAATTGACAACCGTCTCCTGGTCAGCATGCTTAGTGGGTATTGCCTCAGCCCATCTGGTGAAATAATCGGTGGTCGTCAGAATAAACTTATGGCCCGCTGAGGAATTTGGGGTTATAGTCCCAATGAAATCCAGGCCCCACTGCTGAAAGGGAGCCTCTACCCGAATCGGCTGGAGAGGCATTGGAGCATTCTTGTTGCGACCGACAAACCTCTGGCATTTCTCACATTTTTGA
This sequence comes from Wollemia nobilis, assembly GCA_028583015.1. Taxonomy (NCBI): domain Eukaryota; kingdom Viridiplantae; phylum Streptophyta; class Pinopsida; order Araucariales; family Araucariaceae; genus Wollemia; species Wollemia nobilis. The sequence continues at coordinate 132,199 of JAQPPZ010001094.1, forward strand.
GAGACTGCGTGTGTATCGGCGAAGAGGGTGGGCCAGTAATAGCCCGCCTTGATGATTTTTAAGGCCGTAGGCCTTCCTGAAAGATGTCCTCCCGACATTCCAGAGTGGAATTCCTCGAGGACCTTCTCTTTTTCTGTTCCCTTGATGCATCGCAAGAGAACACCGTCAATATTTGCATAAAACAGCCCCTCGGGGCGTAGTACAAACTTCAGAGCCTTGAGTCTGAACCTCCTTCTTTGCGAGGCATCAAGATTATCAGGGTATTGCCCAGTATTGAAGTACCACACTAGGTCATCGGTCCAGTCCCTGGCTCCTTCTGAAGAGTTGGCTAAATCTGCCTCCGTCATGAGATCTTCCCACTGACAGGCGGTCACTTCTGCGGCTGTGCTTCTGGCTAGTTCTTGACAAAGGGCCCGACCTCTGATAAGCTTGGTGGGCCGAACCTCTATGTCGAATTCTTGAATCTTGGCAATCCAGCCAGCTCTTTTATGACCCGGTTCCCCTTGAATAATGAAATTTCTGACATCGGGGTGGATGACAAACACGGTAATCCGGCTCTGGGAGACAAAGTGCTTGAATTTCTTCAGAGATCTCATGACTGCATGCACTTGCCGCTCGATAAAATTATACCGCTCTTCATGCGGCTGGATTACCTGGCTCAAGAAGGCAATAGGCCGTTCTTCGCCGTCATCTCCCTTCTGGGTCAAAACCGCGACATAGCTCTCTGGCTCTCCGACCGCGTATAGGATGAAATCCTTGGAGTAGTCTGGGTTAACCAGCACAGGGGCCTGAGCAATCCTGGCTTTTATTTCTTCAAAAGCCTTTTTTCTCTCCTCAATCCACATGAATTCGGCATCCTTTTTCAATAGCTCGGACATTGGTTTTATTACTTGGGCGAAGTCTGGCACAAACTTCCTCACGAAGTTGATCTGGCCGAAGAAGGATTGAAGACCCTTCTTGTTCACTGGCATGGAGAGCTTCATCAGAGCCTCTGCCCTGTCGGGATCAACTGCTAAGCCCTTTTCGGAGATGACATGACCCAATAACTTTCCTTCTCTCACCGCGAAGACTGATTTCTTCGGATTAATAGATATGCCGAACTCCCGGCACCTCTCAAATACTTGTTCCAGGTGAGAGCCGTGTTCTTCCCTCTTGTGAGAGAACACTGTCATGTCATCCAGATAAATTACAATTATTTTATTCAGCAGTTCCCGGAATGCGATATCCATGGCTCTCTGGAACGTAGCTCCTGCATTGGACAGGCCAAAAGGCATCCGCTGATAGGCGAACGTTCCCCATTTGGTGGTGAACGTCGTCTTGTGCTGGTCTTCATCTTTCACCCAAATTTGGTTGTATCCCGAGAAGCCGTCTAGGAGGGAGAACCGTTGTGCTCCTGCGACCACATGGAGAATTTGGTCGATCTACGGGAGAGGGTAGTGGTCTTTGAGGGAGGTCTGGTTCAGGTTGTGGAAATCCACGCAAAGGCGGATATCTCCATTCTTCTTTCTGACAGGAACCAGATTTGCGACCCAAGAAGAATGCTTGATGGGATATATTATTTTTGCTTTGAGCATCTTCAAGAGTTCGGCTTTCATCAAGACCTCAATCTTCGGGTTCACCGGCCTCTGCTTTTGCCTACAGGGTTTAACCCCTTCCTCAAGTTCAATTGTATGTTGGATGACCTCTCGGTCGTACCCCTTTAAGTCTCGATAACTCCAAGCCACAATATCAGGATATCTTCTGCAGAGGGCCTGAATCTGGTCCAGCTCTTCTGGAGTGTTGTCGATTCCAACTTTAATAGACTTGCCTGGCTCAAGCTCCAGGTCTCTTGTACTGCTTGGAATCCACCTTGATCCTATGCGATATTGCTCGGTCATTTTGATCAAAGAGACTCTCTAGGGTAATTAGTCCTTTGGGGACATGGTTGTTTTTTAACTGTATCAACCCCTCATATTCCTCGTCATCAGGGTCTCTACCTTCGATTGTGCTAGCTTCATGAATAAAAAAATTGATGATTTGCTCATCAGAATCGAACACCTGCCAATGGGTGTCTTTATCAGGCATAGAAGGCCTGTAAATGGTTCTTACCGCCTTAGGCTTCTGCATTAAATCATCAACCGGGGAGTATCTGGCTCCGATAGACGCTAAGATGTCTGCGTGCCTATTTTTCTCTCGGGGAATAGCTCGGACATTGAGGGCCTCAAACGACTCCATCAGGTCCCAGACCCGATTACGGTATGCCTTAAGATAATGCTTCTTCGAGGCACACTTGTTAGTAATCTGGTTGCAGACTAGCTCCGAATCTCCGAAAATTTGCAGTTGTTTGATTCCCAACCTCTCTGCTTTCTTCAATCCTAAGCACAAGGCCTCATACTTTGCACCGTTATTGGTGCAACTCCAAGCCAACCGGTAGCAGTAAGCTTTCTCCTCTCCAGTAGGTGAGATAAGTAAAACCCCTGCCCCGACGCCGTTTTTGCATCGGGCACCGTCAAAGTACAACTTCCATAGTTCATTAGGGGCAGGGTTTACGTCTTCTTTCGCCGTCTCTTTCTGCTTTTCAGGCTGACTAATAGAATAGCAGCCAATCTCAGACTCAATCATGGCATTGAAGTCCAACAAGGAGAATTCATCCTCCGCTTGCAGCTCTTTTATAGTTTCACCCACTATGTCCACTTCCTCAACTTCTTCTGTCACTAGGTGAACTGCCTCATCTTGTTGTCCCTCTTTTGGCAACTTTTCGACCAAGAAGGTGGAAGGCTTGTCATTATAAATCTTCACTCGCCTTCCTCTGAAAGGGACTTCCATGTGGGAGTAGTCCAAAGACAAATATCCGCCGAGCTTGGCGGTAAACTCCCTTGAGAGGCACATGCCAAAATAAGGCTCTAGGTCTACAACTACGACCTCTTGGATTACTGTGATCTACGGAGCTTTATGCAATTGAATGGGGATGTCCTTTATGATACCGACAGTCTTCATGGGAGTGTCGTCTAACTAGAGTACGCCTTGGCTGCTCCGTGTATATTCCATGCCAATCTCTTCACAAACCGCCCTAGGCATGACTGTAGTTGAGGCGCCGGAATCGACGATGCAATTGTGCACCACGTATCCTTCCATCCGCAAGGATAGATAGAACGGCGGTGGTCTATTCTTCCCGGTGATTGAACTGGTTAATGGCTGGGCCAGCACTGGTTGTTGCGCTTAAACCTCCTTTCACAGACTTCAAAGATTCTTGCAGCAAATCAACCTGGCCAGGGAGCTGAAGGGCATCATACATACTAATTTTGGTCGGGGTCTTCTTGAGTTCCTCAACAATGTTGTAGGCCGAAGCGGTAGGCCCTTCTATCTCCTTTGCAACTTCGTACTTGCTACGGTACTGCTACGTTGCTTCAACCCTCTGTCGTTTGGTCAGCGAAGGGTACTTGAGTTTCTCCCTCGCTTGTTCTTTTGTCTCGACTTGAAGTGGAGCCGCGGGAGCTAGAGCCCTCTGAGGGACATTCTTTTCATTTGTCGGCGACGGTACAAGGTCCTTGTCGGGAGCTTTAGCCGTCTGCTGTTCTTTGTTCCTCCTCGTGTACACCTTTAACGGTTGCATTTGAGCCGCATCTGCCTCAATTGGCCTTTTGCCATCTTTGGTCAGAAAGGACACTTTCTCCTCTGGGACGACTAAGTCGTGATTCTCTTCCCGAAGCATATTCACTTGGTCCTCCAGGTCACTGCTCGGCCGAGTACCCGCCAGGGTCTGCACATAATGTTGATGAAACATGCAGGTACTTTCGCCGTGAGGATCATTACAGGTCGAACACCAGTGCACAGGGTCAGAAGTGCTCGGTCCCTCGTTAATGGCCGCGTTCCTCGCAGGAGGTCTGTTATCTTGGGTTGTCGCTTGATCTCTTGTCAGTGCCGGAGGAGGGTAGGACCTTTTGGGAGCAAACTCCATCTGAGATTGCTTTTTCTTCATGATTGCCATGTCGTTGGACAGCGTCCGATAGAAAAAACTGAGATTTTCCATTCCTTGTAACAACTTTGCTTGGATATCAACGGCTAGAGGAGCCGTTGAAGCGGGTGGTGGCAATGGAGCCAACGGCGGGGCCGAAGGCAATGGAGGGTATAGCGGAGCAACGGGAGGAGGAGGAGGCAATGAGGGATACGATAGGGTCGTTGTAGGAGGCGGTGGAGGTGGAGTAGACTGATGGATTTGAGGGGGAAAGTGAGTAATTGTAGGCATGGGATTCCGTGACACAGCAGGCTACGAAGAAGAAGATGCTGAATATGGCTGAGCGGATGCGCTAGGATATTGAGTGGATTGCTGGAAATCAGGATAAATCGGCGTCGACATTCTATGTGGAAGCTTGCCGACTGAGATTAAGTCCTGTTCCGCTAACTGAGCTAGCTCATACAACATAGGAAAGGTATTAACGCGAGCGGCCTTGATCTGCATGGCCACATCGGCATTAAAAGATCTAAGATAGTAATGCGCCGCTTGACCATCACTTGGCCGTAACTCCTTGGGCACCCTTTTCCATGATCTAGCGAACCTCACATTAAAGTCCGCTATCTCCTCTTGCGGGTGTCTTTGGATTGACTGAAATTGATGCAGGAGGGACGTTGGATCAGCGGATTCATTAAAACTCCTGGCCAAACGTTCGGCCAACTCGGCCCAACTAGTGATGGACCCGGGCTGTAAGGACCGGTACCAGTACAGGAGCTTTCCTCTTAGTGAAAGAGCGAGCAATCGAACCATGACGCTCTCGTCTGTGATGCGATGAAACGCGGCCAAAGCTACGATGTCTTGCATGTGTTCATAGGCCGTCTTTCCGTTTCCATCGAACGTGGGCAAGGCCTTCATGGCCGCTTGCGGAATTGGATCATCTCCCAATAGGTTCAGTGGAGAAGCAGAATCCCAAGCAAGAAACAGGTCATTCTGCTGATTTTGATCTTGACCCGCCATATTGGCATTTTGATTTGGTGGTAATGGCGGAGGCTGCAGCGGGTCCGGTTGAACGGGTTCTTCCGGCACTTGTTGCTGCCAATTGAATTGCTCAGGAGCAATCGGATGATCTGGAGAGTTGGGAGGACCTGGAGGGCAGCCGGTCGCAGTGCTATCTGGAGTTGGACCTTGCTCGGCAACTTCAGCTTCCCTTGATGATGATCCGTCCCGAGAAACGTGTGTTCTTACTAGCCGAGGACGCTCTCCAAAAGCGTCGATGTCGAGCTCGTAATACTTGGGTTCTTCTTCAGAATTTCTTACTCTCCATCTCGTTTGCATGAAGACAGGATATGCTTGGACCAGTCTGTGAGACTTGGAGGGTGTCTGAGTTCGACAAATTCAGAGTCACCAGATGTTCAAAAAACCGTCAACAATGAAGTGAACATCGACACCTTCAATGCTGCTTATGCGGTGGGACTGGTCCCACCGGGCGTGCTAGAAAAGTACTGTTGGTTACAAATCTGCCATGAGGAAAGGATTTGTTGTCGTTGCACCCTCGATTCGCCCAAAAACTTGAAAGGCCGGAAGGAAGGGATGCCTTCCATGCCAATCTCCGGAGGAGGCCGACTTCCTATGTAACTTTTCAGTTTTAAGATAAGGGAAGTGGAAAGAAATAAAAGGGATAAGGGATAGAAACGGTGGTATTCAACGTTTGGGAAAGAACAAGCAACACAGTCACTAACTAGCAACTAAACCAACAACAATCAAAACAATACATGTAACAGAAACCAGCTATGAAATTCTTCCCTATGTATCCTTAAACATGCATTCCAGGCTCAGATAATCGCCAATACTATGATCCAGAGTTCAAAAAGACAAAAAACAAAAAAAAAAAAAAGTAAATGCAGAAATGACACGAATAAGGCAACATAAAAGAAAGAGACACAATTGGAGCCAAAGTATGGATTGTATTGAAGCAAACGGTCTTAGCTACAACAACTTTCTTTAGCAATATGTTCCCCCCTTATTACAATAGAAAGAACTGCTATTTATAGCAGAATTCCCCCCAGATTACAATGTAGGCACAGATGCCAAAACCTGCAAAAGCTGCAAAAGGCGGCCAGATTTGATCTTTGTCGGCCGTATCTGCACTTGCAACATGTTCCTCCTTGAGCACGATATGGCTTCTGACGGATTTGGTAGCTGGGAGAGAACGGCTCCTCAATGTGGTGGGTGTAGCTGTATTTTGACTCAAATGCCTGCTATTGTTTGTCTTCAATGGTGACCCACGCTGTCGCTGAAGTATGGCCTTGGCTGTACTTAAACGAGCCCTGATCCCGAAAAATCTTGACTTTTTACTTCAAGGGAAAATAGCTGCTTAACTGGCAGATTTCGGGCGGGAAACCACCTCAAAATGCTCAAAAATATCACTGCTTGCTACCCTGGAGCCGCCCGGCTGCTTCAATCTTGAACAAGGAAAAGTTTGCCCTGAAGCGCTCCTGAAGGAGGGACTTGCCCTCTAGCGCTGCCAGATGACAGCGCTTTAGGGCACATTTGAGTACTTAACAAAACTTATCCCTTTTCCAACTTTTTCGCTAAGTGCCGAAAAATGGCCCCAGAGCGCTCATCCTCAAGAAATTTGCCCTGGAGCGCTCAAGACTGCAGCGATCTGGGGCATTTTTGACTTAGAAAACTTTGCGCTCCTTGCTTCTTCCTTTGCAGCACCAAAATTGCTCCAGAGCGCTCTAGGGATAGAAAAACGCCCGGAAGCGCTCGAAGCTACGGCGATTTGGGGCAAAACTCCAGACTTAGAAGATTTTTGGGCATTTTCCTCGACAATACCAAAATTGCCCTAGAGCGCTCTAGGAGGGAAAAAACACCCAAAAGCGCTCAAGACTGCAGCGATCTAGGGTGGAATTCCACACTTAGCCAAAAAAGGACTTCTTGCTCACTTTTTGCAATTCGGCCGAAAAATGCTCCAAAGCGCTCGGGGAAAGAAAATCTGCCCTGAAGCGCTCCGAAATGCAACGCTTTGGGGCAACTTTTGACTTAGAATATTTTAGGGCTGCTTTTCTCCTCCTTGCTCCCAATTGCTCGGAAATGCTCCATAGCGCTCTTGGCCGGAAAAATTACCCCAAAGCGCTCCAAACTGCAGCGATTTGGGGAGGATTCTACACTTAGACAAAAAAACAAACAAGCAACATCAAATTTTAAAACTTTTCCAGATTTGCTCTACAGCGCCCTAAACCGGAAGGTTTGCTTCTGATTGCTGCCCAGCTGCTGCGATTTAGGGACGAATCTGGGAGATAACTGATTTTTCAGAAAAGAAATAAAATTATGCACCCCTTGAAAAATGGCAATAGTACCAATTGAATTCTTTGTACGGAGTCTAAGAGTAGCAATTGAGAATCACTTGAGTGATGAGGAGAGCATGGATGAGAGGCTTACAACTCTCGTACAACTAGGAGAATTGAGGGTGATGACACAATGGGCTATTACTGGAGGTTTATCAGGGACTACGTATAAATTGTCCATCCACTAGATAATACCACATGTAAGAGTGTTCCTTTCAAGTGGGCGAAGGAGCACCAAGAGGCTTTTGAAGGATTGAAGACACATTTGGTGAAAGCACCTATACTACTTTTTTTTTTTAAATTGGGAGGAGTTCCATGTTCACGTAGATGCCTCAAAATTTGTGACCATTTGTTCCTTGGGAGAAGAGCAGTTTGGATTGGACCAACCCATTTATTTTGCAAGTCAGTTGTTGTCAAGGGTGAAAAAGAATCATAGCACAATGTAATAAGAAGCATTGGGGATGATTTATTCAATACAAAAGTCTAGGCATTATCTACTAATCATTTGTTTTTACATAGACCATCAGACGTTGTTATACTTGATTAACAAGCCAATGATATATGGATGAATGAGTAGGTGGCTTCTCACACTGCAAAAGTTCATTTTTCAAGTGGTAATAAAGCTAAGAAAGAAACACGTAATGGTAGACCAACTGTTAAGGACTTGCTCGAGAGAACATGCAAAAGGAGGAATACAAGATGAATTCCCTAGTGCACAACTATTTGTGATAAGTGTGATACCAACATGGTATAAACATATTGGGGAATATCTATCAACAACAAAGCTACCAAAGGAGATGATGACAATAAAGAAAAGAAAGATCATTGCAAAATCAACACCATTTACGTTGATTGCAGGCTTGTTATATAAGATGGGCAAATACCACATCTTGAGAGAGTGCATGATGGAGGATGAAGTACAAAAAATATTAAAGGAGGCACATGAGGGATTGGCTAGAGGCCATATGGGGTTAGATGCAACAATAAGGAAAGTGTTGTTGGCAGGACTGTGGCTGCCCATCCTTTATCATGATGCTAAAGAGTATGTGAAGGCATACGATATATGCCAGAGAATGGGGAAGCCATTAGAAAGAGATTTCATGCCATTACATCCTTCTCAACCCCAAATTTTTTTTGAAAGGTGAGGATTGGATTTTGTGGGACCACTTTGAACAAGCCAAAAAAGAAGGTGTTGATATATTATAGTGGCAATAGAATACTTGACGAAATGGGTAGAATTAAGGAATCTACCAGATAATTTTGTAAAAAGCACTGCTCGTTTCTTGCATGAAAAAGTCATTACTAGGTTTGGAATTCCCCTATAATTAATGAGTTATAGGGGAGGCCATTTTTTCAATGAGATTATACAAAATCTAACCGTGGTATTCAAGATTTTCCACTCATTGTATAGTCCATACTATCCTAGGGCAAATGGGCAAGTCGAGGCAATGAATAAGGTCTTGGTTTTCGTCATGTACAAGACATGCGGTGTGGAGGGCATCGATTTAGAATAATGATTACCAACAATCTTGTGGACATATAGAACAACTTTCAAGCCAACAAAAAATCATACACCCTTCCAATTGATATATGGATAAGAGGTGATTGTACCAATTGAATTCTTGGTACCGAGTCTGAGAGTAGCAATTGAGAACCACTTGAGTGATGAGGAGAGCATGGAAGAGAGGCTCACAACTCTCGTACAACTAGGAGAAAAGAGGGTGATGGCATAATGGGCTATTACTGGAGGTTTATCAGGAACTACACATAAATTGTCCATCCACTAGATACTCTCACATGTAAGAGTGTTCCTTTCAAGTGGGCAGAGGATCACCAAGAGGCTTTTGAAGGATTGAAGACACATTTGGTGAAAGCACCTACACTAGTTTATCCAAACTGGGAGTTCCATGTTCACGTAAATACCTCAAACTTTGTGATCAGTTGTGCCTTGGGAGAAGGGCATTTTGGATTGGACCAACCCATTTATTTCGTAAGTTAGTTGTTGTCAAGAGCAAAGAAGAATTATAACACAATGTAATAAGAAGTATTGGGGATGTTTTATGCAATACAAAAGTTTAGGCATTACCTGCTAGCCATTTGGTTTTACATAGACCATCAGGCGTTGTAATACTTGATTAACAAGCCAATGATATATGGATGAGTGAGCAGGTGGCTCCTCACACTGTAGAAGTTCATGTTTCAAGTGGTAATAAGGCCAAGAAAGAAGCATGTAATAGCGGACTAATTGTTGAGGACTTGCTCGGGAGAACATGCAAAAGGAGGAATACAAGATGAATTCCCTGGCGCACAACTATTTGTGATAAGTGTGATACCAACGTGGTATAAATATATTGGGGAATATCTATCAATAGGAGAGTTACCAAAGGAGATGATGACAGTAGAGCAAAGAAAGATCATTGTAAAATCGATACCATTTATGTTGATTGTAGGCTTATTATATAAGATGGGTAAAGACCACATCTTGAGAAGGTGCATGATGGAGGATGAAGTACAACAAATATTAAAGGAGGCACATGAGGGATTGGATGGAGGTCATATGGGGCCAGATGCAACAACATGGAAAGTGTTACCGGTAGGACTATGGTGTCCCATCCTTTATCATGATGCCAAAGAGTATGTGAAGGCATGCAATATATGCCAGAGAATGGGGAAGCCATTAAAAAGAGATTTCATGCCATTACATCCTTCTCAACCCCAAGAAATTTTTGAAAGGTGGGGATTGGATTTTGTGGGACCACTTTGAACAAGCCAAAAAGGAAGATGTCAATATATTGTAGTGGCAACAAAATACTTGACAAAATTGGTAGAAGAAAGGACTCTACCAAATAATTTTGTAAAAAGTACTGCTCGTTTCTTGCATGAAAAAGTCATTACCAGGTTTGGAATTCCCCTACAATTGATGAGTTATAGGGGAGGCCATTTTGTCAATGATATTATACAAAAGCTAACCACAGAATTCAAGATTTTCCACTTGTTGTCTAGCCCATACTACCCTAGGGAGAATGGGCAAACGGAGGCAATGAATAAGGTCTTGGTTTCCATCATGTATAAGATATGTGACGTGGAGGGCACCGATTGGGAATAACTATTATGAACAATCTTGTGGATGTATAGGAAAAATTTCAAGACAACAACAAATCATACACCCTTCCAATTGATATATGGATAAGAGGTGATTGTACTAGTTGAATTTTTGGTACCGAGTCTAAGAGTTGCAATTGAGAACCGCTTGAGTGATGAGGAGAACATTGAATAGAGGCTCACAAATCTCGTACAACTAGGAGAAAAGAGGGTGATGGGCATGAGATCTATTCATTTTTGGATGGATTTTTGGGCTATAACCAAATAAACATTGTAGAAGAAGATAAATTGAAGACCACTTTCATAGTGGAAAATGGCATATATGCATATAACCGCATACCTTTTGGAAAGTGTAATGCATCGAATACATTTAAAAGAATATTGTATATTTTTGATAAAATGTTCACAATAATTTTCAAAACCTATTTGGATGATTGGTCCCTATATGGTCGAGGATTGGAACACTTGAAGGCATTGGAAGAATGCATGAGTTTGTGCAAGGAGCACGAATCACACTGAATATAGGAAAATGTGTCTTGATGGTGCCATATGAGAAACTATTGGGACATATTGTATTTCAAGAAGGCTTGAAACCAAACACAAATAAGATTCAGATAATATTATTGATGGAAGAACCATATGACATAAGTTCCATGAAAACCTTCTTAAGAAGGATGGGCTATTACTGGAGGTTTATCAGGAACTATGCATAAATTGTCCATCCACTAGACACTCTCACACGTAAGAGTGTTCCTTTCAAGTAGGCGGAGGAGCACCAAGAGGATTTTGAAGGATTGAAGACACATTTGGTGAAAGCACCTATACTGGTTTATCCAATTTGGGAGGAGTTCCATGTTCACGTAGATACCTCAAACTTTGTGATCAATTGTGCCTTGGGAGAAGGGCAGTTTGGATTGGACTAATTCATTTATTTTACAAATTAGTTGTTGTCAAGGGTGAAGAAGAATTATAGCACAATGGAACAAGAAGCATTGGGGATGATTTATGCAATACAAAAGTTTAGGCATTACCTGTTAGCCATTTATTTTTTACATAGACCATCAAGCGTTATACTTGATTAACAAGTCAATTATATATGGATGAGTGATTAGGTGGCTCCTCAAACTACAAGAGTTCATGTTTCAAGTGGTAACAAGTCTAGGAAAATAGCACATAATAGCTTATCAGCTCTTGAGGACTTGCTCAGGAGAACATGCAAAAGGAGGAATACAAGATGAATTCCTTGGTGCACAACTATTTGTGATAAGTGTGATACCAATGTGGTATAAACATATTGAGGAATATCTATCAACATGAGAGCTGCCAAAGGAAATGATGACAATAGAACAAAGAAAGATCATTGCAAAATCGACACAATTTATGTTGATTGCAAGCTTGTTATTTAATATGGACAAAGACCACATCTTGAGAAGGTGCATGATGGAGGATGAAGTACAACAAATATTAAAGGAGGCACATGAGGGATTGTTTGGAGACCATATGGGGCCAGATGCAACAACAATAAAAGTGTTGTTGGTAGGACTGTAGTGGCCCACCCTTTATCACAATGCTAAAGAGTATGTGAAGGCATGTGATATATGCTAGAGAATGGGGAAGCCATTAAAAAGAGATTTCATGCCATTACATCCTTCTCAACCCCAATAATTTTTTGAAATGTGGGGATTGGATTTTGTGGGACCACTTTGAACAAGCCAAAAAGGAAGATACCGATATATAGTAGTGGCAACAGAATACTTGAAGAAATGGGTAGAAGCAAGGACTCTACCAGATAATTTTGCAAAAAGCACTATTCGTTTCTTGTATGAAAAAGTCATTACCAGGTTTGGAATTCCCCTATAATTGATGAGTGATAGGGGAGGTAATTTTGTCAATGATATTATATAAAACCTAACTGTAGAATTTAGGATTTTCCACTTGTTGTCTAGCCCATACTACTCTAGTACGAATGGGCAAGAAAAGGCAATGAATAAGGTCTTGGTTTCCATCATGTACATGACATGCAGTGTGGATGGCACCGATGGGAAAGAACGATTACTAACAATCTTGTGGGTGTATAGGACAACTTTTAAGTCAAAAAAAAATCATACATCCTTCCAATTAATATATGGATAAGAGGTGATTGTACCAATTGAATTCTTGGTACCGAGTCTAAAAGTAGTGTAGCACCCTAAAATTGGCACAGTTAAACCTTAGTAAAAAGATAAAAATTCAAATTTTAACCTCAAACCACCCGTTAACCACCCGTTACCCGCTTCCCTTGTTTTTCGTGCCATTTTTAGGATTTGTTTTGACCGTTGGATGATATCATCGTAGATTAGACGAAATCATCCCAGATCTGACGAATTCGTCCGGAACAAAATGTCCAGACGATTTCGTCCCAAAACCAAATTTTCATACTTAGCTTCTATTCCAACAACCTCTCTAACCTGGGTAGAAAGCGTGTCTGCGTAGTTAGAGTCTCCCCCGTTGGAGATCTCCCAAATTGGGATGATCTCCAACCTCCTAACCTCTCCCTAATCCTATATAAACTAAGATTTTCTCAGTTTATCCCCTTGAATCTCTGCCTGAAACTCTGCTTAAACCCCCTAAACTTCCACGCACCTCAGAGCATCCTCACACCATCATTTGCATTATGTATTTCATGTTTTCTTGCAGGAACTTTACTATTTTTCAATCGAAGCTAGCTCGGATCATCGCAAGCGATTCTAGGCGATTTCGGATGATCCTGTCGAGGAGCGTAGACGATCTCGTACGATTGGAGGTGATCCCGACTGTAGTCCAGATTGGGGGCAATCAGAGCCCAGAGTTTGCATCTCTTTATTGTTTTTTGCATTTCTCTATACATTATCTTAGTTATTATATTTATGCATCTTGGAGTTCACCTCATTTAGCATAACCGCATGATAAAGTTAAAATCAATCATTAAATCTACTGCATTTCTCTTATTTGTTATTTGAATCTATTATTTAGGCATGTTTGCTATTATTTCTATCATTCTCCTTTGCTTTTGCAGTTGCATCTTTGGTATTTTGTATCTATTCCTGTGATTGCAGGTTTCTGATGAATTTGTCAGATTGACGATGATCTCGTCTGATCTCAGATGATTACGTATGAGTTGAGACGATCTGGACTGCTACAAAACTCAGAATCTTCATCAGACATCTAGAATCAGGTATGTTCTGTCCCCTTTAGCATATTCTCTGTGTTTAGCATTTATTCATATTTTTTGTATCCATGAAAATCAGCATTGGCATATAGAATAGTTTAGATTCATCTTGGCCAAACCTAGGAATTGAATGATTAAAGCACAAAATGAACACATCAAACCTACTATCAACCTAGGTGTGGAAACTGCCACTCAAAAGTTTCCTGGTGAACCCACCATCCATCAAAAATTCACCCTTATACCCCTCCCCCGAGAGGCGGGACCTTCAAAGGGCCTCTCAGTTTGAGGTATTGTCCCATCCTTCTCGCATCCCCCTTCCGGGCGTGGATCCTATAGCCTGAAGGTAAGGATGCAAAAAATTTGGAGCGATACATTTTGGTGAACCCGACGTGAAAACTAAAAACCTTTTGAAAACAATCCAAAAAAAAAAACAAAACATAAATGCATTTAGAATCAAAGATTGCATATCACATTTAGATGGTAGATTATAATAAAATATGAGCTGTCACCATTAATGTTGAGAATCAATTAGCAGCTATAGAGATTACTTTTGTGCTTAGAGTACCTCAAACAAATAGGGTTCAACCTTTGTGGGACGAACTTGATAGGAGATTGGGTATCATTGGATCTAGGGCAACAGAACTTAGGCAAATTAAGAGGTTTGTCCTAGATAGAATCCTGGATCCTGATCAAGTGACCTTATATCATGAACTTTAGAGAGCTTGCCATAGGTGGTTAGCAGATAAAAGAGCCCATGTGTCTTCAGAGTTGTACACCTTTGAGGAATACCTTGAGAATGCAGTTGTAGTACATAAATTTCTATCTCATATAGAGGATCAAGAGGTCGTTCTTACGGATAGAAAAATATGGAATAGAGTTCCTAGAGCTGTGTTATATCGAGAGTATTGCCATGAACTTTATTTCTACCAGTCAGAGTCTGAAACAGATAATATCACTATAGCACACTTTATCAAGTTCTTGAAAAACCATTTCCAATTTGAAGAGGAGCATTTCATGACTCTTGATGAACTTGATCCTATCAATGACATCTATAAACTATTTATAGAAAACTAAGCTATTCTTTTATTATTGTTATTTCTTGCATTCAGTGTGTTGTTTGTTGTCTTTATAAGCATAAAACAAAAAAAAAAAAATAAATAAATAAATAAAATAAAAACAAAACAAAATCATAACAAAAATCAAAACATTTTCTTTTAAGTATTATAGTAGGTATAAAATATATATACCTCCTAAATTTGTTGCAAATATATTAATATATATTTGCTAAAATCTAAATTTAGACATAATGACTAGACTCAGGAATGGAAAACAGATCGAAGTAGAAGAAGATTGGTTAAGAAAACCAGGAAATAACCCAGATGTCCTTCCTGAAGACCCAATTCAGGAAGAAGGAACCTTTGACCAACAAGAAGAAGAATTTGTTGTAGGAAATGAACAAAAAGAAAATGATAGAGAGGAAGGATCCTCATCCCCTAAAATATCTCCGGAAGGAGCTATTACTTTTGAGAACATGGAACATTTCTGGAGGTTCCTCAATACTAATATGGGCACTCTTAATAGAGCAGTCCATATGGACAAAGATCAAATTAGTGACACTCAAGCAACCCTAGAAGACATATATCACACACGCACTAATCCCTTGTCCTTCGTTGATCAAGAAAGTGATCAAGCTGGACCATCCAATTTGGATATGGCCGCTATAATCCAGAACACACAACAACAACAGGTTACCCAACCACCTAGAGTGCATGTTATCAAGCCTAGGGTTATTCCCACACAAAATAAACCTTCATTCACTGCTCTATTTCGCCAAGCTATTGATCAATATACCTCAAATCAACAAAAGCCTAAAACAAAACCAAATACCAATTTCCAACAATCTAGGATACAACATAATGCTACAACAAATCTTCTTCATAATACTCTTCCTACCAACCATTTGCATAATAGCAATATAGCATCTAATCCTTATGTCACGCCTTCATACGCTCACAAATCCCATACTCATGTACCACCAAACCAATATGGTGGAAAAACTGGTAATCTAGAAGCCATGGTGAAACAATTAGTCTCCCGCATGGACCAGATAGATCCCTACCATCCCTCGTACAATTATCGAGAGATGTGTAGTCAGCCTCTAGATCCTATAGTTGTAGCACAACCATATCCTAAACACTTTCCTATGCCTGTCCTACCTATATATAAAGGAACTGAAGATCCCATAGAGCATCTTCGTATGTTTAGGATAGCGTGCCATGATATATCCCATGATGATTTGTTATTACTAAAAATGTTCCCAAAAAGTTTAGGAGGGATGGCATTGGAGTGGTATTATCAATTACCCACTCATTCTTTGAGAAATTTCGAAGAGACCGCCGAGTCTTTTGTGCATCAATTTAGTGCCTATATTGAAAGGCATGTAACTATTAAAGATTTGTACAACCTAAAACAAGACAAAGATGAGTGTTTTGCTGACTTCTTAGCTCGATGGAGGTAGTTGATAGGAAAATTACACTTTGTGTTACCTTATCGAGAAATGTTGGATATCTTTATCAATAATTTACAAGAACAACTATCCTATGAATTATCAATTGCTACCTTGACCACCTTCGATCAAGCTATAGATTTAGCTCGAAGAGTGGAAGATGCTCTTGTTAGGAGAGGTCAACTTAAAAAGAAAGATGATGAGAAAACATCCAAAAATCAATATAAAAATAAACAAGTTGTGGGTGATGGAGTCACTGATAGCAGAAACATCGCTACTGTTAATGTTGCGAAAACAACAGAGAAATTTATACTAAAACCTCCTGATAAACCACCCCAAGAATTTACTAGGTTAAATCAACCCTTATCAACCATTCTCCTGCAACTATTAGCATGAGGTTTGATTCAATTACCAAATATCTAGGAACCTGATCCAACTATACCCGGATACATGGCTGATTTACATTGTGATTTCCATAGAGGACCTGGACACGCTACCAATTCTTGTAAAATATTAAAACATAAAATACAAGACCTGATTGATAACAATGAGATGGAGGTGCAAGCCTTTCAACCTAAACAAAATCCTTCTAATAATGCTCAAAAGAACATCCCTCAAAATCAGAATCAGAATGCCAATCAACCATTGGACATATTTCAACATCCTTTACCAAAGCATGGTAAAGAGGTGGCTAATCAAATTGAGCATCATAATGTTCCCCCTCCTACCCGATATGTAGGAACTATTAGTGGACATTCACCTACTCATGATGTGGAAGTATTTGACACAACTTTATCCATGGTTACGACTAGACCTCTATATAATATTCGGACCCCTGATCTTAGTGATACCGAATATGAGACTGAAAGTGACATGGAAATCACCTCAAATCAATCGAATAGTTCTGAAGATGAATCAGATCCCATTCAACCTATCACAAGTTCTATGGTTCCAGAAGAACCATTTCCTAGAAGAGTCACTACTAGACCATCTTCTCACCAATTACTTTCTAATGAACAAGCCATAAATGCTAGACCAAGGCCCATTCATCATCCGCAAAATAATATTGTAGGTACCATCGGAGCCGTTACCAGACAACAAGCTCAAAACTCTCAACAGGATCAAACTCAGAACGATGGATCAGCTCCATTTGTTTTGAAAAATCCCAATAAAGGGAATCATGCACCTAATGTTCAACCTAAGCCTCCTTATAATATTAATGAACAATTATCAAATACTACAGCTAGAATTTCCCTTTTGGACCTTTTAAGATCTTCTCCTACCCATAGGGATGAATTAATGCTCACATTAAGCCAAATGATGGTACCACAAAATATTCAACCTCAAGCCATGTCCAATACTATCATAACTCGAGAAGTCGATTGTATTGACTTTCGGGATAGAGATATACCACAACATAGTTTACATAAGGATAACCCCTTATATATTACTGCCCTAATTGGGGATGTAGCAGTTAAACGAGTCTTGATTGATAATGGTTCATCTTTAAACATATGCACTTTTGACTTCTACCAAATATTTGGGTTTAGAAGTGACAAAATGAAAAGAACTGATATGATCATAAAAGCCTTCAATGACGAAACACAAGAAACGTGTGGAGTTATTACTATCCCCTTGCAAGTTGGTCCGAGAACCTTGGACACGACCATGTTTATTGTACATTGCCCTACATCATACAATATACTTTTGGGTCACCCTTGGATCAACGCAATGCGAGTTGTTCCCTCAACTTTACATCAATGTGTTAAATTCAAATTTAAAAATCAGTTGGTTACCATTCATGGTGATCCTAGACCCTTTGATATGTGTGCTTTGGTAGAACCTGTTGGAGTTCAATTTTTCCCTGCTCTGTCATCCACACATCCTAATTCTCATCAACCATCTAAACGTGTGAAACACACACCCATAACATCATCTACTCTTTCCCCATCAACTACACCTCTACATATAGCTCAACCATCTTCCGAACAAACCACATTAGGACCTCGAAAAGATCATAAAACTACAACCAATGCTTCTTGTTTTACTCCTATAACTTCCATACCTATAGACTCATCCATCGATATCTCTATAACATCTACATCCACTACAAGCATACTTTCCACATCCGACGATGTAGGAAATGTTCCTTCTACCTCTTATGCTCTTACTGATGAGCTCTTACCCGATTTATCTAAAATCCTTATATAAAAAAAAAACAAACACTGCCATGCAAGATTCCCTTATTTTAAATAAACTCCCACCCTCTCCTCATACCTTGGGCCTCCCATAGCCTATGGGAAGTATTTACCAAGTCGGGAGTTGTGCTTTTATTTATAAGGGATATGACTGGGGAAGAATACCTAGAAACATCAAGACACATTGTGATGGATATGCTAGATGCTATTTTGCTAATGAGTATATTAAAGCTAAGCCTATAATGCTTAAATTGGGATATAAAGGGAAAGGTTTGGGACCTTTCCAGAATGGTATGAAAGAACATTTTGAGGTAGAACCGTGGCCTGCCCGATGTGGTGTGGGCCTATTTCCTAGTAAAGGTCAGCCCTTCCCATTCGAGGATGATGACCACCTCATATGTTACCAAGATTATCCGGATAAACGGGATGTCTTGCATTTTAAGCCTCTTACATGTAATATGTTATCCATAGCTTACCCCGAGATGATTGCCGAATCCGACGATGAGTTGGAGGGGGATATCTTTCATGATGTCTCCATTGAGGAATTGTTACATAACGGATTTTATTTCGATGGCTCTATACCTAGTATAGCCCAGCTTGAGGCCACGACTCCTCAAGACGAATTATCCAAGCTAACCTTGGAAGAATTACAAGAATTAGGTGTTTCACCCGCCCCACCTAATTTTGAGAGAGATCTACACATGGAAGTAGAAAACATCATAAAAATTAACATTGGAACCAAAGATAACCCTCACATAATCAACATTGGATCAGAATTGAGTCAAGAAAAACAAGATAAATACATTGCATTCCTTAAACAATATGAAGACGTCTTTGCTTGGACATATGAAGATATGCTAGGATTAGACCCTTCTGTAGTTATGCATCACCTAGTAGTCCATCCGGATGCTAAACCTGTTAAACAGAAACTTAGAAAAATGCATCCTAAAGTGGCCTTACTAGTCAAAGGAGAATTAGAAAAACTCTTAAATGTTATTTTTATACAAGCCATTGATTATGCTGAATGGATCTCGAATGTAGTTCCAGTAACTAAGAAAGAAGCCACTAAAGTTAGGGTTTGCACAGAATTTAGAGATATTAATGTTGCATGCCCTAAAGACGATTTTCCTCTTCCCAACATGGATCAGATCATTGATTTTACTGCTGGGAGTGGAATGATATCCCTAATGGATGGATTTTTTGGTTATAATCAAATCAGGATAGCTCCTGAAGATCAGGCTAAAACAACCTTTATTACCCCTTGGGGAACCTTTTGTTGGAAAGTGATGCCATTCGGTTTAAAGAATGCAGGTGCAACTTATCAACGAGCCATGACTTATATCTTTCATGATATGATGCATGATATTCTACATGATTATGTAGATGATATTATAGCTCGTTCCATCAAAGAAGATGATCATTTAAATGACTTGAGAAAAGTTTTTGATCGGTTAAGGGAGTATCTTATCCGATTGAATCCAGCCAAATGTATATTCGGAGTTAAGTCCGATAAATTATTAGGGGTTATAGTTTCTTTACGTGGCATTGAAATTGACCCTCTCAAGATCACGACTATCACTGATATGCCCGCACCCACAAATATATCAGAATTACAAAGTCTACAAGGTAAGCTTCAAGCTATTCGCCGCTTTATTGATAAGTTGGCAGACAAAACCGGACCTTTTCTTAAGCTTCTTAAGAAATATGTCTCTTTTCATTGGGACGATGAATGTCAGGAAGCATTCAAACTCCTCAAACAATATCTCCTTAAACCATCGGTGCTTTCACCACCTAGATCTGATCGTCCATTTATTTTGTACATTTTTGCTTCCGATTTTGCCTTAGGAGCTATGTTAGCTCAACTTGACGATGAGAAGAAAGAATGTGCTAATTATTACATTAGTAGAACCTTAATCAGTTATGAAACTCGCTATACCGTATTAGAGAAGTTATGTCTAGTAGTCATATTTTCTACATAGAAACTACGACATTATATGCTCAGCCAAAAAATGTATGTTATTGCTAAATTCGACCCTTTGCGATATCTCATGAGTCGATCGTACTTATCTGGTCGCACAACAAAGTGGGTTCTTGCGCTAAGCGAGTTTGAACTCATGTTTATAGGACAGAAGTTTGTTAAGGGTCAAATCATAGCAGATCAATTAGCCGCTGCACCCTTAGAGTCTACCCATCCCCTCATCATTGAGTTTCCTGATGAATGCCTTAAAATAGAGGCAGACCATCCAGAGCAATGGTCCCTATACTTTGACGGAGCCCGATGTATGAGTGGGGCTGGTGCAGGTATTATTTTAATATCTCCGTAGAAACATCTTATACCTCTGTCCTTCAAACTAACATTTTCTTGTACTAATAACACTGCTGAATATGAAGCTCTTATCCTTGGATTACGAGCTACTTTAGCGCTACAAATTAAAAATCTATTAGTTTTTGGTGACTCTCAACTTGTCATAAATCAAATCAATGATGTTTATCAAACCCGAGATGATAAATTGCATCCATACAAAGCATATGTCTTACAATTATTATCTTTGTTTGATCAAGTTACCTTGGAAGCTATTCCTCGAACTAACAACCGTGTGGCTGATGCTATGGCTGCAACTGCATCTCTTTTGCCCTTGGAGTTAGATGACGAATATGCTACCATCATTATTCATCGACTCTAGGAACCCGCTTCAAGCAAATCATGCTTAGAACCTTTGGATGTGTTTCTAATCAATGAAACTACTCCTAAACATTGGTACACTGATCTATTTAATTTTCTTCAAAATGGGACCTTTCCCAAAGGTTGTAATAGCAACCAACGCAGGTTATTACGTAGACGAGCAAGTCGCTTCATGATTATTGGTAATACCTTGTATAGGAGATCTTTTGAAGGCATCTTACTGAGATGTTTGAATCTAGCAGAATCTAGATCAGCTTTGAGTGAAGCCCACAATGGATCTTGTGGGGGGACATTTTAGTGGTAGTGCCATTGCTAAGAAGCTCCTTAGGATAGGATATTTTTGGCCTACCATGGAGAATGATGCACATGCTTATGTGCATCATTGCGACAAGTTCCAGAAACACGCTGACCTTGTCCATGCGCTTGCACAAGAACTGCAGGCTATTTCATCTCCTTGGCCCTTTTCAAAATGGGGCTTAGACATCATTGGGAAAATCAACCCTGTGTCATCTGATGGACACAAATTTATCATAACCACCACTGAGTATTTCATGAAGTGGGTTGAAGCTATGCCATTAGCTTCTTGCACTGGAACCCAAGTTTCCAAGTTTATTTTTAATCAAATTATTTGTAGGTTCGGAATCCTTGCAAATCTCATTTCAGATAATGGAACTTGTTTTAAAAATAAATATGTTAAGAAATTATGTCAAAAATATAAAATTCAACATCGTTGGTCCACTCCCTATTATCCTCAGGGTAATGGCCAAGCAGAAGCATCTAATAAAACATTAATCAAAATCCTTAAAAAACTGGTCAACAAATCTGGCCGAGATTGGCATATTCAATTATATCCTGCTTTGTGGGCCTATCGAACTAGTGTTCGTACTCCCACAGGCACTTCCCCCTTTGTTTTGGTCTATGGCGCTGAAGTAGTTTTTCCCTTTGAATTAGAAGTTCCTTCTTTGGCTCTACTACTTCAAGATACCGAAGTAGGAGATGAATATCGTGCTGGAAGACTTAGTCAGCTGGAACTCCTAGATGAAAAGCGCATCAATGCTTTGGAGCATCTTCGTGCCTACCAAAACAAGCTTAAACGAGCATACCTCAAGAAAGTTCATCAGCGATCCTTTGAGATCGGTGACCTTGTCTTAAAAGAAAATCAGAAAAATACTAATGCAACTAAAGACCTTAAAGGTAAATTTGAGCCCAACTGGCTTGGACCATATGTCATCACTGCTAAATTTGGATCGGGAGCATATCGATTAGCTACCTTAGATGGTAAAGATCTTAAAGAACCTATGAACATTATGCATCTTAAGCGTTATTATGCATAACATTTGGTCCTTTTTTCATCATTTATATATATTGTGTATTTTGCATCTTGTTTCATTTTAGTAAAATTTCAAAAAAAAAAAACAGTAATAGTATTTCTTCTTGCAATTCATCAATCAAAATCAAAATATAAAAACATCAAAATCGTCAAAATCTTCAAAAACATATTTTATTTTCATACCTATCAATTCTTGAAGTATTGTCGTTATATTTTCAATTATTTTGGATAAATTAGCATTTATTTGGAATCCCGCACTTTCACATTCACATGAATAAATATCTTGATTTTATTTTGTATGATTATTAATCTCTCTTATATCAAAGTCCACAATTGAATTAAATAAATTTTTGAGCATAGAGAACTGATCTTGTTATTTACTTGAACCAAATATATCTTTTCACATTAAAATGATTTCATTGCAAATTCAATATCATGCTACATAGTAAAAGTGGTTTCTTGAGCGAAAAGTTTCCCCTGCTATCCTATCATGCACATGGTCTAGAATCTTTGAGAATTGACAAAAGGACAAGCTCACCCCTACCCAGAATAAAAATCCCTTGCTCTACAGCTAATCCGAGCAAGTATCCCTAGCATAGGAAGAAAAAGAAAAGTCAAAGAAAATGAGAAAAAGAAAAATATCATTTTGTACCATCGCAGCAATATTTCAGCATTATCTCAAGTTCCAAGCAAAATACAAAAAAAAAAAAAGAGAGAAGAAAAGAAGAGAAAAAGAAAAGGCAAAAGCAAAATGCAATAAATCCCTTTCCCTACCCCTTGAAAATAAAAGAAGGGTGAATGAGCTTGAATCCCTGGAATTCTCAATTATTCAAAAACTGTGAGGTAAGCCCCATAACAGGTGGTTTGTGCCCAACCCGCTTGGCCTTGGGTAATCCCTAGCATGGTGATATGTCTGTCACATTAGCGACCTTATTTTGTATAGACCTATGTCGGCTTATGGATTAGCTAGCTCTTGATAACCTAACTTACACATTAGTCTGGTACGGTTACATGCATATAAATCATGGTCAACGAACATTCATTTGGTTAATTCAAATTACTTGTATCAAATTATCTTGCTCAAAATTGGTGAACGAACAATACAATTGCACACACATTTGTATTTGAGAGATTCTCTATCATTATGATAAATCAAGATCGACAATGAACTCACATATGCACATGAGGGTTCCTTACAAATCTACATTTGTCTTTGAGATAATTTAAAATATTTTTGCAACTCTTTTGGAATAAATTTTATTCTTATTTTAGAACATCTGTTTAGTATAAAAACAATTACATACATTGTTTTCAAAAATCCAAAATTCTTTTAAACAACCTATTACAAAATCTAGCAAATAAAGTCAAGTTTGTATATTATTATTTTTTGTTTATCAAAAATCAAAAATCAATCATGCAATAAAACTAAAATATCAATTTCTTCTTTGGATTTCGCGATGATGGTATAAGTCTATACCTATAATTCTATGCCTAGCGCAAACCATTGTTCTAATTTTATTTTCCCATTCATTTTAAAAAAACAAACATATGGCTTACATCATTATGTTACACAATTGTGCTTTAAAATGAACGAACACTTATTCTATTTCATGTCATTATGTCAACATTCAATTTTGCAACCATGGTATAATTTCTAAGGAATTGTTCAAAATTTTATCACACTTAGGAATTTATGCCTAGCAAAATCATATTTCTTTTAGTATCTCACGCATAATATTTTTATGAAAATCTGAAAACAAATCATCACTCTCATCACAACACAAAGTCTTAAGACAGTCTCTTAAGCATTCTTTTACTTTTAGCAATATTTCTATACTGGGATTAGCTTGACGACCGAGCGAGCGACGACTCCATGAAATGGTCTATAACAGTGACAATGTCCTTTGAAATTATTGTTAGAAGTCCCTTTTATTTTTCATCAAATCACACCAAAACAACCAATTGTTTACATCATATTATTTCATTTAAATTTTACAACATGACATAAAATTATAATATTTCTAAAACGACATAATCACATGAATCATCAATAATCAATTGCAAAATTCAACATTAAAGCATCATACAACATATACACAAGTCATATCATCAAAAAGACCATATATATATATCAACAAATTATGTACATCATATCAAAACCGGACTGGTATGCCACAATCAATAGCTTGGCATACTCAATCCTCTCAATAACAAAAAAATGCACAATAATAAATGCAATCTCCATGCAGTGAGCGTCTAGCCTCGAGAAGCCCTCGAGCTCTCAACCTCATCTCCTCTCCCACCCTGAGGTGGAGGAGGAGGCCCCATCGAATTCTGCCCTATGTCGTGGGTCCTCGACATCGATCGTGATGATGTCCTCGATGACCCCATCCTAATCGGCCCCGTAATGTCGGCTGGCAGCTATAACCTCTGGCTCTCTGGAACCATCTGGTAGTATGCTCCCCGGTAGAACATAGTCTGAGCCATAGACCACGCCAACTCCTGCATGCTCACTCCTCCACCTCGAGCTCTGAGCCGTGTAGCCTCATCCTGCAGTGTCTGCACCTGAGCCCGGAGGCGGGCAACCTCAGCTCGGAGAGTCGCCGTCTCGCTGCTCTCCCCTACCTCGACACCCTTGCCCTTATCGAGCGATGGTGGTCTCTCCCCTTCTGAGAAGGGAGTCCCTCATCCCTCCTCCCTATCTACTGTGGTCTCTGTGGAGCCCGTGCCATCCTCTGGCATCTCTCCTATGGAGACCGTCACTGCTCTCTCCCTTCGTGACCCCATGCTGCCTCAATGGCAGCTTGGCGTCGCCTCCCCATCCATTGCACAACAGCATGCATCGGACCCTATGCCCTCATCATCCGAGGAGGGTGGATGCTTGCATACCAGGCATCATATCCATCGGTAACCCTAGCATCGTCACCATCCATTGGCTGGATGGGGGCATCATCCGTGTCCTGACTCCAGAACCACTGCATGTCTGGAGCCCCGCTCAGTGTGGTACTATCTCGGATAGTCTGGGAGTACTCGTAATCCCTGAGAGAAGGGATCCCCTGCTGTAGACCGAACTATCATAGAACCCGGTCGTAGCGATGGAGCTCTACCTCTCCCCACTCCATCCTCAGCCAACAGACTCACTTGATGCGAGCCAACTCCTGCCCATCCTCTGCCCACCCTGGGTGCTCTCGCCATGGCCTCCAGGTGATCTGGTCCGGGATGAGGTCGTCTAGCAACCTCCGTGACATCGACAGATCTATCCGCCGCTATGACCCCCTCTGTAGCCACCAGTAGAAAACCCGGGGCCTCTCCCGGTCAACCCCTATCAATGGGAGCCCTACCGGCCTCCGCATCGTGATGTGCTCCTAGCACCAAACCTGTAGTAGCGATGTCAAGACTAGACATCGGCCTCCCTTGTATACGACCCCATGCAGGATCCTATACAAGCGGCATAGTACAAAGCTGCCCCATGCAAACCTATACCCGTGGTCTCTCATGTCACAGATTAAATTCAAACCTAATTTACTAGGATTAGATAATTACCCATAGCCCGCGTCGGACCTCTATCGATTGGTGTGCTGTCTCAACCATTTTTTTTTGTAGAGCTCTAAAACCAATAAAAATGAACAGTAAAAATGAATTAGGGTTTTACCCTATTTTTCTTAATTTTATTTAAAAACAACTATCTTTTTTAATTTTTGCTTTTCCATGCTTTTACCTCAAACGTTCGATTTGGGTAAAAACATGGAGGGGGCACCATAGTCAGTAGTCGTATGATTCGACCAAGAATCGTCGTCTAGAAAATTGAGTACATTTTTGCTTTCTCGTAAAATGGGAAGAACTCGTCTTTAACGCATTTTCTTCAAAAAATTCGCTAAAGAGGGGGCAAAATGTAGCACCCTAAAATTGGCACAATTAAACCTTAGTAAAAATATAAAAATTCAAATTTTAACCTCAAACCGCCCGTTAACCACCCGTTACCCGCTCCCCTTATTTTCCATGCCATTTTTAGGATTTGTTTTGACCGTTGGACGATATCGTCGTAGATTAGACGAAATCATCCCAGATCTGATGAATTCGTCCGGGAACAGAACGTCTAGACGATTTTGTCCCAAAACCAAATTTTCATACTTAGCTTCTGTTCCAACGACCTCTCTAACCTGGGCGAAAGCGTGTCTGCGTAGTTAGAGTCTCCCCCATTGGAGATCTCCCAAATTGGGATGATCTCCAACCTCCTAACCTCTCCCTAATCCTATATAAACTGAGATTTTCTCAGTTTATCCCCCTGACTCTTTGCCTGAAACTTTGCTTAAACCCCTTGAACTTCCACGCACCTCAGAGCATCCTCACACCATCATTTGCATTATGTATTTCATGTTTTCTTGCAGGAACTTTACTATTTTTTAGTCGAAGCTAGCTCGGATCGTCGCAAGCGATTCCAGGCGATTTCGGATGATCCTGTCGAGGAGCACAGACGATCTCGTACGATTGGAGGCGATCCCGACTATAGTCCATATTGGGGGCAATCAGAGCCCAGAGTTTGCATCTCTTTATTGTTTTCTGCATTTCTCTATACATTATCTTAGTTATTATATTTATGCATCTTGGAGTTCACCTCATTTAGCATAACCGCATGATAAAGTTAAAATCAATCATTAAATCTACTGCATTTCTCTTATTTGTTATTTGAATCTATTATTTAGGCATGTTTGTTGTTATTTCTATCATTCTCCTTTGCTTTTGCAGTTGCATATTTGGTATTTTGTATCTATTCCTATGATTGTAGGTTTCTAATGAATTCGTCAGATTGATGATGATCTCGTCTGATCTCAGACGATTACGTACGAGTTGAGACGATCTGGACTGCTACAAAACTTAGAATCTTCATCAGACATCCGAAATCAGGTATGTTCTGTCCCATTTAGCATATTCTCTATGTTTAGCATTTATTCATATTTTTTGTATCCATGAAAATCATCATTGGCATATAGAATAGTTTAGATTCATCTTGGCAAAACCTAGGAATTGAATGATTAAAGCACAAAATGAACACATCAAACCTACTATCAACCTAGGTGTGGAAACTGCCACTCAAAATTTTCCTGGTGAACCCACCATCCGTCAAAAATTCACCCTTATACCCCTCCCCCGAGAGGCGGGACCTTCAAAGGGCCTCTCAATCTGAGGTATTGTCCCATCCTTCTCGCATCCCCCTTTCGGGCGTGGATCCTATAGCCCGAAGGTAAGGATGCAAAAAATTTGGAGCGATACAAGTAGCAATTGAGAATCGCTTGACAAGATGTTCTAAGAGATAAAGGATGCCACGAGAGCAAGAGGAGATAATTGAACTTCAAGGAAGAATCGAGAATAAATTTCAACAAGGTCTTGCTGATTGTATAGAACATTGGGTGAGTAGAGAATAAATTGCTTCTATTCTATGGAGAGATGTTAGAGAAGTACGTGAATAACCTAGGAATGAAGGATGGATTGAATGTTCAAGTAGCAATGAAAACCTTCCTAGGGATCCTAACACTCCATACCCAAGTCCCAACATTGAGCGGAGAAGACAAAGAGACGATGCTTGAAGTCAATAAGTCGGGGTACGATTTCTCAAAATGGTTCAAGTGATTGAAAATAATCAACAACTGATGCCTCGAAAGGAGGAAGAAAGAATGGAAAAATATTCAAATGGCGATAATGAATCAATAAGAGGACCACAAGGGAGATCAAAGGTACAAGATTATCAAGTCATTGTATGACAACTAAGAAGATAGAGAAGAGAAGTTAGGAGATTGCAAAGGAGAGTGCAAAAAATATCCAGGTAGCCTATGCACACAACAGTCAAAGGGAATGATTCAAGCATGAAATATACCTTCTCAGATCAGTATAGGGATTCATTAGCACATTGTGAACCACAAATACACTTTGAAGAGGTAAGGTGGCAAAGAATATTGCTATGAGCAGATAGGAGATTGAGAATCCTAAGGCAAATGTCACTCATAATCTAAAATCATGAAGAACAACCTACAACAGGAGAATCAATTGATCAAGCAAGAAATATGGTGACATGAGTAATCTCATTATGTTTTCAATAGTGGATTTAAGAAAAATAATGAAGTTGAAGCTTGGGCAACTTTGGAAGGGTTAAAAATATGCAAACAAATAAAATAGAACAAAGTATATATGGAAGGTGATTCACTCATAGTAATAGATACAATTTTGAGGAAAGCAAAGGCTTTATGGAACATACAAGAGATAATTATAGAAATTCAAGACCTTGCTATAGAGTTTGAAGAAATTAGGTTTACACATACATTAAGGGAAGGAAACAAATGTTCAAATAGGCTAACCAATAGAGGGGTTTTAATTGAGGATTGTGAAGTTAAATTCTCTTATCTATGGTTAGAGGAAGTAGTAAGTTTAGTTGAAGTTGACAAGAAAATGTTAACTACTTGAATAAAATAATGATTAAGATTTACTTTAATATTTTTTATTGGTAATATTTGCTTTATTTTATAACATTAATGTGTTTTCATATAAATTATTTATTATAATTTGTATGGTTCCACTCTTAGTTACTAAATTTGTCAGAATTTTTTAGATAAAATTTGAAATTTGTCAAATTTAAAACCCTAATGAATAAGTTCGGCGAATAAATCTTAAATTTGGCAACGAATTTTTTTTTATTAATATGATAAGGGAATTAATAACATAATTATTATTAATATATAGTATTATTAATAAAATTATGTTAATAATAATTTTATTGAAGGGGCGGTGCTCGAAAATAAGGTGGTATGTTCTCTGGTTCAACTTCAGAGAAGGCATGTTAAAGTTTCAAAATTAGAGGGGCTTTGGAGAAAAGTGAAAAAAAAAATCATATTTGGAAACGAGATTGAATTTGGAAGTTGGCTTTAGTTTAAGTTTGTGTGTGTTGCCTGTAAAAAATGAAGGTGGTCAAGCATTAGTTTAGGGTTGCGTGTTGCCTATGAGGACATTGCAAAGGTAAAGTTTGGGCTTTTTTAGCTTAAACAAAATGACCTTTGATATATTCCTAATTATATGTTTAAACTATTATAATATATTTATTTATTTAAATAAATAAAGGAGTTAATATATGTAACTTTCTTTTTGAATATGTAGTGGTCTTTTTTTTTATAGTTTTATTAAAATATTTTGGAGGTTATACAAAATTTGTGGTTTTAGCTATTTTTTATAGAATAATTTTAATGATTTAGTTATACGAGATTGAAATTATTTTATGTTTGATATTATATCATGATTATGATTATTATATTTATCAATTATATAGTATTATTAACATAAAGACATTATGTAACCCTATAGTGTAATTAACACAATAACAAATAGTGTTATTAATAACATAATTATTAATAACATAAAATTTATTGTAGAAGCTTAAAAATATACAATAAGGGAATTATTAATGTTTGTTTCAAGTTTTTGTTTGAGTTTCTTAGTTACTAATTTATTTACATAATATTTTGAAAGGATATATGTATATTATAATAAATCAAATTTTATATGCCAAATTTTATTCCAAATTTTTAAACATATCGAATTTCTTTCGGAGAACTCGAACACGAACTCGAACTTGTTAACTAAGGTTGCACTTATGCTTGAGGAAGGAAACTAGCAATCCAAATATGGTAAAGCAGACTATGATAATGTGATGTTTTGGAAATATTACTCTATTAAGATGCAATGCATAGATAGTCAAGGTGGAGTTTTGGTATTGTGGAGGTCGCTATAGAAAAATTTCAAGAAGGATGTTGAATTCTAAAATTTTGTATTTATACAAAAAATTAAAGAATATTTAGAAAATGAAAATCAAGATTTTAGACATTTTATGAAAATGATGTAGGTATCTAGCTATAGTATCTCAATTGAGATGAGAATTGAATTTGTTTGTAAACATTCAAGATCTAAAGGAGAGAGTTGTGACTTGCCAAGGGCAAGGGACCTGAGTACAATCCCTTATTCTCTAGCAAAAAAAAAAAAGATAATTTTATATGATTTTTTCAATTGGTTATATGACATTTGAATGGGTCTCACTTTTATTACATTGTGATCATATAGTAGTATTATAATAATTTGATAATTATGTGTGTATGGCTTGCTTGAAAAAATTTGAACTTGGGTTTCTTCCTTGAATGTTAAAGAATTTGACCATTGAAAGTCAAAAAATTGATCGATTGAGCTCTTTCCATATAAAATTATAAACATACATATGTTTTTTAAAATAATTTTATTAAAAAATATATTAATTTTTAATCAATAAAATAAAATAAAAGTAAAATAAATATTATATCAAAATACTATATTATATTTCATCATAACAACCATGTAAATAAAATTATTAAACTCCTCTTAAAAAAATCCCTCTACTTATGATTTTCTTATCTTATTATTATTATTTAGATTTGGTTAGTGTGAGAAACCCTTAGGAACCAACGCTCATGGTTGGGCATCCCCATCCCACCATGACCTTTCATAAGGAGGAGAGATGAGCTTATCAATAGGGAATTTAGCACACAACCACACATACACGTCGTGATTTGAACCTTGGACCTCCTAAAGAAAATCCAAAGCTCGAATTGTTATGTTGTCCCTAAGACATTTTCTTATCTTATTATAACAACCAAAAAAAATAAAACTCTATAAAATATTTTCTTTTTAATAAGTTATATGTGGCTTTTATTAGGGGTCATTCTCATAAAAATACCAAAATATTATAATTGTTGTTACATAGATTAAACTATATGCAGTATGTCTTTTTATCACAAATTTATTTTATTTTTTTTAGCAAGTGTATTCTTTAACTTGTTTGAAGTGTGTAGCAAAATTACTGAACACTTAAAATATATAAAATCACACAGAGACAAAGATATTGCCAAAAATGAAATCCTTTTATATTGATATTTTGATACAAATTTACAAGCTTTGAATTACCCCAAGTGTCTTGGGAGCAATTTACAATATGTGTCTCAGTATGATACAATTTATTCCTGGGGGGTCTTCCAAACTCTCAGCAATATACAATGTTCCTCTGGTCTTCCACTACAACTTCAAATATGAGTGGGCTTTGGTATCCAACGTGGACCACTCCAGCTTCAACAACCTTCTCAATGTATCTATAACCTACACACATTCAAACCAACAAAGAGTTAGTAGCACCTACAGATGAAGAAGTAAGACCAATGCTACACATAAAAACCCTGAGCTAGTAATCACAGAATGCAAATCACAACAACATATAATAATATAAAAGCCTTGCTAAACACAAAATTACCGATCTCTGTTGTTGTGCTCTCGTATCTACAAAACTGTGGGTGCACGATGGTGGACTGGAAATCATGGATGCACAGTCATGAAACCATGGATGCGTGGTTCTGATTGTGAAACCATGGATGAGCGGTTTAGGCTAAAGCACAAGTTGCCTCGGGAGATGGGCCTTTGAGATCTGGTACAATTTTGTTGGTGATCTACTCGAGGGTCTTGGTCAATTTCAGTAGCCTGGCGGTATCTTAATTTAGTTCCCTTAGTTTTGAGGGGTAAGGGTGCCTTTATAGGCCCATTAGGATTTTGGAGGGAAATGAGAGATGGTAATCTTGGATTGCCAAGTGGCAATTATGGGCTACCAAATGGAGAGAACAGTTACAGTGAGTCACTCAGTGTGCCTCACTTAATTGGGGTGAAGTGGTTGTAGGTGGAGTGGTATGTGGGATCCTGTCCTATGTGAAGGGACAAGGGAGACAAGGTGGATGAGATGTGGCATGGGTGTTGGGTGAAGTGCCTAGGACACATGTCTAGTGGGTAGGCAGGGTATCCTAAGGTAATTTTCCAAATTTAATAAATTTGGAAAATAAGATAATGTGTAGGGTTTTATATGCCTAAGTTGGAACTTAGGTATATAATTTATTATGCTAGATTTTGAGGTGGGATGGCATATGTGGGTTTTGTGGGTGCTAAATTTTGGTGTCTACAACTACCCCTTTTTGTACTATGTTGTGTGCAACATGATGTAGTGCAAAAACCAATGACACCTAATTTTATTTGAATGGAGAAATGGACTCAATTATTCTTGGCACAAAGAATGAATGACTTGAAAATTTTGATTTTGGCTTACCCCCTCAATTGGCGAAGGGGCAAAGAATGAGACCCATAAGTCGATTGAAGAAAGGTAGGTGATGAATGTTTACATTTTGTTTAATGATGCGGTTGAATGCAATGTATGATATGTTGATCAACTTGATACCCCAAGTTTGGGTTTGTTTGTGTTGCAAATTTGCTTTTGGTTTGTTGATGAGCAAAGTGTATGGTGAAACCTTTAACCATGTATGTGAGCTCATGAGTCCTACTACTGTTAGTTACTTTGTGTGTTGGAGCCAGTGCACTTAGACCTCGATGTCTTAGTGGTTTTTGATTACACTAAAATTTGATGTGATTTGTTTCCACTTTTGACCCAATGGAAAAGGTTTAAGGATAAACTTTGTAAATTTATCTTGACACAACCAAGTTCACTGATTAAGGCTACTAGTTGGTACAATGTGATGATGTGTCCTTATGGTGAGTTACCCATCCGACTGGATTGCATGGATTTTCGATCGCTGCAACCACCAGGTGTATAGGGTAATTCACTAGCTACGAGGCTCACTATGAGTTTGATGATGATGAATTTGCAAATGTGATGGTGGTGGTTTGTTTGTGTCTTTTTTGAGTTGAAACCGCACATGCACAATTCTTCTTGATCGGGACCACAGATCCACGTTTTTTGTTGCAAACTATGGATGTGCAATTTAATGCACTCCGCAAAACGTGGGTGCATGTTTTTATTGCAAATCATGGATACACGGTTTTCACTGCGAAGATCATCTATAAATAGGTGTGATGTCACTTTCATTCTTCATTTGTGTCAGCTGGATTTATTCATTTGCTTTGGTCCATGAGTGAGATGGAGATAGACATGGGGAGTGGCGATGGTGGTGATGTGGGTGCGGATGGAGGTGGAGGCTTGGTTGGAGTGGAAGCTAACGTTCGATATGCCCAGGTAGGTGATCGAAGCCCTTAGTGTAGTTTTATTGCTTTGTGTTGCTTGTGGTTTTTGTTTTTGTTTAATTTTGTTGCTGCCTATTTTTGTTTTTTTTGACATCATTAAGAGGGGATGGTAAATTGTTTTTTTTTACTACCGTGTTAGGGTAGGTTGAAGTTTTTTGATTTTTTTTTTGAAATTTTTTAGCTGTTTTATTTTTTTATGTAAGACACATGATGCGAAATCGCGACATGTTGGAAGAGAAAAAGGCAAGTGGAAAAATTGTCATGATTTTGCGACAAAATCATAGAAGAAGACTTCGAAGGCAGAAGTGTCGCGATTTCGCGACAAAAGCAAAGTCGAAGTCTATGGAAGCAAACGTGTCATGATATCATGACATGTATTTTCACGAGCCAAAGCTAAGAGAAAGAGCAAGGAGAAAAAGTGTCACGATATCATGACATGTATTTTCGTGATCCGATGCAAAGAGAAAGAGCAAGGAGAAAAAGTGTCACGATATCGCGACATGTAGCATTTTCACGGTCCGATGCAAAGAGAAAGAGAGAGAAAGAAAAAGTGTCGCGATATCGTGACATGTTGTATTTTCGAGGGCCAAAGCAAGGAGAAAGAGAGAGAAAGAAAAAGTGTCGCGATATCGCGACATGTTGTGTTTTCGCGACAACAACAAAAGAAGCTACAGAGGCAAAAATGTCACGATTTCATGATAGGTCGTATGTGCACAAGACAAGAAGAAGAACCCAACTAAAATGAGAAGTATGACAGTGGACCGACATCTCTACAGCATTTACAGGGGTAGATACAGAGTGAATTCATGCAGCTAAAATATGAAGAGTGAACAAAAGTCAATGCGACGGCTACAGGGACTGTTACCGAATGAAATCTTTGAGCGGTGGAATTACCGAATATCTTCATGAGTTGAAGCCGACTAAGACCGATGACAACCGACTAAGATTAGGGTTTACATTTGTTATGCAAGCCGACTAAGATTAGGGTTTTCATCATGAAAATATTGTTATAAAAGGAGGGCTATTTGGAGAATTGTTGTGTGGTTGAATAAGTCGTCGAATGCATGTCAAAGTGTGAAATGTGGTCGTAAGAGCGCAAAAAGGTAGAAGCGACGAGATGATGGCGAAGTGCACAAAGTGAGCGAAGAGTCGTGTCAAATTGTCCTAAGTGCATCTGTGAGTGCACAGAGAATGTGTAGAGAAGTGACTCAAAGAAGGTGAAGTGCGATTGTAGATCGCAGAAGATGTGTCTGTTCCATAAACAGTGAGAGAGATTGGGTAAGCAATAGACCAGTCAGGGTCTTGTAAAAGCGAAGGTATTTTTTTGTTAAACTTCTAGATTCAAAATTGAAGTCCAGGTTGTAGCTTGGCATCAAGGGTTGGTGCTCCTTCCAATAGGTGCTGGTAAATCAGGGGTTGGTGCTCCTTTCTGTTGGTGCAGATAAATAAGGGGTTGGTGCTCCTTCCAGTGGGTGCTGGTAAATTGATTGTAAAGTTGGTGCTTTGCAAAGGCTAGATTTGGATGGTAGTCCAAGCAGTCATTCTTGAGGAGTAGCCAAATTGGTGAACCTCGTTAAATCTTGTGTTGTGTGATGTTCTCTTGTGATACTTGCTTTATCTGGTTTTAAGGTTTCATTATTTTAGTTTTAAGAGCTATGAATTTAAGTTTAAAGAACTACACTGATTCACCCCCCCTCTTAGTGCCATTGTAAGACTAACAATTGGTATCAGAGCTAAGTTCTTGTACAAGCTTAACCGGCTAGGGTGATCTTGGAAGTAACACAATGGCAGGTGGTGAAGGCTTCTCATCAAACAAAGCACCATTGTTTGATGGATCTAATTACGCGTTCTGGAGAATCAGGATGCAAACATATCTCTATGCTTTGGGATACGACATCTGGGATTCAATAGTTAGTGGATACACAATACCCATCACTCCTCCAAAAGAGGTTGACGAAAAGAAATTGTTTGAAAATAACTCAAAAGCAAAGAATGCTCTCATGTGCGGATTAGCAGACAGTGAACTAGTAAAGATCATGAGCTGTAAAATGGCAAAAGAGATATGGGACAAACTGAGGAGTATTCATGAAGGAGACGATAAGATCAAGGAGGCCAAGTTATAGACACATCGAGCTCAGTTCGAAGCATTAAATATGAATGACGATGAAAACATTGAGGCATATATGCTGAGAGTTAATGGAATCATTAATGCGATCAGAGGACTCGACGAGGATATCGAAGACTCTGCCATCATGAAAAAGGTATTAAGATCTCTTCCTCAAAGGTTTGATTCTAAAGTCTCAGCGATAGAAGAAGCTAAAAATCTAAATTATTTTAGTATAGATGAGATGTATGGTTCTTTGACTGCATATGAGATGAGGATAGGAAGATCTAAACCCACAGATAGAGAAGCGGCTTTTAAAGCCCTTAAAGATAAAAATGCAAAACAAGAGTCCGAGGAAGAAGAGACATCAGATGAAATGGAAGCAAACTTTGTTAGAAAACTAAAAAGGGGAAAAGGAAAATATAGAGGAAAGCTACCGCTTAAATGTTTCAACTATGGAGGCGTTGGGCATTTTGCGACTAAATGTCCACTTAAAGAGAAGAACAAAAATGATGAAGGATCGCACCAAGAAAGAAGTGACTGGAAGAAGAAAATGAATTTCAGAAAAGGCAACTTCAAGAAGAAAAGTTTCATCTCCAAGAATGCCAGTTCATCAGAAGACAGCTTCGGTGAGGATTCTGAAGAGGAAACAGGTGAAGCTCTTTTCATGGCATTTGAAGAAGTAAAATCAGAAAAGGAAGGAGTGAACTCTGAAGTATGTGGTGAAAACCCTGAGGCTGAAGTAGATCTAGAAGGTGAGTTGATCTCTGCACTTGAAGAGTGGAAAATAGAGAGGAAAAAGAATAAGAAAATTTCAAAAAAGCTTGAGGATGCAAATGAAATCATAACCAGTTTGAAAGTACAGATAGAAGAATCCAAGAAAATCTCTGAAGATCTTGAAGTGCAAATAACCATGAAAATAGATTATTGCAGCAAGCTAGAAGAAGAGATTGTTGGTTTAAGAATGCAACTAGAAGAGATGAATAAGAAAATTAGTTGTTATCACAAATGTGAAGAAAGTTCTATGAAGCTGGATAAGATCATAAATGACCAAAGGCCTGCAGGCATCAAATTTGGTCTGGGTTTCGTCGAAGGAGAATCATCAAATGGATCAAAGGCCAGAAATGTAGAATCCATAAAGAATGAAGATAAGAAATAGGTTGATCAAGGAAAAACATCTCATGCAAAAGAAAGCAATAATGCCAGGCACGAAAGGAGAATTGACAATGATGGATTCACCAATGTCACACATCAAAGAAGAAGAAGACCTATGGCTCCTACGACAACATGGCAAAGACCATCACCCAGGTTCAATTATCCCTTTTCTGGTTTCTATTTTAAATGCAATGGCTATGGACATAAAATCTCAGACTGCAAATATAATGTAAGACCAAGGAATTTCACCAGTAGAAATGCTTTTTCTCCTCTGATGAATTATATAGTAGAATGTTATAACTATCATAATTTTGGGCACATTGCAAGAAAATGTAGAAGTACATTTGCATCAAATCAATTTTAGGGAAGAAAATTTCAACCAAATAGGATGAGACAAAATAGAAAACTTCTCGAAAAACATGCACAAGCTATTGATAAGGGAAAGGCAAAACAAGAGCCCAAAACTACTATCAAAACGGAGTGGAAAGAAAAAGAGCGACTTAAGGAAGAAAAGGAATCCTTAATCGTACAAACAACATTTAAAGCACGGAATAAATATGTACCATGGATACTTGATAGTGGATGCTCCAGTCATATGACAAGTGACAAACATAAATTTGAGAAGTTACAAAAATATGAAGGTGGTTCAGTAAAGTTTGGAAATAATGATGGAGCTAAGATAGTTGGCAAAGGTTCAGTTAAAATTAGTGACAAAAAAATTAAGTCAGAAGAAGTCTTGTTTGTGGATGGTTTGAAACATAACTTGTTGAGCGTAAGTCAGATTTGTGATAAAGGTCATGAAGTAGTTTTTATGAAGCAGGGTTGTGAAGTCAGAAAAACAAATAGTGGAAAATTGATAGCAACTGGATCAAGGACATCTGGCAACCTGTACACGCTCTCAGAGACTTCAGAAGGAGCTTGTTTTATTGGACAGGAAGAAGAAAATTGGTTGTGGCACAAGAGACTCGGTCATATCAGTTTTGATAATCTAGTAAAAATCACCTCAAAAAGGGCAAGTGAGAGATATTCCCACCATCAACAAACTCGCAAACAACATTTGTGCTTCATGCCAAAAGGGGAAGCAAACTAGAGTCACATTCAAAACAAAAGAGTACTACACAAGCAAACCTTTGGAACTAATACACACTGATTTATGTGGACCCATGAGAACACAAAGCATAAATGGTGACAAATATTTTATGTTGTGCATTGATGACTATTCCAGAATGACATGGATATTTTTCTTGAAGCATAAATCAGAAGCTTTTGATAGGTTCAAGACTTTCAAAAACCATGTTGAGAATGAAACAGGAAAGAGGATCAAATGTTTAAGATCAGATAGAGGAGGAGAATTCATTTCAGAGGAGTTTATAGAGTACTGTGAAAAATACGGTATTAGGAGACAGTTTTCAGCAGCTAGGACACCTCAGCAGAATGGAGTGGTAGAAAGAAAGAACAAGACAGTGCAGGAAATGGCACGGACTATGTTGGATGAAAGTAGAGTAGCAGACATATTTTGGAAAGAAGCAGTCCATACTACGGTGTATATCCAAAATAGGTACATGCTGAGAACACATGAAAGCAAAACTCCTTATGAGTTGTGGTTCGGTAAAAGGGCAACAACAAAATACCTCAAAGTTTTTGGCAGCAAGTGCTACATCAAAAGAACTGAAGATAATCTTGGTAAGTTTGAAGATAGAGTGGATGAAGGTATTTTTGTTGGTTATTCATCAAAAAGCAAAGCTTACAAATGCTACAACAAGAGGCTAAAGAAAATTGTGGACAGTGTCGATGTTAAATTTGATGAAGGTAGAGAACGAGTAATTAGCTATGAAAAGAACTACCCAATTTATGAAGAGGTTATTGAAGGAGATGAGGAAAATGAAATGGAAAAGATACAAAAAATTGACTCAGATGATTTAAGTTGTGATTCAGAAGTGGAAGAAAATAAGAAATTCAAAACAGTAAATGTGCAAAAAAATCATCCTAGAGAGCAAATAATTGGAGACCCCAAAGTTGGTGTTCAGACAAGAAGAAGAGTAGTAAGTAACTACTCTCTATTATCTAGCATTGAGCCCAAAAATGTTGCTGACGCAAGCAAAGATGAAAGTTGGATGAAGGCAATAAATGAAGAATTAGATCAGATCGAGAAAAATGAAACTTGGGAGTTAGTACCTAGACCTGCAAATAAAAATATAATCGGGACTAAATGGATTTTTTGAAACAAATTGAATGAAGACGGACAGGTAGTCGGAAATAAAGCAAGATTGGTATGTAAGGGTTATGCACAAGTTGAAGGCATTGACTTTGAGGAAACTTTTGCACCAGTAGCTAGACTAGAGGCAATTAGAATGTTTCTGGCTTTAGCAAGTCTACAAGAATTTCAAAGTTTATCAAATGGATGTGAAATCAGCGTTTTTGAATGGGAAACTTGAAGAAGAGGTTTATATTGAGCAACCAGATGGTTTCCAACTTGGTGATGATCCCAACTTTGTTTGCAAGTTGAAGAAAGCATTATATGGCTTAAAACAGGCACCCCGAGCATGGTATGCAAGGCTAGACAACTATCTCACCCAACAAAGGTTTAAGAAAGGTATGGTGGATAGTAATTTGTATGTCAAAACAGAAAATGGGCATCTTATTGTTCTTGTTGTATACGTAGATGATATCATATTTGGCAACAGCAAAGATGAGTCATGTAAAGATTTAGCAAATAAGATGCAGAAAGAATTTGAAATGTCAATGATTGGTGAACTTTCGTATTTCCTCGGGTTGCAAGTTAATCAAAATAAGAAGGGCATATTTATTTCTCAAGTTAAATATGTGAAAGAGATGTTAAAAAAGTTCACAATGGAGGATTGTAAGCCAGCTTAGCACTCCCATGACGAAAGGTTGCAAGTTGAGCAAGGATGACAAATCTCCACCTGTTGATCAAACCATGTACAGATCTATGATTGGGAGCTTACTGTACCTGACATCTACCAGACCAGATATTTTGTAGGCAGTATGCATGGTAGCACGATTTTAGGCTAATCCCAAGGAGACTCATGTGACAACAGTGAAGAGGATTCTTCGGTACCTCAAGGGTACTATGGAGTATGGGTTATGGTATTCGAAAGGTAAAGACTTCACCCTTATTTTGTATTTAGATGCAGATTGGGCAGGATGTGTAGATGACAGAAAGAGTACCAGTGGAGGTGCATTCTATCTTGGAGACAGATTGGTCACATGGCATAGTAAGAAACAAGAGTCAGTTTCTTTATCGACAACAGAGGCAGAATATATTGCAGCGACAACATGTTGTACGTAGGTATTGTGGATGAAACAAACCCTGAAAGATCTTGGTATTAGCTTTAGTGAGCCAATATCAGTTAAGTGTGATAACACCAGTGCCATTAACATCTCCAAGAATCCGGTTATGCATTCACGCACAAAACACATTGCTATCAGGTATCACTTTTTGAAGGAGAAAGTTGCGGAAGGTGAGGTTAAGTTGGATTTTGTTCCAACTACAGAGCAAGTAGCAGATATCTTCACAAAACCATTGCCCAAGGAAGTTTTTGAGTACCTTCACAATAAATTGGGAGTGGTCACACTTCCCAAGAATTGACTAGCTACAGGGATCACATTCTCAGGGGGAGCATTTAAGTATTTGATTATCTTTTTGCTCATGTTCATGATTTTTGCTAAGTGTAATAAATTTTGCCTGAGAATGTTGTGCATGGACTCAGGGGGAGTCTACAGTAGCCCTTTGGTATTATTGTCAAAGGGGGAGAAGAGTTACAAGAAATTGCACATGTGTTGCCAACAATTCCAAAGGGGGAGATTGTTGAGCAAGGTGCAACAACAGTATTGTCATTGTTGTCAACATAGTCAGATAGATCTATTGATGCAATGGACAGGAAGTTCAAAAGCTATTCAGATGCAGAAGATAGGAGTTCAAAGGTTATTCAGAGTATGTACAATGATTTTCCAAGAAGACCGAAGTGGCCCATATGCAAAAGATCAAAGAAAAATACAAGTAAGAAAAGTGTCGCGATATCATGACATATACAACAGGCAAGAAAAACTGTCGCAATTTCATGACATGTTGGAAGAGAAAAAAGAGAAAAACTGTCACGATTTCACAACATGTTGGAAGAGAGAGAAAAAGCAAGAAAAACTGTCACGATTTCATGACATGTTGGAAGAGAGAGAAAAAGCAGGAAAAACTATCACGATTTCACGACATGTTGGAAGAGAAAAATGCAAGTGGAAAAACTATTACGATTTCGTGACATGTTGGAAGAGAGAGAAAGCAGGAAAAACTGTCACGATTTCACGACATGTTGGAAGAGAAAAAGGCAAGTGGAAAAATTGTCGCGATTTCATGACATGTTGGAAGAGAAAGAGAAAGCAGGAAAAAGTGTCATGATTTCATGACAAGTTCGAAGAAAGAGAACAAGTAAGAAAAGTGTCGTGATTTCGTGACATGTCGCATTTTCATGACTAAAATAGGAGAGAGAAAGTAAGTTGGAAAAGTGTCACGATTTCATGACATGTCGCATTTTCACGACTAAAATAGGAGAGAGAAAGTAAGTTGGAAAAGTGTCACGATTTCGCGACATGTCACATTTTCACGATTAAAATAGGAGAGAGAAAGTAAGTTGGAAAAGTGTCGTGATTTCGCGACATGTCACATTTTCATGACTAAAATAGGAGAGAGAAAGTAAGTTTGAAAAGTGTCACAATTTTGCGACATGTCGCATTTTCACGACAAAAGTAGAGAAGAAGACTTCGAAGGCAGAAGTGTCATGATTTCATGACAAAAGCAAAGAAGTAAAGTACGAAAGCAGAAGTGTCGTGATTTCATGACAAAAGCAGAGAAGAAGACTTTGAAGGCAGAAGTGTCACGATTTTGTGACAAAAGCAAAGTTGAAGTCTATGGAAGCAGAAGTGTCACGATATCGCGACATGTATTTTCATGGGCCAAAGCTAAGAGAAAGAGCAGAGGAGAAATGTGTCATGATATCACGACATGTTGTATTTTTGCGGGTCAATGCAAAGAGAAAGAGTAAGGAGAAAAAGTGTCGCGATATCGCGACATGTATCATTTTCGCGGTCCGATGCAAAGAGAAAGAGAGAGAGAGAGAAAAAGTGTCGCGATATCGTGACATGTATTTTTGAGGGCCAAAGCAAGGAGAAAGAGAGAGAAAGAAAAAGTGTCGCGATATCGCGACATGTGTTTTTGCAGCAACAACAACAAAAGAAGCTACAGAGGCAGAAATGTCACGATTTCGTGACAGGTCATATGTGCGCAAGACAAGAAGAAGAACCCAACTAAAATGAGAAGTATGACAGTGGACCGACATCTCTACAGCATTTATAGGGGCAGATATAGAGTGAATTCATGCAGCTAAAATATGAAGAGTGAACAAAAGTCAGTGCGGCGGCTACAGGGACTGTTACCGAATGAAATCTTCGAGCGGTGGAATTACCGAATATCTTCATGAGTTGAAGCCGACTAAGACCGATGACAGCCGACTAAGATTAGGGTTTACATTTGTTATGCAAGCCGACTAAGATTAGGGTTTTCATCATGAAAATATTGTTATAAAAGGAGGGCTTTTTGGAGAATTGTTGTGTTGTTGAATAAGTCGTCGAATGCGTGTCGAAGTG
This sequence comes from Wollemia nobilis, assembly GCA_028583015.1. NCBI lineage: Eukaryota > Viridiplantae > Streptophyta > Pinopsida > Araucariales > Araucariaceae > Wollemia > Wollemia nobilis. The sequence continues at coordinate 174,482 of JAQPPZ010001094.1, forward strand.
TGAAATGTGGTCGTAAGAGCGCAGAAAATGCAGAAGCGATGAGATGATGGCGAAGTGCGCAAAGTGAGCGAAGAGTCGTTTTAAATTGTCCTGAGTGTGTCTGTGAGTGCGTAGAGAAGCGACTCAAAGAAGGCAAAGTGTGGCTGTAGATCGCAGAAGATGTGTTTGTTTCGTAAATAGTGAGAGAGATTGGGTAAGCAATAGACCAGTCAGGGTCTTGTAAAAGCGAAGGTATTTTTTTTGTTAAACTTCTAGATTCAAAATTGAAGTCCAGGTTGCATCTTGGCATCAGGGGTTGGTGCTCCTTCCAGTAGGTGCTAGTAAATCAGGGGTTGGTGCTCCTTTCTATTGGTGCAGATAAATAAGGGGTTGGTGCTCCTTCCAGTGGGTGCTGGTAAATTGATTGTAAAGTTGGTGCTTTGCAAAGGCTAGATTTGGATGGTAGTCCAAGCAGTCATTCTTGAGGAGTAGCCAAATTGGTGAACCTCGTTAAATCTTGTGTTGTGTGATGTTCTCTTGTGATACTTGCTTTATCTGGTTTTAAGGTTTCATTATTTTAGTTTTAAGAGCTATGAATTTAAGTTTAAAGAACTACACTGATTCACCCCCCCTCTCAGTGCCATTGTAAGACTAACAATGCTTCTGATGATCTAGTTATTGAAGTACCTGATCTAGATGACATAGGTTCTATTGCAGAGTTTGATGCTTGGTTCATGGTGCAACCTCCTTGGATACTAAGCTAGGTTGTGTATGATGCAGTTATCAGGGATGAGCCTAATGCTAGGTATCAAGGTCCTAGGTGGGTTAAGCACCACCGAGATAGTGGTGGTAGGAGGCAGTCTACCATAGAGCTACAACAACCTGAGGCAGATGTTGGGCACGAGGACAATGAGGAGGGGGATGACGGAGGCCATGGTGATGATGGAGGTCAGGATGGCAATAGAGGTGAGGGAGATGATGGAGTCTAGGATGATGATGGAGGTAAGGAGGGTGATGGTGGTGATGGTGAGGGAGAGCATGATGTTCCTCCTCACCATATAGAGGAGGAGTGGGGTATTCTATAGGCTGAGTGGGATAGTTTATATTTGGAGTTGACTCAGGTGAAGGGTGACTTGGCTCAGTATTCAGGCGAGGTAGATCAACTATAGAGTGAGGTGGACAATATTCATGATAGATCGAGTGTAGATGATATTACAACTCAAGATGCAGAGATCACGAGGCTATAGGGTGAGGTGAATCACTTGTAGGGCACAACATGCTCCTATAGGGGATGATGTTGCTACTTCCATTACTTCTCTTAGAGCGTAGATCTCTCAGTGAGTGGCTCACCAGGGTGTGGATTTAAGGACTATTCATCGGTAGGGTGAGCACATTGCTATGTTGGAGAACGCTCTACATGAGCGTAAGATTTCTCTCCCTATTTCTCCTTCTTCATCAATCTTGGGTGCTAACAGACAGACCGATATGAGCATGAGGAATCAGAGGCCATATAGCTCTCATGGTGTTTTGTCAGCACAGGGACCTCATAGGGGTCATGGTGGCACTAGCTAGTAGTGCCTTCTTGTCTTTTTTTCTTTTTATATTTTTTTTATGAGCCTCAGTGCTTTGATGTATACAGCCTATGGGAATTTTGTACTATGAGACTTAATTATATATATATACATGAATTTTCATATTTTGTATTATGTGTGTTTTATTGATGGATGTATGATGGACTTTGTTATCTTTAATGATTTTATTGCACTTGGTAATTGTAGACTTAGCTTGATCATCGTTGTTTCCTTTCCTTAATCATGGGTATGGATGTATGGTATTTATGGATTATGATTTGGAATGATGCAATGGATTTGGTGTAGGATGTATTATGTAGGATATTTTACAAAGACTCAGCCAATTTAGTGAGGCTAACAAACTCTTTTGATAATATTTTAGATCTCCATGATGCTAAGGTTATCCTAGCATTTTCAAATTTCTTTAGGGACCAATTGTGTGTGCAATGAAGTTTTTGCATCAGGAGCTAGGTTGAACTAATCAATTGTAGATTATACCAATAAGTTAGCTCATTCACGAGTTGTCCTTGATCTATATAAAAGAAGGTCACTATGTGACAGATGTGATGCCACACGTAAGAATACCTCATTTCCAAGCCGACTTGATGCCACCAAACATGTAATGAGGATCACTCCATGGTTTTCAAGACACTAAAAGTTCTAGGGATTCAAGCTCCTTTTCTTCTTTATTGCTTTTGATTTTTGAGGGATTGCTCATTTTGATGAAGAGCAAGGGATGTTATTGCTTTACTTTGCTCATTTTTAGGAGGAGAAAAAGGGAATTTTCTTTCTTTTTTGTATTTGGCGTATTGCTTTGGTACCCTTTTCGGGGTACTTGCTCTTTTTGGAATAGCAAGGGTTTTTTTTTTGGATACTCGCTCAATTTGATGAAGAGCAAAGAATTTTTTTTTCAGGGTGAAGGAGGAGCTTGTCCTTTTGCCAACTTTGTAGTACTCTAGACCATGTGCATAATTGTATGAGTAGGGAAAACTATTCACTTATGGCAATGGCAACTTTTGACTTCACTTTTCCCCAAGTTAACCATGTTTTTATGTGCATGATCCAATAGGAAACTTGATTGACCAGGAATAACCTGTTGCATCCAAAGACTATTCAATTTTCAATGGAGGTTTCTTGGGACACTAGATGTGGCTGAGTGATTAAAAATTATAGAATTTTGCTTAGAATGTAATGTACTATTATGACAAGTGCTTATTGTAGTGCTTGATGTGAGGTGCCCTTGATTAAGGCAAGTAAACTTGATGTACTAGGCCTTGCCATATTTTACCACATGATTTAATATAAATGAATGGTATGAACAAAAGTGCCTATATGAGATGCATAAAATGAAATATTTTTGATTATTTTTTTGTAACCATGTATATATACACATATTTACGAGTCACATTATGTATAAAATGCCTTTAGGTGCATTATGTTCAATGGCTCTGGTTCCAATTTTCCTTCCAAGATGGCAAGTCTATACGTTCCTGGATCCAACTTCTGTTTGATAATGTATAGACCTAACCAATTAGCCACAAATCAATCTCTCAAGTGCAACAATGAATTAGTATTTTGCTGGTTTTCTTTAAGCACAAGATCCCCTACTTGAAATTTGTGAGGATGCACTTTTGTGTTGTAAGCACATTTGATGCGGTCTTGGTATACTCGTAGATGTTCTAGGGCACTAATGCGACTTTCATAAATGAGTGTAAATTGGTCAAGATGTGCTTGTATAGTTGTGTCATTTTCCATGAATTCATGTAATACGATTTGCAAGGAAGAAATCTCAAACTCAAGAGGTATAATTGCTTCAACACCATAGACTAGTGAAAAATGTGTTGCTTCCATTGGTGTTCTGATGCTTGTTCAATAAGCCCATAGTGCCAAGGGAAGTTGAGTGTGCCAATATCTATGATTTTCTTTAATGATCTTCTTGAGGATGGTTATCACTATTTTATTTGTTGCTTTAGCTTATCCATTTGATTGTGGGTAGTAACGTATTGAGAAACTGTGTTAAATGTTGTATTTGCTACATAAGGCTTGAACATCCTTATTCTTAAATGACTTGCCATTATCATAGATGATCTTGGAAGGTATCCAAAAATGATATATAATATACTTAAGTATAAACTATGCTATTCAAGGTCTAGTCATAGTGGTCATTGGTATTGCTTTGACCCATTTAGTGAAGTATTCCATGGCAATTATGATGAATTTATGTTGTTCTGATGAGGTAGGTGAATTTTTTCCAATAAAATCAAGACCCCATTGTGAAAAGGGCCAAAGGCTTTGAATAGGCTATAAAGCTTACAATGGTACATGAATTAAATTGGCATGATGTTGGTATTTTTAATATTTCTAAACATATTGACAACAATCACTTTCTATGGTGGGCCAATAATATCCCATGCACAAAATGCACTTTGCAATGGCCATTCCACTAAAGTTACCACCACAAGTACCATCATGGGCTTCTATAATAGCTTGTTGTGCCTCAACGGGATCTAGACATCGTAGTAGTATTCCATCATAGCCATATTTATACAACATGTATCCCAAGAGAGTAAAACAAGCTACTTTCTATTTGAATGTTCTTTTTGCATCTCTCATAATTTCTATTGGGAGGATCTCAAACTTTAGAAAGTCTCTGATCTCATCAAGGTAAGAATTGTATGGTTTAACGTGGACCAAATAGATACTCTTCTCACCTTTAGACTCTACTCTTTTGATTACTGGTTTAGACACAGTTGTTATGATTAGCAGTTGAACTTCTCCATGTTCATTCTTAGGTACCAAGGATCCCAAATAGGTCATTGCATCCACAAATATGTTTGTTGAATGATGCAAGTTACTAATTTCATACCAGTTAAATTTCTCTAGCAACATCATTGCTACTTTGTGATATTGTTTCAAGACTGGTTCTTTGCATTGGTATTCTCCTTTTACTTGGTAAAAAACTAGTTGAGAATCACCAAAGATGCTTAGTCATTTGATACCCATAGTTATAGTTGATTGAAGCCCCAAAATTAGAGCTTTGTACTCTGCATTATTATTTGTGCATGTGAAGTCGAGTTTGAATGATAAAATTACTGAACACTTAAAATGTATAAAATCACACAGAGATAGAGATATTGCCAAAAATAAAATCCTTTTATATTGATATTTTGATACAAACTTACAAGCTTTGAATTGCCCCAAGTGTCTTTGAAGTAATGTTACAATGTGTCTCATAATGATACAATTTCTTCCTAGGGAGATCTTCCAGGCTCTCAACAATATACATTATTCCTATGATCTTCCACTACAACTTCAAAGATGAGTGGGATTCTGTATCCAACATGGACCACTCCAGCTTTAGTAGCCTTCTCAATGTACCTATAACCTACACACATTCAAACCAACAAAGAGTCAATAACACCTATAGATGAAGAAGTAAGACCAATGCTACACATAAAAAACCTGAGCTAGTAATTACGAAATGCAAATCACAACATATAATAATATAAAAGCCTTACTAAACACAAAATTACCGATCTCTGTTGTCATACTCTCAGATCTATGAAATCATGGGTGCACGATGGCAGACTAGAAATTGCAAATGCATGATCATGAAACCACGGATGAATGATTATGACTGTGAAACTATGGATGGGAGGTTTAGGCTGAAGCACATGTTACCTCAGGAGACGAGCCTTCGATATCTGATACAAATTTTTTTGGTGATCTACTCGGGGTCTCTGAAGAACACAAGTTTATACTGAGAGGGGGGTGAACAGTATAAGACCACTTTTTAATTTCTTTCCAAATCAATATCAATTAATGTTATTATTTGCAATAACAAAATATAGCAGTGTGCATTAATAACTCAGATAGCAGTAGTAAAAAAGAGCACAAGTCACCACACACAATTGAGACACAAGATTTAACGTGGTTCCCCCAATGTGGGATACTCCACCAGATAATATCCTTATAATATTTCACACAGAAATAAGGATCCTTATCCAATACAATGATTTTTTTGATTTGATCAAAGCTAGGCAATAAAAAGTTCATGCAAAACTTGTCCAAATTTGAATAACAAGCTCACACAGAACTTTTCCAAAACTGAATAACAAGTTCACACAAAACTTGTCCAAAACTGAATAACAAGTTCACACAGAACTTGTCCAAATATGAATAACAAGCTCACACAGAACTTTTCCAAATCTACTCCAAAAATATCACCAAGAACTTGTCCAAATCTACTCTAGCAAGCTCACCAAGAACTTGCCCAAAATATGCTCCAACAAGCTCACCAAGAACTTGTCCAAATATGCTCTAGCAAGCTCACCAATAACTTGCCCAAAATTTGCTCCAACAAGCTCACCAAGAACTTGTTCAAATCTGAATAACAAGCTCACACAGAACTTGTCCAAAACTGAATAACAAGCTCACACAAAACTTGTCCAAAATTGCTCCAACAATCTCACCAAGAACTTGTCCAAATATGCTCCAACAAACTCACCAAGAACTTGTCCAAATCTGCTCAAGTAAGCTCACCAAGAACTTTTCCAAATATGCTCGAGAAAGCTCACCAAGAACTTACCCAAATCTACTCTAGCAAGCTCACCAAGAACTTGCTCAAATCTGTCCACAAATATATCCCAAAACTGTCCACAAAGTTGTCCACAAAGCTGTCCAAAACTATCCACAAAGCTATCCCAAAACTGTCCACAAAGTTGTCCCAAAACTGTCCACAAATATGTCCACAAAGTCTTCTCAAAGGCTCAATCAATCATGCTCAAGTAGCACTCAAATATCATCCATAAATCTATCAAGGCAAAGCTCAAAGATGAACTCAACAATGAATGGCAATGTACTCTTCAATGGATGACAACAATGATCCACAATGATCTCAACTCAACTCAACTCAAATCAATCTCAACTCAACTCAAGTCAACTCATAGAAGCATAAAGAGAATTGTTAGACTCAATATGTTCTAAGCTCAATATTCAACTCAACTCAACTCAAATCAATCTCAACTCAACTCAAGTCAACTCATAGAAGCATAAAGAGAATTGTTAGACTCAATATGTTCTAAGCTTAATATTCAACTCAACTCAACTCAAATCAATCTCAACTCAACTCAAGTCAACTCATAGAAGCATAAAGAGAATTGTTAGACTCAATATGTTCTAAGCTCAATATTCAACTCAACTCAACTCAAATCAATCTCAACTCAACTCAAGTCAACTCATAGAAGCATAAAGAGAATTGTTAGAGACTCAATATGTTCTAATCTCACTCTCAACTCAACTCAACTCAAATCAATCTCAACTCAACTCAAGTCAACTCATAGAAGCATAAAGAGAATTTTTAGAGACTCAATATGTTCTAATCTCACTCTCAACTCAAATCAGAATTATGGAATAGTTTGTTTCATGTAACTTGACCAATCACCTCACACAATCACTTGACTAGGCTCAATCAACTCAACTCAACCAATCACCACAAGGGACTACTCTTTCTCACAAAAATCCTAGTCCAAGCATGTATCAACCAACTCAAATGTTTTCAACAATGCTCAACCACAAATCTCACATAACAATGATACTCATGTTATTTTCAAGTTCTTTCACAACCAATGGGCTTCAATGACTATGCTTGTAAAACAAGGTTTAAACATAACTCTCAAACCAGAAAACCTTGAAGCATTCAACCAACCACTTTCGAAAAGGAAACCACAATCAATCCTTTTCACTCCAATGATATTTCAAAAATCAACCACCATAAAAAATCAATAGGATAATGTGCCCATACCTTTTTGATGCCAATAAGTTATCCATAAAATCTGCCACACTAAACACAACTTTCCTTTCCAATATCAATAAGGATTAGTGGACTTCAAATAATAATCACAAGATAGGCATAACTCAATCTACACCCTTTTACTCCAACTCTATAAACACATCCACCAAAGTCTTTTTTTAATAAAAACCCTTATCAAAAATAATAATCAATAAGGCTCTCAAAAATATTTTATAACAAATCCTTATTTCTCTTAAATATTAATTTTCAATTTCATGAATATCAAAATAAATCAACAACTCCTCCACCTCTAAAATAATAATCACAACCCTTATAAAAATAAATTTTAATTAAAAACTTTAATTATTCCTTAACCACCTTATAACTCCTATCCTAGGGCATCAACGAAATTAATTAGAGCAAAATGTAATTACCTCCTCAAGGGGATTCAAACCCCCAAATTGCACACACCGCGAGCGCCTTAGCCATGGCTAAGGTTGCCACATGAGCTAGCCACTCGTTCGAAGGAAAAAAGGCATGATGTGCCTTAAGTCCTTCCTCACTTCCACGCAAACCAAAAGCACTTCGAGTGCTTTCCTTCCAATGCCTTTGAATGCAGTCAAGGAGATTTGAACCTTGACGTAAAGAACTTCCACATACCTTAACAAAAATCCAATTGCCAATGAAACACTCTGCCCACAATGTCTTGGGCTTTCGATCACCCTTGTATTTATTCATTGTCTCCCTTTTCAAAATTATTTTCTCACGAGCTCTCTTCGGATGCTTAGCAAACGATTAACATGAGCAAACATGAATTTCAAATGAACCTTAGGATCCCCATTTATATAGTCTTCTCCTCATTTTTGATGATGTCGACGCATTATTGATTTTCCCTCTTTCTTTAGACGTTAGCACTAACTTTAATTTTAATTTTAAAATTAAAATTAAAATTTTAAATAATTAAAATTTAAACTAAATATTTAAAATTAAATATCTCCATCACCGGGGCACCTTTTTCGACAAAACAAAAGGCCAACCTGGGTTTTAAGAAAATTCCATTTCAAATATGCCATCCATGGTTTTAAATAAAACCTTTTAATTTGCCTGCCTTGGTTTTCACAAAAACCCTGATTTTATCCATGCTTTCCAAAATATCATTTGCCTACCAAAACTCAAAGTGATCCATATGCCACCAATGATTCATGTGACATCAATGACAACATAAAATAACTCAAATTGCCAACAGTCTTGCTCAATTTCAATAGCCTAGCGGTATATTAATTCAACTCCCTTAGTTTTGTGGGGTAAGGGTGCCTTTATAAGCCCCTTTGGGTTTTGGAGGGAAATGAGAGATGACAAGCCTGGATTGCCAAGTGGCAATTCTGGGCTACCAAATGGAGGGAATAACTATATTGAGTCACTTAGTGTGCCTAAATTAACTAGGGTGAAGTGGTTGCAGGTGAAGTGGTATGTGAGATCCTATCCTATGTGAAGGGACAAGAGAGATAGGGTGGATGAGATTTGGCATGGGTGCTAGGTGAAGTGCCTAAGACACATGTCCAATGGGTAGGTAGGGTATCCTAGGGGAATTTTCCAAATTTAATAAATCTAGAAAATAAGATCATGTGCAGGGTTTTATATGCCTAAGTTGGAACTTAGGTATACAGTTTATTATGCTATATTTTCAGGTGGGATGGCAGATGTGGGTTTCATGGGTGCTAAATTTTGGTATCTACAAAGTGTTATATTTTCGTAATCAACTCCTTGATATCATTTTTTTTGTACACAAGCTCGCTCACACACATCACACCCCACGGTGGTTTGAATCTGGGTCTCTCGAAAGAAAGCCCTAACCACTCCTTGACATCATTTTGATTAAGAGATAAAGTCTCACTTGTCTAGTTGCCTTCTAAAGTTTGAATTTCACCAAGATGAAGAATACCATGTTTGGTTAAATTATTTGCTACCCAATTTTCTTCTCTATAAATATGGTCATATTTCCAAGAGATTTCCTCCAATAATAAATGATGGATATTAGCAATAACCTTATTTTTATCCAATCTCCACATCTATTGTTGTTGATAGCATTAATGATAATTTATGAATTCCCCCTTAGTTGAAACATCTTTCTATCCATTTTTTGTTGCAATTTTAATCCCTATAAGAAGTGCCCTAGCCTATGCATAGTTATTAGTTGTAGTTCCATATAATTTTGAGTAAGTGAGGAAAATTTTGCCTTCATTATTTTAAAAACACCACCTCCACTAGTTTTTCTTGGATTTCCTTTAAAAGCACCATGAAAATTAATTTTGATAAACCTAATTTTTGAACATTTTCACTTTACCCTAGATCAAAGTAGATCCTTTGTTTTAATGCCATTATCGCATATGACTCTTCCATGTATGTTAAAATCCTATAACCAAGTTGTTACCACATTTTTTTCTACACTTGAAACTTTCCATGATGAGCACCATATCTATAAGCATTCTACAAGAAAGGTAATAATACAATTTCAAACTTGAGCATTGAGATTTATTTTTAAAAATTCTATTATTTCTTTCAAGCCATAGATTCTTACAAATAATGATAGGGCTAATTCTAATTCTCCACATAATACTTAATGCTTTAGCTTTGAAATAATTAATCCAACATTTCATCAACTTTTTCGATGTTGATGGAGCTATCTAATATATTTTCATATTTTTAAAAATAATCCCAAATGGTGTGAGGATACTTAATGCTTTAGCTTTGAAATAATTAATCCAACATTTCAACTCTTTCAATGTTGATGGAGCTATCTAATATATTTTCATATTTTTAAAAATAATCCCAAACGGTGTGAGCAAAGGGACAATGAAGTTTTTAAAAATAATCCTAAACAGTGTGAGAAAAGGGACAATGAAGAAGTAAATGATCTAATGTTTCTAAATTCTTCTCACACAAGGCATATCTAAAAGGTTCATGATACCTCTTCTTTGCAAACTCTCTCTTGTAAGAATCTTGCTTTGAACTATTAACCAAAGGAATGTTGAGGCCTTAGGGAGAGTTTCTAGTGACCAATTATTCTTCCAAGGAAAATATTTGATAGTAAGAAATTTTGATTGCTCTAAATCCTCATATTCTAACTTTACTGAGCATCCAACATCTTTTGATAGATTCCAAGCCAACTCATCCTTTCTTGTAAAAATTAGTAAATAAAACTCTTGAAGCATACTTTGAAGTTCATCTATAATTTGTTTGAGTTCCTCTCCTTCAACAAGGTTACTAATAGAAATCCATGATCTGGATTTGTTGCTCATATTAATATAGTCTTTGACCTTTGGATCTTTACAAGCTAGGCATGCCCAAGCCAATGGTTGTCATTTTGAGTCAAATTTAAGAAGATAAGGCTTTAGTCAAGCATCAAACCAAATATTTGTATAATTTTCCTCATTGACTAACCATTTAATATTTTTTTTATCAATTGTAAACTATTTGATATGAAGTTCCATATTGACGATCCTTTGGGTAGGATTATTTTCCTTAACTTCATTACATCAATAGAACCTATATATTTTTGAAATAATTATTTTACCCAATTCTTTCTTTGATCTCTAAATAGTCTCCACCCAAGCTTTGCCCCTAATGCCAAACTCATAAGTCTGTAATTCGGCAAGCTTGTTCCTCCAACATTATTTCCTTTACAGAACCTATCCCACTTACAAAGAGAAAACCAAAATTTTTCCTTGCATCCTTTCCAAAGAGAGTCTCTTTAAATTTTATCAATATTTGATGTTATACTTGTTGGAAATCTTGAAAGTGGCATCATATAAATAGGAATGGATTGTAATGTAGTTTGTATGATTTATATTCCTACCATGTTTAAGAACCTACCTTTCCAACCTACCAAACAAGCTTTCATTCTATCCAAACAAGAGATCTAAAGCTCATTTTCATTTCCTTTATGATACAAAGGAATACTCAAGTAGGTTAATATAATTTCTTTAATTTTAAACCTTAAAATATTCACAATAATTCATTGTAAAAATAGGGTATTTTTAATGAAAAATATAGGGTTTTGTAGTACTAATCAATTGTCCACTAGCCTTATTATAGAATTATAGTATTGATTTAAACTCCATGGCCTCATCGATTGAGAGATGACCCCAAAAAAAGTGTCATCAATAAATTGTAGATGAGATTCAAAGAGATCATTTTTTGCAATTGTGGGTGAAATTTTATGCCTCTTCATCCACTCTTCCTTTTTGAGAGTGATGATGTATTAGATTTGCCCAATTTTAGAAGCGCCTTGATGGGAGAAGCAGACTGCCAAAATCATAGGAATGAGTGGAAGACCAAAATCTTCAGGACTGGTATTGGATAGAAGAATGGGTAGTGACATGCATAAAAGGAGGATCCAAAATCCTCGTCCTGACCATTGGAAAAAATAATGGGATCTGAAATACCTGGATAGAAGGATTGAACTACAACATAGTAATCATTGGCCCCAAGTTCCCATCCTAAAAAATGGATGGAACTGTAGGGAAGCAACATCAAAATTTTGAGCCGAATCCTTTGTCCTCAAAATATGATGAGCGAAAGATTAAGAAAATGGTGCATCCCTAATTACAGTTGACATCACAAGGAAGGAAGCTATAGACTGGACCATTAATGAGTACAACCACCCTAGTACAAGCTGACAAGAATCAAGTAGAAGAATGAAGAACCTGCAATGATCAGACAAAATTCTCAGATTATCAAAGGGGTAGAGTAGATGGAATTTATTACCCAAATAGGTCCGATAAAAGTGATCAAGGATCCAAATCTATGTAGAAAAATCTAACTCCCTCCGAAAAGCTGCCATTATTTTAAAAATAAGAATATTAGTTGATATTTTGACTATTCCAAAATCACCCCCTGCCTAATACCATCATTGTTGTAATTTAAATTCAATGTAAGATCATCTATAAATAGAAAAATGCTTGCCATTCCAAAGGGTGGCTCTATGACCTTTACAATTCATATGTAATCTTTCATTGCTTGTAAATAATAGCGAAATACTATTTGGTCTCTCGATTTGTCTTTCTTTCATTTTTTGCCTTTGCATGAGTATTTATTTTTTTGATGGTTGCTTGAGTTGGTCCACTTAATTTTACTATCTAGATTTTGTAGATTTTATTGGGTGGCTTTGGAATTTGTATTAACCACTGGGCATTGGGGTTTATTTATGTCAAATCCAATCGAATGGGAGTGCTCTAATTTTATTATATGGATTTCATGCACCCTCATGCTGGTTCTAGAATTCACCCCTGTACGTCAAGCCAAAGGAGGAGTGATTGGAAGGGTAGGTTAATCTGTTAGGTGGTTCATTGGTTTGCACTGATGATTTTGGAGGAGTGTGTCTTGATGCAGCTACACCCCAACCTTATCAGTTTTAACTATGACCTCCTTTCATTTATTTATCGCTCCCTTTTACCCATTTTCCCCATTATGACGTAGATAGTTGGAACTTCAAGAGCCATCCTTCTTTGGATATCGACTGTCTCTACCTCTCTAGGGGTAGGGTGGTCATTCAATGTTGGTCAGGAATCTTTGAACATGCCTCCTGATCATTTGATGTTGGTTTTTGTACCAACATTTTTTGGTGACTCTATTGAGAAACTCAATGAGTTTTTGTGTTTAAGGAAATAAGAGTATGGTGATTCTCTGGTTTATCCAGATCTTGGAAAATCACCTAATGAATATGACTGAGTAGCATCGCCATATCATAAGATCAGTTGCCCTTTTTGTGCCAATATTTTTCATTTCTTGAAGAACTCATGGTTTAATGATTAGCCTTGACCTTTCTAGTAGATAAAGTATGCTCATATGGTGACTCCAACCTAGTGGTGTGATTCATAGGTTTTGAGGGACTGGTGCTTCAGTGGCCTAGCCAAGTTGCCCTAGTTGGTATGATCAATATTCTCTTTGCCTTCCTAATTTACATGATATCCCTGAAGCTACATTGAAATTTCTACCAAGTTATGATGGTGTTAGTGTATGTGTGAAGGCACATCTAGAAAATATGGCTTCTCTGGATACCCTTCACAATATCATGTACATGGATATCATGATTAGGTTGTTGGTTGATTCTCTTTAGGGCAGAGCATGACTTTGGTATAAAACCCTACAGTCTGAAAGCATCTTCACATCGACATATTTGACTAGAGCTCTCCTAGAGGCATTTTTTGAAATTGAGGATGTCTTCCAACTACTAACTTGGCTCAAATTTATCAAGAGAAACCCTCTTGAGAGTGTGGCAGACTTCAACATCCGGTTTATTAGCAATTGGAAAAAAATTCCAATCCCACTTCTCTTATCCTTAGCCAAGATTACCTGTTCTACATCAGGACCTTCAGTCATGATATGGTGCTCCTCTTGTGTCAATATGCAAAAAAAAATGTTTCCAAATTTATGAGAAATCCATCAGATCTAAACAAACATTAGAAGAAAGGCAACAACCATTACAACTTTGCATGAGTATCTACTCCTCAAAGCTTGTGCTGAATAAGAAAATTGGGACATTACTAGAAAAGGAGTTGTCTATAGGACTAGTGCAACAATATGGTCTCAAAAACATGTTCCTTGATAGGTCACCACCCAAAATGTGGAAGAAGGTGGTAAAAGTGATTTCCATATGAAGTTTTGAAGGCTTGAATACCAAAAAACTCAGGCAGATCAAGAAGAGTTGCATTATTATCATAACTATGAGCTTGCATAAACAATGTTCATACAAGCATAGGCTCAGGCATCGAAGGTTCAAATTTGCTTAGCACGTTGTATTTTTATGGTAAGTAAATAAAGTTGTTCCTTATGCATAGCCATTGGTAATATGTCATCATGTTGTTTGGAACTTGCAAGAATTTTGCTCCAAAAAGGATTTTCCAAAGGGATCTCTTGGAAATGTAACATTCCATTTCGTCTTCATATTGTCTTCCTAATTTTTTGTTCCTCTATATATTGTAATTGTAACGCTATAGCCCAATTGATACATTCAACAATTATCAAGGTCTCTTAACTTATCCTTGGGAGCTTCAACAAGCCTTGGAACTCACAAGTGCAAACACAAGGTAAGGTGATGCTATAAATAGCCCTTGTGATGGGATACAAATGAGACAATAAAGTGTAAACCATGAATCTTGGTTGAATCAAAATGGCCTCATGGTTAATAATAGTCAATAAAAGAGGATCATTGTTGGATTGTGTGAAGAAGAAGGTTTGGGATAGAAGAGATAAGAAACATTGGCAATATGTCTACTCTTGGAATATCTTAGGTCTTCGATGGGTTATGTTTAGGGGGACTCAATCTATAATAATACCTCATGGAGAACGACTTAGGCCCCATTAGTTTCACTTGATAGGCTAAAAATTGCTTTTCTCTTTGCATCTCCTCGTTTCCCCACCCTTTCTTCCCCTCTGCCATCCTCTCCCCCTTGTTGCTTGTAATTCTACTAGTTGGTAACAAAGTTTTTCTTATCTCTATCTTTCCCTCTTTCCCCTTATCCTTGTGCATGTTTCACAACAATATTTTCAAGTATTTTCTTGTTGTTTCCACTTCTTGTCTTCCTACTGCTCTTGTTTGTAGTAATTCTCTCTGTGTTAGCTACCTCGATCGTGTCCATCTAGATTTTTTTTTTTTTCCCTTTTTTATCTCATTGGTTGTGCCCCTTAATTTTTCACTTTCTTCTTTGACACCTTTTCATACCCATATTTCCCCCCACCATCCTCATTTCTATGTCTATATGATTTTTTGTCTGGTTTCTTTTTCACAAGTTAAAAAACCCCTGAAAGTCACTAAGAATATGGGTGAAATTTTGTGCATCTTCACCCACTCTTCCTTTTTTAGAGTGATGACATCTTAGAGTTTCCAAATTTTGAAAGCACCTTGATGCGAGAAGTAGACTACCAAGACCAGAGGAATGAGAAAAAGAACAAAATCTTCAAGACTGGGATCGAACGAAATAATGGGTAGGGGCATGCTCAAAATGAGGATCCAAAATCCCCAACCTAACCATTGGAAAGAAGAATAGGATCTCAAATCCTCGGATGGAAGGATTGAACTATAGCATAGTAATCACTATCCCCAAGTCTTCATCCTCAAAAATAGACGTAACTCTAGAGAAGAAACATCAAAATTTTGAGTCAAATCTTTCATCCTCAAAAAATGATGAGTGGAATATTGAGAAAATGATGCATCCTTGATAGAAGTTGATGTCACAAGGAAGGAAGTTACAAATTGGACCATTAATGAGCATAGATACCCTGGTAAGAGATGAAAAGGAGCAAGTAGAAGTACGAATAATCTGCAATGATCAGACATACTTCTCAAATGCTCAAAGGGGTAGAGTAGATGGAATTTATTACCCAAACAGGTTCGAAAAAGTGATCAAGGGTCCAGATATATGCAAAAAAATTAAACTCCCTCTAGCCACCATTCTTTTAAAAATAATAATATCAGTTGATCTTCTGACAATTCCAAAATGATCCTCCCATATAATACCATCAATGTTGTAATTTGAATTCAATGGAAGATCATCTATAATTAGTGGAATGCTTACCATTCCAAAGGATGGCTCTACGACCTTTACAATTCATATGTAATCTTTCATTACCTGTAAATAATAACAAATTACTATTTGGTATCTCAATATATCTTTCTTTCTTTTTCTGCCTTTGTGTGAGTATTTATTTCTACGATGGTTGCTTGAGTTGGTCTGCTTAATTCTGCTATCTAGATTTCATGGGTTTGATTGGGTGGTTTTGCAATTTGCATTCACCACTAGGCATCGAGGTTTATTTCTATTAAAGCTAATCATATGGAAGCACTCTAATTCTGCTATTTGGATTTCATGCACCCTCCCACTTTTGGAATTCACCCCTGTACGTTGAGCTAAAGGATGAGTGATTGGTAGGGTGGGTTGATCTGTTGGGTGGTTCACTGGTTATTTACACTGGTGACATTGGAGGAGTATGTCTTGATGTGGTTGCACCCTATCCTTGTTAGCTCTAGCTATGACATCATTTCCTTTCTTTCTTGTTCTCTTTTCCTTATTTTTCCCATTGTGACGTAGATAGTTGAAACTTCAGGAGCTAGCCTTCTCTAGATATCGATCGTATCTACCTCTCTAGGGCCGAGGCAACCGTTCAATATTGGTAGAGAATCTCTGGGTGTGCTTCCCACTCATTCGATGCCAATTTTCATTCCAAAAACAAATTGAATACCTTTTATTTTTCCTTGGATAAATCTCTCCTTAATGCATCCACAAGAATAATGAACATACAAGGAGATAGTGGATCATCTTGGTAAAGTCCACAAGATGACTTGGAGTAATCAAGAGGAGAATCATTGATCAAAATAAAATATTTTGCAATGCTATAACAATATTTAGTCAGTTCATACCAACTATAATCAAAACCAAACCGTTTTAGAATGTCATGTATATGAAAACTCTAGGAAACCCTATCATGTGCTTTGTTCATATCTAATTTTGTAAGCATACTTAAATTTTATCATGGAATGAAGAGAATGTATGGCCTCTTGTGTAATATTTATACCATCAAGAATTTTTTACAATGAACAAAACCACATTGTTCCTATGAGATAACAAAATCTAGAATGCCTTTCAAATTATTTGGCACAAATTTTAAAATAATCTTATAAATCATATTATAAAGGCTTATTGGATGAAAATTATCAAAATATTTTGTCTTGCATTTCTTGGGAATTGATGTAATAAAAGTGACATATCATTTATTATACCCTTCCTTTTCCAAACCTCTTCAACTACAACTAATATATCACTCTTCAATAAATTCCAAATTTTTTGAAATAAAATTGTAGGAAATCCATTAGGGCCAGGTGCCTTGTTAGGATGGAAAGATAAAATTACTTCATGTAGCTCCTCCATAGATATCTTCATCAAATTTTTATTTTTTTCCTTGTGTGATAATTGATGTAATATTTTGCACAAGCTTATCCTATGGCTCCTTATCTTGCCTAGTATCTAACAAAATATTTTTGAAATAATTAATTGCTTCCTTTATTATATCTTCTTCTTCCTCAATATTTCTTCCATCTAGAGTTAAAATATTTTTGATGTAATAAAAAGAAAATTTTGTTTTTGTCGTAACATGTTTTTTTTTGTATTTCTATCTCCTTTCTTGAGCCATTTATCCTTAGATTTTTGGAACCAATATGATTCCTTTTTCAATGCATTATGATAATTGAAAAGTAGTTGTTTTCCTCTCATATAAGAATCATAATACATTCCATTGGTTTCTACTATCTCTTGTAAATTTTTGAGCTTGGATTCAATTTCTAGAGTTTCCTCAATGCATCTTTTATCCCATGCATATTGAAAACTTGAAGGACTAACATCCTAAAGTCTATTTGAATTGAAAAACAAAGCAAAATATGACATTGATTTATACCATCGTGGAATACCACAATTCATTTTCAAAGGAGATAAAACATTGTTGAAATCACCCCCAAGAATCCATAGATTACAATGAATCATTCATTATGTTTGATAAAAGTTTGTTGAGATCCTTATAACATCTTTCACAAGTAAATATAGTTGGATCATATACATTTATAAATCTAACTTTGATGTTTTCCTCTTTCCTACAAAAATAGTCTAGCAACTCATTTACTTTTTGCTTCTAATAATTACCCATCCCATTTGCATTTATCCCATATTGTTGCAATATTGCATGAGACTCCTATAGAAGAAACTACAAGATAACCACTCATATTCCAAATATTTTTAAGATCATCTCTACATTCCTCACTACTTAATTTTGTTTCTTTTATTAAATAAGCTTAGGACTCTAGCAAACTATCAATTCCTTAATAACTCTTTTTTAGAAGTCTTATTCATACCCCTAATATTCGATGGTATCATTTTCATAATCATCACTTTTTTATTTTAGTGGGCTTAACCCCACTTCTTGTTAACACCTATGATATTTTTATTTGTCTTCATAAATCAATATTCTTTTGAGTTTCTTTTTATATTTGTTCATGCTTTGATGGCATACCTCTCCTTTCCATGTTCCCACTAACACTCTCATATTCATAAATCTCTTATACTTTTTCATATTGTCCATAATGAGACTTATCTTCTAAAGATTTATGTTGCCCTAAAGAATATGAAATGCAAGGAATAGCCTCATAAACACTTTCTTCTTTATGTTGTTCTAAAAACCTTAAAAGTGCATGGATGATCCTCCATAGTCATTACTTTCTTATGCTTCATCAAAAATCCTAAATTTCCTTGGATGTCCTACATATGCTTTTCTTTATTGTGGTGCTATTGAAACCCTATAATAACCTTGACCTCATTCACCTTATTTGCTTTAAAATTTATCTCCTCATCTTCCTTTGCTTTAAAATTTGCCTTTCCATCTTCCTTCACACCTTTGAATCCTTCTGTATTTAAACTTGTATATTGTACTTCCTCATACCTTGTGTTATTTTTTATTCTTATGGTTTATTTAAGTGAACTATAATAGCCTTTGTCATTTAATGACACACAAGGATTTTTCTTGCTACTTTCCTAGGAGTGGAAAATAATTGCTTTGGACCCACTTCTCCTATGATACAAGCTCCTTGTTTCACATTAAAGGTTGCATCATACCCAAAATTTCTCTCTTTCTCCATCATTTTCAATTTACAATCTCTTGCCATGTATCCGATTTCATGACATTTGTGACATTAGAATGCAATGTTTTCATAAAATTCTCTTGCCTTAGATTTAATCCTAATGGACTGTGGTAAAGGTTTTAAAATATCCATGAAAATGCATATTCAAGTGTATCCAACATGGACTACAATGGGAGGATGGGAGGCGGGAAGGCAGGCGAGGATGGGAAGCGGGAAGCGGGTGAGCGAGCGACAGGAGGCGGTAGGACGGAGGTGACTGTGACGGGTGAGGGCCCAGGTGGAACCAGTATGGGCGAGGCAGACTCTGACGTTGTAGGGGCCCAGGAGGGTGGGCGTAGTGGGCAAGGGAAAGATCCTCCCGACAAGGGGGTTTCTTTAGGTGGTGCAACCCTGAAAGGTTCCTATGCTCATGCGGTGAGGCCAGGAACCCCAGACAGTCACCTCAACCAGGAGCTAATCCCTTCAGGCGAAGACCTTGTCATCCCTGAAGACCTCATGGAGAGTTTCCTGGAGCTCAAAAAGTTTACTCTGATTGGCAAGTTTCTAGGAGGGCGACCAGACATGGAGACCATCCAGAAATGGGCCTTTGGCAAATGGAGAACCAATGGTAACATGGAGATTGTGGCGCTCTCTCGGGGGTTTTTTGCCATCCGACTAAACACTCAAGAGGATTTCTGCAACATTTTGGCTGGGGGACCCTGGTTTCTAGGGTGCAAAAGTATTTTTCTCCGGAGATGGGGAGAGGATTTCAACCCGGAGACCCAAAACATAAATATAGCTCCGATATGGGTAAGGCTTTCGAACCTTCCTTTCCAGTGCTGGCATGAGAATGTCATTAAAGGGATAGCTCGCTCCATTGGGGAGCTGGTCGCCATTGACCCGTCCACCAAAGTTCGTTCTAGGATGGTCCAAGCCAGGTTCTGCGTATCCGCCAACCTGGATACCGAGCTCCCTACTGCCATTAATTTGTACAGAGGATCAACCCTCATCACGAGGCAAGTTATTGAGTATGAGAACAAGTCGACGTTCTGTACTCATTGTCGCACTCAGGGACACCTCCAGACCCAATGTCCGGCCTTGAGGGCTCTGAATCAAAGAGTGGAAGGGCAGAATAAAGGACTACAGTGAAACCAAGGGAAACCTCTGCTCAACAAGCAACCGTCGATGGGTCCTAGGTACGCCATGCGAAACCCTGCCCTTCAGGCAGCCCAGGTGGAGGGCCTAGAAGGACCTTCGGCTCAGCCTGAGCAGGAGTATGAAGAAGGAGTTATTTCACCGATCCAGAAGTAGCAAGAGGTTCCCTCAAAACCCTCACCTCAAAACGGTTCTCGTGCAGAGGACCCTGTTACTCAGGTTCACACCTTCCCTGATTTTGGTGCCTCGAACTCCGTCTTGGAGGAATATCTTGTAGGCAATAGGAAATCCCCACCCCGCATGGAGAGGGGTGAGCCATCCTTATCTCCAGTGTCTAAAAAAGGAGGTCCTTCTGGGCGACTAAGCCCTAGGAACACCAGGAGCAAAAAGCAAGTGATCGACTTTGGTAGTGAACGGAAAAGGGGAAGACTCTCTGGTAATGATCAGAGAAACAAGGAAGCGGCGGAGAATATCGCCAACGGAACTCAGCTAACACTATTTTTTGATGAGTTCGACACTCAGAAGGATGACAAAAAAGGATCCAAACCCCCCTTCCAGATAGCGAAGGGAGGCAAGAAAAACCCTAAACTTTTGAGATGAAAGTCCTCTCATGGAATGTGAGAGGACTGAACGGAGTAGCCAAATAGAGGGTGGCTGCTGACCTCAAGAAAAGGACAAATCCCTCCATTTTTGTCATTCAAGAAACCAAAAGTGACGAGTTCTCCTCCAAGAAGGCAGCTAAGGCCATTTGGGCCAAAGGGGAGGCTCTCTTCAGTCCTGCTCAAGGTACATCAGGTGGGCTCATGTGCCTTTGGGATCCTACCCTGGTTGAAGGAAGATTATTGTCTTCCTCAAACAGAATCCTTAACATTTTATTCCACTCCAAGACTACCAATCACTCGTGGATCCTCTCCAACATCTATGCTCCAAACTCTCCTGTAGAGCGAGCTGAGATGTGGGAAACTGTAACTCAAATGAGGAGCAATTTCAGCACCATTCCATGGATTATCGGTGGGGATTTCAACTGTCCTCTGCACCCATATGAAAAGAAAGGAGGACTAGATATGTGCAATAGAAGCATGGACGATTTCAGGAACTTTGTTAACACCAACGAGCTCATGGACATCAAGCTCAAAGGGTCCTCTTTCACTTGGAGCAACAGGAGGATTGGCAACGGGCTCATTCAGGTGAAGCTAGATAGATTTTTCATTTCTCAAGAAGCTATTCCCTTTTTTGGAGATGCAACGTTGTCTGCCTTGCCCAGGATTGGTTTGGATCACAACCCCATCATCCTCGAATCAGATAAGGCTCCCTCTTTCAAAACTCCCTTCAGGTTTGAATCCATGTGGATCCTCCACAAGGATTTCAAAGGTCAAGTCACTTCCTGGTGGCAGCAACAAAAGGGTGGGGGATCAGCGTCGCTGCAGCTTGCCCAAAAGCTCAAGACAGTAAAAGAAAAATTGAAAGTCTGGAACAAAGAAGTCTTCGGGAACATCTTTGAATGCAAAAAATCCATCTCGAAACGTCTTCAAGAGATAGAAAAAAGAATCAAAGCTGAAGATCACTGTGTGGCCACCAGAAAAGAAGAGAGGAACATCCTGACAGAGTATCATAACATCATTGCAAGGGAAGAAACCTTCTGGAGGTAGAAGTCCAGGGATATTTGGATCAAGGAAGGTGACTCTAACACTAAATTCTTCCACGCCTCCACCATGCGGCATAGAGGATCCAACAAAATCAGAGAGATTGACTGCAGTAATGGATCCACCACAAAGGACATTGTAGAGATAAGGGCCGAGGTGGTGACTTTCTTCCAATATTTATTGGGAAACCCTCCCGAGAGTGATCGGCTTGCCCAAGCTGAGCTCCTGGCCAACATTCCAAGCAGTGTCTCTCAAGAGGCTAATACCAAACTCATGGAACCTTTCTCCTCTCAGGAGATTAAGGAAGCCCTCTTTTCCATGCAACCTGACAAAGCCCCGGGGTCGGATGGGTTTCCACCTCATTTTTACCAAACCATGTGGGATGTAGTAGGGGAGGACGTGTGTAAAGCCATCAGAGAGATTCAATCGGCTAGAGTTGTCCATCGCAGTTTCAATTCCACCTTTCTGGCTCTCATTTCGAAATCCTTTGTTTGTAGAACCTTTTTTGACTACAGACCCATAAGCCTCTGTAATGTTTTCTACAAAATTCTGACCAAGGCCATGGCTAATAGGTTTAAGCCCATCCTCCCTCTTCTCATTGATCCATGCCAAGGCAGTTCGGTGAAAGGCAGGAACATCCTGGATGGGGTTATTACGGTGCATGAGACCCTTCACTCGGCCTCCATGGCTAAAAAGGTTGCTTTGTTCCTCAAGCTCGATATGAATAAAGCCTTTGATAGAGTGGATAGAGAGTTCCTCTATGCGATTCTCCTAAAGTTTGGTTTTCACCCTCTCTGGGTTGACCTCATCCACAACTGCATCTCCACCCCCTGTTTCTTCATCCTGGTTAATGGATCCCCAGCCGGATATTTCCAAAGTGATAGGGGCCTTCATCAAGGAGACCCCTTGTCCCCTACTCTTTTCATCATTCTGGCAGAGGCCCTGGGGAGAGCTCTCAAGGAGGCGCTTCGACGATGAAAGGTAACTGGCATCCTCCCCGCTTCGGGGATTGAAGCAATTACCCACCAACAGTTCGTGGATGATACTCTCCTGTCCACCAGTGCTTCAGTAGCTCAAGCTAGATACATCAAGAGGATCCTCTCCCTCTACGAACGAGCGGCCGGTCAGAATGTGAACTACATTAAAAGCAAGCTTTTCTTCATCAACACCCCGGTGAGGCACCAGGTTCGGATAGCCAGGATCTTGGGTTGCTCTATCGATTCTCTTCCTACAACCTATCTCGACCTCCCCCTATTTTGTGGTAGGACCAAGGAGGGTATGTGGAACATGGTGATGGAACGCATCCATAAAAAATTATCCACCTAGAAAGGCAAGTTTCTGTCCCAAGCTGGTAAGGTTACCCTCACCAAGGCTTACCTCCAAGGAATCCCGACCTATTTCATGTCTATTTTTAGGCTGCCAACCTCGGTCCACCGTAATATTGAGCAGATTTAGAGGATGTTTCTATGGTCAAGAAATGACGACAAGTCCAGAATCCCCCTGGTGGCCTGGGAAACGGTGTGCAAAAGCAAAGAACAAGGTGGTCTTGGCCTAAGAAGGATGGGGATGATGAACCTCGCGTTGGTTGCCAAGCATGCTTGGAGGATCATGACTAATGACACGGTGGATTGGATCAAAATTGTCAACAAGAAATACTTGACCAACCTTTCTCTCCTCGATGATGGTATTCCCATGGGAGGGTCGACTTTCTGGAAGGTCGTGATCCAAACGCGACAGCTGATTATGGACGGTGGTAGGTGGATCATTGGAGATGGTCAGAGTATAAATTTTTGGAAGGACATATGGATCTCGGAGGACCCTCTCATCCAGCAGGCAGATCTGGGTCATCTTAGAGAACAGATGGATCCCAACTGTGAGCAGAAGGTGGCTGACTACATTGTTTGGAGGAACGGATCCCCGTAGTGGAGGAACATCGATGTGGGTGGGCATATTGAGGAGGTCACTGCTCTCTCCTCTCTCCTCCAAATGACTATTATCCCTTCCAATGGAGGACCTGACCGTATGATTTGGAGAGGAACGGATAGCGGAGCTTTCTCGATCAAGTCGGCTTACGACTTCCTGCGTACTGGTCCTAAGGCGGATTTCCCATGCAAGCTGGTCTGGAGAAAACATCTGATCCCCAAGGTAAATTTTTTCTCATGGATCACTTTCCAAAACAAAGCCCTCACTATTGATAACCTCCATAAGAGGGGCTTCGCCATCCCAAATAGGTGTTACATGTGTAAGTCAGCCTGTGAGTCTTCTGACCACCTTTTCCTGCATTGCTCCTTCACCAGTTCTGTCATTGGCATCATTCTTTCCACCTTCCAGATTCAATGGATTCCTCCCAAGTCTATTAAGGAGGCCTTTTTCCAATGGACCAATCCCTTTCGGAACCTGAAGCTTCATTTCCTATGGATTGCTTGTTTTCACCATTTCATATGGCAGATTTGGTTGGAGCGTAATGGTCGGGTGTTTGGAAGTCCTCCTAGGGATCCTCCCTCCATTGCCCATAGAGCCATGGCCTTTGCTATCGAAAACTCCAAGCTTATCCCTAGTCCGACTCCTAAAGGTGGTCTTGAGGCAGATATCTTCAGGACTTTCAAGCTTGATGGGGATCCTGATCCCCAGGAGGATCCGACTTCATCCAGGAAGGAGGTTAGATGGGTCCAGCCTCCTAGAGGGTGGTTAAAGCTAAATTTTTATGGAGCCGCCAGAGGTAATCCAGGACCAGCGGGAGCAGGCGGTGTTGTAAGAGATCATAGTGGGAGACTAATCCTTGCCTATTGCGAAGCCTTGGGGACCCAGACCAATCATGTTGCGGAAGCTAGGGGGATCCTTCGAGGTCTTGAGCTCATCTCGGAGGACCCTCATCCTCTGGTGATTGAAGGGGACTCGATGAATATTATCAATTACATGCTTAACTCCAAAATTCCATCCTGGAAGGTGGCCAACGTCATCTCTGAGGCTAGGAACCTCCTCCTCCGATGCAACCTCTTTCATGTCCGACACACTTTCAGAGAGGGTAACGGTCTTGTTGACCACATGGTGAACAAAGGGCTTCTATCTACCTGTCTCGTCGTGTGGCATCAAAATTTCTTGATGGACATGGAGAGGGCCGCCAACCAAGATTGTGTTCATGAAGCCATCTAGGAGGAAATTGTTGGCGATCGAAGGTGGCAAAGCCTGTCCCATGCCACCTGTCTTATCTCCAGCTGGATGCCTTTGTGAGGCTGAGTTAGGTAAGGGTGATAATGATGGACGTGTCCCAAGGTTCATCGGTGGATGACCCAACCCTTTTAGAAATGATATCCCCAAACGTGGCACGAAAGGGATTGTAATCAGCTCGATTGTCAAATATTTGTGCATTCTCGATCAGATTTTTTTTGCCCGAAGGAGGCTGCTCATTGGTCAGGTCTCTGGGCCCATTGGGAGGTGGATCCAGTTTCCCTTTTTCAACAAGCCCGCATGTGAGATCATCAATGGGCATAGTGAGTGTGGGCACACATGGCAGTGGCATGAGAAGAGTGCCATCTCAGCCTTTTCCTCTGCCATATTTCCATTTTTATTACCACCTTGGACAATTATGGGCTGCTCTGCATGCCATCACGTGTATCCTTGTCGAGCGTCCAAGGCTTGGGTCCTTTTAATTGCCCTTGTCATCGGGTCTTTTTTTGTTGCTGGTGTCTGTGTTCTCAATCCTTGTTCTCTGGTGCGTCATCCCTTCCTTCCGTCGGGGGCTCTGCCTAACCTTTCTGTTACCATGGCCACTCCCTTCATTGAACCAGTCGAGCTCTCCTTGTGTAACGAAGCATTGACCTTTATGAAAGCCAAGGGTCTGGTTCCTTTTCTTGAGAAATTCCAAGGACCCGAGGAAGATATTACCCGTGGCTTTATTGATACCTGGAATAAAGGTGAAGTCATTGTCCAGGGATTACACTTTCGAATCTCTATCGAACTACTCTGTGAGGTCACGGGTCTGGTGGCCACTGGTCGCATCATTCGGCATGATAGCCATAACTGGGCTGAGGAATTGGACCAATTCCTAGACAAAGGGCATAATTTGGGTTGGGATAAGTCTGCCCTATTTCGGTCGAACCTTTCGGAGCCTTGGAACCTCGCCATGATTCCTGTATTGTAGTATATTACTTGTGACGATCCCGAAAAACCTCTTCGAAGTTTCCATATCAGCTTTGTAAACCACCTCAGAGATGCCAAGCAAGTTTGTATCCCTGATTACCTGGCGTATTCCCTAGGTTTGGCTGTAGAAAAGAGTAGGAAGTCATCTTGCATGCCCATTCACCAGGGTTTGATGGTTGTGATTTACCGTCATGTCTCTGCCAACCGTCCTCCCCCTAGGTGGTGCAGCCTCTGGCAGGCCAGGCCCCGACTAACCCTTCAGTTGGGCATGAGGAGTGGGTTTCCAACCCATCCCGAAACTCTTCTCCGGGAGATGACAAGCAATCTCCATTCAAAGGGCCCTCTCACAGCCGACCAACCAAGCGTGGGGTGACTGGGGATATTCCTACTCCTGCCCGGGCCTCTCAATGCTTGAAGAAGGTCAAGATCGAGAAAGAGAACCCATCGTAGCAGATCAGTTCGGATACGGAGAGTGAAGTGGAAGGTTTGTCTTCTCAGCTTCTTCTGGATATGACAGCTAACATCTTGGCGGCCACAAATGCGATGGTGAGGATCCTGAAATGCTACAAGGGGCGGCAGGCCTAGGAGGACCAGGAGGAACCTGAAGCATGACGGAGGATCCTTGGAAGTGTATCATTTTTGAGTTTAGTATGTCCGTGTTAGGCCTGAATTGGATTTTTCTATTATTTTTTTGTTATAGCTCGTACCATTCCATCTATGGGATGGACTCCCCTGTAGCCCATGAGGCCTTCTTTGATATTTTGGTAAGTATTATGAAATTTTTTGTTGTAACAGCCCAGGAGGCTCATTCTGGTGTTAAAGGCCACGACCTATATTGTTATAAGGTTTTGGGATCCTCTTAAAAAACCCACTTATAAATATAAAAACCAACTTACCAAAAAAAAAGTGTATCCAACATGCCTTCTCTCCTTAGTATTTGGTCCCTCTTGGATGAACTCACTTAGAGTATTAACAATATTCTTCAAAATATCCTTATTGATGAGTTGATAAGAAAGTCCAAAAAGCCTAATCCATACCATAAGCCTTTTAGTAGTCTTTGTCTCCATAAAAAAATTCTCACTTCATGGTCTTAAATATAATGCATCTTTACCCCTAAACCAAGGGATTCCATCCATTATTTTATCCCTTATTTTTGAACTACATAAGATAATGAGAAAAAATACTTTTGAAAGAAAAGTCATGGAGTAGTTTGAATTCAATCCCTACTTTCACTTGATCCATTTTTGAATCTAAAAAAACTTGGCCAGTATCTATGGAACTTACATATTAACCATTTAGTTTTAAGAACCATTATATCATGATTAATCATCTCATCCCTAATAATCACCTCTGATGTAGTATCTGCTACTTGGATAGGATTTTTCATAGACTTACTTTTTTTTTTATCACTAACTAGGGCATCCATACTTCCAACTAAGGCATCCTTACTTCCAACTAGGGAATCCTTACTTCCAGTAAGGACTTTCAAATTTGACTTTGTTACTATGTTAACTAGATTTTCTTCATATAAATCCTTTACTTTTTTTATTTCTCCTAAGATCTAGAACAAGAGAAGTGGTACTTGCTCCTTGATAACACTTTGCTTCCTACTTCCTACTCATGCTTTCTACTTCTTACTAACACTTCCACCTTGCTCCTAGCTTGCACTCACTCCCTCTACTTACTATAGATTCCTTTTTATATTACTTATGATATTCATATATTTTAAAAATTATTATTATTATTATGTTATGTGTGGCTGCTATTGGGGGCCACTCCTATTAAACTAACCAAAAAAATATTGTTCTCATTATATTGCTATCAAGTTAATTAAACCATATTGAACTTGTTTTTCAATCAAAGATATTCTTCATTTACCTTTATATCAAAGATATTTTTCATCTTCCTCAAACTATTATGTTTCCACAATCAACTCCTTGATATTAAGAGATAAAATCTCACTCATCCAATTGCTTTCTAAAATTTAAATTTTGCCAAGATGTAAATCAACACTGCAAATGGCTAAAATATTTTCAACTCAATTTCCATTTCTATAAATATTTTATCTATGACAAGTTGTCAATTCTCTAATACTTAATTTTTTATGGGTCTTATTCATGCCCCTAATATTACAAGATATCATTTTTATCATCACTTTTTATTTGTGGTTTTGACCCACTTCTTGTTACCACTTGCGGTATTTGCTTTTGTTTTCCCGTATCAATATCCCTATGAGTTTCTTTTTCTCTTTGTTTTTGCTTCTTTGGTCTTCTTATATTTTTTCTATTCCCACTAACACTTTCATCTTCATCAATCTCTTCAATTTTTATATATTGCTCATAGTGAAACTTATCATCTATGGGTTTGTCTTGCTTTGAAGGATTTAAAGTGCAAGGAATAACCTCAAAAGCACTTTCTTCTTTATGTTGCCCTAGAAACCCTAAAGTGAAAGGACACTCCTTTATCACAATTACATTCTTCATCCTCATTTCCTTATTGTGTTTCTCTTGAAACCCTAAAGTGCAAGGGATAACCTCTACACTACTTCAATTTCTATTGAGAAGAGAGGAATCTATACTATAAAATTAAGACAATTTACTTGGAATAAACTTGACCTCTTCTATCGTATTTACTTTAAAAAATTCCTCCACATATTTCTTTGCACCTTTAATTCCTTCTAAATTTGAACTTGCACAATGTACTTTCTCACCCCTTTATATCTTTCTTTGTTTCTTCTTTCTTTGCCTATTTGTTTGGAGTGGAATCTCCTTGATCTAGTCCAACTTCTATTACAATATGATTTCCTTGATTTATCTTAAATTTTATCTCATGACTAGAATTTTATGTCTTTTTCATTGTTTTCACTTTGCAATCTCTTACCCTGTGTCCAATCTCATAGCAATTCGACATCAAAATGTAATATTTTTATAATCCACTTCATCCTATTCTCTTCATTTAGATTTGATCCTAATGGATTGTGGCAAAGGATTTGAAATATCCATAGCAACATATATGAATATATATAGCATGCTTTCACTCCTTAGTAGTTGGCCCCTCCTTGATGAATTTTCCTAGGGTATTTCTAATATTCTTTAAAACACCCTTATTGATAAATTGATATATAAGTCCAAAAATCCTAACCCACATTGGAATATTTTTAATAGTTTTTATCTTGACAGAAAAATTCTCACTCCATGGTCTTGAATAAAGGGCATCTCTCCCCCTAAACCATGGTCCACCACCCATTATTTTATCTCTAATTTTTGAATTGGAAAAGATGATGAGGCAAAAATCCTTTAGGAAGAAAAGTCATAACATAATGTGAATACAATCCCCACTTCCACTTGATCCAATTTTGGATCTCCAAAAACCTTGACTAGTATCCATGGAACTTACATATTAAACCTCTACTTTTAAGAACCAGTATATCATGCTTGATCATCTCATGGTGTAACATTTGTTCCCTTGATCAAACTTGGCATATATTTGCTTCTCTTCCTATCTCCAACTTGAGCATCCATACTTCTAGGTAGTGCATCCTAACTTCCCATTAGGGATTTCAAATATCACTTTCCTTCCATGTTACCTAGTGGGGCTCACTCTTGGCTCACTTTTAACTCACACTCGATCTTTTAAAATTATTTTTTATTAATTATATAAAAGTAAAATAATTATATATCAAAATATTACATCATAATATTTATATCTCATTATAACAACCATGTAAATAAAATTATTGGACTCTTTTAAGTAAAAAATTACACTATACCTATGATACACATTTCTTATCATGACACCTAAACAAATAAAACTTACTAGACTTTTTTTTTCAATATTTATGATATTCATACTTTGTTATAATACCCAAACAAATAAAATTTATTAGGGCCTAAATTTTTTAACTTAAGTTTTATGATATTTATATCTCACCCACATAAATAAAACTTATTGGACTCCTTTTAAGCCAAAAATTCTCAATACTCAAATTGTATGATATCCATATCTCATAATGTTACACATACAAGTAAGATCCATTAGACTCCTTTTAAGTCAAAATTTCTTAACACTCAAACTTTAATTACATGAATTAATAAGTTTTTTTTTTGCATATACTAGAGGAATCAGTAACTTGTTACATTTTTCATCACCTCTTCGTGGGTTTGAATCCTACTCCTTGCTACCACTAAATTAATAATATTAATTTTTTACTTATAATAGTAAAATTTATATTAAAATATAATAATTTAAATAAATATATTTCATAAACTTTTAAAAAATATATTTTTATTAAAAATTATGGCTAATTATTTTATTATAACAATCATGATGATTTTAAGTCATATACACAAATTAGAAACTAACTTATGAAATCAATATGCATCTAATATTGCCATAAAAACTTTAAAATCAAAGGGGTTTTGTAATAATTTCCAATACCAATTTCATCTCTAAATTATTATCAATGATAATATCTAACATTTTGATTTTTTTCAATTAGTTATATGGGATTGAAACGGTCCCACCCATATTACATCATCACCACATAGTGGTATTACAACAAAGCTTGGATATTATCCATATATCATTTTTGGCAAGATTCGAACTTGGGTCTTCTCCTTAAACATTGAGAAATCTAACCGGTTGAGCTAATGCCACTTGATTAACATTTTATTTTTTGGTCAAAACGATTATTTAATATTTAAATATAATGCAGCTTTAAAAAATAACTAATAAAAATATATATTTTATTGATAGTTTATTTTATTATTTTTAATTATCTCTATAAGTTGATATAAAATTTTAAAATGGTTGGAGCTTAATTGATTAAATTCATCAACTTTCAAAACTTACACTAGGTTCAAATCTTGCCAAATAATATATGCATAATTGTTAAGATGATGTAATATTGTTGTAATACAATCATAATATAATACAAGTGGAGCCCATTTCAATACCACATAACTAATCTTATAGATAGGTAATGGCATGAGATCAAGTGGTTAAAAACTTGCATAGAGTAGGTTTGAATCTTGTCAAGTAATACATGTGTAATTGTCAAAATATTATAATACTATGGTAATATGATCATAATGTAATACACATTAACCCATTTCAATATCACATAAAAACAAGTGGTTAAAATCTTGGGATCCTACAATGTAAATCAAAGTTTCAATCTTGTCTAGCAATATATGCATAAGTTCCAAAATGGTTTGTTGTAAGACAACCATGTGCTCCCTTCGAATGATATGTTAATACAAAGGGTTATCTTATCACAATGTCTATCGTAAGGCAAGGATTTGAACTCAATTTATTTGATATAAAGTTTTGAACTTGGGTTTGTGATAATATATGATTATATTTTCTTTATAAAGAATTCCAATGACTTATGATCAAACATTGGGGAATGAATACTTTCACACTATAATCCAAAGTTTTAATCCCTTTGATGACCTTTAAAGAGAAAACAAGAGTTTGAAGAAATTGATTAAGAACAATGAGTTTCACATCACATATCAAGGTTCTAATATCATGGATGAACTTTAAAATTATAAGTCAAATGGCATGAGCTCAAGTGGTTAAAATATGGACTTTTAAGACAAAGACCCAAATTCAAATCTCGCTAGCACAACTTCCACATACAACTATGTGGTTTATTAAAATATTGTAGTAATGCAATCATGATGTAATTATAAAAATCATGATTTTTGGATGGGGTTCATTGTTGGATTTTTAAGCTTTATACTACCACAAAATATCACAAGCTATCTCAAAATATCAAAGAGGTCCCAATATAAAATAGCCACAATAATAAAGGTCAAGATAATAATATGATGAGTAGAATAATATGAGAAAATTAATATGTATATCAAGGATTATATAATAAAGAAAATAACATTTATTTTTATACTGAAATATGAATGTAAATAGCCTGAACCATTCATGTACTATGCATGAAGAACAACTTACAATATTAATTGCTCAAAATGTATACAAGCTTTATTACTCCTCTTCCTCTTACAATAAGATAATAAGATATATGAATTGTATTCTATATGTCTTCTTATGGAGCATTATCTCCATAATATAGCCATAGTAGTATGACTCTTTAGATACTTGACTATTTCTCTCCATATGCCAAGTCTCATGACTCTTGGCTTATCTACTTGCCACTTGCATCCTTGATGAACACTTGACTCTATAACATTTGCACACCTTTACATGACTCTTACACTTCTACTTGCACACCTAATCTAAGACACTTGTGCACACCTTTACATTACATATTTGCACTCTTACATACAAGACACTTGTGCACATTTACTCAACTTACACTTGCACTCTAACTTGCATGACACTTGTGCATTTCTTACACATTACAACTTTACATGACACTTGTGCATTTTCTACACATTCACACTTATATAAAGAGGGAAATATAACTCACACTCTAACTATAGACTCAACCCTAATCTATTATTTACAAATGTACCATGAAGGTACCATAGGGGTACATTAGCATGTACCAAATAATGTAATATACCTCAACATCCCCCTGTATTACATTATTTGGTTATTGAAGACTTTAGTCTTCAATATTGGTCTTTGTCTTTGTCTTCAATCTTCAAGAGACCTTGCATTGTTCAGGAACCTCTGCTTCTCTTGAATCTACTTCATCATCTTGAACCTTGGGTTCATATTTGGTCTTTATGAGATCTGCTCTGAATTCTTCTTCATATTTATTCTTTAACTCTTTAGGCTTTGTATCTTTATGATCTGGATTATGAACTACTTGAACTTTTTCTTTAGCACCAGGTTCATGTACATGAATAACTTGAACTTCTAGATCAAGTACTTCATTCTTAATTACTTTGTAAGATAATTTTGGACCATGTATAATCCATTTCTTTTTTTCTTTGATTTCTATGTTAACTTTTGATAATGTATGATATGGGAAAAGCAATCACAAGATACAACATATGCAGGAAATTAAGATAATGGATTTCTACAATAATATTGAAATATGCTATTAATGGAAACTCATGAAAGTAGTACAATGTAATATAATGGAGGATATGAACACTCCATAAACTAAAAGCAAAGCTACATTGTACCTACTCACTACTCTATAGCAATATCACCTTTGCTCTCTACTCTCCTATATGTCTATCACTCACTATGAGGCCTTTATATAGGAATATAGATTCCTTGGCCCTTACTCTAACTATGACTCTTCATCTACCTGATGTACAAGTGGACACATTTCACATTTACAACTTGCACATTGACACTTGTGCATTTATTATAATACTTGAAGTAACTAACTAACTTTACTCTAAAGTAAAATCCTACTCTAGTTATGTACCCAAGGTGGTACATTTACATGATCCAAATGATGTAATATACTCTAACACCCCTCTGTATTACATTATTTGGGTATTGAAGACTTTAGTATTCAATATGGATCTTCTTCTTGATCTTGGAGTTTGTACTCTCCTTCTCTATTTTTTGTGTCCTATTCAAGCAAGTAGTTAGTGTCTTCATAAAATGTTATCTTTACTGAGAGAGCTTTGAATTCATGATCATCTATAGGTTCTTCCAGTTCTTTAATTTCTTCAATCCTCTGAGCTAGGTATCCTTTTTTATTTCCTTCTTGATATTCCAACTGTAAATAATTGTTTTGATGTTGAAACTATTTTTGACGTGGATTATTTTGATATTACCTTGGTTGGAATACCCTATTTGGTTGGCTTCCATAGTTAATATGATTTCCTTGATTTTGGTTCCTAGGATTGAATCTATAGTAATTAGTGCTATGATATTTTCTCCTACATATCTGGAAATATTTGTTACTCCATGGTCTTTGTCCTTTTGATGATGAAGCAACATTTTCCTGTGGATTATCTTTTGAGATCAATGCATTGTTAGTCATTTCATCTTTAACTATGTTTTCCACCTCATATTCTTGAAGAATATTGACTAACTCATCAAAATATGTGTCTTTTCTTATGATTTGTAAAGATGTAACTAGATGTTTGTAGCTATCTGGAAGTGCTCTCATGGTTACTTGAACAAGAAATTTATCTTCAACCTTTTCTCCTAAGGTTAATAATTTTCCATTTATGTCTACTACCTTCCTTAGGAATAGTTCTATACTTTCACCACTATACATTTTCAATAAATGTAATTGGGTTTGAAGATTTAATATAGTGGCTTTATTCTTCCCTTCAAATATCTTGCTTAGGGTTTTCTAAGCTTCTGAATATGTTGATGCAATACTAATGTATGGTTGTATTTCATCTATAATGGCAAAATTTATTATCATTAATGCTTTTGCATCACTTTCTTTGAACTTTTGAAACTTTGCATCTCTTGTATTAGGTTTAGTTGTTGTTCCTTTGATAATTTTCCAAAGTTTTTCAAATATAAGAATTTCCCTCACTTTGTTTCTCCATGAAGAGTAATTTGGACCTTTAAGTAGTTGGGATTTTGAAAGGAAGAATTTATTTGATGTCATGATAATCTTTGTAGGCTACCTTATAACTCCCTAGTTTAGAGAATGTGAACTAGTTTGATAAAACCTATCTTAGACTTAGGTTTTGTAGGATTCCTTATATCTCCCAAGTGATTAGAGTAATCTATAAGCTTAGCAATAATTAGTTCACCTTTTTATTTGATTTTGTAATGTTTTGAGAATAATAATAATCAACTTCTATTTTCCCTTATCTCTCCTATTGAAGTATGCACTAATGGAGTTCTCTATGGTTGGATTTCTTTTGTCTCTTTAATGAGAGTATGAGACAAGAGTGAGCAATAAATTCTAAGTCAATTAACCAGGCAATAATTTTCCTTCTTTATCCTTAAATTTTTCAAAGGTCTAATTTTCTAAATTCCAATTAATTAAGGTTTGATGTAGTACTCCTTATATCTCCCTAATTTTGAAATTTTAAAAAATAATGATATTTGCAATAATAATTTATTTCCAAGTAGAAAATCTTATACCTCCTATGATATTAATTGCAAATATGGTATTTAAACTAGAGTGATTTGAAATGAAATACCTTTTAAGGATAAGAATATAAACTCCTTGATTTTACTTTCAAATCTATTAAGGTTGATTTTGCAAATAACTTCAAATGCAAATGATAATAATAATTCCAACCTTATACTATCCCTTATTACTCCTTATGAAAGCAAATAATCAACCTATATGAAATAATACCTTAGTAAGGTTGATGGGCACTATGCTTGACTTCAAACTCCTTGAAATATGTTGTATCTCCTTGCTTGTTTATGATAGTGATGGGGGACGGGAAGACCACACACAGTCACACTCATGCAATTCCAAAAAATCTCTTGCATTAATCTGAAAAATACATAGCCCGCAGGCTTTACAATAGCTAGGGCTCGGCTTAGCTTTCAACTTCTACACTTCTACGTGCGTTCTCCAATCCACCACCAATCTAATACATTAAACTGGGTTTTTATAGAGGCCCCGATCCTCTAAAAACCTCCTATGCAAAAATTGGGACACCAACCCGATTTAATACCCCACTCCACACGGCCTCTGTCACCGTCGATTCCGTTAGAAAACTCTGCACGCCCATCCTTTTTGTTTCTTGTGCTTCTTGGTTCTCGTTCGTCTTTACTGCACCTTGGTGCCATGTGTCATCCTTGCTCTGCAACCGCTGCCTGACCTCTGCCACTTCTGTCATGGCCCCTAAAAATACAGTAAGTCACAAAATCATGACATGTCACGATTTCGTGACATCTCCTTTATCCTGCCCTTCCTTCTCCTTTTTGGTCGCGATATCGTGACATGTCGTGATATCACGACATTTCTCTCCTTCTTCCCTCTCTTCCACTTTAGGTCGTGAAATCGTGACATGTCATGATTTCATGAAATCTTCTCTTCCAGCTTCCTTTCGCTCCTGCGGGTCGTGATTTCGTGACATGTCATAAAATCATGACATCTTCTCATTCTGCCTTCTCCTTCCTCTTCACGTCGTGAAATCATGACATCTTCTTCCCTCTGTGCCTTCTCACTCTTTTGGGTCATGAAATCATGACTTTTTGGATCCCTTGCCTTCTTTTCTCCATCGGGTCGCGAAATCGTGACATGTTGCGAAATCACGACATCTTCCACCTTCGGCTCCTTCGCTTGCTCCTTTGTCACGAAAATGCGACATGTCGCGAAATCGTGACATCTTCCTTCCTTGGCTCCTTCTTTGCCTTCTAGCCGCAAAACTATGACCTATCACGAAATCGTGACATCTACTCCTTTCGTACTCTCTTTCTGCTCCTAGGTCATGAAATCGTGACATGTCATGAAATCACATCTTTGTCTGCAGCCTTCTTCTTCCTGTTTGGGTCACGAAATCGCAACATGTCATGATTTCGCAACATCTTCTTCTTGCTGGTTCTACCCTCTGCTTGTGTCATGATATCACGACACATTTGCTGTTGTAATATCATGACAGCTTTCTTCGTCGGCCCCTCTCTCCTCGTCGTGTCGTGATATCGCGACACTTTTTCTATCACGATATCGCAACAGATTTTCCTCCTCGCTTCCTTCTCCATTTTCTGTCGTGATTTCATGACATGTCATGATTTCACAACGTTTTTCTTCCTTAGACAATTTTTCAAATGCCTCTACATCAGGTGCTATTGGATGCTCCTGCATCAGACACCCGGGGTTGGTGGAGAAGTGATCTTCACTTCTGAGCTGTCTGGTTGCTGCCTCCTGCAACACCTCCAAACATTTCTCTACCTCAATAGCCTACTCCAACCCTTTCTCCTGGTCCACATAAATTTTGCCTTTCTCCAGGAATATTCTCCCATTGCTGTAGACTTCTTCTGTAGCCTGCTTCAACTCCTCTTTTCCAGTTAAATTTTTGCCTTCTTCCAGGTACATTGCTGCACTCTTCCTTGCATGCAGCCTTCTTCAACTTCAGCTTCTGATGCACTCTAGCATCTCTCTTTTTCTATCTTTCTTCACACCTTCTGTGCCGCTCTTCTTGCTCCCGTAATTTTATGCTGAGCCACTCCTCTTGCAGGGCTTTAAATTGCTTCTACAATGCCAAGAACTCTTCCTCCGGCACCATATCATTCTTACTGCCACAAATTATTCGTGGATGCATTTTTCTATCAGGTCCTGGTGGAAACTACCTCACGTTCAGTGAATCTTCTTGCTCACTCCAAGACCCTAACTCACTCTTCTCTCTCAGAACCCTACCACAGATCCTGGCCCAACTGCCTCACGTTCGATGAATCTGCTATGCACTCAGAACCTTCTAGCTCTGATACCACTGATGGGGGATGGGAAGACCACACACAGTCACACTCACACAATTCCAAAAAATCTCTTGCATTAATCTAAAAAATACATAGCCCATAGGCTTTACAATAGCTAGCGCTTGGCTTAGCTTTCAACTTCTACACTTCTGCGTGCGTTCTCCAATCCACCACCAATCTAATACATTAAATTGGGTTTTTATAGATGCCCCGATCCTATAAAAACCTCCTACACAAAAATCAAGACACCAACCCAATTTAATACCCCACTCTGCACGGCCTCTATCATCATCGATTCCATCAAAAAACTCTACGCGCCCATCCTTTTTGTTTCCCGTGCTTCTTGGTTCTTGTTCGTCTTTACTGCACCTTGGTGCCACATGTCGTCCCTGCTCTGCAATCGTCGCCTGACCTCTACCACTTTTGTTGCGGCCCTCGAAAATACAGTAAGTCACAAAATTGTGACATGTCGCGAAATCGTGACATGTCACGATTTCGTGACATCTCCTTTATCCTGCCCTTCCTTCTCCTTTTTGGTCGTGATATCGCGACATGTCACGATATCGTGACATTTCTCTCCTTCTTCCCTCTCTTCCACTTCAGGTCGTGAAATCATGACATGTCACGATTTCATGACATCTTCTCTTCCAGCTTCCTTTCACTCTTGCGGGTCACGATTTCACGACATGTCACGAAATCGCAACATCTTCTCATTTCACCTTCTCCTTCCTCTTCGTGTCGCGAAATCGTGACATCTTCCTCCCTCTGTGCCTTCTCGCTCTTTCGAGTCGTGAAATCATGACAAGTCATGAAATCATGACTTTCTGGCTCCCTTGCCTTTTTTTCTCCATCGGGTCGTGAAATCGTGACATGTCGCGAAATCCCGACATGTTACAAAATTGTGACATCTTCCGCCTTTGGCTCCTTCGCTTTCTCCTTCGTCGCAAAATCGTGACATCTTCCTTCCTTGGATCCTTCTTCACCTTCTAGCCGTGAAACTATGACCTATCATGAAATCATGACATCTGCTCCTTTCGTACTCTCTTTCTGCTCCTGGGTCATGAAATCACGACATGTTGCAAAATCGTGACATCTTTGTCTGCAGCCTTCTTCTTCCTGCTTGGGTCACAAAATCATGACATGTCATGATTTCGTGACATCTTCTTCTTGTTGGTTCTGTCCTCTGCTTGTGTCATGATATCACGACACATTTGTTGTCGCGATATCGTGACAACTTTCTCTGTCGGCACCTCTCTCCTTGTCGTGTCATGATATCGCGACACTTTTTCTGTCGCGATATCGCGATAGATTTTTCTCCTCGCTGCCTTCTTCATTTTCTGTCGTGACTTCATGACACGTCACGAAATCGTGACGTTTTTCTTCCTTAGACAATTTTTCAAATGCCTCTGCATGAGGTGTTTTTGGATGCTCCTGCATCATATAGGCTTGGTGGACGTTCTCTTATGATAGTATTAAATGCACCTTTTACATCTTGACTTCATGCTTTGAATATGTTCTCACTTAATACTAGTTGAATATACACTTTCACTCCTTGAGCACTCCATTTTATGGTGGCTACAAACATGCTTCAGCTTATTGATGTGTGTGCCAAGTGGCACTAGATGTTACCAAGATCCTTTCTCCTCCTCCTTGAGCAAAATTGGTCTTTGAAGAGCATTAGACCATATGGCGAATGTTGAATATCATCCTGGCGAACATTGAGATTATGATGGAAGGTGTTACTTAGATGTGTACCTTTCTCTTAAGCATTAATTTGTAACACTTCTTCCTTGAAATGATTACAATCCCTTCAACCTTTGAAAGAGTGTTACTTAGTTTTGAATTTTATTTCACTATGCAGGTATTAGAGATAATAATAGGTACCTTGGCATGAAAAGTGGTGTATCTTCTTTTTACATGTAGAGGTGTTTCCAACATCCTTTTAACCCTTATATTTCCAACGGGTGCAAGTTGTTCTATAGTTGCTTCAACTCTTTTGAATTCTTCCTCCTTCTTACCAATGAGTGCAAGCTGGTCTATCTCAATACTAGATCTTGCTATGATGATTCTAGTCATTGCAATGGTGGTTCTATGGGATTACAAGGGCATATTTGGGTGCTTATTATCAATGAATGATTATTCCAAGTTGTGTCTTGGATATTGCAACTTCAATTCTACCTTGTACCTTACCCTTTTAATATGTTGTCCTTAGTGTTGTCTTTGCAGTGTGTAATAGATGATAGATAATGTAGATAGATGATACCCTCTTTGTAATATCCAACTTGTGCTATGCAATAAATAATAGCTCCCTCATGTGGATACCTTGTGTTTTAGATTGCTTGTTGTGTAGGCACTAAGTTGGTGTCTTGTTACACCTTGTTGATACAGATATTGAGCCTTTTGGATTGGCACTAATATTAAGAACTTTACTATGATTTCACCTTGCTAATAGTGGATGTTGAACCTTCTAGGAATGCTCTTTGTCCTGCTTGAATTTTTTCCTCAAACTTCAATGATGTGATCACTTGGAGACCGTAACTTGCTGCTTGCAATATTGTCTTAAAGACACTCTTTCTTTGTCCTTTTTTGCTATATTTGAAAGTACAAAACTAGTTCCAATGTAATACAAAGAAAATTTACAATAGATTAGAATGGAATACTATATTTTGCACCAAAGTTATACATCTTAGATATGGTGACTCTCTATTCTAACCTATGAGAGAAAATAACAATGTATTGTTACCCTCTTTACTAGACGACACTAACCTCTAACTCCTTTTCTTGGATAAGTTAGTAACAATGAATCCAAGCTCTTAATCATGTAACTAATATGATTTTGAGAGGTTAATCTATGCACTAATTTTCACCTTAATTGAAATATTTAGTGCACCTTTAATAAGCTTTAAGAGAAACTAATATAGTGCAATTTTGATCTCACCTTATTACTCCTTAAAAGTAACTTGTAATATGCACTATAATATCTACAACTTAATGTAGTGTTCTTTGTTGTAACTGTTGACAATTTTGTCACATTTCTCAAGGGGTAAAAGGGGTGAAATTTTGTACAGTATTTTGTAAAGTTTTTCTTTGCTGTTTTTAAAAGTTGCAGCAATTTTGTCTTCCAATGCCACCCCTTTGTATATAAAGTAGAAAAGAAAGAACTTCGCTGCCGAACAAGCTATGGAAAGATCTTCACTGAGGAAAAATGAAAAGAGCTTCGCATCCAAAGCATTCCCAGCACTACTTTGGGTAAAAGTTTTGCGAAGCAGTTTCGTCGAAGTTTAATACAAAGAAAATAAAATGAATACTACTTCGTGCCCGAAGTGTTTCCAGTGGATACTTTAGGCGATAGTTGAGCGAAGCAGCATTCAGAAGAAAAAGAGCTTCGCACCCGAAGCATTCTCAACACTGCCTTGGGTAGGGCTTCTTGCGAAGTAGTATTACCAAAGTAAATTACAAAGGTAGCGATAAAAAGAACTTCGGGCCTGAAGCGCTTCAAATATTTACTTCGGGCAAAAGTTGAGTGAAGCGGCATCCAAAAGAACAACTCCATCGAAAAAGGAAGGTCCAGACCGTGGTCTAAACTGGCTAAGGCAAGAAACTACTTCGCACCCGAAGCATTTCCAGCAGCTACTTCGGGCGATATTTCTGTGAAGCGGTGTCACCGAAGTAAAATACAAAGGAGAAGGCAAGAAAACTACTTCGCATCCAAAGTATTTCCATCAGTCACTTTGGCCAGAAAGCTAGCGAAGCAGGACTCGAAAGAGCATTAAAAAATACTTTGCTAGAAAGTTTTCAAAGCACTCACTTTGGGCCCCTCCATCAGCGAATCATTTTTACTTCGCCAAAAGTCATTGCAAAGCATTTGCTTCAGCTAATTTTGTGCGAAGTACTTCTACCCAAAGTAAAATTGCTTTAGCTGAAATCTTTCCAAACCACAATTTTGAAAGAGGATCTCAGCGAAGTATTTCTCCAAGGCATCAGCGAAGCAATTTTTCCAACAAAGTGGCAAGGACAAAGAGACCCGTTTTGCGGAGTAAATATGCTTCGGCACTCCCCACCCCCGAAGCAGTTTTGCGAAGCTTAATTTTGTGAAGTACAAACCAAAGAGGAGTTTTGCTTTGGCCCAGAACCATTGTGAAGAGAAGTTGTGAATGAAAAATTAGCGAAGTGCTTTATGGGCACGCATTCCAAGTCGGGTATCTTCTCGAGGTGATCAAGTGCCTCATAAATGTAATTTTTCATGCCTAGTAAGCTCGCTCCTCATTTTTGGCAATTAGAAATGAAGTATCAAGCCATGATGGAGAGCCCAAAGAGCATGGCAATCACTCGAACACCACACCCAGAGACCAAGGATATCCAAACGGCTCATCAATGCACCTTTCCATGGTTGACCCGGTCACGGTTGCCAGTTTTGGTAACAAATTTGAGAGCTCGATCACGAGAGCCTCAGGGAGCCAAATTCTTAGGGCTCGAGGGCGTACTTCTCATTGCTGTGTAATTATGATTCAGAGGCCCGAGTCCTCTATAAAAACCTAGGCATTGTAATAGAAAAGGTGGGGAACTATCTGCTAAGAAATCTGTTATAACTTGATGTCCTATGATTAATACTAAAGAGCTTTGGGCTCAATTTCTCTTTTTTATGCTGCCTTCTATGTTCGAATTTTTTTCTCTTCCATTGATTGTATACCAAGAAGCTAAACTCTGCATTCAGTGTGCGATCGGGGGTCGTACCTTGAAACTTGCCTGAAGGATACATAGGAGAGGAAAAACATCATACTGACTTTCTTTTATGCTGCCTTCTGTGTTCAAATTCTATTGTCTTCCTTTGTTTGTATACCGAGAAGCTGAACTCTGCATCCGATGTGTGATCAAGGGCCATACCTTGAAAATTTCCTGAAGGATACATAGGAATTTTAGTGTTACATTTCTTTCGATTATTCTTGGTGTTCTTTACTTCTATTCAGGTTATCAGTCAATGATCGTGCTTCTTGTTCTCTCCCACTTTAAATCACTTATTTCTCTAACCCTAACTCCTTTTATTTCTTTCCTACAAACATCCAAGTAGTTTAGCATAGGATCCGACCTTTCTCCAGAGATTGGCATGAGGGGCATCTCTTCCTCCTGGCATTTCAATGTTGGTCTAGGTCTAGGGTGCATACACTCACCAAAAATCCTTTCCTAGGCAGATTTGATGACCAACAATTTTTGGCATGCCCGGTGGGACCAACTGTGTCTATCTCAATAAGATCCATAACCATTCAAGGCCCCATATTTTAAATCTCAAACCCATCTTCATCTAGGGCCAATAGTTCAAACTAGTTCCCGATGTGACCCGATCAGTCTCACTTGAATAGTGGTAGTGAGGACCGATGCCCTCATTATTGAAAGAATCTTAGCATCCGGCAACTCTGTTTACCCGAGAATCTTTAAGTCGTAAAGACCAGTACCAAAATTCTGTGCCTTCATGCAAATAATATGGAGAGTTAAGAATAGAGGAGAGGAAACCGAGTTCTTTGAGCTAGATATTGATGCCTTTGGGGAGCAATCAAGGTTGGTCACCCTTGAATCATTGTTAACACCCTTGCAAGAGGCTGCTATTAGCAGACAAGGCCTACCTCTTGAGAGCACAACATCTAGCTTTCCTCCCAATCCTCCCAACTCACCAAAGTGCCTAGTCCGTCCATTCCTATTAGTCATCCTACTAGCAATCAAGGGGGAGCTTCGAGAATTCATGTTTCTCAAAATCTAGGAGCAAGTATGGCACAACAGCAACAACAACAACAACAATAGCAAATGCAGCAACCACTTCTACCCAGGTTGTGAACTAGCATGGGATTCTTTGTCACCATTGAATCTAGTGGGACAAGGGCAAGTGCCGCCTGCTACCATAAAGAAGATCCCAATGTTTGATGGAACTGGGAAGACTGCTTTGGAGCATATCTAGGACATAATATCTATGGTAGCGATCCACGACATTACAGAAGAGAAAATTATGGTAAATATTCTGGTCCTTTCCCTTAGGGGAAAACTCCTCTACTGGTATAGATCTCTACCACCCGGTAGTATTACAAGATGGGATCAATTAGTTGGGCAAATGATGGGAAACTTCAATGAGTCTTTCGATCCTACTTCTCTTCTACATCAGTTCACTTTGATCAAGAGACATCCACAAGAAGAAATCACATATTTCAATGTTAGGTTTGCTCAGACCTAGTAGAGAGTACTAGTTGGACTTCGGCCGACCGACGAAGCTGCAGCACTCTATTTCCTTCGGGCTTTCAATCTTGATATCAGTCTCATGGTAAGATATTCTAACGTTAATACTTTTCATGAGTTATATGAGTTAGCAAAGAGGGCAAAAATGGATTTGATAGCCATGGGCAAGCTTCCCCAAAGGATGCCGACACCCATACTTCCCAAATTCCTTCAGTTCCAATATGCAAGCGCGATCGCTTCACAAATTTCTACTACCCTTGCACTCCCGATTTCATCTTGGAACCCAAATCCTATCGTGTCTCAAATCACTGCTCCCCAAATTCATTTCCCTACATTTTCAACTCCATAGTCCACTGTCACTTTGGCATTTCTTGTACTACCAGCACCACCTCAACACCCCGCCCTGCCTCCAATACCGACGATGGCTTCATTCCCACTCATTCCAAAAATTGATGACATACAAACTAAAATTCTATAGGAGATGTAGTCTTTGAACTCTATAGTTCAGATGTTATCAAATGACATGACCATTGTGAAGAAGAAGCAAGCGCAATAGGAGTTCCTACCGAGAAGATCTTATCCTGCACCTATGCTTACCAAAGACCAAGCAGTCCAATAAGGGAAGGCTTTGATG
Organism: Wollemia nobilis; assembly: GCA_028583015.1. NCBI lineage: Eukaryota > Viridiplantae > Streptophyta > Pinopsida > Araucariales > Araucariaceae > Wollemia > Wollemia nobilis. Next base: position 218,571 of record JAQPPZ010001094.1, read on the forward strand.
AGAAATGCTATGATTGATGAAGCTCCGAGCACTTTCGATTATGTATATTGGTGCTCTACGTGCAATGATCTGCATGAAGAGAATACCTGCACCTTGCACCAACACTATGTACAAATGCTGGCAAACAGTAGTCATAGCGATCAAGTCAACGTTGTTAGGCAGATGAGTCAGAACCTGACAATTGGCGAGGAGGAACCAGTTGCAGTGCTTACCAGAGGAGGAAGGAAGGCAATAGAAGTAGATGCTACTCAGATGGCTCCTTTAAAAGTGCAAGTTCGACCTAAGAAAGGACAATCATCCTCTTCAGCTCCGAACGAAGCTCCTCCACCTACACCAGTCCAAGAAAAGGCTCAAAAGGCCTCTACCGAGCCACCTCAGGCAGAAACTATGGAACAGGCTAAGGAAAAGCTCAAGTTTCCTTCCCTGACCAAGCGGCAAAGAGTTGAATCTATAGAGCAGTATCGCACTAGATACGAGCCTAGAAAGGAACCTGAAGTGCTCAAATCCTTGGCATACAACATTGTAGAGGAGTTGAAGAAGATCCCAACCAAGATCAGCTTGTACGATGCACTGCAACTACCTGGATAGGTGGACTTGTTGCAAGAATAATTGAAAATAATTAAATCCAAGAAGGCGGCACCGCTTGCTCTTGTGCAGACCCTATCCACATCTATCACAGGAAAGAATAGACCACCTCCATTCTACCTATCCCTACAAATGGAAGGGTATATTGTACATAATTGCATGATCGAATCTAGGGCCACTACAACAGTTATGCCAAGAGCAATTTGTGAAAAAATAGGGATGGAATATATGTGAAGCAGCCAAGGTGTACTCCAGTTGGATGATACTCCAGTGAAGACTTTAGGGGTGATCAAGGACATTATTATTCAACTACATAAGATGCCTTAGATCACGGGCATACAAGAGGTGGTTGTATTTGACTTGGAGCCATATTTCAGTATGTGCTTGTCAAGGTAATTCATGACAAAAATAGGCGGATACCTATCTATGGATTACTCTCATCTGGAGATTCCATTCAAAGGAAATAAGGTGAAGATCTAAAATGAAAAACCTTCTTCCTTTCTTGTGCATAAGATGTCTGAGGAAGAAAGTAACGAACCAGTGAATGCAATAGTGGAGGAAATAGAGCAGGTAGACCTAGTTGAGGAATCTCTTGTGCAACTAAGTTATGAAGATGATTTCTCATTAGAAGACTTTAATGCCATGGTGGAAACCGAGATGGGATGTTATACCATCACCAAGCCCGATAAACACACTCAACCAAAGAATAGAACAAGTGCCCAAGAAGGACTATGGAAGTTGTTCTTTGATGGTGCCCAATGTAAAAATGGTGCTAGGGTAGGGATTCTTCTAGTTTCACCATCCAGAGAGCAAAAGGAGTATTGCTACCGGTTGTTATGGAGCTGCACTAACAATGCAATAGAGTATGAAGCATTGTGCCTAGGACTCAAGAAATCAAATACCTTAGGCATAAGGCACCTCCAAATTTTCAAAGATTCTGAACTAGTTTGCAACCAGGTCACAAATATATGTACTTTTAAAAAAGTATTATCTAAGGTCATACCGCAATAGGGTATGGGATCTGTGTGACCAGTTCGAGTCCCTCAATCTACAGTCTATCCCATGGGAAAAGAATCGGCATGTCGATGTTCTGGCATCCATCACAGCTAAGTACTCTCCCATAGAGGACATGGTTCACAAACCCAGAGCTGTGAGGATGATCTACAGACCCTCTGTCCTGGACAAAGACTTACATTGGCAAGTCTTTGACAATGACGAGTAGATTGTAAATTTCATGATTCAAGAAGCCACCACAATTGAAGAAAGGAGCCCTGATGAAGAAGGATATGAGGAGCTGGTCCAATTGAAGAACAACTATGTTCCCAAGGGATTGGTCACTCTTGAAAGCCTATTTGATCAGAATGATCGAGCACTCTCTCACATGATCAAAGTTAATGAAAAGCAGTATCGATATTTAGAGCTCGAACTTGGAAAGGCAATAAAAGTTGGAACTGATTGCACTCTAGAAGAGATAGAACAAATCTAGACTCTGTAGGAGGTATCTAGATATAATTGCTTGGTCTTATCAAGACCTCAGAGGATATAATCCATAGCTGATCCAACACATGATCAAATTACAGGAAGGAGTAAAACCATTTCGACAAAAGTAGAGGCCGGTTAACCCAAAGATCGAGGTCTTGATGAAGGCAAAACTTATGAAAATGCTTGAGGCAAAGATAATATATCCTATCAAGCATTCTTCATGGGTGGTGAACCTAGTCCCTGTCAGAAAAAACAACAGAGATATACGGCTATGCGTGGACTTTCGCAACTTGAATCAAGCTTCTCTCAAGGACCACTACCCTCTCCCACAAATCGATCAGATTTTGCACTCGATGGTCGGAGCTCAATGCTTCTCCCTGCTTGATGGTTTCTCTGGATACAATCAGATCTAGGTCAGGGATGAAGACCAACATAAAACAACGTTCACTACCAAGTGGGGGACATTTGCTTACCAGCGAATGCCATTTGGCCTTTCGAATGCTGGTGCCACTTTCCAAAGGGTGATGGACCTAGCTTTTGGTGAGCTTCTAAATAAGGTTATCGTCATCTATCTAGATGACATGACCATTTTTTCCTAAAGAAGGGAAGAGCACCCACTACACCTACAACAAATTTTTGAAAAATGCTGAGATTTCGGCATCTCAATCAATCCAAGAAAGTCCATTTTCATAGTCAGCCAAGGAAAGTTGCTGGGACACACGATATCAAAAAGGGGACTCACTGTAGATCCCGACAGAGCTGAGGCCCTGACAAAGCTCCCACTCCTAGCAGACAAGAAAGGACTTCAATCTTTCTTTGGTCAGATTAACTTCGTAAGGAAGTTTGTCTCTGATTTTTCCCAAGTCGTCAAACCAATGACCAAACTTTTGAAGAAGGGTGCCGAATTCATCTGGATAGAAGAAATAAGGGAGGCATTCGAAGATATTAAGGCCCAAATCACCCAGGCACCGATCCTAATCAATCCTGACTACAATCAGGATTTTATCCTGTATGCCATAGGGGAGCCCGAAAGTTATGTTGTAGTCCTGACGCAAAAGGGGGAAGACGGTGAAGAGCATCCCATCACATTTTGAGCCAAGTAATCAATCCCCATGAAGAGAAATATAATTTCATAGAATGTCAGGTGCATGCAATAATGAAATCCCTTAGGAAGTTCAAATAGTTCATCTCTCAAAGTTGGGTCACAGTCTTTGTCATTCACCCTGACGTGCATAATTTCATCATCCAAGGAGAATTAGGAAGCAAAAGAGCTGGTTGGGTGAACAAGATATAGGAGTTTGACATTGAGATCAAACCCACTAAATTGGTTCACGGTCATGCATTGTGTCAAGAATTAGCGAAGAACGCAGCGGTCGAAGCTGTAAAATCTCAGAGGGATGACTTACCAGCTGAAGGATGCTTCGCTAACCAGGAAGAGGACGAGAAATACTAGGTCAGTGAAATAGTTGAATATTTCCACATTGGAAGTTGTCCTTCGCATCTAAATACTTCATAGCGAAGACATTTTAGGATGCGGTCCTCCCGATACACTCTATGCCCCGAAGGCCTATTTTTTAGGAATATTGATGGGGTCCTTCTCAAATGCATCAAATACGATGATAAAAGAAAAGTCCTAGGAGAGTTCCATTCAGGACTATCTGGAGGTCACTTCACAGGAAGAACAATGACACTAAATATTATCAAAGCGGGTTATTATTGGCCCACACTCTTCGTTGATGCCTTCGCCATTTGCCGCAAATGCGAGTAGTGTCAGAAGTTCATCGATCGAAGTAGAAATGCTTCGATGCCCCTTCATCCGATACAAGTAGAAACTCCCTTTCAACAATGGGGGTTAGATTTTATAGGAGTCGTATCACCAAACTCCTCCATGGGACATAGGTTCATCTTGATCACAATAGACTACTTCACCAGGTGGGCCAAAGCGATTCCCATGAAGCATGTAGATCAAGAGACTGTAATCACCTTCTTGGAAGGATTGATCACCAGGTTTGGCATCCCTGAAGCAATCATCACGGACAATGGCCCTGGCTTCACAAGTGCTAAAATCAATGAATTCCTCTATAGATATGGGATATATCATAAAGTATCCTCCAATTATTATCCACAGGGCAATGGCTTGGCAGAATCCACCAATAAGACTTTGTTGAGGATGCTAAGAAAGCTCATAGAGACAAACAAAAGGACTTGGCATCTCCTTCTAGATCGGGCTTTGTGGGCCGATCGAATTTTTGTCAAGAAGTCAATCAAGACTTCACCATATGCCTTGGTTTACGGCAAGGAGGCCATCTTACCCATTCATGTGGAGATCCCTGCACTGTAGCTGTTAGAAGCAGGAGATGGAATTAGTCCGATGGAGAACATATTAGCTCAGCTATTGCAACTAGAGGAAGATCATGAAGAAGCCTACCAGAGCTTCGCTAAGCATGCTCGAGTCACCCAAGATTGGTTCAAGAAGAAGTCATCTGATCGCACATTCAAAGTGGGAGATCTGGTATGGAAGTGGGATTCCTGGAAGGCCAAGCCTAGGAATCATGACAAAATGGACGCCTTTTGGGATGGGCCATTCAAAATTATGAAGGTGAACTCAGAAAATTCATTCATCCTCAAAGATGCAGATGGCCAAGTCTTGCCGATCTCTGTCAATGGTCTTCATCTGAAGACTTTTCACCGCTAAGGTAAAACACAATTTCTTTCTTCAAAAAAAAAAAAATGCTTCGGCAAATAAACTTCGGCGATTTATAAGCTTTGGGAGGAGCTTCGGCAGAAAAACATCCGAAGTAGCTACTTCGGAGAACAAAGTGCCAAAGTAAATCTACTTCGGAGAACACTACCCCCGAAGTAAGTACTTCAGGGAAGAAACTGCCGAAGTAGAACTACTTTGGGGAAATTTTGGTGAAGCAATTGCTTCATGCGGTTCTCTTCCGAAGTGACTATATATGTGCTTTTGTATATAATTTGCATTTGTACATACATCCTGCTCCAAGATCGCAAAAGCCAAGTACCACTTCTAGATCCTCTTCGGAGACCTTTTACACGAAGGAGCAGTTGCAAGGAGGTTCGTCGTGAAGCATGTTACCCGAAAGGAAGCCAAACCAAAGTTTGAACAAAGGCATGAAAAGAGCTTCGCACCCAAAGTATTTTCAGTAGCTACTTCGGGTAAAAATTCTGTGAAGCAATTTTCAAAAGGGGAAGCTTCGACGACCTTCGCAAGGCAGAACGACATCGTGGCGAAGGAAAAATACTTCGGGCCCGAAGCGTCAAAAGGCTATCCGAACCAAAGGTTCACCATGAAGCATTTTTTCAGCATCATGTTTCGCTTCGCCGAACCGACCATGCACGAGGTGGAAAATTTGAAATGTGCCTCGGAGAACGTGTCAACAATGGCATTGAAAGGAGTACAAAGCAGACGAATTTAAGGCAAAAGGTGGTGAAGTGCTTCTCGAGGTAACAAAGTTAGAAAAGGGAGAGGAAAAGCTCGCACCAAGGTATGAGGTGGCAGCAGGTGGCGTCTCCAATACAAAGTGTAATCATCAAAGCATGCAGCCTTGTGTACCATGTCGCTATAGAATTGGTTTAAGAATACGACAATCTCTTCCTTTCGAGGTACAAATTTAATTTTGGTAGGTGCCATAAATTTAGGTGGTTGCTTTTTTTGGTTATAAAAGCGAATTCCTATCTAGAGAGAAGTTATTTGTCCATCGGTTCAAGCTAGACTAAGAACCTTTAGATACTTTGCAACCCTCCTATCCTTTGCATCTAGCCATTCACATTAAATATTTCTGTATCAAGAACTCTAATGCTATCATTTGCAACATGGGAAAGAAAAACTCCAAGGAAAAGGAGAAAGAGCCCGAAGTTGCAGGCCCCAAAAAAACAAAGAAGGGCAAGGAAGAAAAAAAGCGGGCTCCGAAGAAGCTAAATCTTCCCCTTTGACCCGAAAAGCAGCCAATGGAAGAGGGGGATGACTCGAAAGAAGAACAGCTCGTGGAGCCACCAATTGATGGGTGGGAGAAGATCAGAGACACACAACTCTCTAAGGGTGTAGCCGATCTTCGACGCACCATAGAGTTCATGACAAGCAGACTCACACCAGAAAATAAGAGAGCTGCTGCATATTACTCCTAGATTTATTGGTTTTTAACCCCACTTGCTCACCATTGTCCCGAGCTGATCTATGCTATCGCACAGAATTACCAACCTGCGTCTAGGAAAGTGTTAGATGCTTCGGGTCACAAACTATTTTCCATCCTAAAGGAAGATGTACAAGCAACCTTCGCACCACAGCAGGGCCCGCCCAAGGGCTATTCTATTCACAATGTCATCTTAAGCGAACAAATGGAGAGATTCACTTCCAACAGCTACATATTGAAATTCCTGCATGAGAATCTCAAGAATGGGCTACCTTCAAACAAGCTACCCCAGATGCCCCTACCCTTGGAGGCCTTCAAAAACATCGATATTTTCTCCATCATTGCATGGGTGGTGGGATTGTCAATAGATGCTTCAGTACAACCCTGGCAGGTGTCTTTGGTCGAATGCATTTCAAGAGGGGAGTTTTATGCCCCTGATGCTTCAAGGCCGAACACCAACCCAATTTTCTTTGACTGGGCGGAATGGGTGGCCCGAACCCTGCATACAAGGCTCGCTAGCATGAAGAATTCAGCAACAGGCCAGTACTTCGCACCCTATTCCTTTCTTGTCTGGTTGTACTTCTACCAGGTTCATAAGTGGTTTCCCCATATCGCCATCTCTCCAAGTGGCAAGGATGGAAATCCTCTGCTAGTGTATCAATGGACTCCCCTCTTATTGAAGGAAGAGTCCTATTATCCTTTTAATCAACAATTTTTGGGACCCGCCATGCACCTGTTAAAAGGATCTTGTCCTCGGGTACCACTTAGTTTGAGAGATAGAGTGGTGCAGGGAAAAAAGGGGGATGTTTTCCAATTGACACAGGGACTGGTGATTCGCCTGTTCGACTTCATAGGGAAGCCCTTCCTATTACCAGTCTACCCCTCTGAATATCAGTTTGCATTGGAAGTCGCTCGATAGAGCGACTCTACAAATGTAGTATACGGTCACGGCCGGAAGTGGGCACATACTTGTGACTTCCCCTTCAGGATGGGTGTAATCGAAGTCTTTGCCCTTAAGTAGAATGCTTTCCTGGAGGAAAAGCTTGCCGATTTTGGCCTACTCCAGATTCCTCAACAATGGCTCTATGATCCTTTGGGCATGATGAGGGATCATTTGAAATTCAAGAACTTCCACATCTGCCCTCACCCCGAGGTTGTGGAACAAAGGAATAACCCCAATGGAGAAGATCTGGAGTGGCATTTGGAAAGAATGAGGACATTGCCTCCATGGCATGAATTCTATCCTATGGAGGTTGAATTTGACCCTGATCAGTACCCCCTCCCGACTCCAAGCTCCACCTTTTGGAAGAAGGCAAGGGACGATTTGAAGGAGGAAGTAAAATACTGGAGCGAGGAAAAGCTTTGGGAATGGTGGATAATGAGAGTCCATCATCAAAAAGTGAATTCTTATGGACTCTTAGCATCAGATAAAGACTTCACGATTCTCTATGACACCAATGTCAAAACCTGGAAGTCTATATCCTTTGCTGATTTTGTTCCCCAGCCACCCCAGGATCAAGCGAAAGCCCAGGAGGTGCTAAGGATGCTTCAGAGAAAGAAAAGGAAGTAGGGGCCAAAGCTATGCCTGTAGCACTACCACAGAGGCCATTGGAAGTTCATGATACAAGTGCAGAAGAAGCAGAGCAACCATTGGAGAGAAAGAAAAGAAAAATGCAGGAGCAAATTCAAGTGCCTCCGAGCCACCCAAAGCGCCCTCGCACAAAGCCTTCAAGTACTCCTGCTGAATCACCTGCATCAGGCCTAGTTGAAGCAAATATTGAGGATACAGGGCCACCAAGTGCTGAGACGGTCCCTAAAATAGATATCATCGATGTGGAGGAACTCCTCCAACAAGAGAAAGACCCCAAAGTAGAAGTTGTGGAGGTCGGGAGTGATGAGGCCCGAGAGGAACAAGAGCCAATCACCCAAGATGTCACCACGGCTGCTTTTCCAGGAGGGCACGTAGGTATGCATTCTCTCCCCTTCACCTTGGTCTTCGATGCATCCACGATAGTCTAGATTGGAGGTCCTCATCAATCTCCCCATCCCCTACAAGGTCAATCCCCCACTTAGATATCACCCATTGCCAGTCCAATCTTGCATAGCTCCATTCCTCCCGAGTCGTCTGACCAGGATAAGCCCGTTGAAACCACTTCGCCTACCCATGCCCCCGTTCCTTCAATCCTAGGTCAAGGTGAAGGTAGTGACCCAACACCAAGCCCCGTAACCCACTCTCCCATAGCTCAAAGCATAGTCCCGCTTGCCAAAGCCCCTGCTACACCCATCCTCGAGCCGTCAGGGGAATCCTTCCCTGTTAGTTCTTTATATTTTTTCACACCTTTGGCTGGAGATTCGGCCTTCTCTGAAATAGATTTATCTTCAATAAAGGAGCACCCCTTGGCTGAAAAACTACTCCTAGCTCGACAGAATACAGAGAAGATGTTGAAGGAGGCAAGAAAGAAAAGAGGGAAATCTCTGGCCCAAGTTGAAAAATGTGCGGTTTTCAACTTGAAAGGCGAAAAGTTGCATAAGGTTAGGAAGGTCCCTAAGGTCCAGAAGCCTCTGGATGAAATGACTCCAACCGACTACGACTACCAGGAGAAGACCAAGGACCTAGAGCATTTAAATATAGATGACGAATCTGCATCCATGCATGTCAGGGTTGAAACTTTTCGAGCACATGCAAATATTGCCAACCAACACAGGTTTGAGGTAGAAAATGCCAACATCAAGTTGGAAGAAGAGTTGGCTAGGATCCGCTCTGAGCTGGAGGATTCGCAGAAATAGTGCAAGTTGCTCAAAAGGGAAATGCATGCCCTCAAACAAAAAATTCTACAATTGCAGTCTTCGGCCGAGCAACAAGCACAAAAATAGGCCAAAAATGAGCTAAAAGCCAAAGAGCTTGAGAACAAGATCTTGCAGGCCCAGCAGCAATTGTTCGAAAAGGTAAACCTAGAGTTGTTCGACAAAGGTAGAATCAAGGAGATCCGCTCTCACCTACTCAAAGGTTTTAGATCTCGGGCCTCCAGTGCCCTGTCGATTTTAATTTATGTCACCGAAGCTCAGCATGCCATTGCTAAGGAGGGACCAATAGTAGATGAGGTGATCCAAAAAATCAAGAGGTGACTCAAGCTTGCCTTTGAGGTCCAAAGTATTAGATATCAAGACCCGCAGGTCACTGCTATGAGTCGAACGGCTAGGGATTGGTCTCATCGCCCAAGCCACTCGTTGCATGCTTTCTTCTCCAAGGTGAAGAAATCCCAAAATGTGAAGGACCTCCTAGATATATTTGAGCAGGAGCACCGCACATCAATGAGTTACTTCGAAGACCTTTCTTCTTTGGGTTTCCCGAGTTTCATAGACGATGATGGGAACCTTCTCACCCGAGAAGAACTTAAGCCGACGTGGCTCCATTTCGAGAGTGACATCTCTAAAATTGATGAGTGGGAAGAGCCAGTCACGGAGGGACAAGTCACCGACTTCATCCTGAGACACTACAAAATTGCAGCTTGTCTGAATGACCTAGGTGCAAGAATCAAACACGTCGACATAGGGTAGATTGATCGGTTCCATGTTCTAGTCAAGGCACTCGAAGACCAAGAACCATTTTAGAAAGGGGTCTGGGCTCACGTTCGTCGAACCATGAAGAGAATCCATGACCATCTTGTCCCATCACCATAGCAAGAGGCCACGCCAACAGACGAAGGAGCAGAGGAGGAAGAAGAAGCAGAAGAAGAAGGAGAACAAGAACTAGCTATGGAAGCACTCCAAGAGGAAGAAGGAGGAGAAGGATCGAGAGAAGACTCTGGCCCAATGGATCAAAATTAAAGGGTTCTCCCATCGAGACGAGCTTTTTGCCCCATGAGCCACCAAGAATGTTGACAATTTTGTCACATTTCTCAAGGGGTAAAAAGGGGTGAAATTTTGTACAGTATTTTGTAAAGTTTTTCTTTGTTGTTTTTTTAAAAAGTTGCAGCAATTTTGGCTTCCAATGCCACCCCTTTGTATATAAAGTAGAAAAGAAAGAACTTCGCTGCCGAACAAGCTATGAAAAGAGCTTCATCGAGGAAAAATGAAAAGAGCTTCGCATCCGAAGCATTTCCAGCACTACTTTGGGTAAAAGTTTTGCGAAGTAGTTTCATCGAAGTTTAATACAAAGAAAAGAAAATGAAAACTACTTCGCACCCGAAGCATTTCCAGTAGCTACTTCGGGCAATAGTTGAGCGAAGCGACTGTTCAGAAGGAAAAGAGCTTCGCACCCGAAGAATTCTCAACACTTCCTTCAGGTAGGGCTTCTTGCAAAGTAGTATTACCGAAGTAAATTACAAAGGTAGCGATAAAAAGAACTTTGGGCCCGAAGCGCTTCAAATATTTACTTCGGGAAAAAGTTGAGCGAAGCGGCATCCAAAAGAACAACTCTACCAGAAAAGGAAGGTCCAGACCATGGTCTAAACTAGCTAAGGCAAGAAACTACTTCGCACCCGAAGCATTTCCAACAGCTACTTCGGGTGAGATTTCTGTGAAGCGGTGTCGCCAAAGTAAAATACAAAGGAGAAGGCAAGAAAACTACTTCGCATTCAAAGTATTTCCATCAGTCACTTCAGCCAGAAAGCTAGCGAAGCAGGACTCAAAAGAGCATTAAAAAATACTTCGCCAGAAAGTTGCCAAAGCACTCACTTCGGGCCCCTCCATTAGCGAATCATTTTTACTTCACCAAAAGCTCATTGCGAAGCATTTGCTTCGGCTAATTTTGTGCGAAGTACTTCTACCCAAAGTAAAATTGCTTCGACTGAAATCTTCCCGAACCACAGTTTTGAAAGAGGATCTCAGTGAAGTATTTCTCCAAGGCATCAGTGAAGCAATTTTGCCAACAAAGTGGCAAGGACAAAGAGACCCGTTTTGTGATGTAAATATGCTTCGGCACTCCCCACCCCCAAAGCAGTTTTGCGAAGCTTAATTTTGTGAAGTACAAACCAAAGAGGAGTTTTGCTTTAGACCTAGAACCATTGCGAAGTGAAGTTGTGAATGAAAACTTAGAGAAGCGCTTCACGGGCACGCGTTCCAAGTCGGGTATCTTCTCGAGGCGATCAAGTACCTCATAAATGCAATTTTTTGTGCCCAATAAGCTCGCTCCTCATTTTTGGCAATCAAAAATGAAGTATAAGGCCATGATGGAGAGCTCGACAAGCATGGCGATCACTCGAGCACCACACCCGAAGACCAAGGACGTCCAGACGACTCATCAATGCACCTTTCCATGGTTGACCCGGTCACGGTTGCCAGTTTTGGTAACAGATTTGAGAGCTCGATCATGAGAGCCTCGGGGAGCCAAATTCTCAGGGCTCGAGGGTGTACTTCTCATTGCTATGTAATTATGATTCAGAGGCTCGGGTCCTCTATAAAAACCAAGGCATTGTAATAGAAAAGGGGGGGAACTATCTACTAAGAAAGTTGTTGTAACTTGATGTCCTGTAATTAATACTAAAGAGCTTTGGGCTCAATTTCTCTTTTTTATGCTTCCTTCTGTGTTCGAATTCTGTTGTCTTCCGTTGATTGTATACCTAGAAGCTGAACTCTGCATCCGGTGTGCGATCGGGGGTTGTACCTTAAAACTTGCCTGAAGGATACATAGGAGAGGAAAAATGTCATACTGACTTTCTTTTATGCTGCCTTCTGTGTTCGAATTTTGTTGTCTTCCTTCGTTTGTATACCGAGAAGCTGAACTCTGCATTCGATGTGCGATCGGGGGCCATACCTTGAAACTTGCCTGAAGGATACATAGGAATGTTAGTGTTATGTTTCTTTCGATTATTCTTGGTGTTCTTTGCTTCTATTCAGGTTGTCAGTCAGTGATCGTGCTTCCTATTCTCTCCCACTTTAAATCACTAATTTCTCTAACCCTAACTCCTTTTATTTCTTTCCTGCACCCTTATCTTCAAACATCCAAGTAGTTTAGCATAGGAGCTGGCCTTTCTCCGGAGATTGGCATGAGGGGCATCTCTTCCTCCTGGCCTTTCAATGTTGGTCCAGGTCTAGGGTGCATACACTCACCGAAAATCCTTTCCTAGGCAGATTTGATGACCAATAGTAACTAGATAATAGGAAGATGACATTTTTATTTCTATCAAAATATATCCAAATTCTATTTAATATGCAGGAATATCCTTAAAAGAAACTATCTTTTGCACTTCCTTGAAGACTTATAATATGCAACCTTCTCTTTGTAACTTTTAAATTCTAATATGGTGCTTTAATGGAACTTGATAATGAACCAGATAATTAAAGTTCAACTAATGAACCTATTTGCACCCAAGATGCTTACCTTAATGATATTTGAAGATGATGTAGATCTTGGTGATTAGATTCACCAATTTGATACCCTTAGTTTGATGAAATCACAAATATTCTTGGTAGTTTGAACCAACTCTCTAACTTACCTTTTTGTATGTTTCTAAGATTCTAATCTTTCTTTTTGATTTTGTACTAGGTGATTTCAACTTCTCCTTTAAGATGTATCCTATAAATCTAAAGTTTTGTAGCTAGTTATGTTATCCTAATTACTACCCTTTCACAGTCAATATCTTCACTGAAATGATGTTCTTGACTCTCAAAAAATTGGTAGGGAACTCCTCCAAATCACAGTTGAGATTTTCTCTTAAGAACCCTTCAATTTTATGCTATAGATTCAACAAACCCCTATATTTGAAATGTGCCTTCTAACTATGAATACTAATATCCAAATCTCTTGGATTTGGTAGGCTTATTTCATCTTCATTTTCCTTCAACATCCTTGTCAATTTCTAACTTCAATCTCAAGAATCTAAAAGTCTTGAGATCATCACCAATGTCCTTCAAAATTTGACAAACTAATTTCCAAATCCTTCTCTCTTAAGCCTATTTTCAAATGGTAACAATTGTCCCAAGTCCTTCACTCTTAGGAACTTCTCCTTGGTAGTGAATTTTTCCAATGAGTTCTAGGAACTCTTTCATTGTCCTTATTCGAATATCCTCCAATGAGGTTGCCTTCTCCCTGTATCTCCTTGAGAACTCTCCAAGGTCCTCGATCTTCTCAATGAGATCTTTCCTTCAACCTTCTATTATGGAAGAGTTGCAATGAGATCTTCCTCTTGGATTTCTAAAATCTATTGCATCAAGAATGTGACTTTAGCTAGTCCTTCTCTATCTCTTCCAAGACTAGAAGTTCTTCAATGAGACCTTCTATGGGTCTCCTCAGCTTCTTCTAGAAGAAGTCTACAATCTACAATCTACAAGATTCAATGGAGATCACCAACCTCTAATATTCTCCTAGACTCTTCTTTCGAGTCTCTCATTGAATCTACACCAAGGCTTCTATGGATTTTTCTTCTTCTACAATCTCTAGTAGTGGGACCTTTTCTATAGGCCTCCAAATATTCCTTGTTTAATTTGTTTCTTTTAGTGCTGGATTGATTATGAAGATGATATTATTCCTAGATATCAGTAGGAATCTTCAAAAATTTCTCAAAAATCTCTTCCTACAACAAATATTAGAAATATAATGTAATAAACTCTAAATCTCGAGATGATGAATCTTCACTTGTTGATTTTTCATTCTAGTGGAATGAATATTGAGTCCTAGTCTTCACGAGCTTTCCTGCAACTTTGTGGAAAGACTCTAGCCAATGCAATCTCTAAAATTTTGGAAATGAGATTGCTACTCTCATCTCAATCTCTCTTATAGCTCTCCCTATTTCTATCGATCTATTATATGCTTTGATACCACTGTTAGCTTTTTATAATGTATGATATGGGAAAAGCAATAACAAGATACAAAATATATAGAAAAATAATATAATAGACTTCTGCAATAAAATAAAAATATGCTATTAGTGGAAACTCATGAAAGTACTACAATACAATATAATGAAGGACATGCACACTCCATAAACTGAAAGGAAAGCTACATTGTACCTACTCACTACTCTATAGTGATGACACCTTTGCTCTCTACTCTCCTATATCTCTATCACTCACTATGAGGCCTTTATATAGGAAGATAAATTTCTTGGCCCTTACTCTACATATGACTCTTCATCTACCTAATGTACAAGTGGACACCTTGCACATTTACAACTTGTACATTGACACTTGTGCATTTATTACAATACTTGAAGTAACTAACTTTACTCTAAAGTAAACTTCTAATCCAGTTATGTACCCAAGGTGGTACATAAACATGACCCAAATGATGTAATATACTATAAAACCCCCTTGCATTACATTATTTGGGTATTTAAGGCATTAGTCTTCAATATGGATCTTCTTCTTGATCTTAGAGTTTGTACTCTCCTCTATTTTATGTGTCCTATTGAAGCAAGTAGTTAGTGTCTTCATAAAATACTAATCTTTACTAAGAGATATTTGACTTTATGATCATCTATAGGTTCTTCTAGTTCTTTAATTTCTTCAATCCTCTGAGCTAGGTTTCATTTCTAATTCCCTTTTCAATATTCCAATTGGGGATAGTTATTCAAACATTGAAATTATTGCTGATAAGAATTATTTTGATATTGCCTTGGTTGGAATGCCCTATTTGGTTGGCTTCCATAGTTAATATCATTTTCTTGATTCTAGTTACTAGGATTGAATATGTAGTAATTAATACTATGACATTTTCTCCTGTATATCTAGAAATAAATATTACTCCATGGTCTTCATCCTTTTTTATTATGAAGCAACATTTCCCTATTCATTATCTTTTGAGACTAATGCATTGTTAGTCATTTCATCTTCAACTGTATTTTCCACCTCAGATTCTTGAAGAATATTGAATAAATCATCAAAATATGTATCTTTGCTAAATATTTGTAAAGATGTGACTGTTGGTCACAAATCTGCCACAGGAAAGTATTTTGTACGTATACGCACCCTAGACCTGGACCAACATTGAAATGTCGGAGGGAAGATATGCCCTCCGTGCCAATCTCTGGAGAAAGGCCAACTCCTTTACTTAACTCCTTGGGTTTTTTAAGCTAAGAGTGCAGTAAAGAAATAAAAGAGAGCAAGGGAAGAAATGTAAATGATTCAATAGGAAATAACCAACAACACGATTACTAACTAATAACTTGAGGTAGCAACAATAAATACAAAGAATAAAACTTAAATTAACACCATACTAACTTCCCTATGTATCCTCTGGAAGAGTTCTAGGATTCAACTATTTTCCTATGCCTAAATCTAGATTACATAATTATAGAAATTAGGAAAATACATGAATAGAACAGAAACTACTAACCACAGGCAACATACAAAGAATATCACGCGGTATTTTCTCCCCTATGTATCCTTCAGGAGAATTCCAGGGTCCAACCCCCAATCACACACCTAAATCCAGGATGTAGAATTATAGTATGCAATTGAAGAAATGGAATAACAAAAATTATCACAGAAGGTAGCATACAAAAGAGAAATTGAGTCCAAAGTCTTTAATATCAATTGTAGAAATCAAGTTACAACTTTCTAGCAAACGTTCCCCCCCTTTTTCATTACAATTCATGGGTTTTTATAGAGGGCCCGACCCTTTGAGACATCAATGCATTCAATTTGGAGGTACATTCTCGGTATCCTGGAAAATCTATGCCTGCCCCTACTGCGACTGAGCTCTCACATCCCTTTCCACATTTAACAATTACGGCCACATTAGTTGGGAAAATCTGCATTTATGAGCCATCTGACTTGTCTTGGATTTTCTTGGGTGTGGTACTTAAGTGGGTCTTCAAGTCCCTCTGGTTTTTCTTCTGTGACTGACATTTCTTTTCCTATTTCCACAAATGGGCACTGGGTCTTTCGGGCAAGTAAAAATGTATTTATGAAACACTCAATTACCTTGGAAAAATACCTGGCCTAGAGACGTGTGCCCTTGAAGAAAGTGCCCTTGAAGTAGCTTTGCCAAATTCAAATTTGGGGCTTTGATTCATGATAGATGTGATCCGAAGTGAGGATGATATGAGTGCTTCACATGAAAGGGCTTTCAAAAATGGCTTTGCAAGGACTTGATGTCGAAGCAGATATTTCTTGCCAAAAATAGGGCTTCTAACTATCTATTACTTCACCAATAAAATAGGTTGAATGTTGCTTCACTAAGGATTTTGTCCGAAGTGGTGGATGATCACCAATGGACCATAAAACACTTCACTATGAACCTCCTCAAAGATAGTTTTTCGAGAAGTTTTTAGCCGAAGCATATTCCTGCCTTAGAAAATTTCTTTTATTTTTTAGGGCAGCCAAGCTTTGAATGAGGGAGCTTCACGTAAAATTTGGCTGAAGTGGATGCTTCACAATGGCTTGGGGTAAAGTAAATCTTGCTTTGAAAAATGGTTTGCTAGGAGGGCGGGCCAAAGTGGATGCTTCACTTAAATTCTAGCAAAGCACTTCTAAACACTTAGAAACTTCTACATTCACCGCTTCGTAAAATTTCACCCTAAGTGACTGTTTAGGCTGCTTCACTAGCGAAGCTCCTTCTATGCCTTAGCAAAATTTGGGCTACTATCTGGGCTATCTTGTCTCCTTTTCTTGGCTAAGTTATCCTTCCTTCTCCTGCAAAGCTCCTAAACCTAGTTTGCTCTGTGGCAAAGCTCTTACACATATAGCTTATGTACAGAGGGGACAAAAATGAAAGCCAAAATTGTTGCAATACTTAAAAATATTCAAAAGCAAGGGAACAAATTCATGAAAACTTAGAAAATACTTTACAAAATATTGATTTCCTTTACCCCTCCAAGCAATGTGACAAAATTGTCAACATTCCTGGTGGCTCACGAGGAAACGAGCTCACCTCGGTGTAAGGACCCTCAGCCTTGATCCATTGGGCCATAGTTACCTCTAGACCCTTCTACTTTCTGTTTTTCTTCCTCTGAGAGTGCCTCTATAGTTATTTCTTTTTCCTTTTCCTCTTCTTCTTCAGATGCTGGTTCAAGTTGTGGCAGCATGGGAAGGTGATCATGGATGTGTTCCATGGTTTGACGAACATGGGCCCAGACACCCTTTTGAAAAGGTTCCCAATCTTGTAGTGCCTTAACTAGAACATGAAACTGATCGATTTGCCCTATGTCGGCATATTTGGCTCTTACACTCAAATTGTTCAAACAAGTCATGATCCTACAATATCTAAGAATGAAATCTGTGACCTGCCACTCTATGACTGGCTCTTTCCATTCATCTATTTCTAAAACATCATTTTCAAAGCTAAGCCAAGTTGGTTTAATTTCTTCTTTGGTTAAAATGTTTTCGTCATCGTTAGTGAAACTCAGGAAACCTAATGTTGAAAGGTCTTGGAAATATCCCAGTGATGTACGCTACTCTTGTTCAAAAATTTCTATGATATTCTTGGCGTTCTGAGCTTTCATCACTTTGGAGAAGAAGGCATGAACTATGGCTTGGACAGTGGACCAATCTCTTGCTATCTGAATTATGGAAGCTACCTGCAAGTCCTGGTGTTTAATGCTCTGTACCTCAAAGGCCAAATTGAGTCAGCTCCTTATCTCTTGTATAACTTTATCCACTATTGGCCCTTCCTGTGCAACAGCATACTCAGCTTCTATGATATAGGATAAAATTGACAGGGCATTGGAGGCCCAAGATCTAAAGTTTTTAAGCAGGTGCGAGCGGATGTCCTTAATTCTGCCTCTATCAAACAACTCTAAACTTTCCTTCTCAAATAATTGCTACTACATCTACAAGATCCTTCCTTCAAATTCCTTGGCCTTTACTTCAGATTCAGCCTGTATCTTGCTTTAATTTTTTGTTGCAATTTGCAGTTGATCTACCTGTTGCTTCAAGGTATCCATCTCCTTCTTCGTTTTCTCACACTGCTTCTGGGCATCTTCCAACTGTGAGCACGTTCTGGATAGATCCTCCTCTAGCTTAACATTTGCATTCTCTGCTTCATAACGACACTGGTTAGAAATCCTTGCATGTGCATGAAATTCCTCTATCCTTACATGCATAGATTCAGATTCATCATCTATGTCCATATGCTCCAGGTCCTTGACCTTCTCTTAATATTCGTAGTCAACAGGGGTCATTTCATCTAGGGGCTTTTGGACCTTGGGTATTTTATTTACTTTGTGAAGCTTCTTATTTTTTAAATCAAATACAATGCATTTTTCTTCCTTTGCTAGAGAACGCCCCCTTTTCCTCCTTGCCTCTTTGAGCATTTTGTCAGTATTCTGCCAGGCTTGGATCAAATTTTCTACTAGAGTATGCTCCTTGATCATAGTCAATTCATTCTCAAATGAGGCTATATCACCAGCCAAGGGAGTGAACAAATATAGTGATTGTATGGGTGAGGCATCACCAGTGGGTTTGATGATAGGTGTGGTGGGATTTCTGGTGGACGCGGTGATGGTATGTGCGATCGGGGAGCAAAAGTTAGGGTTTGGAAGTGAAATATCACCTCTATTCTAACCAAGTATTATGGGAATGGTGGAATGGGTGAGTGAAGTGGTGTTTGTGATCGCGTCCCAGCCTAACGACTTAGATGGAGTGGAAACGTTTATGGGGCTGGCAGGGTTGTGATATAAGTCTACGACCATAAAAGAAATCATGCAATGGAGTGACTATTCAAAGGGGGATTTATTCAAAGGGACATAAGACTCTAGGAGACCTTCAATCGGTACTACTATAGACATGACTTGGAAAACAAGATTAGAAGGTAAGGGATGCATACCTACGTGCCCTAGTGATAGAGAAGAGGTAAATTCCTACATATTTGGTTCATGCTCTTCTCCAGCTTCTGCATTCTCAGCATTCTATTCCTTTTGAAGTTATTCCTCCATATTGATGATCTCTATTTCAGACATCCCCTCCATTTGTTGCAACACTATTCCTCCAACATCCACCTCAATTGAGCCTACTGTAGACTATTCATTAGAAACACTGGAGGACCTAGTACGAGGTCATTTCGGGTGAGGAGGGGGGATATGAACTTGTTCAAGTCTCTTTCTCTTCCTTTTCTCCTCCTTTTCTCATTACTACACTAACCTCCCAATGTCTGTGTCAGAACCTCCAATGGGCTCTTTCGACAGCTCGTGTTGTACCACTACTATTTCTTCTTCTTCCTATTCGAAAACATCATCAATTCTTCTTGGTATTACACCCGATCCTGGGGCACTAGGAGGGATGAAGTCAATGAAGGATATGGGCTACCATGATCCGGAGTTAGCTTCATAAAAAATGGCAAAATCCTTATCCATCTCTAGTAGTCCATATAATTTTTTCTTTCGACGATGGACTCTCATCATCCACCATTCTTTCAATTATTCTTCACGCCAACTTCTTAATTCTCCCCTCAAATTGTACTTCATTTTCCTCTAGAATGCAGAGTCAGGACCCAAAAAGGGATGTTGGATGGGATCATATTCAGCTTAAATGGTGTAAAAATCATGCCATGGGGGCAATGTCTTCATTCTTTCCAGGTGCCACTCCAATTCTTTTTTGACGGGGTTGTTTTGCTACTCCACTATCTTTGGGCGAGTGCAAACATGGAAGTTTTTAAATCTAAAGTGGTCTCTCATTACCCCCAAAGGGTCATAGAACCACTGCTATGGGATCTACAATAGACTGAATTCATCAAGCCTAACTTATAGGTATACATGTTGTTTGAGGGCGAAAACCTCTACGACTCCCATCTTGAAGGGGAAATCATAGGTTGGTACCCACTTTTGGTCATGGTCATAAATGACATTTATTGCGTCACTCTGGCAAGCGACCTCCAATGCAAATTGGTACTTAGAAGTATGAACTGGCAATAGGAAGGGTTTTGTATCGCTCCAAATTTTTCACACCCTTACCTTCAGGCTATAGGATCCGTGCCCGGAAGGGGGATGTGAAAAGGATGTCGCGGTACCTCGGACTGAGAGGACTTGCGAAGGTCCCGCCTCTCAAGGGAGGTGTATATTGGTGATTTTTCGATGGATGGTGGGTTCACCAGGAAACATTCAATGGCGTTTCCACGCCTAGGTTGGGAATGTGTTTTATGTGTTCGTTTTTAGCCTTAAGCATTCAAATCCTAGGTTTGGCCAAAATGCGTCTAAGCTATTCTATATGAAGATGCAAATTCAATGAGTACAAAAAATAGATTTAAAGACAAAAAATAGAGAAATTACAGAATATAAATGAAGAATACCTGATCCGGATGTCTGATGATGATTTTCGATTCTTGAAGCAGTCAGATCGCCTCTGATTTGACAGGATCATCTGAGATCAGACAAGATCGTCTGAGATCTGACGAATTCGTCGTAGACCTGCAAATCAGAGAAATAGGTGCAAAATACAGAAGATACAACAATGATAACAGAGGGAAATAGTATAAAATGACAAGTAGCACTATCAAACTGAAACTTAAACACAGAAACAGGAATGAATTATGCTAATTAAATAATAATTATGATTTAATCATGCATTTGATCTAGATGGGTGAACTCCAAAATGCAAAATAGTATAAAATACTGAATAAACTAAGCTAATTGTAGAATAAAATAACAGAGAAAAGGTAGAGAAATGCAAACTTCAGGCACTGATTGCCTCAATGTTGACTGCAATCGAAATCGTCTCGCATTGGTACGAAATCGTCTCTGATTCGACAGGTTCGCCTCCGATCTGAACAGGTTCGTCGACGACGATGTAAGCTTGCTCCGACTGAAAAACAGTAATGTACCTGCAACAAAATTGATATAGAACTAATGCAAATGAAAACTTAGGATGTTTTAACATGTATGCAGTCAGGTTATAGGGAATTTCAGCCAGGGGGTGCTAAGGGGAGGGCTTAGGATTAAATAGGCTTAGGAGGGAGGTTAGGAGGTTGGAGATCATCCCTATTTGGGAGATCTCCAATGGGGGAGGGTCTCTAACGGCGCAGACACGCTTCTGCCCGGATTAGAGGCCCGTTGGAACAGAAGCTAATTGTGCAAAATTAGTTTTGCGACAAGATCGTCTGGACGTCCTAGCCCAGACGAAATCGTCAGATCTAGGGCGATATCGTCTGATCGGCGACGATATCGTCAAACGGTCAAAACAACCTCTAAAAATGGTGCAAAAAGGGGGAAACGGATTACCCGACGGTTAACGAGCGGTTTGGGAGGTTAAAATTTGAATTTAAATTATTTACTAGGATGAATGTAATTATTACAATTTCATTGCGCCAATTTTAGGGTGCTACATTTTGCCCCCTCTTTAGCGAATTTTTTAAAGAAAATGCGTTAAAGATGAGTTCTTCTCGATCTACGAGAAAGCAAAAATTATTCCCATTTTTAGGCGACGATTCTTGGTCGAATCGTACGACAACTTACTATGGTGCCCCCTCCGTGTTTTTACCCAAATCGAACGTTTGAGGTAAAAACGCGAAAAAGAAAAATTATTTTTGAATAAAATTAAGAAAAATAGGGTAAAACCCTAATTCATTTTTACCATTCACTTTACTGGTTTTAGAGCTCTGGAAGCAAAAATGGTGGAGACGACGCACAGATCAACAGAGGTCCGACGCGGGCTACGGGTAAGAGTCTAAACTTAGTTTAGAATGCTTTAATTTGAATTTACATGCTTTTTAGATGAATTTTGATTAAATTTTGAGCATCGCGGCCATTTTTGGGCCGTCGACGTCGTCGAGATGAAATCGTCCCGATTTCGACGAAATCGTCTCAATTTCGCCAATTTCGTCCAAGGGCGAAATCGACGAAAGGGGGACGATTTCATCAAATTAAGGACGATTTCGGCTTGCAAAATCGGAGACGATTATGCTCAAATTTGGGACGATATCGTCCAATAGTGGACGATATCATCATTGGATTAAATTGAACTTATTTTTAACTTGCATTATTGATCACTTGAGTTTGTTATTAATGATTGTTTTTTATTGTTGTTTATGTTGCAGAGAGGATTGCTAAAGAGCAGGGAATGGAAATATGGAGGTTTGAGAGATGATTTGGCCGCTCTTACACAGGCAGAGCGGGATCAGCTGGCACAGGCCAGCTTACTGCATGTGGCAGAAATGCCACAAGTGTCTACAGATATGGGGCTACTGATAGCCCTAGCAGAGAGATGGTATCCGGGTTCTTCCTATTTTTGGCTACCGACAGGGGAGATGACTCCCACTTTGGAGGATGTATGGAGGATTCTAAGAATCCCCATACAAGGACGGTTGATCACTCCTACGGCCAATCAGGGCCATGCTATGGGACGATTGTGTGGTGACCCGAGCTTCACCCTGGAGAAGGGTGGAGTTAACATCGAGGCACTGCGTCAGATGCCTGGGGCATCTAGACTCACACAGGTTCTAGCTGGAGTGGTTGGTGGACTTCTGCTGTGCCACCAGAGCGGGTGCAGGGTGCCATGGATGCTAGCAGATGTGATCTGCGATATGCGAGACCATGGCTATAGATTCTCTTGGGGCAGTTTTGTGCTATGCCGACTGTACAGGATCCTGCATGGGGTCGTGTACAAGGGCGGCCGATGTCTGGTGATGACATCGCTCCTACAGGTTTGGTGCTGGGAGCACATTGCAGTGCGGAGGCCGGTAGGGCTTCCTCTGATAGGGATTGACGGGGAGAGGCCCCGAGTTTTCTACTGGTGGCTCCGAAGAGGGTCACAGCGACGGATCGACCTTTCGATGTCCCGGAGACTGCTAGATGACCTAGTCCCGGACCAGATCACCTGGAGGCCATGGCGAGGGCACCCAGGGTGGGCCGAGGATGGACAGGAGTTAGCTCATGTCAGGCGAGTTTGCTGGCTATGGATGGAGAGGGGAGAGGTGGAGCTCCACCGCTATGACCGAGTTTTGAGATAGTTCGGTCTACAGCAGGGGATCCCATCTCTCAAGGATTATGAGTTTTCCCGGACTGTCCGAGATAACACCACAGTTAGCGGGGCTCCAGACATGCAGCGCTTCTGGAGTCAAGACTCAGACGATGCCCCCATTCAGCCAATGGATGGGGACGACGTAGGGGTAGCCGATGGCTATGATGCCTGGTACGTAGGCATCCGCCCTCCTCGGATGACGAGGGCTCAGGGTCCGATACACGTAGTTGTGCGTCGGATAGGGAGGCGGTGCCAGGCAGCTATGGAGGCGGCCCAGGGTCATAGCGGGAGAGAGCTGAGGAGGCCACAGGCGTAGGAGAGGCCACGACAGCGGGAGAGGAGGGCGGAGAGACCCCCTTCTCCACAGAGAGAGAGGCCACCATCGCCCGACAAGGGCAAGGGTGTTGACACAGGAGAGAGTAGCGAGATGGCTACTCTTCGAGCGGAGAATATCCGTCTCCAGGCACAGGTGCAGACTCTACAGGATGAGGCTGCACGCCACCGAGCTGAGTCTACACAGCTCAGAGATGAGGTTGCACGCCTCAGAGCACGGGGCGGAGGGGCGAGCACTCAAGAGCTTATGCGGTCGGTTGCTCGACCGCATTCTACCAGGGTATCTATTTCTAGATGGTGCCAGAGGGCCAGAGGGTACAGCTACCGACTGCCATTGCAGATCCGATCAGGACTGGGTCATCGAGGAGCTCATCTCGATCGACGACTAGGACTCACAGTACCACACATACTACGATGGGGCCACCTCGTCCTCCATAGGGCAGGGGAGGAGATGAGGCTGAGAGCTCGAGGGGCTCTCGAGACACTGCTTGGAGGACATTTGATTGAGGGGATTGAGTATGCCAAGATATATATTGTGGCATACCGATCCAGGTTTTGATATGATGTACATATATTTGTGATATATATATGAGATGAGGTATTTTTGATCATATGACTTGTGGCTTATATTTTTATGATGCTTGTATGTTTGATTGATTGATTTGATGATTCATGAAATTATGTCATTTTGAAAATTTATAATTTTGATGTCATGCTGTAATATTTTAAATGAAATAATCTGATGTAACAAATTGGTTGTTTGTGATGTAATGTGATAAAAGATAAAAAAAGAGACTTCTAACAATAATTTCAAAGGACATTGTCGCTAGTATAGACCATTTCATGGAGTCGCTGCTCACTCGGTCGTCAAGCTAATCCCAAGATAGAAATATTGTTAAAAGTAAAAGAGTGCTTAAGAGACTGTCTTAAGACTTTGGTGCAATGGTGCAAATGATGATGATGATGGTTTGTTTTTCAGATTTTCATAAAAATAGTATGCATGAAATAATGTTAAAATGATTTTTGCTAGGCATAAATTCCTAAGTGTGATAAAATTTTTGGATAATTCCTTAGGAATTATACCATCATTGCAAATTTGAAGGTTGACATAATGACATGAAATAATGATAATGTGTTTGCTTTTGAAAAGCATAATTTGTGTAACATAATGATTTAAGTCATATGGTTTTCATGATTTTTAAATAAATGGGGAATAAAAATTGTTACAATGGTTTGCGCTAGGCATAGAATATGTAGGTATAGACTTATACCATCATCGCGAAAATCCAAAAAAAAGATAGTTTTATTGCATGATTGATTTTTAATAAACAGAAAATATGAAGATGAGGACTTGCGCTAGGCATAAAATTCCACTTTTGGTTTTGGAACTATACCATCGCATGCGGAAGTCAACCAGATATATATGTTTTGATTGTATAGTTTTGAAAGAAATTTTGATTTTTCTATTATATAGTTGTCTTTATGCTAAACAACTGTACTTGAAATAAGAAAATGAATTATTCCAAACAAGTTTGCAAAAAATATTTCAAAGTATTTTGAAGACAAAAGTTAGATTTATAAGGAATCCCATGTGCATATGTGAATTCATTTCCAATCTTGATTTATCATAATGATACACAAAATCTCTCAAATATAAATGTGTGTGCAATTGCATTGTTCATTTACCAGTTTTTGAGCAAGATACTATGATACAAGTGATTTGAAGAAACCAAATAAGTGTTCATTAACCATGATGTAGATGCATATAACCATACTAGACTACTATGTAGGTCGGATTATCAAGAGCTAGCTAATCCATAAGCAGACATAGGTCTGTACAAAAGAAGGTCGCTAATGTGACAGACATATCGCCACGCTAGGAGTTACCCAAGGCCAAGCAAGGTTGGGCACAAACCACCTGTTATGGGGCTTACCTCACAGTTTTCGAATAATTGAGAATTCCAGGGATTCAAGCTCATCAACCCTTCTTTTCTTTTCAAAGGGTAGGGAAAGGGATTTTTATTGCTTTTGCTTTTGCTTTCTTTTGCTTTTCTTTTTTGAATTTTTGCTTGATTTTTGAGATAATGCTTGAAATATTGTTGTAATGATATAAAATAACATTTTTTTGCTTTTTCTCTTTTTCTTGAACTTTGCTTTTTCTTTTTGTTCTATACTAGGGATACTTGCTCAGATTAGCTGTAGAGCAAGGGATTTTTATTCTGGGTAGGGGTGAGCTTGTCCTTTTGCCAATTCTCAAAGATTCTAGACCATGTGCATGATAGGATAGCAGGGGAAACTTTTCGCTCAAGAAATCACTTCTACTATGTAGCAAAACATGGAAATTACAAATATAATCATTTTATTGTGAAAAGATGTGCTTGGTTTAAGTAAATAACAAGATCAATTCTCTATGCTCAAACTTTATTTAATTGAAATTTGTGAACTTTGATATAAGAGAGATTAGTAATCATGCCAGATAAAATCAAGATATTTATTTTTGTTTATTTTTTTGAGTGTGCACGTGAGAGATTCCAAATAAATGCTAATTTATCCAAAATAATTTGAAACATATAACTGCAATAATTGTAAGAAAATATATATAAATACTTTTGGAGAAGTTTTGAGAATGTTGACTCTCTCTTTCTTCTTTATATTGTTTTGGTTTCGAAAGAGTCAAGAATATTGTTGTTTTTATTTTTATATTATTTTTATATTTTTTTATTTTTGAACAAATTAACAAGTGCTATAAATAAATATAACAAATAGTTTTGAAGATTTTGATGATTATGAATGTTTTTGGTGTTTTTGAATTTATAAATTGAAAGAAATACAAAATAGTGATTTTGAACAAATATATACATGGATGAAATGACCAAATTTATACATAGTAACGTTTAAGATGCAAAATATTCATGGGTTCTTTAAGTTCTTTACCATCTAAGGTAGATAATTTGTATGCTCCTGATTCAAATTTAGCAAGTAATAATGTATGGTCCAAGCCACTTGGGCTCAAACTTACCTTTAAGGTCCTTAGTTGCATTAGTATTTTTTTTATTTTCTTTTAAAACAAGGTCGCCGATCTCAAAGGATCGATGACGAACTTTTTTAGCATATGATCTTTTAAGCTTGTTTTGGTAGGCACGGAGATGCTCCAAAGCATTGATGCATTTTTCATCTAGGAGTTCCAACTGACCGAGTCTCGCAAAGACGATATTCATCTCCTACTTCGGTATCTTGAAGTAGCAGAGCCAAAGAAGGAACTTCCAATTCAAAGGGAAAACTGCTTCAAGCACCATAAACCAAAACAAATGGTGAAGTTCCCGTGGGGGTTCGAACACTAGTTCGATAGGCCCACAAGGCTGGATATAACTGAATGTGCCAGTCACGGCCAGTTTTATTGACCAATATTTTGAGGATTTTGATTAAGGTTTTGTTAGATGCTTCTGCTTGACCATTACCCTGAGGATAATAGGGAGTGGACCAGCGATGTTGAATCTTGTATTTTTGGCATAATTTTTTAACATCTTTATTTTTGAAACAAGTTCCATTGTCAGAGATGAGATTTGCAGGAATTCCGAACCTACAAATGATTTGATTAAAAATGAATTTAGAGATTTGTGTGCCAGTGCAGGAAGCTAAAGGCATAGCTTCAACCCACTTCGTGAAATACTCAATGGCGGTTATGATGAATTTGTGTCCATCAGATGACACAGGATTGATTTTGCCAATAATATCTAAGCCCCATTTTGAAAAGGGCCAAGGAGAGGAAATAGCCTGCAGCTCTTGTGCAGGCGCATGGACAAGGTCAGCATGTTTCTGGCACTTGTCGCAATGGCGCACATAATCATGTGCATCCTTTTCCATGGTAGGCCAAAAGTATCCTATCCTAAGGAGCTTTTTAGCAATGACACTACCACTGAAGTGTCCTCCACAAGATCCATCGTGGGCTTCACTCAAGGCTGATTTGGACTCTTCTAAGTTCAAACATCTTAATAGGATACCTTCAAAAGATCTCCTATACAAGGTATTGCCAATTATTACAAATCGACTTGCTCGTCTACGTAATAACCGACGCTGGTTTCTATTAGAATTGGCAGGGAAAGTCCCATTTTGGAGAAAATCAAATATGTCCGTATACCAAGGTTTCGGAGTAGTTTCATTGATTAGAAACACATCCAAAGGTTCTAAGCATGACTTATTTGAAGCGGGTTCCTGGAGTCGACGAATAATGATAGTGGCATATTCGTCATCTAACTCCAAGGGCAGGAGAGATGCAACTGCGGCCATAGCATCAGCTGCACGGTTGCAAGTTCTAGGAATAGCTTCCAAGGTAACTTGATCAAATAGGGACATTAGTTGTAAAACATAGGCCTTATATGGGCATAGTTTATCATCTCTGGTCTGATAAACTTCATTAATTTGGTTTATAACCAGTTGAGAATCACCAAAAACTAAAAGATGTTTAATTTTGAGCGCTAAAGCAGCTCGTAATCCAAGGATTAGAGCTTCATACTCGAAAGTATTGTTGGTGCAAGCAAATGTCAATTTGAAGGACAGAGGAATAAGATGTTTTTGCGGGGATATTAAAATAATACCCGCACCAGCCCCACTCATGCATCGGGCTCCATCAAAGTATAAGGACCATTGTTCAGTATGGTCTGCCTCTAATTGAAGGCATTCATCCGAAAACTCGATGATGAGGGGATGGGTAGACGCTAAGGGTGCAGCAGCTAATTGATCTGCTATGATTTGACCCTTAACGGACTTCTGTCCTATGAATGTGAGATCAAACTCGCTTAGAGCAAGAACCCACTTGGCTGTGCGACCCGATAAATAAGGTCGACTCATGAGATACCTTAAGGGATCGTATTTGGCAATGACATAAGTTTTTCGACTAAGCATATAGTGTCGTAATTTTTGCGTAGCAAAAATGACTGCTAGACATAGTTTTTCTAATGCTGTGTAGCGGGTTTCATAATCGACGAAGGTTCGGCTAATATAATAATTAGCACGTTCTCTCTTTTCATCATCAAGCTGAGCTAACATAGCCCCTAAGGCAGAATCTGAAGCTGAAATATATAGGAGGAATGGGCGATCAAGTTTAGGTGGTGAAAGCACAGGTGGATTAAGGAGGTATTGTTTGAGAAGTTCAAAAGCTTCTCTACATTCGTCGTCCCAATTAAAAGGGACATCCTTCTTAAGGAGTTTAAGAAAGGGACCAGTTTTGTCCGCCAGCTTATCGATGAAGCGATGGATAGCTTGAAGCTTACCTTGTAAACTTCGTAATTCAGATATATTAGTAGGTGCGGGCATATCAGTGATAGCCGCAATTTTGAGAGGGTCGATTTTGATACCACGTAAAGAAACTAAAACCCCTAATAGTTTGCCAGACTTGACTTCGAATATGCATTTTTCTAGATTTAATCGAATAAGATATTCTCGTAATCGATTAAAAACTTTTCTCAAATCATCTAAATGATTATCTTCAATAATAGAGCGAGCTATAATATCATCTACATAATCATGTAGGATATCATGCATCATATCATGAAAAATATAGGTCATAGCTCGTTGATAGGTTGCACCTACGTTCTTTAAGCCAAATGGCATCACTTTCCAACAAAAAGTACCCCAGGGGGTAATAAAGGTTGTTTTAGCCTGATCTTCAGGAGCTATCCTGATCTGATTATAACCGGAGAATCCATCCATTAAGGACATCATCCCACTCCCGACAGTAAAGTCAATGATTTGATCCATGTTTGGAAGAGGAAAGTCATCTTTAGGGCATGCAACGTTAATATCTCTAAAATCTAGGCAAACCCTAACTTTGGTAGCTTCTTTCTTGGTGACTAGAACTACATTTGAGATCCATTCAAGGATAATCAATAGCTTGTATAAAGACAACATTCAAGAGTTTTTCTAACTCCCCTTTGACTAGCAGAGCCACTTTGGGATGCATTTTTCTAAGTTTTTGTTTAACAAGTTTAGCATCCGGATGGACCACTAGATGATGCATGACTACAGAAGGGTCTAGACTTGGCATATCTTCGTATGTCCAAGCGAAGACATCTTCATACTCTTTAAGGAATGCAATGTATTGTTCTTGTTTTTCTTGACTTAATTCTGATCCAATATTGATTATGTGAGGATTATCCTCAGTTCCAATGTTAATTTTAATGACGTTTTCTACCTCCATGTGTAGATCTCTTTCAAAATTAGGTGGGGCGGGTGAAACGCCCAATTCTTGTAATTCTTGTAAGGTTAATTTGGATAATTCATCTTGAGGATTAGTGGTCTCAAGTTGGGCTATAGTTGGTATAGAACCATCAAAATAAAATCCATTGTGTAACATCTCTTCAACAGAGACGTCGTGGAAGATATCTCCTTCCAACTCTTCATCGGGGTCAACAATCATTTCAGGGTAAGCTATGGATAGCATGTTACATGTAAATGATTGATTTTTAAGAGGCAAATCATCACACCTATCCAAATAATCTTGATAACATATGAGATGATCATCATCTTCAAAAGGAAAGGGTTGACCCTTACTAGGAAATAGGCCCACACCACAGCGGGCAGTCCACGGTTCTACCTCGAAAGGTTCTTTCATGCCATTTTGGAAAGGTCCCAAGCCTTTCCCTTTATATCCCATTTTAAGCATCATGGGTTTAGCTTTAATATATTCATTGGTAAAATAACACCGAGCATATCCCTCATGATGAGTTTTGATATTCCGAGGGATTCTTCCCCTATCATATCCTTTATAAATGAAGGCACAACTCCCGACTTGGTAAGTACTTCCCATAGGTTGTGGGAGGCCCAAAGTACGAGGAGATGGCGGTAAGTTATTTAAAAGAATTGAATCTTGCATGAAAGCATTTGTTTTTTCTGATATTAAGATTGTGGATAAATCTGGTAAAAGTTCATCGTAAAGAGCATAAGATGTAGAAGGATTATTCCCTATATCTTTAGATGTGGAAGGGATGATAGATGTGTCTATAGGTTTTGAATTTATAGGGATTGAACATGAAGGATTGGTTGTAGATTTAAGATCTTTTTGAGGTTCTAAAGTGATTTGTTTAGAAGATTGTTGATCTATATAGGAGGATGAAATTAATGGAGGGGAAGTAGGTGAAGTTATGGGTGTGTGTTTCACACGTTTAGATGAAAAATAAGAACTAGGATGTGTGGATGACAGAGCGGGGCAAAATTGCACTCCAACAGGTTCCGCCAAAGCACACATATCAAAGGGTCTAGGGTCACCATGGATAGTGACCAACTGATTTTTAAATTCAAACTTAACACATTGGTGTAAAGTCGATGGGACCGCTCGCATCGCATTGATCCAAGGGCGACCCAAAAGTATATTGTACGATGTCGGGCAATGTACAATAAACACGGTTGTTTCTAGGGTTCTAGGACCAACTTGCAAGGGGATGGTAATAACTCCACACGTTTCTTGTGTTTCGTCATTGAAAGCTTTGATAATCATATCAGTTTTCTTCATTTCATCACTTCTAAAGCCAAATCGTTGGTAGAAGTCAAAAGTGCAAATGTTTAGAGATGAGCCATTATCAATCAAGACTCGTTTGACAACTACATCCCCAATTAGAGCAGTAATATATAAGGGATTGTCCTTATGTAAACTGTGTTGTGGGATATCTTTATCCCGAAAGTCAATACAATCAACCTCTCGAGTGATGATAGTATTGGCCATAGCTTCAGGTTGGATGTTTTGAGGTACCATCATTTGGCTTAATGTAAGCATCAACTCATCCCTATGGGTGGGAGAAGATCTTAACAAATCCAAAAGGGAAATTCTGGCCATAGTATTGGATAATTGCTCATTGATATTGTAAGGGGGTTTAGGTTGAACATTAGGAGCATGATTCCCTTTATTGGGATTTTTCAAAACAAATGGAACTGATCCATCATTCTCGATTTGATTCTTGTTGAGAATTTTGAGCCTCGTTGCTCGGGTAACGACTCCAATGGTACCTACAATGTTATATTGAGGACGTTGAACTGGCCTCGGTCTGAGCATTTATGGCTTGTTCATTAGAGAGGAATTGATTAGAAGAGGGTCGAGTAGTAACTCTTCTAGGAAATGGTTCTTCCTGGAACCATAGCATCTCGTGATGGGTTGAATAGGATCCGATTCATTTTCAGAACTATTCGATTGGTTTGAAGTAATGTCTAGTTCACTTTCACTATCCGATTCTATATCACTAGAATCAGAAGTTTGGAATATTATGTAAGGGCTTGGTCGTAACCAGGGATAAGGTTGTATCTAGGTAATTGTCCGCTAATGGTTCCTACATATCGGGTAGGAGGAGGAACATTATGATGTTCGATTTGATTGGCCACTTCTTTACCATGTCTTGGTAAAGGGTGTTGAAATATGTCTAATGTTTGATTAGCATTTTGATTTTGATTTTGGGGAATGGTCTTTTGAGTATTATTAGGAGCATTTTGTTTAGGTTGGAAGGCTTGCACCTCCATTTCATTATTATCAATCAAATCTTGTATTTTATGTTTCAACCTTTTACAAGCATTGGTAGAGTGTCCAGGTCCTCTATGGAAATCACAGTGTAAGTCACCTCTGTATCCGGGTATAGTTGGATCAGGTTCCTGGATAGCTGGTAATTGGATCAAACCTCTTTCGAGTAATTGAGGTAAAATAGTTGATAAGGGTTGATTTAATCTAGTAAATTCTCGAGGAGGTTTATCAGGAGGTTTCAATATAAATTTTTCTGTTGTCTTCGTTGCATTGATATTAGCAACATTTCTGCTGTCAGTGACTCCATCACCGACAACTTGTTTGTTTTTATATTGGTTTCTGGATGTTTTCTCATCATCCTTCTTCCTAAGTTGGCCTCTCCTAATGAGGGCATCTTCTACTCTTCGAGCTAAATCTATAGCTTGATCGAAGGTAGTTAAAGTAGCAAGTTGATAGCTCATAAGATATTTGTTCTTGTAAATTATTGATAAAAATGTCCAACATTTCCCTATAAGGTAGCACAAAGTGCAGTTTTCCTATCAATTGCCTCCATCTAGCTAAGAAATCGGCAAAACATTCATCCTTGTCTTGTTTTAAGTTGTATAAATCTTTAATGGTTACATGCCTCTCGATGTAGGCACTAAATTGATGGACAAATGATTCAGTTGTTTCTTCAAAGTTTCTCAAAGAATGAGTGGGCAATTGATAGTACCACTCTAATGCCATTCCACCTAAACTTTTCGGGAACATTTTTAGTAATAGCAAGTCATCATGTGATATATCATGACATGCTATCCTAAACATGCGAAGATGCTCTATGGGATCTTCGGTTCCTTTATATATAGGCAAGATAGGCATGGGAAAATGCTTAGGGTATGGTTGAGCTACAACTATGGGATCCAAAGGTTGACTACAGATCTCTCGATAATTGTACGAGGGACGGTAGGGATCTATCTGGTCCATACGCGAAGCCAACTGTTTCACCATGGCTTCCAGATTACTAGTTTGCCCACCATATTGGTTCGGTAGGGCATTGATAGGAGTTTTGTGAGTATATGATGGAGGGACATGAAGATTAGATGCCATGTTGCTATTGTGTAAATTATTGGTAGGAAAGGTGTTATGAAGGAATTTTGAAGTTGTATTATGTTGTATTCCAGATTGTTGAAAATTGGTGTTTGGCTTCGTTTTAGGTTTTTGTTTACTTGAAGCATATTGCTCAATAGTTTGGCGAAATAAAGTAGTGAAGGAAGGTTTCTTTTGTGTGGGAATGATTTTAGGTTGAATAACAAGTTCCTTAGGAGGTTGGGTAACCTGTTGCTTTGACATGTTTTGCATCATAGTGACCATGTCTGTATTGGATGGCCCAACCTTGTCACTTTCTTGATCAATGAAAGACAAGGGATTAGTGCGCACATCATACATATATTCCATGGCTGCTTGAGTGTTACTAATTTGCCCTTTATCAATACGAACTACCACATTAAGGGCGTCAATGTTATCATTAAGAAATTTCTTGAAATGATCTATGTTGTCAAAAGCAATAGTTCCATCTGGAGCTACTCTAGGGGATGAGGGTCCATCCTCTTTAACACTTCCTTCTTGTTCATTGTCTTCACCTAGGTCATGTTCTGGTTGATCTAGAGTTTTTCCTTCCGGAATTGGATCTTCAGGAAGGACATTTGGGTCTCTAGTTGTATCTTGTAACCAATCTTCTTCTTCTCCTACAGTTTCTTTACCATTCCTAAGTTTAGGCATGGTGCTTTAATTTTGATTTCAGCAAATATATATATATATATATATATATATATATATATATGCAACAAGTTTAAGAGGTATATATTAATTATATACCTACTACAATATTTAAAATGAAATGTTTTTGGTTTTTGCTATGTTTTTTTTTAGTTTTTCTTAGTTTTTGTAATAATATTGTAAAGATGACAAACAATACAATAAATGCAAGAAATAATAAGACTGAAAGTAAATGATCTAGTTTTCTATAAACAATTTATAAATATCATTAATGGGCTCGAGTTCTTCAGGAGTCATGAAGTGTTCTTCTTCAAATTGAAAGTTTTCTTTTAAAAATTTAATGAAAAGAGCTATAGTGATATTATCTGTCTCAGATGCTGGTTGATAGAAGTAAAGCTCGTGGCAATACTCTCGATATAACACAACTCGAGGAACTCTATTCCATATTTCCCTATCTGTAAGAACAACCTCTTGGTCTTCTACACGACCTAGGAACCGGTGTACAATGGCTGCGTTCTCGAGGTATTCCTCGAAGGTGAACAATTCTGAAGATACAAGAGCTCTCCTATAAGCTAACCATCTATGGCAGGCTCTCTGAAGTTCATGATAAAAGACTAGTTGATGAGGATCCAGGATTCTATCTAGGACTAGCCTCTTGATTTGCTTAAGTTCTGTTGACCTAGATGAGATGACACTAAGTCTTCTATCAAGTTCGTCCCACAAGAGTTGATTTCTATCTGTTTCAGGCACACTAAGTACATAATTGACTTCTATGGCTGCCAATTGGTTTTCTACATTTATAGTAACTGCTAATATTTTCTTAGGAGCTACCATCTAATATGCAACTTATCAATTTGAAAGGATTTGAAATGCATCTATGTTTTAGTTGTTTTATTTTTTTTGTTTTTGTTTTCAAAAGGTTTATAATGCATTCACGTCGGGTTCACCAAAATGTATCGCTCCAAAATTTTCACACCCTTACCTTCAAAGCTATAGGATCCGTGCCCGAAAGGGGGATGTGAAAAGGATGTCGCGGTACCTCGGACTGAGAGGACTTGCGAAGGTCCCGCCTCTCAAGGGAGGTGTATATTGGTGATTTTTCGATGGATGGTGGGTTCACCAGGAAACATTCAATGGCAGTTTCCACGCCTAGGTTGGGAATGTGTTTTATGTGTTCGTTTTTAGCCTTAAGCATTCATATCCTAGGTTTGGCCAAAATGCGTCTAAGCTATTCTATATGAAGATGCAAATTCAATGAGTACAAAAAATAGATTTAAAGACAAAAAATAGAGAAATTACAGAATATAAAAGAAGAATACCTGATCCGGATGTCTGATGATGATTCTGATTCTTGAAGCAGTCAGGATCGCCTCTGATTTGACAGGATCGTCTGAGATCAGACAAGATCATCTGAGATCTGACGAATTCATCGAATTCGTCAGAGACCTGCAAATCAGAGAAATAGGTGCAAAATACAGAAGATACAACAATGATAACAGAGGGAAATAGTATAAAATGACAGTAGCACTATCAAACTAAAACTTAAACACAAAAATAGGAATGAATTATGCTAATTAAATAATAATTATGATTTAATCATGCATTTGATCTAGATGGGTGAACTCCAAAATGCAAAATAGTATAAAATACTGAATAAAATAAGCTAATTGCAGAATAAAACAATAGAGAAAAGATAGAGAAATGCAAACTTTAGGCACTGATTGCCTCAATGTTGACTGTAGTCGAAATCGTCTCGCATTGGTACGAAATCGTCTCTGATTCGACAGGTTCGCCTCCGATCTCGAACAGGTTCATCGACGACGATGTAAGCTTGCTCCGACTGAAAAATAGTAATGTACCTACAACAAAATTGATATAGAACTAATGCAAAATAGAAACTTAGGATGTTTTAACATGTATGAAGTCGAGTTACAGGGAATTTCAGCCAGGGGGTGCTAAGGGGAGGGCTTAGGATTAAATAGGCTTAGGAGGGAGGTTAGGAGGTTGGAGATCATCCCTATTTGGGAGATCTCCAACGGGGGAGGGTCTCTAATGGCGTAGACACGCTTCTGCCCGGATTAGAGGCCCGTTGGAACAGAAGCTAATTGTGCAAAATCAGTTTTGCGACAAGATCGTCTGGACGTCCT
Source organism: Wollemia nobilis (assembly GCA_028583015.1). Lineage (NCBI taxonomy): Eukaryota > Viridiplantae > Streptophyta > Pinopsida > Araucariales > Araucariaceae > Wollemia > Wollemia nobilis. Next base: position 254,354 of record JAQPPZ010001094.1, read on the forward strand.
AGCCCAGACGAAATCGTCAGATCTGGGGCGATATCGTCTGATCGGCGACGATATCGTCAAACGGTCAAAACAACCTCTAAAAATGGCACGAAAAAGGGGGAAACGGATTACCCGACGGTTAACGGGCGGTTTGGGAGGTTAAAATTTGAATTTAAATTATTTACTAGGATGAATGTAATTATTACAATTTCACCGCGCCAATTTTAGGGTGCTACAGGTTTCCCTATAAATCTAAATAGGAAAACAATAAGCCCCTATGTTAATTGAAAAAAATCTGCCTTCCTTTCAATAATGACCTTATCTCTGAGGCTTGTGGGCACCTGAGGGCAAGAACCTTGCATTAGTTGAATAGCAGGTCCTAAAAATTGTTGATTAAAAATATAATGCGACTCCGTCCTCGCCAGGAGAGGAGTCCACTGATATACTGGCTGAGGGGTTCCATATTTACCACTTAAAGTAATAGCAATGTAGGGAAAGTACTTCTGAGTATGGTAGAAAAATATCCAAACTAAGAAAGAGCAAGGCCCAAAATACTAGCCTGTTCTAGAATTTTTCATGCTATCCATCCGTGTGTGTAAGGTTCGGGCCACCCATTCTGCCCAGTCAAATAAAATTGGGTTAGTGTTTGGCCTTGATGGGTTTGGAGCATAAAACTCTCCTCGTGAAATACACTCAGCCAGTGACACTTGCTAAGGGTGTACATAAGCATCTGTAGATAGACCCGCAACCCATGCAATGATGGAGAAGATATCAATATTCTTAAAATCACTCAGAGAGCGAGGCATCTGAGGTGGCTTGCCTGAAGGAAGCCCATATTTAATATTTTCACTCAATAATTTTATGATGTGGTCGAAAGAGGTGAACCTTTCCATTTTTTCACTCAAAATAACTTTGTGCATAATATATCCTTTGGGCGGCCCTTACAGGGGATTGAAAGCTTCCTGCACATCCTCCTTAAAAATCGTGAACAATTTGTTACTCGCAGCATCTAGGACCTGCCTGGTGGAGGGTTGATAATTCTGAGTGATAGCATGAACTAACTTAGGATAATGGTGCACTGGCGGAGTCAGGTACCAATATATCTGTGAGTAATAGGCAACGACCCTTTTGTTTTCTGTAGACAGTCAGCTTCGCATGAAGTTGATGGTATATCGTAGCTTAGCAATGCTTTTTGAAAGCTTTGTGTCCCTTATCTTTTCCCATCCATCAATGGGTGGTTCCACGAGTAGCTTCTCCTCTGAATATTCCCCCTCTTCCATGGATTTTTTTTCAGGGCAAAGGTTAAGGTCTACATTTTTGGGTCTATGCCTCTTCTCCTCCTTAACCCTTTTAGCTTTTTCTAGGTCGGCTACTTCAAGTTTTTTTTTTTCTCAAAATTATTTTTTCCCATTTTGACTTACAGGAGGTAGCAAAACTTTGGTGCAGAATTATGGCCAAGGCTCTTACACTCATGCTTATCAGTGGGTAAACAATTTCTTTTCTACTAGAGCTTGGGTTTTATAGTTGTGGATTGAAACTACCACCATTTATGGCACCTACCAAAATCAAATGCATATACCGAGTTGAGGAGATCGCCTTGCTCATGGATTGGCTTTGTGGTGCAGGTGCACGTGAGCCAATGTACTTTGAAGTCCTAACTATGCTTTGAAAATCCAACTCTCTACCACCTCATATATGGGCATGACTTTTAATCATAACTAAATTCTCTTGGGATACACTCCGCCACCTTTGCATTAACTCTGCATATTTTGAATGTTCTCCTAAGCTGTTGCTGGAACATGTCTCGAGGTATATTTTGAGTGCATTGTGTTTTGTGCCTTAAATGACACTTCGCAGTGAACCTTGAGTAATCCAACAATCTTCTATACTTTGGACCCGAAGCTGCTTTTTCCATGGGATTCAGGTTGATAGCCGCTTCACAAAAAATTAGCTCCAAAGTGGATATTAGGTTGTATTTTGAGTGAAGCATTTACCTAAAGCATCCCTTCATCTTTATTGCTTTCACAGACTAGGAGAATGGTTCACTGAATTCCTTTTTAAAGTCGCTTCACCCGGTCCTCCTTCTGCAAAGCATTTTCCATACCTTAATCAATTGGAGGCTTCGAAGGGGAATTTTTATTTGCTCCTTCAATGAAACCCGCTACTAAGTGAAGTCATTCATATTTGTTTTCTCCCTTGGGGTTTGAGCTTTATGAACTATCCCTTGACATTGGTTATTTGCGACGTGCTATACTCTGGTCTTGATATTTACTATGATGTTGTTTGATCTTAAGGGTAATCTCTCTACACGTTTTCTTATTTTGATGTTAAGGCACTTCATGGTGAACCAACCTATGTCATCCTCTTCATGCAAAAAATTCCCGAAGGAGGTTTCACTTGACTTGGTGAAGTAGGATTTAGTAGTCTCAAATAGAATCCATCGTTATAGCAGTGTGAAGCCATGACCTCTATTTGATTACATACTTAACTCTAGAAAGTATTAAAGAAAAGTATATACAAGTGCAAATAGCAAAATGCTATATACAAGGGCAAAAAATTTTAGTGCACCTTTTTGATGATGGGAGGTCTTTAAATGAAGACCATTTACAGGAATCGGCAAGGTCTGTTCGACTGCATCTTTGAGGTTAAAGGAATTAGCAGAATTTACCTTTGCAATCTCAAACGGACCTTCCCAAAAGGTGTTAAGCTTATCATGGTTTCCATGCTTAGCCTTCCATGAGTCCCATTTCCATACCAAGTCTCCCACCTTGAATTTACAAGTAGAGGACTTCTTCTCGAACTAGTTTCGGGTGATTTGGGTATGTTTTGTGAAGTTCTGGTAGGCCTTATCCCGATCCTCCTTTAGCTATAGCAATTGAGCTAGTCTATCCTCCATGGGATTGGATTTCTCTTCCTCATAATTTAACATCCGTAATTCAAGAATTTTTGTATGAGTTGGTAAGACAACCTATTTGTTGTACACCAGGGCATATGGTGAGGTTTTGGTTGACTTATTGATAGAGATCCGATCAACCCATAGGGCTTGATCCAGGAGAAGGTGCCAAGTCCTTTTGTTCTTTTCTATGAGCTTTCTAAATAATCTCAACAGGGTCTTGTTTGTTGATTCTGCCAATCCATTATCCTATGGATAATAATTGGAGGTGACCTTGCGATATATCTCATACTTGTAGGTGAATTCATTGATCTTGGCACCTATGAAACCATGATTGTTATCTATGACTATTTCTTCAGGATGCCAAACTGGGTGATCAAAATCTCCAGGAACACAATAACCGTTTCTTGGTCAGCATGTTTTTTGGGTACTATTTCAGTACATCTAGTGAAATAATCAATTGCCATCAAGATGAAATTATGTCCTACAGAGGAATTTGGTGATATGACTCCCACGAAATCTAATCCACACTATTGGAACGACACTTCTACCTGTATTTATCAGAGGGGCATGAGAGCATTTTTTCTTTGGTTGAAAAACTTCTAACATTGTTTGTATTTTCGAAAGACTGCAAAGGCATCGACGAAGAGAGTAGGCCAATAGTAGCCTACCCTGATTATTTTTAAAGTTGTTTTTCTTCCTACGAAGTGGCCCCTTGATAACCCATAGTGAAATTCACTAAGGACCCTCCTCTTATCATCTTATATTATGCATCTTAGAAGAACACCATCAATATTCTTGAAGAATAGGTCTTCGAGGCATAAAATGTAACAGAGGGACCACATCCTGAAATGCCTTCACTGTGAAGCATTCAAATGTTGAGGACACTTACCAGTGCTGAAATATTCAACTATTTCACTGACCCAATCCCTTTCATCTACTTCCTGATTTGTGAAGCTCTCTTATGTCATTAAGTTGCCCCATTGGCAGACTATTCCTTCGTTTGTGATGCTTCTTGCAAGATCCTAGCATAGTGCGTGACCACGAACTAGTTTTATGGGTCAAATTTTGATATCGAACTCCTATATTTTGTTGACCCAATTGACCCTTTTGCTACCTAACAATTCCTAGATAATGAAATTTCGCACCTCTGGGTGGATAACAAACACTGTAACCCGACTTTAGGAGACAAAATATTTGAATTTACTCTGATATTTCATGACAACATGCACTTGTCATTCTATGAAGTTGTATTTTTCTTCATGAGGATGTTTTACCTGACTTAAGAATGTGATGGGGTGTTATTCGCCATTCTATCCCTTTTGCATTAGGACTATGACATAACTCTCAGGTTCCCCTACATCATACAAAATTAAGTCTTTACTATAGTTAGGGTTAGTTAGAATAGGTGCCTAAGCGATTCAGGTCTTGATCTCTTCAAATGCTTTCCTTCTATCATCGGTCCAGGTGAATTTGGCCTCTTTTTTCAAGAGCTTAGACATCGGCTTAATAACTTGAGTGAATTCCTCAAGTTATTAATTTCACAAAAAAAGAACTGCAACCATTTCTTATTCATCGAGAGTGGGAGCTTTAGAAGAGCCTCAGCTCTATCAGGGTCTGCAACGAGTCCTTTCTCTAATATAACATGTCCCAATAGTTTCCCTTCATTCACCGCAAATATGGATTTCTTTGGGTTGATTGAGATACCAAATTCTCTACATTTTTTGAATATTTGCTACAAGTGTGAAGGATGGTCCTCTCTTTTCCAGGAGAAGATAGTCATATCATCTAAATAGATGATGATGACCTTATATAATAGTTCATCGAATGCTAAATCCGTAGCCCTCTGGAAGGTGGCTCTTGTATTTGAAATACCAAATGGCATTCATTGGTAAGTGAATGTCCCCCACTTAGTAGTAAATGTTGTTTTGTGTTGGTCCTCATCTCTCACCCAAATCTGGTTATACGCTGGAAAACCATCAAGTAGGAAAAAACACTAGGCTCCAACTACTTAATGCAATATTTGATCAATATGCGGGAGAGGGTAGTGATATTTTAGTGAAGCTTGGTTAAAATTGCAAAAATCTACACATAGACAGATATCCCCATTTTTATTCTTGACGGGAACTAAATTCGCTATCCAAGAAGAATGCTTTATGGGATAAATGATCTAAGATTCAAGCATTTTCAGAAGCTTGACCTTCATCAGGACTTCGATCTTTGTGTTGACAAGCCTTTGCCTCTATCTGAAATGCTTGACCCCTTCCTACAGCTTGATCGTATGTTGAACCATTTGTCGATCATAACCCTTCAGGTATTGATAAGACCATGCCACTATGTCTGGATATTTCTTGCACAAATATTGGATCTGTTCTATTTTTGTTGTGGTGCAATCTGGTAAGTATCTCCTTACCTTCCCTCGCTCAACACTCTCTTGCACATTTACAGAATGTAGTTATAATAGTAATAGTAGAAGCAACGGATAAATAAACATAAATCAGTTAAGGATGATTTGTATGTAAACGAAAGACACCACTAGGAGGGCAAATCCCGCTGTAAAGGCTTATATGCGAGAATGCAAATGAAATATGAGAATAAAAGATGATAAATGATTTAAAACAAAACAATTGGATTTATATAATCAAATGAACTCTTTCATAATATAGCCGACGTCTATATTATGTTTGGTATGTAACATGACTCCCCTCCTTGGAAAGCTTTGTCCTCAAAGATGGAAATGTCAGGAAAATCCTTTCAGGTTCCCATGTAGCCTCTTCATCTAGTAGGCCCTGCAATTTGATGAGAAATTCTTGGATGTAATGAGAGCTCTGTATGCGTGTTCTGCTTTGTAGAACTGCTTTTGGTTGGAGGCATATACGCCCTTCTGCATCGAGTATTGGTACTTTTGACTGAGATTTCACTTTTTGGCCGATCACCTTCTTGAGACACTGTCTGGCATGGTCATGGGATCTTTTGGAAGGTAGTCCCTTTGGTTCTTGGAAGACCTCTTCATAATGTGCTACTATGTCCCATAAATCTGGAGCAAAAATACCCAAAATTGCTCGAGATTGCTTTTCCAAACAATTAATTTGAGCTATGAATCCATATCCAACCTTTTTTAATGTTTTCTCCATACTATGAGAGCTCACCATCTATGATGGGGGAGTAGTAATACCTTGTAAGCGAATGACTCCGTCCGTTTTCCTTCCATTCCACAAATAATTTTTTGAAATTGAAGCTGACCGTGTCTAGTGTTTCCAACCATTCAACTCCAAAAATAACATTAGAGTTCCCTAAATTCATTACGAAAAGAGATCCAAACCAGGTATAAGTTCCCATTTTAATGGAGACTTGAGATGTTCTCCCAACACATTGAGCATTCACCCCGTTGGCTACTAGAACCTAGAATTTGTCTATGTTGGAAGAATTAACGAATAAATTCAAAGCTTTTGTTGTTTTGATGTCGATAAAATTGTGGGTACTGTCTGAATCAATTAGCACATTTACCTTTTTCTGGTGGAGAAATCTCGATACCTTGATTGTATGGTGGGCTGACCCCATGAGTGCATGCACGAAAATAGCCATTGTATCCTCTTCCTTCTCTTCTAGAACAATCGATAGTTCTTCTTGAATAGGTTCTTCCTGGTGGTATGCTTCTTCCTCTTCTCCTTCATATTGAGCGCATTCAATATGAAAGTTTTGTTTTTGTGCACATGCTTGTTCTTTGGGATGGTGATTGTGACATTTATAGTAGAAGTATATGCCCTTAGGGCCTCCCGGTTGGTGATAACCCATATCCCTATCCTGATCTTGGTTATATCTCTGTCGATGAAGGTGATTCCTGTAATTATCCGGATTGCCTCTTTGTTGCTCCCAATTTTCATCTTGGTCATTATTTTCCTCATTCCTTTGTTCATGATAGTGATTTTGGGAATTAGCATTGGGATTAGGTCGAGTTTGTGTGTCCAACAGTTTAGATATTTTGATATTAAGTTGGGCCATACCATCTAGTAAGATTCGAAGAGCTTCATCAGTGGTAATGGCAGAGTTGCTTGATTCTCCTTGTGTGACATTTTCATGAGTTGGGGGAGGGTTAGTAGCCATGGGGTCAACCAGTGGATGACTCAAATTATAACTGCCAATTTGAAAGGAGAAGGAGAATTATTTGTACCTTGGCCTCGATGAGGTCTTCTTATGTTTGACTTTTCTTTGTTGGGAGCTTTCGAGCTTGTTAATCGACCATCAGATCCTTTGATCCAACTTCTACTCATGCACTGTTCAAAATTTCTTGCTTAGTAATCCTTGAGCTTCAATTTCTACAAAATTTGGTTGAATTTGGCAAAAATTTGGATTCCGCTTCAACTGTCGCTCCAACTGCGATGCAGATTTGAATTTGGGTGGCCTCCTTGATAGCAACTTTCAACAACTTTTCAATTTGGACAATTTTAGCAACTTTGACAGCAAGTTTTTAGCAACTGTTGACAATTTTTGTACAACTTTGACAATAACTGGACTGGGACTAACCACTAACCGCAAGACAAAAACATAATGACATGACCAGACCGAAGACGACGGACAACGAACATCTATGACACAGATGACATACAGAAAACAAGGAATGGAATGGACAGCGAGGACAACAAGGAATGGACAGTGAGGAACCGAAACTGACATGACGCAAGCAGCACAACAAAGAACCAAAACTGACACGATGCAAGTGGCACAAATGGACATATGGGACACAGATGGAAGACACAACGGAGACCAGCAACTAGTAGGACAGATAAGGTGGAACACAGGGACAGGAAGCAAAGAACACACTTGGACAGGAAGTGACGAAAGCAAAGGACACGTTAGGACAGGAACCAAATGGTGGGGTTTGGATGATGACTAAGCTGGCTTGCGCGGGAGGTGAATCGTGTGGCCCAAAGCCACAACTAAACCTTAGACCACTTTGCGCTTATAAACCTCTGATTGTCAACTCCTTCCCGAATGTGGGATAAATGATTTTGACGCGTTAATCAACCAACTAAAATTTAGATTAAAACCTTATAAAATGCGAATAATTTTTTTGGTACCTGATGCGTGATTGGCTGGTGGGTTAAGCTCGGCTACGAACGTGTTTCGAAGGTTTGGTGCATTTCATTTTGCGACGTCTCTGGTTTTAGCAGTGACCCTTCGTTGCACCCATGATTTTTTGCATAAATAACTATGACCCTTCGGATGCTTGAAACCCTTAATCTCCTATTTTTGCCCGGTGTTAAGTTGTTGTGATCATTACTGGAAGGATGCGCTAGTCTACTTTTCATGATGTCGCCGCATGTATCCTATTTTACGTAATATCCTGCAGCTTCCCTGTGATGTTTGTTGGGCCACGAAACACAACGCTGCCTGGTTTCGCCTCCTATATTTACTACACTCGATGATTACTTGTTGCCTCTCGAATGGTTTTTGATGCGCTTGGAAGTTTCCCGTAAATCGAACCAATCTCGTGATACCACTTGGTAAGTATCTCCTTACCTTCCCTCGCTCAACACTCTCTTGCACATTTACAGAACGTATTTACAATAGTAATAGTAGAAGCAACGGATAAATAAACATAAATCAGTTAAGGATGATTTGTATGTAAATGAAAGACACCACTAGGAGGGTAGATCCCGTCATAAAGGCTTATATGCGAGAACGCAAATGAAATATGAAAATAAAAGATGATAAATGATTTAAAACAAACAATTGGATTTATATAATCAAATGAACTCTTTCATAATATAGTTGACGTCTATATTATGTTTGGTATGTAACACAATCTGTTCCAATTTTTATCACTTTCCCAGATTCAATCTCTAAATATTTGTAATGCTTAGTTTCAACCTTGATCTTGTGGGAAACTGCTCTATCATTTTGATCGAACAAGCTTTCCAAAGTAATCAATCCCCTTGGGACATGGTTATTTTTTAGTTGGACTAGCCCTTCATACTCTTCATCTTTTGGGCTTCTCCCTTCAATAGTGGCTGCTTCTTGGACCAAGAAATTGATGATTTGTTCATCATTGTCAAAGACTTGCCAGTGCATGTCCCTATCCAACATGAAGGGCCTATAAATTAACCTCATGACTTTGGATTTGTGTACCATGTCGTCGGCTAGAGAATATCTAGCCGCGATGGAGGCCAAGACGTCAGCATGTCTATTTTTCTCTCATGGGATGGACTGCAGACTAAGTGATTCGAATTGCTCGAATAGGTCCCACACTTTGTTACGATATGCTTTAAGATAATGCTTTTTGGAAATGCACTTGTTGGTGACCTGATTACATACCAGTTCGGAGTCTCCACAAATTTCGAGATGCTTTACACCCAATTTTTCTACTTTCTTCAGTCCTAGGAATAGGGCTTCATATTTTGTTGTGTTATTGGTACAAATCCAAACCAACTTGTAGAAATATTCTTTCTGCTTTCCAGACGGTGATACTAAAAGTATCCTTGCCTTGACACCATTTTTGCATCGAGCGCCATAAAAGAACAACTTCCATAATACTTCCTGGGCAGTCATCTTATCTTCTATCTTAGTGTGCTTTTCAAGTTCTTTGATAGTGTAGCATCCTATTTCTACTTCTATCATGGTGTTGAAGTCTGTTAGTGAAAACTCATCTTTAGTATTCAACTATGCAAGAGATTCTTCCGCTAAGTCGACCTACTCTATTTCTCTGACTATTGTATGAATGGAATCATCACTTCCATCTTCGGTCATCTTCTCTACGAGAAACATAGAAGGTTTCTCATTGTAAATTTTGACGTTCTTTCCCTTGAATGGGACTTCTAAATGTGAATAGTCCATGGACAAAATATCCTCCTATCTTGGTCGTGAATTTCCTTGAAAGACACATGTTGAAATAGGGCTCTAGGTCTATGACTACCACCTCCTGTATTACTGTAATTTGGGGTATTTTGTGCAGTTGAATAGGTATATCCTTGATTACACCAACTATTTTCACAGGGGTGCCATCCATCTGGAGCATGTCGTGGCTGCTTTGCGTGTACTCCATTCCTATTTCTTCGTAGACCACCTTTGGCATGACCATTGTTTCAGCCCCTGAATCAATCATACAGTTGTGAACAATATGCCCTTCCATTTGTAAGGTCAGGCAGAACAGAGGAGGCCTATTATTTCCTATAATGGATGTGGATAGGGTTTGCACCAATGCAAATGGCACTGACTTTCCTACTTTTGCTATCTTCAAGGACTCCTGCAACAAGTCCACTTGTCTAGGTAGTTGTAATGTGTTATATAGACTAACCTTAGTAGGGGTTCTCTTTAACTCATCCATGATGTTGTACCCTTCAGAGGCATGTACTTTGAGTCGTTTCTTGGCTTCATATCTTGTGCGATACTACTCTGTGGCTTCGAATATTTGTCGTTTCGTTAGCAAAGGGAACTTAAGCTTTTCCCTGGCCTGTTCTTTGGTTTTAGCCTAGAGTGGGGTTATGGAGGCCTATTGGGTCTTCTCTTTTGCTGGTGAAGGATAGAAAACCTTGTCTGGAGCCTTAATAGGTTGCTGCTCCTTTTCACGGTGAGCATACACCTTCAAGGGGGCCATTTGAGCCGCATCTACCTCCATTGGCCTTTTTACTTCCCTAGTAAGAACTGAAACTTGTTCTTCTTCATCGATTACCATGTTCTAATCTACTTGCCTTATTATATTGACTTGACCACTAGGATTGCTACTCGATATCATTTGAACGTAATGTTGATGCAACATGTAGGTACTCTCTTCATGTGGATCGTTGCATATGGAACACCAATGCACATAGTCAGAAGTGCTCGATCCTTCATTAATCATGACATTCCTCACCAAAGGCCTTTCCTAGCTATATCACTTGATCTTTAGTGAGTACTGGTGGGAGATACGACCTTCTTGGTATAAATTCTTAATGTGATTTCTTCTTCTTCATGATGATCATGTCATTAGATAAGGCCTGCATAGTAGAATTCAAAGATTGAACCTCCTACAAAATTTTAGCCTGCATATCCTCAGCTTTTGGAACTGGTGGTAGTGGGGCCATCATTGGTATTGGAGGTAAGGCAAGGTACTGGGGTGGTGCTAGTAACGTAGGAAATGACGAAGGGATAGTGGGTTGTGATGTAAAAAATGTAGGAAAATGTATTTGTGGAGTTGTGATCTAGGACACAATGGGGTTCGGATTCCATGATGGGAGTGGGTACGTAGGGGATGCGGTGATTTGTGAAGTAGATGCACTAGGATACTGTGACTGAGGAAATTCTAGTAGTATGGGCATTGACATCCTTTGAGGAATTTTACCAACAGTTATTAAATCCATTTTCACTTTCTGGGTTAGTTCATATAGTTCAGGGAAGGTATTAACATTTGAATATCTTACTATAATACTGATGTCAGGGTTGAAGGCCCTAAGGTAATAGTATGTTGTAGCTTCGCTAGTTGGTCGAAGTCCAGTGGGTATTTTTTTCCAAGTTCAAGAAAACCTCACATTAAAATCAACAATATCCTCTTGCAGGTGTCTCTATATGGTTTTAAACTGGTGCAAGAGAGAGGACGAATTGGTAGATTCATTGAAACCCCTCATCAGTTGTCCAACTAACTGGTCCCATCCCGTTATAGTGCCAGGTGGTAGGGATATATACCAGAAGAGGAGATTTCCTCAAAGAGATAGAACCAGAAGCTTCACCATAACTCTTTATTTTATGATGTCATGAATCGTCGCTAGGGAAACGATATCCTCGATATGTTCCAGAGACATCTTCCCTGTGCCATCGAATGTAGGGATTTTTTTCATGGCAATAGGCAGAACCTACCCTTGTCTTGCTATATTTAATTATCTAGAAGAATTTTATGCTAGGAAAAATTTGGGCAGTTGCTGTTGCTGCTTTTGTTGTTGATGTCGCTGGTGTACCATGCTTGCACCTAGATTTAGAAAAACTAAAGTTCCGGAAGCTCTTGGTTGATTGCTAGCTAGAACGGAGGCACTTGTATGATCTGGTGAGTTAGGACGGTTAGGAGAAAGACTAGCTACTATTCTATCTAAGGTTAGACCTTGTTTGTCAAAGGTAGCCTCTTGCGAGGACGCTCCACATAAAAGTGATTCAAGCGTGACTAGTCTGAGGTGTTCCTTGAAGTCATCAATATCAAGTTCAAAGAACTCAGTTTCTTCTCCACTATTCCTAACTCTCCATCTTGTTTGCATGAAGGCACAGATATTTTAGTACCGATCTCTATGGATTTGAGATTTTCATATTCTATAGAGCCACCAGATGCTAGAGTCTTTCAGTAATGAGATAAGCATCAACTCTCGCTACCACTCACAAGGTGAGACTGACTGGGTCCCATCGGGTGTGCCAAAAATTGTTGGTCACAAATCTACCATAGGAAAGAATTTTGTATGTATACGTGCCCTAGACCTGGATCAACATTGAAATGTCGGAGGGAAGAGATGCCCTCCATGCCAATATCCAGAGAAATATCGACTCCTTTACTTAACTACTTGGGTTTTTCAAGCTAAGAGTGCAGGAAAGAAATAAAAGAGAGCAAGGGAAGAAATGTAAATGATTCAGTGGGAAAGAACCAACAACACGATTACTAACTAATACTTTGAGGTAGCAGCAATAAATACAAAGAATAAAATTTAAATGAACACCATGCTAACTTCCCTATGTATCCTCTAGAAGAGTTCCAGGATTCAACTATTTTCCTATGCCTAAATCTAAATTACATAATTACAACAATTAGGAAAATACATGAATATGATAGAAACTACTAACCACAAGCAACATACAAATAATATCATGTGGTATTTTCTCCCCTATGTATCCTTCAAGATAATTCCAGGGTCCAACCCCCAATCACACACCTAAATCCAGGATGCAAAATTACAGTATGCAAATGAAGAAATGGAATAACAGAAATTATCACAGAAGGCAGCATACAAAAGAGAAATTGAGTCCAAAGTCTTTAATATCGATTGCAAAAATCAAGTTACAACAAATTTCTAGCAAAATTTCCCCCTCCTTTTTCATTACAATTCGTGGGTTTTTATAGAGGACCCGACCCTCTGAGACATCAATGCATTCGATTTGGAGGTATGCCCTCGGTATCCTGGAAAATTTGTGCCTGCTCCTACTATGACTGAGCTCTCACATCCCTTTCCACATTTAATAATTACGGTCACATTAGCCGAGGAAATCTGCATTTATGGACCGTCTGACTTGTCCTGGATTTTCTTGGGTGCGATGCTTGAGTGGGTCTTCAAGTCCCTCTAGTTTTTCTTCTGTGACTGATATTTCTTTTCCTGTTACCACAAATGGGCACCGGGTATTTTGAGCAAGTAAAAATGTATTTATGAAACACTCAATTGCCTTGGAAAAATACCCAACCTAGGGATGCTTGCCTTGAAGAAAGTGCCCTCGAAGGAGCTTCACCAAATTCAAATTTGGGGCTTCACTTCATGACAAATGTGAGCCAAAGCGGGGATGATATGAGTGCTTCACACGAAGGTACTTTCAAAAATGGCTTTGCAAGGACTTGATGTCGAAGCAGATATTTCTTGCCAAAAATAGGGCTTCTAACTATCTATTACTTCACCAGGAAAATAGGTTGAATGCTGCTTCACTAAGGATTTTGTCTGAAGTTGCAGATGATTGCCAATGGACCACAAAACACTTCACTGTGAACCTCCTCAAATATAGTTCTTCATGAAGTTTTTATTCGAAGCATATTCTTGCCTTATAACATTCCTTTTATTTTTGATGGCAGCCAAGCTTTGAATGAGGGAGCTTCGCATAAAAGTTGGCTGAAGTGGATGCTTCGCAACGACTTGGGGCGAAGTAAATCTTGCTTGAAAAAATGGTTTTCCAGGAGATGGGGCTGAAGTGGATGCTTCACTTAAATTCTAGTGAAGCACTTCTAAACACTTAGAAACTTCTGCATTCGCCACTTCGCAAAATTTTCACCCGAAGTTACTGTTTAGGCTGCTTCGATAGCAAAGCTCCTATGCCTTAGCAAATTTTGGGCTACTATCCGGGATCTCTTGTTTCCTTTTCTTGGTGAAGTTATCCTTCCTTCTCTTGTGAAGCTCCTAAACCTGGTTTGCTCTGTGGAAAATCTCTTACACATTTATCTTATGTATAAAGGGGACAAAAATGAAAGTCAAAATTGCTGCAATACTTAAAAATGTTCAAAAGCAAGGGAAAAAATTCATGAAAACTTAGAAAATGCTTTACAAAATATTGATTTCCATTACCCCTCCAAGCAATGTGTCAAAATTGTCAACAGTCACTAGATATTTGTAGCTATTTAGAAGTGCTCTCATGGTTACTTGAACAAGGAATTTATTTTCAACCTTTTCTTATAATATTAATAATTTTCTATTTATGTCTATTACCTTCCTTATGAATAGTTATATACATTCACCACTATTCATTTTCAATAAATGTAATTGGGTTTGAAGATTTAATATAGTGGTTTTTTATTCCCTTCAAATATATTTCTTAGGGTTTTCCAAGCTTCTGAAGATGTTGATGCAGTACTAATGTATGGTTGTATTTCATCTATAATGGCAAAAGTTATTATCATTAATACTTTTGCATAACTTTCTTTAAACTTTTGAATCCTTGCATCTCATGTATTAGGTTTAGTAGTTGTTCCTTTGAAAATTTTCCAAAGTTTTTCAAATATAATAATTTTCCTCACTTTGTTTCTCCACAAGGAGTAATTTGGACCTTTAAGTAGTTGGGATTATGAAAGTAAGAATTTGTTTGATGTCATGATGATCTTTGCAGGCTACTTATAACTCCCTAGTTTAGAGAATGTGAAATATGATAAAACCTAACTTAGACTTAGGTTTTGTAGGATTCCTTATATCTCCCAAGTTATTAGAGTAATCTATAAGCTTAGCAATAATTAGTTCACCTTTTGAGTTGATTTGGTAATATTTTGAGAATAATAACAATCAATTTCTATTTTCCCTTATCTCTCCTATTGAAGTATGCACTAATAGAGTTATCTATGGTTGGATTTATTTTGTCTCTTTAATGAGAGTATGAGACAAGAGTGAGCAATAAATTCTAATTTAAATAACCAAGCAATAATTTTCCTTCTTTGTCCTTAAAATTTTTAAAGGTTTAATTTTCTAAATTCCAATTAATTAAGGTTTGATGTAGTACTCCTTATATCTCTCTAATTTTGAAATTTTAGGAAATAATGATATTTGTAATAAAAATTTATTTCCAAGTAGAAAAACTTATACCTCCTATGATATTAATTGCAAATATGGTATTTCAACTAGAGTGATTTGAAATGAAATACCTTTTAAGGATTAGAATATAAACTCCTTGATTTTTCTTTCAAAACTATTAAGGTTGAGTTTGCAAATAACTTCAAATGCAAATGTTAATAATAATGACAACCTTATACTATCCCTTATTACTCCTTATAAAATAAAACAATAAAACTACATAATAGTACCTTAGTAAGGTTGATGGGCACTATGCTTGACTTCAAACTCCTTGAAATGCATTGTATCTCCTTGTTGGTTTATGATAGTCTTGGTGGACGTCCTCTTATGATAGTCTTAAATGCACCTTTTACGTCTTGAATTCATGCTTTGAATATGCTCTCACTTAATATTGACTGAAGATATGATTTCACTCCCTGAGAACTCCTTTTTATTGCAGCTACAAATGTGCTTCTGCTTGTTGATGTGTGTGCCAAGTGGTTCTAGATATTACCATGATCCTTTATCCTCATACTTGAATAATGTTGGTATTTAAAGAGTGTTATACCACATGGTGAATGTTGAATGCCATATTTGTGAACATTGAGGTTATGATGGAATACGTTACTTAGATGCGTACCTTTCTCTTGAGCATTAATTTGTAATGCTTCTTACTTGAAATGATTGCAATCCTTTCAACCTTTGAAAGAGCGTTGCTTAGTTTTGAACATTATATCATTGTGCAGGTGTTCGAGAGAATAATAGGCATATTTTTGTGATAATAGATGCATCTCCTTTTTGTATCTAGAGGTGTTTCCAACATCCTTTTAACCCATATATTTACAATAGGTGCATATATTCTATAGTTTCTTCAATGCTTTCAAATACCTCCTCCTTGAAAACAAGTGCAAGCTATTCTATCTCAATACTAGCTCCAACTATGTTGATTCTAGGTATTGTGATGGTGGTTCTATGGGATTCCAAGGGTATATTTGGGTGCTTCTTCTTGGTATATGATTCTTCTAAGTTGTATCTTGGGTATTGCACCTTCGATTCTACCTTGTACCTTACCCTTTTAATATGTTGTCCTTAGTGTTGTCTTTGTAGTGTGTAATGAATGATAGCTAACGTAGATAGATGATATCCTCTTTGTGATATCCAACTTGTGCTATGCAATAGATAATAGCTCCCTTACATGGATACCTTATGCTCTAGATTTATTTCTATGTAGGCACTGAGTTGGTGTCTTGTTACACCTTGGTCATGTGGATATCAAGCCCTTTGGATCGACTATACTCTTAAGCACCTTGGCTATGCTTTCACCTTACTAACAATGGATGTTGAGCCCTCTAATATGGATCTTTACCTTCTTTGAATTTTGCTCCTTAAACTTTAGTTATGTGATCTCTTAGAGACGATACCTTTTTGCTTGCAATGGTGTCTTAAAGACACTCTTTCTTTGTCCTCTTTTGTTGTATTTGAAAGGACAAAATTGGTGATAATGTAATGCAAAAAAACTTTGCAATAGATTAGAATGGAATACTATATTTTGCATCGAATTTATACGTCTCCTATTGAAGCTTTTCTTACTTATTAGATATGGTGGCTCTCTGCTCTAGCCTGTGAGATAAAATAACAATATATTATTGCCCTTTTTACTAGAAAACACTAACCTCTAACTCATTTTCTTGTATAACTTAGTAATAATGAAGCCAAGCTCTTAATCATGTAACTAATATGCTTTTGAGAGGTTAATCTATGCACTAATTTTTACCATTAATTGAAATCTTTAGTGCATATTTAATAAGATTTAAGTGAAACTAATATAGTACAATATTGATATCACCTTACCACTCATTAAAAGTAATTTGTAATATGCACTATAATCTCTGCAACTTAATGTAGTTTTCTTTGTTGTAACCAGATAATAGGAATATGATATTTTTCTTTTTATCAAAATATATCCAACTCTTATTTAATATGTAGGAATATCCTTAAAAGAAACTATATTCTACACTTTATTGAAGACTTACAATATGTAACCTTCTCCTTGCAACTTTAAAATTCTAAATTGTTGCTTTAATGGAACTTGATAATGAACTAGATATAAAGTTCAACTAATGAACCTATTTACACCCAAGTTTCCTACCTTAATGATCTTTGAAGATGATGTAGATCTTAGCAATTAAATTCACCAATTTGATACCCTTAGTCTGATGAAATCATAGCTCTTCTTAGTTATTTTAACTAGCTCTCTAACTCACTTATTTGTATCTTTATAATGCTTCTAATCTTACTGCTTGATTTTGTAGTGTGTGATTTCAACTTCTCCTTCAGGATGTATCCTGGAAATATAAATTTTTGCAGCTACTAATGTTGTCCTAATTGCTACCCTTTTATAGTCAGTCTCTTCTCTAAAATCATATCCTTGAATCTCAAACATTTGGTAGGGAACTCCCCCAAATCACAACTAGTATTTTCTCTCAAGAACCCTTCAGTTTTCTATTGTAAATTAAAAAAAACCCTATATCTAAAATGTGCCTTCTAGCTATTAATGATAATATCCAAATATTTTGGATTTGGTAGGCTTATTCTGTCTCTATTTTCCTTCA
Source organism: Wollemia nobilis (assembly GCA_028583015.1). Taxonomy (NCBI): domain Eukaryota; kingdom Viridiplantae; phylum Streptophyta; class Pinopsida; order Araucariales; family Araucariaceae; genus Wollemia; species Wollemia nobilis. The sequence goes on from JAQPPZ010001094.1 coordinate 272,080, forward strand.
ATCTCCTTGTAAAATTCTAACTTCAGTATCAAGAATCTAAAAGTTTTGAGGTCATCACAAATATCCTTATAATTTTGACAATATACTTGCCAAGTTCTTCTCTCTTGGGTTTGTTGTTGGATGACGATAATTGTCCCAAGTCCTTCACTATTAGAAACTTCTCCTTGCTAGTGAATTTTTCCAATGAGTTCTTCTATGAACTCCTTCATTGTCCTTATTAAAATATCCTTCAATGAGGTTGCATTTTACTTGCATCTCCTTCAGACTCTTCTCTGAAGTCTCTTCTCAAATCTACAATAAGGCTTCTATAGCATTTTCTTCTTTTCCAATGTGTAGGTTATCAATATCTAGTAATGGGATATTTTCTATAGGCCTCCAAATCTTCCTTCTTTCGTTTGTTTCTTCTGGTGCTTGATTGATTCTAAATGTGATATTATTCCTAGCTCTCTATAGGAAGCTTCACAAATTTCTTGAAATCTTCTCTTCCTAAAACAAATATTAGAAATATAATGGAATAAAGTCTAAATCTAGAGATGACAAATCTTCACTAGTTGATTTTTAAATCTAGTGGAATGAATGCTAAGTCCTAGTCTTCACGAGTTTTCCTGCAACTCTATGGAAAGACTCTAGCCAATGCAATCTCTAAAATTTTGGAAATAATATTGCTACTCTCCTCTAAATCTCTCTTGTGGCTCTCCCTATTCCTATCAATCTATCGTGTGTTTTAATACCACTGTTAGCTTTTGATAATGTATGATATGAAAAAAGGAATCACACAATATGGAATGTGTAGGAAAATAAGATAATGGACTTCTATAATAAGATTGAAATATTTTATTTATAGAAACTCATGAAAGTAGTACAATGTAATATAATGAAGGACATGAACACTCCATAATCTGAAAGGAAAGCTACATTTTATCTACTCACTACTCTATAGTAATCTCACCTTCGCTCTCTACTCTCCTATATCTCTATCACTCACTATAAAGCCTTTATATAGGAAGATAGATTCCTTGGCCCTTACTCTACCTATGACTCTTCATCTACCTAATGTACAAGTGGATACCTTGCACATTTATAGCTTGCACATTGACACTTGTGCATTTATTACAATACTTGAAGTAACTAACTTTACTCTAAAGTAAACTCCTACTCTAATTATGTACCCAAAGTGGTACATAAACATGACCCAAATGATGTAATACTCTAACACCCCCTTGTATTACATTATTTAGGTATTGAAGACTTTAGTCTTCAATATGGATCTTCTTCTTGATCTTGAAGTTTGTACTCTCCTCTATTTTTGGTGTCATTTTCAAGCAAGTAGTTAGTGTATTCATAAAATGCTATTTTTACTAAGAGAGATTTAATTTCAGGATCATGCTTCCAATTCTTCAATTTATTCAATCCTTTGAGCTAGGTATCCTTTCTATTTCCCTTATTCAAACACTGAAACTATTGCTGATGAGAATTATTTTGATATTGCCTTGGATGGAATTCCCTATTTGGTTGACTTCCATAGTTAATATGATTTCCTTGATTCAGGTTGCTAGGATTGAATCCACAATAATTAGTGCTATGACCTTTTATCCTACATATCTAAAAATATCTGTTACTCCATGGTATTAATCCTTTTGATGATGAAGCAACATTTCCCTGTGGAATATCTTTCAAAACCAATGCATTTTTACTCATTTCATATTTAACTATATTTTCCACCACATATGCTTGAAGAATATTGACTAAATCATAAAAAAATGTGTCTTTGCTTACGATTTGTAAAGATGTAACTAGATGTTTGTAGCTATTTGGAAGTGCTCTCATGGTTACTTGAACAAGGAATTTATCTTTAACCTTTTCTCCTAAGGTTAATAATTTTGAATTTATGTCTGCTACCTTACTTAGGAATAGTTCTATACTTTCACCACTATTCATTTTAAATGAATATAATAAGATTTGAAGATTTAATATAGTGGCTTTATTCTTCCCTTCAAATATCTTGCTTAGGATTTTCTAAGCTTCTGAATATGTGGATTTAGTACTAATATATGGTTCTATTTCAGTTGTAATGGAAAAATTTATTATCACTAATACTTTTCCTTCACTTTCTTTATACTTTTGAATATCTACATCTCCTATATTAGGTTTAGTTGTTGTTCCTTTGACAATTCCCCAAAGTTTTTCAAATATAAGAATTGCCCTCACTTTATTTCTCCATGACAGTAATTTGGACCTTTAAGTAGTTGGAATTCTAAAAGGAAGAAGTTGTTTGATGACATGATGATCTTTGTAGGATACCTTATAACTCCCTAATTTAGAGAATGTGAACTAGTTTGATAAAACCTATCTTAGACTTAGGTTTTGTAGGATTCATTATGTCTCCCAAGTGATTAGAGTAATATATAAGCTTATAAATAATTATTTTACCTTTTGAGTTATTTTTGTACTATTTTTAGAATAATAATAATCAACTTCTAGTTCCCCTTATCTCTCCTATTGAAGTATGCACTAATGGAGTTCTCTATGGTTGGAATTATTTTGTCTCTTTAATGAGAGTATGAGACAAGAGTGTGCAATAAATTATAAGTTAATTAACCAAGCAATAATTTTCCTTCTTTATCCTTAAATTTTTCAAAGGTTTAATTTTCTAAATTCTAATTAATTAAGGTTTGATGTAGTACCCCTTATATCTCCATCATTTTTAAATTTTAGAAAATAATGTATTTGCAATAGTAATTTATTTCCAAGTAGAAAAACTTATACCTCCTATGACATTAATTGCAAATATGGTATTTCAACTAGAGTGATTTGAAATGAAATACCTTTTAAGGATTATAATATAAACTCCTTGATTTTACTTTCAAAACTGTTAAGGTTGATTTTACAAATAACTTCAAATGCAAATGATAATAATACTTCCAACCTTATACAATACCTTATTACTCCTTATGAAAGCAAATAATTAACCTATATGAAATAATACCTTAGTAAGGTTGATGGGTGCTATGCTTGATTTTAAACTCCTTGAAATGAATTTTATCTCTTTGCTTGTTTATGATAGGCTTGGTGGGCATTCTCTTATGATAGTCTTAAATGCACCTTTTATGTCTTGACTTCATGCTTTGAATACGCTCTCTCTTAATGTTGACTAAAGATACACTTTCACTTCCTGAGCACTCCTTTTTATTGTGACTACAAATGTGCTTCTGCTTGTTGATGCGTGTGCCATGTGGTGCTAGATATTACCATGATCCTTTCTCCTCCTCCTTGGACAATGTTGGTATTTAAAGAGCGTTAGGCCATATGGTGAATATTGATTACCATCTTGGTGAACATTGAGGTTATTATGGAATATGTTACTTATATGCATGCCTTTCTCTTGAGAATTAATTTGTAATACTTCTTCCTTGAAATGATTACAATCCCTTCGACCTTTGAAAGAGCGTTACTTAGTTTTGAACGTTATATTATTGCGTAGGTGTTAGAGAGAATAATATGCAACTTTTTGTGATAATTGGTGCATCTCCATTTTGCATGTAGAGGTGTTGCCAACATCCTTTTAACCCATATCTTGCCAATGGGTGCAATCTATTCTACAGTTGCTTCAATGCTTTTGAATGCTTCATCCTTCTTGCCAATAATTTTAAGCTATTCTATCCCAATTCTAGCTCCAATTGTGTTGATTATAGGTATTGTGATGGTGGTTCTATGGGATTCAAGGGTAGATTTGGGTGCTTCTTCTTGGTAGATGATTCTTCCAAGCTGTATCTTAGGTATTGCACCTTCGATTCTACCTTGTACCTTACCCTTTTAATATGTTGTCCTTAGTGTTGTCTTTGTAGTGTGTAATGAATGGTAGCTAATGTATATAGATGATATCCTCTTTGTGACATCCAAATTGTGCTACATAATAAATAATATCTCCCTTATGTGGCTACCTTGTGCTCCAAATTGCTTGCTATGTAGGCACTGAGTTGGTATCTTGTTACACCTTGGTCATGTGGATATCAAGCCCTTTGGAGCGACTCTACTCTTAAGCACGTTGAATATGCTTTCACCTTACTAAAAATAAATTTTGAGCCCTCTAAGATGGCTCTTTACCTTACTTGAAGTTTGCTTCTTAAACTTCAGTGACGTGATCGCTTAGAGATTGTAAAATTCCTAAACTCGACCTAATAATTTTACCCTTAGTTGGGCGAGGAACAACTAAGGGAGTGGTGGATAATGAGAGTCCATCGCCAAAATATGAATTCCTATGGACTCTTGGCAATGGATAAGGACTTCATAATTGTTTACGAAGCCAATGTTGGGACTTGGAAGCCCATATCCTTCGCCGAATTTGTTCCTCTAGCTACCCCAGGATTGGGCAAAAGCCCAAGAGGAGCTGACGATGCCTCAAAATAGGAAGAGGAGGAAGAAGCCAAAGCTACACCAAAGGCACTACCACAGGGACCGTCGAAATGTCATGACACAAGTGCCAGGGGGTCGACACAACAAGCAAAGAAGAAAATGAAGCGGCAAGAGCAAGTTCAAGTGCCTCTGAGCCACCCAAAGAGGCCCCGCACGAAGCTTCCAAGTGCTCCTGCCGGACAACCTACATCAAGTCTGGCTGAAGCAAACATTGAAGGTGCGGTGGCACAAAGTACTGAGGAAGTCCTAGATATAGACATCATTGATGTGGAGGAACTCCTCCAACAAGAGGTAGACCCTGAAGTAGAAGTCATAGATGTTAGAAGTGTCGATGTCCAGAAAGAGTAGGAGCCGATTACATAAGTAGTCACCATAGCTGCTTTTCCAGAAGGGCATTTAGGTACGCACTCTCCACCCTTTGCCTTGGTCTCTCACATGTCCACCATGGTCTTGATCGAGTCTTCTCATCAGTATCTCCCACCCATGCAAAGTCAATCACCTCCTTATGTGTTGCCTGTTGCTATTCCAACTCTGCCTCATGATCTTGCTAGCCCCACTCCACTTGATTCGTCTGGCTAGGACAAGTCTATTGGTACTACTTCACCTCCCCATGCAACCATTCCTTTGGTCCTCAGACAAGGTGCAGATAGTACTCCAATGCCAAACCCTGTTCCTCATTCCCCTGCCTCACATGGCATTGTTGCACTCATTGGAACCCCTAGTACACCTATCATCGAACCTATCGATGAGGCATCCCCCATTCATTATATATATTTGTTTACCCCTTCAGCTAGAGATCCAACCTTATTTGAATTAGAAATGTCCATGATTAAGGAACGCCCTCTAGCTGAAAAGCTACTCCAAGCCCAGGAAAACATAGAAAAAATGTTGAAGGATGCGAGGAAGAAGAGAGGGCGCTCTCTGGCCCAGGTTGAAAAATGCATTGTCTTCAATTTGAAGGCTGAGAAGTTGCATAAGGTAAAAAATATCCCCAAGGTCCAGAAGCCCCTAGATGAAATGACTCCAACGGACTATGATTACCAAGATAAATCCAAGGACCTAGAGCATTTAAATGTAGATAATGAATCTACATCCATGCACGTCAGGATCGAAACTTTCTAAGCACATGCAAACATCGCCAACCAGCTAGTTTTGAGGCTGAGAATGCCAACATCAAGTTGGAATAAGAGCTAGCTAGGGTCCGCTCCAATATGGAATACTTGAAAAAGCAATGTGAGCAGATAAAGAAAGAAGTAGACGCTCTAAAACGGCAAATAAGACAACTGCAAAATGCAACCAAAAGTCAAATCCAAATACAGGCCGAAGCTGATCTAAGGGCCAAAGAGTTTGAAAGCAAGATCTTGCAGTTGCAGTAGTAGTTGTATGAGAAGGAAAACCTGGAGCTGTTCAACAGAGGCAAAATCAAAGAGATTCGCCCACATTTGCTCAAGAATTTCAGATCTCTAGCCTCAAGTGCCCTATCAATTTTAACTTACATCACCAAAGCACAGTGTGCCACTACCGAAGAAGGGCCAGTCATAAACGAGGTCACCTAGAAAGCTAGAGGCCAACTCAAATTAGCCTTTGATGTCCAAAGCACTAAATATCATGACTTGCAGGTCACTGCAATGAGTAGGATGGCTAGGGATTGGTCTACATCCCAAGCCACAGTTCACGCCTTCTTCTCTAGGGTGAGGAAAGCACAAAATACGAAGGACCTCCTGGTTGTGTTTGAGAATGAGCAACGCGCATTGCTAGGCTATTTGCAAGATCTCTCTTCCTTAGGTTTCCTGAGCTTCATGAATGATGATGGAAACCTTTTGACCAAGAAAGAGCTTAAGCCAGCATGGCTTCATTTTGAGAGTGACGTATCAGAGGTAGACGAGTGGGAGGAGCCAATAACAGAAAGGTAGGTCATAGATTTCATTCTAAGACACTACAAGATTACAACCTACCTGAATGATTTGTACATCAGATCCAAACATGCTGATATCAGGCAGATTGATTGGTTCCATGTTTTGGTTAAGGCATTGCAAGATCGAGAGCTTTTCTCGAAGGGTGCCTAGGCTCATGTCTGCTGAACCATGAAGCGCATCCACGATCACCTTGCCTCATCGCTTTCGTAGGAAGCCACACCAGAGGAAGAAAAATAAGAAGAAGAAGAAGAAGAACAAGCTATGGAAGCGCCCCTAGAGATAGAAAAGGGAGAAGGGTCTAGAGGTAACTCTGGCCCAACGGATTAAGGTTGAGGGTTCTTCCATCGAGACGAGCTCGTTACCCCATGAGCCACCAAGAATTTTGATGATTTTGTCACATTGCACAATGGGGTAGAAAAAATCAAAATTTTTTACAGTGTTTCTTTTGTAAAGTATTTCTTTTGTCAAATATTTGTAAGTTGTAGCAATTTTGGCTTTCCCTGCCACCCCCTTTGTACATAAAATAAATATGAAAGAGCTTCGCTATTAAGCGGACTAAGGAAAAAAGCTTCACGAGAAGAGGTAAATAGCTTCGCCAAAGGAAGAGATGAAGGATGAAAACTACTTCGGGCCCAAAGTCCTTCAAACAACTACTTTGGGCAAGAATTTTGTGAAGCGGTGTTGCCAAAGAAAGAATACAAAGAAGGTGTAAAAGAAGAGCTTCGCACCCGAAGCATTCCCAGCAACTAATTTGGGTGAGAATTTTGTGAAGCGGTGTTGCTGAAGAAAAAATACAAGGGAAGAAGAATAAAACTACTTCGGGCCTAAAGCACTTCAAATAGCTACTTCAGCTAGAAAACTTGCGAAGCGAAATTTGAAAGAGCGCAACATTGAAAAGTACTTTGCCAAAAAAAATGTTGAAGCACCCACTTCAGGGCTATCCACCAATGAACCATTTCCACTTCACCAAAATATTTTTTGAAGCATCTGCTTCGGCTAGCTTTCATCCGAAGCACTTTCACCAGAAGTGATAGCAGTCGTGAAGAACGAAACATTTTTTAAAGGCAAGAATGTGCTTCAGCACAAACTTCCCCGAACCGTAATTTTGAAAGAAGATCGCAGTGAAGCATTTCTACAATGCATCAATGAAGCAATTCTGACAGCGAAGTGGCAAGGAATGAAAAACCCCATTTTGAGGAGAAAATATGATTCGACACTCACCACCCCCAAAGCAGTTTTGTGAAGCTCCAACATGCGAAGTACAAATCAGGAAGGAGGATCTACTTTGGCTCAAATCCATTGAGAAGAAAAGTTGTGAATAAAGGTCCAATGAAGTGCTTCAAGGGCACGCACTCCAAGCTAGGTATTTTTTTGAGGCGATCAAGTGCCTCATAAATGCATTTTTATGTGCTCGATAAGCTTGCTAGTCATTTTTAGCAATTGGAAATGAAGTATCAGTTCCTAAAGAAGATCTCGACGAACATGGCGGCCACTCGAGCACTGCACCCAGAAGCCAAGAACATTCATGCAGCTCATTAATGCAATTTTCCATGACAGACCCAGTCGTAGTTTCTAGTTTTGGTAACAGATTTGAAAGCTCAATCACGAGGGCTGCGAAGAGCTGATTTCTCAGGTTTCAAGGGTGTACTCCTCCATTTTGTACATTAATGGCTCAGAGGGTCGAGTCCTCTATAAAAACCTAGGCATTGTAATGAAAAATGGGGGGGGGAACCTTCTGCTAGAAAATTGTTGTAACTTGAATCCTTGTGATTAATACTAAAGATCTTTGGACTCTATTTCTCTCTTTTATGCTACCTTCTATGATTATTTCTTTTATCTTTTCTTCATTCGCTTACTGTAATTCTGAACTCTGGATTTAGGTGTGTCATTGGATTGGAACCCTAAAATTTTTCTAAAGGATACATAAGGGAGGAAAACGTTGTATTAGTTTTCTTTTATGTTGCCTGTGGATAGTGTTTATGTCATATTCACTACTTCTTCGTCATCGTAACTCTGAACTCTGAATTTTGATGGGAGGGAAGGGTAATCTTGGAACTCATCTAGAGGATACATAGGAGGATTAATATTGCATTCATTTTGTTTATTCTTGGTGTTCTTTGCTGCTATTCCAAGTTATTGGCTAGCAATCATGCTTCTGGTTCTTTCCCACCATTAAACTACTAAAATTTCTTCCCTTACTCTTTTATTTCTTTCTTGCACCCTTACTCTGTTCATCTCTTTCCTGCACCCTTATCTTAAAAATTAAAGTAGTTTAGTATAGGAGCCAGCCTTTCTCGAGATATTGGCACGAGGGGCATCTCTTCCCTTTAGACTTTCAATGTTGCTCTAGGTCTAGGGTGCGTACACTTACCCAAATACTTTCCTGGGCAGATTTTATGACCAATAGTTACTTAGTTTTGAACGTTATATTATTGCATATGTGTTAGAGAGAATAATAGGCACCTTTTTGTGATAACTGGTGCATCTCCATTTTGCATGTAGAGGTTTTGCCAACATCCTTTTAACCCATATATTTCCAATGGGTGCAATCTATTCTACAGTTGCTTCAATGCTTTTGAATGCTTCATCCTTCTTGCCAATACTTTTAAGCTATTCTATCTCAATACTAGCTCCAATTGTGTTGATTATAGGTATTGTGATGGTGGTTCTATGGAATTCAAGGGTAGATTTGGGTGCTTCTTCTTGGTAGATGATTCTTCCAAGCTATATCTTAGGTATTGCACCTTCGATTCTACCTTGTACCTTACCCTTTTAATATGTTGTCCTTAGTGTTGTATTTGTAGTATGTAATGAATGGTAGCTAATGTAGATAGATGATATCCTCTTTGTGATATCCAACTTGTACTACATAATAAATAATATCTCCCTTATGTGGATACCTTATGCTCCAAATTGCTTGCTACGTAGGCATTGAGTTGGTATCTTGTTACACCTTGGTCATGTGGATATCAAGCCCTTTGGATTGACTCTACTCTTAAGCACGTTGAATATGCTTTCACCTTACTAAAAATAAATTTTGAGCCCTCTAAGATGGCTCTTTACCTTACTTGAAGTTTGCTTCTTAAACTTCAGTGACGTGATCACCTAGATATTGTACCTTTGCAATTGTGTCTTAAAGACATTTTTCTTTGTTCTCTTTTGTTTTATTTGAAAGGATAAAATCGTTACCAATGTAATGCAATTTTTTTTTACAATAGATTAGAATGGAATACTATATTTTTTATCAAATTTATACGTCTCCTATTGAAGATTTTCTTGATTCTTATATATGGTGGCTCTCTGCTCTATCATGTGAGAGAAAATAACAATATATTATTGCCCTTTTTACTAGGAAACACTAACCTCTAACTCCTTTTCTTGAATAACTTAGTAAAAATTAAGACACGATCTTAATCATGCAACTAATATGCTTTTGAGAGGTTAATCTATGCACTAATTTTTACCATTAAATAGAAATATGTAGTGCACATTTAATAAGCTTTAAGTGAAACTAATACAGTGCAAAATTGATCTCACCTTACCACTCATTAAAAGTAATTTGTAATACGCACTATAATATCTGCAACTTAATGTAGTCTTCTTTGTTGTAACTAGATAATAGGAAGATGACATTTTTATTTTTGTCAAAATATATCCAACTCTTATTTAATATGTAGGAATATCCTTAAAATAAACTATCTTCTACACTTCCTTGAAGACTTATAATATGAAACCTTCTCCTTGCAACTTTAAAATTATAATATGGTGCCTTAATGGAACTTAATAATGAACTAGATAGTTAAAGTTCAACTAATGAACCTATTTACACCCAAGTTTCCTACCTTAATGATCTCTAAAGATGATGTAGATCTTAGCAATTAAATTCACCAATTTGATACCCTTAGTCTGATGAAATTGTAGCTCTTCTTAGCTATTTGAACTAGCTCTCTAACTCACTTATTTGTAGCTTTATAATTCTTCTAATCTTACTACTTGATTTTGTAGTGTGTGATTTCAACTTCTCCTTCAGGATGTATCCTAGAAATATAAATTTTTGTAGCTAGTAATGTTGTCCTAATTGTTACCCTTTTATAGTCAATATTTTATCTAAAATCATATCCTTGAATCTAAAAAATTTGGTAGGGAACTCTTCCAAATTACAAATAAGATTTTCTCTCAAGAACCCTTCAATTTTCTATTATAGATTCAACAAAACCCTATCTCTAAAATGTACCTTCTAGCTATGAATGATAATATCCAAATATATTGGATTTGGTAGGCTTCTTTTGTCTCCATTTTCCTTCAACCTCCTTGTAAAATTATAACTTCAATCTCAAGAATCTAAAAGTCTTGAGGTCATCACCAATATCCTTATAATTTTTACAATTTGCTTGTCAAATCCTTCTCTCTTGGGCTTGTTGTTGGATGATGATAATTGTCCCAAGTCCTTCACTATCAAGAACTTCTCCTTGGTAGTGAATTTTTCCAATGAGTTCTTCTAGGAACTCCTTCATTGGCCTTCTTAGAATATCCTTCAATGAGGTTGCCTTCTCCTTGTATCTCCTTGAGACCTCTCCAAGGTCTTTAATATTTCAACTTCTCTGATATTTTCAATGAGATATTTTCATCAACCTTCTACCGTGGAAGTGTTGCAACTATATCTTCCTTCTAGATATATGAAACCTATTGCTTCAAGAATAGGACTTTAGCTAGTCCTTCTCTATCTCTTCTAATATTGGAAGTTCTTCAATGGGACCTTCTATGGGTCTCTTAAATTTCTTCTAGAATAAGTCTTCATTCTGCATTCTATATGATTCAATAGAGATCACCAACCTCCAATTTTATTTTAGAATCTTCTCTAAAGTCTCTTCTCATATCTGCAATAAGGTTTATATGGCCTTTTCTTCTTTTGCAATGTGTAGGTTATCAATATCTAGTAATGGGACCTTTTCTATAGGCCTCCAAATCTTTCTTCTTTTGTTTGTTGCTTTCAGTGCTTGATTGATTCTTATTTTATTATATATCTTGATGGTTAGATTCACCAATATTGATGCCCATAGTCTGATAAAATCACAACTCTTATTGGCTATTTGAACCAACTCTCTAACTCACCTATTTGCAACTTTATAATGCTTCTAATCTTACTACTTGATTATGTAGTAGGTGATTTCAAATTCTCCTTTAGGATGTCTCCTAGTGTAGACACCAAAATCTGGCACCCTCTTGTTCACATTCACCACCCCACCATCAAATCCTGCATAATAAATATATATATGCCTAAGTTCTAACTTAGGGTTATAAAATCCTGCACATCATTATATTTTTCTAATTTATTTAATTAGGAAAATCACCCTAGGCTACCTTGTCCAAACATGGGATATGTATCCTGGACACCTCACCCAACATCTCTGCCACATCTCACCCACTCCTGTCCTCCTTGTCCTTGCACATGAGATAGATTCCCAACACCCACCCCATAACTCCTTTGTTGTTGTCCCCTTGTCCCTTCACATAAAACATCATCCCACATCCCACTCCACTTGAAGCCACATCACCCCAATTAAGTGAGCCACACTAAATGACTCACTGTAACTACCCCTTCCACTTGGCAGTTTAGGTTTTCCACTTGGCAAGTCAGGCTTGCCACCTCACATTCCCATTCAAAGCCCCAAGAAGCTTATAAGAGCACCATCAATCCACCAGACAAGAGGAGCTAAATTTACGTACCGATAGGCTACCAAAATACATCCAGACTCGATGAGAAACTAAGAGTGTGAGCTCGATTTTGATCATTGGCACACATTTTGAGGTGACCTATCATCTCAACCGAAACTGCCCACCCACGGTTCTACAATAGAAAACATGAATCCACAATTTCACAATCGCAGGTCCACAATTTATAGCCTGTAATCGTGTTTTTGTGGTTTCGCAGTCTTGAGTACATTTTATTGACAAAGATAAGTAATTGAAAATGTTGAGCAAGGCTTTTATTTATTAAACATTTTATGTTATATGCTTTTCATATATATATCAGTGATAGGTTTATGCGTAGCATTGGGTTTACCACTTGACTATACAGGTGTTATTAATCCTCTTTACTGGTTTTGTATGTGTGCAGGTAACAGGTATCTTGGATAAGCTACTAAAGCTGGAGTGGTCCCTTATTGGATACGAAAGCCCACTCACCCCTTGAAGCTGTGATGAAAGAATGAAGAACATAAAACCCTATGGAAGAGTCATAATATTTCCCCTCCTCCATCAAAGCATTGTATTTTAGAGATATGAGAAACATTGTAACATTACTCCCAACATGCTTGGGAAAATTCAAAAATCCTTGTGTAACACACTGTATCACTACTAATACAAAAGGGGCATTTTGGTGAAATTACTTCTCTCTCTCTATTTTTATTTAAATAAATTACATTCAGTTCTTTGGTTACATAAATGGTGATCACAATGGGACCCCCTAAAGGTCCTATTTTGTTTTGATTTGTTGTCTAAATTTGTTTACTAATATCTATTTTCACCTATAGGTTTCGAGAATTTGAAGCATGCACATATCCAACCTTGAGTCGATACATTTAGAAAATATTGCAACCGAATCATTTATTGTGGAAACCTGGAAATGCAATTTTTGTTTGAGAAAATGCAAGCGCGTGGTTCCTAGTGGAATAAAATGCAGACACGCAGTTTTTGTTTGAGAAAACGCAGAAGCGCGATTGTTGCATCAGAAATGCGGGTCGACAGTTGATAGCAGAAGGAGTAACGAAAGAATCACAGGTTTGTACCTTCTGATCTTTGTTCTTTCTTTTTATTTATTTTATCTGCATTCTGCTATTAGCATTGAAATGTCTAGTATTATATGCTATTATTTGCATTTAGGTCTTAGAATAGAGAAAGTTACTTAAAATTTTGTATTCATACATACAAAAAATAAGAAAAGGTTAAAAAAAAGAAACTACATCTGCATAATAGGAAATAGGTCATCTTGCATTCACTCGGTTAGAAATAACTTGGGTGTTAATTTTGGATTCGAGTCTGTAAAAATCCCCATCCATTTCTATTAGCAAAAAGGACCCGTGCATCCACAATTGGGATATCCTAAACACAGATGCATGGTTGGAAAATCGCATATTCACAGTTTACCAAAATTAACTGCGCACTCGTGGTTAGCCCTGTCAAATAGAAGTCGATTGGAATTAGACCTGAAGGTGGCATTTTTACTCCTGATATATTTTCTATCATTTTATATTCCCTATTTTTTGCATTTACTCAAAACAGAATTGCATGGTATTATTCCATAACACCCTAGTTAAACAAAACCACCACACACTCACATAAACATTGGAAAACGACTAGATTTCATCACTACCAGGTTTGGATTTTTTTTTTTTTGGTAAGTAGTGTTTGTATTTATAGCGGGTTTTAACAAGGATCCCAAAACCTGATTACATAAGCAATGGGCCTAGGGCATCAATCCATTGAAACTGAACACCAAAACAGAAATCCCACCTAGTGGTAACAGTAAGCATGAAACAATCCCTCTCGACGGGAAACAAACAAATAAGAAAGAAAGTAGTTTTGGATATCCCGCCCAGCGGGGAGTAGCCAAAAACCACCATCGAGAAGATCCCGCCCAGCAGAAGCAAAGAAAAGCACTACAATAAAATCCCGCCTCGTGGGAAGCAAGTCAAAACCAACACAAACAAGTCCCGCCTAGCGGGAAGCAACAGGGAAATCCCACCATCCGGGAAACCAAGAAAAAGAAAGGATCCCGCCTCGCAGGAAAACCGACGGATTTGGCGGATCCCGCCCTGTGGAGAAACCAGCCGCCCACCGGGAAAACATTCCGTTCAGCGAGAGCCATCCTGCAGGAAGCCGACAGCCAGCACAGAGAGGATCCAACCCATCAGGAAGTGACCAGAGAGTTGCACCACAAGGAACCCGCCCCGGGAAAACAGAAGAGGATCCCAGCAGCAGGGACCAAGAATCCCGTCCAAGCACAGAGCCTATCGAGGATTCACAAGAAAAAAGGGGGAAGCTGTCCAAACCCTAAACCGTCACCTCCACCGCACCGAGAAACGCAGGGGACCAGATCCACACGAATAACCTGCAAAAAAACCCCAGGGGGAAGCCTGAGGGAAAAAGGGAATGGATCCCCAACCAAACAAGGATCCCTGGGAAGCACCAGTCCGAAAAAACAACCAAGGAAACCCTAGCCGGTCGGGAGGGGCACAGATAGTGGAGAAGGATCTCCCCCAGGAGATCATCTGCAAACAACCACTCCCCGGGAGGGATGACCTAGGTTGAGCCAGGGACTGGGCAGGAACCAGGAGCCATGGGAGGGGGAGCAGGGGAGGGACCAGAGCTCTCCCCTCTCTACTCTGTACCAGGTTTGAATTTCATCACCAAACCACCAACATTATACCCTGATATTTGGCCAAATTAGGCTCCAAGAACCGTTGTAGCTTGGAAAATTTGCATATATTTCTCTTTGGAGAGTATGATGCTGACCAAGTGAGACTGGGTGAGGACTGGTAGGACCTGTGCTCCTTTTTTGGGTGTGGAGTTCACTACCACACATAGGGGATTTACGTGACCTGGAGTTCATAGCCAAGTTGTCGAGGTGTGAGTATACAGGTGAAATCCTAGATTCATTTAGGACAAAACATTGAACACACGTCTTTTTCATTTTTCAAACAAATTTCTAAAAAAAAATACAAAAATCTAGCATAAAAATTTTGTGTGTTTATTTGCTTAGTGTGTTGTATTGTATTGTATTATCACTTTACTTGCATAGATAGTATCACTTCGCATATTACCACATAGTAGCACATGGTAGTGACTCGTAATCAAGCTAAGAAGCTAGTGTCAAACCAAAGTTAGTGGTCTTCCCCTATGGCCTCTCAGTCTGGCAATATCCCTCACACTTCGATAGTGGGATAAGTAGGTATGCCCCTTTCTATGTCCTAAATTCTTGATGTAGGGCCTTCTAGTAATGCCCCCAACATGGACATAGACATTATGCATAGAGCTACTCACACAGCTATACCTGAGACACCTCGAAGTGAACCTCCTACGACGGTAGATAGTCTGGTCACCATGATAGATATGGATACTATTAGAATGTACTTGAATGTAGCTAGAATGGTCTTCCCATCATTACCACCACTCTCCATCCCATCACATGTCATACCCTCATAACAACAAGAGTCCATATTCACCTATCCATAGTAGTTGAAACATATTTTCACCAATCCTTTCTTTGAGTTGGTTGCTGTAGCATTGGCCAATCAACCATCGTCATCCAACCAAATTTCTCCCACATTATCACAACAAATGACCATTACCACTAATCCCTTGTATGAAACAATTCCTATTATTTTGCAAGCCCCAACATCCATTCCTCCATCCACACTTATAGGACATGCATCTCATACCATTCCATAGTTAGTAGCGATACCTTTTGCTACTTACCCCCCATCTACCTCCACTACCATGGTTGTTTTACAACCAACTTAGTCCACCACATCATAGGTAACAGTCCCTACATCAAATGCAATTGCTATGCAACAGGATTTCTTACAGTTGCAGCAAATTTTTTTATATAATGCTAACCGTAGCATGAACCCCAACCCTAACCATCATTTATAAGGGATTTAGCAAAATCTTCCACCTACATCTCATAAACCTAATACCTTTATCCAAGATCTATCTTGGGTAATGTGTCCTCCCTCTACCACTATGGTTCGTAATCAACCACCACACCCATATGCTAACATAGTAGGTCGGCATAATATCATACCTCCATAACCCCATCCATATCATAACATCCCTCAAAATCCATACCATAACACATTTCATACACCCATGTCTTATCACTCACAACCTACATACAATCCACCCCATTACCAGCAACATCAAGTACATTCGAGTGTCAGTCCTGTAGATGACCCTAGATACCAATTTCTATAGAGTCATATTGATAGTATTGCCATGCAATCTCTAGGTTTGCAATACCAAAATCCAACTTTGAGGTAACTACTCAATCACCCTATTCATGCTTAGGTACTAGAGTCGCCATATCCACATGATTTTCAAAAATCGAGGCTTGAATTTTAAAGGGAAAGAAGATCCCCATGAGCACATAACAAGATTTGTGAATGCATGCTTCAGAATCAAAAGCAACGATGCATTACTATTACATATATTTCATCAAACATTAGGGGGAGAAGCCCAAGACTGGTACAACCACCTACAACATCAAAGTATTTCTACCTTTGAACAACTAGCGGATCAGTTCCTGGAAAGATTCACCCTAAATGTTAGAAAATAAACAACATTGACTAATTTGATTTATCTAAAACAATATGAGGATGAATCAGTCTATGACTTTGGCAATAGATGGAGATCAATCATGATCAAGTTACCATTTTCACTCCCTATTCCAGAGATAATACGAATGTTCACGAAGAGTTTTGGTAAACCCATCTCTTCATTGCTACAACTACAACAGTATAGAACATTCGATGAGGCACTCACCCAAGCAAAACTAATTGAAGAAATCAAAATTCAAGAAGGTGATATTAAGACTAAGAATAAAGAGTGGCACAATAAGAATCAAAATGGGAATAACCATGGTCAATATAATACCGCACATGTTAATTAGATAGTTTTGAGTCAACCACAATCAAATCAACCAACTCAAACACAAATCCAACAACCCCAACAACAACAACAACCGCAACAATCGAATTATCAAGTGGTTCCACCCCCACAGTAGGCACAAAATAAGACACAACCTACGAAAAGGCAACAACATCATTTTAAGCCAAAAATAAATTACACACTAGTACAAGAGCCATATTCATTAGTATTTCAAAATTTGTATGTGGTAAAACTTTTTAATTTATCGAAAATGAAACCTTATGATCCTAACAAACCAAAGACAAAAGGTTACAAATAACACCTATTTTGCATCTATCATAGACAAAGAGGACATGATATTGAAGGTTGTCATGGATTTAAAGGAATTGTGCAAGATTATTGGAATCAGATACAATCAAAGTTGACAACCCACTAGCCCAAAATAACTAAAACTTAGGCATATATCAGACACCTTTGCCACATTGAGAGGTAAATCAAAAACTGATGGGAGCATCGACTTCTACAATTCCTCCTAATCAGGTTAATTATGTGTCTCAACTGCCATAAGGTTTTGTAGGGGATATCAATATAGTTACCCATCGACAAAGGTAAGCTAATCGTACAACTCAAGCTCCAATAATATCACCAACCAATGTTCCCATACAACTTGCATCGAGTGGGCCACCACCACCTTTCCACAACCACCCTGTTGTTACACTGAACAACTAGTTAACATAGAGTTTGAAAATGGCTTCAGTAAAATTATCAATTTATGAGCTAATACAACAATCAACACCTCATATGGAAGCATTGATGAAAATTTTAAATTCTATTCATGTACAATCATAAGACTCCAATGCATTCAATTCCTTTGTGGGTAGTGTGCAAAAGTGCATGGAACCCTCGATAGTATTCTATGACTTTGAGGAAAAACAAATATCAACAGATTCACCTGATCCACCATTGCACATAGTAGCTCACATTGACAAGAAACCCTTCAAGTGAGTGCTTATTGATACTGGTTCTTCAATCAACCTCATTACCACACCTGCCATGATGAAGCTCAACGTCCCATCATCTCACATCACAACATCCACATTCACTCTTAGGGCCTTTAATGATGCTTTATGCTCAACTGTAGGGAATTTTGTTCTTACCATCACCGTGGGGGTGAAAACAATACATGTTCTCTTTCACATCTTGAAAGGGTAAATGCAATATAACATACTTATTAGATGCCCTTGGATTAGGGAAATGAAGTGTGTGCCTTCAACATTGCATCAATGCTTAAAATATGTGCATGAAGGCAAGGTACATTACATACTAGATGAAACTGAACCTTTCAAGTACTGCAAATTTATTTCAAACCCATATGATCCATTGCTTCCATAAACACATCTAACCATCCAACCACTAGTCATTAGAATCATTCCATCTAGCACCACATCATCAAAAGCACCCATTCCAGAAGAGTTGCCTATAGTTGACCCAAATTTTGCATCCAAAGGCATTAGCTCAGTGCATCCTTCAAACACTGCATTTTATTTTTAAATTACATCCACCCATCCTACTAATCAATTGCCAACTCCATCTAGTACACTTCCAGATCCAAAGCAACCATTCACATTCAAAGCACAACCCACATCATCAACCACTACTTCATAGTCATTAGAACCTGTAGTCTCACAAATAGGACCACCTATTAGAGATAATCCACCATCGCCAGTAGATCCAAGAGCTAATGCTCAAGAACCTTCTTCATCCATTGATCCATTAGCCACACAACCATCTAGAGTTGTAGTACATATCGCCAATCCAAGTATTGGTGAGTACATTATTGAAAGTGTCACAGTTACACCACCTATTGAGTCAGTCAGGGATTATGGTCACCCTCACGACCCACCTTTAGCTATAGGTGATATATATAGAATGGGTTCTCAAATAGATGTAATCAATTTTATATATGGATGGATGGATTCTTCATCAAACCCACCTCCTCAAAATGACAACTCTTTACAATAGTTTAATGAAAACATTGATTATCTATCGAACCCAAGTTTCCCAATGAGATATTTTTGAAGGGTTAATTGGCAAGGATATGGGCTTGGAAGACATGAACAAGGTCCTCACCACATTATTGAACAAGAATATAGAGAGCCAAGTGACCGCTCCAGTCTAGGCTATAAACCTTCCATCGCAAGCTCTTCACTTAATCAATCTTTCCAAGAACTTGACATAGAATGCAAACAAGAGGATGAAAAGAGTGATGAGGAGGATGAACCTAATGATCAAGATGAACAAATAGAAAGTAGTTACCAAATCTACAATTTTTACCCTCAAGAGCAAGCCTTACAATGAGAAATGGATTATGAAGATCCTAGTGAGTTGGCATACCTTAGGTAAGACCCTGAGCCACTAATACTAGGACCTCATACAAATGCTAATGGATTATGGATGAGTGACAGTGACGAAATCGATGAAACTAAAATAATTTTCATCAACCATGCTCTTGAGATACAACCCAGGATAATGCTCCAAGCTGAAGCACATCCTGAATGGATTAATCAAGAAGAATAGTCTCAAGAAGAGATAATATATGGAGAAACCATGCAAAGAGATAATTGGTATCAAAATAAGTTTCCAATAGACCGCACACTTTTTTGGCTAAACAAAGAGCGTGAGGATCCTGAACCAGAACCTCCTCCATCACATTGGCAAAGCATGTAACATAGCAAATCATACACATTAGGTCAGTTGTAACCTAGATAATATGAGTCATCAATTCTTGAATTACAGCCACCTCATTTCCATCAAGTCAACATGATTTTTGTTGATTTGCTCACCCCACTCCACAATCCATATGATGAGACAAAACCGATCCATATCGACACCAGCCTCATATCCATGGATAGGATTTCATCCCCGCCATCCACTGCTGAATTCATCATGTCTAAAGAGTTGTTGCGCGCTTCAAATGCTTATATTCCACAACAACCATCATCATCAAATAATTTAGTTTTTCAGACTGAGATAGAGGGGGAAACCCCAAACACATTTGAAAATATAGCAAATGATATACACCTCATCCCAACTCCACATCAGCTAGAGGAAGGTTCTCACATGCTAATAGAAGAGTCTATATATGTGAACCTTAGTGAAGACACCGATAATACCCAAATTGTCAAAATAGCAAAAGAATTGTCCGCAAAAGAAAAAAAGTGCATCATAAACATGCTTATCAAAAAGAAGGAAGTGTTTGCATGGTCCTACAAAGATATGCCTAGCTTAGATCTAGAATTGGTAGTCCACAACCTTACTCTAGCACATGATGCTAAGCCGTTCAACCATAAGCTTAGAAAATTCCATCCAACAGTTGCGTTAATCATGAAAGAAGAGCTACAAAAGTTATTGGATGTACACTTCATAGTACCAATCGATTATCCTGAATGGCTTTCTAACATGGTACCCGTTCGCAAACTGAATGGGGGGATACATGTATGCATTTATTTTTGAGACTTAAACAAAGCATTTCTCAAGGATGATTTTCCTTTGTCGAATATTGATCAATTAGTAGACTACTATGCTGGTCATGAAATGCTTTCCTTAATGGACGATTTCTCGAGACAACCAAATTTGGATTAATCCTGAAGATCAATATAAAACAACATTTACAACACCTTGGAGGACATTCTTCTATAGAGTGATGCCTTTTGGGTTAAAGAATACATGAGCTACATATCAGCATGTCATGACATACATATTTCATGATTATATGGATAAGATAATCGAGGATTATGTATATGATCTTATTGCTAAATCAAAAATGCGTCTTGAACACATAGATGTGCTAGAAAATGTATTTGATAGATTGATAGAACATAAGGTAAGGTTAAATCCTAAGAAGTATGTATTTGGTGTCACATCAGGAAAACTTCTAGGATCCATTGTTTCCAAGCGAGGCATTGAAGTAGACCCAGGCAAGGTAAAAGCAATATTAGAAATGTCACCTCCCAAAAACTTGAAAGAGTTATGAAGTTTGCAAGGAAAATTCCAATCTATTCGATGATTCATTGTGCAACTCTCAGATAAATGCATGCCTTTTAACCGCTTGTTACAAAAAGGAGTGATATTTTCTTGGACAACTAAATGTCAGGAGGCATTTGATGATATAAAGAAATATCTGGCCTCACCGCCAGTTCTTACGCCACCTAGAACAGGAGTCTCATTTCACCTATACATTTCTATAATAGATTTTGCTTTAAGGACAATGCTTGCACAAAAGAATGACAAAAATAAAGAACAAGCAGTTTACTGCATCAGTCAAACATTGGTAAGTTACAAAACAATATATGCTTATGTCAAAAAGTTATGTTTAGCAATGCTTTTCACCACTAAGAAACTTAGACATTACATGCTAAGTAATACCACCTATGTTATAACTAGAGAAAACCCTTTGCGATACATGATGACTCACACTTACAAAAACACCCACACTGCTAAATGGATAATGCTTTTAACAAAATTTGACCTCGAATTAACAAGTCAAAAACCCATAAAAGTGCAAGTGATAGCTGATCAATTAGCAGAAGATCCATTGCATAATGATAGACCATTAATAATTGAGCTTACTGACAATTCAATATTTTCTATCACAGAAAAAGAAGAAGTGGTTTCACCTGAGGATGAAGCGGATATGACAATGTTCTTTGATGGATCCAAGTGTGAAAAAGGGTAAGGTGCAGGAGTTGTGTTTTACACACCTAAGGGAATACCCATTCCCTTATCATTCAAACTCAACTTCACATGCACTAATAATAATGCATAGTATGAAGCCTTAATACTTGGTCTTCATTCAACTATAGCAATGGGAATAAAAATATTAAGCATTTTTGGGGATTCTCAATTGGTTGTCTATAAAATAAAAGGAGAATACCAATGTAAAGAACCAGTCTTAAAGAAATACCATGAAGTAGCAATAAGGTTTCTAGAAATATTTGACTGGTATAAAATTAGTAACTTGCCACGGTCGACAAATAGATTTACGGACGCAATGGCTTCCTTGGGATCTCTCATCCCTAAAAATAAACATGGAGAAGTGCAACCGCTTATCATAACAACAGTGTCTAAACCATCAATTCAAAAAGTAGAATCAATAGGTGAGAAGAATATTTATTTCATACATGTCGAACCTTACAATTCTTACCTTGATGAGATAAGACTTTCTCAAGTTAGGCACACTACCAATAGAAATGACACAAACTGCAAAAAGAACTTTCAAACAAAGAGCCATTAGTTTCACTTTACTTGGAGATGTGTTATATAAACGTGGTTATGATGGACTATTACTACGATGTTTAAATCCAATTGAAGCAGAAAGAGCAATATCAAAATCCCACAATGGTACTTGCAGTGGTCACTTCAGTGGAATGGCAATTGCAAAAATAATATTGCGCATGGGATACTATTGGTCAACAATGGAGAATGACTGTTGCAAATACATCAAAATATGACAAAAGTGCCAACATCATGCAAACTTGACTCATTTGCCATCACAAAATTTGCAACCCATTCAAATTCTATGGCCCTTTTCATAATGGGGCCTTGACTTGATTGGTAAAATAACACCTGCTTCATCAGGATAGCATAAATTCATCATAACCACTACAGAATACTTCACAAAATGGGTGGAAGCAATTCCAATGACCACTATGACTGGACCTCGAATAGTGGAGTTTATACTTCAGCATATTATTTGTCATTTTGGAATACCCTCAAAAATAATTTTTGATAATGGAAATTCATTTAATAATAATGATATCAGAGCATTGTGCAACAAATTCAAAATTCTACACAGTATCTCAACACCTTATTACCCACAAGCAAACGGGTAATCTGAAGCAACCAACAAGACAGTAATATCTATTCTCAAGAAATTGGTAAAATATAATCATTGATATTGGCATACTCACCTCCATTTAGCACTATGGGCTTACAAAAAAAGCATAAGAACACCAACGGGAGCAACACCATTTTCACTAGTTTACGATGCAAAAGCTATATTACCATTAGAGCTCCATATACCATCCTTGTGAATCAAAATACAAGAATTCATGGACGATGATACAACTAGACAGGTGCATCTTGACCAATTTACAATTATTAATGAGAAACATATCAATGCTCTAGAGCATTTATGAGTATATCAAGATAGAGTCAAGCATGCTTACAACGCAAAGGTCCATCCTTGTGAATTTCAAGTGGGGGACCTAGTGCTCAAAGAAAATCAAAAAAATACCAATACTTTACTACACTTAAGGGATAAATTTGCAGAAAATTGGTTGGGTCCATATATTGTAAAGCAAAATTTGGGACAAGGAACGTACAAACTTTCCAATTTAGAAGGGAAAGTGGAGCCAAAACCACTAAACACTATGCACCTAAAGGTATTTTATGCATAAAACGACTTGCAATATATATATATATATATATATATATATACATGGCTAAATAAATAAATAAACAAAAGATTTCATTTTACAACATTGCATGCATTTCACATTGTAAATAGACATATTTTTAATTACATTTTGCATATTGCATTTGCATTTCAATTATATGTTCATACACAAAAAAACAAACATATAGTTGCATCCATCCCACCCCTTGCTCAGTAATATTTAATAGCGGTGATGATACGACCAAGAAAACAAGTTCCAAGAGTTGGGGGTATTCAACTAGGATACTTTGCAACTCACAAAAATCAAACACATCAATCCCCATATATCATAAAATTTTTAGTCACTCAAACAGGTCTAGTGAAAAACCAAACTTCATGAAGTGTCCAATTTTCTTTAGGACCAAAGCACTTTCATCACATTAATAAAATCTTGAGTATTGTAGATTGACCCAAAAGCAATCTGAAACCAAATACACTTTTACAAATATTAAAACATCTTGAATGATAGAAAGATAACGCCAATTTGGGTAAACCTCGAAGCAAAAAAAGTAAAATTCTTCGCTTACCCTATCACACAATATAGTCCAAAAAATAGTGGTTATCACCACTACCACAGTGAAACAACTAATATAAATAAATGTAGAGTAGTAAGGATAGGGTCACATTCTCATCATACTTCGGTTGAGAATCCGATTCTCCAAAACTCTATACAAAAATAATTAACACACACCACAGATCTCTAAATCTGAAAATATCATACTATGTTCCCCTCAAAAAGTTAGGTAGTCATCACAAATGCTTAAAGATCAAATCATTCGACTATGAAGTGAGTCTCCATCGGGGCTATAGATACTTGATTTGCATTGAAGTAAACTCATGCAGGGTGACATGTCTCTCTCTCAAGAGGGAGACCTCTGAACACACATACCGGTAAGCTAGCAAAAAAGGAAAACCCAAAAAGGTACCATCCAAATCACTCAATATGGGGCAGTAAACATCACAATCACATGCACTGGTTTTGTATTGCTTAGGTTCATCGACACACAATATTTAGAAAATGAACTTCACTTGCACACAATATGGTCCTAAAGAAAGTAAGATAACATTCAAGAAAAATGGTTAACATTACTAGCTTCTTTGAGTCTTTGAGAAACTTTTACAGTTACATATCAAAAACCAAACCATAATCCATATCACCATCCACATATCCTTTATACATACCACATACATCACCAACAAAGAATAATCAAGTGGGATACCCCCAATTGCAAATATGAACGAGTAAATGTCAAATACTCTGAGCTAAAAAATATTACATGAGCACCATGCATACCATCATTCAGTTACATGAATATAAATAAAAATGCATTTTACATGTTCATTTGCATTAATTATCATAGCAAAAACATAGAAATATTAGATTGCATAATATAAACATTACAAAGCATAAACAAAAAGAATGCATATACAAATAACACATGTCAATACCAAAATAAAATGCCATGTATATATATAAATATGAAAGTTTGCAAAGTATAAAATGCTCGAAGGCAGTATACATCAAAGCACTGAGACTCATACTAAGATAAAATGTACAAAAAACAAAAATAATGCAATAAACCAACTAGCTAGTGCTAGTAGGATCCCTCTTTGGACCCTGCACTGTAGAATCCTCGTGAGAGATCAAAGTACGATGAGTCCTGGGACTCATCTCAGTCCCTTGGTTAGCAGTGGTAGCAGACGATGAAGGAGGAATAGGTAAATTAATCTGACACTCATGAAGAATGTTCTCCAACATCTTGATGTAGACAACTTGCTTACATAGGCTCCTCAAATCAGCACCCTGACGAGCGACCCTCTAAGAAATCTCTGCCCATAGAGATGCAATAGTCAAAGCAAAATCATCCCCTCTAGAACCTGACTGCAATCAAAAAATCTCACCCTATAAACGGGTAATCTCGCTACCAAGTTTGGTGATCTCTACATCCTTAGCAGTAAGAGCATCGATTCTAGGTCTAACCCGTAACTCATCCACCTCAGCCTGAAGACGAGTCACCTCACCCTAATACCATGCTAACTCGACCTTCACTTGACCCAGCTCTAAATATAGGCTATCTCGCTCAACTTGGAGAATACCCCACTCCTCTAACCATCGAGGAGGTGCACCCTCATCATCATCACCACCACCCTCCTTAGGTTGCTAAATATTTGTACCTATGTCAGCTCTCGAAGAGCTACCACACCGATGCTTCATCGACCAAGGAACCCATATACCCACATCTACATCATCACCACTCCCATCGTCATCTACAACAACACTAGGAGTCCATAGAGGCTGACTCACAAACCACACATCATACTCAGCAGTCATGCCCACATCATCCAAGTCAAGCACCTCCAAGTCAGAGTCATCAGCAGGATCGTCGACTCATTAGAAGTTAGGAGCAATAGGCAACCCCAACTCATCACCCCATCACTTGTACATAATAGGCGCATCAGGAACATCTTAAATGAGCCCAAACTGACATTGTACATGAGAGAACTAGATAAACTCCATATCCCTCAGATGGGCACCAACAACCCATCGTCCTCGTATAACATGACGAAGCTCTGCTGCATCTGTCACCCAATACAAACATCTCCAAAACCACTAGCACATCAAGTCCCTAGTCAGAGAACTCAAGATATATTTGAACTTCGAAGAACTCACAACAGGTCGACTGACCTCCTTACTGAGTAATCATATGTATGCACAAGGAGAAGTGGCATCCACACCACAAGGTAAACCAACAGGGCGACCGATGATAATATGCTCCCAACACAAAATCTAGAGCAACAAGCTATGACCCAGGCCCTTATGCCCCTGCCTCTTCACGTCATAAAGTTCCCTATAAACCTCGTAGAGAAGAACGAGATCCCATGCCAACCGATGAGGATCAGCTATCAAATCTAGAACAATAGGCACCTGGTTCCACGGGATCCTCGATCCCATGGAATTGGGCAACAACATGTTGCTCAATATGTACATCATGAAGATAGGTAATGCACCCAAGGTACCATATGTAAAAAGATCCAAATACGCAATGCCACCCCTGCTATAATCAACGTCCCACATCTT
This sequence comes from Wollemia nobilis, assembly GCA_028583015.1. NCBI lineage: Eukaryota > Viridiplantae > Streptophyta > Pinopsida > Araucariales > Araucariaceae > Wollemia > Wollemia nobilis. The sequence continues at coordinate 298,631 of JAQPPZ010001094.1, forward strand.
GCCAAACAAAGGGAATAAAGCCTCCTTTTTTTTTAGGCCAACTCGAACAACAGGACCCTCGATAGGAACACACAATATACGATAGATATCCTCAAGAGTGATAGTCAGCTCCCTTGTTGGAATCTAAAATTTACCCCTATCTGGATCCCAACGCTCATGAGTGCCGAAAAGAGATCCTCATCATCTCGGATGGTGCCTAACTGTCCACAACCGTCTAAACCAATGGTTTGTAGCAAAGTCCAATCGCCATCAAAAAGTGCTTTTTGCACTTTTCGAATGGTCCTCAACCACCTATGCTGAGCATCAAGAAGCTTAACCTGAAAAGAAAATATAAAAAGTAAATAAAAATTAGCACAACATGCTAGAAATAAAAACAAAAACAAAAATTTTTACCTAATCATGGTAATAAAACAAAAACAAAAAAAAATATTTTTACCTAATCATTGTAATAAAACAAAAACAAAAAAAAATATTTTTACCTAATCATGGTAACAAAACTAAAAATAATTTTTTCTTACCTACCATAGGTAATTAAAACAAAAAAAACCAAATTTTTTACCTACCCTAGGTAATAAAAACAAAAAACAAAAATTTTTACCTACCCTAGGTAATAAAAACAAAAAAAATTATTTTTACCTAATTATGGTAATAAAACAAAAACAAAAAATTTATTTTTACCTAATAATGGTAACAAAAACAAACACAAACAATTTTACCTACCATAGGTAATTAAAAACAAAAAACTAAATTTTTTACCTACCCTAGGTAACAAAAATAAAAAATGGAAATTTTTACCTACCCTAGGTAATAAAAACAAAAAACGAAAATTTTTACCTACACTAGGTAACAAAAACAAAAAAGCAAAAAATTTTACCTACCCTAGGTAATTAAAACAAAAAACAATTTTTTTTACCTACCCTAGGTAATAAAAACAAAAATCAAAAATTTTACCTACCCTAGGTAATACAAACAAAAAAATGAAAAATTTTACCTACCCTAGGTAATAAACACAAAAAAACAAAAAAATTTACCTACCCTAAGTAATAAAAGCAAAAAAAAAAAAAAAAGGGATTCATTGCCAGCCCCGCTTAATGAGAACATAATAATCATTTACCAACCCCACTTAATTATCAAATGAACAACACGAACACAAACAATAAAAGGGTAAATCGCCAACCTCGGTAATCTGACCGTCAACTTCCGCTCCAGCCGAGCCACCACCACCACTCCCCTCGCTAACCTCCATCTCACTCATCACTTCAACCACTCAATCAATGACAACTGGCAAAATGGTTTTGAAAGCGACAATAGCCTTTATATAGCCACTTTTAGCAATAAAAACTGTGCGCCCACGTTTTTTGTAGCATGCAAAAACACAAACCCGCATTTTGAGGCCAAAAATACAGAAATGCGGTTTCATAAAATAAAACACAAATCCACGTTTTTCACCACAATAATAGCAAGTCAGTGATTTAAAAAAAAATAACAATCAAAACATCACCAAATCTCCAATTAATCATCAACACTCATAATCATCTGGAGTGAAACTCGTATCTAGTGGATTATCCTATACACCTTGCGGTTGCAATGACTAGCAATCCATGCAATCCGGTTGGATGGATAAATCACCATAAGGAAACTCATTTAGATATCACAACAAACAACAATGAATCAAGTCGGCTATGTCTCTAAATATATGAGCTTAAATGTGTTCTAAAACAAATTTGCCAAGGTAATCCTACAACACCTTCTGTTGGGTCAAAAGCGGAACAACAAACAACAATTTGGTAATAATAAAAAACCACTTGAGCATCAAATATTCGATGACTGGTTCCTTAAACCCATTATTTGGAAGGAATTGCAAAAGTCATAGTGGATGAAAACTCAAAAGAGTGGTCAAAAATTTTACCATGTATTCTACACATTAATGAAATCAAAAGCAAAATTGCAAGAACACAAATAATCCCAAAAACACAAATAAAATTAAGACAAAATTCATTTAACATCATATCAACATCATTCAATAAACAACCCACTTTCAAAATTTGTATTTCGTCAATTGGCTTATGGGTGTCAACCTTTACCCAATCGTCAATTGAGGGGGTAAGCAAACAAATCAAAAATTTTAAATTCATTCATTATGTGTGTCAAAGAGAAATGAATCCATTCGTCCAATAAAGTTAATGTCATCAATTTTTGCACCGCATTGTGTTGTACACAACGCAGTACAAAAAGGGGCAACTGTATACACCAAAATATGGCACCCTCTAGTTCACATTCCCACCCCACCATCAAATCCTACATAATAAATATATATGCCTAAGTTCTAACTTAGGGATATAAAATCCTACACATCATTATATTTTTCTAATTTATTTAATTAGGAAAATCACCCTAGGATACCTTGTCCACACATGGGACATGTGTCCTGGACACCTCACCCAACATCTCTGCCACATCTCACCCACTCATGTCCCCCTTGTCCTTGCACATGAGACAGATTCCCAACACATATCATCTCAGTTGAAACCACTCGTCCGTGGTTCTATAGTCAAAAACACGAATCTACGATTTCACAACCGTAGGTCCGCGGTATCCAACTTGTAACCATGATTTTGTGGTTCCTGCAGTCCCGAGTACATTTTATTGACAGAGATAAGCAATTGAAAATGTTGAGCAAGACTTTTATTTATTAAACATTTTATGTTATATGCTTTTCATATATATATTAGTGATAGGTTTATGTTAGGATCCTCAATCCTAACATTATTAGTTAGTATTAGTTAGTATTATTAATCATTTAATTATTATATTATTAACTTATAAAGTGAACCATCACAACCCTTCATAACATGAACCATCACCTCTCTTCATACGTGAACCATCATGTCTCTTCACCAACATAGCTTTAGGGTAGATATATATATTAGGTTGGCCATCCATATCAAATCATCCAAGAAGAATAATAATAAGCATAGATTCTAAGGAGGGAGCCCCCTATAGTGGCAAAGCGATTACAAGGGAGCCCCCTTTGAGTGGCCTGTGATTACATTTACATTAATTTGTTAATAATTTTATAGTAAGACCTTGGGGTCTTACCATTTGGTATCAGAGCCATGTGGGACCTAGTCATGTGGTAATTGCTCAAATATCTTCATCAAATCACTTATGTGCGTGAGTATCAAACTCGGTTTGAGGATATCACCAAACACAACATAATATTGGATGAATCAATTCTCATCAATGGCTTCATTAGGGGATTAAAAAAGGAAATTAGAATGGAGGTGACAAGGTTCAATCCCTATACCATGATGCAGACCTATGGATTGGAAAAATTAGCTGAAGATAAAATCAATGCACAACGATTAGGGAAACCACTTATGGAAAAATTGTCGACCACTTACATCACTCCCAAGCATATGCATAATGGAAGGGCACAAAGCACTTACACAACCCCCAAGTCTAACTAAACTTTACAAATTAAACATCTTAGCTTTGAGGAGATGAAGGAACGACAAGCAAAAGGACTCTGTGATAATTGTGATGAACAATTTGGACCCCACCATAAATGTGCTACACTAACATTGTATTTATTGAAGGAAGTTGATCCCTATCTCTCCATAGAGCAAGCAAATGAGGTAGTTGTGTTCGAAGTGACTAGTGCACCTACTCATCGCAATGAAGACAATGAGGTCGATGTGCAAGAAGTGATTGATGTACCAAGCAAGGATGAGATAGACATACCCAAAGTGATCAATGCTAGCCAAAAATGCACTCTACAAGACCTACACATACCTTCCTCACTAATAGTGAGTTATTGCCATATGACCAAACCTATTCAGAACCAACACAGAGTGACTACACACTCCTTCTCCGTTGGCTCTACCAAGGAACCAAAAAAGGATATGAAATAATTACCATCACTTTTGATGCATCATTCTGAAGTATTTGAGGAACCCCAAGGGTTTCCCTCCCATTGTCATCATGATTTTCCTAAGTAAGATTCTACTATTGTTCTTGGCAACCCCCCGCTAATGCTTCATCCTTCTCGATATCCCTGCCTACGAAAGGATGCCATTAAAAGAGTTCAAGAACTTACACAAATCCTTCTTGGAAAACAAATGACAAAGCTTCTCACTTTGAGATTTGAGGACAAAGCTCTTTTTAAGGAGGGTGGCATGTTAGGATCCTCAATCCTAACATTATTAGTTAGTATTAGTTAGTATTATTAATCATTTAATTATTATATTATTAACTTATAAAGTGAACCATCACAACCCTTCATAACGTGAACCATCACGTCTCTTCATATGTGAACCATCATGTCTCTTCACCAACGTAACTTTAGGGTAGATATATATATTAGGTTGGCCATCCATATCAAATCATCCAAGAAGAAGAATAATAAGCATAGATTCTAAGGAGGGAGCCCCCTATAATGGCAAAGAGATTACAAGGGAGCCCCCTTTGAGTGGCCTGAGATTACATTTACATTAATTTGTTAATAATTTTATAGTAATACCTTGGGGTCTTACCAGTTTATGTGTAGCATTGGGTTTACCGCTTAACAATACAGGTGCTATTAATCCTCTTTACTGGTTTTGTATGTGTGTAGGTAATAGGTATCTTGGATAAACTGCTGAAGCTGGAGTGGTCCCTTGCTGGATACCAAAGCCCACTCACCCCTTGAAGCTATGACAAAATAACTAAGAACATCACACCCTACAAAAGAGTTGGAAGATTTCCCCTCCTCCATCAAAGCATTGTATTTCAGAGAGACGAGGAACATTGTAACATTGCTCCCAACACGCTTGGGGCAATTCAAAAATCCTTTTGTAACACACTGTATCACTACTAATACAAAAGGGGAATTTTGGCGAAATTACTTCTCTTTATTTTTATTTAAATAAATTGTGTTCAGTTCTTTGGTTACACCTAGAAATCTAAAATTTTGTAGCTAAAATTTATTCTAATTGCTATCCTTTCATAGTCAATCTCTTCATTAAAATGATGTCCTTGAATCTCAAAAAATTGGTAGGAAACTCCCCCAAATTACAATTAAGATTTTCTCTCAAGAACCCTTTAGTTTTCTATTGTAGATTTAGCAAACCCCTATATCAATTACTCAAACCTTATACTATCCCTAGAATCTTCTCGAATCTTGAATCTGCAATAAGGCTTTTGTGGCCTTTTCTTCTTCTGCAATGTTTAGGTCTACAATATCTAGTAATATGACTTTTTTCTACAAGCCTCCAAATCTTCGTTTTTCCATTTGTTGCTTCTTATGCTGGATTGATTCTGAAGATGATATTCTTCCTATATATCTGTAGGAAGCTTTACAAATTTCTCAGAATCTCCTCTTCTTGCAACAAATATTAGAAATATAATGGAAGAACCTCTAAATCTAGATATGACAAATCTTCAATAGTTGATTTGTCAATCTAATGGAATGAATGTTGAGTCCTAGTCTTCACAAGTTTTCCTGCAAATCTGTAGAAATACTTTAGCCAATGTAATCTCTAAAATTCTAGAAATAATATTGCTACTCTCCTCTCAATATCTCTTGTGGATCTCCCTATTCCTATCGATCTACCATGTGCTCTGATACCACTGTTAGCTTTTGATAATGTATGATATGGGAAAACAATCACAAGATACAACATATGTAGGAAAATAAGATAATGGACTTCTACAATAAGACTAAAATATGCTATTAATGGAAGCTCATAAAAGTAGTACAATACAATATAATGGAGGACATGAAAACTTCATAAACGAAAAGAAAATCTACATTGTACCTACTCACTACTCTATAGTATTCTCAGCTTTGCTCTCTACTCTCCTATATATTTATCACTCATTATGATGTCTTTATATAGGAAGATAAATTCCATGGTCCTTACTCTACCTATGACTCTTCATCTACCTGATGTACAAGTGGACACCATGCACATTTATAGCTTACACATTGACACTTATGCATTTATTACAATACTTGAAGTAACTAACTAGTTTTACTCTAAATTAAACTCCTACTCTAGTTATGTACCCAAGGTGGTACATTTACATGAGCCAAATGATGTAATATACTCTAACATTCTAAATATTTTATCAAAAATGTTTTTCTTGGAGTATATTACATTATTTAGTACATGTTAATCTACCCTTATGGTACCTTCATGGTACATATGTAAATTATAGATTAGGGTTGAGTCATAGTTTAGAGTGTGAGTTATATTTCCCCTTTATATAAGTATGAACATGTAAAAAATACATGTTTTATGCGAGTTAGAGTGCAAGTATAAGTAGAGTCTATATGCATAAGTATCTTGTATGTTTGAGAACAATATGTAATGTAAATATGTGCACAAGTGTCTTATATTAGAGTGTGCAAGTTATAGAAGTATAATAGTTATATATAGGTGTGCATACATTATAGAGTCAAGTGTTCATAAAATATGAAAGTGTCAAGTAGATAAGCCAAGAGTCATGAGACTTGGTATATAGAAAGGAATATTCAAGTATCCAAAGAGTCACATTACTATGGCTATATTATGGAGACAATACTCCATAAGGAAATGACAATTACAATATGAAGAAAAGAGAAAGTCACTATCATATTTGTAAAAGAAAGAGGAGTAATAAAGATTGCATACATTTTGAGCAATTAATATTGTAAGTTGTATTACATGCTTTGTACATGTTGATTAAGGATATTTATATTCATATTGTTGCATATTATTGAATGTTATTTGTTATATTATAATCCTTCTATTACATATTAATTTTCTCATATTATTATACTCTTACCATTATCTTAACCTTATTATATTGTGGTTATAATATATTTTGTCCTATGATATTTAACCTATGATATTTGTGGTAGTATTAAGGCTTAAAATACCATCAATGGTATCAGAGCTACCACCAGACTTTGTCTAGATTGACAAGAGTTCATTTTAGCCACTTTTGCAAAATCAATTTTATCCAGTTTGATAAAGTTGATTAAGAGTCTATCCACTTTGAAGACAATGAGACTTAGACTCTATTATAAGGTCATATTGAGTAGAAAATCTAGAGTCTTTCCATGGTTGAAGAATAACCAGTGAAGACTAGGACTCAACTATATTAATTGGTGAATCAACTTTGAGATAGTTGATCATTCAGGGCCATAGCCAACCCTTGATATTGATAGAAAATGCAAGGACATTCAATGTCACCTTGACATTGATAGAGATTTTAGGGATATTCAATGTCACCTTGACATTGATAGGATATATAGGGATATTCAATGTCACCTTGACATTGATAGAAATTTCAAGGACATTCAAAGTCACCTTGACAATATTAAACTTTTGAGATTAAGAGATTAAGCAACAAAAAGAAGATTTAGGTCACAAAGAGATTGACCTTGACATTGGTCCAAGAAGCCAATATAGAAAAGATAGTAGCAATATAATGAGAAGCATTCAAAGCTTTCTAAGAAAATATAGCAACATATTGAGAAGCATTCATAGCTTCCTAAGAGAAGATAGTTGTAGTGGATTGAGAAGCATTTAAAGCTTCCTAAGATAAAGAGAGTAGAACAAAATATATTATAAGTCAAGAATATCATTCTTGAAGAAGGATAAAGAAGCACCTAGATTACTTTATATTGCTTCAAGTATTACATTGATAATATCATTGTTGAAGAAGGATAAAGAAGCACCTAGCTTACTTTATATTGCTTCAAGCATTGGATATACAGTGGATAAGAGCTACAAGTTTTTAAGAAGATTCAAATATTGACATAGAGGTAAAAATTGAAGAATAGAGACCCTTCAAAGAAAGAGGTCCATATAGAGAATTGAGGCCCTTATAAGTGGAAATAAAATAGGCCCTTATACATAAAAATAGAAGCCTTTTATAGAGTAGAAAAAGAGGCTTGAATACAAAGAAGAATTTAAGAGGCTCGAGGTCTAATAGATAGAGGTCTACAAGCAAACATATAGTGAAAAGAAAGGGCCAAGACATATTCAGAGAATAATAGAAAATAGGCCTGAGATATATTTAGTATATAGGAGAGCTTAAGATATTTTCAAAGAAAATAAGAGACCTGAGATATATCTAGAGAATAGAGTATGTAGAGGCAAAAACATATATACTGATAATAAAGAATAGAAACAACCTACATATGAATCTAAGCTAAGAGGCCAAAGATAGAAGACCTTTAAAGGGTCATGTTGAAATAGTAAGATAGCCTATATTGATTAAAAATAAAGGAAATATGTTTATTACATAAGAGATATTTATTATAGAAGAGGTATTTATAAGTCTTAGAGCAAATACAAAGAGTAAGAGATAAATTCCTAGAGCAAAATAATAATTTTACATACAAAGCAACAAAATGTTAAGCTAAGGAAAGATAATAAATTTTATTAAGTTGTCAAACATCGATTATCTCCAAGACTTGCAACAAAAAATACTAGCTAGAAGCATTCACTAGAAGCATCAAAGTTGAAGCATTGAAGAGCCAAAATCAAAACCTTGTTGCAGAGCCAAAGTTGAAGCACTAAAGAGTCAAAGTAGGAATGTTGTTGCAGAGTCAAAGACAAAGCGCTAAAGCTAGAATGTTGATGTAGAGGGAAGTCAAAGTGCTAAAGATCCAAATCCAAAACATTGATGTAAATAGAAACTAAAGCATTGAATAGAAGTCATAACATTGAAGCCAAGGAAAATCAATATGTTGGAGCACTACGTTGAAAGGCTACAGGCAAAGTGTTACAAATGCACCTAGTTGGTAGGCAAACAAATATTGACCAATAAAGTTGATATAACGCCTAAGCATTAACATTGCATTTTAGAATCTAAGTAGTAACATGGAAGGAAAGCAAAGTTTAGATGATGCCATTTGAGGGGAGGTTACATGCCTGAGGAAGAAGCGTTATAACATAGGTGTAATTGTAGACCTTCACTTGCATGTTTACTTACAAGTGTAAGTTGTGAATAACAATTAAGAAGTTTGAAAGGAGGTGAGAACAAGTTAGAAGCAAGCACATAAGACACTTGAATTGGAGTGATCAATTTGTACGTGCACAACAACAACAAGAAGGTTGGTTGGAATAATTTAGGGTTTTATTATATTTGAAGATAAATTTTGGAAACTAGGAGAGATAAGGTTAATTTTGAAAAGTAGAATAGATAAAATTTAATTTAAAGTTTAAATTTGAAAAGTAAGAGATAAGTTTTTATTTGAAGTTTTAAAGTATTTTATAGTTGTTATGTGTAGTGATAAGCAGGGTTAATTAAGTCTCTTTAAATTTTAAAGTTTTAAAAGTACTTTATTAGCTTGGATTGATAAGGACTTCAACTAGTTTATTTAATTGTTAAAAGTTTTCAAGTGTGAATTTTTGAAGAATATTTAATTTATTTTTTGAGAAATTTATAAATTGAAAAGTTTTTTGAGTTTTTTTCAAATTTATATATCTGGGAGATAACATGTTTTCAACACAAAAATTTAGGAAAATATAAATTTCATATTAGTTTCTAAAACTAGGGAGACATACGGTTTACTACTTCATAGAAATTAAATTAGAAACATTGAAACATTTAAACCTAGGGAGATATAAGGTTTTCTACTTAAAGAGTTTGCATATCATGGAAGAAATTATTAAAATTGCATTCAAGGAGAATAGTGAAGAATTAATGAACAAGTTAAAATTTTATTTTCAAAATATGATAGATGATATTGATAAAAAAGAAAAATCATTAAATATTTTTGAGAATCAAACATAGTCTTATTACTACAAAACTAGAAACTATTACAACCATTGAATATTATCATCATCTTCAACTTATCTACATGGAAAATAAGAAATGAGTAGCTTTGAAAGTACATAAATTATTGTGTTATTTTACCAAGAAGACATATGAACTTGAAACTCTAGAAAGGATGAATAAAGCAATAAAAATATGTTCAATATGCATTTATTGTAATAGAATTGGTAATGAAAAAGCAAATTGTTGGAGTCTTCATCCATGTAAATATTGTGGAAGAAAATCATCATTCTTCTATTTTTTGTTGGTATAAGGAAAAATATTGTAGAAGATTTATGATGAGTTTTTTGCTAACCACTTAAATTATCAACCAGGTTTGATTTAAAAGGAGCATTGCTCAGTATAAGCCAATACTTTCTCTTGCATTCACTAAATGGTTCCTTCCTAGAAAAGCAAGAAAAACTTGAAAGCAAACTAAAAATAAAGAAAGCAAAATTGGAAATAAAATATTTACAATGAAAATAAGTCCTACACAGACCTGTAGCTACTCTAACAACTAACTAAATTGACTACAATATCCTAATAAAATTATGGAAAAACAGCAAACCAAACCTATTTAACAGTTGAAAACAATTCATTCAACACAATGCAAAATATTACCTACCTTCTTTTACTCTACAACAAACATGAGAGAGGTTTTATAGATTGTCCAAGTTTAGTGGGCCCTTATTAAACCTGTAATAGCATACAAACTCTTCCTTTACAGGTCTAAAACTTACTTCAAGACACTAATATCAATTGCTTACCATCACATAGATATTAAAGACACTAAAGATGCAATCAAGTCAATTTTATTCCTTTAGAATCCAAATTTTGGTCATTGCTGGAAATGACTGTCACAATTTTCTCATACAAAAACCAAAATGTAATTCTTATAAATAAAATTCGTTATACTTTCTCTAACCTACCAACTAATGCTTGCTCTAGTATTTATAATATTCCAGACACCTTATTGTGCAACAAATTCAACTGATTCTGAAATTTGATATAGGGATTCGCTGCAAAAATTAAGGTGCTATGACAACATATTTTAAAAAATAAAATCACACTTTATTGCTAAAATAAGAAGAAACAAACATCCTTTGCTAGTTGTGAATGCCCCAAAAAATGTGTGAGTTGTCCAAACTGATTCCTAACTATTACCTAACTATCCTAGCTATCATACTATTGTCAAAGCAATTTCTATTTACTATATCTATTACTTTTTGATAGGTCACATGTCCTTTTTCTATTCTATTTATTCATCTTGTACAACTCCATAATTTTAGGAATATATCCCTAAAATATAGAATGTTTCAACTCCTATTTTTTAGGAAACTTCACCATACGCTCCTGGGATGATTCTATGTAAAACCAATTTTTTTGAAATTTCCAGGAATTCTGGAACATGCCTATTGTTGGAAATCCTTCCGTAGTACCTTTCATAGTAATGAAATATAATAAATGTATACAAAAACACTAAATACAAACAAAATACATAGAAATATAGAAAATTATAGTAGCAATCATCACATTTATCCACTACATCTATTTCATTAAGCATTTAAGTGCAAATATCTCATTTAAGCAAAAACTAGTAAAGATGTCCATAATGTTTTCAATAATGATCAGTTTGGGTATGAAAATAAGGCTAATAATTATCAAAATATAGCCTATTTTCCTAGCTCATCATTACCCCAACTGACTCAATTGCATGTCCTCATGCAATTTTTCACCCTATAAACTACCACTACCAATCCCTCTTTTTCTTGACTATTTTCTTAACAATCTTGGCTGAAGTGGCTGGTGTTGTTTTAGCTAGAGCACGTGCTACTTTAGGTGAGGAGATATCTATTTCTTTGTTGAGGACTTCTTCTTGGTTGAACTACCCTCGTGTTTGAGAATATATTTTCTCGCGCTTAGGTCTTTGACCCATTTCTATTTTAATGCTTTCAGTTCTCCTAGAGCATAGTTCTTTTTAGCAATTTTCTTGGGTCTCATTTTAACCCCTAATGCTATAGCCATTTATGTATCTGTAGGTGTTTCCTATTGTAATTCTAGATTTTTCATTTACGTTTTTATTGATTTCTCCTCCATAATTCCTTTACTCTTTTTTCCTTTCTTTGCACCTGCTATAGATTTGGTAAGAGGTGAGGAAGATTATTTTTTGGAGCAATATTTTTTGTTTTTCTATCGAAGGTTTCATCCTAAACATATAGTGTCTCCAAAGTTTCAACTACCTCCAAATCCATTAGCCTTCTTTCCATATATACAATTTTCTCTATTGTTTTCTTTCTAAGCACCATTAGCTTCTCTTTGAGTTGTTGCACCAAAATGGTTGAGCATTATTTTCTTGGTCCCTGCTCCTCTTGATGTTCTTTTTCAAACTTTTACCTTTTGATTTGGGGCTCAAAATCTACCTCACTAAAATCATCACTATTTATTAATGTTGCCCTCTCCTTTGGAATTGTTTGAGTTGGTTGCTTCCTGAGTGAAGCCCTAGTTCTAGGAGAATAAAAACCTAGTCTTTGGTATTTTAACCTTAGTATTTTGCTTAAATTTAGTAGATGTCTTGGGAGGTACAATTTTAGAACCTATGTTTTTCTCATTATCCTTCCTTCTAACCTTCCTAACATGAATTTTTTAGGGATATCATCCTTGTCAGATTATTTTGCTGATGAATTTGAAGGATTGGTATCCTTGGGTGCTAAGTGTGTAGGTGATAAAGGAGTTAATGGGGTAGCATATTGGTTGTGGAGCCTGATTCTCTCTCTAATTCAAAGGTCTTGTTTTCAGCTACACTTGGATCCAATCCATGAAAGGGGAGGTGTAGGTGGGGCGACGTCCCCTACTAAATTTTTTGAGGTATTATAGGGGGCAATGCCCCCAAAGCCAAAAATAGATGTGTTTTTCCCTTATAAATATGAACCATTCATTATTAGATCATAGATCGAACGATAGGATTTTATATTGGTGTTTTTGCCTTAGTTTGTAACTCTTTTTTAAGAGGATTTCGAGTGATAGCTATGTATGTGTAATAGACAATGATAGAAAAAAGAGGAGGTTACAACGACTATGTTGTAGGTTTTATCCATTCATATTTGTTGGATAAAATAAAAAGTCCTAGTTATTTTCTCTGTGGATGTAGCCCATATTGGGTGAACTACGTATATTTGTGTCTCTCTTGTATTGCGTATAATTCTACGTTATATTTCCACATTTATATTACTGGTCACATTATTAATCCTAACAGAGCATAGTCCTCATCACTCTATTCTACCTATATATCCTCTTCAGACCCTTCTTATTCACTTTGATCTATCTTCTCATTGTTTTTCTTAGTTGCTCCTTTTGATTTTTCTTATGATTTTGCTTCCTCTTCTACCTCATTCTCCTCCTTTGGCTATTTACCTCTACTATTTCCTCTTGGATTCTCTCTTCATATACCTATTGTATCTCTTCATATGAATTAGATACATAGGCTAATGCCACCATTTAATCCCAAGTTACATTGGATCTACTTTACCTAGGTGTTGTAGGTGAGTTGGAGAGGAGAGGGTAATCCTCCAAGGGAGGTCCCAGGTTCAAATCTCCACCCTACTAAAACGCTGAATTGGGTACCCAAAATCCAATTGATAATGTTGGTACGAGCAGGGTTGGGTGTGACTCCCGGGTGACTTTGACACTGTAGAACCCCCTATTCGTGGTCTCTCATACCAAGGTGGCCCCACAAGGGGTTTTTTTCTTAGAAAAAAAAAACATTGGATCTACTTTGAATTTGGTGAAAGATATAAAGTTTGATCAACCCTGGGTGAGCAATGACTTGTTCATTGCCATTTTTATTTTTTTAACCATAGTTTTAATGGATTTTTTTAGATAATATGGCAGGTTTATGCGATGTTCTATATTTACAAAATTCTTAAGGGCTAACAAAAACTCAATATGATGCCCATAGACCATTGTGAAACACCCTTCCAAAGTAAAGAACCACATAATGGCTATGACTATATCTTACCATATAGGTGGAAGGGAGGTTAAATAAATACCTTTAATGGTACCATCCCTTGCTCTGTTGAACCTCACAGAGATGCTAAACTACTTTACCACTTTTGTAATCTTGATATTAGACATTCTATACCATTTCTTATCTGGAAGCTCCAAAATATTTGCAATATTTTATGTAGACAACTCCATAGTTACTCATGGCTGAGATGGGACACCATGCTTTTTAGGTCCAATTATTGTGCAAAATCCTGATCCACAATAATATCACGCTCTTGAAACTTTTGCATGGCCTGGTACCTGTTGACAATTTTGTCACATTGCACAATGGGGTAGAAAAATTGAGTTTTTTGTAAAGTATTTCTTTTAATTTCATGAATTTGTTCCCTTGCTTTTTTTAGAAACAACATTTTCAAGCATTGCAGCAATTTTGGCTTTCCCTGCCACCCCCTTGTACATAAAATGAAGAAGAAAGAGCTTCGTTGCCGAACAAGCTAAGGAAGATAGCTTCGTCGAAAGAAATCGCTAAGGATGAAAACTACTTCGGGCCCGAAGTCCCTCAAACAACTACTTCGGGCAAAAACCTTGCGAAGCGGCATTTCAAAGAAAATTCAGAAGGAATTCAAAGAAGGCATAAAAAGAGCTTCTCACCCAAAGCATTTCAAAAGCTACTTCGGCAAAAATTTTGCAAAGCAGAATTCAAAGCGAGCATTGAAAAATACTTCATCGAGAAATCGCCGAGTACCGAATTGGCTAGGCAAGAAATTTCTACTTTGGGCCCGAAGCATTTCCAGCAAGTACTTCGGGCGAAAGTTTTGCGAAGCGGTGTTGCCGAAGAAAAATGCAAAGGAAGAAGAATGAAAACTACTTCGGGCCCGAAGCACTTCAAAAGGCTACTTCGGGCAAGAAACTTGCGAAGCGGGATTTGAAGGAGCGCAACGTTGAAAACACTTCATCGAAAAACCATCGAAGCACCCACTTTGGGCCTCCCCGCCAGTGAACCATTTCTACTTCGCTGAAAGTCGTTGCGAAGCATCTGCTTCGGCAAACCTTTGTGCGAAGTACTTTCCCTCGAAGTGGAAGCAGTCAAAGCATTTTTGAAGGTAAGAATGCGCTTCGGCCAAAATCCTCCCGAACCACAATTTTGAAGGAAGATCACGACGAAGCATTTTAATAGTTCATCGACAAAGTAGTAATGAAGAGCCCATCTTGCGAAGGAGATCTGCTTCGGCCCTCATCACCCCGAAGCTGTTTTGCGAAGCTCCACCATGCGAAGTGCAAATCAAGGAGAATCTGCTTCGGCACAAGTCCATTGCGAAGCGAAGTTGCGAACGAAGAACTAGCGAAGCACTTCAAGGGCACGCGCTCCAAGCCGAGTATTTTCCCGAGGCGATCAAGTGCCTCATAAATGCATTTTTACGTGCCCAGAAAACTAGCTGCACATTTTTGGCAATTGGAAACGAAGTATCAGTCTCTGAAGAAGAGCCCGACAAGCATGGCGGCCACTCGAGTATTGCACCCAGAAGCCAAGGATGCTCAGACGGCTCATTAATGCAAGTTTCCATGGTTGACCCGATCGTAGTTTCCAGTTTTGGTAACAGATTTGAGAGCTCAGTCACGAGGGCCATGAGGAGCCGAATTCTCAGGTTTCGAGGGTGTACTCCTCCATTTTGTGTAATTATGGCTCAAAGGGTCGGGTCCTCTATAAAAACCCAGGCATTGTAATGTAAAAGGGGGGAACTTTCTGCTAGAAAGCTGTTGTAACTTGCATTCCTATGATTAATACTAAAGAGCTTTGGACTCTATTTCTCTCTTATATGCTGCCTTCTACGTTTATTTCTTTCATATTTCTTCATTTGTATACTGTAATTCTGAATCCTGGATTTAGGTATGCGATTGGGGACTGAACCCTAAAATTTTCCTGAAGGATACATAGGGGAGGAAAACATTGTAGAGGCTTTCTTTTATGCTGCCTGTGGATAGTGTTTCTATTATATTCACTTTTCCTAATCGTCGTTACTCTGAACTCTAAATTTTGGTGAAAGGGGAAGGGGAATCCTGGAACTCGTCCAGAGGATACATAGGAAAGTTAATATTGTGTTCATTTTGTTATATTCTTGGTGTTTCTTGCTACTGTTTCAAGCTATTGGCTAGCAATCGTGCTTCTGGTTCTTTCCCACCATTAAACTACTAAAATCTCTTCCCTTACTCTTTTATTTCTTTCCTGCACCCTTATCTTAAAACACCAAAGTAGTTTAGAATAGGAGCCGGCCTTTCTCCGGAGATTGGCATGAGGGGCATCTCTTCTCTTCGGCCTTTCAATGTTGGTCCAGGTCTAGGGTGCATACACTTACCCAAATCCTTTCCTGGGTAGATTTGATGACCAACAGTTTTTGGCATGCCCGATGGGACCCGATCAGTCTCACCTTGTGAGTAGTAGTGAGAACCGATGCTCTCACTACCAAAAGACTCTTAGCATTCTATCTTACCCAAGAATCTTTTAGTCGTAA
This sequence comes from Wollemia nobilis, assembly GCA_028583015.1. Classification (NCBI taxonomy): domain Eukaryota; kingdom Viridiplantae; phylum Streptophyta; class Pinopsida; order Araucariales; family Araucariaceae; genus Wollemia; species Wollemia nobilis. Next base: position 314,938 of record JAQPPZ010001094.1, read on the forward strand.
AGACCGGTACCGAAGTCTATGCCTTCATGCAAACAAGATGGAGAGTTAGGAATAGAGGAGAGGAAACTGAGTTCTTTGAGCTTGATATTGAAGCCTTTGGGGAACGATCTAGGTTGGTCACCCCCGAGTCTCTGTTACATGGAACATCCTCGCAAGAGGCCGCTGTTGACGAACAAGGCCTAACTTCTGATAGCACAATGACTAGCTTTCCTCCTAATCCTCCCAACTCACCGAAGCATCCTAGAGCCTCCATTCCTATTGGTCATCCAGTTAGCAATCAAGGAGGAGCTTCGAGAATTCCTGTTTCTCAAAATCCAAGAGTAAATATGGCACACAACAACAACAACAACAACAAATGCAGCAACAACCACCGCCCAGATTATTTCCAGCATGGAACTCTTTGGGACCGCTAAATCTAGCGGGACAAGGGCAAGTGCCGCCTGTTGCTATAAAGAAGATCCCAACATTCGATGGAACGAGGAAGACTGCTCTGGAGCACATCCAGGACATAGTTTCTCTGGCGGTGATCCATGACATCACAGAAGAGCGCGTTATGGTAAAGCTTCTGGTTCTGTCTCTTAGAGGAAAACTCCTCTATTGGTATAGATCTTTACCACCCGATACTATTACGGGATGGGACCAGTTAGTCGGGAAGTTGATGCGAAGCTTCAATGAGTCCGTCGATCCGACCTCTCTCCTGCACCAGTTCACAATGATCCAGAGACATCCACAAGAAGAGATCGTAGACTTCAATGTTAGGTTCGCTCGAACCTGGCAAAGAATACCAGTTGGACTTTGGCCATCTGATGAAGCTACAGCATACTATTTCCTTCGGGCGTTCAATCCTGATATCAGTGTCATGGTGAGGTATTCGAATATCAATACCTTCCCAGAGTTATATGAGTTAGCCCAGAAAGTGGAGATGGATCTAATAGTTGTGGGTAAGCTTCCCCAAAGGATGCCGATGCCCATACTTCCCGATTTCTATCAATCCCAGTATGCAAGCGCAGCCGCTTCGTAAATCTCTGCAACCCCTGCACTCCCGATCTCATCTTGGAACCCGAATCCCATTGTATCTCAAATCACTGCTCCACAAATTCATTTTCCCACTTTTTTGACTCCGTAGCCCACGGTCACTTCGGCATTCCCTGTACTGCCAGCACCACTTCAACACCCTGCCCTACCTCCAATACCAACAATGGCTCCATTGCCACCTATTCCCAAAACCGATGACATGCAAGCCAAAATACTGCAAGAAGTTCAATCCCTGAACTCCACAGTGCAGACCCTATCTAACGACATGACCATTATGAAGAAGAAGCAAGCGCAACAAGAGTTTCTACCAAGAAGATCTTATCCTACACCTGCACTTACTAAAGATCAAGCGGCCCAACAAGGAAGAGCTTCGGCAAGAAATGTTGCAATAGATGAAGCCCCGAGCACTTCCGATTATATACATTGGTGCTCCACGTGTAATGACCCTCATGAAGAGAATACCTGCATGCTGCACCAACACTATGTACAAACGCTGGCGAGCAGTAGTCATGGCGGTCAAGTCAATGTCATCAGGCAATTGGATCACAACTTGGTAATTGGTGAAGAAGAGCTAGTTGCAGTCCTTACCAGAGGAGGAAAGAAGTCGATAGAGGTGGATGCTACTCAAATGGCTCCTTTAAAGGTGCATGCTCATCATGAGAAAGGACAACAACCTCCTCCAGCCCCGAACGAAGCTCGACAGCCTGCACCAGTCAAAGAGAAGGCCCAAAAAGCCCCTGCAAATCCATCGTAGGTGGAAACTAAGGAACAAGCTAGAGAGAAGCTCAAGCTTCCTTCGCTGACCAAGCGACAAAGGGTCGAAGCTACGAAATAGTATCGCACTAGATATGAGCCGAGAAAGGAACCCGAGGTGCCCAATTCCCTAGCGTACAACATTGTAGATGAGCTGAAGAGGATTCCAGCCAAAATCAGTCTGTACGACGCACTGCAACTACCTGGACAAGTGGACCTATTGCAAGAATCATTGAAGATAACCAAAGCAAGAAAGGCAACACCGCTTGCCCTAGTGCAGACCCTATCCACATCCATTACAGGGAAGAATAGGCCACCGCCATTCTACATGTCTCTACAGATGGAAGGGTACGTTGTACATAACTGTATGATTGACTCCGGGGCCGTGACAACAGTCATGCCGAAGGCAGTGTGCGAAGAGATAGGGATGGAATATACGTGAAGTAGTCATGGTGTACTCCAGTTGGATGGTACCCCCATGAAGACTGTAGGGGTGATCAAGGACATCCCTATTCGACTACACAAGATGCCTCAAATCACAGTTATACAAGAGGTGGTAGTCGTTGACCTTGAGCCCTACTTCAGCATGTGCTTGTCGAGAGAATTTACGATGAAGCTGGGCGGATATCTATCTATGGATTACTCGCACTTGGAGATTCCATTCAAAGGGAAGAAGATTAAAATTTACAATGAGAAGCCTTCTACCTTCCTCGTAGAGAAGATGTCCGAAGGAGAAAGCAACGATCCTGTGCATGCGATAGTGGAAGGAGATAGAGCAAGTGGACCTGGTCGAGGAGTCCCTCGCACAGTTAAGTTGTGAAGATGAGTTTTCATTGGCAGACTTTAATGCCATGATAGAAACCGAGATGGGATGTTATGCCATCGCCAAGCCTGAGAAACACATCAAGTCAGAAGATAAGGTCTTCGCCGAAGGATTATGGAAATTATTCTTCGATGGCGCCCGATGCAAAAATGGCATCGGGGCGGGGATTCTTCTAGTATCACCTTCTGGAGAGCAGAAGGAATATTGTTACCGGTTGGTGTGGAGTTGCACCAACAATGCAACAGAATATGAAGCATTATGCCTAGGACTCAAGAAAGCAAAAAAGTTAGGCATAAAGCATCTCCAAATCTTTGGAGATTCCGAATTGGTATGCAATCAAGTCACAAACAAGTGCACTTCAAAGAAGCACTATCTCAAGTCATACCGAAATAGGGTATGGGACTTGCTCGACCAGTTCGAATCTCTCAATCTACAGTCTATTCCAAGAGAAAAGAATCGACATGCCGATGTTCTAGCATCCATCGCAGCCAAGTATTCTCTAGCAGAAGACATGGTGCATAAGCCCAAAGCTGTGAGGATGATTTATAGGCCCTCTGTCCCAGACAGAGATCTACATTGGCAAGTTTTTGACAATGATGAGCAGATTGTGAATTTCATGATTCAAGAAGTAGCCACGGTTGAAAGTAGAAGCCCTGACGAAGAAGAATATGAAGGGCTAGTTCAATTGAAGAATAATCACGTTCCCAAGGGATTAATTACTCTTGAAAGCCTCTTTGATCAGAATGATCGAGCAGTTTCTCACAGGATCAAAGTTAATGCAAAGCAATATCAAGATTTAGAACTTGAACCTGGGAAAGCAATAAAAGTTGGAACAGATTGCACTTCGAAAGAGCTAGAGCAGATCCGATCTCTATGCAGAAAGTATCCCGACACAGTGGCTTGGTCTTATCAAGATCTAAAGGGATATGATCGGCAACTGATCCAACATACAATTGAGTTGCAGGAAGGGATCAAACCTTTTTGAAGAAGCAAAGGCCTATCAATCCGAAGATCGAAGTCTTGATGAAGGCCGAACTCCTAAAAATGCTCGAGGCGAAGATAATTTATCCCATCAAACATTCTTCTTGGGTCGCGAATCTAGTCCCGATTAGAAAGAAGAATGGAGATATACGATTGTGCATGGATTTTTGCAACCTGAACCAGGCTTCTCTCAAAGATCACTACCCTCTCCCGTAGATCGATCAGATCTTGCATTCGATGGCTGGGGCTCAACGCTTCTCCCTACTCGATGGTTTCTCTGGATACAATCAAATCTGGGTCAGGGACGAAGACCAACATAAAACCGCATTCACTACCAAGTGGGGCACATTTGCTTACCAGCGAATGCCATTCGGCCTTTCGAATGCGGGTGCCACTTTTCAGAGGGCAATGGATTTAGATTTTGGTGAGCTCTTGAATAAGGTTATTGTTATCTATCTAGATGACATGACCGTCTTCTCCCGAAGAAGGGAGGATCACCCCTTACACTTACAACAGATTTTTGAAAAATGTCGAGAATTTGGCATTTCAATCAATCCGAAGAAGTCCATATTCGCAGTCAGCGAAGGGAAGTTGCTGGGACATACGATATCAGAGAAGGGTCTTATTGTAGATCCTGACAGAGCTGAGGCTCTAATGAAGCTCCCACTCCCAGTAGACAAGAAAGGTCTTCAATATTTCTTTGGCCAGATCAACTTCGTGAGGAAGTTTGTCCCAGATTTTGCCCAGGTCATCAAGCCGATGTCCGAACTTTTGAAGAAAGGTGCAGAATTCATCTGGATGAAGGAGAGAAAAGAAGCATTCAAAGAAATAAAAGCCCGAATTGCTCAAGCACCGGTCCTGACCAACCCTGACTACAATCGGGACTTCATCCTATATGCTATAGGAGAACCTGAGAGCTATGTTGCAGTCCTAACACAAAAGAGGGAAGATGGCGAAGAGCGCCCCATCGCGTTTCTAAGCCAAGTGATAAACCCTCATGAAGAAAAATATAATTTCATAGAAAGGCAGGTGCATGCAGTAATGAAGTCTCTTAGGAAATTCAAGCAGTTCATCTCCCAAAGTCGGGTTACAATCTTTGTCATTCACCCTGATGTGCGCAATTTCATCATCCAAGGAGAATTGGGTAGTAAAAGAGCCGGTTGGGTCAACAAGATTCAAGAATTCGACATCGAGATCAAACCTACAAAACTGGTTCGTGGTCGTGCATTGTGTCAAGAACTGGCGAAGAGCGTAGCGGCCGAAGCTATAGAATCTCAGTGGGATGACTCGCCAATAGAAGAATGCTTCGCAAACCAGGAAGAGGACGAGAAATACTGGGTCAGTGAAATAGTCGAATACTTCAACACCGGCAGATGTCCTTCACATCTAAATGCTTCACAGCGAAGGCATTTCAGGATGCGGTCCTCTCGATATACCTTGCGCCCGAAGGCCTATTTTTTAGAAACATTGATGGCATCCTTCTTAGGTGCATAAAAGATGATGATAAAAGGAGAATCCTGGGAGAATTCCATTCAGGATTATCTGGAGGTCACTTCGTAGGGAGAACAATGACATTAAAGATCATCAAGGCAGGTTATTATTGGCCTACACTCTTCGCTGATGCCTTCGCAGTCTGTCGCAAATGCGAGCAGTGTCAGAAGTTCATCGGCCAAAGCAGAAATGCTTCGATGCCTCTCCGACCGATACAAGTAGAAACTCCCTTTCAACAATGGGGGTTGGATTTCATAGGGGTCATATCGTCGAACTCCTCCGTTGGGCATAAGTTCATCCTGACCGCAACTGATTACTTTACCAGATGGGCCGAAGTAGTTCCCACGAAGAATGCAGATCAGGAGACCGTCATCGCTTTCCTAAAGGGATTGATTACACGGTTCGGCATTCCAGAAGCAATCATCATGGACAATGGTCCTGGCTTCATAGGTGCCAAAATCAATGAGTTCTTCTACCGATATGGGATATATCATAAAGTATCCTCCAATTACTATCCACAGGGCAACGGATTGGCGGAATCCACCAACAAGACCTTGTTGAAGGTGTTAAGAAAGCTCATAGAGACGAACAAAAGAACTTGGCATCTTCTTCTAGATCGGGCCTTGTGGGCCGATCGGATTTCTGTCAAGAAGTCGATCAAGACTTCACCTTACGCCCTGGTCTATGGTAAGGAGGCCATCTTACCTACCCACATAGAGATCCCTGCATTGTAGCTGTTAGAAGAAGGAGTTAATTCAATGGAAAACCGGTTGGCTCAGCTGCTACAGTTGGAGGAAGACCGCGAGAAGGCTTACCAGAGCTTCGCTAAACATGCTCAGGTCACCCGAGATTGGTTCAAGAAAAAATCATCCGATCGCACATTCAAAGTGGGAGATCTGGTATGGAAGTGGGACTCCTGGAAGGCCAAGCCTGGAAATCATGACAAGTTGGATGCTTTCTGGGATGGACCGTTCGAAATCATGAAGGTGAATTCGGCCAACTCTTTCATCCTCAAAGATGCAGATGGCCAGGTATTACCAATTTCTGTTAATGGTCTTCATCTGAAGACTTTTCATCGCTGAGGTGAAACACTAAAAAAAAAAAATGTGTGTATGTACTTTTGTATATAATTTTTCATTTGTGTATATACATCCTGTTTCGAGATTGCAAAAGCTAAGTGTTATACTCCAGAATCTCCTTCGGGGACTTTTGATGCGAAGTAGCGGTTGCAAGGAGGTTCGCAGCGAAGCACTTTGGCTTTCAAAAGGTCCTCGGAAGACCGAAGGCGTTACCAAAGGGAAAGGTAGGAATGAAAAGAGCTTCGCACCCGAAGCATTTCAAGCAGCTACTTCGGGCAGAAATTTTGCGAAGTATTTTCCAAGAAGACGAGCTTCGGGGGGTTCAGTATTCCATGAAGCAAAAAGTGGCACGGCGAGGAAGGACTACTTCGGGCCCGAAGCGTTGAAAAATAGCCCACACCAAAAGTTCACCGTGAAGCATTTTCAATGTTGATTTCAACTTCGCCGAAGTGGAAGCATTTAAAATGTGTCTCGGAGAACGTGCCAACAACAACCTTGAAAAGAGTTCGAAGTGGATGAATTTAAGGCAAAGGTGGCGGAGCACATCCCGAGGCGATTCGGTTAAGAGAAAAGCTCATGCCTAGGTACGAGGTGGCAGCAGGTTGCATCTCCAATGCAAGGCATAATCATCAAAGCATGTGGCCCCGCGTACTACGCCACTGCAGAGCCAATCAAAGGGCACGACAACTTCCTCCGTCCGAGGTGTAAATTTAATTTTGGTAGGTGCCATAAATTTAGGTGGTTGCCTTTTAAGGCTATAAAACGTGAGGCCCTAGCAGAGAGTAGGTTATTCATCCATCAGTTCATGCAAGACTAAGAGCCTTCGGTTACTCTGCAATTCTCCTGCCCTTTGCATCAAAGACCTTTGCGTTGAAGCCCTCTATATCAAGGACTCTACCGCTGCCATTTTCACAATGGGGAAGAAAAACTCTAAGGAGAAAGGAAAGGAGCCAGAAGTAGCAGGCCCCAAAAAAACAAAGAAGGGCAAGGAAGAGAAAAAGCATACACCTAAGAAGATCAATCTCACCCCTCGCCCAGAAAAGCAGCCGATGGAAGAAGGAGACGACTCTGAAGAGGAACAGCTTGAAGAACCACCAATTGATGGGTGGGAGAAAATTAGAGACACAGAGCTCTCTAAGGGTGTGTCCGACCTCCGACGCACTATTGAGTTTATGACGAGCAGACTCACCCCAGAGAATAAGAGGGCTGCTGCATATTATTCTCAGATTTACTGGTATTTGACCCCGCTCCACCACTGTCCAGAGTTAATCTGTGCTATCGCGCAGAACTACCAACCTGCATCCAGGCAAGTGTTGGACGCTTCGGGTCATAAATTGTTTTCCATTCTGAAGGAAGATGTACAAGCAGCCTTCGCGCCACAACAAGGTCCGCCCAAGGGCTATTCCGTTCGCAACGTCATTCTGAGCGAACAGATGGAGAGGTTCACCTCCAACAACTTCATATTGAAATTTTTGCGCGAGAACCTCAAAAGCGGGCTCCCTTCAGGCAAGCTGCCCCAAATGCCCTTACCCTTGGCGGCCTTCAAGAACATCGATATTTTTTCTATCATTGCATGGGTGGCGGGCCTATCGATAGATGCTTCGGTGCAACCCTGGCAGGTGTCTTTAGCAGAATGTATTTCGAGAGGGGAATTCTATGCCCCTGATGCTTCAAGACCAAATACCAACCCAGTTTTCTTCGATTGGGCAGAATGGGTGGCCCGAACCTTGCATACGCGGCTCACCAGCATGAAGAATTCGGCGACGGGCCAGTACTTCGCACCCTGTTCTTTCCTTGTCTGGTTATTTTTCTACCACGTACATAAGCAATTCCCCCACATTGCCATTTCTTCGAGCGGCAAGGATGGAAATCCTCTGCCTGTGTACCAGTGGACTCCCCTCCTATTGAGGACAGAGTCTTATTATTCTTTCAATCAACAATTCTTGGGACCCGCTATGCATTTGTTGAAAGGTTCTTGCCCTCGGGTGCCCCTCAGTTTGAGGGATAGAGTGGTAATGGAGAAGAAGGGAGATGTTTTTCAGTTAACACAGGGATTGGTGATTCGCCTGTTTGGCTTTATAGGAAAGCCCTTCCTGCTCCCTGTTTTCCCCTTCGAGTACCAATTTGCATTGGAGGTCGCTCGACAGAGCGATGTAACAAACGCCATCTACGGCCACGGTCGAAAATGGGCACATACCTGTGACTTCCCCTTCAAGATGGGGGTAATTGAAGTATTTGCCTTAAAGCAGAACGCATTCCTGGAGGAAAAGCTTGCCAATTTTGGCCTGCTCCAGATTCCTCAACAATGGCTCTATGATCCCTTGGGAGTGATGAGGGATCACTTAAAATTCAAGAACTTTCATGTTTGCCCCCACCCTGAAATTGTGGAGCAAAGAAATAATCCCAATGGGAAGGATCTAGAGTGGCATGTAGAAAGGATGAGGACATTGCCTCCCTGGCACGAATTTTACCCCATGGAGATTGAGTTTGACCCGGACCAGCATCCCTTCCCAACTCCAGACTCCACATTTTGGAGAAAGGCGAAGGATGATTTGAAAGAAGAATTGAAGAATTGGGGCGAAGAAAAACTTCGGGAGTGGTGGATAATGAGAGTCCATCGCCAAAAGATGAATTCCTACGGACTCTTGACAACGGATAAAGACTTCACAATTCTTTATGAAGCCAATGTTGAAACTTGGAAGTCCATATCCTTCGCTGACTTTGTTCCTCCAGCTACCCCAGGATCGGGCGAAAGCCCAAGAGGAGCTGACGATGCTTCGGAGCAAGAAGAAGAGGAAGAAGCCGAAGCTACACCAGAGGCACTACCACAGGGACCATCGAAAATCCATGACACAAGTGCCGAAGAGTTGGAGCAACCATTGGAGAGGAAGAAAAGAAAGAGGCAAGAGCAAATTCAAGTGCCTCCGAGCCACCCAAAGTGACCCCGCACGAAGCTCCCAAGTGCTCATGCCGGACAACCTGCATCAGGCCCGACCGAAGCAAATGTTGAAGATGCGGTGCCACCAAGTGCAGAGACAGTCCCAGATATAGACATCATTGATGTGGAGGAACTCCTCCAACAAGAGGGAGACCCCGAAGTAGAAGTCATGGGGGTCGAGAGTGCCGAAGCCCAAAAGGAGCAGGAGCCTATCACACAAGAAGTCACCACGGCCGCTCTGCCAGAAGGGCACATAGGTACGCACTCTCCACCCTTTGCCTTGGTCTCTCACATGTCCACTGTGGTCCCGACCAAATATTCTCATCAGTCTCTCCCTCCCTCACAAAGTCAGTCGCCTCCTCGTGCATTGCCTCTTGCCACCGATCCCGTTAGCCCCACTCCACTCGAGTCATCAGGTCGGGACAAGTCTGTTGCTACCACTTCGCCTTCCCACGCCACCGATCCTTTGGACCTTAGTCGGGGCGAAGGCAGTGCCCCAACGTCGAACCCTGTTCTTCATTCCCCTGCCTCACATGGCATTGTTGCACTTGTTGGGACTCCTAGTACACCTATTGTCGAACCTTCTGGTGAGGCATCCCCCATTCATTCTTTGTATCTATTCACCCCTTTGGCTGGAGATCCAGCCTCATTTGAATCAGAGATGTCCTTAATTAAGGAACGCCCTCTAGCCGAGAAGCTACTCCTAGCTCGAAAAAATACAAAAAAAATGTTGAAGGAGGCGAGGAAGAAGAGAGGGCGCTCTCTGGCCCAGGTTGAAAAATGTGTTGTCTTCGATTTGAAGGCTGGGAAGTTGCATAAAGTAAAAAATATCCCCAAGGTCCAGAAGCCCCTGGATGAAATGACTCCAGCGGACTATGACTACCAAGACAAATCCAAGGACCTGGAGCATTTGAATGTTGATAATGAATCTGAATCCATGCACGTCAGGATTGAAACTTTTCGTGTGCATGCAAACATCGCTAATCAATGCAGATTTGAAGCAGAAAATGCCAACATCAAGTTGGAAGAAGAGCTAGCTAGAATCCGCTCCAAGCTGGAGGATTCAGAGAAGCAATGTAAGCTGATGAAAAAGGAAGCACACGCCCTGAAACAACAAATACTACAACTGCAGTGTACAGCTGAGAACCAAGCACAGAGACAGGTCGAGAATGATCTGAAGGCCAAGGAAGTTGAAAGCAAGATCTTGCAGTTACAGCAGTAGTTGCACGAAAAAGAAAGCTTGGAGCTGTTTGACAGAGGCAGGATCAAAGAAATCCGCTCACACTTGCTCAAAAATTTTAGATCCCGGGCCTCCAGTGCCCTATCAATTTTGACCTATATTACTGAAGCACAACGTGCCACTGGCGAAGGAGGGCCAATCATAGATGAGGTCACTCAGAAAGCTAGAGGCCGACTCAAATTAGCCTTTGATGTCCAAAGCACGAAATATCAGGACTTGCAGGTCGTTGCAATGAGTCGGACGGCTAGGGATTGGTCCACGGCCCAAGCCACAGTTCGTGCCTTCTTTTCCAAGGTGAGGAAGGCACAAAAGGTGAAAGACCTCCTGGACATGTTTGAGAATGAGCAGCGCGCATCGCTAGGCTATTTCCAGGATCTCTCTTCCTTAGGTTTCCCGAGCTTCACGGATGATGATGGGAACCTTCTGACCAAGGAAGAGCTTAAGCCGGCATGGCTTCAGTTTGAAGGTGACGTCTCGGAGATAGATGAATGGGCAGAGCCTATAACAGAAGGGCAGGTCACAGATTTCATTCTGAGACACTGCAAGATTGTAGCCTGCCTGAACGATCTGTACACCAGAGCCAAACATGCTGATATCGGGCAGATTGATCGGTTCCATGTTTTGGTGAAGGCATTGCAAGATCAAGAGTCTTTCTCGAAGGGTGCCTGGGCTCATGTCCACCGAACCATGAAGCGCATCCATGATCGCCTTGCCCCATCGCCATAGCAGGAAGCCGCACCAGAGGAAGCAGAAGAAGAAGAAGAAGAAGAAGAACAAGTCGTGGAAGTGCCCCAGGAGATTGAAAAGGGAGAAGGGTCTGGAGGTAACTCTGGCCCAACGGATCAAGGCTGAGGGTTCTCCCACCGAGATGAGCTCGTTGCCCCGCGAGCCACCAAGAATGTTGACAATTTTGTCACATTGCACAATGGGGTAGAAAAATTGAATTTTTTGTAAAGTATTTCTTTTAATTTCATGAATTTGTTCCCTTGTTTTTTTTAGAAACAACATTTTCAAGCATTGCAGCAATTTTGGCTTTCCCTGCCACCCCCTTGTACATAAAATGAAGAAGAAAGAGCTTCGCTATCGAACAAGCTAAGGAAGATAGCTTCACCGAAAGAAATCGCTAAGGATGAAAACTACTTCGGGCCCGAAGTCCCTCAAACAACTACTTCGGGCAAAAACCTTGCGAAGCGGCATTGCAAAGAAGAAGGAATTCAAAGAAGGCATAAAAACACTTCACACCCGAAGCATTTCAAAAGCTACTTCGAAAAGTTTCAGCGAATCAAGCGCATTGAAAAATACTTCACCAAGGAAATCGTGGTCCAATTGGCTAAGGCAAGAGAACTACTTCGGGCCCGAAGTCCCTCAAACAGGTACTTGGGTGAAAGTCTTGCGAAGCGGTGTTGCCGAAGCAAAATGCAAAGGAAGAAGAATGAAAACTACTTCGGGCCCGAAGCACTTCAAAAGGCTACTTCGGGCAAGAAACTTGCGAAGCAGGATTTGAAGGAGCGCAACGTTGAAAACACTTCGCCGAAAAACCGTCGAAGCACCCACTTCGGGCCTCCCCGCCAGCGAACCATTTCTACTTCGCTGAAAGTCGTTGCGAAGCATCTGCTTCGGCAAACCTTCGTGCGAAGTACTTTCCCCCAAAGTGGAAGCAGTCAAAGCATTTTTGAAGGTAAGAATGCGCTTCGGCCAAAATCCTCCCGAACCACAATTTTGAAGGAAGATCGCGGTGAAGCATTTTAATAGTTCATCGACGAAGTAGTAATGAAGAGCCCATCTTGCGAAGGAGATCTGCTTCGGCCCTCATCACCCCCGAAGCTGTTTTGTGAAGCTCCACCATGCGAAGTGCAAATCAAGGAGAATCTGCTTCGGCACAAGTCCATTGCGAAGCGAAGTTGCGAACGAAGAACTAGCGAAGCACTTCAAGGGCACGCGCTCCAAGCCGGGTATTTTCCCGAGGTGATCAAGTGCCTCATAAATGCATTTTTACGTGCCCAAAAAACTAGCTGCGCATTTTTGGCAATTGGAAACGAAGTATCAGTCTCTGAAGAAGAGCCCGACAAGCATGGCGGCCACTCGAGTATTGCACCCAGAAGCCAAGGACGCTCAGACGGCTCATTAATGCAAGTTTCCATGGCTGACCCGGTCGCAGTTTCCAGTTTTGGTAACATATTTGAGAGCTCAGTCACGAGGGCCGCGAGGAGCCGACTTCTCAGGTTTCGAGGGTGTACTCCTCCATTTTGTGCAATTATGGCTCAGAGGGTCGGGTCCTCTATAAAAACCCAGGCATTGTAATGTAAAAAGGGGGGGAACTTTCTGCTAGAAAGTTGTTGTAACTTGCATTCCTGCGATTAATACTAAAGAGCTTTGGACTCTATTTCTCTCTTGTATGTTGCCTTCTGCGTTTATTTCTTTCATCTTTCTTCATTTGTATACTGTAATTCTGAATCCTGGATTTAGGTATGCGATTGGGGACTGAACCCTGAAATTTTCCCGAAGGATACATAGGGGAGGAAAACGCTGTAGAGGCTTTCTTTTATGCTGCCTGTGGATAGTGTTTCTGTTATATTCACTTTTCCTAATCGTCGTTACTCTGAACTCTGAATTTCGGCGAAAGGGGAAGGGGAATCCTGGAACTCGTCCAGAGGATACATAGGAAAGTTAATATTGTGTTCATTTTGTTATATTCTTGGTGTTTCTTGTTGTTGTTTCAAGCTATTGGCTAGCAATCGTGCTTCTGGTTCTTTCCCACCATTAAACTACTGAAATCTCTTCCCTTACTCTTTTATTTCTTTCCTGCACCCTTATCTTAAAACACCAAAGTAGTTTAGAATAGGAGTCGGCCTTTCTCCGGAGATTGGCACGAGGGGCATCTCTTCCCTTCGGCCTTTCAATGTTGGTCCAGGTCTAGGGCGCATACACTTACCCAAATCCTTTCCTGGGCAGATTTGATGACCAACAGTACCATTTTGGAGTATAAATTTTCTTGAATGTCTCCTTGCATAGTTGCAAAACTTCCATGCTAGTTGCTTCCACATGTTTCACTGCACCCACCATGTTGGCTAATGACTGTTCATATTTTTAGTAAAGCAATGCAAGATTTTAGATGGTAATGGGTAAATTTATTCATAGGAGAAGCTTGGCAACCTTGGTCAAGTCTGAAATAGTGGTAAAAAATAGATTGTGCACTCAGTTTCTAAAGAAGACTTGGCAATGGGTTGCTCTTAGTTCAGTCATGGGGTAGAGTTCATTTAACAAGCATACAAAAATAGGACCTGCACATCAGTTTTAAATAATGCAAGAGGTGAAAAAATAAATCCTATGGAAGGATGATGGTGCATGAAAAATTGAAACCTGGGTAATCGTTCATGGGTAGGACAATAATGGAGAATAATTTGCACTCATTTTATACATCCAAACACATGTTTAATGATATGTGAAAGGAAATATCAAGTATATGATGTATTTTATGATAATAATTTAGCATGTGAACAAGGTATAAGGAAAATATTCTTCAGTATATTCAATTTCACCAAATAATCATGCTAACAATTCATAACACTTAATAAAACTCTCTTGTGAACACCATATTTTATTTGTCAAGGTTACATGTGAGCATGTACCTTGAGAATTACTTGTCCATGCTCCTGATTACCTCAACCTATATAATTCCATCATGTTTTGACTTTTAGTTCGTGTGAAGTGCATCCTTACCAACTCACCATTCGTAATCACGACTATGTTGATTGTATTGGTATACATAATTATGTTGACTAGACTGAAAATCACAACTATGTTGATTGGAATTTACTGTCATGGTGGCTGAATTTTATTTTTATTATGAAATAGTCAATCTATCTTGACTATTAATGTGAATTTTATCATCATACATTGTTTCACCATAGACCCTTATGTAGTACTCTATCAACTTGAAGATAAATGCTGAAAACAAAATTGTATGACCACCCCCCAACTAAAAAAACTTCCACATTCGTGAGGAAGAGTAATATGTACAGGGTATAGCAAGGATGAGAAAAATATTTGAATGGAGCATCTCTAAAAGTATTTCCAACATCAAAATATATACAACTTAAAGCAAAAATGAAAAGATGAGGGAGATACTTGTAATGATATGTTATTTTCTTATGGCAGGGTAAACTTTATTAGAGGTTGAGGGTTGCATTATTTGAAGATGTCCATACATAGCTGCAGACTGATCAAAACTTATCATCATGAATAGTATGTAAGTTGGTGGGTCTTTTTTTAAATATATTTTTCTTTTTTTATTCCTCTTTTTTTTTCTATTTTTTTATAGACAATCCCTGCCAGCAAGCTAGTTTTCAAAAATTATCCATTCGTGCCAACAAGTTTGTTCTCACAAATAGATATTCTTTTTGCCATTATGAAGAGCCTATAAAAATGGTTTTCATATCCCTCCTTGGCCTTATAGCATTGGTAAAGGTTTTCACCATAGAACTTATTGCTTTTTTATTTTTTTCAATTTTTTTTTTGTTTTTCTTCTAAAGGAGAAATATCAAGTGATGGAAAAGCGTTGTAGGTCAAAAATAACTATAGTTCTACTTGTTGAATGACTTTCTTAATGAAATATAACTTGGAGAAAGTTTTGTGATACAACTTCAATCGATGTCCATTGATAAGTAAGCCATGCGAGACATCATCAATGGTTTTTAGCTTGACTATACCGATAGCATATGCTTATTCAATTTCATAAGGACCCAACCATCTTGTACGCAACTTCCCTTTGAAATATTTGAACTTGGAATCATAAAGTAAGGTCCAATAACCTAATTGAAAAGTCCTTGTAATGATATACCTATCATGCCATTGCTTTTGTTGTGCTTGTAACAACTCAGTATGCTGAAGGGCATCATGATGAACTTCATCTAATGCATTTAGTTGCAAGAATTTTTCTTGCTGAGCAACAATGAGATCAATTCAACCTTTAGCATAGTGCATAAGGTCTAAATTTTAAACTCAATTTTCATGATAATTATCTTTCCATAGATCATTTCCTATGGTGTGAGCCTTGTTGTTGACTTCCAAGTAGTATTGTAAGCCCATACTACTTCCTTTAATATATGCACCCAATATGGCCTGTGTGTAGCAATTATTTTTTTTAATATATTCTCAAGATCCCTATTAGTAACCTCCACCTAATAATTATACTGAGGATTATATGGTGAGAATTTTCTATGGTTCACCTGATATTTATGTACAAAAGCAGTTATCACATCAAAGATAAATTAAGGTCCTTGATATGTTACAATATCCTTGGGTGCTCCAAAATGCTAACAAATGTTATCATACAAGAAGTTAGCAACATTTTTCTTTTAGCTATGTTGTAATGCCTTCACTTTTACCCATTTTGTAACATTTACCCATTTTGTAACATAATCCATGCACACCAAAATGTATTCATTAAATTTAATTACAGGGGTGATAGGTCCACAAAGTCTAACCTCCACCTCTCAATTTAGGGGAATCTCTATTGAAGGAGTTGGTTTACCCATTCTTTGGCATGGATCACATTGAGAGACATAGAATTTAGCATCTTGGTTCATTGTAGGTCAATAGTACCCTATTTACAATATTTTGTACATGGTTCTCTTCGCAACATTATGTCCTCCACATGGTTCATCATGAGCTACATGCAAGATGTTAAAAGTATCTACTTCCTGCACACATATCCGAATTACATTTTCAAGATATAATTTAAACAATAGACCATCTAACCAAGTGTATGAAGCACTTTTATGGATGAGCTTCCACTTTTCGTATGGTGAAAAGTGATATGGCACTTTTCCTGTCACCAAATAGTTACCAATATCTACATACAAAGGTGAATGTACTAAAATAGCAAAAAAATCGCTCATCATGAGAGGAATCCTACATAGGTTCTAGATCATTTTCCATATGTAACCTAGAAATATGGTCAACCATTACATTCTTTTTACCAGGTTTATCCAAAATGGTAATGTCAAATTCTTGCAAAAGTAACAACCATATAACAATTCTACCACTTACTATAGCTTTATTCATAAGATATTTAATGGTAGAATGATCAATATGGACAAAAACTTTATACCCAATAATGTAATGTCTAAACTTGTTTATAGCATAGACAACAATAAATAATCAGTACTACACCTAATGCTTGGTTTGATGTGTCAGTATGAATATGGAAAGGTAAATTCCAATTTGTTCCTCTCAAAATTGGTGTTCTAGTCAGCTTTAGCTTAAGGTTTTCAAAAGGTTGTTGATAGTAATCATTCCAATAAAATTTGTTAGCTTTAGTCAACAATTGAAATAATGGAGCAACTATCCTATTGAAATATTGAATGAAACTTCTATAATAACTTGCATTTCGTAAGAAGATTATAACCTCTATTTGACTTGTGGGTGACGGAAGAGAGTTTAGACCTAAATTTTGGTTGTATCTACCTTGATGTCATATGTAGAAATATAATGGCCTAATAAAATGCCTTTGATCATCATTAGATAGCATTTTTTATGGATGAGAGAGATGGTTTTCTTGGCATATTTAAAGACTTGTTTTAGCTTGTTAGAGTTTGTTTGAAGGTATCACCATAGACAATAAAATTATCCATATAAATCTCTAAACAATCATGATTGAGGTTAGAAAATATGGATACTCATTGTAAATACTTGGGGTTGCAAGTGGATAAAGTGTTATAATTTTGTTATGTATACCATCATAAATGGTCATATTTCCTATCCTGCAACTAACACAAGTATCTACTAATGTCATCCAAGGTCTACCTAGTATTAAAGTATGTCCCTCAAATGATGTCTTAGTTTGCAACAATAAAAAATCTAATAGATACTCCTAGGAGGAAACTATGACCATAATATCATCTAGAATCCCCTCTGGTTTCACTGTTGACATATCTGCCAATTGCAAGATAGTGAGGGTAGGTCTTAGATCCTATAATTTTAAAAAAATCATGGTGTTCTTTATCATCACATTAATTTCTACACCTAAATCAATCAAAATATTTTGAAGGCTAGTTTGGCCTATGCATAGTGTCAGAATAGGTACCCCAAGATCCATGTATTTTGGCAAGAGAATTTTTCCAACCATTAAATCAAAAATTTGATCCATGATATCTATGGTATTGGGTTCCTTTATTTTCATTAGTGGATGCTTGACACAACTCTCTAATGGTCTTGGCATAAATTGGAACATCCTTTATGGCCTGTAGGAGTGGAATTTTTACATTGATATTTCACAATTCTACCATAAGATCAAAATCAGTTTTGTGTGGTTCTTTTTTAATCATCAATATTTGAGGAAAAGAGCCTCTATTATATTTTCATAATATTCTACAGGTTCAACCCTTGTAGGTGATTCAGTCACAGTTGCAGGTTGTTCTAAAATATGATGGTTTATAGTTTTCTTTGGAAAAACACATTGAATTACAAGTTTTGTCATGATTTAGGGTTCACTTTCCTCTTTAGTGATGATGGAAGGCACAAGATTAGGTAAAACTATCCTTGAACTAAGTTGGATTTCAATATAAGACAAGAAATTGATTAGATAAGTATCTTCAACTTAATAGACTGACTATTGGGTAGGATTTTTATTGGGGTTAGGCACTAGTTGAGCAAGAAGAGGAGGTTCTTTGAGTGGTCTATTACTAATATTTCCTTGTGGAGGAGGTAAAACTCATTGTTGTTGATGTTTTTGAGGAACTTGTCCTTAAAATTGTAGTGATTTAGACTAATATTGTTGTGGATATGACCATTGCTGACCTTACCAACATTGTGGTGGATAATATTGATTGGACCATTCAGGTTGTGGCCAAGGTGGAACATTATTAGACCATTGAGACCATTGGGACCATTATGGATTTGACCAATTCTGATTATAATGCTAAAAATTAGAATGAGAATATGGATTAAGCATACTTGAATATCATCCTTGGTTGTCTCCTTGAAATGGCCTCCTTTATGCAACAAAGAAAACATCTTTTTTGTCTTGAAAATATGGTTCCTTTAACATTGTTTTTACTATAGGTAAATTTTGGTAATCATCTGTTGAATATTGTTGATCACAAATATTGCAAATGGTAGTCTTATCCAAAGGAAAATCATGTAATGTATGCTTATTTTTGCAACGAGGACAATGTACAACTTCTACCTCATGTTTCTTTTGCAGTAGATCCATGGAAGAGGTAAAAGTGCCGAACAAATCTATTTTAAAATCTTCCAACATATTACCGATTTCAACTCTTGTAATTCCTATAATGGTTCTAGTTGGCCTAGTGTGAGAGTAATTGGTACATAATTCAAAAATGTGATAGAAAGGAAGATTAGAAATGTTTCCTCCTTCCATTATATTGAGGATATCAATGGTCTCATCTTTTAAATCCTTCAAAAACATAGTCCTTAACAAATCATATTCCAAATCAATGTTACCTCTCTTCATTACAAATTAAAATCTTTCAATGTAGTCTTCAAGCCCTCCACCTTATTTTTGAATCATCTTGAAAACTTCGCTATTACGATCTCTCACACAAAAATAGTCTTGGTATTTCTCCAAGAAAATTACCTTCATTCCATCCTCACCTTTCCAAGAAGTGATAAATTTTTACCTAAACCCATAAACCGACATAATGCATCATATTTCAAAGTGGTTGGGAATAATTTCAGCTTTTGTGCATCAGTGGTGTAGTCATAAGTGCAATAAAGTACTTCAAACTCAAAAAGAAATGTGTTAGGATCTTTAGTTGCCAGTCCTCTAAAAGTGGGTATGGTTGATGGAGAGATATTCTTCATATGTCCATTACCAACATTAGCTTCCTCTACCCTTGGGAGGCATATAGGGAACTTGAAAGTGCTTCGTGTCTATCTTGGTTCTTATTTAGCCATGTGAAAATTCCACAAAGTCCACAATCATTGAGTGTGAGGTCTTCTTGGAGTAGTATAAGGACTAGAACTAGATGATTCACTATATTCTTCTTGCTTTTTACTTTCATTGTTTCTATCCTTAGGAATCTTAACTTTTCCTTCTTTTTCAAGTGTATGAGTAATTTTATCAATAATCACGTGAGCCATTTCCTAAATAAATTGGAGTTGATCTTCACCTCCTGAGGACCGTTACTCAACTATAGAGGAGATATCAGTCTGTGGGATTTGTGAAGTCTCTTCTTGTTTCTCAGTTCTTGGTAGATCTTACATGGGGGTTTTATGAGAGAAGAATTTTCCATGTTCATCTTGTGGTTGATTTATTCATTCGCTTTCCTCCCTATTAGAAAAATTTGTAGATCCAAAAACAAATACAAAAATACAAAAAAAATGTAGGAATGGAACTTAATCTAAAAAATAGTGAAATTTAATCCTAGAAAGCAATAAATTTTAATACTAAAAAGCAATGAAATTACTTTAGAACCTGAATTTCGATGCATTTATCCACTTGAGAATTTCTTGTTGCTTCAGGTGAGACCAAAAAATCCCTCCAAGTATTTCAACATGGAAAGTCTTTAGCTCTTGCAAGATCCAATATTGTTTGCACACATTCCTTGGTAACAACACCAAAAAGTGATGACTTTGTGCTAGCCACTTAAATTATCAATCATGTTTGATTTAAAAGGAACATTA
This sequence comes from Wollemia nobilis, assembly GCA_028583015.1. NCBI lineage: Eukaryota > Viridiplantae > Streptophyta > Pinopsida > Araucariales > Araucariaceae > Wollemia > Wollemia nobilis. The sequence continues at coordinate 334,926 of JAQPPZ010001094.1, forward strand.
CTCAATATAATATAATAATTTATATTGCATTCACTAAATTATTCCTTCCTATAAAAACAAGAAAAACTTAAAAGCAAAGTAGAAATAAAGAAATCAAAATTGGAAATAAAGCATTTGCAATGAAAATAAATCCTACATAGGCCTATAAATAATCTAACAACTAACTAAAATAAATGCATTTATGTTATTCCTAATAAATACTGGAAAAACAATAAATCAAACCTATTTAATAGCTGAAAATAATTTATTCAACACAAATCAAAACATTACCTACCTACTTTTATTCGACAACTAACAAGAGAGAGGTTTTATGAACGGTCCAAGTTTAGTGGGCCCTTGCTAAACTTGTAATAGCATAAAATATCTTCCTTTATAGGTCTAAAATTTACTTCAAGACACTAATATCAATTGCATATCATCACATAAATATTAAAGACACTAAAGATGCAAGAAAGTGAATTTTATTTCTTCAGAATCCAAATTTTGTTCATTGCTAGAAATGATAGTCATAGTTTTCTCATACAAAAACTAGAATGAAATTCTTATAAAAAAACTTCTTTATACTTGATCTAACCTACAAACTAATGCTTGCTCTAGTATTTATAATATCCCAGGCACCTTATTGTGCAACGAATTCAACTATTTCTGAAATCTGATTTAGGATTTTGTTGCAAAAATTGAGGTGTTGTTACAACCTATTTTTGAAAATGAAATCACACTTTTATTGCTAATAGAAGGAGAAAAAATGTCCCTTTCTAGTTTTGAATGCCCAAAAATAGGTGCGAGTTATCCAAATTTATTACTAACTACTACCTAACTATCTTAGTTATCATATTATTGTCAAAATATTTTTTGTTTACTGTAACTATTGCTTTTTGATAGGTCACAAGTAATTTTTCTATTGTATTTATTCATCTTGTCCAACTCCATGATAGGAACATCTCTCTAAAATATAGGAGGTTTCAACTCCTATTTTTTAGAAAACTTCATCCTATGCTCCTAGGCTAATTCTGTGTAAAACCAAATATTTAGGAATTTATTAGAATTTTGGAATAGACTTGTGGTTGGAAATCCTTTCGTAGTAATGAAATATGACCTGTGTATACAACAACACTACAAAGCAACAAAACACATAGAAATATAGAAAATAACAGTAGCAATCATCACATTTATCCACTACATCTATTTTATTAAGCATTTAAGTGCAAATATCTCATTTAAGCAAAAACTAGTAAAGATGTCCATAATGTTTTCAATAATGACCAATTTGGGTATGAAAATAAAGCTCATAATTATTAAAACATAGTGTATTTTCCGAGATCACAAATTTGAAATAACATTATTGTTTAGATTAGACTATTTTTTTATATACTTATTTCTAAAGCATCTTCTAACAATAGATCCAAGTGCAAAATTTCTAAAATATTTGAAGATAAAACATTTATAAAACAAGGGAAAAAAATGGATCAAATATGACGTGTCTTACAAAGAAAGTAGATTTCATAGTCAATGTAAGTGTAAAGGTAAAGGAAAGATTCTTATGTAATAATCTAATGGCAATGAGAGAGTTCAAGAAGTTTGTAATCTTGAACCTACAAAGATTGAAGAACATGAAGCTGAATTCAAAGAAACTAAAGATGAACCTGATGGAGCTCAAGCAGAAGATCGCATGCATTGCAAGGTCACTTGAAGAATGAAAATAAATACAAAGACCATTATTGAATTTTGATTGTAAAATTCCAAGTATAAAAGATAAATGGTACAGTTATTTTGTTGGTCTTCTATCTTTATTGTTTTAATGTAACAATTTTGCTCCTCTCCTTTTATTGATTTCACTAACGTAAATAAAGAAGATTAATTTCATTTGAAGAAATAAGGAAAAATTGTTTTACCTGTAAGGAAAGGACATTTTCAATGGTGCAAATAATCTGGAATAATTTTGTTAGCGATAATAGTTTGAAAAAAATCATGGGCAAGATGTAAGGAGGGAAATGTGTGGTGAAAATCGTCTAAGGGACAAAAGCGTAGCAAAATAAATGCAAAGGTGTAGCAATAAAATAAAAAGTAAAGGTACCAACAAAAAAGAGAAAAAAAGGTAATAAATCCAATCAATTTCATTGGCGAAAATAGATGAAGAAGATGTGAGGAGGATTTTGCAGTGAAAACAGGAAAAAGAAAGAGAATGTTTTTCGCTCCAGCATAGTCAAATTCAATGTCACCCCAAAAAAGGGGCGCAATTAATTTTTGTCCTTCTTTGGGTTGAATTACTATTTTAAAACAATTTCGAAGTGAAAGTATTAAGCATGCATCGTTTGGGTGAAAGCATGTGTCGATCAAAGTCAAATTCATCCTAAAATAAACAAAATTGACGATAAAGGCGTTTGCTAAGGTAACTGCACCTTTTTCTTAGCAAGATTAATGATTTCACCCAAAATGGGGTGAAAGTGATGAAAAGCACCTAATTCAGAATGAAAGTAACAAAAATACATCTTGTTGAGCGAATCAAAGTCAAAGTTATCCCAACTAGGAGTGAAATTAATTTTTGCCCTCCTTTGGGGGTAAAATTCCATTTTTTGCCCCTGATTTGAGTAAGGTTGTGTTTTGGGCAAAATTCCTAAGGGAATGTGATTTTAGGGTGCAATTAACCAGATTGAAGGCAAAAGTACATTGATGGGAAAAAATACCAAAAAAACTTCCAATTTCACCCATGTTTGCAATGAAATGGCTTTTCATCCCATTGCTCTGACAAAATCAATTTTTACCTCTTCTTCTCAGTGAAGTTTCTTTTCGAAGATGCCATTGTTGCAAATAATTTTCGAGAAATATCAGAGATTAATGGAATTTAATTCTTGGGGAAATGAAATCGATATTTCCAAAATACCTGCTGAATAGTTACCAACATTAAATATTATGCTCTTGATAATTATATAATCCAGTTTATCCCCAAGGCACCATCCATTTATTTTGCTCTTTTATCAAAACAAAGTTAATTTTTGGTGGGTCTTCCTAGCAAAGATAAAATTTTGAGGTGCAATACGACGAAGTGGTAACCTAGATTTAATGTTTGAGCTCCTAATTTTTATGCGAAATTGTTGTTTTTCGATGCACCAAAGTTTGGAATGATTTTCCATCATCCATTTCTACTGATTTCCCAGGTGCTCTTCATGAAATAGGGATCGTTGCCTCTTGAAGAATGTCTTGATTCAAGCATTGTTGCTATCGAGGAGATAATTGCTTTTGTTGGTCTTTGGCTAGCCAATATTTTGTTTTAATGTGTATTTAATTACAGAGGTGCAACCCTCTATAAATACTAAGCATTTTGATGTAAATAATGAGGATAGACACTCTACCAAAAAATACTTTAAGTTCTCTGCATCAATTAAAAGAAATTTGGCTTTGGTTCCTAGATCAGTGGTGTATATAATTATTTTATGCTTGTCATTTATGTTAGATTTATGATCTTTGTTAGATAAAGTTAAATACTGTATCTAAATTTAATTCATAATAGAGAACTAAATGCTAAAATTTTTATTGGAAATTACCTCTGCAAACTGTGAATGGTTCCTATGTTTTTATTTCTATTACATGCTAATTAAAACTTGATTTGAATTTTAGCTGTTAGTTTATCCCCATCGTATGTTTCTGGATCACAACCATATTTACCATTTTTCTGTCATTTACCATCTCTTTTTGTTACCCTAATCTTATACTAATTATTAGATTAGTACGAGAACTAGCCCTCTCTAGAGATTGGCCCGAAGGACATCTCTCTCCTTTGGCCTTTCAATTTTGTCCAGGAGGTGCACATATAATATGTACTTAGGCAGATTCATGACCAAAAATTTTTGGCATGCCCGGTGGGAACTTAAAAATTTCCACTTTGAGCAGTATTAAGGTTTGATGTTCATATTTTTACTATCTAACTAGAACATCTGGCAACTCATTTTTACCTAGAAGCCTCCAAACATGAAGTCAGTGAAAGCTTTCTTCATGATCACAAATTCAAAGGCCAAATATTTTGAAAAACCTATGGAGTTCTTTGAGCTTGACAAACAAGTGTTAAGAGAGCATCCTAGATTAGTTACTCTAACTGTCCCATCAGTTGTAACTTATTCATAGGTATCTAGTGTATTTTTTGTTCCTTCAAGTCTCGCTAGCACAACCACTAGCTTTCCTCCCTAAGAAAACACTCTAGTCCAAATGGCCCAAAATCCACCATCTCAACCACCAAGATAGTTCCCAACCTAGAATCACTTCAGATCATTGAATCTATAAGCTTAAAACCCAATTTTATAAGCAACGTTAAAGGTTTTACGTACTTATGATGGCATGAGTAAGATGACTTACGAGCATGTCCAGGATGTGGCTTCTTTGGTGACCATTCATAGAATCACAAATGAAGATGTCATGGTAATTTACTTGTACTCTCTCAGAGGTAAGTTATTTTACTGGTATCGATATTTATAGCCTACCACTATTACCACCTAGGAACATGTTGGGTAGATATTTTGCCCTATAGCAAAATGATCACCACAACTAGAGTCTCAAACAGGAAACTCTCTCTTGCAAAGAAATTCATTTCTCCAAGGTTCTTGTGAACAAACATTCATGTGCATATAGTCAATCAAGACAAAAGCATATAAGTGAATGTATGCCAGAATAACCTAAACCATGCAAGTAATAGTTAACAAGGGGCCTTTAATGATTCGAATGAGTACTTTGCGACCATAATCCATTAAATCGACCAAATGTGAAGATAGCTTCTTTTAATGTTTTTGAGATTTAAAGTGATCTACCCGAAACCCAGTTAGTAACCTCTTTTATCTTTAGCTTAAAAGGATTCCAAATGAGAAAGTGTGTGGTATAAACCACTTCATTTTAAGCTTCGTGCCTTTAACATGAGGTTCATTTTTAGAATTAGTAGATTCATTTTATCTTCATTTAAAAGTGTTCCACCATCCCTATGTTAGCATTTGGTGTTAATAAAGTTAGTAATTTAGAAAATTAGGATTCATTTACTTAATCTGATTTAATGTGCATTTGGAATTAGTAGCCCTCCTAAACCCATATCTTATCTGAAAATTAGATGAAGGTGTTTGGAGATGCAAGAAATTCTGGAATGGACCAGAATCAGAAAAGCAGATTTTAATACGAGGTTAACCCAAATATCAAAAAAAATAAAACATAAACATTGTCTACAACAGTTAGCTGGAAAAAACAAAACAGGACATTAATTTGGTTAGCAATCTCCTCCCTGCAAAACCCCAAGTTATGAGATGAAATTCTAAAACAACGTGACCTAACAGACCTGCAACATAAACACGATCAAATTATATCAGATGCAAGATTCTATGGAAACAAATAATTGCATCATTCCATCATTCACCTATCGTAACCCACTTCGTGGCGTAAACGAATAGATATAAGAAGCAATAATGCAAAGGAAAGATTTACAGAAATAGCAGCAGTCTTAGTTTCAATCTCCTTTTGATTTCACACACAAGAGTTGCTCTTGCCAAAAAAAAACTCCTTTATTCCGAAAGATAGTCTTTTATTTTTTTTCTACAATTTTCAGCCCCTTCTGGCCTCTTTGAATGGTGTATTTAAAATTTTCAGGAAGCTCTTCGTTTCGTTTTCCAATGGTCATTCGTTTCACCTTCCCTCTGCATGCATGTGCTTTGATTTCCAAAAATACTTTTCATTTCTATTCTATGACCCTTCATTTCATTTCCATAGTTTGGCTTCACTTTTCATTTGATTTCGCAAGAATGTTTCTTTTTCTCCACATGGGCTTGCGTTCGTTTCCTTTCGTGTGTAACGGCCATCTTAAATGATTTCAAATCATTAAAGATTCCTTATGTAAAATTTTGTCTTATTCATTAGATTTTGTCCTTATGTCCATGTCACTATTATCAGACGCACTGTCAACTGCTCTATTGTCTTGGCAAAAATCGGACATGTCGCGATATCGCGACACTTCTTGCTTCTCTACTTGCCTGCCCCTTTTGAATCGCAAAAAATACATGTCGCAATATCGTGACACTTCTTGCTTCTCTGCTTGCCTACCCCTTTTGAATCATGAAAATACAACATGTCACGATATCGCGACACTTCTTGCTTCTCTGCTTGCCTGCCCCTTTTGAATCGCGAAAATACAACATGTCGCGATATCGCGACACTTTTCCTCTTTTGGCCGCGACAATGCAACATGTCGCGATATCGTGACACTTTTCTTCTTTTGGCCACGACAATGCAACATGTCACGATATCGTGACACTTTTCTTCTTTTGGCCGCAACAATGCAACATGTCGCAATATCGCGACACTTTTCTTCTTTTGGCAGCGACAATGCAACATGTCGCGATATCATGACACTTTTCTTCTTTTGGTCGTGACAATGCAACATGTTGCGATATCGCGACACTTTTCTTTTTTGGCCGCGACCATGCAACATGTGATATTGCGACACTTTTTCTCTTTTTGCCGTGACAATGCAACATGTCGTGATATCGCGACACTTTTTCTCTTTTGGCCACGACAATGCAAAATTTTGCGATATCGCGACACTTTTTCCTCCTTTGGTCGCGACAATGCAACATGTCGTGATATCATGACACTTTTTTCTCTTTTGGCCAAGACAATGCAACATGTTGCGATATCACGACACTTTTTCTCTTTTCTTCTTTCTTTGATCTTTAGCCTGTGGGCCACTTTGGTCTTCTTGGAAAACATGCAAAAAGGTGGGTCCCCAATTTTGGGGTACATTGTGGAGCAACCACAACAAATGGCGACTCTGCTGGGAAATGCTCCTGAGTATTTCGATGAGAAACCCAATCTGGAAACCTGCAACTCAACTACAAGCATTAGCAAATATCCAAAGAATGTAAATAAACCAGAAATACATGAAACATTAGAATTATTCAAAGATCTGCTCAATGTGTGCATAGTGATTCATTCTTTATCATTTGAAATAGTTCCCCATTCTATTGCCAATTTCACATGAATGCATATAATGAATCATGGAGGGTCTATGCAAGATCGAATGTACTACCAACATAGTGAACTATGGCTGGCCTGCTTTACCAGAACTCCTAACTTTTAGTAGCATGAGCACAAAACTATCAAACCCTCTCACGACCAATCACGCATGAATTGAGTTCATATGCCCAATCTCAAGGTTGGTTATGAGCCACTGCCATATTGAATCAATGTGCATGTGTAAGTGAAATTAGAGCTTTGGGGAATCAGATTCTCAACCTAAGCGTGATGAGAATTTAACCCTATCCTTACTACTCTGATTTGAGTTCATTACCTCATCTTAAGCAAAATGATTAAACCTATTATGGATAACTACCAGGCTAGCCTATCCGTGTTAGCAGTCAGAGATCTTGATTTTAAACGAGACATGTCGCCATGCATGAACATACTCCACTGCCAGTCAAGCGTCTATAGCCCCAGTGGATATCAACCCCATAGTCCAGGCTTTGGCTTTGGCTTTCTTGAATTTTAGGGATGACTACCCATCCTTGTGAGGGACACGTAGTACGATCCTTCCAACTCAAATGATGTGATGGAGGTGGATTAATGATGGATTTCTTGAATTTTAGGGATGACTACCCATCCTTGTGAGGGACACGTAGTACGATCCTTCCAACTCAAGTGATGTTATGGAGGTGAAGTGATAATGGATTCCTTGAATCTTAGTTATGACTACTCATCCTTATGAGAGACACGTAGTACGATCCTTTCAATCCAAGTGATGTTATGGAGGTGGAGTGGTGAAAACCACTGTTTCATAGACTATGTTTTGCATGATGGGACAGACAAGAAAAATTCTTTTCGCCTCGCTTTTCTTCCAAGTAAGGTTTCAACCATTTTGCCCAAGATGTTCTTTATATGTAAAGAACGTGTTTAATTCAATATAATGCGGCATCAGTTTCCAACCCCAAGACCTTACTTAATGTTTATTGTGCAATGAGCCTAAGAGGGTCTAACATGCTTTTGGTGGTTGCTTTTTTTTTTTTTTTTTTTAAATATGGAATGGAATGAGACTCGAGGCTATTATGCAATGCATCCTGAACACAAATGGGTAAGATGGATTATACAAAAAAGCTTCACCCTATCTTGCAAAATTGACAACTTTCATGTATCCCAAATTTCAAACGATATTCTTTAATGTGTTTGCAGTGCTCGTGGAGCTTTCTGTAGAACAATTCTGTTGTTTCATATACTTCTAGTTCTAGAACATTGCTAAGGATACACACTAACCACATTGCTATTTTTTTTTATCACGCCCAAAACTGGTCCCATGACCAACAGACTAAGCTAAGAAAAGAACAATGCAATCAAAATGCCTCCAAAACCTCGTTCAGAACAATCTCCTCATGCTAAAATAAAGGTTGAAAGCAAAAAAAACCTAACACACACCTAAGAAAATCAAATCTGCACACGCAAAAACAAAGCATGACATATTTACATATAATACAAGGCCTTGCCATTTCAGGCCTGGAAATAGTGCTTTAAATGTAGCCCATTGACAGGTAAAGCCAAATCTTTTTCGTCCAAGGTTTTTAATCTAAAACTGTTTTCACCTAGGACTTCTAAAATTTGGTAAGGACCCAACCATAAGTAATCAAATTTATCATGATCTCCTTTCCTCTCATGTCTCTTATCCCACAACAACACTAAATATGAAACTTTAAATTTTTTGACTCTAGACTTTTTATCAAACCACCTTTTTACTACATCTTGGTGTTTACTGAAGTGAAGCATAGCCTCATCCCTCTTTTCATCCAGATGCATCAATTGTGTTAGTCTAGCTTCAAGTTTATTATCAATTTCGAGGTAATCTTTCATGAAATGTAATGTTTGTTACTTAAGATTTGTGGGAAAAATAGGATCTTGTTCATAAACTAAGTGGTAAGGAGATGTTCCTAATGATTCCTTGATTCTGATTCTATCAGCCCAAAGAGCCAACTTAAGTTTGTTATGCCAATCTCTAGGATTTCTTTCAAGCAACTTTTTAATGACACATAACAAGTTCTTATTGGAAGACTCATCCAATCCATTACCTTATGGATAATAATTTGAAGAAAAATTCAAACTCACCATGTTGTCGAATGCCCAATTTGCAAATTCCAAAGAGGAGAAAGCGAAACCGTTGTCACTTACAATGGAATTAGGCATTCAGAATCGAGTGACAATGTTATCCTCTATGAATTTGATAACAACTTCTGAAGTGGCACTTTAAGTGGGAATAGCTTACGTCCACCTTGTGCAATAATCTGTAGCTATGAGAATGTATTTATTGGAATCAGATGAATTGGGACTGATGATCCCAACAAAATCTAAACCCCATTGTGCAAAATGTCTAGACTCGATTACAGATTGTAATGGCATAGAAGCACCCCTTTCTCTATTTGCTGCAATTTGACAAGTATGACATGACCTCACATGAGCATGAGCATCTTTGAACAATTGAGGCCAATAGTAACCAGCTCTAAGGATTTTATGAGCTATGGCATTAGCAGACCCATGTCCCGTCCCAAACTTACCATGGAATTCCTCGAGTATTTATGCTGCCTCTTTTCGATCAACGCAACAAAGGTAAATTCCTTCATGGTTTTTCTTGTATAATGCTCTGGATATGATTAGAAAATTAGCAGATTTTAGACGCAAGGCTCTTCGTTGAGTAGAATTTAAATGTGGTGGACACTTACCATTTAGTAAAAAAATACACAACATCTATGTACCACTCATCTTCAGTTATATCTGCTATTTCATAATGCTGACATGAAACTAAGGGATCATTTTCTGCTATGGCCTTAACCAACCCTTGTCCTCACACTATCTTCATAGGTTGAATTTCAAGATCAAATTCTTGAAGATTTGAGATTCACTTACCTCGCCTTTCACCCAGTTCATTCTGTATAAACATGGCTTTAACTGCAGGATCTAGGACTATAGCAAACACCCTACTGTGGACTATATAATGTCTAAATTTTTTTATAGTCTTAAATAGGGCATACATTTGCTTGTCCAAGATGGAATATCTCAATTTCGCATCTTTGAGAGGAGTACTAAGGAAGGCAATGGGATTTTCAATATTGTGTTCACTCTTATGAGTTAACACACTCGCAAAGGAATGGTCTGAAGCAAATGTGTAAATGTATAAAGGCTTCGCATAGTTAGGACTCACTAAAACCGGGGCTCTAGAAATCGCATCCTTGATTCTTTGGAAAGCATCCCTATTTTCATTCGTCCATTTGATTTGGGCCTCTTTCTTCAACATATCGTTCAAGGGTTTTGCAATTTTTGAAAAACCTGAAATAAATTTTCTAACAAAATTAATCTTCCCAAAAAATGATCTCAATTCTTTTTTGCTATTGGGAAAAGGAATCTATTGTATGGCATCTATTCTTTTAGGATCAATGGAAATTTCGTCTTTGGATATTACATGTCCCAATAATTTTCCTTCCGTTATCCCAAAAATGCACTTCTTTGGGTTGAGTGAAATGCCATGTTCCCTACACCTTTGGAGAACTTTCCTTAGATCCTTGGCATGGTTCTCCCTATTTTTAGAAAAGACGGGAATAACATCTACATAGACAATAATGCACTTACCGATGAGCCCCTTAAAGGCAAATTCCATGGCTCGTTGGAATGTGGCACCTGCATTCAATAATCCAAAAGGCATTCTCCTATATGCAAACGTGCCCCATTTTGTGGTGAAGGCAGTTTCATCCTATAATTAGGATGGATGAGGACTTGATTGTATCCTGAATAGCCATCTAGGAATGACATCATTTCTGACCCATTTACCTTTTGCAGGATTTCGTCAATGGTAGGTAAAGGGTAATTATCCTTTTGTGAGGCCTTATTCATATTTCTAAAATCAATACATAGCCTTATCTCTCCACTCTTTTTCCTCACAGGGACCAAGTTAGAAACCCATGTGGAATGCCTAACAGGAAAGATGATTTTAGCTTCTAATAGTCGCTTTACCTCCTTTTCTATCAAGGGCTCTAGTAACGGATTAACTGGCCTCTGTCTTTGCCTAAAGGGTTTGGAGTCTGGTTTCAAAGGGATCATATGCATTATAACATTCTAATCATAAGTCCTCAACTCCTTATAGCTCTAAGTTATGCAATCTATGTATTCCTTCAATGTATTGGCAATGGAAATCTTTTCATGTTCGGTACATGCCTTTGCAATGAGTATTTTGCGAGGGCTTTCTGCACTTCCAATATTGACTGAGTCACAAGCCTCCTTGGGAGGTGGAACTTTTCTCCCTCCTTTCGGTTGGTATCCAATATCAAATATTTTCTCTAATGAGGCCATCCCACTTGGCATATCATTCCATTTTCCAATAGCGTCCATTTTCAATCCTGCCTCTTCTTGCCCCCTCTCGTCTTCATCAATAACCTGATCTTCAAAGATACCAGAATTAGCGACAAAATTGAATATATGTCTGTCACTATCAAAGACTTGGAAATTCATGACATTATCAAGTATCGAGGGTCAAGAGACTAGTTCTATGGAAAATTTCTTGCACTTCTTGTGATCCACTGGTTTAAGCATGCTAGCAGCTACGGCTAAGGAATCTGCCAAACGATTGCCTTTTCTAGAGATTAGAGATATGTTAAAAGCATCAAATTCATTTATTAAATATCTAACTCTGGTTTGGTAAAGGCTGAGCCGCTTGTTCTTACAAGCATATTGTCCTTTAACTTGTTTTATCACCAATTCATAATCACCTAAGACCTTGATACATTTGATTTTCTTCCGAAGGGCCAATTGAAGTCCAAAAATCAAGGCCTCATATTTTGCTACATTGTTGGTTGCTGGGAACTGTAATCTATATGCAACCAACATAGGTTTTCTGTCTAGACATGAAAGTTCAATACCAGCTCCCGCCCCTTGTTTGGACTTGGATCCATCAAATATTAAATTCCAAACCTTATGGTGTTCTTCAGAATCATTGCATCCAATCCTTCCATTTTGAGAATTCTCAAGAATTTCTACATCCAAGCAATAGGCTCCTAATTCAGTTTCAATATATTGAATCTCATTAGGTTTATTGTATTTTGTTATCATTTCCTTGAGCCTAGGTTCACTATCAATTCGAATTTGGTTGGCCACTTCTCTCCAAGGCAACCACATATGTGAAGAGTCTGTTACAGTGTATCCATTTAAGTTCTTACTCCATCTCTTCCCAACACCATGCCATATTTGATAGGAATGTTAAGAACCAATATATATATGTGATGTTGAACCCTAGGTTCTGAGTTGACCTGAATAAGAACATCCCTTAATTCTCCCTCTGCCTCCATGGCCGATCTGTCCAATTGCACCACCTTGGTTTTAGAAGGTTTTGGTGTAAGTCCCAATTTTTGATAGATTTCTAGGGGCATAATGCTAGCAGAGGCCCCTGAATCTATTAAACAATTGTGTAGATTTCTACCAACAATTCTAATGGTTATGAGAAATGGGGGCACGTCTCATTTTTCCCCTTTCCAAACCAATTGGGATTCAACACCCTTAGCCTCATGAACTTGGGTAGGTGGATCCAAACCATTTGGTGGACTTACTTCTTAGCCTAAAAGTTGGGACATATCATACATTGAGACATTGGCCTTAGTTTTCTTCATGTCTTCTATCAAGTCATAAGTGGGTTTTTCCAAATTTGACATGTTTTGCACCAACTTAGACTTCTCCACCATTAATGGAGGAGGTGGATTAACATCTCCTTTGAAATAGGGAGGGAGTAATAGGTTGTTTGGAGGGGTAGAGGAAGTTTTGGGATCCTTAGAACTCCTTGTGTAATACTTGTGATTTCCTTTCCCAAAACGTTTATTGGCATGAACTTCCAATGTTTCTTCATCTTCTTTTCCAAAAAACTCCACATCCTCCTCTTCTTCACTTTCTTGCGAATATATAACTTCAGTCAATATAGACTCCTGCTTTCCATGGCAACAATGCGAGCAATCATTATCACAAGATCCTGATTCTCCAAAATCTTCTGATACATCTGCTTGATTGGCTACAGGATTGGGTACTCATCCATTATTAGGATGTGTGTTGTATGTTCCTTTTCCCCTATGATTATGAGGTCAGTTATGACCCATGACTTGGTCAACTTTTTTATTAACATTTCCCATAGTAACCAAAACTTTGGCTAATGTTTCCTTCATGTCTTCTATCACAGATTTAGGCCCATGTGGTTGGGGCACTGTAATTCTGAGCCCCGTTGTATTTTTTGTATTAGCCACCTCTGGAACAGGTACAATGGCTTATGTCTGGGCACTTTGATTCCATCCTGGATTCACACTTTGAATAGGAGTGATTGTTGGATAAGTCATTGGACTTGGCATACTAATCGGAGTAAACCCAGGTATGGTCAACAAGTTATTGCCCATATTGAACCCAGGCAAGGTCATCAAGTTATTTGGAATCAATGCCTGTGTTGAAACAGAGGCATTAGGATAAGTGGGAAATGATGCAACTTGAGATGGTTGTTGGAAATTGTTCATTTTTGGAACTTGTGGTGCCATTAATTGATTCATCATGGCGAATTGATTGTATGGACCATATTTTCCCATCCCAATCAATTGAGACAAACCTACTCCTGGTAAATTCATTTGTTGTTCAAGGGTCATTGTCTCCGCATAAGCTAACGAAAGCGTCGTAACTTGAGGATTCCTTCTAGTCAACAAGGATGTTAACGGATCTAAAGCTCCAAAGTACAATTGCAGGGCCACCGCAGGATCTACTGCAAAGTGGCGAGTCAAATTCGTATACAACTTTTGGAACCTCTGATTGAATGTTCTTATGGGCTCATTGGGTAACCTTTTGCATGATACGAATAAATTATAAATTATGGAAGGATCCAACAACATTCAAAATTGGCTAATAAAGGCAGTTTCTAATTGGGCCCATGAAGTAATTGACCCTGCGAGAAGATCTTGTACCATTCATTGGTCGCACTGTCTATACTAGCAGGGAAAATTCGACAAGTGATATCTTCATGGGTAACTCCTTGTCTAAACATGCAATCCTTGTAAATTTGGATGTGTTCTTCGACTGTTATGGGACCATCATGCACGAATTTAGGCAATCCCCTTTTAATATTTCTAGGCAAGTCATGGACTACCCCAGGGATATCCAAGGGAGAACTTTGCACACCATACCAAAGGGCAGGTGGTTGTTGTTATTGTTGTTGTTGTTTTTGAGCCATGTTATTCAAAGGTATCGACCCTATAGGAATAATGGTGACACTCGTAATGATGGGGACAGACACACTTGGTGTAGCTGTCACGTTTGAAAGTGTGGGCTCAGGCCCACTAGATGTACTTGAGTCTAAAGAAGCTCCTAACTCAAGTACACTGGGTGGTATTTCGATCTCTCATGTTTTGTTTCTCGGCTTCCTACCAGTGGGAGAAAGGCTTTGGAAAATAGTTTCCCTTGTGGTTTTGGACCTAGTAGCTATGTACCTTGAGAAAGGATCTGCTTGCTTCATGGTCCCTTTTGAAGAACAAGTTTCAATTCTCATGAGAGTTGGAAGGAAATCCGTCATAGTGGATCCAACTGAAATGGAGCCGCTGAAGGTACCTGCTAACCCAAAGGTACAAAATGAGAAAAAACAAGCACAAGTTAAAGCACCTATTCTAGTCCCTAAGACAAATGCACCTATCCTATTAAAATAGCTCTTACCTCCAAGAGCGAAGGAAATATTACAAGAAAATGCTTCAAATTCACAATAGATGAAATAGAGGAATAGGCCAGAGAAAATTTCAAATACCCATCCTTGACCAAGCATCAGAGGGTGGAAGCCACATAGTAGTATCGGAGTAGTATAAGGCTGCCAACAAAGGGAAGGATTCCAATGCATCTATGTTCAATATTGTTGAAGAGCTAAAAAGGATTCTTGCTAAGGTTAGTCTCTATGATGTATTGCAATTACCTGGACTAGTCGACTTGTTGCAAGAATCACTGAAGTTTGTGAAAGATAAGGGGAAGAATCCAAATCAGATATTTTTCACTTAAACACTAACCACTTCAGCTATTGGAAATAATACACCACCCCCTTTCTACTTGTCTCTTAAGATGGAAGGTTGGATTGTGCACAATTGCATGATCCACTCTGGTTTTGCGATGACTATCATGCCAAAAGCATTCTATGACGTTATGGGCATGGAATATACAAGAATAAGCCCTAGAATTTTGCAATTGTATGGAATCCTTATGAGAATATTAGGGGTCATCAAAGATTGATAAAAATGGCTAGAATTAGGATTTTCAAAATTTGGAATTGGCTAATATTTGGGACCCTTGACTAGGGCCCATTAGCCAAAAACTTTTGGGGGCAAAATTTTTTGGGATCTATTCGCCCCAATTTATAATAGCTTGACCATTTTAAGTTTAAATTTCCAACATTGCCCCTAATAATAGTGAACCTTCTACATGCGTTTGTATACTATTCACCTAGATTTCAAAGCTAATTTGCCAAATTTTTATAAATACATTTTGGGGCTTATCGCTTACGCATAACCCTAAATTTGCATCCATACATTCATTTCATCATTATATCATATTTTGTGAAATCAAAATTTTATTTGGGTACGTAATTTATGTTTGTGACTAAAAGTTGCAAAATCACCTTACAAGCTTCAAAATGCACCAAAACGGTCCAAATTTTCACAAAATGACCACATTCATCAGCATAATCATCCACTTCATCATTTCATTCATATTTGTGATAACATGGATTTATTTGGGTAGTTAACTTTTTTCTATGACCAAAAGTCACAAAATTATCCAGAATTGCTATACAAATGCTCCAAAACCAATGTAAAATTTCACAAACTCATGTAACGCATTCATCAATGCATTTTTATCATCACATCTTCATTTCAACATCATCAAATTCATGGGGAAAATATATTCAAGTTGGATGGTTTTTTTTTCGAGCTCTGGCGATTTGGCGGGAAACCTTCTGTGCAGGCACCGGGCGAAGCTCCAGGGTTTCTGGTGGGAAGATTCTTCCAGGACCTCCGGTGGATTGATTCTACACTACTTTGAAGGATCGTTCGTTGCCTCGGGAGGGCCCAATGGGGTCTCCTCCAGGATCTATCGATGGGAAGAAAAGCTCATATGCTGATATATTAAAAGAAAACCCTGCATCTTCCTTCGATGAAGCTCAGCGAAGTGCTTATCAAATGCTATTTAAGAATGTTGGAAAGGGTTTACCTGCAAACAGAGTTAACGGCTGCCTTCCACAATCTGCTTCCAGGCCTAAGATTGTCATAGAACCAAAACTGGTTGAGGATACGATTATATACCGTGCTACCCATGATCTGATCTACAAATTCATGGGTATCCAACCCACTCTGAACTTTCTACACACCTAGGTGAGACAGAACTGGGAGCCCATTGGTGAGTACTCTCTATGGCCTATAAGCAATGGGTATTTTATTATTAGTTTCTCTTCTTTAGCAGATAGAAACAGAGCATTTGAATCAGAGAAGAGGAGCCACGGCCCGGTAGGATTATTTGTCCAACCATGGAGAGTGGGTTTTGATCCTCGCATTGAGCCCACGGCTGTCCCGGTTTGGATTCGGCTGTACGCTCTCCCGATGGAGTTTTGGGGTGAGCAGATTCTTGATTTGATTGGTAATTCTCTAGGTAGATATTTGGGAGTTTCCAGAGATACCATGGAGGGAAATACTGCTGTCTTTGCTAGAATATGCGTAGAAATGGATATTAGCCGACCACTTCCAGTCGAGGTGGAATTGGAGTTGGCAGGACTAACCTGGATACAGCAGCTAGACTATGAAGCCTTACCTTTTAGATGCAGAGTCTGCCATAAGCATGGCCATTTGGCTAGGTTCTGCCCAAATATCCTGACCACAAAAGCGAAAGCTCCGTCGGGAGCGCCAAATCACCCCAGAGAGGGTAAGTTCACTCCGGTCAAAGAACCCCTCAATATCCCCCAGGGTTCTGATGCCCAGAAAGATGGCTTTGAACAGCAGAAGCGAAGGAAAAACAAAAAGAGAAATGGCAAAGAGCAGGCCCAAACCAAGCCAACCAATCGATATGAAATCTTCAAATCCCTTGTTGACCAAGAAGACCAAGTCATGGAAGGAGTGGATGGGAATGCTGAGGATAATAACACCCACTCTCATGCTCCTCTATCATCTACTCCTGTCTTAGAACAGGTGATTGAAACCCCTGAGACTTTGTAGCCAGAGAACCTAGGGGCTATGGTAATCCATTCCCCTGCACAACCAGTTATTAAGGATGTCAACATGGGAAGTGCAGAAAAGAACAGAGAAAGACCAACGTTGGGGATTACCCAGGTGGAAAAGAGGTCTAAGAATAGTAATTCCCAAGGAGCTGGTAGAAAATCCAATAAGGATCTACTAGTAGCGCAAGGGGACAAGCTGATCAATGGAGGATCGGTGAGAACAATTGACTCTTATTGCTCCCAAGGTTTCCAATGATTATACAATCCTGGAATGTAAGGGGTTTAAACAATAGAACCCATCAATCTGCTTGTTCAAAGACTTTTAGGAAGACACAAAACAGACTTTTTGCTCCTTCAGGAAACAAAAATGTCTTTAGATCTTATGTGTAAAACTGTTAGTAGAATATGGAGGGGTGCTGGATATATGGATGTGGCGGCCCAAGGAGCTTCGGGGGGGATTGTTACTCTTTGGAACCCTCTGGTGTGGATAGCAATAGAACATACAGCTTGGAGGGGTGTTCTCACATCTCTCTTTAAGAACATTGTTACAGCTGAACAGGTTTTAATCACAAACTTCTATGGGGCTCAAAGCATTGATGGCCAGCGGCTTCAATGGAATGTTGTTCATTCAATGAGATCCTCCCGAGAAGATTGCGATTGGATTATTGCTGGGGATTTTAATGCCAAATTATCCGCCAGGGATCAGGAAGGTGGTATCCCAGCTTTGGATCCAGGGGATAGGCTTCTGATTGCTCAAGTCCAGGCATTTCACCTTGTTGATATCAAAGGTCCTGGCACTTATTTTACATGGACTAATAAGAGAAGAGAGCCACACAGTAGGAAGGTAAAACTAGACCGGTTTCTGGTCTCGGAGGAAGCATTTGTGAAATGGAATATTAAATTTCAGATTTTGGAAGGCCCAGTTTTAGACCACTTTCCCATTTTGCTGGAGGGAGGGGCTATGACAGGGCAGTACCATAAACCATTTAAATTTGAAAATTTTTGGTTGCAAAAAGAAGATCTCCGAAGAAAAATTCCTCAGTGGTGGGAATATGGCCGCCCACCTTTTGGGACTGCAATGTTCAAATTTCACAAACGACTTCAATTTGTCAAGTGTAAACTGAAACAGTGGAGGCAAACTAAAAAATTAGACTTCCAGCACCAACGGGCCCCCTTGTTGGCCGGATGGGATGAGGTGCAAAAACATTTCGGGGAAGGAAACATTTTTGAGCACCTTAAATCCGAGGATGATGCTTTGCGCAAGCGGTTGAGGATATTGATAATCAAGAAGAGATTTATCGGAAACAGAGAGCAAGAAATACTTGGTTATTAGAAGGAGACAGAAATACAAAATTTTTTCAGCGCTCTGCCTGTGCTAGGAGACAAGCGAATAATATGGAATTCCTTCAAGATGAGAATGGATACTCTTTTGACACTCTTCCTGGTATGCACTCCCACTCAATGGAGTATTTCTCAAAACTCTTTAAGGAAAGTATGGAGCAAGATGGGGCAGCCCAAGATGAAGTTATTGCTATCATTCCTTCTATAATCTCTCCTGAATAGAACCAGACCCTACTTAGACCCATAGATAGAGATGAACTTAAGAAGGTGGTCTTTGGGATGAGTACTAGTAAATCGCCCGGTCCTGATGGCTTCCCTATTGAGTTCTTCCAGGCCTTTTGGGATACCCTGGAGGAAGATGTTCTGGCTGTCACTGAGGAGTCCAAAACCAATAAAAGAATGCTCAAGGCTCTAAATCATACCTTCATTACTTTAATTCCAAAAGGAGCAGGGGGGGTTCATTTATCTGATTTTAGACCTATTGCCTTATGCAATGTGATCTATAAAATAATCACTAAGATTATGGCTGAAAGGTTAAAACCTATCCTGCATAATATAATTTCCCCAGAGCAAGGGGGTTTTGTTGAAGGGAGGCAAATATTGGATGGAGTGATTCTAGCACAGGAGGCTATCCATACAATGCACCAATCTGGGAACAAAGGAATGTTCATTAAACTGGATATGTCCAAGGCTTATGATAGGGTGGAGTGGGGCTTCTTGGCAAAGATGTTGATAGCCTTTGGTTTCTCTCAGGACTGGACAGACTGGGTCATGAGCTGTATTTCTATGCCTTCATACTCTGTTCTTATCAAGGGACTTCCCTCGCCTCCTTTTGGTGCCTCTCGTGGCCTTCGGCAAGGAGACCCTTGCTCTCCTTATCTCTTCCTCATCTTGGTTGAAGGATTGGGTAGACTCTTTCTGAGAAGAAGACTTCAAGGTCAGATAACAGGTATTAAGGTCGGGGCTAAAGTTTTGACTCATTTTCAGTTTGTAGATGATACTGGATTGGTGGGAGTGGCCAGCCTTAGGGAAGCAAGAAGAATCATAGATACTCTAAATGTCTACCTCCGGGCCTCTAATCAAGTCATCAATGACAATAAATCCAAAGTGATCTTCTTCAATATTGATCAACGGTTACGGAGACGAGTTATTGAGATTTTAGGTTTCACTCGGACCTCTCTCCCGAGTAGTTTACCTGGGGGTCCCTCTCCATTTCAAAAAACTAAAAATAGATGTTTGGAAGGACCTATTGGATGGCATCAAAGATAGAATGAACCATTGGTCTCATAGATGGTTAAGTTATGGGGGTCGTCTAACTTTTCTGCAGTCAGTTATTCAGGCCATGCCAATTTATAAATTCTCCATCCTGGTTGCTCCCCAGTCTATTTGGAAAGAGCTGGATAAAATGGCTAGAATATTTCTATGGGAAGGTGCCAAGGGAGAGAGTAAATGGACCTTGGTTGGCTGGGACAAGGTTACCCAACCCAAGGAAAAAGGAGGGTTGGGACTAAGAAGCTCCAAGTTTAACAACAAGGCTTTGGCTGGAAAACTGTACTGGAGGTGGATTTCTCAGCCAACATCCCTCTTCAGTAGAATCCTCTCTAGCAAATACTTGGGTTTTGTCCATCCTAATGATGTGGGCCGCTTTCCTCTGGAAGGTTTTGGATCACCAGTGTGGCAGGTGCTCAAGCTTGGAGCTCAACTCATCAAAGATCAACTATTTTGGAAAGTGGGGAGAGGGGATAAGGCTCAATTTTGGACTGATTCCTGGGACCAGAATCCTCCCATTATTGCTGTGTTTCCTGAATTGCAACCGATAAAATTTGTTATAGAAGATAAGGGATGGATCCAAATTGAGAGCTACTTTAACACTAGTCAATTGGGGGACTACAAGATTATAAAGTTTAAGCGACTGGATGAGTGGCCTATACCAATCCCTCTGGAGTTGGTACCTACTTTGGGAAAAATCTTGGCAGAATGGTTTCTTACTGGGAGAGATGAGGAGGATGAACTGGCCTGGAGCTATGGGAGCCTTGGGGTTTATACTGTGAAAGAGGGATATGATGAGATCCTTCCAGAGCCCCCCCCACACTTTTTTTTGGTTCATGATTGGAGAAAGATATGGCATCCCCAGGGCTGGCCGAAAGTGAACTTCTTCGCCTGGAAGTTTTTGCATAATGGAATTCTCACCTATGACAATCTCAGACTCAGAGGCATCATTGGCCCTTCTCAATGTGTGTTATGCCACAAGCAGGAGGAAACTGCGGATCATCTAATGTTTGAATGTTCTTTCACAAGACAGATCTAGAAACGTTGGTTCTCCCACTTTAAACTTCAGGCTAATGGGGTCTTGTCTCGAAACAATATTTGGGAAAGCTGGAAGAAAGGTAGATTTAAATCCAAAGCTCTTCGAATTGGCTGGGAGCTTGGTTTATTTTTTATCTGGTGGCAGGTTTGGTTGGAGAGAAATGCCCGTATTTTTTGTGAAACCTTCTCCTCTCTAGAAGGAATATGGCAAGTCATTTGGAGCAAAGTTGCGAAAACGGTTGCCATTCATGCCGAGGGGGAAATTCAGTCTGCTTCTGAGCCTTTGGAAGAGGGAGCTGTTATTCAACAAAGGCAGGTGAGTGGTAGTTGGAAACCTCCTCCTGAAGGATGGATCAAAATCAATACTGATGGAGCTGCTAAAGGCAATCCGAGAAGTGCTGGAATTAGAGTAGTGTGCCACGATCATCCTGGGTCTTTGCTCTATTGGGAACTGTAGGGTCTGGGATGTGCCACAAATAATGAAGCCGAGGCCTTTGCCATTAAATATGCCTCCTTCTGGGCTGTCAAACAGGGACACAGGAAGATTATTATTGAGTCTGACTCCCAAATCTTGGTGGGTGCTCTTGAATGTATGAGAAACTTTGTCTCGAAAGCTTGGAGGTTGCGGATCTTAGTCTCCCAAATTAAAGATCTTTGGAGGGAATTAGATGATGTGATACCTGTCTATGTGAATCGAGATCTCAATAAGGCGGTCGATTTCCTTGCTAAGATGGGTGCTGAAAGGGAGGTTGGGATGCAGTTGCACAGTGACATGCCTGTGGAAGATGCAGAGATTCGACAAGGCCTTGAACATTTTTTGAAATGATGTGCAGTGTTTTTTATGCTAAGGAAGATTTCTGTCGCGATATCGCGACATGTAGCGCCGTCGCAGCTTCAAGTTGGAAGCTGTCGCGATATCGCGACAGGTTGCGCCCTCACGGCCTTTGGCGGGTTTTTGTTGCGATATCGCGACATGTCGCGCCATCGCGGCCCTCGGGGAAGGCGCATGGTAAAATTGTCATGATATCACGATAGTTTTGGCAATTTGGGGCTAACTGGAAAACTTGTCACGATATCGCGACACTTTTGCAGATGGAGAGCAAAGTGGAAAATTCGTCGCGATATCGCGACAGTTTTGAGAACTGGGCGCCGAAAGGAAAAACCATCGTGATATCGTGACACTTTCGGCGATCTGGTGTCATAAGGAAAACCCATCGTGAAATCACGACCATTTTGCTGATGTGGTGCAAAGTGGATAATTTGTCACGATATCGCGACATTTTTTGGCGATGGCTGCTGCAAGAAAATCTCGTCGCGATTTCGCGACAATTTTGGCTTACCAGCGGAATGGAGAAAACTGTAGCGATATCGCGATGCTTTTGCAATCTGGATGCCATAAGGATAATTCGTCGTGATTTCGTGACACTTTTGATGGTTGGATGATTCGGAGGCACTCTGTCGTGATTTCGTGACCTTTTTGGCGTTATGGAGCAAGTTGGTCTTCTAGTCGCGATTTCGCGACAATTTTGGCGAAGGGTCGCTGGAGGGAGATGTCGTCGCGATTTTGTGACATGTCGCGATTTCGCGACATGTCACGTTTTCGTGACTGTTGGCACCGCTGCGGAGGAGACGGGGTTGACTGTCGCGATCTCGCGACATGTCACGATTTCGCGACATGTCGCTTTTTCGTGCCCAGTTGACTTCTTTGCTTTGTGTTGTGCTGGGTTGACTTTGTGCTCTACTCTTGTAGTTTTGTTTGCTGTTCTTGGTTGGGATGTGTTCTCTCCCACTTGTAATTGCTCTTTGTATTAATACAAGTTTTTCATTTTTTCAAAAAAAAAAAAAACATCATCAAATTCACCAAAAATTGCATTTGCATCAAATATTTACCAAGTTCACATACAATTTTAAGTGAACCTCGTATCTAGTGGTCTATTCTATCTCCTTGGTGATAGCAACACTTGGTTGTCCATGCAATTCGTTAAGATGGATAAATCACCATAAGGATGCTTGGCCATTTTCATCATCCAATATCTCCTCATTTGAAATCAAATTATATCTGATCCCTTATTTTTGAGTATGACTATGCTCAGATTAATTTTCTCAAAATATGTCATTGATGGCCTTGTTCATGGGGATTGAAACATGGATCATTCCCTTTAAAATTCAGGAATTACATGTAGTCATTAGGAAGGGCCTCCTAGAAATCACTTGATCCTAGGGTGATTGGTTCTTGATATTCTACTTTTTTCATCACTTTGCATTTCAATTATGCTAAAAGGTATTTTTTTCAATATCATGGAATCACCTCAAATTTGGGGCAAACAAATTATATTTTGGTTTCCCACAGTGGAATACATCTTACATGATCATGGCATATACACTTGGAAAAAACCCCTTTAATCCATTGGGGTAAAAAATGACATCAATTTTAATAATTCATATCATTCACATTTACATCATACACTTGCACTTGCACCATTCAACTGCATTTTTCACCCGTAATTCTGTCAATTGTCTTGTGAGACTCATTTTTTACTCATTCACGAATTGAGGGGGTAAGATACACATACAAATTCTTTGTATTCAAAATCATATTTGCGTTCCAAGAAAAGAAAGCTGCTTCATCATGCCAAACCAGGTGTCTTGTATTTTTGCATTGCATTATGTTCCACACAACACATTACAAAAAGGAGCATCTGTAGACACCAAAATCTAGCCACTTGTCATCCATTCATATCCTCCAATCATAACTATCCATTATTTATATGTATATATGTATTTATTTAATATATACATACATAATATTTTATATTTATATTTATATATTTAATAAATATATGTGTATTTATATGAGTAAATCCTAGCCATCCACCATGATTTAATCTCAACCATCCATACATATCAATCCATGTCACTTGCCCAAGATTAATCTCCAGCCTTCCTCATGTTTAAATCTCAGCCTCCCATTTGGTGTCATCAAAACCCTAACATGTTTAAGGGTAGATTATAAAATATGATTTATTTTGATGAATCAAGGTCCACAAAAATTCTCAGAAGGTCCTAAATTTGAACATTTACCCTAGCCATTTTGCTATCATCCTCTTCCCTCACCATTGTCATTGCATCACTCATTTCCACTGTTGCTAAACCCTCACAAACTAGATTTGGTTCTTCTTCATCCCCATCTACACTTGAATGTCTCCTAGAGTTTGTAGAATGCTTCTAGGTATTTTTGGAATGTTGCTAGGCATTCACAACCATCATCAAATACCTCTAAGCATTTCTCATAGTAGATTTGCAATCCCCCAACCCTCGGGTGCCTTTTAGGCATTTGTGCAACCATTGAAAATAGAAATAGGAGTAGAGATTAGCATTGACAAGGTAAAAATATTTTTTGCATCATTTATTTATATTCTTGCATTTCTATTTATGGTTCTATATTGCAACATCTAGGGTTTATAGGTTTTATCTTTTAGAAGGCCTCATGCAGTGGAGCCCTTGTAGGTTATTTTAACCCCTTTTATGTTGTTTTCTATTTGCAGGTGTAGGATCCATATTTTTTAAATATGTTGTAGCTACGGTGGTCTCGTAGTGATACAAAAGCCTACCAGCACTCTTGTTTGAATCAAGGATGAGCCAAAAGACACCAGTAGTTCATTGAACTAGGGTTTTGAAACTCTGTTATTTGTAATATTTGTATCAAAAAGTATTTATAACCCCCAAATTGGGGCACATTCATTGTACACTTGGACATCTACCCATATTAATAAAACTATTATTTATTTTGTGCATTATGTTGTGTTACTATGTTTTTTGTCCTTTATTTGTGTATTGATGTTGTTCATTTTTGGCTTATAGGTATCTCATGAAATATTGGGATGTTCAGTGGGCCTATATCATACCATGGGGGATAATGTTGGTGAGATAGAGGACCTGACCTATAGGATTTTCAATTGTCATATGATATTGAGGACCTTAGACTTTATAGATTGAAGCACAGGAAAGGGGTAAATGATACTAGATTCCTTGACTAGAGTTATTGAATAGAAATAATACCTAGATAAAAAAAATCTAAAAAATATTAATTATAGAATCAAAGGAAAAAATAAAGAGTAACATATTACATAAGAATTTATCCTAGGAAAACCTTTAGGGAAAAACCTAGCAAGAATATCTCCTTATTGTATAAACTTGACTATCTCCAATACAATAATATCCTTTTGCTTGCTTTTTGCTTGTGATTACATTTCTTATAAATTCATTACCAAACCCTCATGCAAGAGTTGCTTTATATACCAACACAAGAAATGGTTTTACAATACCATGGGCACAAACCTTTTACCGACATTACATTAACTCAAAAACACCCATATGGGTCTAAAATTAGCTTAAACCCCCCCAAAAAAATTAGAGTGTAAATTTATTTTAGATTTAACCCATTCTAACTAACATGGAAAATATTCAACATAATTCAAAAATTCTCCCACTTGTTTACCCATAGATCTTCTACACCAAAAAAAAAAATTGAGTAAGAACAACCTTTGTTAATGAATCAATAATATTCTTCTTTGTATCAACTTTCTCCAACATCACTCGGTTCTCTTCAAACATCTCTCTCACAAAATGGTACTTGATATCAATATGTTTTGATTGATCATGAAAAACAAGATTGTTTGCTTAAAATATTACACTTTGATTATCACTACAAATTCTCATAACCTTCTGCTTAATGCCAACTATTGAACATAGTCTCTATAGCCACACTGCTTCTTTATAGGTATGAGTTGCTATAATGTAATCTACTTTATTAGTGGATAAAGCAACAATTGATTGCATTTTACTCATCCAACTTACTGTCCCTCCAAATATCCTAGACATATAAGCACTCATAGATATTCTCTTATCAAGATCTTCAGCCTAGTCAACATCCACAAACCCTTGTAGATTTATAATAGAATTATCTCTAGATTTTCCTTTGTAACATAAAGCATGATTTATAGTTCCACACAAGTATTTGAAGATCCTCTTCATAGCAGTATAATGTTACTTTCTTGGATTGGACATATATCTGCGAACTACTCCTACTACATGTGCAATATCAGGTCCAATACAAACCATTGCATACATCAGACTACTCACAACACTAGCATAAGCAACATGATGAATTTCTTCAATTTCCTCATCTATTTTAGAATATTATTTAGCAGATAACTTTTGACGAACCAGATATGGAGTGCATAGTAGTTTACAATCATGCATCCTAAACCTTTGTAGTATCAAATCAATGTATTTTCTTTGATTTAACCACAACTTTCTATTTGCACAATCCCTTATTATTTCCATACCCAAAATAAATTTTGCAGCACCCAAATCCTTCATGTTAAATTTAGAATATAATTAAGATTTTAGTAACTTTATCATCTCCTTATTTTTACCAATTAACAACTGTAGACACCTAAAATATGTCATATTGAGGAGACTACCTATATGGACACAATTTTAGGCCACATGACCCACCTTGTGAAGAACACAAGCTTATACTAAGAGGGGGTGAACAATATAAGATCAAATGTTGGCAATTTTGGGTACTTTGGGTACATTGCCTTTGCTCAAGTGTATAAGTTGTCATTGATGTCAAGAAGCTCTTGAAGGAATTTGATTTGATGACAAATAATTTGTTTTGATGAAGGTTACGGCATGACAGTTTCAAAGGTCTTTTGCAAACCCCAAGTTGGCAGGTTTAGAGATTACAGGTGGATGCATTGGTTTAATGCATTTGGGTCTAGGAGGAAGTATTTATTTAAATAATTAAAAACCTTGTTAAGGTTCCATTTAATTATTTTTAAATAAATAAATTATTATTTGCAATGGGTTCTCCTAATCCATGGCGCAAATGTTTTAAGTTGTGGGCACTAGCAAAGACCTCCGCCGACGTGTTAAACTCCTCGCCGACGTCAAAGAGCTTATGGTAAATTGCATATAAATATCCCTCGACGAAAACAAAGATTCATCCTATCCAAATTTTGAAAGGAGTTGCTCGCTGTAAATTCAACTGTGTCGTCGTGTCGCAGCAGAGGAAAGGAAGGGACTGTGGTTTCATTTTATCCCTAGTGCAGAAGGATCAAGGTTAACAGTTTGAGGTTTAAACCTCACCGGGTGCCTTTGGCGCATCGATAGCAGCTATGCTATTGGCGTGCTACCCGAACGGGAGGTTCCGCGTTTGAATATCGTGAAAGGGTTTTTCGTCATAAAATGGACGCAGCAGGCAGTGTTAGAATTCGCGCGCAATTTCTCCATAGCAATTTTTGATGTGGCTAAGGTATTTTCAAAATTAATTTTTGCTAAGTGTTTTTGCAGATGGAGGAAGTTTGTTAGAGGGAAAAATAGCTTAGGAGTTATAAGGAGTTTAAAGCTTGTTTGTATTTTGATAAAATATTATTTTTAAAGATGTTGTTGAAATTTCTTATTGCATTCTTATGAGAGATAAATTTTATTTGTGATAAGACTATAAGGGAGAAATAAGGTGTATAAGGGTTAAATCTTTCTTGTAATGTTGAGAGTGCTTTTGGTTGTTTATGGAAATGAAAGCATGATGTTTTAAGGTCAATTACTTCTTGTGTGAAGTTGTGAAACCTTAAGTGGGCAACTTTGAGATTGATATTTACTTTCATTAAATTGGTAATAATCAAGCTATTCTTTCCTTGGTTAAAGTGTTGAGCTTACTCCTTTATTGATGATTTGAAAAGCTGTGTGTGCTATTGTGAGTTGATTTGGTGGATGCTTTTGTTCAAACAATATTGGAGAGAAAAGGAGTTCTACTTGTTTCCTTTTCTGATGTTGATTGTGAAATGCTTCAAGGTTGTGTTTTGAGTTGAATGGTCTTGATTGAACCTTGTTTGATGAGCATTGTTGTTGAAGCCCTAATTGATGGTGAAAAGAACATGAGTATCATTGTTATGTGATTCTTTGCATAGTTGGCAATTGTTGGAGTTTCATGTTCTTGAAATAAAGCATTATATCCTATCCATTTCAGATATTGTGTTTGAGTTGAGTTTTCAGATTTGAGATTGAGTTTGAGTTGAGTTGATTTGAGTTGAGTTTTGAGATTGGGAGTTGAGTATAGAACATATTGAGTCTCTAACAATTCTCTTTATGCTTCTATGAGTTTGACAAATCACATTGGGTCTCTAACAATTCACCTTGTGATTTCCTACTAAGAAAGTTTTTCTTGGTGAGCTTGCTGAGGTTTTGGACAGGTTTCGGTGGGGACTTGTGAGTAGGTTTTGGATAGGTTTCGGTGGGGACTTGTGAGTAGGTTTTGGACAGGTTCCGGTGGGGACTTGTGAGCAGGTTTTGGACAGGTTTCGATGGGGACTTATGAGCAGTTTTGGACAAGTTTCGATGGGGACTTATGAGCAGATTTGGATAGGTCCTAGTAGAGGACTTGTGAGCTAATTTTTGATAGTTCTATCAAAGAACTTGAGGACAGAGGAGCACTAGTTCTTTGAGAAGAACCTGAGGACATATTTTGCAAGTCTTTGAGAAGGCTTGTGTGTAGAGGATTGATTTGTTCAAGTGTTGGACAGATCTGACAGACAGAGGAAGACTTGTACTAGACCGACTGACTATATTTGGTATAGGTTGTTGAGCTGCTATGGACGTGATCATAGAAGGTAGAGGTCTCTTAGGCTAAGCATTGAGGATAGGAGGTCTTCGGTGGAAAGGAGTTCCATGTGCTGGAAAGAGGTAGAGGCAGTTGACCTTCTGAGGGATCATTTCCAGAGTAGAGGGGAAGGTATCTCCTTTGAGCAAAGGCTCATAAATTCAGATAGGGGAAGGTATCTCCTTTGAGTAGAGGCTCATAAATTTAGATAGAGGGGAAGGTATCTCCTTTGAGCAGAGGCTCATAAATTTTGATTGGGGGAAGGTATCTCCTTTGACCAGAGGCTCATAAATTCTGATTGGGGGAAGGTATCTCCTTTGGGCCGAGGCTCATAAACAGTGTAATTGGGAAGGACTCCCAAAGAAATTTGAGATAACTTTTAGAGAAAATTTTTGTGGACGTAGCCCAGCCATTCTAGGTGAACCACGTTAAAATTGGTGTCACTCGTGGATGATATTGTGCATTGCTTTGATATTGCTTTGGGTATATTGCTTTACTATTTTGAAGTATAAAGGAAAAAGTAAAAAGAGGTCTTATACTGTTCACCCCCCCTCTCAGTATAAGCTTGTGTTCTTCATCAAATTTTACTTTTCTTTCCCAATATTATCCAATATAATCAATGGCAATATCAACAACAGTAATCAAAGCAATGCACAAATCATCACACACAATAGAGACACCAATTTAACGTGGTTCACCCAATGTGGGCTACTCCACGGAGAAAATATTTCACTAAAATTTTCTCAACAAATCTCTTGGGAATCACTTCCCTATTACAATGTTTATGGACCCCTATCCAAAGGAGACACCAATCCCCTAATGCTCTGATTTGTGGATCTCTCTCCATAGGAGAACTCTTTCCCCTTTTCTCTGGTTCATGGAACTTGATCCAGGAGACCTCTATCTCCTCAACTGGTTTGTGGATCTCTCTCCATAGAAGAACTCTATCTTCCCAGCTGGTTCATGGATCACACTCCATAGGAGAACTCTTTCTCCTCTACTCTAGTTGGTGCTCTTCTAGAAGACTTCTACCCCCACTACACTAGCTTGTGGATCTCTCTCCATAGAAGACCTCTATCCTCACTTAAAAGACCTTTATCCTCACTACCTTGGCTAATGGATCTCTATCCACTAGAGACTACTATCCTCTACTATATCACCTCCAAATCTTGTTCTCAAATCTACTCAATCTCTATCTCAAATCTACACTAAACACTATCCTCGATCTAGTACAAATATTCTCTAACTCTATCTCAGGTCTAGCACAAATATACTCTCAAATCTGCACCAAACTCTATCCTCAAATATATCCTCAAGCCTTAACACAAAGCTTGATCAAATCACAAATCAAATTTACTCAGATCTACCCCAAGCCTTAACACAAAGCTTGAACAAATCAAACCTGCTCTTAATATTATCTCAAGTCTTCACCAAGACTTGCTCAAATTTGCCTACAAGTCTTCACCAAGACTTACCTCAAATCTACCTACAAGTCTTCACCAAGACTTACCTCAAATATACCTACAAGTCTTCACCAAGACTTACCTCAAATATACCTTCAAGTCCTCTCAAGAACTTGCTCAAACTACTCTCAAGTCTTCACCAAGACTTACCTCAAATCTACCTTTAAGTTCTCTCAAGAACTTGCTCAATCTCTCTCAAGTCTTCACAAAGACTTACCTCAAATATACCTTCAAGTTCTCTCAAGAACTTGCTCAATATTCTCTCAATACAAGCTCAAAATAACTCACAAAATATGATCAATCAATCTCAAATATTGCACACAATGCTATCAAATGCTTTGTCTAATCTTCAAAGTAATTCCTTTAACTTGAAATAGTTTAGACATATTCTATTCAGAATTCATTTAACCTCTAGAACATATAGAGAATGATGTACTCTATCAAAAACTCAATATGTTCTACTCAATCATTAAGTCTGTCGCTTTCACAAATCTGGTTTCTAATGTTTGCACATTCACTTTCAATATCACTCAAATCCAATGCTCAAGAATTTCACTCAATCATCCAATCAATGAAACACAACTTGCTCACAAACCCTAAACAAGTGTTTTCAAACTTCTTCAAACAAAAAGCACAATGTGGGTCTCAAACCCTAACTCAAATATTTCTCAATCAAATCAAATCATCCATCAACAAGATGCACTTAAACTTGCTCACACATTTCCAACAATACTCATCAATCCTTTTCACTCCACCTTATATTTCATACATTCATTTCAAACACTCTAAACAAAAGATAGTGTGCCCATACCTTTTTGCTTTGATGGAGATATATCTTCAAAACCTGTTTTACTCACAACAAAACCTCTTTGCCAATTTCTAGATTAGATAGCAACAGTCTATCTCAAAATCTCCACACAAATATTCTCCTCAATAATTATTTCACCATTCAAGAAATACAATAAAATATCAAGTCTCAAATACACCTTATTATCTCCAATACTCTCAAAATAACATTCAACACATAAAAATAAAGTTCCTTTGTTAACACCTTATAATATCCAATCCTCTCAAAATAATATTCAACACATAAAAATAAAGTTCCTTTGTTAACACCTTATAATATCCAATCCTCTCAAAATAATATTCAACACATAAAAATAAAGTTCCTTTGTTAACACCTTATAATCTCCAATATTTATATTTTCAAAGCACCAAAATAAAATATTATTTTAACAACCCTTATGACTCCCTATACACTTCACACATGCCTTTTAATTTTCACGTGGCCTCAACAACCTTTTCGCATTCAAAAACTTTAGCAAATTAATTTAAATGTTGCATACCTTAATAATGGCCCACATCACCAAAATATTGTGCACGACTTCGACTGCGCCCAAACTTGAACCCACGACCAAAGCCACCGTAGCGCCTTAGCCCAAGGCTAAGCTACCACTTGGGCTACATGCCCACACATGAATGAAAATGTCCTTGCACCTATACACTATCTACTTCTCATAAATTTTGATGAAAACAAAAAACCTCTCTTCCTTTGCAAAAATGAATCACGTGGGATTCGAAACCATGACCTGCTCCTTACAAGCATCTTAGCCACACCTTCGACCACCATATATGCTACCCAATACCTTGGGATTATCCTATCACACCACCCGAATACAAGTCTACCTCCTTTTATTAAAACCTCATGAATATCTTTTTCTTTTCAACAATGCAATGCACAAATATTATAGTCACTTTGGCATTCAAATAGCATTGTAATTTGGAAATGAAAATCATTTCCTATTTATACTTTATCCTTTGCATTAAACACATTGGCCCTTTCGAATTTTGAATTTTGAATTTGAATTTAAACTTTAAACCTTGGCGCTATTTAATTATTTAAATTAAAATTTTAACCTTAGGTTAAAATATTTTAATTTAAATAAATTAAATTAAAACCTTTATAATCTGCTCAATGGGTCTTGTCGGAGATATATATTTTTTAATGATTCCTTGGACCTCGTTATTTTTCACCTCTTCCTTTTGCCCAAATATTATAATATTATTATTTCTTTTTAAACTTGCTTCTCTTTCCTTGGGTCTTCAACCTTTTAGGCCTCTTTAGGCATATAATATTTAAAATAAATATTATATCCTTTTTCTTTTAACCACTTCCTTGCCTTTTGGAAAATCAACCTTATGACATCAATGACGACAAAACTGGACATCAAACCTCTTGACATCAATGACAACAAAACTTGCTCAAATTTCCAACAATCTCCCCCTTTGTCATTGATGGCAACCCTTTTTCTTTAAACATTCATTTTACCTTTTTTAGTTCTGCTCCCCCTAAGAAACTGCTCCCCTGATTGAATGCTCTCCCCCTAACTCAAATCTCTCCCCCTTTGACATCAATGGCAAAGGGACTCCTTTGGGGCTAAATATAAGACTCTTAGCTCAGCCCCCTCCCCACCTCCTCTCCTTGAGGTGGTTAATTTTGGGGTGGGAGTATCTCTACTCCCAGCATACAATGCTCTTTTTCTTTGTCCACCTTCTTCCTCAACTGATCCTTCTGATTCTTTTGAGTATCCCTGTTCTTGCTTGTCTCTGGAAATTCTATTCTACACCACTTAGCCATATGCCCAACATTATTGCACTTATAACACTTAATGTTGTGGTTCCTTGAAGGTGCAAATATCTTGAAGTTCCTCCTGGTGAAGCCATATCCATTCCTATCATGAACCCTGCAATGAATTGCTTTATGACCAAACTGATTACAAGAGTAGCAATACCCTTGAAAGAGATACCCATTTCTGAAATTTCTCTTGGTGAAACCATATCCCTACTTTTCATGTGTCCTGCATTGCATAGCCTTGTGACCAAACCTGTGACATGAGAAGCAACATCCTTTGAAGAAATATTTCCTTTGACCCATTGGTCTCTTAGTCCTTTCTTCCCTATGATGTTCTTTGTTCCTCATTTGTGCATTGTTTCCTTCCTTGGTGAACCTTCTATTTTTCAACTTATCCTCATAAGTCTCACTTTCTCCTTCACTCTCTTCTTCTGAAGCTTCTTCTTCTTTGGAGCTTGAGCTTGAATCCTCTCCTTGTTCTCTTTGTCCTTCTTCAAAACCAAGTCCTGTCTTGTTTGATGAAGATCTTTGTACACTGATAATCTTATCCAAGGTCTTTGAGATTTTCCCAAACCTGTGTAGCTTATCTTTAGACTCTTTCACTTCCTTTCTTAGTGAAGCTACTTCATGCTCTAATATTTCACATTCTAAGACTTTTACCTCTAACTTTTCTTTAAATCTCCTTGTCTTAGATATTGAGTTTGTCAGATCTTGTATAAGCTTTCCTTTCTCTTCATCACATTCTTGAAATTGAACCTTGAGTCTTGAATTCTGCTTTCTAACCTTTCTTAATTCCTTAAGAGCAGAAATAAGCTCACCTTCTAGATCAACTACTCCTTCATTTTTTGATTCTTCCTCTACCTTTTTGTCTTCAAGAGCATCTTCATACCTTTCAGATTTATCTTCAATAGAAGCACTTCCTTCTTCCTCTATTGCCAAGAAGAGAATTTCTTCTTCATTATCTGAGGATCTTCCATCACTATCACTTGAACTCTTGCCTATCTTATCTACATAAAAACTCTTCTTATACCTCTAGAAAAACTTCTTTTCATGCTTATTTTATCCATACCTATTTTTCTTTTGATACCTAGATTTTCTTACTTTCCTATTCTTATGATCCTGTTTCTCTTCACCACTACTACTTCCAACTTATAGATAGTTAGATGCATAGTGACCATATTTACCACAATTGAAACACTTAACTATTTTTGTACCTTTGTGCTTTCTTGAGTCCTTGTTCCTTCTACCATAGTTTACTTCTTCATCACTGGATGACTCATCACTTGAATCTGACTTCTTATCCTTTGTCTTCTTTGCTACTTTGAAGGTTGCTTCTTTCTTGGGGATAGGATCCTTTCCTATTCTCATCTCAAAAGTTGTGAGAGTTCCATGTAACTCATCCCTAGTCAAAGTTTCAATATCTCTTGTTTCTTCTATGGCTGAAACCTTTTCACTATACCTCATAGGGAGTGACCTTAAAACCTTTTGACAAACATCTGATTCTTCAAATTTAAACCCAAGTCCTTGCATGGAGTTAACAACTTCATCCACACGAAGTAAGTATGTAGCAATGTCTTCCTCATCCTTCATCTTCAAGTCTTCAAATGTTTTCTTGTGATTTTGCAATTTTGCCATCTTGACCTTTTTGTCTCCCTCATATGTTTTCTTCAAATTTTCCCAAATCTCTTTTGTTGATGTGCAATGCATAACTTTTACAAACTCTGCTTCACGTAAACCACTTAATATTGCATTCATTGCCTTTGAATTATGTAGGTGTAAGAGCTTACCATATTTATCTATAGGAGGAGTAGCTGGAGGTGTGTACCCATCCTCAACTGCTTGCCATGTCTCAATTCCTTGTGCCATTAGGTAAATCTTCATTCTTACACTCCAAAATGCATAATT
Source organism: Wollemia nobilis (assembly GCA_028583015.1). Lineage (NCBI taxonomy): Eukaryota > Viridiplantae > Streptophyta > Pinopsida > Araucariales > Araucariaceae > Wollemia > Wollemia nobilis. Next base: position 369,485 of record JAQPPZ010001094.1, read on the forward strand.
GTTCCCATCAAACAATGGTGCCTTATTTGTTGAAGATCCACTCTGAGATGCCATATGTGTTCCTGTATACTTTTCCTTCAAGTTGTTAAACTCTTTCGAAGGAACCCACTCTGATACCAATTGAAGAACACAAGCTTATACTGAGAGGGGGGTGAACAGTATAAGACCAAATTTTACTTTTCTTTCCCAATATTATCCAATATAATCAATGGCAATATCAATAAAAGTAATCAAAGCAATGCATAAATCATCACACACAATAGAGACACCAATTTAACGTGGTTCACCCAATGTGGGCTACTCCACAGAGAAAATATTTCACTAAAATTTTCTCAAAAAATCTCTTGGGAATCACTTCCCTATTACAATGTTTATGGACCTCTATCCAAAGGAGACACCAATCCCCTAATGCTCTGATTTGTGGATCTCTCTCCATAGGAGAACTCTTTCCCCTTTTCTCTAGTTCATGGAACTTGATCCAAGAGACCTCTATCTCCTCAACTAGTTTGTGGATCTCTCTCCATAGAAGAACTCTATCTTCCCAGCTAGTTCATGGATCACACTCCATAGGAGAACTCTTTCCCCTTGCTTGGTTTTTGGAATTCTATCCACAAGAAAATTCTTTCTCCTCTGCTCTAGTTGGTGCTCTTCTAGAAGACTTCTACCCCCACTACACTGGCTTGTGGATATCTCTCCATAGAAGACCTTTATCCTCACTCAGAATACCTCTATCCTCACTACCTTAGCTAATGGATCTCTATCCACTAGAGACTATTGTCCTCTACTCTATCACCTCCAAATCTTATTCTCAACTCTGCTCAATATCTATCTCAAATCTACACTAAACACTATCCTCGATCTAGTACAAATTTACTCTAACTCTATCTCAGGTCTAGCACAAATATACTCTCAAATATGCACCAAAATCTATCCTCAAATCTATCCTCAAGCCTTAACACAAATCTTGATCAAATCACCAATCAAATCTGCTTAGATCTACCCCAAGCCTTAACACAAATCTTGAACAAATCAAACCTACTCTTAATGTTATCTCAAGTCTTCACCAAGACTTGCTCAAATATACCTTCTCACAACTCCTCAACAATCTTACAACTTCCTAAATATACCTACAAGTCTTCACCAAGACTTACCTCAAATCTACCTACAAGTCTTCACCAAGACTTACCTCAAATCTACCTTCAAGTCCTCTCAAGAACTTGCTCAATATTCTCTCAAGTCTTCACAAAGACTTACCTCAAATCTACCTTTAATTTCTCTCAAGCTTACTCAAATATACTTCTCTCAAACTTGCTCAATCTGCTCTCAATACAAGCTCAAAATAACTCACAAAACATGATCAATCAATCTCAAATATTGCACATAATGCTATCAAATGCTTTATCTAATATTCAAGGTAATTCCTTTAACTTGAAATAGTTTAGACATATTCCATTCAGAATTCATTTAACCTCTAGAACATATAGAGAATGATGTACTCTATCAAAAACTCAATATGTTCTACTCAATCATTAAGTCTATCGCTTTCACAAATCTGGTTTCTAATGTTTGCACATTCACTTTCAATATCACTCAAATCCAATGCTCAAGAATTTCACTCAATCATCCAATCAATGAAACACAACTTGCTCACAAACCCTAAACAAGTGTTTTCAAACTTCTTCAAACAAAAAGCACAATGTGGGTCTCAAACCCTAACTCAAATATTTCTCAATCTCTATCTCAAATCAAATCATCCATCAACAAGATGCACTTAAACTTGCTCACACATTTCCAACAATACTCATCAATCCTTTTCACTCCACCTTATATTTCATACATTCATTTCAAACACTCTAAACAAAAGATAGTGTGCCCATACCTTTTTGCTTTGATGGAGATATATCTTCAAAACCTGTTTTACTCACAACAAAACCTCTTTGCCAATTTCTAGGTTAGATAGCAATAGTCTATCTCAAAATCTCCACACAAATATTCTCCTCAATAATTATTTCACCATTCAAGAAATACAATAAAATATCAAGTCTCAAATACACCTTATTATCTCCAATACTCTCAAAATAACATTCAACACATAAAAACAAAGTTCCTTTGTTAACACCTTATAATCTCCAATCCTCTCAAAATAATATTCAACACATAAAAATAAAGTTCCTTTGTTAACACCTTATAATCTCCAATACTCTCAAAATAATATTCAACACATAAAAATAAAGTTCCTTTGTTAACACCTTATAATCTCCAATCCTCTCAAAATAATATTCAACACATAAAAATAAAGTTCCTTTGTTAACACCTTATAATCTCCAATATTTATATTTTCAAAGCACCAAAATAAAATATTATTTTAACAACCCTTATGACTCCCTATACACTTCACACATGCCTTTTAATTTTCACGTGGCCTCAAAAACCTTTCCGCATTCAAAAACTTTAGCAAATTAATTTAAATGTTGCATACCTTAATAATGGCCCACGTCACCAAAATATTGCGCACGACTTCGACTGCGCCCAAACTCGAACCCACGACCAAAGCCACCGCAGTGCCTTAGCCCAAGGCTAAGCTATCACTTGGGCTACACGCCCACACGTGAATGATAATGTCCTTGCACCTATACACTATCTGCTTCCCATGAATTTTGGCAAAAATAAAAAACCTCTCTTCCTTTGCAAAAACGAATCGCGTGGGATTCGAAACCATGACCTTCTCCTTACAAGCATCTTAGCCAGCCTTCGACCACCGTCTGCACTACCCAACACCTTGGGATTATCCTGTTGCACCACCCGAATACAAGTCTACCTCCTTTTATTAAAACCTCACGAATATCTTTTTCTTTTCAACAATGCAGCGCACGAATATTATAGTCACTTTGGCATTCGAATAGCATTGTAATTTGGAAATGAAAATCATTTCCTATTTATACTTTATCCTTTGCATTAAACACGTCGGCCCTTTTGAATTTTGAATTTTGAATTCGAATTTAAACTTTAAACCTTGGCGCTATTTAATTATTTAAATTAAAATTTTAACCTTAGGTTAAAATATTTTAATTTAAATAAATTAAATTAAAACCTTTATAATCTGCTCAATGGGTCTTGTCGGAGATATATATTTTTTAATGATTCCTTGGACCTCGTTATTTTTCACCTCTTCCTTTTGCCCAAATATTATAATATTAAATATTATAATATTATTATTTCTTTTTAAACTTGCTTCTCTTTCCTTGGGTCTTCTACCTTTTAGGCCTCTTTAGGCATATAATATTTAAAATAAATATTATATCCTTTTTCTTTTAACCACTTCCTTGCCTTTTGGAAAAACAACCTTATGACATCAATGATGACAAAACTGGACATCAAACCTCTTGACATCAATGACAACAAAACTTGCTCAAATTTCCAACACCTTGGGCAACCCTAGGGCTTAACCGTGGTTCTCACCACTCAAATAAGAGTAAATGATACAACGGTTATAAAGAAGCGGTTACATTTCTTGATTCTCAATTGCTTCTTGGCTTCTTAAGGAAGCCTTTGAATCTAATTGGAAATTCTATTTAATAACATCATGCCCTCATTGAAACCTCTCTTAATATTTATGCAATGAAGTGCTATCAAATTGGGAGATCAAAGTCCAATTTTCAAGTGTCGAATTGCTACTAGATTGGAGATCAAAATTCTTCAAGAGTTCAAAGTAATAAAGTGCTACCAAAATTCATCTATGGAGCTTAAAGCATGTCAATGCATCATCTTAAAGGTTGAATTTTGAATTCACACTTCTTGAACCATTAAATTTCCTTGCTTCGGTGTTCAAATCCTACCATTAAGTCATTCTTCATGAGCACACCTTTGAACATTTTTTTTTATGGATCAACCCGACATCGCTTTGCATTGAATATAAGGAATTTGCTCACTATTCAACGCTATCTCACCTTGATATGACCCATAGGTGCAACCATCTCACCCTAATATGGTCATCAATCCAGACAATTTTGATTAGATATGGCCTCATGGGCAGTGATCCTTTTCCTATTTTCTTGTTTCATTAGTTTTAACAATATTTTAATTACTTTATAGCATAGTTTAATTTCAATTTTTATGCATATGTTTATCATATTTCAGCTTTCTTTATCATTTTATTTGTCATTACTATGGGCCTCATCTTGAGAGGCTCTTCATATGCTATTAATACCTTTTAAGTTTCTTTATGTGTAGATTATAGGTCTTCATATGGAGCAAATGACATCAAAGATTCATCCCTTACCATCCTACATGATGATAGTCATAAGAAACCTATCTTAATAATTTTGTGAGGGTGCAAGAAAGATCTTGTGAAATACATACAAAATGGATAATTATATTTTATTGTATCAATATTGGTAGCGATCCCTAAGAGGGATTTTCTTGTAATCTCCTTGGAAATAACAAAAGCATTATTAATAAAAGGGCACCATCCAATCATTTATTTATATTTTTTTTTTCTTGTATGGTTACATCTATATTAGCTACATTTCAATCTTGCGTTTTATTTTATGGATGTATGGTCTTTTTAGCATGCTTCAATGGTGATCATTATGGGAATTTATCCATTTTTTGAAAATTAATTGTTAATTACTTCTTTTCTTGGTGTTTGTGAATTGCAGGTGCCACCATCCCTAATAGAGATGGTCAATAGGTGCGACTGTCTCACCCCAAGATGGGTAAAAGGTGCCACCATCCCTCCCTAATATGATCTTAGAGCAGTAGTTAAAAAACGTAGAAACAACATCTACAACAGACTTAGGCTATACCTTTGAGTGATTATGTCCTCATTTTCCTACTTTCTAGTAAAGAAATTTAAAAAATTTAGGCTTAAGTAGGGAAATTATGAAAAATATTTCATTTTTAAAATTCTTTGTCTATGACCATCCCTGGGTCAGACGGCCCCTGTTTGTGGCCATACATATCCTATAAGGCCCTTATTTCTTATTGTCCCTATGTCAGACGACCTCTATTGCAAACCATCCTTCATAGAGATGACATCTATTTTACTTGTTATCTATCTAAAGGCTAATATCATCTTAGGGTTCTACATTTTTAGGTTTCTGAATATAAAATGTTTATTACTTAGAAATCTAAATTTTAAAACATCATTTCATGCATTAGTGAAAGAACATCGAATGCTCTATGATTTTAATTTATATTGCATGAAATAAAAATAATCCCACACACCAAGTATCACATTAAACATTAATGAGTTGGACTTCATCACCAACCATTAATCGAGACCATTGATAGTGGGCTTCATCTCCATCCACTGGCTCACACTCTAGCAACCTAGTTGGCCAATGTGAGAGGTTTTTTGTATTTCAACACTAGAAGATCCCCTCCTACTAGGTGCACCCAAAGTAGAAAGGATTAGTAGTGCCTTTTTACCACAAGGTGAAATAATAAGTTAAATACAACTATCATTTTTGTCCAAGGTATTCCCAAGTGTTGGAGCGAACTCCTTGTTGGGCTAGTAGCAGGACTTATATAGCATGACCTCCTCCGAGGGGTTAATTTTGATTCCTTAGGTTACCTTGATCCATTATCCATTAAGAATCCATTATTTTTTCATTTGGGTTACATTCTTTGATAGGGGTATGCTCAAACTACCTATCATTAGCTTTCTATTTTGTTTACTCCTTTAGCTTCATAGGATTAGGGAGATTCATCATCATAACACACAAAATAACCTAAGAATTCATAAATAATATTTGAAAGAGATAATAATATTGTATACTTTATTTGTTTCCTCTCTATTTAAATAATCAAGATAATGGTAACCATGCATAGCTAGGCTCAGTCACGATCCAACGATGCAAAGAATGTACAAGGAGGTGCAGAACACCTCTAATTTAGTCCAAAGGATATGATTATTCTACCATGGTGTTGTGCAAAACATTGGTTAATCTATGGTTCAATTTATTGCCTCCATTTAATTTGTCAACCCGAGATAGCTCGAAAACTTGTGAGTGTCATGCATAGTATATGCCTACAGTGTGGGGAATTAATCCTCTGTACCTATTTAGTTCAATGGGGGTGTTGTTTGTGTATTATCATTTCAGCCAAACCAAATAAAGTAAGTGCAAAAAAATAAACTATAAACTAAAACTAAAATTAAAATGTTGAAATAAAAGTACAGAAAAATAAACACACATCTAAATTAAAATAAAGCTGTAAATAAAACATGAAATATAACTAATGAAAATAAATAACATAAATTAAAATGGAGAGGACTACTGCAGGGAGTGGGCCCGGGATCCCACAGATAGTTTTCCCGACTAATCACATGAATATTGCTTCAAGAAAAATAAAATTTTTTACAACTCTTAATAAATTATACAGAAAATAAATAAAGTAATTATTTGTGTATTTTATTCCTCTGATCCTTTGATCCAACCTCTGTATTTTTCTAACCCATGTTCTTATAGAACGCAGACGGATCTTGTTACAATAATAAAATGGTCTCCTTTAATCATGTAACGCAATTTGTTACAATACGTTTGTACACAGATATTATTCTCCCTATTTACAAGTATGTTCGTTCACCAAAGGAATAAATATAATAATCCTTAGGTGTACATAAATACTAATCATAGAATAATAGATATTATTTTCCTATTTACAAGCATGTTTGTTCACCAAAGGAATCAATATTAATCCTTAGGTGTACGTAACAACTAATCCTAGAATAATGCATCCTAAAATAATGCCTTTAAAAAGCTTACATAGTCAAAATAGAATAAAAGTGTTTTATTCTATTTTAATCACAAAAATCTAATATGCATAAGAATACGAATTATTTCTCCTCCATATTTTGTGCAACAACCTCCTTCAAAAGTGCATGGTCAATTGGTCAACCGATCAACATTGACTTGGTCAATCGGTCAACATTGACTTGGTCAACCGACCAATCATCAATAGGAGTCGGGTGCCAGAAAATAGGTTCGGGAGCAGGCACCAAAAATAGTCGAGAAGCAGGCACCTGAAAAAGCATTTGCTTCCTAGGAAGTAGGTGCTAGAAATATCTGGGAAGTAGGCACCAAAAAATAGTCGAGAAGAAGGCACCAAAAATAGACGAGAATCAGGTGCCAAAAATGGTCGGGAAGCAGGCACCACCAATAGTTAGAAAGCAGGTCCCACCAACATTCAATAATTAGGCACCGCCAGCAGTCATGATTCAAGCACCTACCTTCACTATTTATATAGCTTTTGCATATAATTGATAGAAAATGAAGTATTATGCTTGATTAGTGTTTTTAGTGGAAAGTGTGTGTAAATACAGGTTTTTGCTACTAATATGGTGTTTTGATTCTACATCCCATTTGGGCATGGGCACCTGAAAAATCATTTGCTTCCTAGGAAGTAGGTGCTAGAAATATCTGGGAAGTAGGCACCAAAAAATAGTCGAGAAGAAGGCACCAAAAATAGACGAGAATCAGGTGCCAAAAATGGTCGGGAAGCAGGCACCACCAATAGTTAGAAAGCAGGTCCCACCAACATTCAATAATTAGGCACCGCCAACAGTCATGAGTCAAGCACCTACCTTCACTATTTATCGTTGTTCTTTTCAAGATGTCTTCATGTATTGCCATGCCCAAATGGGATGTAGAATCAAAACACCATATTAGTAGCAAAAACCTGTATTTACACACACTTTCCACTAAAAACACTAATCAAGCATAATACTTCATTTTCTATCAATTATATGCAAAAGCTATATAAAAATACATTTCAAATGCTAATTTAAACTAATAATGATGTTATTAAAAGTGTATATAAAATGAGTATTTCTGGTGCTCATCACATGGTAACCTGTTCTACGATGTAATGATGATATCATATACAAGGAATTTGACCTCTAGGATGTCTATATTCAAGACACATATATACGTCCTCTTTACGGTCAAGAAGCTGAGATTCTTGGTCAAAGTCAATCCCACGCTACCACTAGATGCAAAACACCCTCTAAGGGGCCTAATAGGGGAATGTCATAGATTTAAAGCTTGATTTTATCTAATCACCCATCCAAGCATAAGTGAGATGATATATCATCGCATACCCTATATGGGCAAGCTAATCCACTCGAACATCTATGGATGAGCTAGAAATACACTCATTTAGATAGGTATGACCCTTCTCATCCTAACAAAGGATCCTCATTTGCTCACATATGTTTTGAGGATGAAGAAGGGGAAGACCTAAATCCTCCTATTTTTCACTATGGAGGGAATTCCATGCAAGCACGATGTGCCTCTATGCTATCTCAATATGAAGATCTCACATTCAAACTTGAACATCAGGTCAATGTGGCTTCCCTCAATCATGGGAAGTGGGTAGCAAACCCTATTGATCCTATAGAGAAAATTAAGTCCCTTCGCATAAACATTAGGGCTCATCGATCTTATATGATCAATCAGATCAATCAAATACCTAGGCCAGACATCAGTAGACAAGGGAAACAAAATCAACCATGATCGAGTAGGTTGCAAGCAGACCAAGAGCATCTAAAGTAGGACTAATTAGAGCAACAAAGGGTGCACCAACGTTGCATCAACAATAATTGCACAAAGAAAATTTATAAATAAAAACACATGAGGAGGTTCATACACCTAGTACTTATCGATAACAAACCCCTTAGAGGTGCATTTTTCAACATCACGACCGATCTCCTAGGCCAAAATAGAGTCATCCTCCTCGTGTGCCCATCCAGCACCATAGGTCTCAACAACATCAACTACTAGACTACCAACTAGATCATAAAATCTATGAGGATTTAGATTCAAAATATTAAGATTGGGGGTACCCTAAGTCAATTTATGAAGACATAGTTTAACCACCCAACCCCCTGGGTATCTTCTACATCCTCCTCAAGGGCAAAGGAGAAGAGATGAGATCATCTCTACTAAATATTACAAGGTGCTCACTAAGTGCATTCAATCACTAGAAAAATAAGACTTAGGAATGGGTCACAAGAAAGCCACTTTGAGTCAATTGTTCAATAAACCACTTCACCCTTTTGTCCCATGTTCCTTATATCTGAAATATTTTAAAATACCCAAATTAGATAAGTTTGAAGGGGATGAGGATGCACAGGAGCATGCCACCAGTTTCATGAACCTGTGCTTTCAAATCCAATATGATGATACGTTATTACTCAAAATATTCTTGATAACCTTCTCGGGCCCAGTCCTAAAGTGGTTCAATCATCTATCGAAGACAACATTCATAGATTTGAGAAGCTAGAAATTGCCTTCTTTGAACACTTTTCATTTGGTGTAAGAAATAAGGCTAACCTCACTAACTTGTCTAATCATAGATAATTCAATGATGTGCTAGTCATGGACTACAACAATAGATGGAGGAAGGTAATGTTAAAATTAACTTTCACCCTACCCATAATGGAGTTGACTCAGATGTTTATGATAAGTTACTCGAATAAATCTTGCTCCTTCTACAATTTCAACAATATCAAACATTCGAGGAGACCTTGATGCAAGCCAAGGTCATAGAGGACATCAAAGTCCAAGAGTGGGATATCAAACTCCAAAAACATAAATGGAACAAAAATTCTAAAGGGAACAATACACAACAAAGACCGACTTCGATCAACCAAGTTGTCCTCAGTGTTCCTAAGCCTGAGAAACAAGTAGCATTGCAACAACCTAATTACCAAGCTCAACCCACTACCACACAATACCATAATAAGCCTTAGTGAAATTAGATGTAAGATTGACCACACTGTTCACCTTGTACTTATACACCATTACTAGAATCCTTGGCATCATTATTCGACTGATTATGCAAGGCTAAGGTCATTACCTTACCTGAGGTTCACCCTATTGACCCGAACTACCTAAAGTATAAGGGGCATAGGGAAGACTTGTACTGTGTATATCATTGATAGAATGGGCATGATATCCAAGCCTGTTATGCATTCAAAACATGGTACAAGATATGTTGGACAAAAATCGATTACAAATTGATAACCCTCTTATCCTAGATAACCAATATATGGGAATTTTCAAATATTTCTTGCCTACCCATGAGATCAAGGATGATTAGATTAAATAAGAAAATGAAATCCATACGGTCCCACCCGATCAAGGATTCGCATGAATGGTCAATATAGTGATAAGGAATCATAGATATGAGAAAGTTGCACCACCTGTAGCTTTCATCAATATTCCATCAACATCACAACCTATGCCATCCCAAAACCCTGCTTAAGGTCCACCACCTCAACCAGTGGTAACAATTCTAAGTAGGCTTACTCAAAGCCTATGTATAACATCAACCAAGATGTCCATCTATGAGCTAATCCAACAATGTCCAAGATATCATGAAGCTCTGATGGAAATATTGATCCAAATTTTTTAAAGTTGTTGCAGCTAGGGTGGTCCCTTAGGGATACACAAGCCCACCCACATTCTTATTTGTATCAAGGATGAGCCAGAAGACACCAATTGTTCATTGAACTAGGGTTTTGAAACTCTATTATTTGTAATATTTGTATCAAAAAGTATTTGTAACCCTCAAATTGGGGCACATTCATTGTACAACTTGGATATATGCCTATATTAATAAAAATATTATTCATTTTGTGCATTGCATTGTGTTACTATGGTTTTTGTGCTTTATTTATGTATTGATGTTGTTCATTTTTGGTTTATAGGTATTTCATGAAAGATTGTGATGTTCAGTGGACCTATATCATACCATGGGGGATAATTTTGGTGACATAGAGGACTTGACCTATAGGATTTTTAAGTGTCATATGATATTGAGGACCTTAGACTTTATGGATTGAAGCATAGGAAAGGGGTAAACGATACTAGATTCCTTGACCAGAGTTGTTGAAGAGAAATAATACCCAGATAAAAAAATCTAAAAAATATTAATTATAGAATCAAAGGAAAAAATAGATAATAACATATTACACAAGAATTTATCCTAGGAAAGCCTTTGTGGAAAAACCTAGCAAGAATATCTCCTTATTATATAAACTTGACTATATCCAATACAATAATATCCTTTTGCTCGCTTTTTGCTTGCGATTACATTTCTTGCAAATTCATTACCAAATCCTCATGCAAGTGTTGCTTTATATACCAACAACACAAGAAGGGTTTTTACAATACCATGGGCACAAAACTTTAGGCCGTAATTACATTAACTCAAAAACATCCATATGGGTCTAAAAATAGCTTAATTCCCCCCAAAAATATTTAGAGTGTAAAGTTATTTTAGAGTTAACCCTTCTTGAATAACATGGAAAATATTCAACATAATTCAAACATTCTCCCACTTGTTGACTACTTTCCATAGGGACTAATAACTACCATTGTCAAATTTCAAGGGCACCCATACCCATAGATCTTCTACACCAAGAAATTTTTTGAGTAAGAACAATCTTTGTTAACGAATCAACAATATTCTTCTTTGTATCAGCTTTCTCCAACATCACTCAATTCCTTCAACCATATCTCTCACAAAATGGTACTTGATATCAATATGTTTTGATTGATCATGAAAACCAAGATTTTTTTCTTAATATATTACACTCTAATTGTCACTGCAAATTCTCACAACCTTTTTCTTAATGCCAACTATTGAACATAGTCTCTATAGCCACACTACTTCTTTACAGGTATGAGTTGCTATAATGTACTCTAATTTAGTAGTGGATTTCATCCAACTTACTATCCCTCCAAACATTCTAAACATATAAGCACTCATAGATCTTATCTTATCAATATCTTCGGCCTAGTCAACATCCACAAACCCTTGTATATTTACAATATTATTACCTCTAGATTTTCCTTAGTAACATATAGCATAATTTGTAGTTCCACATAAGTATCTGAAGATCCTCTTCATAGCAGTCTAATGTTCCTTTCTTGGATTAGACATATATCTACTAACTACTCCCACTACATGTGAAATAGTAGGTCTAGTAGAAACCACTGCACACATCATACTACTCACAACACTAGCATAAGGAACATGATGCATTTCTTCAATTTCCTCATCTATTTTAGGATACTGTTTAGCAAATAACTTTTGACCAATCGGATATGGAGTGCATACTAGTTTACAATCATGCATCCTAAATATTTTTAGTATCAAATCAACATATTTCCGTTGACTTAACCACAACTTTCCATTTGCATGATCCCTTATTATTTCCATACCCAAAATAAATTCTGCAACACCCAAATCCTTCATGTCAAATTTAGAAGATAACTAAGATTTTAGTAACTTTATCATCTCATTATTGTTACTAATTAACTACTGTAGACAACTAAAATACATAATATTTAGAATACTACCTATATGGACACATTTTTAGGCCACATGACCCACATTGGGCAACCCTAGGGCTTAACCGTGGTTCTCATCACTCAAATAAAAGTAAATTTTTCTTTGCAGTAGAGATGGTCTCACCCTAAGACGATCCCTAACTGTGATCGTCTCACCCCGATATGGCCCACAGTCAAAACCATCTCACTCTGATATGATCATGCCTAAAGTAATGAGACCTCAAATCATAAGCAATGATCCAAGAAGTTATAATTGCCAACCATTGGAAACGATGCAATGATTATCAAGAAGCAGTTACATTTCTTGATTCTCAATTGCTTCTTGGCTTCTCAAGGAAGCCTTTGACTCCAATTGGAAATTTTATTTAATAATATCTTGCTCTCATTGAAACCTCTCTCAATATTTATTCAATGAAGTGCTACCAAAATTCATCCATGGAGCTTCAAAGCATGTCAATGCATCATATTAAAGGTTGAAGGTTGAATTTACACTTCTTGCACCATCAAATGTCCTTTCTTTGGTGTTCAAATCTTACCATTAAGTCATTCTTCACAAGCACACCTTTGAACATTTATTTTATGGATCAACCCGACATCGCTTTGCATCGAACACAAGGAATTTTCTCACTATTCAGTGGTCATATCACCCTGAGATGACCCATAGGTGCAACCGTCTCACCCTAATATGGTCATCAATCCAGATCATTATGATCATATACGGCCTCACGAGTAGTGATCATTTTTCTATTTTCTTTCTTTCATTAGTTTTAGCAACATTTTAATTACTTTCTAGCATAGTTTAATTCTAATTTTTATGCATATGTTTACCATATTTTAGCTTTATTTATCATTTTATTTGTCATTACTATGGGCCTTATATTGATAGGCTCTTCATATGCTATTAATACCTTTTAAGTTTCTTTGTGTGTAGATTACAGGTCTTCATATGGAGAAAATAACATCAAATATTCATCCCTTACCATCCTACATGATGATAGTCATGAGAAACCTGTCTTAATCAGTTTATGAGGATGCAAAAAAGATCTTGTGAAATACATCCAAAATGGCTATAATTGTATTTTATTGTATCAATATTGGTAGCAATCCCTAAGATGGATTTTCTTGTAATCTCCTTGGAAATAACAAAAGCATTATTAATAAAAGGGCACCATACAATCATTTATTTATATTGTCCTTTTCTTGTATGGTTACATCTATATTAGCTACATTCCAATATTACATTTTTATTTTATGGATGTATGGTCTTTTTAGCATGCTTCAATGGCAATCATGATGGGAATTTATACATTTTTTGCAAATAAATTGCTAATTACTATTTTTCTTGGTATTTGTGAATTGTAGGTGCTGCCATCCCTAATAGAGATGGTCAATAGGTGTAACTGTCTCACCCCAAGATGGCCAGTAAGTACCACCATCCCTCATCGAGATGAACTTAGAGAAGTAGTTAAAAAACATAGAAACAACATCTACAACAGACTTAAGCTATACCTGTGAGTGATTCTGTCCTTATTTTCCTACTTTCTAGTAAAGAAATTTAAAATTTTTAGGCTTAAGTAGGGAATTTATGGAAAATATTTCATTTTTAAAAATCTTTGTCTATGACCATCCCTAGGTCAGATGGCCCCTATCTATGGCCAACCCTGTCCTAGAAGACCCCTATTTCTGATTGTCCCTATGTCAGATGGCCTCTGCTGCAAACCATCCTTTATAGAGATGACCTCTATTTTGCTTTCTACATATCTAAAGGCTGATATCATATTAGGGTTCTGCATTTTTAGGTTTTTGAATATAAAATATTTATTACTTAGAAATCTGAATTTTAAAACATCATTTCATGCATTAGTGAAAGAACATCGAATGCTCTATGATTTTACTTTCTCTTGCATGAAATAAAAATAACCCCACACACCAAGTATCACATTAAATATTAATAAGTTGGACTTCATCACCAACCATAAATCGAGACCAGTGATAATGGGCTTCATCTCCATCCACTAGCTCACAATCTAGCAACCTAGTTGGCCAATGCGAGTGGCTTTCTGGATTTCATCACCAAAAGATCCCCTACTATTGGATGCACCTGAAGTAGAAAGTATTAGTAGTGCCCTTTTACCATAGGGTGGAATAATCAGTGGAATGTAGCTATTACTTTTATCCAAGGCACGTGCAATGCTGAAGTGAACTCCTTATTGGGCTAGTAGTAGGACTTAGATAGCACGACCTCCTTCAAGGGGTTAATTTTTATTCCTTAGGTTACCTTGATCCATTATCCATTAGGAATCCATTATTTTTTAATTTGGGTTACATTATTTGATGAGTGTGCTCAAACTACCTATCATTAATTTTCTATTTTGTTTACCCCTTTAGCTTCATAGGATTAGGGGATTCAACATCATAACACACAAAACAACCTAGGAATTCACAAATAAAATTTGAAAGAGATAATAATATTGTATACTTTGTTTGTTTCCTCTCTATTTAAATAATCAAGATAATGGTAACCACGCATAGCCAAGCTCAATCACGAGCCAACGATGCGATGAATGTACAAGAAGGTGCAAAATGCCTCTAATTTTGTCCAAAGGATATGATTATTCTACCATGGCATCCTAGTCTACGATGTAATGTAGATATCATATACAAGGAATTTGACCTCTAGGATGTCTCTATTTAGGACACATATATGCATCCTCCTTACGATCAAGAAGCTGAGTTTCTTGGTCAAAGCCAATCCCACGCTACCACTACACGTAACCCCCCCTCTAAGGGGCCCAATAGGGACTATCATAGATTTAAATCTTGATTTAGTCTAATCACCCATCCAAGTATGATTGATATGACATATCATCGCATACCCTAGATGGGCAAGCTACTCCGCTCGATCATACATGGATGAGCCAAAAATACGCTCATTTAGATAGGTATGATCCTTCTCATCCTAAAAAAGGATCCTCATCTCCTCATATAAGTTGTGAGGATGAAGAAGAGGAAGACCTAAATCCTCCTAGTTTTCCCTATGGAGGGACTTCCATGCAAGCACAATGTGCCTCTATGCTATCCTAATATGAATATCTCACATTCAAACCTAAAAATTAGGTCAATACAGTTTTCCTCGATAGTGGGAAGTGGGTAGTGAACCCTGTTGAGCCTATAGAGCAAACTAAGTCCCTCTGCATAAACATGAGGGCTCATCGACCTTATACGATATATCAGATCATTGAAATACCTAGGCCATATATGAGCAAACAAGGAGAACTAAACTAACTAGGGTCAAGTAGGTTGTAAGTAGACCAAGAGTTCCTAGAGTAATTAGAGCAAAAAAGGGTGCACCAATGAAGGTTGCATCAACAATAATTGCACCAAGAACATTTACAATGAAAAATGCATGAGGAGGTTCATACACCTAGTACTTATCAATAACAAACCCCTTAGAGGTACATTTTTCAACATCACAATTGGTCTCCTAGGCCAAAATAGATTCATCCTCCTTGTGTGCCTGTCTAGTACCACAGGTCTCAACAACATCAACTGCTAGACCGCCAACTAGAGCATGAAATCTATGAGGACTTAGAGTTAAAATATCAAGATTGGGGGTATCCTAAGTCACTTTATGAAGATATTATTGATGACTATGATTAGCCACCCAAAACCCTTGGGTATCTTCCACCTCCTCCTCCTTAAGGGCAAAGGAGAAGAGATGAGATCATATCTGCTAAAGCTTACAAGGTGCTCACTAAGTGAATTCAATCACTAGAAAAATAATATTTAGAAATGGGTCACAAGAAACCCACTCTGAGTCAACTGTGCAATAAACCACTTCACCCTTCTATCCCATATCCCTTATATTTGAAATATTTTAAAATGCCCAAATTAGAGAATTTTGAAGGGGATGAGGATGCACAGGAGCATGTCGCTAGTTTCATGAACTTGTGCTTTCAAATCCAAGATGATGATGCGTTATTACTCAAAATATTCTAGATAATCCTCTCAAGCCCAGACCTAGAGTGGTTCAATCATGTACCAAAGCACAAAATTTATAGCTTTGAGAAGCTATAAAATGCCTTCTTAGAGCACTTTTCATTTTGTGTAAGAAAGAAGGCTACCCTGACTGACTTTTCTAATCTTAGAAAAATTTGACGATTATTGAGCAAGGTGCAGCAACAGTATTGTCATTGTTGTCAACACGGTCAGTTATATCTATTGATGCAGTGGACAGGAAGTTCAAAAGCCTTTCAGATGCAGAAGACAGGAGTTTAAAGGTTACTCAGAGTATGTACAGTGATTGTCCAAGAAAACCGAAGTGGCCCATATGCAAAAGATCAAAGAAAAAGACAAGTAAGAAAAGTGTCACGATATCGCGACATATACAACAGACAAGAAAAATTGTCGTGATTTCGTGACATATTGGAAGAGAGAGAAAAAAAGAAAAACTATCACGATTTCGTGACATGTTGGAAGAGAGAGAAAAGGCAGGATAAACTGTCGCGATTTCGCGACAAGTTCGAAGAGAGAGAAAGAGCAGGAAGAAGTGTCACGATTTCGTGACAAGTTCGAAGGAAAAAGAACAAGTAAGAAAAGTGTCACGATTTCACGACATATTGCAAGAAAGATAGTACAGAAGAAAAAGTGTCACGATTTCGCGACATATCGAAAGAGAAAAAGACAAGTAGAAAAAGTGTCGTGATTTCATGACATATTGCAAGGAAGTTTGTATGGATGAAAAAGTGTCACGATTTCGTGACATGTTGCACGAGAGAGAGTCCAAAAGAAAAAGTGTCGCGATATCGCGACATGTCGGGTTTTCGCGACCCGAAGGCAAGAGAAAGTGCTAAGGAGAAAAAGTGTCGTGATATCGCGACATGTCGCATTTTCGGGACCCAAAGGCAAGTAAAAGTGCTAAGGAGAAAAAGTGTCACGATATCACGACATGTCGGGTTTTCGTGACCTAAAGGCAAGAAAAAGCGCTAAGGAGAAAAAGTGTCACGATATCGCGACATGTCGCATTTTCGCGACCCAAAGGCAAGTAAAAGCGCTAAGGAGAAAAAGTGTCGCGATATCGCGACATGTCGCATTTTCACGACTAAAGGAGGAGAGAGAAAGTAAGAAGGCAGAAGTGTCGTGATTTCGCGACAAAAGTAAAGAAGGAGAGTATGGAAGAAAAAGTGTAGCAATATCGCTACATGTATTATCGCGGGCCAAAGCTAAGAGAAAGCATACGAAGGCAAAAGTGTCACGATATCGCGACATGTGTTTTCGCGACAACAACAACAGAAGAGTTACAGGGGTAGTTGAAGCCGACGAAGACTAATGTAAGTCGACGAAGATTAGGGTTTGCAATCGACAAAGACTAGGGTTTGCAGCCGACTAAGAGTAGGGTTTACAGCCGACTAAGATTAGAGTTTTCATCATGAAAAATATTGTTATAAAAGGAAGGTTGTTTGAAGAGTTGCTTGAGTTGCGAAGTGTGAAGTTTGAAGACAGTGCACAGAGTACGAATTTTGATCGTAGTGCACAGAGTACGAATTTTGATCGTAGTGCACAGAGTGCAAAGTTCAGAGACAGTGCACAGAGTACAAAGTTTGATCGTAGTACGTAGAGTGCAAAGTTGAGAGACAGTGCGCAGAGTGTGAAGTTCAATCGTAGTGCATAGAGTGCGAAGTTCAATCGTAGTACGCAGAGTGCAAAATTTGATCGTGTTGAATCGTGCTAAGTGTGAAATTCGTAAAGGAAGTAGAGTGCACAAAAGAAAGAAGATGATCGTTCGATTATGATGCAGCAGTTTGGGTGAAGTGATTTTGCAGAGAGAGCAGAGTGCGTAGAGATCGCAAAAGTGAAACAAACTAATCGGGGTGTGGTAAATGCAAAGGTATCTCTCTGATAATCTTCTAGATTCATAATTCAAGTTTAGGTTGTAGCTTGGCATTAGGGGTTGGTGCTCCTTCCAGTAGGTGCTTGTAAATCAGGGGTTGGTGCTCCTTTCTGTTGGTACAGATAAATCAAGGGTTGGTGCTCCTTCTAGTGGGTGCTGGTAAACTGTTTGTAAAAGTTGTTGCTTTGCAAAGGCTGGATTTGGATGGTAGTCCAAGCAGTTATTTTCTAAGGAGTAGCCACATTGGTGAACCTCGTTAAATCTTGTGTTGTGTAATGTTCTCTTGTTGTACTTGTTGTATTTGTTTATAAGTTTTAATTGTTGATGTTTTAAGAGCTGTTAATTCATGATTAAAGAGCTACACTGATTCACCCCCCCTCTTAGTGCCATTGTAAGACTAACAATTGGTATCAGAGCTAAGTCCCTGTACAAGCTTAACCAGCTAGGGTGATCTTGGAAATAACACAATGGCAGGAGGTGAAGGCTTCTCATCAAACAAAGCACCATTGTTTGACGAATATAATCACGTGTTCTGGAGGATCAGGATGCAGACATATCTCTATGCTTTGGGATACGACATCTGGGATTCAGTAGTTAGTGGATACACAGTTCCCACCACTCCTCCAAAAGAGGCTGACGAAAAGAAACTATTTAAGAGTAACTCAAAAGCAATGAATGCCATCTTGTGCGGATTAGCAGACAGTGAACTCGTAAAGGTCATGAACTGTAAATCGATAAAATAAATATGGGACAAACCAAGGAATATTCATGAAGGAGATGATAAGATCAAGGAGGCCAAGTTGCAGACACATCGAGCTCAGTTTGAAGCATTGAAGATGAATGACGATGAAAACATTGAGGCATACATGCTGAGAGTAAATGGAATCATCAATGTGATCAGAGGACTCGACGAGGATATCGATGACTCTACTATCATGAAAAAGGTATTAAGATCTCTTCCTCAGAGGTTTGATTCCAAAGTCTCAGCGATAGAAGAAGCTAAAAATCTAAATTATTTTAGTATAGATGAGATGTATGGTTCTTTGACTGCATATGAGATGAGGATAGGAAGATCTAAACCCACTGACAGAGAAGCGGCTTTCAAGGCCCTTAAAAATAAAAACATAAAACAAGAGTCCGAGGAAGAAGAAACATTAGATGAAATGGAAGCAAACTTTGTTAGAAAACTGAAAAAAGGAAAAGGAAAATACAAAGGGAAGCTACCATTTAAATGTTTCAACTGTGGAGGCATTGGGCATTTTGTGACTAAATGTCCACTTAAAGAGAAGAACAAAAATGATGAAGAATCCCACCAAGAAAGAAGTGATTGGAATATGAAAACGAATTTTAGAAAAGGCAACTTCAAAAAGAAAAGTTTCATCTCCAAGAATGTCAGTTCATCAAAAAATAGCTTTGGAGATGAGTCTGAAGAAGAAAGAGATGAAGCTCTTTTTATGGCATTTGAAGAAGTTAAATCAAAAAAGGAAGGAGTGACGTCTGAAGTTTGCGGTGAGAATCTCAAGGCTGAAGTAGATCTAGAAGGTGAGTTGATATATGCACTTGAAGAGTGGGAGATAGAAAAGAAAAAGAATAAGAAACTGTCAAGAAATCTTGAGAATGCAAATGGAATCATAACCAGCTTAAAAGTACAGATAGAAGAATCTAAGAAAATCTTCGAAGATCTCGAAGTGCTATTAACAATGAAAATAGATCATTGCGAGAAAGTTAGAAGAAGAGATTGTTGGTTTAAGAATGCAGCTAGAAGAGATGAATAAGAAAATCAGTTGTTATCACAAACGTGAAGAAAGTTCTATGAAGTTGGATAAGATCTTAAATGACCAAAGACTTGCAGGCATCAAATTTGGTCTAGGCTTCATCGAAGGAGAATCATCAAGTGGATCAAAGGCCAGAAATGCAGAATCCATAAAGAATGAAGCTAAGAAATAGGTTGATCAAGGAAAACCGTATCATGCAAGAGAAAGCATTAATGCCAGGCACGATGGGAGAATTGACAATGATGGATTCACCAAAGTCACACATCAAAGAAGAAGAAGACCTATGGCTCCTACAAAAACATGGCAAAGACCATCACCCAGGTTCAATTATCCTTTCTCTGGTTTCTATTTTAAATGCAATGGTTATGGGCATAAAATCTCAGATTGCAAATATAATGTAAGACCAAGGAATTTCATCCGTAGAAATGTTTTTTCTCCTCTGATGAATTATACAGTGGAATGTTATAACTGTCATAAGTTTGGGCACATTGCAAGAAACTGTAGAAATACATTTACATCAAATCAGTTTCAGGGAAGAAAATTTCAATCATACAGGATGAGTCAGAATAAAAAACTTCCTGAAAAACCTACTCAAACTACTGATAAGGGAAAGGCAAAACAAGAGCCCAAAACTACTATCAAAATAGTGTGGAAAGGAAAAAAGCAACTAAAGGAGGAAAAGGAATCTTTGATCGTACAAACTGCATTCAAAGCATAGAATAAATATGTACCATGGATACTTGACAGTGGATGTTCCAGTCATATGACAGGTGACAAACAAAAATTTGAGAAGCTACAAAAATATGAAGGAGGATCAGTAAAATTTGGAAATAATGATGGAGCCAAGATAGTCGACAAAGGCTCAGTTAAAATCAGTGATGGAAGGATCAATTCAGAAGAAGTCTTGTTTGTGGATGGGTTGAAACATAATTTATTAAGTGTAAGTCAAATTTGTGATAAAGGTCATGAAGTAGTCTTTATGAAGCAGGGTTGTGAAGTCAGAAAAACAAACAGTGAAAATTTGATAGCAACAAGATCAAGGACATCTGGTAATCTGTACACGCTCTCAGAAACTTCAAAGGGAACTTGTTTTATTAGACAAGAAGAAGAAAATTGGTTGTGACACAAGAGACTCGATCACATCAACTTTGATAATCTATTAAAGATCACCTCAAAAAGGGCAGTGAGAGATATTCCAACCATCAGCAAACCTGCAAATAGCATTTGTGCTTCATTCCAAAAGGGGAAGCAAACTAGAGTCACATTCAAAACCAAAGAATACAACACAAGCAAACCTCTGGAACTAATTCACACTGATCTATGTGGTTCCATGAGAACACAAAGCATAAATGGTGACAAATATTTTATGTTGTGCATTGATGATTATTCTAGAATGACATGGATATTTTTCTTGAAACATAAATCAAAAGCCTTTGATATGTTCAAGATTTTCAAAAACCAAGTTGAGAATGAAACAGAAAAGAGGATCAAATGTCTAAGATTAGACAGAGGAGGAGAATTCATTTCAGAGGAGTTTATAGAGTACTGCGAGAAGTTCAGAATTAAGAGACAGTTTTCAGCAGCCAGGACACCTCAGCAGAATGGAGTGGTAGAAAGAAAGAACAAGACAGTGCAAGAAATGGAACGGACTATGCTGGCTGAAAGCAGAGTAGCAGACAGATTTTGGAAAGTAGTCCACACTGTAGTGTATATCCAAAATAGGTACTGTTAGTCAAAAAGTGACTAACTACAGAAAAACAGTTGATGCACCTTTTTGCATATTTTCCAAGAAGACCGAAGTGGCCCACATGCTAAAGATCAAAGAAAAAGCAAAATACCGCAAGGAGGAAAAAGTGTCGCGATATCGCAACATGTTGCATTTTCGCGGATAAGAGCAACAAAAGGGAGCAAGGTGGAAAAAGTGTCATGATATCGCGACATGTTGCATTGTCGTGGCCAAAAGAGAAAAAGTGTCGCGATATCGTGACATGTTGCTTTGTCGCAGCCAAAAGGGCAAAAGTGTCGCGATATCGCGACATGTTGCATTGTCGCGGCCAAAAGAGAAAAAGTGTCACGATATCGCGACATGTTGCTTAGTCGCGGCCAAGAAGGAAAAAGTGTCGCGATATCGCGACATGTATTTTTGCGGTCCAAAGCAAAGAGAAAGAGCCAAGAGGAAAAAGTGTCGCGATATCGCGACATGTCTCATTTTCGCGGTTCATAGCGAGGAGAAAGAGCAAAGGGCAAAAAGTGTCACGATATCGTGACATGTTGCATTTTCGCGGCTAAGAGCAAGAGAAAGAGCAAAGGGCAAAAAGTGTCGCGATATCGCGACATGTTGCATTTTCGCGGCTAAGAGCAAGAGAAAGAGCAAGGAGGAAAAAGTGTCGCGATATCGTGACATGTTGCTTTTTCGCGGTCCAAAGCAAAGAGAAAGAGCCAAGAGGAAAAAGTGTCGCGATATCGCGACATGTTGCATTTTCGCGGCTGAAGAGCAAGAGAAAGAGCAAAGGGCAAAGAGTGTCGTGATATCGCGACATGTCTCATTTTCGTAGCTTTAAGCGATCGAAAAGCAAAGCAAGGAAAGAATGTCGCGATTTCGTGACATGTCTCATTTTTGCGGCTAGAAGCGGCAGAAGAGCAAAGCAAGGAAAGAATGTCGCGATTTCGTGACATGTCTCATTTTCGCGGCTGGAAGCGACCGAAAAGCAAAGCAAGGAAAGAATGTCGCGATTTCGTGACATGTCTCATTTTCGCGATGGGAGGCAGCAAAGGAGCAAAGGAAGAGACGAATGTCACGATTTCGTGACATGTCTCATTTTCGCGACGGGAAGCAGCAAAGGAGCAAAGGAAGAGACGAATGTCGCGATTTCGCGACATGTCTCATTTTCGCGGCTGGAAGCGACAGAAGAGCAAAGCAAGGAAAGAATGTCGTGATTTCGTGACATGTCTCATTTTCGCGGCGGGAGGCAGCAAAGGAGCAAAGGAAGAGATGAATGTCACGATTTCGTGACATGTCTCATTTTCACGGCTGGAGGCAACAAAGGAGCAAAGGAAGAGATGAATGTCACGATTTCGCGACATGTCTCATTTTCGCGGCTGGAAGCGGCAGAGGAGCAAAGCAGGAGACGGATGTCACGATTTCGTGACATGCCAGATGTAAAGGAATAAAGTATATTTTTGGCAACTGGGGACATGCACTGACATCAGGTGCTGATTTTTAAAGAATGGTCTGTTGATTATAACCTGGTAGGTCCGCTGGATGATTGCCAATCTATCCAATCTACGGGAAATTCGTTGTGTATTGTTAGAAACTATAGATTATTGCTTGTAAAATAAGTAAGATGTACTTAGGAAAAGATACTCTTTTAGGGTATATATAGGGGTGAGCAACTCCAAAAAAAGGGTCGGCTCTTGGACGTTTACAAGCTTGATGCGCATGTACTAGATTACAAGCAATAAAAGATTTCTTCCTCTGGCTTTCGAAACTTTTGTGTGCTTGTATGTATCTGGTGTTTTAACTTTTATTCACTCTGAGTTTAATAATGTATCTGTTCTGAAATCTGGACTATGCACGTATGAATCTTGTTTCTAGAGTTTAACATTAACAGATATTTACATGCTTTTTAGACAAACATCTAAAAGTCACACTCAGGAATTCATGTTTTCCATAAATAAGAGTTCTAGCTTTGTTGTTGTCTAAACTGCATCATCAATGTTTGTTGTTGTCTAATATGTACCATGAGAAAAGTTCTAGCTTAGGCTATATTTCCCTTATCTCTTGTTCCCATTTTCTCTAAAAAACTTCAAAGGAACCAGCCTTCTCTGGAGACTAGACAGATGATCTCAAGCAAGATCTGTCTATTCAATGTTGGCAAAGTCTAAGGTGCAACACTATTAACCGAAGGCAGATTTTGTTCCAACAGTTTTTGGCACGCCTGGTGGGACCAAGCAATCCCACAGTATTGTATAAGTTTTGGTGTTTTACCTTCAGAGCCTTTTGTTTGCAAAATCTCAAGAAAAAAATCACCTGGCGACTCCGTTGCATTTAGACCATAAAAGAAAGACCTTGTCTAGAAGCCTTCTGGTTATATAGCCATATGATAACCAGATCCCGAGCTAGAAACTCTGAAGAACCTATCGAGTTTTTTGAACTACATCTCGAAAGCCTAAAAGCACACCCTGTGCTAGTCGCACGATCAAATCCTCCCGGCACCATTAGCACCTCTTTACAACCCGTTGTAGGAGCATCTGCAAGCAATCCCATAGCGGTTGTAACTCCTTTAGCAATCATGGCAGCTGCCCCTACCCCAACGCATCTTGTATGGAATCAAACTGGCCCTTTGAACTTGGGAACACACCACCAAATTCCACAAGCTGCACTAAAAGCATTGCCGAGCTTCGACGAAACAGGAAAAACAATAGATGAACACTATTTGGATGTATCAGAGCTAGCATCTGTTTACAACATCACTGAGGAAGATGTAATGGTCAGATTGTTGATCATATCTTTGAAAGGAAAGATGCTCTATTGGTACAGAGCGCTTCCCGCTAGATCCATTACTTCTTGGGCAGCACTGGTCGGCCGTCTGGTCGATGAATTCAATATACATGCGGATCCTTTCACATTGCTAAATCAATTCACTGTCATTGAGAGGCATCCACAAGAAGAAATCCAAGATTTCAACATCAAGTTTACCAAGACTCGTGATAGAGTACCGCAAGGCCTAAAGCCCACGGAAGAACAAGCTATATGCTATTATCTAAGGGCTTTTGATTCAGAACTCAGTATGATAATAAGGCAATCCCGTGTAACCACTTTTCCTGGGATCTATGTAGAGGCAGCAAAGGGCGAAGCTGATCTCATCGCTACAAAAAGATATCCATCAAAAATTCTATTGCCTATTTTACCAAAGCTTTCCCAAGCATCAATTTCTAAACTACCTGTACTCCCATCAAAGCATGCTCTCCCATCTATAGCTACACTTCCTACATTCCCTGCATTACCAGTCACACCCCTTGCATCAACTCCCCCAATGATCAATACACGACCATAATTGATACAATGAAGACATTGTCAAATGAAATGGCGTCCATGAAAAAGAGAGAGGTTGAACGGAATATCCAAGCAAGAAGATTTCCACAGATACAAAAGGAAGGTGCTTTGACAAGCAATAGGGGACAAGAGAGACCGAGCACGGTATATACAAATGAGACAGTGGAGGCCGAAGAGCCTCCCACTGATTCTAACTTTTGGTGTACTACATGTAACGATCCACATGGGGAAATTTTGTGTATGATACACCAGCATTATGTACAAAGTATAGCAGTTGAAAAGAGTAGAGAAAGAATGAAAGGCCATATAAATATAATTAGAGAGAAGGACCACAACTTCATGATGCCTATAGTAGAACAGGTTTTAGTTTTGACAAGATCAGGTAAGAAACCATTGCAAGTAGACCCTAAAGAGCTTCAGCCATTAAATGTTTCCCCTGCTCCCAAGGAAGTTCCCAAAGAAACTCCTAAGGGAAGTCTCCCCCAGGAAAGAAAATATCAGTTTCCAGCCAAAATTCAAGGGCAAGAAACACACAAAGAATTTATTCCTCGGGGGGAAAATGAAACCCAAGAACAGAGACTAGGGAAAGGTTGAGATTCCCCTCGCCGACAAAAAGGCAAAGAAGCCGAAGCTACCCAGGGATACAAAAATAAATATGAAACTTTTGCCAAAGAAAGAGAAAGAATAGTTGATTCACCTACATTCAATATAGTAGAGGAAATGAAAAAGACTCCTTCTAAGGCAAGTATGTATGATGCTCTTCAAATCCCAGGTCAAATCGATCTCCTACGGGAATCCCTAAGAACAGTGGAAAATGGAGATGGGACTGCATCATCTTCAAAAATGGTTCTAACGAACTTGACGTCTGCCACTGGTAAGAACAGGCCACCACCCTTCTATTTGTCCCTTCAAATGGAAGGATGGGTTGTCCACAACTGCATGATAGATTCAGGCGCTGCTACCACTGTGATACCCAAAGCAGTATGTGATATTATGGGAATGGAGTACACTAGGAGCAGCGCAGGCGTCCTACAGTTAGATGGTACTCTAGTAAAAATTGTAGGAGTGATAAAGGATATTCCCATACGGCTGCATAAAATGCCTCAGATGACAGTCATACAAGAGGTAGTAGTCATAGACTTGGAGCCCTATTTTGGTATGTGTCTATCCAGAGAGTTCACAACAAATATGGGAGGATACTTATCCTTAGATTATTCTCATTTGGAGATACCTTTCAAAGGTAGAAGGGTCAAGATTTTTAATGAGAAAACATCTACGTTTCATGTAGAAAATATTGGTGAAACTGACCGTATAAATATGATGACTAAAGAAACAATAGAAGAAGATTTGATGGAAGAAACATTAGAAGAGCTCCAAGTTGAAGACGAGTTTTCTCTACAAAATTTTAATGCCATGATGGAAACGAGAAATAGGAAACTATTCTATTGAGAAACCAAAATGAAAATTGATACCCTCCCTAGAAGAGGATATTATTTAGTTAAAAAACAATCATATTCCTAAGGGTCTCATCACCCTTGAAGGCTCGTTTGATAACAATGATAGAGCAATTGGCTGGAAAATCAAGGTCGATAAACGAAGATACAAAGATGTAGAGTTGGAGCCAGGCAAAATGATTAAGGTTGGAATTAGTTGTACATAAGAGGAAGTGAACCAGATCAGAGAATTATGTAAAACATTCCCTGACATCATAGCTTGGGTGTATAGTGATCCAAAAGTGTACAATAAAGATGTTATTCAACATACCATAGAATCAGAAGAAAGAGCTAAGCCTTTTAGGCAAAAGCTCTTACAGTTAGAAGAACAAAGAGAGCAATCATACAATCACAATCAGAAGCATATGGCAGATACTGAAGGATGGTTCAACAAAGAGACAACTGCCAGAAGATTTAGAGTGGGAGACTTGGTTTTGAAATGGAATGTAAAAAAAGCTAAGCCAGGTAACCATGATAAATTCGATGCTTTCTGGGAGGGACCATTTGAAATTGTTTCAGAGAAAAAGTTCAATACTTTTGAGTTGAAAGATCAAGATGGATTGGTTTTTCCTATCACGGTGAATGCATTTCACCTAAAGTTATATTTCTGTTGAGGAAACAGAGAAGGAATTATAGGTACAGTATAGTATAAGTATATTCAGACAAGTTTGTAAATATTACCATTTTTTTTTGGCCTTAACACACAAAAAAAAAAATTTCAATCACAGCCAATCAGAAGTCAAACATTTTTTTTGAATAGAGATACTTTTTACAACTGCGTTGTTGACTCCGTTACCCAATGGATAAAGGCCTGGTTCAAAATTTTTGCAAGCAAAAAATCCCCCGAAAGGCACCAAGAATGTTAGTCAAAAAGTGACTAACTACAAAAAAATAGTTGATGCACCTTTTTGCATATTTTCCAAGAAGACCGAAGTGGCCCACATGCTAAAGATCAAAGAAAAAGCAAAATACCGCAAGGAGGCAAAAGTGTCGCGATATCGCGACATGTTGCATTTTCGCGGCTAAGAGCAAGCAAAGGGGAAAAAGTGTCGCGATATCGCGACATGTTGCAGTATCGCGGCCAAAAGAGAAAAGTGTCGCGATATCGCGACATGTTGCTTTTTCACGGCCAAAAGGGTAAAAGTGTCACGATATCGCGACATGTTGCATTGTCGCGGCCAAATGAGAAAAAGTGTCGCGATATCGCGACATGTTGCTTAGTCGCGGCCAAAGAGGAAAAAGTGTCGCGATATCGCGACATGTTGCATTTTCGTGGTCTAAAGCAAAGAGAAAGAGCCAAGAGGAAAAAGT
This sequence comes from Wollemia nobilis, assembly GCA_028583015.1. Taxonomy (NCBI): domain Eukaryota; kingdom Viridiplantae; phylum Streptophyta; class Pinopsida; order Araucariales; family Araucariaceae; genus Wollemia; species Wollemia nobilis. Next base: position 397,372 of record JAQPPZ010001094.1, read on the forward strand.
GTCGCGATATCGCGACATGTCTCATTTTCACGGTTCATAGCGAGGAGAAAGAGCAAAGGGCAAAAAGTGTCGCGATATCGCGACATGTTGCATTTTCGTGGCTAAGAGCAAGAGAAAGAGCAAAGGGCAAAAAGTGTCGCGATATCGCGACATGTTGCATTTTCGCGGCTAAAGAGCAAGAGAAAGAGAGAAAAAGTGTCGCGATATCGCGACATGTTGCTTTTTCACGGTCCAAAGCAAAGAGAAAGAGCCAAGAGAAAAAAGTGTCGCGATATCGCGACATGTCTCATTTTCGCGGCTGAAGAGCAAGAGAAAGAGCAAAGCAAGGCAAAGAGTGTCGCGATTTCGCGACATGTCTCATTTTCGCAGCTGGAAGCGACAGAAAAGCAAAGCAAGGAAAGAATGTCACGATTTCGCGACATGTCTCATTTTCGTGGCTGGAAGCGGTAGAAGAGCAAAGCAAGGAAAGAATGTCACGATTTCGCGACATGTCTCATTTTCACGACTGGAAGCGGCCGAAAAGCAAAGCAAGGAAAGAATGTCACGATTTCGCGACATGTCTCATTTTCGCGGCGGGAGGCAGCAAAGGAGCAAAGGAAGAGACGAATGTCGCGATTTCGTGACATGTCTCATTTTCGCGACGGGAAGCAGCAAAGGAGCAAAGGAAGAGACGAATGTCGCGATTTCGTGACATGTCTCATTTTTGCGGTTGGAAGCGACAGAAGAGCAAAGCAAGGAAAGAATGTCGTGATTTCGCGACATGTCTCATTTTCGCGGTGGGAGGCAGCAAAGGAGCAAAGGAAGAGACGAATGTCGCGATTTCGTGACATGTCTCATTTTTGTGGCTGGAGGCAGCAAAGGAGCAAAGGAAGAGACGAATGTCGTGATTTCGTGACATGTCTCATTTTCACGGCTGGAAGCGACAGAGGAGCAAAGCAGGAGACGGATGTCACGATTTCACGACATGCTAGCTGTAAAGGAATAAAGTATATTTTTGGAAACTGGGGACATGCACTGACATCAGGTGCTGATTTTTGAAGAATGGTCTATTGATTATAACCTGGCAGGTCCACTGGATGATTGCCAATCTATCCAATCTACGAGAAATCCGTTGTGTATTGTTAGAAACTGTAGATTATTGCTTGTAAAATAAGTAAGATGTACTTAGGAAAAGATACTCTTTTAGGGTATATATAGGGGTGAGCGACTCCAGAAAAAGGGTCGGCTCTTGGACGTTTACAAGCTTGATGCGCATGTACTGGATTACAAAGCAATAAAAGATTTCTTCCTCTGGCTTTCGAAACTTCTGTGTGCTTGTATGTATCTGGTGTTTTAACTTTTATTCACTCTGAGTTTTATAATGTATCTGTTCTGAAATCTAGACTATGCACGTATGAATCTTGTTTCTAGAGTTGAACATTAATAGATATTTACATGCTTTTAGACAAACATCTAAAAGTCACACTCAAGAATTCATGTTTTCTATAAAGAAGAGTTCTAGCTTTGCTGTTGTCTAAACTGCATCATCAATGTTTGTTGTTGTCTAATCTGTACCATGAGAAAAGTTCTAGCTTAGGCTATATTTCCCTTATCTCTTGTTTCCCTTTTCTCTAAAAAACTTCAAAGGAACTAGCCTTCTCTGGAGACTAGATAGATGATCTCAAGCAAGATCTTTCTATTCAATGTTGGCAAAGTCTAAGGCGCAACACTATTAACCGAAGGCAGATTTTGTTCCAACAGGTAATGCTGAGAACACGTAAAAATAAAACTCCTTATGAGCTGTGGTTCGGAAAAAGGGCAACAGCAAAATATCTCAAAGTTTTTTGCAGCAAGTGCTACATCAAAAGAACTAAAGATAATCCTGGTAAGTTTGAAGATAGGGCAAATGAAGGTATTTTTGTCGGATATTCATCAAAAAGCAAAGCTTACAAATGCTACAACAAAAGGCTAAAGAAAATTGTGGGCAGTGCTAATGTTAAATTTGATGAAGGTAGAGAACGAGTAATTAGCTATGAAACAAACTACCCAATTTATGAAGAGGTTATTGAAGGAGATGATGAAAACAAAATAGAGAAGATACAGGAAATTGACTCAGATGATTTAAATTGTGATTCAAAAATGGAAGAAAATAAGAAATTCAAAACAGGTAGTTGGCAGAGAAATCATCCTAGAAAGCAAATCATTGGAGACCCCAAAGTTGGAGTTCAGACAAGAAGAAGAGCAATAAGTAACTACTCTCTACTATCCAACATTGAGCCCAAAAATATTGATGATGCAAGCAAAGATGAAAGCTGGATGAAGGCAATAAATGAAGAATTGGATCAGATAGAGAAAAACGACACTTGGGAGCTAGTACCTAGACCTGCAAACAAAAATATCATCGAAACTCAATAGATTTTTCGAAACAAATTGAATGAAGACGGACAGGTAGTCAGAAATAAAGCAAGATTAGTTTGCAAGGGTTATGCACAAGTTGAAGGCATTGATTTTGAGGAAAATTTTGCACCTGTAGCTAGACTAGAGGCAATTAGAATGTTTTTGGCCTTGGCAGTCTACAAAAATTTCAAATTTTATCAAATGGATGTGAAATCAGTGTTTTTGAATGGGAAACTTGAAGAAGAGGTTTACATTGAGCAACCAGATGGGTTCCAACTTGGTGATGATCCAAACTTTGTTTGCAGGCTAAAGAAAGCATTATATGGCTTAAAACAAGCACCCCGGGCATGGTATGCAAGGCTAGACAACTATCTCACTCAACAAAGGTTCAAGAAAGGTATGGTGGATAGTAATTTGTCTGTCAAAACAGAAAATAGGCATCTTATTGTTCTTGTTGTATACGTAGATGATATCATATTTGGCAGCAGCAAAGATGAGTCATGCAAGGACTTAGCAAATAAGATGCAAAAAGAATTTGAAATGTCAATGATTGGAGAACTGTCATATTTCCTCAAATTGCAAGTTAATCAAAGTAAGAAGGACATATTTATTTCTCAAGTTAAATATGTAAAAGAGATGTTAAAAAGGTTCACAATGGAGGACTGTAAGCCAGTTAGCACTCCCATGATGACAGGCTGTAATTTGAGCAAGGATGACAAATCTCCACCTGTTGATCAAACTATGTACAGATCCATGATTGGAAGCTTACTGTACTTGACAGCTACCAGACCAAATATTTTATAGGCAGTATGCATGGTAGCACGATTTCAAGCTGATCCTAAGGAGACTCATGTGACAACAGTAAAAAGGATTCTTCGGTATCTCAAGGGTACTATGGAATATGGGTTATGGTATCCGAAAGGTAAAGACTTCACCCTTCTTTCGTATTCAGATGTAGATTGGGCAAGATGTGTAGATGACAAAAAGAGTACAAGTGGAGGTGCTTTCTATCTAGGAGACATATTGGTCGCATGGCACAGTAAGAAACAATAATTAGTTTCTCTATCGACAGCAGAGGCAGAATATATTGCAGCTACAACTTGTTGTACGCAGGTATTATGGATGAAACAAACCCTGAAATATCTTGGTATTAGCTTCAGTGAGCCGATATCAGTTAAGTGTGATAACACTAGTGCCATTAACATCTCTAAGAATCTAGTTATGCATTCATGCACAAAGCACATTGCCATCAGATATCATTTTTTGAAGGAGAAAGTTGCAGAAGGTGAGGTTAAGTTGGATTTTGTTCCAACTACGGAACAAGTAGCAGACATCTTCACAAAACCATTGCCCAAGGAATTTTTTGAGTACCTCCATAATAAATTGGGAGTGGTCACACTTCCCAAGAATTGACTAGCTACAGGGATCACATTCTCAGGGGGAGCATGTAAATATTTGATTATCTTTTTGCTCATGTTTGAAATTTTTGCTAATTGCATTAATTTGTGCCTGAGAATGTTGTGCATGGACTCAGGGGGAGTCTGCAGCAGCCCTTTGGTATTATTGTCAAAGGGGGAGAAGAATTTCAAGAAATTAAGGAATTTGCATGTGTGTTGCCAACAATTCCAAAGGGGGAGATTGTTGAGCAAGGTGCAACAACAGTATTGTCATTGTTGTCAACACAGTCAGTTAGATCTATTGATGCAGTGGACAGGAAGTTCAAAAGCCTTTCAGATGCAGAAGACAGGAGTTCAAAGGTTACTCAGAGTATATACAATGATTGTCCAAGAAAATCGAAGTGGCCCATATGCAAAAGATCAAAGAAAAAGACAAGTAAGAAAAGTGTCGCGATATCGCGACATATACAGCAGAGCAAGAAAAATTGTCATGATTTTGCGACATATTGGAAGAGAGAGAAAAAGCAAGAAAAACTGTTGTGATTTCGCGACATGTTGGAAGAGAGAGAAAAGCAGGATAAACTGTCACGATTTCATGACAAGTTCGAAGAGAGAGAAAGAGCAGGAAGAAGTGTCGCAATTTCGTGACAAGTTCGAAGGAAAAAGAACAAGTAAGAAAAGTGTCACGATTTCGCGACATATTGCAAGAAAGATAGTATGAAAGAAAAAGTGTCGCGATTTCGTGACATATCAGAAGAGAAAAAGAAAAGTAGAAAAAGTGTCACGATTTCGCGACATATTGCAAGGAAGTTTGTACGGACGAAAAAGTGTCGCGATTTCGCGACATGTTGCACGAGAGAGAGTCCGAAAGAAAAAGTGTCACGATATCACGACATGTCGGGTTTTCGTGACCCGAAGGCAAGAGAAAGTGCTAAGGAGAAAAAGTGTCACGATATCGCGACATGTTGCATTTTCGTGACCCAAAGGCAAGTAAAAGCGCTAAGGAGAAAAAATGTAGCGATATCGCGACATGTCGGGTTTTCGCGACCCGGAGGCAAGAAAAAGCGCTAAGGAGAAAAAGTGTCACGATATCGTGACATGTCGCATTTTCACGACCTAAAGGCAAGTAAAAGCGCTAAGGAGAAAAAGTGTCGCGATATCGCGACATGTCGCATTTTCACGACTAAAGGAGGAGAGAGAAAGTAAGAAGGCAGAAGTGTCGCGATTTCATGATAAAAGTAAAGAAGGAGAGTACGAAAGAAAAAGTGTAGCAATATCGCTACATGTTGTATTATCATGGGCCAAAGCTAAGAGAAAGCGTACGGAGGTGAAAGTGTCGCGATATCACGACATGTTGTGTTTTCGCGACAACAGCAACAGAAGAGTTACAGGGGCAGTTGAAGCCGACGAAGACCGATGTAAGCCGACGAAGATTAGGTTTTGTAGCCGATGAAGACTAGGGTTTGTAGTCGACTGAGAGTAGGGTTTACAGTCGACTGAGATTAGAGTTTTCATCATGAAAAATATTGTTATAAAAGGAAGGTTGTTTGAAGAGTTGCTTGAGTTGCAAAGTGTGAAGTTCAAAGACAGTGAACAGAGTACGAAGTTCGGTCATAGTGCGTAGAGTGCGAAGTTCGAAGACAGAGCACAAAGTACGAAGTTTGGTTGTAGTGCGTAGAGTGCAAAGTTCAATCGTAGTGTGCAGAGTACAAAGTTTGGTCATAGTACGCAGAGTGTGAAATTCGATCGTGTTGAATCGTGCTAAGTGTGAAATTCGTAAAGGAAGCAGAGTGCGTAAAAGGAAGAATACGATCGTTCGATTGTGACGCAGCAGTTTGGGTGAAGTGATTTCGTAGAGAGTAGAGTGCGCAGAGATCGTAAAAGTGAAACAAACTAGTCGGGGTGTGGTAAATGCAAAGGTATCTCTCTAATAATCTTTTAGATTCATAATTCAAGTCTAGGCTATAGCTTGGCATCAGGGGTTGGTGCTCCTTCTAGTAGGTGCTGGTAAATCAGGGGTTGGTGCTCCTTTCTATTGGTACAGATAAATCAGGGGTTGGTGCTCCTTCCAGTGGGTGCTAGTAAACTGTTTGTAAAAGTTGTTGCTTTGCAAAGGCTGGATTTGGATGGTAGTCTAAGTAGTCATTTTCTGAGGAGTAGCCACATTGGTGAACCTCGTTAAATCTTGTGTTGTGTGATGTTCTCTTTCTATACTTGTTGTATCTATTTATAAGTTTTAATTACTATTGTTTTAAGATCTGTTAATTCATGATTAAAGAGCTACACTGATTCACCCCCTCTCAGTGCCATTGTAAGACTAACAACGATGAGCTAGTCATGGACTACGACAATAGATGGAGGAAGGTGATGTTAAAATTAACTTTACCCTACCCATAATTTAGTTAACTCAGATGTTTATGAGAAGTTACTCAAAGAAAATATTGCTCCTTCTATAATTGCAATAATATCAAACATTCGAGGAGGCCTTGATGCAAGCCAAGGTCATAGAAGACATCAAATTCCAAGAGTGGGATATTAAACTCCAAAAAAATAAATGGGACAAAAATCCTAAAGGCAACAACATGCAGTAAAGATCGACTTCGGTCAACAAAGTTGTCCTTAGTGTTTCCAAGCCTGAGAAGAAGCAATATTGCAACAACCTAATTACCAAGATCAACCCCCTCCCACACAATACCATAATAAGCCTCAATGAAATTAGATACAAGATTGACCACAATGTCTGCCTCTCACTTATACACCATTGCTAGAATCCTTGGCATTATTATTCAACTTATTATGCGAGGCTAATATCATTACCTTACTTGAGGTTCACCCTCTTGACCTGAACTACCTAAAATCTAAGGGGTATAGGGAAGACTTGTACTAAGTATATCATCGACAGAATGGGTATGATATCCAAGCCTATTATGCATTCAAAACATGGTACAAGACATGTTGGACAAAAATCAAATACAAATTGATAACCCTCTTACCATAGATAACTAATAGATGGACATTTTAAAATATCCCTTGCCTACCCATGAGATCAAGGATGATTATATTAGACAAGAAAATAAAGTCCACACGGCCCCACCCAATCAAGGGTTCGTAGGAATGGTCAATATAGTGATAAGGAATCATAGATATGAGCAAGTTGGACCACTTGTAGCTTTCATCAATATTCCATCAGCATCATAGCTTATGCCATCCCAAAACCCTTCTCAAGGTCCACCACCTCAACCAGTGGTAACAATTAGAAGTAGGCTTACTCAAAGCCTAAGTATAACATCAACCAATATGTCCATCTATGGGCTAATCCAACAATCTCCAAGGCATTGTGAAGCTCTTATGGAAATATTGAAATCGATCGAGTTACATCGCCAGGATCCTAACACCTTTACTAATTTTTTGGGGCATATCCAAACATTCAAGGACCCTATTATAACTTTTCAAGATCATGATATCAAACTCATATCAACTAACATAGCATATTCCTCATTGCACATCATTGTATGCATTAATAGGATCCCTTACAAGTGGGTGTTAATCGACATCGATTCCTACATCAATATTATAACCATAGATGCACTAAGTCATTTTAGTCTTATGTCATCACGCATTGTGGCATCCACATTTACCTTTTGAGTATTCAACAACACTCTATGCTCTATGGTTGGCATCATAGTCCTTCCCATTTAGGTTGGACTAAAAAAAATTTAGTATTGTGCCACATCATAAAAGATGTGATGCAATATAACATATTGCTCGAATGACCTTGGATTAGGAATATGAAGTTCATTCCTTCCATACTATACCAGTGTATCAAGTACATCCATTAGGGATAAGTCCATGTGATTCCTTAAAAATCTAAATCATTTAAATACATCAACCTTGTCAGTAACCCGTAAGAGTTAGTCTTACCTTCTACACATCTATACATTCAGTCTGATGGCCCCATAAAACATCCAAAACCATCACCCAAATCATCACCCCTACACATTGATCCATCACATCATCACCATCAGCTCAACCCTCACCATTGGCCTCATCAGATATCCCTTCTTCATAATCGGGTCCCCCAAGTGAGAAGGAATTGAAGATGCTGATCGAGGAGACCCAATCCTCCATCCCCACTATATTAGTGGCAGAGATTCCAACTCCCATGGAGGAGGAAGAATTATCTACTATAGTATATGAACTACTCCATGACACACCTCATTCACCTCCATCCTCTCCATCGTCTTCACTACAAGTCACAATACACTTGGCTAACCCCAACCTCGCAGAGTACTTGGTATAAAATATTACATTTAAAACACTCATCGAGTCTGTTCAAGACATGGGTAGACCTTGTGTTCCATATTTACCTATCGATACCATTGTACCCTTGGAGATCCCTTCAAATCAAATAAATTTCATTTATGGGGCTTCGATTATTTTACTGATCAGTTTCCCATGATAAGACAAGGTGATGAACCTTTCTCAGGAAATGTTGGGTATATGTCAAACCTATAGTTTACCTTATGATACTTCTATCATTTCCATTGGCACAATAATGGCTTAGTTGGATATGAGCAAGGTCTCTAAACACCCTATCAGCCACAATACTAGCTTTCAATCGATAAATTTGGCTTAGGGTATTCCATTTGTTTGCTAGATGAGCTCCTCACTGATTCGGTCCAATGCCTAACCTTAGGATTTGGGGAAGAAATCAATCATAATGAATATATGATCCTAACTATTTACATTTGTTAGAAGATCATCTCCCTATTATGATAGTTTATGTTGAATATTATGACTCCCTAGGGAGAAATAAAAAGAGTACAATGATGAGATAGAAATAGCATACCTTGGTCTTCACCATAGTTAACAACTTCCTGACCTATTCAGTGAGGCATCAAACGATTATGAGGATGAGACAAAACTTGCTTACCTCAGTCCTTGCCATATGCGATAGCCTCCTGAGCCAATCAATGAGGTACCTAAAGAATATGAGGATGAAACTAAATTAGCCTATCTAGGTCCTCGTCACCTTTGGTGAGCTAACAATGAGCAAATAGAATTTGAACTCATAAGCCTAGATGAGCTTTATCACAGGGTTTTTCCTCCATGATAGCCTATGTAACAACCCCATTTGTTACTGTTGACAATTTTGTCACATTGCACAATGGGGTAGAAAAATTGAATTTTTTGTAAAGTATTTCTTTTAATTTCATGAATTTGTTCCCTTGTTTTTTTAGAAACAACATTTTCAAGCATTGCAGCAATTTTGGCTTTCCCTGCCACCCCCTTGTACATAAAATGAAGAAGAAAGAGCTTCGCTGCCGAACAAGCTAAGGAAGATAGCTTCGTCGAAAGAAATCGCTAAGGATGAAAACTACTTCGGGCCCGAAGTCCCTCAAACAACTACTTCGGGCGAAAACCTTGCGAAGCGGCGTTGTCGAAGAAGGAATTCAAAGAAGGGTAAGAAAAGAGCTTCGCACCCGAAGCATTTCCAGCAGCTACTTCGGGCAAAAATTTTGCGAAGCGGCATTTCAAAAGAATAGCTTCGTCGAAGGAAAATCGCGGTCCGAATTGGCTAAGGCAAGTAAAAAAACTACTTCGGGCCCGAAGCACTTCAAAAGCTACTTCGGCCAGAAAACTTGCGAGGCGGAAGTCGAAGGAGCGCAACATTGAAAAATACTTCGCCAAGAAATCGCCGAAGTACCTACTTCGGGCCTTCCCTCCAGCGAACCATTTCTACTTCGGGCCCGAAGCATTTCCAGCAGGTACTTCGGGCGAAAATCTTGCGAAGCGGTGTTGCCGAAGAAAAATACAAGGGAAGAAGAATGAAAACTACTTCGCACCCGAAGCATTTCAAAAGGCTACTTCGGGCAAGAAACTTGCGAAGCAGGATTTGAAGGAGCGCAACGTTGAAAACACTTCGCCAAAAAACCGCCGAAGCACCCACTTCGGGCCTCCCCGCCAGCGAACCATTTCTACTTCGCTGAAAGTCGTTGCGAAGCATCTGCTTCGGAAAACCTTTGTGCGAAGTACTTTCCCCCGAAGTGGAAGCAGTCAAAGCATTTTTGAAGGTAAGAATGCGCTTCGGCCAAAATCCTCCCGAACCACAATTTTGAAGGAAGATCGCGGCGAAGCATTTTAACAGTTCATCGGCGAAGTAGTTTTGGCACATCTTCCATGAAGCAGTAATGAAGAGCCCATCTTGCGAAGGAGATCTGCTTCGGCCCTCATCACCCCCAAAGCTGTTTTGCGAAGCTCCACCATGCGAAGTGCAAATCAAGGAGAATCTGCTTCGGCACAAGTCCATTGCGAAGCGAAGTTGCGAACGAAGAACTAGCGAAGCACTTCAAGGGCACGCGCTCCAAGTCGGGTATTTTCCCGAGGCGATCAAGTGCCTCATAAATGCATTTTTACGTGCCCAAAAAACTAGCTGCGCATTTTTGGCAATTGGAAATGAAGTATCAGTCTCTGAAGAAGAGCCCGACAAGCATGGCGGCCACTCGAGTATTGCACCCAGAAGCCAAGGACGCTCAAACGGCTCATTAATGCAAGTTTCCACGGCTGACCCGGTCGTAGTTTCCAGTTTTGGTAACAGATTTGAGAGCTCAGTCACGAGGGCCGCGAGGAGCCGACTTCTCGAGTTTCGAGGGTGTACTCCTCCATTTTGTGCAATTATGGCTCAGAGGGTCGGGTCCTCTATAAAAACCCAGGCATTGTAATGTAAAAAGGGGGGAAATTTCTGCTAGAAAGCTGCTGTAACTTGCATTTCTGTGATTAATACTAAAGAGCTTTGGACTCTATTTCTCTCTTGTATGCTGCCTTCTATGTTTATTTCTTTCATCTTTCTTCATTTGTATACTGTAATTCTGAATCCTGGATTTAGGTATGCGATTGGGGACTGAACCCTAAAATTTTCCCGAAGGATACATAGGGGAGGAAAACGTTGTAGAGGCTTTCTTTTATGCTGCCTGTGGATAGTGTTTTCTGTTATATTCACTTTTCCTAATCGTCGTTACTCTGAACTCTCGAATTTCGGTGAAAGGGGAAGGGGAATCCTGGAACTCGTCCAGAGGATACATAGGAAAGTCAATATTGTGTTCATTTTGTTATATTCTTGGTGTTTCTTGCTGCTGTTTCAAGCTATTGGCTAGCAATCGTGCTTCTGGTTCTTTCCCACCATTAAACTACTGAAATCTCTTCCCTTACTCTTTTATTTCTTTCTTGCACCCTTATCTTAAAACACCAAAGTAGTTTAGAATAGGAGCCGGCCTTTCTCCGAAGATTGGCACGAGGGGCATCTCTTCCCTTCGGCCTTTCAATGTTGGTCCAGGTCTAGGGCGCATACACTTACCCAAATCCTTTCCTGGGCAGATTTGATGACCAACAGTTTTTGGCATGCCCGGTGGGACCCGGTCAGTCTCACCTTGTGAGTAGTAGTGAGAACCGATGCTCTCATTACCAAAAGACTCTTAGCATCTGGCGACTCTATCTTACCCGAGAATCTTTAAGTCATAAAGACCGGTACCAAAGTCTGTGCCTTCATGCAAACAAGATGGAGAGTTAGGAATAGAGGAGAGGAAACTGAGTTCTTTGAGCTTGATATTGAAGCCTTTGGGGAACGATCTAGGTTGGTCACCCCCGAGTCTCTGTTACATGGAACATCCTCGCAAGAGGCCGTTGTTGACGAACAAGGCCTAACTTCTGATAGCACAGCGGCTAGCTTTCCTCCTAATCCTCCCAACTCACCGAAGCATCCTAGTGCCTCCATTTCTATTGGTCGTCCTGTTAGCAATCAAGGAGGAGCTTCGAGAATTCCTATTTCTCAAAATCCAAGAGTAAATATGGCACAACAACAACAACAACAAATGCAACAACAACCGCCACCCAGATTATTTCCAGCATGGAACTCTTCGGGACCGCTAAATCTAGCGGGACAAGGGCAAGTGTCGCCTGTTGCTATAAAGAAGATCCCAACGTTCGATGGAACTGGGAAGACTACTCTGGAGCACATCCAGGACATAGTTTCTCTGGCGGTGATCCATGACATCATAGAAGAGCGCGTTATGGTAAAGCTTTTGGTTCTATCTCTTAGAGGAAAACTCCTCTACTGGTATAGATCTTTACCACCCGATACTATTACGGGATGGGACCAGTTAGTCGGGCAGTTGATGCGAAGCTTCAATGAGTCCGCCGATCCGACCTCTCTCCTGCACCAGTTCACAACGATCCAGAGACATCCACAAGAAGAGATCACAGACTTCAATGTTAGGTTCACTCGAACCTGGCAAAGAATACCAGTTGGACTTTGGCCAACCGACGAAGCTACAGCATACTATTTCCTTTGGGCTTTCAATCCTGATATCAGTGTCATGGTGAGGTATTCGAATATCAATACCTTCCCAGAGTTATATGAGTTAGCCCAGAAAGTGGAGATGGATCTAATAGCTATGGGTAAGCTTCCCCAAAGGATGCCGATGCCTATACTTCCTGATTTCTATCAATCCCAGTATGCAAGCGTAGCCGCTTCGTAGATCTCTGCAACCCCTGCACTCCCGATCTCATCTTGGAACCCGAATCCCATTGTATCTCAAATCACTGCTCCACAAATTCATTTTCCCACTTTTTTGACTCCGTAGCCCATGGTCACTTCGGCATTCCCTGTACTTGCAGCACCACTTCAACACCCTGCCCTTCCTCCAGTACCAACAATGGCTCCATTGCCACTGATTCCCAAAGCCGAAGACATGCAAGCCAAAATATTGCAAGAAGTTCAGTCCCTGAACTCCACAGTGCAGACCCTATCCAACGACATGACCATTATGAAGAAGAAGCAAGTGCAACAAGAGTTTCTACCGAGAAGATCTTATCCTACACCTGCGCTTACTAAAGATCAAGTGGCCCAGCAAGGAAGAGCTTCGGCAAGAAATGTTGCAATAGACGAAGCCCCGAGCACTTCCGATTATATACATTGGTGCTCCACGTGTAATGACCCTCATGAAGAGAATACCTGCATGCTGCACCAACACTATGTACAAATGCTGGTGAGCAGTAGTCATGGCGGTCAAGTCAATGTCATCAGGCAATTGGATCAGAACCTGGTAATTGGTGAAGAAGAGCCAGTTGTAGTCCTTACCAGAGGAGGAAAGAAGTCGATAGAGGTGGATGCTACTCAAATGGCTCCTTTAAAGGTGCATGCTCGCCATGAGAAAGGACAACAACCTCCTCTAGCCCTGAACGAAGCTCGACAGCCTACACCAGTCAAAGAGAAGGCCCAACAGGCCCCTGCAAATCCACCGTAGGTGGAAACTAAGGAGCAAGCTAGAGAGAAGCTCAAGCTTCCTTCGCTGACCAAGCGACAAAGGGTCGAAGCTACGGAATAGATATCGCACCAGATATGAGCCGAGAAAGGAACCCGAGGTGCCCAATTCCCTGGCGTACAACATTGTAGATGAGTTGAAGAGGATTCCAACCAAAATCAGTCTGTACGATGCACTGCAACTACCTGGACAAGTGGACCTGTTGCAAGAATCATTGAAGATAACCAAAGCAAGAAAGGCAGCACCGCTTGCCCTAGTGCAGACCCTATCCACATCCATTACAGGGAAGAATAGGCCACCGCCATTCTACATGTCTCTACAGATGGAAGGGTACGTTGTACATAACTGTATGATTGACTTTGGGGCCACGACGACAGTCATGCCGAAGGTAGTGTGCGAAGAGATAGGGATGGAATATACGTGAAGCAGTCATGGTGTACTCCAGTTGGATGGTACCCCCATGAAGACTGTAGGGGTGATCAAGGACATCCCTATTCGACTACACAAGATGCCTCAAATCATAGTTATACAAGAGGTAGTGGTCGTTGACCTTGAGCCCTACTTCAGCATGTGCTTGTCGAGAGAATTTACGATGAAGCTCGGGCGGATATCTATCTATGGATTACTCGCACTTGGAGATTCCATTCAAAGGGAAGAAGATTAAAATTTACAATGAGAAGCCTTCTACCTTCCTCGTAGAGAAGATGTCCGAAGGAGAAAGCAGCGATCCTGTGCATGCGATAGTGGAAGGAATAGAGCAGGTGGATCTGGTCGAGGAGTCTCTCGCACAGTTAAGTTGTGAAGATGAGTTTTCATTGGCAGACTTTAATGCCATGATAGAAACCGAGATGGGATGTTATGCCATCGCCAAGCCTGAGAAACACATCAAGTCGGAAGATAAGGTCTTCGCCGAAGGACTATGGAAATTATTCTTCGATGGCGCCCGATGCAAAAACGATGTCGGGGCGGGGATTCTTTTAGTATCACCTTCTGGAGAGCAGAAGGAATATTGTTACCGGTTGGTGTGGAGTTGCACCAACAATGCAGCAGAATATGAAGCATTATGCCTAGGACTCAAGAAAGCAAAAAAGTTAGGCATAAAGCATCTCCAAATCTTTGGAGATTCCGAATTGGTATGCAATCAAGTCACAAACAAGTGCACTTCAAAGAAGCACTATCTCAAGTCATACCAAAATAGGGTATGGGACTTGCTCGACCAGTTCGAATCTCTCAATCTGCAGTCTATTCCAAGAGAAAAGAACCGACATGTCGATGTTCTAGCATCCATCGCAGCCAAGTATTCTCCAGCAGAAGACATGGTGCATAAGCCTAAAGCTGTGAGGATGATTTACAGGCCCTCTGTCCCAGACAGAGATCTGCATTGGCAAGTCTTTGATAGTGATGAGCAGATTGTGAATTTCATGATTCAAGAAGTAGCCACAGTTGAGAGCAGAAGCCCTGACGAAGAAGAATATGAAGGGCTAGTTCAATTGAAGAATAATCACGTTCCCAAGGGATTAATTACTCTTGAAAGCCTCTTTGATCAGAATGATCGAGCAATTTCTCACAGGATCAAAGTTAATGCAAAGCAATATCAAGATTTAGAACTTGAACCTGGGAAAGCAATAAAAGTTGGAACAGATTGCACTTCGGAGGAACTAGAGCAGATCCGATCTCTGTGCAGAAAGTATCCCGACACAGTGGCTTGGTCTTATCAAGATCTAAAGGGATATGATCGACAACTGATCCAACATACAATTGAGTTGCAGGAAGGGATCAAACCTTTTCGACGAAGCAAAGGCCTATCAATCCAAAGATCGAAGTCTTGATGAAGGCCGAACTCCTGAAAATGCTCGAGGCAAAGATAATTTATCCCATCAAACATTCTTCTTGGGTAGCGAATCTAGTCCCAGTTAGAAAGAAGAATGGAGATATACGATTGTGCATGGATTTTCGCAACCTGAACCAGGCTTCTCTCAGAGATCACTACCCTCTCCCGTAGATCGATCAGATCTTGCATTCGGTGGCTAGGGCTCAACGCTTCTCCCTACTCGATGGTTTCTTCGGATACAATCAAATCTGGGTCAGGGATGAAGACCAACATAAAACCACATTCACTACCAAGTGGGGCACATTTGCTTACCAACGAATGCCATTCGACCTTTCAAATGCGGGAGCCACTTTTCAGAGGGCAATGGATTTAGATTTTGGTGAGCTCTTGAATAAGGTTATTATTATCTATCTAGATGACATGACCGTCTTCTCTCGAAGAAGGGAGGATCACCCATTACACTTACAATAGATTTTCGAAAAATGCCGAGAATTTGGCATTTCAATCAATCCGAAGAAGTCCATATTCGCAGTCAACGAAGGGAAGTTGTTGGGACATGCGATATCAGAAAAGGGTCTTGCTGTAGATCCTGACAGAGCTGAGGCTCTAATGAAGCTCCCACTCCCAATAGACAAGAAAGGTCTTCAATATTTCTTTGGCCAGATCAACTTCGTGAGGAAGTTTGTCCCAGATTTTGCCCAGGTCATCAAGCCGATGTCCGAAATTTTGAAGAAGGGTGCAGAATTCATCTGGACGAAGGAGAGAAAAGAAGCATTCAAAGAAATAAAAGCCTGAATTGCTCAAGCACCGGTCCTGACCAACCCTGACTACAATCGGGACTTCATCCTATATGCTATAGGAGAACCTGAGAGCTATGTTGCAGTCTTAACACAAAAGAGGGAAAATGGCGAAGAGCGCCCCATCGCGTTTCTAAGCCAAGTGATAAACCCTCATGAAGAAAAATATAATTTCATAGAAAGGCAGGTGCATGCAGTAATGAAGTCTCTTAGGAAATTCAAGCAGTTCATCTCCCAAAGTTGGGTTACAGTCTTTGTCATTCACCCTGATGTGCGCAATTTCATCATCCAAGGAGAATTGGGTAGTAAAAGAGCCGGTTGGGTCAGCAAGATACAAGAATTCGACATCGAGATCAAACCTACAAAACTGGTTCACGGTCATGCATTGTGTCAAGAACTGGCGAAGAGCGTAGCGGCCGAAGCTACAGAATCTCAGTGGGATGACTCACCAGCAGAAGAATGCTTCGCAAACTAGGAAGAGGACGAGAAAGACTGGGTCAGTGAAATAGTCGAATACTTCAACACCGGCAGATGTCCTTCACATCTAAATGCTTCACAATGAAGGCATTTCAGGATGCGGTCCTCCCGATATACCTTGCGCCCCGAAGGCCTATTTTTTAGAAACATTGATGGCATCCTTCTTAGGTGCATAAAAGATGATGATAAAAGGAGAATCCTGGGAGAATTCCATTCAGGATTATCTGGAGGTCACTTCGCAGGGAGAACAACGACATTAAAGATCATCAAGGCGGGTTATTATTGGCCTACACTCTTCGTTGATGCCTTCGCAGTCTGTCGCAAATGCGAGCAGTGTCAGAAGTTCATCGGCCGAAGCAGAAATGCTTCGATGCCTCTCCGACCGATACAAGTAGAAACTCCCTTTCAACAATGGGGGTTGGATTTCATAGGGGTCATATCGCCGAACTCCTCCATTGGGCATAAGTTCATCTTGACCGTGACTGATTACTTTACCAGATGGGCCGAAGCAGTTCCCACGAAGAATGCAGATCAAGAGACCGTCATCGCTTTCCTAAAGGGATTGATCACACGGTTCGGCATTCCAGAAGCAATCATCATGGACAATGGTCCTGGCTTCGCAGGTGCCAAAATCAATGAGTTCTTCTATCGATATGGGATATATCATAAAGTATCCTCCAATTACTATCCACAGGGCAACGGATTGGTAGAATCCACCAACAAGACCTTGTTGAAGGTGCTAAGAAAGCTCATAGAGATGAACAAAAGAACTTGGCATCTTCTTCTAGATCGGGCCTTGTGGGCCGATCGGATTTCTGTCAAGAAGTCGATCAAGACTTCACCTTACGCCCTGGTCTACGGTAAGGAGGCCATCTTACCTACCCATGTAGAGATCCCTGCATTGTAGTTATTAGAAGAAGGAGTTAATTCAATGGAAAACCGGTTGGCTCAGCTGCTACAGTTGGAGGAAGATCGCGAGAAGGCTTACCAGAGCTTCGCTAAACATGCTCAGGTCACCCGAGATTGGTTCAAGAAAAAATCATCCGATCGCACATTCAAAGTGGGAGATCTGGTATGGAAGTGGGACTCCTGGAAGGCCAAGCCTGGAAATCATGACAAGCTGGATGCTTTCTGGGATGGACCATTCGAAATCATGAAGGTGAATTCGGCCAACTCTTTCATCCTCAAAGATGCAGATGGCCAGGTATTACCAATTTCTATTAATGGTCTTCATCTGAAGACTTTTCATCGCTGAGGTGAAACACAAAAAAAAAAAAATGTGTATGTACTTTTGTATATAATTTTTCATTTGTGTATATACATCCTGTTTCGAGATTGCAAAAGCTAAGTGTTATACTCCAGAATCTCCTTCGGGGACTTTTGATGCGAAGTAGCGGTTGCAAGGAGGTTCGCAGCGAAGCACTTTACCCTCAAAAGGTTAAACAAAAATCGAAACTAAGGCATGAAAAATGCTTCGCAAAAGGAGTATGAGCGAAGCAGTTTTCAAAGAAAATCCAGCGAACCATTTTCCAAGAGGAACAAACTTTGGAAAATTTTAGTGCGAAGCAACTGACGCAAGATGCTTCACAGCGAAGCACTTTGGCTTTCAAAAGGTCCTCGGAAGACCGAAGGCGTTACCAAAGGGAAAGGTAGGAATGAAAAGAGCTTCGCACCCGAAGCGTTTCAAGCAGCTACTTCGGGCAGAAATTTTGTGAAGTATTTTCCAAGAAGACGAGCTTCGGGGGGTTCAGTATTCCATGAAGCAAAAAAGTGACATAGCGAGAAAGAACTACTTCGGGCCCGAAGCGTTGAAAAATAGCCCACACCAAAAGTTCATCGTGAAGCATTTTCAATGTTGATTTCAACTTCGTCGAAGTGGAAGCATTTAAAATGTGTCTCGGAGAACGTGCAGACAACAACCTTGAAAAGAGTTCGAAGCGGATGAATTTAAGGCAAAGGTGGTGGAGCACATCCCGAGGCGATTCGGTTAAGAGAAAAGCTCATGCCTAGGTATGAGGTGGCAGCAGGTTGCATCTCCAATGCAAGGCATAATCATCAAAGCATGTGGCCCCGCGTACTACGCTGCCGTAGAGCCAATCAAAAGACACGGTAACTTCCTCCATCCGAGGTGTAAATTTAATTTTGGTAGGTGCCATAAATTTAGGTGGTTGCCTTTTAAGGCTATAAAATGTGAGGCCCTAGTAGAGAGAAGGTTATTCATCCATCAGTTCATGCAAGACTAAGAGCCTTCGGTTACTTTGCAATTCTCCTACCCTTTGCATCAAAGACCTTTGCGTCAAAGCCCTCTGTATCAAGGACTCTGCCATCACCATTTTCACAATGGGAAAGAAAAACTCTAAGGAGAAAGGAAAGGAACCAGAAGTAGCAGGCCCCAAAAAAACAAAGAAGGGCAAGGAAGAGAAAAAGCATACACCTAAGAAGATCAATCTCACCCCTCGCCTAGAAAAGCAGCCGATGGAAGAAGGAGACGACTCTGAAGAGGAACAACTTGAAGAACCACCAATTGATGGGTGGGAGAAAATTAGAGACACAGAGCTCTCTAAGGGTGTGTCCGACCTCCGACGCACTATTGAGTTTATGACGAGCAGACTCACCCCAGAGAATAAGAGGGCTGCTGCATATTATTCTCAGATTTACTGGTATTTGACCCCGCCTGCTCACCACTATCCAGAGTTAATCTGTGCTATCGCGCAGAACTACCAGCCTGCATCCAGGCAAGTGTTGGACGCTTCGGGTCATAAATTGTTTTCCATTTTGAAAGAAGATGTGCAAGCAGCATTTGCGCCACAACAAGGGCCACCCAAGGGTTATTCCATTCGCAATGTCATTCTGAGTGAACAGATGGAGAGGTTCACCTCCAACAACTTCATATTGAAATTTTTGCATGAGAACCTCAAAAGTGGGCTCCCTTCGAGCAAGCTGCCCCAAATGCCCTTACCCTTGGTGGCCTTCAAGAACACCGATATTTTTTCTATCATTGCATGGGTGGCGGGCCTGTCGACAGATGCTTCGGTGCAACCCTGGTCGGTGTCTTTAGCGAAATGTATTTCGAGAGGGGAATTCTATGCCCCTGATGCTTCAAGACCAAACACCAACCCAGTTTTCTTCGATTGGGCAGAATGGGTGGCCCGAACCTTGCATACGCGGCTCACCAGCATGAAGAATTCGATGATGGGCCAGTACTTCGCACCCTGTTCTTTCCTTGTCTGGTTATTTTTCTACCATGTACATAAGCAATTCCCCCACATTGCCATTTCTTCGAGCGGCAAGGATGGAAATCCTCTGCCTGTGTACCAATGGACTCCCCTCCTATTGAGGACAGAGTCTTATTATTCTTTTAACCAACAATTTTTGGGACCCGCCATGCATTTGTTGAAAGGTTCTTGCCCTCGGGTGCCCCTCAGTTTGAGGGATAGAATAGTAATGGAGAAGAAGGGAGATGTCTTTCAATTAACATAGGGACTGGTGATTCGCCTATTTGGCTTTATAGGAAAGCCCTTCCTGCTCCCTGTTTTCCCCTCTGAGTACCAATTTGCATTGGAGGTCGCTCGACAGAGCGATGTAACAAACGCCATCTATGGCCACGATCGAAAATGGGCACATACCTGTGACTTCCCCTTCAAGATGGGGGTAATTGAAGTATTTGCCTTAAAGCAGAATGTATTCCTGGAGGAAAAGCTTGCCAATTTTGGCCTGCTCCAGATTCCTCAACAATGGCTCTATGATCCCTTGGGAGTGATGAGGGATCACTTAAAATTCAAGAACTTTCATGTTTGCCCCCACCCTGAAATTGTGGAGCAAAGAAATAATCCCAATGGGAAGGATCTAGAGTGGCATGTAGAAAGGATGAGGACATTGCCTCCCTGGCATGAATTTTACCCCATGGAGATTGAGTTTGACCCGGACCAGCATCCCTTCCCAACTCCAGACTCCACATTTTGGAGAAAGGCGAAGGATGATTTGAAAGAAGAATTGAAGAATTGGGGCGAAGAAAAACTTTGGGAGTGGTGGATAATGAGAGTCCATCGCCAAAAGATGAATTCCTATGGACTCTTGACAACGGATAAAGACTTCGCAATTCTTTATGAAGCCAATGTTGAAACTTGGAAGTCCATATCCTTCGCCGACTTTGTTCCTCCAGCTACCCCAGGATCGGGCGAAAGCCCAAGAGGAGCTGACGATGCTTCGGAGCAAGAAGAAGAGGAAGAAGCCGAAGCTACACCAGAGGCACTACCACAGGGACCATCGAAAATCCATGACACAAGTGTCGAAGAGTTGGAGCAACCATTGGAGAGGAAGAAAAGAAAGAGGCAAGAGCAAATTCAAGTGCCTCCGAGCCACCCAAAGCGACCCCGCACGAAGCTCCCAAGTGCTCATGTCGGACAACCTGCATCAGGCCCGACCGAAGCAAATGTTGAAGATGCGGTGCCACCAAGTGCCGAGACAGTCCCAGATATAGACATCATTGATGTGGAGGAACTCCTCCAACAAGAGGGAGACCCCGAAGTAGAAGTCATGGGGGTCGAGAGTGCCGAAGCCCAAAAGGAGCAGGAGCCTATCACACAAGAAGTCACCATGGCTGCTCTACCAGAAGGGCATGCAGGTACGCACTCTCCACCCTTTGCCTTGGTCTCTCACATGTCCACTATGGTCCCGACCAAAGATTCTCATCAGTCTCTCCCTCCCTCACAAAGTCAGTCGCCTCCTCACGCGTTGCCTCTTGCCACCGATCCCGTTAGCCCCACTCCACTCGAGTCATCAGGCCGGGACAAGTCTATTGCTACCACTTCGCCTTCCCACGCCATCGATCCTTTGGACCTTAGCCGGGGCGAAGGCAGTGCCCCAACGTCGAACCCCGTTCTTCATTCCCCTGCCTCACATGGCATTGTTGCACTCGTTGGGACTCCTAGTACACCTGTCGTCGAACCTTCTGGTGAGGCATCCCCCATTCATTCTTTGTATCTGTTCACCCCTTTGGCTGGAGATCCAGCCTCATTTGAATCAGAGATGTCCTTAATTAAGGAACGCCCTCTAGCCGAGAAGCTACTCCTAGCTCGAAAAAATACAAAAAAAATGTTGAAGGAGGCGAGGAAGAAGAGAGGGCGCTCTATGGCCCAGGTTGAAAAATGCGTTGTCTTCGATTTGAAGGCTGGGAAGTTGCATAAAGTAAAAAATATCCCCAAGGTCCAGAAGCCCCTGGATGAAATGACTCCAGCGGACTATGACTACCAAGACAAATCCAAGGACCTGGAGCATTTGAATGTTGATAATGAATCTGAATCCATGCACGTCAGGATTGAAACTTTTTGTGCGCATGCAAACATCGCTAATCAGCGTAGATTTGAAGCAAAAAATGCCAACATCAAGTTGGAAGAAGAGCTAGCTAGAATCCGCTCCAAGCTGGAGGATTCAGAGAAGTAGTGTAAGCTGATGAAAAAGGAAACACACGCCCTGAAATAACAAATACTACAACTGTAGTGTACAACTCAGAACCAAGCACGGAGACAGGCCGAGAATGATCTGAAGGCCAAGGAAGTTGAAAGCAAGATCTTGCAGTTGCAGCAGCAGTTGCACGAAAAAGAAAGCTTGGAGCTGTTTGACAGAGGCAGGATCAAAGAAATCCGCTCACACTTGCTCAAAAATTTTAGATCCCGGGCCTCCAGTGCCCTATCAATTTTGACCTATATCACCGAAGCACAGCGTGCCACTGGCGAAGGAGGGCCAATCATAGATGAGGTCACTCAAAAAGCTAGAGGCCGACTCAAATTAGCCTTTGATGTCCAAAGCACGAAATATCAGGACTTGCAGGTTGTTGCAATGAGTCGGACGGCTAGGGATTGGTCCACGGCCCAAGCCATAGTTCGTGCCTTCTTTTCCAAGGTGAGGAAGGCACAAAAGGTGAAAGACCTCCTGGACATGTTTGAGAATGAGCAGCGCGCATCGCTAGGCTATTTCTAGGATCTCTCTTCCTTAGGTTTCCCGAGCTTCACGGATGATGATGGGAACCTTTTGACCAAGGAAGAGCTTAAGCCAGCATGGCTTCATTTTGAAGGTGACGTCTCGGAGATAGACGAATGGGCAGAGCCGATAACAGAGGGGCAGGTCACAGATTTCATTCTGAGACACTGCAAGATTGCAGCCTGCCTGAACGATCTATACACCAGGGCCAAACATGCTGATATCGGGCAGATTGATCGGTTTCGCATTTTGGTGAAAGCATTGCAAGATCAAGAGTCTTTCTCGAAGGGTGCCTGGGCTCATGTCCGCCGAACCATGAAGCGCATCCGCGATCGCCTTGCCCCATCGCCGCAGTAGGAAGCCGCACCAGAGGAAGCAGAAGAAGAAGAAGAAGAAGAAGAACAAGCCGTGGAAGCACCCCCAGAGATTGAAAAGGGAGAAGGGTCTGGAGGTAACTCTGGCCCAACGGATCAAGGCTGAGGGTTCTCCCACCGAGACGAGCTCGTTGCCCCGTGAGCCACCAAGAATGTTGACAATTTTGTCACATTGCACAATGGGGTAGAAAAATTGAATTTTTTGTAAAGTATTTCTTTTAATTTCATGAATTTGTTCCCTTGTTTTTTTAGAAACAACATTTTCAAGCATTGCAGCAATTTTGGCTTTCCCTGCCACCCCCTTGTACATAAAATGAAGAAGAAAGAGCTTCGCTGCCGAACAAGCTAAGGAAGATAGCTTCATCGAAAGAAATCGCTAAGGATGAAAACTACTTCGGGCCCGAAGTCCCTCAAACAACTACTTCGGGCGAAAACCTTGCGAAGCGGCGTTGCCGAAGAAGGAATTCAAAGAAGGCGTAAAAAAGAGCTTCGCACCCGAAGCATTTCCAGCAGCTACTTCGGGCAAAAGTTTTGCGAAGCGGCATTTCAAAAGAATAGCTTCGTCAAAGGAAAATCGCGGTCCGAATTGGCTAAGGCAAGAAAACTACTTCGGGCCCGAAGCACTTCAAAAGCTACTTCGGCCAGAAAACTTGCGAGGCGAAAGTCGAAGGAGCACAACATTGAAAAATACTTTGCCAAGAAATCGCGAAGCACCACGGGTCCCCAGGAACCATTTCTACTCGGGCCCGAAGCATTTCCAGCAGGTACTTCGGGCGAAAATCTTGCGAAGCGGTGTTGCCGAAGAAAAATACAAGGGAAGAAGAATGAAAACTACTTCGGGCCCGAAGCACTTCAAAAGGCTACTTCGGGCAAGAAACTTGCGAAGCAGGATTTGAAGGAGCGCAACGTTGAAAACACTTCGCCGAAAAACCGCCGAAGCACCCACTTCGGGCCTCCCCGCCAGCGAACCATTTCTACTTCACTGAAAGTCGTTGCGAAGCATCTGCTTCGGCAAACCTTCGTGCGAAGTACTTTCCCTCGAAGTGGAAGCAGTCAAAGCATTTTTGAAGGTAAGAATGCGCTTCGGCCAAAATCCTCCCGAACCACAATTTTGAAGGAAGATCGCGGCGAAGCATTTTAATAGTTCATCGGCGAAGTAGTTTTGGCACATCTTCCAATGAAGCAGTAATGAAGAGCCCATCTTGCGAAGGAGATCTGCTTCGGCCCTCATCACCCCTAAAGCTATTTTGCGAAGCTCCACCATGCGAAGTGCAAATCAAGGAGAATCTGCTTCGGCACAAGTCCATTGCGAAGCGAAGTTGCGAACGAAGAACTAGCGAAGCACTTCAAGGGCACGCGCTCCAAGCCGGGTATTTTCTCGAGGCGATCAAGTGCCTCATAAATGCATTTTTACGTGCCCGAAAAACTAGCTGCGCATTTTTGGCAATTGGAAATGAAGTATCAGTCTCTGAAGAAGAGCCCGACAAGCATGGCGGCCACTCGAGTATTGCACCCAGAAGCCAAGGACGCTCAGATGGCTCATTAATGCAAGTTTCCATGGTTGACCCGATCGTAGTTTCCAATTTTGGTAACAGATTTGAGAGCTCAGTCACGAGGGCCGCGAGGAGCCGACTTCTCAAGTTTCGAGGGTGTACTCCTCCATTTTGTGCAATTATGGCTCAGAGGGTCGGGTCCTCTATAAAAACCCAGGCATTGTAATGTAAAAAGGGGGGGAACTTTCTGCTAGAAAGTTGTTGTAACTTGCATTTCTACGATTAATACTAAAGAGCTTTGGACTCTATTTCTCTCTTGTATGCTGCCTTCTGCGTTTATTTCTTTCATCTTTCTTCATTTGTATACTGTAATTCTGAATCCTGGATTTAGGTATGCGATTGGGGACTGAACCCTGAAATTTTCTCGAAGGATACATAGGGGAGGAAAACGTTGTAGAGGCTTTCTTTTATGCTGCCTGTGGATAGTGTTTTTGTTATATTCACTTTTCCTAATCGTCGTTACTCTGAACCTTGAATTTCGGTGAAAGGGGAAGGGGAATCCTGGAACTCGTCCAGAGGATACATAGGAAAGTTAATATTGTGTTCATTTTGTTATATTCTTGGTGTTTCTTGTTGTTGTTTCAAGCTATTGGCTAGCAATCGTGCTTCCGGTTCTTTCCCACCATTAAACTACTGAAATCTCTTCCCTTACTCTTTTATTTCTTTCCTGCACCCTTATCTTAAAACACCAAAGTAGTTTAGTATAGGAGCCGACCTTTCTCCGGAGATTGGCACGAGGGGCATCTCTTCCCTTCGGCCTTTCAATGTTGGTCCAGGTCTAGGGCGCATACACTTACCCAAATCCTTTCCTGGGCAGATTTGATGACCAACAGTTACCACAATTTTTTTTTATATATACACATTCATCTTTCTTGAGGCAAGGGTCATAATCATGAACTAAAATAGAATTATTCTATTTAGATTGTAAGCTATCAAGGCAAATAGCTTAAAAATATATTGTGACTTGATCAGAGTCATTCTTAAGTAGAAGTGGTCATCTTATATAATACCCTCATATCACTCAGATATGGGAATGTTGGACAAGAGTTAATATTCATCCCACATAAAATGGGAATCACCCTTAACTAAGTCCTAGTATATAGGTGAATGTCTTGAATATGGAAACACATCTTAATAATATAAACTCAACATTGGTTATTCATAGATCTTATATCCAACCTACATCTTCCCGATGGGGTCTCTAAGATAACAAAATCACTACACGTGATTAAAATTACAAAATCCTTGGAATTTCATGATTATATTACCTTATACTTTGTAAGGCTTATTTATCCACCCTTTTTATTTAGGCAAATATTTTGTTATGAATCAATTGAGTTCATTACCAAAGGATATTATTCGTCCATTATGGGAGTGCCCATTCTTCATGCACATTCAATTTAGAATGTAAAGTCTAGTTTGGTTCACAACACAAGTTCCAATTGCCTCTTCGTGGTTTTCAGCCAACTCCGAGTTTCCACTCGGATTAATCCACAATTTTTTATCATAATATTTTTAGGTTATATCAACCAGGAATCCATCACATTATGAATCTTGAGATTATAGCACACATGAATTATTCAATTGAGCAAGATTTACATTCCATTACATGCTACTTTTTTTGCATCCACACAACCATAGAATACATTAAGAGCTAGTTATCAAAAGGGTAAAGCTAGCTAACTGCATCATACATAATTACTCAATACATCCCATAAAATTAGTTGATATAATCATATATCACTAAATCATCAACTTATTAAAGCTAAGCATACATTCCTTGCATCATAGTACACATGGATATAATTTAAGAATTGCATAACTATTTCAACAATCATTTAACCATATCATATACTTAAATCATTTGCATTTGGAGTGAAAGCAACATGCACAATAATTAACACATCAAACCACATATAGAGTGACACAATATTTATCTTAGGAATCTTCATGGGGAATAAACCCAACCTCCAAAATATGTACTTTCCTCATATTCATAAACTTAGGATGTCAAATACTATAAATATAGAAAGGCCACTATGGGTCACCTTTCAATCAATTATACATGGCAAGGAATACAATCATTCCTTATCAAATCATGATGCAATTAAGGAATTTTCCCAATTCCATTTTCTAAGTCATCATTACATTAAGGTATTTACCATACCAAAAAGGAATCCATCTGTCCTTTTAAACTCATGATGCAATTAAGGAATATTTCTTAATTCCTTTCTCTAAGTCATCATTGTATCATTAAGGTATTTTCCATGCCATTAAGGAGTTAAAATGCCCCTTTTAAACTCATAATACAATTAAAGAATCTATGATTCTAAGTCATCCGAACCATAGGTTGATTGAAACTTCGAAAGCTAACCATGCTCTCTCAAAATTGACCACTTTATTTTTATGTTTACAAGGGAAAAAATTAAATCAAAGTGTATACTATATTTTAATACATATTTAAGCATAACTATACAAGGAAAGCATTCGACTTCAAATTCCCTCTTTTACGCTGATTATCATATTTGATAGCAAATTGTATTCTGTCATGATCGTATGGGGCACCTCCCCACGTGGAATCATAATCGAAGTGTGGCTCCCTTTGGAAGTTATATGCCCAAACCAATTGGGAAGATTTGGATACCTCAGGAGTTTCCCAAATAAATTATATTTTTGCTGGATAATAAGCGAATCCATTTATGCTATTTCTTCCCTGTTAGCACGGAATGAATTCAAACAAAATACGTGGTTGTTCCCGTGCACGCCAGTCAGTCTGTAACTGAGAATGAGAAAAACAGTGTAACCATGAATTCAAGTGGAGTTCGTCCGTTCATAGCCAATTTGGGCATTAACCATGCCTCCTCTTTCACCTCTCCTCCCCTTGCTGGGTGCCCAGCATTTGCATGCTGTGGCTTAGCAAGTGGTCACATGGGCTTCACTAGAAAGACACTTTCATGGAGAAAGACTGATAGTCATAACCATCATCACATTGGGTGGCAATGCAAGAAGCATAAGCATGGTTGGAGGCAGACAACGTGGTGTGCGGTAACAGAGAGTGCGGTGGAGGAGAAGAAGAGTGCAGCGACAGTCCTGATGCCCAGGACACGCAGGCTAATTTTGCTCCGCCATGCCAAGAGTTCATGGGGTGATCCTTCTTTGAGAGGTAACCCCTTTTTCCTATTTAATGGATCCAGGTTCTTAGCAAAAATGAGAGCAATTTTGATTTCAGTTTCATTTTCTTTTTGTTCCTTCACTTTACTGTTTTAGTATGGGGCATAGAATAGAAATACCATGTGTCCCATTGCGCTGGTGAGTGTAAGGGTTCAAATGCTCTGCCACCTTTGTTAGAACTCAAGTTCAATACTTGGGTATAGATAATCGAACGATTGCACACACTAGTAGCCGATAATCGAACGATTGCAGTGACGTGATTGCACCCGGCGGAGTCTCCTTACTATTCTGAACTGTAAAAGTCCATTCGTCTAACCCCTGATTACCCAGCAACAGAGTTTGCCGTCAGGATTTTGAACAATTAGGGAATGGTCCATGGAGGGGGACTAGTCTAAATTTCTAGGATCAGAAATGTTTGGTAGTTTCAATTATATTATGGTGATTTAGCAGGCATTATAAAAGGAAAGTAGTTTTTGAACCTAGGCCATAAGCTATACGGGACCACGTGATTATCCAAGTGGTTATCACCTCTATCGAAGTATGATGGACAACCCTACACCTTTGGATAGACCTCCTAATCAGAGTTTCAAAGTCTTAACTATTAGGCTTAACTATTAGGCTTCCTCATTCCATGTACTTCTGAAATCGTCTTAATGAGTGTTAATTAAACTTTTGGACGCGATTTTTCCAAAAAAAAATAATAGTGAGGAACATTTTGGACTAAAACCGTGCTGCCATTTGGAAAAAGAAAGCTTAAGTGGGTGCAGGAAAAGTACAGTGCCATCTTTTCCATTGCTTGCTTAAAGTGTGCGGCGGCAAAATAAAAGAGGAAGAAAAGCCCTTTCCGTCATTATGGTTATAACTTTTCCTATAGTGGTAGTTTATGGCTTCTATGGCTATTCCAGTATATTAAAATAAGATTTTGTTGAAGGTTCTCCTTGTCTACTATATTAATCACCTTAATGTGAAGTCTTGGCAACCGATAATCACCTGTTTCGCTCAGCGTGCTATAAATTTATCTCCAAACACTGCTGTTTGAGTCCTTCAATGACGAATTGTAGGAACCAGGCTTGTGGGATAATCAATTCACTATTTCATATGTATTTTGTACTCAAAATGTAAAGTAAACCTCCACGTTATGTGCCAAATTGTCATAACTTGTATTCCTGTCATTTTACATTATGCAAGATCTAGAAGGGCATCTTTCTTTACCGCACAGATTGAAATAGACAAATATAAATTTTCATTAGCCACAATAGGCCTTGCTTCTGTCAGTGATTTCAATTAGATTATTATCATAGCTATGCCATCATTCAAACAGCTACCTGCCAAGTTCTATGTAATGCTCTCAAGGATGAGAGGAGAAATCTTTGTGCAGAAGAAATATAGTATACCAATTTAACTTGAATGTTGTTGACAAAGGTCATTCCCCTTTATCTATCATAATCCACAAATAGGAGCAAGCTTTCACCAGTCACTAGTAGAAAATGCAGCCCTACTTAGTTCAAAGGTTATGTGTTGATCAACTCTGGAATGTGTAATGAAATGAAAGACTTTAATTACGTCCGTGAGACCCAAATATGGTCTATGGGACCTCAAATATGGAAGTACAACTGCTCAAATCATATCATATGATCTTTAATATCTTTGAGAAGGTTGTTCCTTCTCCTGCTGATTTGGGTTAGCAATTCCCCAACTTTTTTTATTTTACTGTCTTCAAATAACTCTGTCATAGACCCGTTTCCAAGTGTTTCTTTGTATTTGCCACGGATGTCTGAAAAACTCGGGCACTTATAGATGAAGTGTTCCTCTGTCTCTACTGCCCCTGTGCTGCATAAAGTACATATCCTTTCTTCCCATTGTTCTTTGGGTGTTGTCCATCTCCCTGTTTCACATCTAAGCCTATGAGAGCTAGTCCTTATCTGAGCAATGAGGATTTTTTCCTTCCACTTGATTTCAGCGCCTATATATGCTTTTTCCTTGTGATCATATGTTGGGTTAAACTTTGCAATATAATATTGTCTTTTCCTGCTTGCATTTTTCCACATTCCACTTCTAAACTTTTCATTCACATAGCTTTTGATGTCTTTGTTGAAATTTGGGCATTCATTTATGTTGATTTCCCAACGTTTCATCCATTTCTGATTTTGTTTCATCCATGTGTTCTTCCGCCTATGCAACTCTTCGTCCTTAGCTGCCCTTGGCCATCTGTCGTTTTTCATGTTTTCTGTTTTTTTCAAGTAACATAACAACTTGGTCATAGCAATTGCTTCTAAAGGAAACATTCCAGTTTCAGCTAGAATAATTTCATAAGGGGTTGTGGCCTTAATTTTGAGAAAATTTGTGATTAGATATTTTTGAATCCTTTCTATTTGCCTCCATTTTGCCTTTGTTGTGCCACTAGCCCACACCTCGCAACCATACAACAAAACCGGTGTAACAAGTAGGCCAAATAAAACCCTGGTGGTCTTCCAGTCCCACAACTCGGCATTCCTACACCTATTTTGAAGTGCATACAGTGCTCTCCAACCGCTTTGAGTTCTTTTCATCCTACATGTATTCCAATTGAGTTTGTCATGAAAGTCTATGCCCAGGTATTTGTATTCTACTACTACCTCAAGTGGTTCTCCTGCAAACTGAAATTTGAGTTGTTGCTTCTTCTTTTTTGCTGAAAAAATCATGATTTTTGTTTTGCTTGTGTTTACCTGCATCCCAACTTCCTTACAAAAGAGTTCTAGAGCTCGAAGGTGATCTCCTAGATCTTTGGCTGTTTTGGCCACAAGAATTACATCGTCTGCATACATGAGGAGTTTTACCACATATTTGGCTAAGTGCACACCCTCTCCCCCAAATTTGTTTATCCATTCTTCTAACTTGTCAATGTACAACCCAAATAAGGTAGGAGATAGAGGGCAACCTTGTTTGACACCTATGTCACTACCAAAACATTCAGATAACCCTTCATGTGTTCTGATTCTAGCTTTTACATGCTCATATAATCTGTGAACTGCTGCCCTGTAGTGAATTGGAACCTCTAGCTCTTCCATTCTGCTCCATAATTTTTTCCTTGGCACTGTGTCAAATGCCTTTTTGAAGTCTACAAAACAACAGAAAGCCTCCTCTTTTTTGTCCCATATTTTTTCCACTATGTGTCTGAGTGTGATACAATGATCAATAGTTGAGTGCTTGGGCCTAAAACCTGCTTGTCCCTTTGCTCTCTTTCCCTTTTCTTCTGCCCATATATTGATCCTACGCTCTATCATACTCCCAAACAGCTTTGCAAAGAGAGGGTTGATCATGATAGTTCGATAGTTTGAGGGATTATTTACATCTCCACTTTTAAACAAAGGAATGGTCAAGCTAGTTGTCCACTCGGTAGGGAAACCATTTTGTATGACCTCATTGAAAATTTCTTTGATCTGCGGTGCCAGAATATCTACCCCCCATTTTATATGCTCTGCTTGAAGATTGTCTATGTCACGGGCTTTACCAGTTGCTAACTTTTTTATCCCTTGAATAATGTCTTCATTTGTGAAAAGTTCTTTCTTGACAGTGATAATAGGGGGTGTCTCCTTCTGGTTACTATGCTGATACAATTGTTTTGAATACTCCAACCACTGATTAACTGTTATGCTATTTTCAGCTTGCATCCTTTTTATGCTTAGCTCCTTCCAAAATTTCTTTGGTTCATGCTTCCCTAAGTAAATCAGTTCTTTCCTCCTTGTTCTAGTGTATTCTTCTTTTTTTGCCCTTACCAGTTTCTCATATGCTTTTTTGTTTTCTCTTGTTTTACCCGTTGGTTCCTTTAGTAATCTTTGCGCTTCTTTGCAATCTTCATCGAACCATGGGTTGGTTGGGAAGCTATTCCTTTATTTCTTTTGAGGTTTAGCTCTCTTGCATTTGTTTAGAGCTTCTTGGATAATGTGCATTAACCATTCACTCTTACTGTAATCCCTGCTACTATGAGGTAGTTTCTCCCTTTCCTGTAACTTGTTATTTAATACTGCCCTAAAATTCTGTCGATTTTCATCTGTTAAGAGAATGTTTCCCTTGTGAGGATATTTGTTTTGATTGCTTTGCAAGTGTTTTTCCCTTGGTTTGTCTCCTTGCATTCGAAGTTTCATAACAATTGGGTTGTGATCTGACTTAAGTTCCACTGGAGAATCTTCCACTTCTAGCTCCTCTATTTTTGGTATGTAATTTTGTGAGCATATTACATAGTCTATTACACTTTGTCCCTTAATGTCCTTCCCACATCTTCAGAGCAAGTCATATGGCCACACAAACTTTCTGCAAGAGCTCCCTTTCTTAAGTCTAACTTCACTTGACAATCCTTTGTAACCTCTATACTAAGCAGTAGTTTACTAAATCCATGCAAGACATCATAACACTGTGGGCATTCATCATAGCCTTCCCCAATAGCTGTTAGCAAATCTCCAGGTTCAATAATCAATTCTATTCTTATACAGGAACAATTCAATTTTCAATATATTCAGGTCACATTCAAGTTTTTAATCAATATTTTCATATAATGAAAAAAAGCATTGCAGTACGTTGTATTGCATTGCCACTGTTAGCATATACTATCAATATTCTTATATAATGAAAGGAACAAGATCTTTATTTACCCAGGACCATTATCATATTCACATTTATGAAAGAGACAAATCGATACAAGCCTGATACTATCTCATTAGCCACCTTTCAAAAGTAATTCATTGTTTTTTGTTTCTTAAATTCTTACAATGTCGAGTCTCGACTCTAGATACACAATATCTATGATTTATGTGCGCGATCATCAAGAATATAAGAATAGTTCATTTTTGACATTCATCCTGAACTTAACCCCTTTCTGGGGTAGCCTCATATGTGTAAACTATCACATATTCAAGAAGTTTTGGAATTAATCCTCACAGGTGAAATGGCCTCACTTTAAAAATTTATCTCTTAATGCGAGTTTGGAATCAAGTGAATAATGGCATCGGTTTGGACCTTCTGATTGTGAGCTCTCTAATACTGGCTTCTGCTAAAGATGAGGCATCCCTTCAGAGTTTTTCCAGGACTTGATTTTCACAGAGAATTCTCTTTCCAAATTGGCTCAATAACAAGGAAGTCCTACATATCTTCTTAACTTTATAAATTCATGCTTTTATAATTGGCGTGGCATGCATTACCATGATAACCTCTCAAATATCGGAGTGGCCTTGACCAATATAACATTTTAGAAGATTTTAATGATATTATCCACTTAGAGATGCCTTTTTGTCAATAATTATATCAGGACTATCTTTTTCAGTATGTGTGGCCTCGTGTACCTGGGAACTTAGTTATAACGATTGTGTTTAAATTCAAATTCAGCAATCTTAAAGTTCGAAAGAAATTGAACACAAATATTTTTTTGATTAAGTTCGACATGAAGTTTGAGATGTTAAAAATATGAATATATATTTATAATTTTATAAAATTAAATAAAAAAACAAGTACAGAAATTTAAACTAATTGTAATACAACTTTAAATTTACATGAAAAAATATTTAACTTACGCCCATGTAAGTTTTTTTTCTTTTTGATTAT
The DNA here is from genome assembly GCA_028583015.1 of Wollemia nobilis. Classification (NCBI taxonomy): domain Eukaryota; kingdom Viridiplantae; phylum Streptophyta; class Pinopsida; order Araucariales; family Araucariaceae; genus Wollemia; species Wollemia nobilis. The sequence continues at coordinate 430,221 of JAQPPZ010001094.1, forward strand.
ACTAGAGGAATCGGTAACACGTCACAATTTTCTACGCCTCTTTGTGGGTTCGAATCTCGCTCCTTGTCGCCACTATAATCTCCAGTTGCATCGAGGTAAACCTTTTATGTAGTCGGCAACATTGACGCGATACACCCACCGGTAATACGGGGCCGGAGGGATTGGAACCCTGGCCTCCGTGCTCCTACAAAAGCGTTTTTGACCGTTGAACCAAGCCCTTGGACTCTTACACCCATGTAAGTTATCAGATACATGTTGCCTAATTTGCTTACCTTTCACGTTGATTGAAGTTTTCCTACTAAACAACAATTTTCAATGATTTTAATCAAATTTTATTGAGTTGGTCTTCAAGTTTGACAAAATTTGAATGTTATGAGTTAAATTTGCCAAATATTCTAACATAGTTAGGAAGGAAGGCAATTTGTAGATCTTGTGGTCCATTGTTCCCATTGTTCCTTTCTTACATTGGTGTGTTATATTTATCATAAACAATAACAATGTCCTATTGGGGTGCCTTTGGGATAAATGGCCCGATGCCCCATATATTGAGGAGTGTAGTTCACCGTTATGTTAGAAATGAAGTTGTTAAAATATTGACCAACCTTATTAGTGTTATTAGAACCTCCTTGCTTTATCTCATTTGTCTTGAATTTCTAGGTCCATGTGTGATGGTCAAAACGAAATACAGTCTTGATTAAGGGGTGTGGTTTTGGCAAGTTTTCCAATTTAGGGACCTGTAAAGGGAAAAGGAGGAAATTGTGGCGGGGTTCCAAGACACTGATGCTTCTGATTTGCTCTCCTGTATTAGATTCAATAGCTTCAGTTCAACTTCTGATGCGTCAGGAATTATCTTCAAGGTCCAAATCTAGTCTGGCCTCTTTAATAATGACAATATTGAGAAGCTCATGTTCAATGAATGCTTTGAGTAAATTTTCCCTCTTAGGAGCATTCAACTCCGTAATATTACAAGATATAATTCTCATTTATAAGAATGCAGTATTGTCAACCCTTTTTAAGATGCAATCTAGGTGATATTAGGATCCTGCTTTAACTTCTGCTATGGTATCTTTGTGAATTCTTTCCTGTTTTTGAGTCTCTTGCCCTTTGGTGCTGACTTGTTTTTGTGGTTTTCTTTTACACAGTTTCCATTTGATCCTGGGTTCAAGTTCTTCCATTGCTGGATGTACTCTTTATGCTTCAATATCTTCATATTTGATATTATAAATTCATTTTCATTTGCCTGGTCATGTCCCCATCTTCTATTACTTTCATTTCTTCATTTTGGTTTTTGTTCAATCCTTCAGAATTCTCTAAAAAAATTACTTCTTGAAGTGTTTTCTTTTGGGTTTACTTCTCCCTCCCTCCCTTTGTTTCAGCTACTCGCTGAGCCGTGTTAAAGGAAGAGTTCTCTTGTATGTCATTTGATATAGGCTGCTTTGTTTGATTGGAGGTGGTTTCTTTGTTGCATTTTTCCATGACAACAAAGTTTTTCTTTGCCTTTTGAAATCCTGCCTTTTCTTGATTAGGTTTCTCTGGTTTTGGTGCAGATGGACAATCCCTGAAGAGGCATCACATTCATCACAAACTTTGCATCTGGAAGGAATAAATTTATAATCAATTTGTTTTTGGCTAAACGTTCTGTTTGAAGAGTAATACTCTTCTGTAACAGCTATATATGTTTTAAATTGATAAAATTTCTAGTATATAATATGATTCCTTTTCCTAGTATAAGCTTTTCTGTACATAGATATTGGCCAATATAAGTCCCAATCAATTTGAAAATATTTGTTCCAGAATTCATGTGGGAGCACAAAAAGCCTGAACCATAGTGGAGCTGAAGAAGACATTTTCTGCGTTGATCTGAAGATCAAATGCTATTATTTCGTGAAGAGACCCAAGCTTTTATAGAACAAGGGTCCTTTCTGGAACATCCAATTCTAATCGACCTTATTGGCAAAGACCACAACAAATTAGCCTCTCAGGTATAAAAATATTTCTCGTTTTCCTTGGTTTTCTAGGTCTGACTAGCCTATTTGTATAAATTTCTCAGCGAAAGTTTTGCACCCAGAAATGTTCATATCAATGTTGGTGTGGTAAGCTTTGGTATATCATCACTGATCTAATATTTTCTCCAATCAATCTTGAGGATTATAATTTTTTTATAAGGCTTGCAAACAACCATGGTTCAACCGTTGATATTGTAGCTCCTTTTGCTTAGCTGCCCCTTTGATTATCTCTTGTACATGTTTCGAAGATGTGAAAGTTCTTAATCCAATTAAAATCTGCTTGGAAGAAGGGCACAATGCAACTAAACTTTCTCTTTGCTAGATGATGATATACTCTTACCCTTTGGCTTTCCAAGTTGTTCCTCAGTCCTCGTTGTATGACGTTGCTTTTTCATGTCTTGATCAAATTGAGTGGAAATTATAAATTTTGCAAGTATATTGGTGTGTATGTGCGCCCTAGGCACATGTGTGCCGAAAATATGTTGGGCCATCAAGTGCGGTGTGCCATCCAAGATAAACTATCAAGTATTTTAAAATCCTAGACGAAATCCTTGATAGTTTTCCTTGGATGGAAAGGACAACGAGACACTATTCTTCTAACTCATGGGGCTTATAATAGTTAAAGTAACTCAATGAGGATTATAGCAAATGCTTATAATAGAATACCTTTCAAAATGTGGATACTTAATTACTATTGAAAACTTTATGGAATGCTTAATCACTGTCTAACAGGAGAAAGAGAATGCTTGATGCAGTGATCATGGGATCTTTTAATTGAAAGAAAGTCTTGATCAAGGCAAATCATGATATGAAAGTCTTGATTGAGAAGCTTGATCCAAATGCAGAATTTGATCTTAGCATTGAGTTCTTGCTCAAAAACTCGATGCTTGAACGCTATATCAAAAGTTCAATGAAAGTTTTTACGATTTAGCTGTTTCCCTTTGAACTTGAATTTATGCATGGAAGACATTGAATATGAAGGAGGATATATGACCTTTTATCTTAACTTAAAATCTTTTGGGTTACTTGGATTGTGTTAAACTTTGATACATAGAATTAACGATTTTGAAACCTAAAGGAAAAGAAAGGGGATGTTCTTATGGGTACCAAAACATCATTAGATCTCATAATATACAGAGAACAATATATCATTAGTCTTGCGAAGGCTTATCTACCTAAAATCGAAGATTGTTTTTTAACTCTATTAAAAGCACAATTAGTGGAAGTTATAAAGAGATCCTAGGAAATTTGATGATGGGATTATTTAGAGAACACCAAAGTCATAGGAACTCTTCTCTTGATGATAATGTTAATGATGTTCTTCTTAATGCCTCTAATATATTGAGGATTTTTGAGCTACCAAAGGTCCATAAGGGGTGGACTTCTCTTTGTCCTATTATTAATAGTAAGGCTTCACTAACTTACACTGTCTTTAAGTATCTTACCAAAGAGATGAAATTTTTAGTGGATAATACATGGTTGTTTGCCAAATACTACCTTTTTGTTTACAGATTGAAAGATCATAAGTAAAGAAGCATGGTGTGCTTGTTAGTACTGACATGGTGTTGCTTTTAATGAAGATTCTTATTAAAGAAGCTATTGATGTATTAAGTAGGTTTACAGTTCTAGAAACCACCTAGTTTGGTGGAATTATGCTTAACATATGATTTGTTCTGTTTGGAAGAGCATGTTTGTGAGCAAATGGAAATGGTGGCAATGGGTTCACCACTATTCCTTATTATTGCTAACCTCTCTATGGAGGACTTTGAGAAGAGGACCTTAGATTCCTACCCTTTACAAATTCTAATTGGCCTTATGGAATTGGAGAACTTGACAAACTTGTGATACATATCAATAGTTTGTTAGATAAGATAAGATAATTTTATTAATGTTCACAGATGACCAAAGTAGGCCAATGGGACTGATTGAAAAGAGCTGTTACAATGCACTGTATTAACCAAAAAGTATTACGAAAATAAGCTAAACTAGAGTAAAAAATTTAGCATAAAGTACATTGAAGTGGAACAATTGCTTGGCATAAAATTACAGCCTCAAGGGTTACCCAAAATGGATAAACTGTAACATGCTAAAGGTAATGATGAAGAGAGAGATAGAAGTTGAGGTACAACAGAGATAGAAAGGAGCTCCAGTGGATCCAAGTGCCACCGTTAATCTGTAGTGGGATGTAAAATTGAAACATGCTCATCTTCACCATCTATCCTAAAAGGGCCAACACAGGATCTAATGATGCTTCCAGGAGAATGGTGAGGAGGACTAAGAGGGCCTGGCTAGATAATCTAGGGAGGACATGGAGTTTGACCCTTCAAGACTCTTCTAGCATCCATAGCTATGGAACCAATAAAAGAGAACAAGATACTAGTAAGCTATGTTTGTCTACAACTGCTCGGTATGTGAGGGGTGGCTGAAACCTTATGCCCAAGAATTGCAGTACTATCTTGTTGCAAGCAAGAAGAAATATTGAAGACCTAGTAGCGACTCTTGTATTCAAACAAGGGTGCACAGATCTGTAATGAACATTTTGGAGAGTTGTAGCTTCAAATGAATACCTATTACTCTTGACTTTAGAGATAAAGTGAAAGATTGAGGTGATTAATTGAGTTGTAGTCTGTCTCCCTGTAATAACTAACGACAAAGAGTGATAGCTTCCCTGAGGTATAGAGACAAGCATCTTTGGTGAGAATAGCTGAAAAAGTGGGAAGCTATCCAACTTAGTTTCTATACAAGCAATAGTACCTTCCTTGAACCTCATAATAAACAGGACATCTAAAGATGAAATGTTCTTCAGTCTTCACATCCCAATTAGAGCAAAGATGACATACCCTATCCTCTTGAGGAATATGGTGGTCCATCTCCACCTGCAATTGATGCAAGCATACTTTGAGCTAATCAAGAGGAATGCTAAGGCTGTATGTTTAATGTCACTTGACATAATTAGAATAAATCAAATTCACCATAGATTTTGATAAATATGGCTATTTTCTTTTCTTTGATGCCTTAATTTTGAGAAATTTAAATGGTTCACTAGACCATAGTTGAGAAAATCGGAATCAGATCAAAATTGGCATGGAAAAAGAATCGGGGAAAATTGGGAATCGGCAAAAACAAACCTGAAGAAAATGCAGTTTTTGATTGAAAAAAAAACGTTTTTCATGCATATCACAATTTTTTTGGAAAAAAGTCGTCAAAAATTGCCATTTTCTCAAAAATCATGATGGGCAACAATCGTTGATTTTTTCAAAAATCATGTTTTCAATGCGATTTGAATCAACAATTCTGCTAAATCAGAACAAATTGGATCGGATCGGGATTAAATTCGTATTTTCATAACTATGCACTAGACTATGGGGTATTTAAGAGAATGACATACATATTGTTATACTTACAAGTAGACTCACATGAACACCCCTCACAGAAGTTGGGGTTTTAAAGACTTTTGCAAGAAGAACTTGTAGAGTTTCATATAAAGATTAATTGATCAAGAAAGAACACATTTCTCTGTAATCATTGAAAGAAATCTCTATAAGGAAAGAGAGATATCAAAAGCTTTCAAGAAGTTGGACTAAGGGGTTGTACTTGAGTTTAGGATCATGCTAGGGTTGGTCCCCAAATAACCCTTCCTTTATGCATGATATAGTAGGAAAGTTGGCTATGATTTTGAAGATATACAACAATAAATCAACATTTGATCTTTTCAATATGTTAAAGGTTTGTGACTGCTAGAGTTGAGAATTGGATATTGGGCGAAATAATGAAAAGGTGTTTACCTTATCCCTTGTTATTGTGGAAGACCCTATGTAGGAGGAATGGGTAAAACCATTAATTTGAGAGTCATGAAACACTTGAATTGTCATGTTTGATTTAGTAGAGCATTCATGTTTGTCTAAGCATCATGTTGTATAGAGTATATTAAGGTGATGACTATTAGGGACTACTACATTAAGTGTTGGTTAAGGGAGGCCATAAAGATAGAGGAACATGTCAATGGTTTTAATAAAGACAATGGTTTCAAGCTCAATGACTTGTGGAAGTCCATAATATGACTTGTAAAAGGGAGAAACCACATGAAGGAAGAAACACAAATAAAACAAAATCATTATAATGGAGCATGGTAGACTTTAAAACGGATAAAATACATCATTAAAATTTGGTACATTGCTATAAAAAACAAAATAATATAATATTATTTTGTATAATATAATCCTTACTACAGAAACTAGTACGAATCAAATGGCGTTAGCTCAACCGGTTAAATTCCCCGACTTTCAAGGAGGAGACCTGGCTTCAAATCTTGCCAAGCGATACATGCATAATAGCCAAGCTGTTGTAATACCACCACGTGGTCATGATACATGCATAATAGCCAAGCTGTTTTAATACCACCATGTGGTCATGATGTATTATGGGTGGGGCTTGTTTCTATCCCATATAACCAATTAAAAAACAAAATCCTTGTTATGGGGATAAGTAAGAAATAAGATATGAGAAAATTGGCAAAGTGGATTCCTCCCACCAAAAAACAGGAGTTTGGGAGATTATCTTGAGGTTAAAGTTTCACTTGAGGACAATATGGTCTTAGGGCTAGAAAACTTAGCGATTTGTGGTTCTATGATTTGTTCATTCCCTAACATTAGTTAAGTTCTATGAAAGGTTTTAAGTTGATTTCCTTGGAACTTGATTCTATTCATGGAGGAGATTGACTATGGAGGATTTATGACCTTCCACCATCTAAGTTCTTTTGGAGTATTGTAAGATTGGATAAATGAAATTAACAATCTCAAGCCTTAAACAAAATGAAACGGTTTGGTCCTAGGTGTACCAAAATATCATTAGATCTAAATGATGATAGAGAAAATATTGTATGAGTTTGAACCTGATGGTATGCGACAAAGTTTGTGATGTTTTATTTTACCTTGCACTTTTGTATTCTTTGTGAAAAACATATTTCATGGAAGTTATAAGATCTTAGGAAACCTAATGGCGAGGGTAGTTAGAGAATTGAACCAATAAATAAGCCTTTCCTTGACGATAATATTAAGAGGAAAATTCTTCCTAATGCCCCGATCATGCTAATAATCCATCGGTTACCAAATGTTTGTAAAGAGGGAATTCCTCTTCATCCTACTTTTTACACTATGGGTTCACAAGCTTATGCTCTCTCTAAGTGTCTTGCCAACAAGTGGAAACCTTAGATACATTGTCATTTTTCATGGGCTGGCCTTTTTTATTGACAAATTGAAGGATCTAAGGTAAAAAAGCTTGACATCCTTGTTAGTTTCGACATTGTCTTGCTGTTAACAACTATTTCCATTAAAGAAGCCATTAAGGTACAAACTAGGGTTGTGAATCAAGAAACCATTAGTTTGGTGGAATGATGCTTAAAATCAACATTCAACGGAGTTTTCATGACGGTGACAACACGGTACAACAAGACACATCTGCAGGATGGCAGGGGCTTGGCCCTAAAATCTGGGATGGTGATGAGATGAGGGTCCGCATATATCAATATATATAAACAATATATAAAAAAACACATTTAAAATTCAATTTGGATTTCCCAAGGATGAATATGCAACATAACATAATGTGAAAGCCAAAATTCTTCTTATTGTTTCTAGTAATTGTTTGATATACTCAACTTGTATAGGGTGTGCAGATTCATTGAAAATAGGGGAAAGAAGGTTGCCTGATCCAACGTAGCTTGGCATTATTAAATTTATACAAATAACCATGTCCCTTTTGAGAAGTAGATTCAAAAATCAATATTCTAAATTCTTGAACTAAATAATCTAATCCTTTATCCATCAATTCTAACTTATGAGAAACATTCAGAGCAGTAGGTAAAGCTAAACATGAACCCCCAACCAAGGATACTGTAGAAACATCATTACATACAAATGACTCTGACTGTATACTGTGTCTTTGCCATGAGCGCACAAATGGGACCCAATATATAAGAATATTAGTAATTTCGATTCCTATGATTGGACTCTCATCCTTTTGAATTGCAACTACAAAGGTTCCTAGAATGATAAGCCCTACTATGTCCCAAAAATGTTCCTCCAAATTATCTCACAGTTTTGCAACCACGTTTGGCAGTTTATATTCAGAATTGATGTCAACATTTTTTAGGAGATCAATATATAAGAATATTAGTAATTTCAATTCCTATGATTGGTCTCTCATCCTTTTGAATTGCAACTACAAAGGTTCCTGGAATGATAAGGCCTATTATATCTCAAACACGTTCCTCCAAATTATCTCACAGTTTTGCAACCACGTTTGGTAGTTTATATTCAGAATTGATAACATTTTTAAGGAGATCAAATTGATAAAGGTTCTGCAAGGTTTGCATAACAAATGGACACATCTTAAAAAACAACTAGCTCAGGTCCTTTTGTCTGCCTGATCCTGTTTCTGTAGATGAATCATTACACTCACAACCACTGGTGAAGAGGCCATGACAAGCAAAAACCAGGCCTACACCACATGCACCTATTATGAGCACTCTGTGACTTCTTCTCTGTAAACATAACTTATAGCAGTGAAGGTAAAAAGAATAAAAAATAGTAAAACCAAAGATTGTTGGCCTGTTGGGGCTAGACACTGTTTGGGATGTTGGGACTGTCCCAGCATCCACCTGCATCTTGATGACTTGGTGGCATCTTGGAGGTTCCCAGATGTCCCTAGGACTTCGCAGGGACCTTTTCTTGTACCCATGGCATTTTGGGGACTGTTGGGCAGCCTGGAGATGTCATCTTGGGACACTGGACAGCCTTGTTTTGGGGATGCTGCCAAGAGGTCTCAAGACGTACCAGGGACGACAGTCTTCAAGCCTTCAGATTTGGGGACATCTCGAGGACGTTTCATCTGTTGCCCTGTCCCCAAAGCATGGTGTACAGGGAAAGGGGTTGGGGGGGGGGGCACTTACCACAATTACTCAATAGAAAATCTCTTAGAGTTTTTCTATATATATTGTGGTTGTTAACAGAGTACGAATTTTGGGTGCTTTACCAGAAAGAATGTATCTAAATTTTGCTCTTGTTGAGGAATCATTCTAGGAGAAAATAGACAGTACAATATGGAGTTCATAGCATAGGTAAATTACAATGAGAAGGACTATGGAAGATATATTAAACCTTGTTTTCTTATTGTGTCACAATCAGAAACCGTTCTAGTAATTGCATAAAAAAATGTATTTAGCTGGTTGAAACAGACATTAAAATTCATACTTTCATAAAATGAATATGTTGAATATTCTGGGGCAATGTTATTATTGATAACTCTAAAATTCCTTTTTTTTTTGTGTGTGCGTTATGTGTGTCAGACCATGAGAGGCCTTTAAGCAAGCATGGGCGTTTAGATGCAGCTAGCATTGCTGTAAAGCTGCGCCAGCTGGGCTGGTTGCCTGAACTTATTTTATCGAGGTCCATGAAATTTCTCTGCTTCTATTGTAAATGCTTTCTCCTAGTAAGATGTCATTCTTTGTTTTGTACCTGATATATTTACTCTTTGCAGGAAAAAAAATAGAACTAGTTACCTGGTATTGCTTTATCAAGGTTTAAGAGTTTCCTTTTCTCAGTAGTCTTTTTTCCTTGGTATCAAAGTTACCAGAAATAAAGGTCCGAGGACATTACAGGAAGGACTTTTAGATTTTCAATATTTTAGGATTTCTTAAAAATACATTTTTGTTTTTAAAAAGCTATAAACAGAAAGTTTCATTGAAACTTAAGATAAAAAGTTTAACATGTATGTGTGATCCGGATTGAAGATCGGGTCAACTGGACAAGCTCTGTTTGGATATAAAGAAAATTGGCAAATAAAGGTTCATTGGAGGAGTTGAAGGGCAAAGGGCATGACTTTTGACTTACTATGCTCCTTTCTCTTTTCCTATTGGTATAAAAACCATAAATTGGGAATGCTGCTACCTTTTTCTTCATTGGCAAGGCAGGAATTTGAAAGACTTGGTTGCATGTGTTTTTTTGTGCAGTCATTGTAATGGAGGTACTTTGTTTCAGTTCATATATGCTTATACCTCATTGTATTCGAGCAATAAAAGGTATGAGCAACATTTTCCGATGGGTTTTCTTCCCAAAAGGGTTCCCCACATAAATCTGTGTCCTTGATGTCATTTGATGCTTATTCTACCTACCCAATGTTTGTTTATTTTGCTGTTCTGTTTTATGAGAAAGTTGCTGTTGTGTTTCTTATTGTTGTTAGCGATTAAGCAAACCATATTGTTCTGATTTATTTTTGTTGTGAAAAGATCTACATGAACAAGCTATTTGAGTGCTGCCACGAACCATATTGTTATAAAAGCAAGTTTTCCTGAGTGTGTATGTGTCTAACCCAACATAAAGGAAAAAAGGGTTGGGTGTTTATAGATTTAGAATTTGAAACCAGATCTTGGAGGCAGCATTTATATACTATGGCAGAAGATCAAGATTCATGGGGAGAGAGATTGCCTAGCATTGAAGAAATGATGTACTGTGTGGGAGAAGATAACTTTTGAGGAAAAGAAGAAGAAGATCATGTTGAGAGTAGGAAAGTCGACGATCCTTTTTTATGTTGCAGAGTATATCATTATTTGGTACATGCTAATGTACCCCCATGGTACCTATGGTATAATGTAAATATTAGAATAGGGTTTGAGTCTATAGTTTAGATGTGTGATTTATATTTCCCCTTATGTATGTGTCTATGTGTAGGATGTGCACAAGTGTCATGTAACAATGTGTGCAAGTGTGTAGAGTGAGAAAGTGTGCAAGTGTCATATAGTAAAGTGTGCAAGTGTACATGTAGGAGTGTGCAAGTGTCATAGAGTAAAGTGTGCAAGTAAATAGAGAGTCAAGAGTCATGTATACAAGTGGCAAGATGTGAAGCCAAGGGACATGTGAGATTTATCTTATGTATGGAATAAGAAAGGTTGCATCTCTTGGATATATAATGAGGTGGAGGAGATATACTACTGTTGGTTACGAATCTGCCATGAGGAAAGGATTTGGTATAATGTGCCCAGATTCGCCCACCAGATTGAAAGGCCGGAAGGAAGGAATGCCTTCCGTGCCAATCTCCGGAGAAGGCCGACTTCCTGTGGGTTTTTAGTGTTTTGAGCTAAGAGTGCAGGGAAAGAGATAAAAATGCGGAAAGAGAATCCAAATGTGATTGGAGTTGGGTGGGGGAATAAGCAGCACGACAACGATCAATCACCACTACTAACAACATTCCTATACAAAGCACACATTGAAACTACAGCTATCATTCATCCTATGTATCCTCTATCTATGCATTCCAGGAATACTTAATCACCAAATACTAGAGTCCAGAGTTCAGTACAACAGTAAGCAATGAAATAAGAAACATGAGGCAGAAATGACAAGGAGAGGCAGCATACAAAATGAAGACAGTAAGCAGAGCCAAGTATGTATCTTGTATTTAGAAGCAAACGCACAACTACAATGGTTCCCTAGCAGTATATTCCCCTTCCACCACTTACAATGAAAATGTGGTGGCTATTTATAGCCCCAGTTTCCCCCGATTACAATCACGGGCACAAAGTCCCAGACTGGACATTAGCTGACAAAAGCAGCAGAGGAGCTGCTGATGCTGACTTCTGTCGGCGAGGACTGTACCTGCAGCATGGTCTCCCTGAAAGCTGTACAGCTACGTGGCAGCGCGTTGGGTGGAACTTCAAATCGGCGGGAATGCGGGTAGTTGTGGCAGATGGCACTTCACATCAGCTTTAATGGTGGCAGTTGGTGTAGATAGTGTGGTCCATGCTTGTCCTTTTCTCGGTCATGTCTTAGCTCGAATCCTGAGGCTGGACACTTGTCGGATGTCGATGAGTGACACATGGCTGCCTTGAAAGGCAGTTTATCCAACTTCGCCCAGGATCAGAGCGCTGTCGGGTTGCGCAGGTGGAAAACAACGCAGTTGGGGAGGCCTCCGTGCCTTAGTCAATTTCTGGGTTTACTTGCCCAACTGCGCACCGGTCAGAGGGCGCAGCCCGACTTCGCTGCGAAGTCGGGTTGCGCACCGGTACTTTGCTGTCTTTACCGCTGTTCGGACTGCGCACTGGAAAGGGAGCGCACCCCGACTTCGCTGCGAAGTCGGGTTGCGCTCCAGTACTTAGCTTATTTTCTGCCACACTGCCTCCCAAGTGCGCACAGGAAGAAGAGCGCACCCCGACTTCGCTGCGAAGTCGGGTTGCGCTCTGACACTTAGTCAAATTTCGCTCATCTCCTGTCTGCTGTCGCACTTCGCATTCCCTACTGCGCTCCAACTTGAGGGCGCACCCCGACTTCGCTGCGAAGTCGGGTTGCGCCCTGACACTTAGAAACTTTCAGGGAACACTTCTGTTCTGGAAACTTTACTGGGGGAAGTTCAAGGGGAAGAGGGAGGAATGAAACTGCAAGGAAGAGGGAGAAAGGGAGAAATGAAGAAAGGGAAAAAAAGGAGGGGGGAAGGAAAAGAGCAGGTCACTTACAAAAACCGAAAACATGGCACCCCGTGCAAAATGTGGCAACAACTACATGATCGTGCAAGATTCAATTTAATGGAATTGAAGAGCAAAGACTTGCTGTTACAGTCATTGTTGTTTGTGCCTGCAAGACTAAAAATCTCATTTGAACACATTGGTAAAGAAGATCATTGAAGAGCAAAGTACTGTTTCCTAAGAAGATTCAAGACTATTGAAGAGTGAAGAGCCATTTTGTGTCCATTATGAAGATTGTGCTGTTCCAATTCTTTGCTTAGACCTTTCAGAGATTGCGTACAAAACCCATTTAAAGATTGAGCCAGTTCAGTGAAAGTTGGAGAGCCTTGTTCAAAGACATAAATATACAATTCAAAGCAACGTGCACAACTATCTTCAATTGGAATATGCCGATCTTTTAGAATTCTGAAATCTTTGATGAAAAGAGCAAAATTTTGTTTTGTATTCTGCAAATAGCCTGTCAAAATGAAGACATATGGAGGGCTGAGAAAGAAAAAACTTTTGCTTTAAAAGACCTTTGTAGCTCTGTGAAGTAAAAGATACATGTAGTAGATATAAATTCATACAGGGTTTATAAAATCAGGCACGCTAGGAAGCATTACATATCATCTAGAATTAGTCAAAAAGTGGGGTTACTGTGGGGAAAGAAGCAATGTCTGATGAGTCTGACTAGTATGAAGAAAACAGGGTCTGAAAAAGTTTACTCATTGTGCCAAAAGTCTGACAAGTACAGGGTTGGAAAAAAATCAGGAGGCCATTGAGGAGGTGGGGGCATCAAATGCTGTCCAAATTGTTCCAGATGCCACACTAGTTTGTAAAGCAGCATGCTTGTTGGTGAAAAAAATATAGGCATATATTTGGGGTGCCACGTTGTGTGCATGCATTGAATAATGCACTCAAAGACATTTCCAAGTTTGATTGGATTGCGAAACTCATTGAAAATAGCTGAAAAGTTGAAATGTTCATATGCAATCATCGTTATTCACAAGCCATTTATTAAAAATATGCTAAGGTGGAACTTCTCAAACCAACCGATACACGCTTTGCCTTTTTCTTCATACTTATTGAGTATCTTCATCCCATCAAAGGGGAATTATGTTCCATTGTAGTGAGTGATGCATGGGCAGCTTGGAAGCAATTATCAATAGAGAAAACAATTCAGGAGAGACGGATGGTTCCTGATGACCACTTTTGTGCTATGAGGGATCCATCTTTGTATTCATTGATAGAAGCCAAGATACATGGAAGATGGGATAAACTAAATGCACCTCTACAGATGGTTGCCTATGCTTTGAATCCGAAGTGGTATGTAAGGAAGATTTATGGCCAAGGAGAGGAGTGATCTATTATCAAGATTCAATGATCAAACTTTTCACATGGATGAGGTGATTTTAGTAGTGTTGGAGCCTTGTATAATAGGCATGCAAAGAAAGACTTAATAGAATGGTGGTGCATCCATGGTAGTGAAACACTTGAATTGCAATCATTTTTCACAAGTTGCCAATTCTTTAGCGTGTGAGAGGGATTGGAATGCTTATATTTACATTCATTCATTGAAAAGGAATTGACTTGGGTTGAAGAAGGCAAAGAATTTTGTTTACATTCATAGCACACTTCGACTTTTGTCTTGTATAGAATCAAAGTACCCGGATGGTCCTTCAACAAAATGGGATTAACTCCCACCTGATGGAGAATCCATGACCTTAGAAGATGTAGTGGTTGAACCAAATGGTCTTTTTGATAAACCCCCAACTCAATTGCTTATAGAGTAGCCTGAGTTTGACAATGATTAATAATATCTAGAGAGTATCTTGTTAGAGGACTCGGAGATGAAGGAGAGAGCCATTGTAGGACTTGATATGGTCGATGAATGAGTTTTGTTCATACTTTTGATAGGTTTCACATTTGTTTTTGAGGCTTGCAAACTTGTTCGCATACATTAGATGTACTCCTAACACTATCATTTTATGGGTTCAAATTAAAATAATGAGTATAATTTCTACTTCAATTGAGATCTCATGTAGGCTAATATTGATTCTTAAGCATTTTTTTTTTTATCTTGATATTTTCTAAATTTAATTTATTGTTTATGAATTTGGTGTATTTCAGTTTTAAAAATCAAAATATTAATTATTTATTTTTAACGTTGACAAGTACGTGTGTACCTATTGTAAAAAAATTGACATACCCATTTCCCATCCCCGTTCCTGTCCTTGTCTCTTGGTGACTATGATATCAACACAAGGAAAGTTTTATATTTGAAACTTGTAGAAAGCGCGACGATGGAATGATAAATGAAACTACAACAAAAATCAAGTATAGAACTGGAGGGCCGCGGGGTGGACAACAGAAAAGATTGCGGCCTGGTGGGTAATGAGGGTTCATACCCAGAAAGAAGCGTCAGACTGAAACCTGGAAAGGGACGACAAGTTCTCTGCGCTGTACGATGAACATTCAGCCACGTGGCGGCCCACGCGTTTCAAGGAGATCGTACCCCGAGGTGCAAACCTTAGGAGGCTAGAAAGCATCCCGCCGCAGAAGCCGTTGCCACCTGTAGAGGAGGTGGGGCCTAGTCACATAGATAAAAGGGGCAAAGGAGTTGAAGAAAGTACACAGCCCCCAGCTGAGAAGAAGAGTAAATCATCAAGGAAGTCAGCGGGAGATACACAGACTCCTCCCAAAAAGAAGCCCAGGCTTGTCGTCACCCACAAAGCTACCAAACCCCTTTCCGAGAAGCCTGGTAGCGTAGAAGTGAGTGCGGCTGTCCCTACTATTGTGTCGCAACAAGAAGCTACACCACAGAGGAGAGATCCACCCGTGGCTCCTTCGAGGGAGATTGTGACTGTTGAGGACGATACTCCGCCTGAGGAGGAAGAACAAACAGACCGAAGTCCCGTTACGCAGGAGTTCGTGGCCATGACTCTTGTAGAAGAGCCCGCAGGTACGCATCCTTCATCCTTTCAAACTCCTGTCAGAGTCTCGGCTGCGGCACCATAGGTCGCTCAAACCCTAATCACCCCGTCACCTTCTGGGAGTAAGCCTGCGCTTGCAGCGTCCCTAGCCATATCCAATCCCTTAATTGAGGAAGTACAACCAATGATCTCTCCCCGTTTGGTTCCCTCTGTATTTGTCCAACACGCCGCAATCCCAAGCGCATTCAAAGCATCTGCTTCTTTCCCGACTGAAACTGCAGGCCCAAGCCCTTCTGTTTCCCTAGAGCCCGCAGCCGCAGTCCCCCAAAGTAACCCGCCGTCTTTAGAAGTCGATAGTTAGTCCGCTGCCATTCAAACGATAGCGTATTCCCCGATAGCTGAAATCCCAGATCCTTCCCTTGCGGACCTATTCACCAGGCCCCTCTCACAGCAGGACCAATTTTTGATCACTCCAATGTTGGGAGAGATGGCACCTTTGGCGCAGGAGCTTGAAATGATTGAGGACCTCTCGACCAGGGAAAGCCTACTTCGGGCACAACAAAGTTCATTTAAATGGCTCAGAGATTCCAAGAAAAGGAGGGCACATGCCACTGCCAAAATAGAGAAGCTTGCTGTATTTGACCCTCAGAGGAAAGAACTGCATAAGATCAAGAAAATTCCCAAGGTGCAGAAACCTCTGGAAGACATGAGGCCTGAAGATTACACATACAAACGGGTCATCAAGGACCTAAACACGGTCGATGTGGATGAGCAAGTAGGTGGGATACACCTCAGAGCAAGTACCCTCCAAGTACAACACTTGATTCTCAAGGAACAATGCTTCGAAATAGAGAATCAGAAAACAAAAGTGGAGGTGGATTTGGCGCGAGCGCGATCTCAGCTAGGAAGGTCACAAGCTGAAGCTGAACAGTTGAAGCAACGCGTGGTAGCCTTGGAGCAAGAGATATCAAAAAACAAAGAGGCTGCCGAACGCCACCTCAAGGCAAGTGAGGAGATGGAAGCCAACGTCACTCATCTGGAGACAAAGTTCCGAGAAGTCCAGCAACAACTGGAAAAACGTGAAGTGCAGGTGCATATTTTTAGCAGAGACCGAGTAAAGGAAGTTCGAGGAGATATGTTGAAGAACTTTTATACCAGAGCTTCCAGATCCCTGTCAGTCCTTCTATTTATCTGTGAAGCTAAACAGGCTTATGCCCAAGTCAAGCCCGTGGTAGAGGAGGTGGAGCACCAAGTGGAGCGTTGGATTGACCTAGCCCTCGAAGTGGAGACCTATGAGTGTAAAGACCTCCAAATCCCTCCTATGACCCGGACTAATCGAGAATGAGCAATTGCTAGGTCTACCCTGCACGAGTTCTTTGAAAAACAGCAAAAGGCCGGAGCTGCTAGAAGGCTGCTGGATGAGTTCGAGCGTGAAAGGAGTATCTGTCTAGCGCACTTCCAAAGCCTAAAGCAGCTTGGTTTTCCAAGTTTCACGGATGATAACGATAACTGCCTGTCCCAGGAGGAGCTGAAACCCATATGGAGTGCATTCAAAGAAGATACCTCAGAGATAGACGGTTGGGCAGACCCCATCTTGGAAGGGCAAGTACTTCAATTTCAAATGAATGTAATGGGGGGAAAATTTTGCTATAAAAGGCCATCGAGCCCATTGTAATGAAGAGGCGGGAGAAACATTTGCTTGAAAACTTCTGTACTTTGATTTTTGCAATTAATACTAAAATTCTGGGCCTCATTTCTCTCTTGTATGCTGCCTTCTATGATTACTTTTGTGATTCTGTTTTTCATTTGCATACTGTAATTCTGAATCCTGGATTTAAGTGTGTGATTGGGAACAGAATCCTGGAGTTCTCCTGGAGGATACATAGGAGAGGAAACATTGTGTTAGTTCCCTTGTATGCTGCCTGTGGATATTGTTTCTACTAAATTCATCACTTTTCCTGATTGCTGTAATTCTGAAATCTGGATTTAGGCATAGGAAGAAGGGTGAATCCTGGAGCTCTGCCAGAGGATACATAGGGGAATGGACATAGTGTCTATTTATATTTCATTTTTGATATTGATTGCTGCTACTTCAAGGTATTAGATAGTGATCGTCCTCTTCCTACTTAAATCATCGGCTATTTGCTTTCCTTTTAACATTTTCAATCTCTTTCTTGTTCCCTATCTTTAAACCCCAAAGTAGCGTAGTATAGGAGCCGGCCTTCTCCGGAGATTGGCACGGTAGGCATCTCTTCCTACCGGCCTTTCAAGCTGTTGGGCGGATCTAGGGCGCAAAACTACAAAATCCTTTCCTAATGGCGGATCTGTAACCAACAAGAACTTTCCCTTTCTTGGTTTAAGGGACTAGCCCTACCGAACACAAGATTGGTAGGGTGATTTCTAAAGGGTTGGGGCAGACCCCCTTCTTTGTTGAACATTGGTGTTGGTTTTAGGAAAAACAGGAAAATCTAGATCTGGATACCATAGCATTGCTAGTGATTGTGATGACTAGGGACTTACTTCTAAAGATGCAGTTTCTTTTCACTATGATGACTCTCTTTCTTTTAGATGGGGTGGTTATCCCTTGTAGATGGTTTGACCCTAATCCCACTCTTATCTGAAGGGGGGAGAGGGTATCAGATTCAAGGTCCAACGTTTGGAAATATGAGCATTTGGGTCAGATTCAAGTAAATATAATTTTTGATCAGCATATAGAGATCTATTTTTGAGAGTGAGAGTACTAAAGATTTGGGAATCCAACATATAAGTGTAAAGCAGATTTGGGCATTTGAGACAATTGACATGAGATTGTAGATTGATTCAGGTTTGCAAATGAGTGTTATCTCATATTAGAGTATTGGAATTTTACTCAACATTTGGCATTTGAAAGTGATGATTAATGGTGGCATTGAGAGATTGGTAAACTATGGTAGATGATTTAGGATTTGAGTATTCAGATCTTGACACTTGCAAATTTGAGTAGATTTGAGTTTGGATTGGCATTGCAGATACTTTTGTTTGGATGTTACATCACAAAAATGTTTGGATTGGTAGAGTGGAGTGGTATCACAAATGAAGAAGTCCTATAAAGGACAGTTAATGATAAATTAGGAGGTGGACAATTAGAGTTCCATCGATAGTTTGTTTGGTGGACTTATCTACTCTAGATGGACATATGGTATATTATGATCCATACTTTTTTCCCTTGTAAATAGTTAAAGATATTTTAAAATATCTGTCCTTGCTCTGCCGTCATAAGCATTCAAGGCACAAAGACTTTTAGGTTCAGGAGGTTGAGAGCCTTCAATGGGGGCAAATAAGCTTTTAGGAGATGAAGACTTTTGGGCAGCAGAGGATGGCCTCCATGTAAATAAGTATAGATGGCCAAGACCCTGAAGAGGGGGGGGAGGGGAAGAGCGGTTTTGGAGGACTCGCCTTGGAAAAGGAGGATGGTGAACAAGAGAAAATGCTAAGAAAATTGAAACAAGGTCCTAGAGAGAATCCATTGGAAGGGTTCAGGTTGGAATTCTTACCTCTATAAAATAGTTTCAAGTATTTCATTTATGAATTGGTTATTATAGCATAATTGTTGTGATCGGTTGGTAATGGCCTGCATTTTAGCAAACATCATTTACAACTTTTATGGACCTATTTCCCTATTTTCGAGTTTCGTCTGATGCCTTTTTCACTTGTGAGTCGGCCTACATTCTTCGCCGGTTATTCTAAAACCCCCTCTTGCCCTCTGGCTATGGCCGGCTAGTTGTAGTAGCAGATTGCTTCTAGTTTTAGCTCGGTTCGGTTGTTGCTGTCGTAATAGATTGAAACATAACTAATCCCTCCACTTCTAGCTAGGTGGTATTGCGCTCGGGCATACGCGGTGGTTTTGGTTACTCTTATGGTATTCCATAACAGGCTTTGCTTAATTTCTTAAACTAACCTAAATGCATTCACCTTGCTCTTTGGGATGTGTCCCAAGCTTCAAAAGGCCGATAGATTGGTTTCCCTGTCGCCACGGTGTTTCCATCCGCCTGTGCATGTGAGTCGTCCATTCTCTACTGATTGTTGAAAAACCCCCCTGTTGGACTATCTTTTGAAGAATTAAAATATAGACTATGTTAGTAAATGAAATAACATAGACACAATTATATTTGAATGAAAAAAAGTAGTATATACAATTGCTCGTGACAGTGGGGTTCGATTCCTATTCAAATAAATAAAAAATAGAATTTGAAACCGTTTGTCAAACAAAGCGAATTAGGGTTTGATTTATAGCATATTTAATTGGAAACCACCGATTCGGGAAAAGGAAATGAAGGAATCCAGTTTTAAAAAAAATAGTTTACATTCAAGCTTTGATTGACATTGTTTAAATCGAAAAATAGATTATTATATTGGTTATAGTATTCATTTTCGGCATGCATTGAAAGAGTAATGAAAATAAATTATTATATTGGTTATAATATTCATTTTTGGCATTCATTGAAAGAGTAATGAAAATAGTTTATTATATTGGTTATAATACTCATTTGTAGCATTCATTGAAAGAGTAATGAAAATAGATTATTATATTGGTTATAATATTCATTTGCGGCATTCATTGAAAGAGTAATGAAAATAGATTATTATATTGGTTATAATATTTATTTGCGGCATGCATTTTTTTTTTTTAAGCGAAAAACCCCTTGCAGAGCCGCCTTGGTCTGAGAGACCACGAACAGGGGGTTCTACACCGTCAAAGTCACCCGGGGTCGCACCCGACCCTGCCCGTACCAACATTATCAATTGGATTTTGGATACCCAATTCAGCTTTTTGGTAGGGTGGAGATTTGAACCTGGGACCTCCCTTGGAGGATTGCCCTCTCCTCTCCAACTCACCTACAACACCCGGGTATTTGCGGCATGCATTGAAAGAATAATGAAAATAGATTATTATATTGGTTATAATATTCGTTTGAAGTTTTTGTTTGAAAGAATATAATTTAGAAAGAATGAATATCTTGAAATAAAGAAAATAATTTAATTTAGGTTATATTCAAGACAACATAGTTTATTTGGATAATTAAAGGTATGGGACTTTGATTATTGTAAATAAAAGAAACATAGTTTATTTGGATAATTAAAGGTATGAGACTTTGATTATTGTAAATAAAAGAAACATAGTTTATTTGGATAATTAAAGGTATGGGACTTTGATTATTTTGAATAAAGGAAACATAGTTTATTTGGGTTAATTGAAGGTATGGACTTTGATTAATTTAAATAAATGGATTGTGTTTATTTGGATAATTAAAGTCCCATACCTTTAATTATCCAAATAAACTATGTTAATTGAAGGTATTGACTTTGATTATTTGAAATAAAGGAAACATAATTTATTTGGATAATTAAGGGTATGGGACTTTGATAATTGTTAATAAAGGAAACATAGTTTACTTGGATAATTAAAGGTATAAGACTTTGATTATTGTGAATAAAGAAAACATAATTTATTTTGATAATTAAAGGTTTGAGACTTTGATTATTTTGAATAAAGGAATATTAGTTTATTTGGGTTAGTTGAAGGTATGGACTTTGATTAATTTAAATGAAGGGATTGTGTTTATTTGGATAATTGAAGTCACATACCTTTAATTATCCAAATAAACTATGTTTTCCTTTATTTCAAATAATCAAAGTTTCATATTTTTAATAATCCAAATAAACACGATCATTTTATTTAAATTAATCAAAGTTCATATCTTTAATTAACCCAAATAAACTAACATTCCTTTATTCAAAATAATCAAAGTCTTAAACCTTTAATTATCCAAAGAGACTATGTTTCGTTTATTTACAATAATTAAAGTCTCATATATTTAATTATTTAAGTAAACTATGTTTCATTTATTTACAATAATCAAAGTCCTATATCTTTAATTATCCAACTAAACTATGTTTCATTTATTTCAAATAATCAAAGTCCCATACCTTTAATTATCCCAAATAAACTATGTTTTCTTTATTTCAAATAATCAAAGTCCCATACCTTTAATTATCCAAATTATTTCAAATAATCAGTCTCATACCTTTAATTATCCAAATAAACTATGTTTGGGAGTATGATAGAGCGTATGATCAACATATGGGCAAAAGAAAAGGGTAAGAGAGCAAAGGGACAAACAGGTTTTAGGCCCAAACACTCAACTATTGATCACTGTATCACGCTCAGACACACAGTGGAAAAAATATGGGACAAAAAAGAGGAGGCTTTTTGTTGTTTTGTAGACTTCAAAAAGGCATTTGACACAGTGCCAAGAAAAAAATTATGGAGTAGAATGGAAGAGCTAGAGGTTCCAATTCACTACAGGGTATCAATTCACAGACTATATGAGCATGTAAAGGCTAGAATCAAAACACGAGAAGGGTTATCTGAATTTTTTGGTAGTGACATAGGTGTCAAACAAGGTTGCCCTCTATCTCCGACCTTATTTGGGTTGTACATTGACAAGTTAGAAGAATGGATAAACAAATTTGGGGGAGGGTGTGTGCACTTAGCCAAATATGTGGTAAAACTACTCATGTATGTAGACGTAATTCTTGTGGACAAAACAGCCAAAGATCTAGAAGATCACCTTTGAGCCAAAGATCTAGAAGATCACCTTCGAGCCCTAGAACTCTTTTGTAAGGAATTTGGGATGCAGGTGAACACGAGCAAAACAAAAATTATGGTTTTTTCAGCAAAATAAGAAGCAACAGCTCGAATTTCAGTTTGCAGGAGAACCGCTTGAGGTAGTAGTAGAATACAAATACCTAGGCATTGACTTTCATGACAAACTTAATTGGAATACATGTAGGATGAAAAGAACTCAAAGTGGTTGGAGAGCACTATATGCACTTCAAAACAGGTGTAGGAATGCCGAGTTGTGGGACTGGAAGACCACCAAGGTCATATTTGGCCTACTTGTTACACCGGTTTTGTTGTATGGTTGCGAGGTGTGGGCTAGTGGCACAAAAAATGCAAAATGGAGGTAAATAGAAAGGATTCAAAAATATATAATCACCAATTTTCTCAAAATTAAGGCCACAACCCCTTATGAAATTATTCTAGCTGAAACTGGAATGTTCCCTTTAAAAGCAATTTCTATGACCAAGCTGTTATGTTACTTGAAAAAAACAGAAAACATGAAAACGACAGATGGCCTAGGGCAACTGGGGACGAAGAGTTGCATAAGCGAAAGAATACATGGATGAAACAAAATCATAAATGGATGAAATGTTGGGAAATTAACATAAATGAATGCCCAAATGTCAACAAAGACATAAAAAATTATGTGAATGAAAAGTTTAGAAGTGGAATGTGGAAAAATGCAAGCAGAAAATTGCAAAGTTTAACCCAACGAATGACCACAAGGAAATAGCGTATATAGGCGCTGAAATCAAGTGGAAGGAAAAAATCCTCATTGCTCAGATAAGGACTAGCTCTCATAGGCTTAGATGTGAAACAGGGAGATGGACAACGCCCAAAGAACAATGGGAAGAAAGGATATGTACTCTATGCAACATAGGGGTAGTAGAGACAGAGGAACACTTCATTTATAAATGCCCGAGTTTTTCAGATATTCGTGGCAAATACAAAGAAACACCAAGGAGAAAGACTTGTTTTGCGTTTGTGAAATTGGCTTCAGAGCCAGCCGCGTCGCTTCGTGAAGCTCGTGGTGACAGGGACAACCATTCCCTGCATCCATTTTTTTGACGGAGATGTCAGAGGGTTAACCCGAACGGGTAACCTCCCTTGCCTCGTTTGCAGGTAGAAAAATTCAATTACAGTCGTGAAGATCTGACTTGTAGCAATTGCAACGACGAGTTTGAAATTTTCCGACGTAAAATATTTTTTCGTCGAGGCAAAACCTTAAGTCTCTAAAGGTTTTGGCTAAATTTTTATTTATCGGCGACGGAGGAGCATATTGCGGTTGCCAATTTCCGACGTGAATAAGTATTCGCGTTGCGGATAAAAACTTAATATTTATAAAGTTTTAAATTCTCCTCAGATCCCTTTTTCTCGGTGCACAAGACCCTCGATGACAGAAGCACAAATCATTTTTTTGTTAAGGATTAGTGCCACAATTATTTTTACTTTTTTCGGATCGTTAGGTGGGAGTAGACGGTGATCGATTCTGTTGTTTACTGCCTTCCAAAGTTCAGCCGCGAAGCTTAGCGGATGACCATTGATAGCAAGCATGATACTGTGTTGGACACGAATTATCTGAACCTTCGCTAAAGTCTCAAACTTGTTGATATTGCTCGCTCGGCCGTGTGGAAGGAATTCGGGGCAATCACCAAGTTTGGCTAATTCTAATTGAAAAGAAATGTTCCTGCTTAGCACGTGGAGATTCCTGCTGATGCAAGCAAAGCAGAATTACTCTGTGCACACAGGAAAATAAACTCGAGACGTCACCGCCCCTTTTTCTGGCAATGTCCTTTCCGACGTTCGGAGATCCATATCTGCCGGCACTGTTTATCTCCCTCCCGACGGCCATTATTTTTGCGCTTCATTCCAAACCACGTGGAGGAATTTCGAGGTACGATTTATTAAGGTTTGGGAGGGTTGCGAAATTTTCCAGAGATCGTCGACGTGAAAGTAAACAACGGGACGTACAACTTGGCAGTTAGACGTCGTGAACCTTGGCATTGTTCGGGGGCAAAATTGTGCTGCAAGCCACTCAACGCATGGAGAAAAACCAAAGTTGACTGTTGCAGCGAGCCTATCAACGCGTGGAGAAGAAGATTAACTGACGGTCGCACGACATTTTAAAGGTGTGATTTAATATCAACTTGTTAAGGATACGCAATCCGCATGGAGGATACACTGCAAAACCACTCACCGACGACATAGTCATTTTACGGGGTAAGAAACCAATAAACGGTGAGCAAAATTTGACTCTCCTAAAGATTTTGGGGTTTAATTTATATGCCGGCGATTTTTTTCGGCTACATCCTCCCACCGGCGATCGCAAAAGGAAGCGGTCAAAAATCCTTTTTGGATAAAATCCCACACGAGCCCTGTGGTGGGCTTGCGGGCTTCTTATTAGCGCGAACACGCGCTAAATACAGTGTCTACTTGCTAGACATTCTGCGCAGCGTGATACGCATGCAAGCGTTGGTTGCTGTGGGGGCGCATGACATTTGGCTGGCACTACCAAGATTGTTGACTTGCGGTTCGTGATCGTTTGACTTGATGTTGGGCAGTTGGCCGCCCAGTTCATCAAACCAAATTTTTGCTGCAGTCTGCAAAAAACAACAGAGGTGACATTCTTTTTAAATTTTTGCATTTTATACCATATTTTTGCAAAAAATTAAATATTTTCACTCCATTGGTCAAAATACTTTGCATTAGGGGAATAATTTTTTAGAGTTTTAAAAGTGCAATTTTGTGAACAATTTTTGGAGAAGAAAGTTGAATTTTTGCACTTAAACTCACCCTAAAATTGCAAATTTTGGAAGAAGGCAATTGTGTTTGAATTCTTTTTGAAAACCCTCATATACTGGCATACACTAGAAAACAAATGGCAAATGATCTTGCTCAACAAGTAGCCAACATTGCCATTGTTGTTGGTGACTTAATGGATAGAGTAAAAGATATTGTTGTAGCTACCTCTCCACAAGATGTCAAAATCTACAACAATAAATTTACCAACAAAATCAAATGTGATGTAAAACCTTATGATGGATCCCGCAATCCTGATGTATTGTCTACTTGGATCTTGGATATGGAGACTTGGTTCTCATATGCCGAGCTCCAACCAGAAGACCAATTACCTTTGGCAAGGGTAAGACTTACAGGTTTAGCACAAATGTTGGTTTCTGATGGCACAACTAAGGTCAACAATTGGAAAGAATTAGTGGCACTTTTGAAAGAAACATTTTTTCCACCTAACTACCAGGCAGATCTAAGGATCAAATGGTATAGGTTAAAGCAAGGTTTTAATATGCCAATTTTTTATTACATTTTTCAGTTCAATAAGCTTAGAGTTCTTTCTGGAATCACTTATTCAGAGGAAGAGCTTATTGAAAAATTTGTAAGTGGGTTGCATGATCCTATAATGAGAGAGATGAAATTCATTCCATTTGCCTCATTGTCATCGGCATTCAAGCATGCCATCTTAGCGGAGGAGAAATTTGGTGGTTCTTACAGGGCATGACAGTCATAGGAAAGCTCGTCCAAAGGTTCAAATCAGCACCAACCAAAGGTGAAGAACTTCTCTTCCCCTAATTCTTCTACTCCTCCCCATTCATCTAAATCCCATTCTTCCTCTTCTAGCTCTAAAAATTCTTCTTCTTCTACATTGTCTTGTACTTATTGTAAAAAGAATGGTCATACCAAAGCTAATTGTTTTGTACTTGGGAGAATGAAGAAGAAATCCCTTTTTGTAAAGTCAAATGAGGGCACACAAGATGGCCCCATTGTGGCTACAGGGAGAGAGGAAGAATACCCTGCTTTGAAGGGAAAACTCAATAAGGTTACCCTTATGACAAATGTTTCTGCTCATGGGGGTCGTGACCATTTGTTTGTCACTAAGGCCCACCTTACACACAATGTTTCTGTTGATTGTATCATAGACAACGACTCGCAGAAAAATCTGATTGCGAGATCCGTTGTCAAGAAGTTGAAGCTCCCCACCAAACCACATCCTCAACCCTATGCACTTGGGTGGAAGGATGTTGACTCTACTTCAGACATCACACACACTTGCACCGTGTCCTTTGCCTTTGGTGATAAATTTGTGGATAAGGTTAAGTGTGATGTCACAGATATGGATTGTTGTGGAATGTTGTTGGGTAAACCCTATCAATATGATAGGAATGCTATATACCATGCTAAAAAGAACACCTACACATTGGAATTGGATAACAAACAATATCTAGTGGAATGCACTAAGGACACATCTAATCTAGTGCTAAGTTGTAGGTAAGCTCGCAAAGCAGTAAATCAAGCACAAGAGTTGGCACTCATATTCATAAGACCCACACAAAAAGAAGATCAAGCACAAACTTCTAAGTTCCACACAAAGAATGCTTCACTTCAAAATATTCTACAGTCACATCAGATTGTGTTTAATGAACCCACCACTCTACCACCGGAGAGAGATATTAATCATAGCATCGAAATCATTCTAGGTGTATCACTTCCAAATGCACCCATGTACAGACAATCAATGTTACAGATGGATGAAATCAAATGCCAAATTGAGGACTTGTTGGCAAAAGGATTCATTAAGCCTAGCACTTCTCCTTGTGCTTCCCCTATTCTTTTGGTGCTAAAGAAGGATGGCTCATGGAGACTTTGTATTGATTTCCGTGCATTGAAAAAAATAACAATAAAAAATAGATATCCTCTCCCTCGCATTGATGACTTGCTAGATCAACTTCAAGGGGTAAATTTTTTCTCTAAAATTGATCTTAAGAGTGGTTACCATCAAGTAAGGGTTCAAGTAGAAGACACTTGGAAAACAACATTTAAGACTAAATTTGGGCTCTTTGAGTGGTTGGTGATGCCCTTTGGTCTTACAAATGCACCTGCAACCTTTATGAGGTTGATGAATGAAGTGTTTAGGGATTGCCTAGACAACTTTGTGATCATATACTTGGATGATATCCTTGTATATTCTACTACTTGGAAGGTACACTTGCAGCACCTAGATCAGGTTCTCCACACCCTTGAGAAGAACCAACTTTTTTCTAACCTTCCTAAGTGTTCATTTGCTCAAACTTCAATCTCCTATCTTGGCTTCATAATAAATCAACAAGGAATCCATGTAGATCCCGCAAAGGTAGAAGCACTCCAAAATTGGCCAACTCCCTCCTCTATCACTGATCTTAGGAGTTTCCTTGGACTTGCAAATTTCTATCGTAAGTTCATACCTAGCTACTCTACCATTGCTCATCCCTTGCACCATCTCACGAAGACCAAAGTTAGATTTCATTGGATCAAGGAACATGACCAAGCCTTTGAGACTTTGAAACACAAACTGTGCACTACCCCTGTTCTTGTCCTTCCCAACCTTTCTCATCCATTTGAGATAGAGATAGATGCCTCACAGTTTGCAATGGGAGTGGTTTTGAAGCAAAATGGACACCCCATGGCATACCATTCCCAGACCTTCTCAGCTGCCAAAAGAAACTACTCCACATATGACAAAGAGTTGTATGCTTTGGTCCAAGCCATCAAATATTGGAGACATTATCTTCTTGGGAAAGAAACAATTGTCCACATAGATCACATGCCTCT
The DNA here is from genome assembly GCA_028583015.1 of Wollemia nobilis. Lineage (NCBI taxonomy): Eukaryota > Viridiplantae > Streptophyta > Pinopsida > Araucariales > Araucariaceae > Wollemia > Wollemia nobilis. Next base: position 457,917 of record JAQPPZ010001094.1, read on the forward strand.
CAAGTTTCTTCAGTCACAAACCAAGATTGAAGAAGCTAGACACATGAAGTGGGCCACTTACTTGCAGCAGTTCCACTTGGTCATCAAGTACAAGAAAGGAACAACTAATATAGTGGTTGATTGTTTGAGTCATCCACCCATGGCTCAAGCCTTGACAACAATTGTGACTACCTCCCATATTGGATTTTAGACTTGGCCACCTCTTTATGCTCTTGATTCAGATTTCAGCAAGGTTCACCATCATCTTGTACACCCTTCATCTTCCAACCTCACTCCTTTTCAGGACTATCATATGAAGGATGGACTTTTGTACAAGTTAGACAAACTTTGTGTACCACAAGAGCATAGGGTTTCTCTCATCAAAGAAGCCCACTCAACTCTTTATGGAGGTCATTTTGGGAAATAAAAAACACTCCACCACTTACAGCGGTTCTTCTATTGGCCTCACATGCAGAGAGATGTCCTGCGATTCTTGAGACAGTGTGTCGTATGTTGTCACTCCAAATCAGCAAATAGGAAGTTGGGCTTGAGTGTTCCTTTGCCCATTCCTTCACGTCCTTGGGAGAGCATATCCATGGACTTGGTGAGTGGGTTTCCCTTGATAGTGAGGCAGCATGATAGTGTTTTTGTGATTGTGGACCGATTCAGTAAGATGGCCAAATTCATTCCATGCAGGAAGACTAGTACAACACCTGATTTGGCACAGTTGTTCTTTGAGATAGTGTGGTGATCCTTTGGTCTTCCCACTAGCATTGTTTTTGACAGAGATCCACGTTTTGTGGGACACTTTTGGAGATCCTTGTGGAAAATTTTGGGGGTTTCCCTTAATTTTTCCATGGCTTTCCACCCTCAGTCAGATGGGCAGACTGAAGTTGTGAATCGCACACTAATACAGAGTTTGAGGATCTACCACCACACCTCACCGGCTAAGTGGGATATGAGCCTCACTCACATTGAGCATGCTTATAATAGAGCGGTTCATAGCTCCACAACACATTCACCTTTTGAGGTTTATCTCGGATTTCAGCCACTTGCACCTTATGAGTTGCCTCTTGCCTTGCCCTCTCCCACCACTGCACACATGGAGAAGGAGCAAGATAAGGCAACCTATTTCATACAACATTTGTAGAGCCTCCAGGCTAAGGTGACACAGATCCTATAGAGGACTCAACAGCAATAGAAGAAAGCGATGGATAGGCATCGCGTTCCTCATACTTTTCAGGTTGGTGACAGAGTTTGGCTTCACTTGGACAAACGACGCTTTTCAGAGAAGGCACATAGCAAGCTCAAGCCTCTCCGCTATGGGCCATACACCATCATTCAGTAGATCTCTGAGAATGCATTCCATTTGGACCTTCCTTCACATCTTGGCATCCATGATGTTGTCAATGTGGATCTTTTGAAGCCATATCAGGACTCGACTTTGGAGACTGCACCTATCATCAACCATCCAGCAGATGTGGTACCTGAATTTCAACTTCCGCTTGATACAGATAGAGTTTTCGACATGAAGACTCGTCAGACTCGATAGGGTTCGACCACTTCCTACCTTGTCGCCCATCGCGGTCAGCTTCCACACTAGGCACGTTGGATCTCTCACCATCAGATGGCTCGTGACCTTCCAGATTTGTTGAGAGCATTGGGGTCCAATGCTTCTATGGTTGGGAGGAGTGTTGAGGATACTTAGGCATTCATTTTAGCCTAAGATTATTATTGTATTGCATATTTCTATTTTGTGCATGCATTGTTGTAATACGTGAAGGTATAGTATACCTCACGTAATATTGCATTTCCTTATTTTAGGCTGTTGTTCAAACTGTTAGATTGCATTTGTTTTTCTAACAGTTCTTAGTTGTGTGCATCATGTTTGTGATCGAGCGTTATCCTTGTTTGGCACTTCGTTACAGGTTGTTTTAACGCTCTCACTATTTGCAGTTTGTATTTTCCTATATATTGCATATCATGAATAAAGAACTCAACTTCACTTTGGGTTCCATTTCCGTATCAGTCAATCAAAGATTGAAAGTAAACTTTATTTTATAAACTGGATTCTTTCATTTCATTTTCCGCAACCGGCGGTTTCCAATTAAATTTGTTATAAATCAAATCCTAATTCGCTTTGCTTGACGAACGGTTTCAAATTCTATTTTTTTTTATTTAAATAGGAATCGAACCCCACTGTCACAAGCAACTATATATACTACTTTTTTCATTCAAATATCACTGTGTCTATGTTATTTCATTTACTAACATAGTCTATATTTTAATTCTTCAAAACATAGTCCAACTGGGGGGTTTTTCAACAACCGGTAGAGAATGGACAACTCACACACAGGCGGATGGAAACACCGTGGCGATAGGGAAACCAATCTATTGGCCTCCTGAAGCTTGGGACGCATCCCAAAGAGCAGGGTGAATGCATTTAGGTCAGTGTAAGAAATTAAGCAACACCTGTTACAGAATATCATAAGAGTAACCAAAACCACCGCGTAGGCCCGAGCTCAATACCACCTAGCTAGAAGGGGAGGGATGAGTTATGTTTCAATCTATTATGGCTGCAACAACCAAACCAAGTGTAGAAGCAATCTGCTACTACAGCTAGCCAGCCATAGCTAGAGGGCAAGAGGGGGTTTTAGAATAACCGGTGGAGAATGCGGGCCGACTCACAGGTCAAAAAGGCGTCAAACGAAACTCGAAAACAGGGAAATAGGAGGTCCATAAAAGTTGTAAATGATGTTTGCTAAAATGCAGGCCATTACCGACCGATCACAACAATAATGCTATAATAATCAATTCATAAATGAAATGCTTGAAACTATTATATGGAGGTAAGAATTCCAACCTGAATCCTTCCAATGGATTCTCTCTAGGACCTTGTTTCAATTTTCTTAGCATTTTCTCTTGTTCATTATCCTCCTTTTCCAAGGCGAGTCCTCCAAAACCGCTTCCCCCCCCTCCTCTTCAGGGTCTTGGCCATCTATACTTATTTACATGGAGGCCCATCCTCTATTGCCCAAAAGTATTCCTTCCAAAAAGTTTATCTGCCTCCATTGAAGGCTCTCAACCTCTTGAGCCTAAAAGTCTTTGAGCCTTGAATGCTTACGATGGCAAAGCAATTTAGCTATTTATTTTTTAAATTTTCAAACTTTGAAACAAATACCTTATCCTATTCCAAATAAACCGTCTCTCTTATTATTCGAAAGCACATTTATTTATTTAATAATAAATATTCTTTTATTTATTTTAAATAATAACATGTTATAAATATAATATTCTTTTATTTATAATAATATTTTATTATAAATATTCTTTATTTTAAATACGTATAAAATTACTTTATTATAAGTATTCTTAATTTTTATGATAAACAATCTTTTATTTATAATAATCTTTTATTATAAGTATTCCCTTGTTTAAACATTCCCTCGTCCTTGGGGTCAATTCTAGACATTGCATAGTTGTCCATTTACAACAAAACTAAGTATAAATTATCATTCAACAACACCTAGTTTTCCATGCCATAAGGCCTGCCAAGGAGGGTCATGACATACTATCCCCCTGGGGCTAAACACTGTCCTGGGTGTTTCTTGATTAAACATCTTTGCTATACAAAGTTAGATGATCAAGGATAATGTCTAACTTCCATTCTATTGAGTTTAAACAAGATTTCATCATCCCCTGCAAATATCAATATTACATTCACTCTATATGAGATGCAATCCTAATTATTGAGCAACAGAAGTAATAACATCCTTCTTCAAATCTATCCAGAAGGAGGTTTTGTTCCTAATTTCCCGCATCTTTGCACCTGCAAGGCAAGAGAAAGAAGAAAACATTGCAATTCTGCATAACGCATCACTTCAGGATACCAATTTTGGGTAAAAATACCCTATCCTTAAAGCACACAAGCCCATTGTCCATGTCGAAATCTTACTCTCTTCAAGATTTCCTTTATTTTTGGCCTGAAATTCACTGCAACTCTCATCTTGAGATTGCATTTTCTTGACTTGCTCCATTAAATCCAAGTGATTTCAAGTCAAACCGCTATACGCCTTCTTTAAGGGCTTGGAGCTGAGCAGGATTCCCTTGTTTCCTAGTCTTAGGATCTTCTCCCAAGGTGGATTTATGTGCCTACAAAAGCTTACCAAACTCAAAATTTGGTAAATTCTTTATCAATTTAGAGAGAGGGTCCCATACCCCTCTCAAGAATAGACTTCCTATCTACTCTTTTTGCTAAGTAAGGTCAAATCCTAAGAATAAAGCTCTACATCTATTCCTTCTCATTAAGTACGATCAATTTAATCAAGAATAGTCGTTTCACCTACGATGAGCTAACTTAGTTAGGCTATCTATCTCGTCTCCATTACAAGCTAATCTTAAGCTATCTATCTCATCTTAACGACGAGTTAGCTTAAGTCATCCATCTCACCTTTGCTATGAGTTAACTTAATCCATCTTTCTCATCTTAACGATGAGTTAGCTTAAGTCATCCATATCACCTTTGCTATGATAACCATGCTTACTTAAAACTACTAGATGTTTGTAGATCTAACTAGTTTAAGTTTCATTGCTAGATTTGAAGTTATTCCATCATTCAAAAGCTATATCTTGCACGTGAAAGGTAACCCTACTATTTGGGTTACTAATGAGTAATTCCTCAAGAAAAATGATATTTTTCCAATTTATACAACCATACCTTGGCTGATTTACCAACCATCTTGGATACACTGGTATTCTTCAGGTTTTTGGTTAGCTCTTCCTTTATACGAGTTTCTACCTTTTAGATTCTTTGTAGCAGGATCTTCCTCTTGTATACCTTAGAATTTTTCATTTTGGGAACTTGATTAATAATTTCTAATCATTGCTTTCGTTGGTTCATCTGTTCCCTTTATTAATCAATTGTTCTTGTAGTAACTAAACTACAATTGTGAGGTTTTCTACCTCTATTGGAATTTCTTCCAAAATTTTCCTTTGGGATCTAGCTTTAGCTTTATCATGTCTAGCTAGCCCTAGATCCTGAGAAGATCCTCTTCTTCTCTTTCTTATCTTGATGTCATTTCTCTTTACCACATCAAGGGGTTGGATTACTTTCAATTGTACTTTCCAAAGGTTAGTTATATCTCTCATAACTAACTTAGATCAATAATGGTCACCATCACACTTGTATCCCTATAAGGTCATCTTGGTTGCGACCATTATTACCCTTTTGGTAGTAATTTGGGCCACGCTTGTCTTGTTGCAAGGTGCCATTCTCTTTAACTACCAAGGAGTTGAGTTTTTTTATCTTTACAGATAAACTCCTTTCATCTTCTTTCATTTTCTAATGGCTAAGGTTATGCTTGCTTTACGCAAGATAAAATATCAGAGTAAAACTATCTTTCTCTAGGATCAATCCTTAAGCAATCCTTTAGCTTATCCTTTCTTGCTTCTAGTCTGTCATACCTAGATATTATCTAGGGAAGCTCATAGTCCTACGACTATGTGCTTAGATTTTAAAGCAACTGGTAGTTCAAGGTCTTCCCGGCTTCCGCTTAATTAAGCAAGGGCCCGAATAGGAAGGTATTTAAAATTTAGCACATTCCGAGGAGTCTCTAGTCTATCATAACTAGAGTTCCTTTACGAAAGCGTCTAGTCCATCGACCTTCAACTCTGATACCAAATATAACAACCCAAAAAAATCAAACTAAGGGGGTTGCTAATTTTTTTTTTTAAAACAAACACAAACAACACTACAACTAGCACATACTTAACAACCATAAAGTTTATCTAATTAGATCAACAAGGAAACAACTAGCAAGAGATACATTAAAAACAAGAACAAAGGAGATAATCAACACCCATAACACAATACTATATCCTAGGGAAAAACCCTTACGGGAAAACCCAACCTCAAATTCCCTTATTTAAAGATTCCCATGTCCTTGGGGTCAATTCTAGACATCGCATAGTTGTTCATTTACAAAAAAAACTAAGTATAAATTATTGCTCAACAACACCCAGTTTTCCATGCCATAAGGCCTGCTAGGGAGGGTCATGCAACAAAAGAAACGTATTTGAGGCTGGGTTTTCCCGTAAGGGTTTTTCCCTAGGATATATTATTGTGTTATGGGTGTTGATTATCTCCTTTGTTCTTACTTTTAATGAATCTTTTGCTAGTTGTTTCCTTGTTGATCTAATTAGATAAACTTTATGGTTGTTAAGTATGTTGTAGTTGTAGTCATGTTTGTTTGTTTAAAAAAAAAAAAAAATTTTTTTTAGCAACCCCCTTAGTTTGATTTTTTTGGGTTGTTACATAGTATCCTATTGGATGTATGGGTCGATGAAGTTTCTTGGCCCATCATGGCAAATGGGTTTAAGTTGTGCCATGTTTTTGGTTTCTGCAAGTGAGCTGCTCTTTTCCTTTCCTTCTCCTCATTTTCCCTTTCTTCATTTCTTCCTTTCTCCCTCTTCCTTGCAATTTCATTCCCCCTTATTTCCCCCTTTCATCCCCCAGTAAAATTTCAGAGGTGTTCCTTGTTGGGGCGGCACCCGACTTCGCAGCGAAGTCGGAGTGCGCCCCTCAGTTGGAGCACAGTAGGAAGCCCGAAGTGCGCAAGCAGGCAAGATCAAAGCAAAATCTGACTAAGTGTCAGGGGCAACACCCGACTTCACAGCGAAGTCGGAGTGCGCCCTTCTTCCTGGGCGCACTATGAGAATGGTCTGGCAGAAAAACAGCAAAGTGCTGGGGCGACACCCGACTTCGCAGCGAAGTCGAAGTGCGCCCCTTTTCCAGTGCGCAGTCCGAACAGCGGAAGAAGACAGCAAGCATCGGTGCGACACCCGACTTCGCAGCGAAGTCGGAGTGCGCCCTCTGACCGGTGCGCAGTTGGGTAAAGCCAACTCAGAGAATGCTAAGGCAAGAAGGCCTTCCAACTGCGCTGTTTTCAAACTGCGCAACCCGATAGCGCCCGAATCCTGGGCGAAGTTGGATAAGCTGCCTTTCAAGGCAGACACGTGTCATACATCAGCATCCGACAAGTATCCATCTTCGGGATTCGAGCCAAGACTTGACCGGGCAAGGACAGAGCATGGGCTACACTACCGGCGCCAACTGTCACCATTTAAGCCGATGTGAAGTACCATCTGCCGCACCTACCCGCATTCTTGCTGATTGAAGATTTGACCCAACGCGCTGCCACGTAGCTGTACCGCCTTCAGGGACACCATGCTACAAGGACAATCCTGCCCGACAGAAGTCAGCATCAGCGGCTCCTCAGCCGCTCGTGTCAGCTATTGCCTTGTCTAGGACTTTGTGCCCATGAATGTAATCGGGGGGAAATTGGGCTATAAATACCCACCACTTTTCCATTGTAGGTGGTGGAAGGGGAATATATTGCTAGGGGACAATTGTAGCTGTGCGTTTGCCTCAAATATAAACATATACTTGGCTCTGCTTACTGTCTTTTATCTTGTATGCTGCCTCTCCTTGTCATGTCTGCCTCATGTTTCTTGTGTCATTGCTTGCCGTTGTACTGAACTCTGGACTCTGGCATTTGGTGGCCAAGTATTCTCGGAATGCATAGATAGAGGATACATAGGATCGCCGATAGCTGTAGTTTCAATGTATGTTTGTAGATGAATGCTGTTAGTAGTGGTGATTGATTCGTTGTCGTGCTGCTTATTCCCCCCACCGAACTCCAATCACATTTAGAATTTCTTTCTGCACTTTTATCTCTTTCTGTACTTTTATCTCTTTCCCTGCACTCTTATCTTAACACAACCCCACAGGAAGCCGACCTTCTCCGGAGATTGGCACGGAAGGCATTCCTTCCTTCCGGCCTTTCAATCTGGTGGGCGAATCTGGGCGCATTAACAACAAATCCTTTCCTCATGGCAGATTCGTAACCAACATGAACCTGTCTATAACAACCGTCAGAGGACTCGCAGACGGACACTTCAGTATGATAGTGAGGGAAGACCTATTGTGCAATGTTGGCAATGCCAATTGTGGGGGCATTTTGCACGTGATTGTCAAAGTACTGCAAAGCAAGATGAACCAGGTACTCATCAAGAGTTTGAACAATTGAAGAAGAGTTCTAGCCCTTGCCAAGAAGTAGAGGTAGTGAAGCCAATTGCATTGGATGAAGTGAACCTGGTTGAGACGATTAACTTGATGAGCTTGATTCAAATTGACCAAAGAATCTGATTCCAATTGAGGACGTAGACTTCCCGCAAGAAGTTGAAACATTTCATGAAGTTGCTGACTGCCGTCAAGAAGGTGATAAGATGACAAAGTGTAGTTAGACAGGTCACTAGACAGAAGCATGCAATCGGTCAAGTCGCCAGACGCAAGCATGCAATCAGTCAAGTCGCCAGACGAAAGCATGCAATCAGTCAAGTCGCCAAACGAAACCTGTGGTCAACAAAACGACCAAATGATAGAGTGCAATCAGGAAGGAAGCTAGACGATAGGGCTTTGTCAAGAGCCTAGTTAGACGGATGAGGCTAGGATGTCTAGAGAATGTAGTCATATGGAGAATTCGTTTGAGGCGTACCCATCTGAGGCAGAGCTGTATGAGTTGTTTGAGGCATATCTGTCCGAGGAGAACCCGTCAGAGGCATACTCGTCTGGAAGCTGTTGGCATTTTTGCCACATTAATTTTTTTGACAAAAGTTTGCCTAAGTATGGAGCTTTAAATCGGCAAAGCACACACAAAAGTGTTGGCGTTTTCGTAGGCCCTAAAAGAGGATGATAAAGTGGATGAAATGATCTTTGGATATTTCATCATTGCAGATCTTTTCGCAAGCTTTCCGACGATATATTACAATAGGCGATCGGGTCAGCGGATCAAAAGTTATGACCTCGGGAAGCAGAGCCAGCGAAAGCTCACTTCGGGCTTGAAAAATTGGCTAAGGCACGGCCTAGAAAGCTTCACTTCGACCCCTAAGTGCCCACTTCGGCCCAAAATGCCAACTTCGGCCTAGAAAGCTTCACTTCGGCCCAGAGTGCCAACTTCGGCCCTTAAAGCTTCACTTCGGCCCCTAAGTGCCCACTTCGGCCCAGAATGCCCACTTCGGTCCCTAAGTGACAACTTCAGCCCATAATGCCAACTTCGGCCCAGAAAGCTTCACTTCGGCCCCTAAGTGCCCACTTAGGCCCAAAATGCCAACTTCGGCCCAGAAAGCTTCACTTCGGCCCCTAAGTGCCCACTTCGGCCCAGAATGCCAACTTCGGCCCAGAAAGCTTCACTTCGGCCCCTAAGTGCCCACTTCGGCCCAAAATGCCCACTTCGGCCCCTAAGTGCCCACTTCGGCCCAGAATGCCCACTTCGGCCCAGAAAGCTTCACTTTGGCCCCTGAGTGCCCACTTTGGCCAAAAAGTTCCCAGTTCGGCCAAAAATCCAGCGAACTGCCAGTTCGGGCCAATTTCTCAGTGAAGCTTCTCCGAAACTTTTTTTGACACTAGTGCTGTTTTTGAGGGGCACGCTTCCATAGGAGGTGGGTATAAATTTAAGGTGCCCATCCCATCAAAATGATGATGCTGGGAAATCTCCTCACCAACCGCATTAATGAGAAAAGCATTACCAGCGGTAAAGCCTGTCCGAAGCCATACCCCATAACTGCTGACATGGGTGAGCCGCATTCCATGGATACTCTGTCATCTGACAGGGGTCAAATCTCAGCTGCCCCAATGGTTTTAGGGTTTTGACATTAATGATTATGGGGTTGAATTCCTCTATAAAAGCCGTTCATTATAATGTAAAAAGGGGGGGAACATATTGCTAGAAAGCTGTTGTATTCAAACTTTTGCATCAATACTAAGAATCCTTGGCTCTGACTCTGTATCTTCTTTGTATGATGCCTTTAGCAAGCATTTCTGCTCATCTCATATATTTTTTTGATTGCTGTAATTATGTAATCTGGACTTAAGCATTAGAGGATAGGTGAACCTGGAAGTTTTCCAAAGGATACATAGGGAAGTAAACACAGTGTTGGTTTCTGTTTCATTCTATGTATTGATAGTTGCTGGTTTAGATATAGATAAGTGATTGTGCTGCTTGTTCTTCCCCACCGTTACTGCTATGCAATTTACATTTCTTTCTGCAATTTCCCAATCTCTTTCTAGTTCCCTAATCTAAAACCCCAAGTAGTGTAGTATAGGAGTCGACCTTCTCCGGAGATTGGCATGGAAGGCATCTCTTCCTTTCGGCCTTTCAAGGTTGGTCCGGGTCTAGGGCGCGTATGCAAACCAAATCCTTTCCTAGGGCGGATTCGTGACCAACAGTTTCTGGCATGCCCGGTGGGACGAACAGTCTCCATATTTTAAGGAAGCCCGAGTTTGGTGAATCTCTGGCTTGCCTTCATCTGGCAAAATCACCTGGCGACTCTGACTAAGCTGAAGATCCAGATTTCTTGATCATAGGCGCATTTTATGCTAAAAGAAGACACCTCGGAGGAATCAAGGTTTGGTGAGCAGCCTTGACCTCCCTAAGCGGAGAAAAGAATGTTCACCTGGCGACTCCGACTTAGCGGCAAGGACCGAGATCTCTGCAGACCACTGCTATAATGGCAAAGGTATGCTATCCCAGCTGGGATGATCCTGGCCCTCTGAATCTCCAAAGTTAGCATGAGATTCCCAAGAGTGCCCTAAAGACCCTAAAAAAATACAATGGCAGTGAGGGAATGGCCCGAGAGCACCTTGAAGATATTGCTGCTCTAGCGGCCCTCCATGACATAGCCCACGAAGACGTCATGATCAAACTTTTGGTCTTGTCTCTGGAAGGAAGGGTGCTGCAGTGGTACAAAGTACTCGGGCGTAAGAGCATCTGTTCATGGGCGAACTTGGCAGGAGCATTAGTCAACACATTTGATGGCTCTCAGGATCCCTTCCAACTCTTGATGCACCTCTCCACCATCACGAGAGCACCTCTGGAGAGCATCACAAAATTCAATGTCCGATTTTGCAGGAGTTGGAAGAGAATCCCAGGGGAGATCCAGCCGACACCCGCCCAGGCTCACCTCTTCTATGTCCGGGCTTTCCACCCGGACATCAGCCTCCTCCTACTGCAATCTGGGGAACAGAGATTCCCTCAAATCTTTGAGGAAGCAGTACAAGCGGAGCGGCTTCTACTCCTATCAGGAAAGATACGGTGGGGAGAAACTCCATCACTTTCTCCGATAGTTGTTGCTCCTGTCTATCCTGCACAATATTCACAATGGCAGATCCCTCATACTGTGCAGAGGCCTGGAATGTAGTTGTGTCGAGCTCAAGAGGTGGATCTCGTCCAAGGCCCACGATGGGAATATGCAAGCACTGCCCTAGCAATGAATGATATGGTAGCTTGCAACCTTTTTCCGTAGGAGAACCGGGAGGAAGAGAAGGGTCTAACGACAAGCTTTGAGTGCGAAGAGGGCGCAATTTTGCACCCTTTTTGTATCCCTGAGCATAGCACGCAAGTACTCGGCCGAGACTCAACAAGCATACCTCCTCAGGAGGCTAATCCTGCGGAGGTCCCGACAGAGGAGCATGTACCCGAGATCCCACAACCAGCGAACTTTCAAAAGTGGGGACATTGGGGCCAGCCATTACCGCAACCTGTACTCGAAGAAAGCTCCCATGTGGTCAATCTCTTTGCCACATTATTTACTAACTGTATGAGTAGTAGCATCCATGATAGCCTGCCACGTTGCATCCTGTTCGCAACCTGGAAAACTCTTGGAGGCCAACCAGACTCCAAAGATCAACTGAAATACAATAAGATCTCGTCCGGACACTGCAATTTCACTGGGTAGGCGTCCAACGCCAATTTTGTGGTGGCGGCATGCCAATCATGTCGCAAGCTTTTGTGTAAATAATGTAAATAGCCCGGCTGGTAAATAAAGTGCCGAGGGCACTAAGTGGTGCTTAGGAGCTTAAGTAAAGTTTCCTGTTTTTAGTTTAGTTTCTGTGTGTTTCTTTTTAAGCGCTCCAAGGAAAAAAGAGATAGCAGTTTTCAGGTACCGTTTTTAGCATCCCCTAGCACAATAGTTCAGTGCCATATAAGGCATTGTCATTTTTAGATCAAGCGCTTGGGCAATTGTACAGCCCAAATGGGCAAGAGAGTACTGAGAAGAAAGAAAATGCCCCAAAGAAGTTGGATGAGGAGTTTACCGCCACCAGTGAACGGTCAGAGGAGGACAGCGAGGATGAATCTGTTGCCCAATGAATAAAGGCCTGGGATCTCTGCATTCAGACAAGCTAAATGCCCCACGAGCCGCCAGGAATGTTGGCATTTTTGCTACATCAATTTTTTTGACAAAATTTTGCCCAAGTATGGAGCTTTAATTCGGCAAAGCACACACATAAGTGTTGGCGTTTTCGCAGGCCCTAAAAGAGGATGATAAAGTGGATGAAATGATCTTTGGATATTTCGTCATTGCAGATCTTTTCGCAAGCTTTCCGACGATATATTACAATAGGTGATCGGGTCAGCGGATCAAAAGTTATGACCTCGGAAGCAGAGCCAGCGAAAGCCCCCTTTGGGCTTGAAAAATTGGCTAAGGCACGGCCTAGAAAGCTTCACTTCGACCCCTAAGTGCCCACTTCGGCCCAGAATGCCAACTTCGGCCTAGAAAGCTTCACTTCGGCCCAGAATGCCAACTTTGGCCCAAAAAGCTTCACGTCGGCCCCTAAGTGCCCACTTTGGCCCAGAATGCCCACTTCGGCCCAGAAAAGTTCACTTCGGCCCCTAAGTGCCCACTTCGGCCCAGAAAGCTTCACTTCGGCCCCTAAGTGCCCACTTCGGCCAAGAATGCCCACTTTGGCCCAGAAAAGTTCACTTAGGCCCCTAAGTGCCCACTTCGGCCAAGAATGCCCACTTTGGCCCAGAAAAGTTCACTTAGGCCCCTAAGTGCCCACTTCGGCCCAGAATGCCCACTTTGGCCCAGAAAGCTTCACTTCGGCCCCGAAGTGCCCACTTGGCCAAAAAGTTCGACTTCAGCCAAAAAGTGCCCACTTCGGCCAAAAATCCAGCGAACTGCCAGTTCGGGCCAATTTCTCAGCGAAGCTTCTCCGAAACTTTTTCTGACACTGGTGTTGTTTTCGAGGGGCACGCTTCCATAGAAGGAGAAGGTGGGTATAAATTTAAGGCGCCCATCCCATCAAAACGGTGATGTTGGGCTCAAGGAAATCTCCTCACCAACCGCATTAATGAGACAAGCATTCCCAGCGGTAAAGCCTGTTCGAAGCCATACCCCATAACTACTGACATGGGTGAGTCGCATTCCATGGATACTCTGTCATCTGACAGGGGTCAAATCTCAACTGCCCCAGCGGTTTTAGGGTTTTGACATCAATGATTACGAGGTTGAATTCCTCTATAAAAGCCGCTCATTATAATGTAAAAAGGGGGGGAACATATTGCTAGAAAGCTACTGTATTCAAACTTTTGCATCAATACTAAGAATCCTTGGCTCTGACTTTGTATCTTCTTTGTATGATGCCTTTGGCAAGCATTTCCGCTCATCTCATTTATTTTTCTAATTGCTGTAATTATGTTATTTGGATTTAAGCATTAGAGGATAGGTGAACCTGGAAGTTTTCCAAAGGATACATAGGGAAGTAAACACAGTGTTGGTTTCTGTTTCATTCTATGTATTGATAGCTGCTGGTTTAGATATAGATAAGTGATTGTGCTTCTTGTTCTTCCCCACCGTTATTACTTTGCAATTTACATTTCTTTCTGCAATTTCCCAATCTCTTTTTAGTTCCCTAATCTAAAACCCCAAGTAGTGTAGTATAGGACCCGACCTTCTCCGAAGATTGGCACGAAAGGCATCTCTTCCTTCCGGCCTTTCAAGGTTGGTCCGGGTCTAGGGCGCGTATGCAAACCAAATCCTTTCCTAGGGCGGATTCGTGACCAACAGAAGCTACCCGTCTGGAAGTTACACGTTTGGAAACTACACGTCTAGCAGCTACCTATTTGGAAGCTACACATCTGGAAGCTACCTGTCTGGGGCATACTCGTCTTGAAGCTACGTGTTAGCTACCCGTCTGGCAGCTACTCGTCTGGAAGTTACTCATCTGGAAGTTACCCGTCAGATAGATACTTGTCATCCGTCAAACCCAATCCGTCTGAGCCAATCTGTCCTAGACTTATCCGTCATAGAGCAAGCCGACATAGCCTAATCCATCAGGGATTTCCGTTAGAGAAAGTGCCATCTGAGGCAATGCAGTCAGACGAGTTGTTAGAAATATTGTCCAACGAGGGAGATGTCTGTCAAAGGCTGACAAGTAGTCAGTTGGATCAAGAAAATAGTGAATTAGAGATGAGGGGAAGTTGTTTCAGTGGGTTGAGTGAAGGCTCCCAGAATGTTGATGAGAAAAATTTAGTTTAAACAGTGATGGTTTTAGTGCTTTTTCCGTTGAGGTTTACCTTGCAAAGGCTCTGCCCCTTGACCCCACCCTATATTGCGACAAGGTACGCGCGACGGGCTCTGCCCCTCGACCTCGCAAGGGACGCTGTCCCTTGACCCTGCAAAGGGGCTCCCGCCCCCTTGACCCTCGACACTTTTGATGAGTGGATTGTAGATCCAGCTGCAATAAGGCACATGACCAAACACAAACACCTATATGATTACATTAGATTGCATTTAAGACAGCGTGTTGTCATTGGAGATGGTTTCTTCCTACAGGTGGTAGGTTGTGAAGAGATTAGTTTTAGATCTTCATTTGATGAAGTTCATCATGTTCCTAGTGTTGGCTCCAACCTTTTATCTATTTATCACAACACCCATACAAAAAAAAAGGTAGAGTTTTGGCTTGATCTTTGGGTGATCAAGGACATTGATGATGGATTCAAAACATTTGCTTTCGGATATTATGATGAGTCGGATTAGACGTACAACTGGGTGATAGACCGACTCCCACTTCTTCCTTTTGGAAGAAATATTTTGTGGCCATGGTGGCACAAGTAGATGAGGAGAGTTAGCAATGACATAACAGATTTGGGCATCTTAGCTATGGGTTAGTAAGGTACATGAGTTGTCATTATATGGCCACTAGACTTCCCCACATTTCCCTTCCAAGTGGTGCATGTGAGGGATGTATTTTGGGGAAATATCACAGAGAGTTCTTTCCAAAAGGGACAATGAGGCATGCTATACGATGCTTGGAGATCTTATCATTCACAATGATATATGTAGACCAATGGGTACACCTTTCGTTTCTAGGAATACTTTCTTCTTCTCATTGATGATTTTTTTCGGTATGTGTGGTTGTTTACCATTCGTACCAATCATTCAAAGTAGCAAAGAATTAGCTAGAAAGAAAGATGAATTGTCTCAGGATAGATAGTAGAGGTAAGTACATGAGCAATGCTTTTCATGATTTTTTGACTCTTCATGGTATTGCCTTCTAAAGGATTGTTTGTTATACTCCAGAGCAAATTGGGGTAGCTAAGAGCAAAAACAAGGTAATTGTGGAGATGGCTTGTTGCATGATTCATGCAAAGGGGATGGAGCACAAATTCTAGGGTGAGGCCATCACTTGTGCAACATAAATCATCAATAAAGTCCCTACTAGAGTAGTTTAGGGTATGACATCCCTTGAGAGGTTGATAAGCCATAAGTCTGATGTGTCTTGATTCCGTATCTTTGGGTCTTCAACATGGGCTCACATACCTAGAGAACTTTGAAAGGAGGCAAAAAAGAGTGAACTTTGAAAGGAGGCAAAAAAGAGTCACATATGCATATTTGTGGGGTATTCACATTCCTTTAAGGCATACCATATTTATTCAAAGAGCTATTATTTTTGACGGGGTTCTTCTAGGGGTTCCATTTGGTCTGCCACCTAAGGTCTTGGCCAAAGATCCTCCTGTTTTTTTGATTACTCCAACAAATTATTTAGATATTCTTGTGGGCTCTATTCCTATTGGATCTTTCCCTTCATATTCCAGTGAAGGCCCTATGCCTATAGATTTGACCCCTCCTCGAGTAGCACCACCTCAACACCTTCAGTCTTGGATTATGGGAATGTTGAGCTTGACACACCAGTTCCTTGTGCCATAGTATTGGATGATGAGGTGGGTGGTGAGTATGATTTGGATGCTAAGGTTTGGCTTTTGATGTTGCATTGTCTTAGGATGTGCCTAGATCTTCCATGACTCGTCTAAAACCCAAGTGGATTTGGACTCTTTTGTAGGATTCTCAACCCATTCTTTCTATGGAGCGTCATCGAAAGGCCCCTTCTGAAGCCTTCCGCTTGAAGGTTGATAATTATGGAGATCCTCTCACCTATTTCAAGATTAAGGGCCGACCAAAGTGGGAAGATGCCATGCTTGTTGAGTATGAGTCTTTGATAAAGAATCAAACATGGGAGCTTGTTCCTCTTTCAAAAGGGAAGAATGTTGTCGGGTGTAGACGGGTCTATAGGACCAAGTACACTTTAGATGGTTAGGTGGAGAAGCACAAGGCATGCCTTGTTGCTAAGGGTTTCTCTCAGAAGGAGGGAATTGACTACTTAGAGACATTTGCCCCAGTTGCTCGGATGGATTTTGTTCGGATGATTCTATCTATAGTTGCTTCCTATGGTTGGAAGGTACATCAGATGGATGTGAAGAGTGCCTTTCTTCATGGTGAGCTTTAGGAGATGCACATGCAACAACTTGGTTTCGAGCTTGAGGGTCCTACTCCCTTGGTATGTCGATTGACTATCGCATTCTTGGTTATGAGAAGATCCGCTTGTTCTTTCTCAGTTGCAGGTTTTAGAGATGTGAGGTTTAATATGATGTTTACATCGAACATCAATATGGGGAGACTTTAGTGATTGTGTTATATTTGGATGATATTCTCATTATGGGCAACTCCCCTACCTTGATTTAGGGCATGAAGTCACGACTAAAGGTTACCTTTGAGATGATAGATTTGGGGCTTCTGCACTATTTCTTGGGCATTCAGATTGATCAATTTTCTTTTGGGATCACTATTTGATAGCCCAAGTATGCTTTAGATCTTTAGTACTTTAGGATGGAGGATTGCAAGTCTGTTTGGACTTTTTTTGCTTTAGGATTGAAGCTTCGAGCAGATTGCACGACTCCTTTGGTGGATGCTACTCTATGTTAGTCTCTTGTGAGAGGTCTTCTTTTCTTCACTCATAGGCGACCTGATAGGCTATTGTTCTAGGAAAAAGAAGGTACCTCGAGAGAGTCATTGAACTATGGCCGAGAGGATCCTTCGATATATCAAAGGTACATATCAAATAGGTATTCATTATTTAGTTGTTTCACCTCTGATTTTGACAAGATTTTTAGGTGCCGATTGGGCTGGTGATTTGGTTGAGTGATGCTCCACCACAAGTTTTGTCTTCTATCTTGGTTCCAATCTTGTTCTTGGAGCTCGAGACAATATTCCACTATTTCTTTGTCTTCCACGGAAGCTGAATATTATGTTGCCAATGAGGCAACAATGGACCTTCGATGGATGCTTATGATTTTGAAGTAGGTGGGCATTCCTCAGTCCTACCTAGTCACTCTTCGATGTGACAATTAGAGCACCATTCAGCTTGTTCAAGATCTAATGTTTCATCAACGAACCAAGCACATTAAGATTTGGATGCACTATTTGTGATGGCTTTGTGCTCGTGGAATGCTTGATCTAGTTTTTGTGTTCTCAGCAGTGTAGGTAGCAAATATCTTGACCAAGGTTGTGCTCAAGGTTCCTTTTCTGTGCATGCGGGAGCTATATGGTGTAGGAGTGTCCTCCTTAAAGGGGGATGACTAGTAAGGGTCTTTCTCCATGCCTTCTCTTCAATTTACTAGGGGATGTTGAAATATGTGGTGGTTAAGCTTCACTTGAGGCGACGATTGACTTTGTATTATATTGTATGTATAATCCATTGTAAACCTTATAAAGATATTTTTTGTAATATTTTGTTATTTAACCTAAAGGTGCATGTTTAATCTTTACCTAAAGTTAACTTGTAACTGGGTATAAATACCCTCTCATACCAACCATTTGGTAGTCGGTTGGAGTGTATTCTATTTTCCTTTAGTGAGATAATTTGGTGCCTATAAGCACCCACTTATAGCATGTGTATTGCTTTTTGTGTGTTATATTTCAACATTCCTAGGTAAATTGTTGATTCCATTCATTTTTGGAAACTACTGTAAAATCTAACAGGCTGTGCCTTTGTATGAGGAACAAAGAAACCCTAAGGTGTATCTTGTCTGCTTGTGCTCTCACACAAACAATGACGAATGTGCGGCTCAAGTATAGACTTTGAATCTTTAGGGTAGGGTTGTCTTCGTAGCCCATGTGCATAAGCCCCACTCTAATTGCAGCTGTAGTCCTTTTATTTTTTAATCTTCCCCTTCTATTTGTTGGCAAAGAGGGCTTTCATCTCTTCTTGTGATTTTGGGGTCCATTGTAGGGCACACCTCAACATCACAGCCAATTATCTTTGCGAGATGAAAGTTGAGGCAATTGATGTCTCCTCTAAGTCTTTGTTGCAATATTTGCAAAAATGTCTAATTGGCAAGAGTCCTTTATGCCATGTTTCTAAGCTGGGTTCCTCCCAAGACTTGGATTAACATGGCCACTTCCTCATCTAGTGAAGCCATCTACAAAATAAACAATGAAAATAATCCAAGCAAGAGGCATTATCAAAAGAAAAGAACATGAAAAGAATAAGAATAAACTCCTAAATAAATTTGATAAATTCATCCACACATCAAGCTGTCACATTAATATGGTTGTATACTATAGTACATAACTCTGATTAGCAATTCTTGAGATAAGTAAGAATCTCTTATCTCCTAACAACTATTCTAATTAAAATGTACAAATCTAAACTAATATGTATTACAAGACTAATGATTAACCTTGGTACAATCCTAAGTTTATCCCTAAATTGTACAAATTTTTCTTTCTTTACCTAGGGGTTTAGTCATGGCATCTACAATCTGTTTAGAAGTTGGACAATAATGTAGACAAATGTCTTCATGCTACACAAGCTGTCAGATATAATGATGAATTTCAATATGTTTATTTTCTGGCATGGTGTACTCTAACCCCAGACAACTTTCACTCCAAGTCAAGACAGCAGCTCACTCTGAGGCATGATTGCACCCTGCCCCTTTTGACAATGCTCCACCCCCAAGGGAAAGTAATCCACAATACGACATAAAGATGATGGTGACATTTTGTCTTCTAGTGCCAAGTTATGTAACTAGGGGTTAGTTTTCTTTTATTACAGTTAGAAGTAGAGCAGGCTAGGCTTTTCTTACAAATAAGAGCTTTATGCTCATTGTAATGGTCCTTTGGCAATTTCAAGAAAGCTAGAGCTACTCTTTGTAATCAGCTGTAATTTGTATTCCAATTCTGCAAATAATGAGAAACTGAGAATGGCATTCATGGATCAATTGTGTTATGCGACCTCTTAATTCATGGGTGTTTTGTGTTAGTGGCTCTCCTCTTCCACCTCCTGTTAATCCTTTTTTCTTGTTTATTGTAGGTACTCTAAATCTGATGCACTGAAAGTTATTCGACTACCGCTTGGGAATTTTATTGGATCATGCTAATCTTGCAATGGTTTTGGCCATATTTGTTTATGCAGTTTGCCTATTTTCTTGCACACTTTATCCATACAAGTAGATTAGATTTGCTTTATTTTAGTTAGTTAGATGAGCGGGGAACTTGTCTGAAGTTGGAGGTCGAGAAGAGTAACAGCTTTTCATCCCTTTGTTGAATTGTGGTTTTGCGGACGCAACCATACAGATGATTCCGTGGATCAATAATTGGATATTGGTGTTATAGAGTAGTTGGCATGGGCCAGACATAAGCCAAGGTTTATTATATTGAGATATTATATTGTAATAATGAGTCGGCTAGGGTTATACCCTCCCCTAGTATTATATTGTGCAAGTATATGAAGGAGGGATCATGTAGTTATGAGACATCATCAAGTATTGCATTTTAATCATCTTGCCCAAGATGCGTCACTCTCATATTAGGAGATCTTGTGGAGGTTTATTATATTGAGATATTATATTGTAATAATTAGTCAGCTAGGGTTATACCCTTCCCTAGTATTATAACGTGCAAGTATATGAAGGAGGGATCATGGAGTTGTGAGACATCATCAAGTATTGCAATTTAATCATCATGCTCAAGATGTGGCACTCTCACATTGGGAGATCTTGTGGAGTTATTCCTTCATTAAGGAGTATTGTTGGTGTTGCCTTACCATAAGGGTTATTCTTGCTATTCACCTCTTGTATTGATTTATTGCATGGTAGATGATTTATTTGTTATTTCTTCATATTGGATGGTGATTTATGTTACTGATTATCAAAGTTCCTAACTTCCTATTAGTTATCAACATGTCACCGAGGGTAGCCCTATTTGGTCTTTTCCTAATCTGTAGTCAGCATTATGTCATTTTCTATGGGGTTTTAACTCCTTAATAAGTATGGGAATCTGATTTCCCTGCCTTGTAATACTTGTTTAGTGCTACTAACAATTTAGTCTACTTCAAGCCTCTGAGTTCGATAGCTACGTGTGCATGTTCATGCTTATAATTTCAGAGGTCAACTTCAAAGGATTTGCAGTAATATAGTACTCGTAATTTAAGTTATTGTATTCAATATACTTGGCAATGTCAATCCTATCTCCATATATTTTCAAGTATTATTCAGCGTTATTTAGAAATTCTATATTGAGTCCCTGTTAATATAGAAATTTGCAAGCTGTTACTGGCTATTACTTTTTTTCTATTTATGATGGTTTGCTAAAATTTCTCTTGGTCATGCTGATTCAGTGATGCAAAGCGTACACGTCAAACACTTCAAATTATGCAAGAACATGTAAGAGACTTTTTGAAGGCAGAGGTGCATTTCATTCCAAGTTTTTATTCAGTCGCCGCAATGGATGGGCAGACAGCTCAGCATTTACAAGAAGCTGTCTGCCAATATTCAAGAGATGACATGCTTACTGTAATGTGAGAAGTGGCTCTGCCTTATTTTATATTAAGCTTGTTCAAAATGCATTTTTCTTTTATGTCTTATATTTGTCCAAAGCTTGGTTTGTGTGGACAGAAGAACACTATACTTTAATAGCTTACATTTAATGCTTCTTTGATCTTTCATAGATCTTTTTGCTTCAATGCACAAACAAGAATGAAGTCTGTTGAGAGTGGCAAACCATAGACGTATGGTAACTCCTAAATCTACTAAGCCTTTGTCATGTTGACATTGTTCCAAGCCCCATGTGAATCAGCTAAAACTTGTGCTGAACTATTCTGGTCCTCTTCATTTGTGAACCTGCAAATTTTCAATATCAACATAATATAATTAACTGATTTAAATCTTTCAGAAGCATTACATGTTTTGTAAATTATTATAAAGAGCATTAAACATTATAAAAAATAAACCTGGAATGAATATAGAAGGATACATTGGAAGGAATCATAGTGCTGGTTTCTGTTACATGTCCCACTATTGAATGCTACTAGTTTGAGTATTAGTTAGTTACCGTGCTGCTTGTTCTTTCCCACCATTAAAACACACATTTACATTTCTTTTTGCATTTGTTTATCTCTTTCCTGTTCCCTTATTTGAAAAATCAAAGTAGTGTAGTATAGGAGCCGGCCTTCTCCGGAGATTGGCACGGAAGGCATTCCTTCCTTCCGGCATTTCAATCTGCTGGGCGAATCTAGGGCACAAAAGATTAAAACCCTTTCCTAATGGCGGATTCGTAACCAACAACTACTTTCATTTTTATTGCAAGGAGAATTCTTTATGCTACTTGAGGAAAATGAAGATGATTTACTGATTAACCTTGACCTCCTTCACCTCCTTGAATTTAAAATTTGCCTCCCCACCTTCCTTTCTTTTAAAATTTGCCTCCCC
Organism: Wollemia nobilis; assembly: GCA_028583015.1. NCBI lineage: Eukaryota > Viridiplantae > Streptophyta > Pinopsida > Araucariales > Araucariaceae > Wollemia > Wollemia nobilis. The sequence continues at coordinate 479,780 of JAQPPZ010001094.1, forward strand.
ATCTTCCTTTACAGCTTTAACTTTTTTCATATTTGAACTTGCACATTGTACTTCCTCACCCCTTGTGTCAATTGTTTTCTTTTAATAGTTGATTCGAGTGATCTATAATGGTGTTTGCATGACGTAGAGGGGTTTTTCTTGCTATTTTCTTAGGAGTGGAAAATCCTTGATTTGACTCAGTTTCTCCTATGAGATGAGCTCCTTGTTTCACATTAAAATTTGCCTCATGCCCAAAATTTTCTCTCTTGCTCCATTATTTTCACTTTGCAATCTCTTGCCATGTGTCCGTTTTCATGACATTTGCAACATTGGAATGCAATGTTTTTCATAATCCACTTCTTGATCCCATTCTCTTGATTTAGATTCAATCCTAACGGTAAAGATTTTGAAATATCCATGGCAACACATATTGAGTGTATACAACATGCCTTTTCTCCTAGTAGTTGGTTCCTCTTGGATAAACTCGCCTAGAGTATTGCCAATATTCTTCAAAACCTCCTTATTGATGAGTTGATAAGGAATTCCAAAAATCCTAATCCACACTGGAGCCTTTTAATAGTCCTTGTTTGCATAGAAAAATTCTCACTTAAGGTCTTAAATATAATGCATCTTTGTCCCTAAATCAAGGGCCTCCATCCTTTATTTTATCTGTTATTTCTGAACTAGAGAAGATAATGAAGAAAAATCCTTGAGGAAGAAAAGTCATGGAGTGATTTGAATTCAATCCCCACTTCCAATTGATCCAATTTTGAATCTAAAAAAAAACCTGGTCAGTATACACGGAACTTACATATTAACCCTCCGGTTTTAAGAACCATTATATTATGCTCAATCATCTTATCCTTGGTAATCACTTTTGGTGTAGTATCTGCAATTTGGATAGGGTTTGCCATAGACTCGCTCTTCCTCTTATCGCTAACTAGGGCATCCATACTTCCACCTGAGACTTCCTTACTTTCAACTAGGGCATCCTTTCAATAAAGACTTTCAAAAATATCTTTCTTGCCATGTTACCTAGACTTCCTTCACATGAATTCTTTGGTTTTTGAGTTTCTTGTAAGATCCAAAATAAGAAGAAGTGGCACTCGCTCCTTGATCACCCTTTGCTTCCTATTTCCTGCTCATGAGTCCTACTTACTGCTCACCCTTCCTCCTTGCTCCCAGCTCGCACTCACTCCTATCTATATTAGAATTTACAATTTATAAATGTATATTATATAGCAAATATTTGATTTATATATCAATTTATAAAAATATTGATTTATACCTTGCTTCTTTAAATTAAAAGAGAAGAATGAATTATTGAGTTTAAATTTATAAATTTTAACAATATTTCCATTTTTGTTACTAAAATTGTTGAAACACAATCCTGGCCTCTTACAATGATATAATCTTCAAGCATTCTGGAAGGACAAAATCCATTGCTTATGTTACTACCTTTGTCAGACAAAGTACAATACCACAAGCATACTACTTTGTGCATATTTTCTTTAAATAAATCTTAATTGCTTTCAGTTAGCAGTTATGGAAAGACTGCTTCTCGTGGTTGGAATATATAATCTGTGAGCCTTAAGTCATCTTGGTTGAGAACTGGGTATTTACTATTAGAGCAGATTGAAATCTCAATCATAGAATATGCCACTAGAAACAGCCCGTAGAAGAACATGCATCGCAATGAGCCAATTAGAAAGCAAGAGGACTAGCTACCTCCCAATTGATGCGACTCAATTTAAATAAATTATACTATCGATTGATTGCAGTATGATACGAAACTGGTGGTTCAAGTTGGGTCCAAATAAGCCATGGAATCTTTTCAGGCTACCAAGAAAAATCTTGGTATTAACTTTCCTATTTACTGGAAACTGCTGCACGGGAAACCTATTCAACTCTTATTTACATACTGCATGCACAATTGCACTCTATACGGCTGATATGTAAAGCCACTTTATTAGAAAGATAAAGCCTAGTTGGCATAGACTTCAAAGCATAGTTGAGAAAATCGGAATCGGGTAGTAGATCGGTTGGTTTAAAAATCGGCAAAAAATCGGAATCGGCAAAAAATTGGCATTTTTTATTGAAAAAACCGAAGAAAAAGCAAATTTTCATTGAAAAAAAAGCCTTTTTCATGCATATCAGAAATTTTCGGGAAAAAATCGGCAAAAAATCGGCTAGCCTATGAGTCGGGAAAAAGTCGGCAAAATCGGGATTTTTTGCAGATTTTCTCAACTATGCTTCAAAGTACTACCCAGACTTCAAGATTAAATTGTAAGAAAGAGTTGACTTGAGGCCTCACAAAGCTTTTGGAGGAATGAACTAATAAAAGGTTATGTGGCCCTGAGGTTCTGTTTGCTAAGGTACAAATGAAGAGGGAACAAGTTTTGGTGTCAGCTTGAGGATCAGTGCTAAAATCTGGGGGATGAAGGTTGGAAATGGGTAGGAGATACCCCCTCCCAAAAAACAGGAGGATCATTGAAAGATACTAGACAAATTATCGAATTGGGCATATACCATGATAGATAAATTGTCTATTTGATCAAACAGGGTTCACTAGAAGTAGACAGATCTTCGATTATAAAGGAGCAGCCCTGAACTTTTACATTCTCTGACTGTACAAAACAGGATTACTCATTGAACTAGGCATATCAAAAGAATTTGACAGAAAAAGTTGGAATTTGAAACTGGATACCATGGGTGCATTTCATTTTAACCTTTCATTAAAAATTGATGAAATGGACAAAAAGCTGCATTAGAAACCATGATTGTCAGTATTAATAAGTACTAATAGAGCCCTAAAAAACTATTTCACTCAACAAGACGCATTAGACAGGGAGGGTTACATTTTCCCATATTTGTTTATTAAAATGGCGGGAGAAATTAACCATCTATTGCAAAGAACTGAGGAGAACAGAATACATGGCATACCGGCCACACAGAGGAGTGGTGATAAACAATTCTGCATCTTGCAGATGATATGCTGCAATTCTGAAATCATTATGTACATCAAAAATATAAGGCAGATTCTAAATACATACCAGCAAGCTACGGGAAAGCAGATAAACTCAGACAAGTCAAATTTATTTTTCAAAATGCTCTGGTGAGAAGGAAAACAGCAATACAAAGAATTGTGGGAAAGCGTTTGGGTTTGACATTAACTATCAAATTATCCCAAATTAGGGACTGCAGAGAATTATTAAGTAGATAAAAGGAAAACTAGTGATTGGGCAGCAAAGTGGTTGACTTTTGCAAGAAGAATATGACTCATAAAATCATTTTTGCAATTGATAACCAGCTGTTAGCATTGCAAAAACATTCTCTTGAGAGGATCGCTGGATACCCACTCATTTCGTGGGAGATTACCAAGCCAATGTTAGCAGGAGGACAAAATCAATGTTGTACAGTGCTTTAATGTGGCAATAGGGAAGATGCTGGCATGGAGGCTACATAGATAAGATACGATAATTTTATTAGTGTTCACGGAGTAGAAAACCAGAACTGGAGTATAATCATTGGACAAACATGTGTCAGGACTGGACAAAGACAGGATCTTCAAGAAAATGTTGGCAGAGAGCAGCTCTGCTATCTGGAAGCATATTAAGAAAGGTCTATGTCAAATTTTGGTGCAATATTGTTCTAATTACTAAAAATTTACATGCTCAAAAACAATACAACAATCGAAGAATTAATAAAAGAACTTAAGAAAAGAGGAATTGCAATAGCTGTGGGATGGGATAAATAAGATGGGGTTGAAACAACAATGAAGAATGCACAGTTCAGCTATCAAACGATTACATGCAAAAGCTCTAGAACAACAAAGCTTGGTTGAAAGTTAAGACATTTTGTGGTTAGTCTTCATAAAATATCTCAATAGCTGTTTCATACCAAAAAAACAAAGGTTAGAACAATTGAGATGTATTTTATGTAGAATGTAAGAAGATTCAGCAACACATTTATTCATAAGTGCACATATGCTAGCAGAATATAGAATAATTGCAGACAGTTGTTGCTGTTGGATGTCAAAAGAAAGACTAATCGGATTGAATAATTAATAAAGGTATGACTAGAGGCCAATAAGAGTTGATGTTATGGTTAGAAACTTAGGAGGGAACAGGAGAATTCCTAAAAATGGATTCAGCCTCCTAGAAAAGTTTCTACCCTTTATGCAATCTTGAATTTGAGAGACAACATTAGTTATAAAGTTTAAGAATTAGTCAGGATTTGAAAATAGTCTGAATATTGATCAAAGTGAACTCCAAGCAGGGGAAGCAAGAGATTATAGCTTCTCAAAGCTGAAGATATGAGGTGGTGTCTAGAGACACTAAATGCAGATGAAAAAGTAGAAGGTGGGCTTACAAAGATGGATGCATAAAAGCGTATTTACACACCCTGATCGTGAAATCATGGGTCCCAAGGAAATCACGATATTGTGATACATTGGGCTGCATATAGTGACATGAAATTATGGATCCCAAGTACATGACAAGTCTGTGATGCATAAAATAAGCCTTGAAAGGCCCTAAAAGTCGGGTTTACCACTAACACATACTCGAACATATAGAAAGGTGACATAACTATGTTTTAAGCCCCCTCTAATGTCAGTTTGAAACTTTGATGTAGCTTGAGCATGTAGCATGTGGAATTATTCTAGTAATGCAAACTTATAAGTTGCAATGAACTATAGTACAGTACCATAATATATAAATAAAGAAGCATAATGGGAAAAACTCACAGATACATGTAAATACACATTACACAAGTATTGTTCATATTCCAATCAACTGCTATACATCATGGTCTAGTTGAGCATACTACACAGACCACACATCTCTATATTGACCACCAGTCAAATTAAACATGCCTTGAACGAGGTAGATGATTTACATAGAAGTGTCATGGGAAATGCTAGGTGGATGGCAGTTGCCATACCTACCTATCTACGCGCATCCTTAAAAACAATAAAGTGCCCCATAATCTATGACATGTTATTTGTTAGATATAACGTCAAACATATGACACTATACAACACGACATATGACGTGACTATATACATCTCAATGATTACATGGATACTTCACTTTCATGTGCAAACTCATTCATGCACAAAACTCATTTATGTGCCAACTCATCTACCAATTCATCTGCGCCAACTTGTTTGTGCAAACTTTTCTGCACCAACTCATCTGTGCCAACTTATCTACACCAACTCATTAGGTCATTCCTGCAAATCATGTGCCCACAGAGCATTTATCGAAGCTTGAAAACCTTGGCTTCTGATCATCTGTTCTGTAAAATTCCCTGCTAATGATACTCTTTGGAATCAACTTTGGAATGTATTGGCAATGGGAATTTCGTATGCTTTGTTTTGTTGTGCATGACTAAATTGTATAGTAGGTTCATGGTACTCTAATTACCATAAGAAATTACTGTTGGCTTCTGTTGTGCAACTTCAAGCTATTGAAGTATGTTTCGGGGTGCATTTTGTGTTCCATGGTAACTTAGCTTCTCTAGTGGAGAGTGCCACTGCATTTTGTTTATTGCATGATCACACATTTGGCCCTCCTTCAAGACTGATAGGTACCTTGAAGTAGATCTACAATCATTTGCATCTCTGGCATAATCCAATTCAGTGTGCTTTTAGCTCCAAGGTCCCCGTTTGGGAATGTGATACCTAGGTCACAAGTCCCTTTGATATATCACACAATTCTTTGTCTTGCATTTGAATCTCCCTTGGATCTTCCATGAATTAGGAAACCCAATGTACAGCAAAAACAATATCATATTTACAATGAGTCAAATAAATAAGACTTCCAGGAAATTGCCTGTATCGGGTAATATCAATCTTGGGAGAATCACAAACTTTGACAAGATTGATGGTTGACTGGTATGGAATTTTGCATGGTTTGCAATTTGCCATTTTAAACCCATGTAAGAGGTCAAGGGTATATTTTGGTTGTGAAATGAATATGCCATCCTTGTTTTGAAGAACTTGTATACCCAAGAAGAAGTGCAGAAGTTGCATATTTATCATCTCAAAGGATTCTTCATCCTTCTCTTGCACTCATGAATCAATGTGGTGTCACTTCTAGTTACAATCAAGTCATTCACATGTAGGACAATTATGAAAAAGTGATCTTTGCTTCCTTCGAAAGTAAACAATAGGATCACATTTACATCTCTTTGTTTTTGTCCACTTGTTCTCTTTAAGTATATTTGACCTTATGGTCACATTTACATGATGTTTTTGCCTTTGGGATAAGTGACTGGTTCCCAAGTTGGTTCTTCATTAAGGATTTGTATTCCTCATTTATGGCATCCTCTCATTTTTTCGTTCCCTTAGTTGCTTTATAATTTTGTTGTTCACAGATGTGAGTGCTCTTAGTTATGAGTCCAAGATGACTTTAGGTCAGGAATGTATTTGCTTCTTTATTGATTATCCTTCCCCCTTAGCTTTGCACACAAGATTATCATTTGAAGTATTCTTGATTGCAGAGTTCATTGCATGAGTTTATAGAATTGAGATGTTTTTGGTATGATCCATTCTCTGGCTTCTTCTTTTTGGATGAGACACTCCTCTAGATGGTCCTCTTCCCCTAAATGATCCTCTCCTTTGGATGAACCTTTGCTCTGAACAACACAATCTTGAATGGTCCAATCCCTTGCACAAACCTCCTTCAAGTGGAACTCCCTTGGATGCTTTCTTTTTAGAAGTCCCTCTTCATGGATGGCCCCTTTTTCAGGACTACCTTCTTCTTTGATGTTCTGGATTCCCCTTTCCCTAGTGTCCTTGTGGCTGCTCCCTTAGGAGTCCATGCTGCCTTGGATGTCCAGATGGCCCTCTCCTAGAAGACCCTATTCTTCACTCTGTGTTGGCCATCCTTGTGGCATCATTGTGGTGGATCTTTTGCAATGGCTTAGTCTGTCATATGGTCGCCTCTTACATTCTAAACAACTATAATAGATGCATCTTGTCAAAGATCTTTCTTCATCGGATTACTTCGTAGAATATCCAAGATCATTGCTGTATTGATTCTTGAAGCCTCAATAGTGATAGTGGATGATCATGAGAAAAGCTAACACTCTTTGTTTGATGAAAGATCATTTCAGCTATGATTGTTTCCCTTATGATGGATGAAAAAATTTTTAGACCTTAGAGACTTTTCAATAACCCATCAAAATTCAAGGTTGGTTTCGGAATCCAACTTTCAACCATTCTCATCAGCAATATGAGCTCATGCCATATAGCTAATTATCCTTACCACTTCTTTACAAGTGTTTATTTCCAAATAGTCTTGGTGGGAACCCTGTCCAGAATTTAGTTTGTATAGAGAGCTGCCTCTTCCCAAAATTTATCATCTAATCCTTGTGCTTGAAACATACACCACATCGTTTCCCTGAGTGTCTTGTGTTTCCTTATGCAAAGACCATTCTGTTGAGGAGTATAAGTTGTTGTCTTTTCCTATGCTATTTCATTGTGGATTAGAAAACTTTCAGAAGTGTTGCTTATGTATTCCCCACTTTTGTTAGTGGGAAGTCATTTGATACAACAATCACTAGTAGAGGTTAATTAATATGTACTTGTTATTTGAGAAAGACAGATTTTGTTAATGTCCATGGATGACCAAAGTAGGTCAATTGGACTCAAATTTTACACTTGGTTACAGTAGCTTGTGGGGATCCAAAGATAGTGCTCCAAAGAATACAAAAATACGAAGTACAAGAAGAGTGTTAAATATGAACTCCAACTTGAAATAGGCAAAATATGTCTCTATGTAGATGGCATTGTTTGAAACATATACATCCTTTATCCTACATATAATAATGTCACTTTGTGCTTATCATTTTGAACAAGTTCTAATTGCTTTCTTGCCCTCCACCATTTAGTTTTTCAAGGTTCTTATGATGATGCTTTTCAAGCACACAACCTTCACATGCTCCTTGTGGAATGACAACTAGAAGTCCTACCATGTCTAGTCTTCTCATGAGGTTCAGGCTTTTAGTGCAAACGTCTAAAGTCTCTCATGCCATGGGTTGCTCATATCATCAACTCTCATTGGAAGTGCAATGTCTTTTTTGAAATTTTCCCTTGACCAGACCCTGTAAACTCTGCATATTGCCCCTTGGATCAAGTATACTAAAATTCAGCACAGAACAACGACTCAAATTTTACACTTGGTTACAATAGCTTGGGGATCTAGAGATAGTGCTCCAAAGAATACAAAAATACAAAGTACGAGAAGAGTGTAAAATATGAACATTAACCAGAAACAAGTGAAACATGTCTCCGTGTAGATCGCATTAGTGGAACATGTACATCTCATATAGTACATTGATAATACAAATATAAATAACACTTTGTGCTTGTCATTTTGAACAAGTTCCAATTGCTTTCTTGCCCTCCATGCTCTCTATTTTTTCAAGCTTCTTACAATGATTCTTTTCGAGCATACAACCTTCACATACTCTTTGTGGAACCACAACTAGAAGTCCCACTGTATCTAGCCTTCTCATGAGGTTTAGGCTATTCTAATGCAGATGTCTAAAGTCTCTCATGCCATGGATTGCTCATATCATCAACTCTCATTGGAAGTGAAAATGTTTTTCATTTTCCTGTGACCCTGCAGATTTTGCATCTTGTCCCTTCAATCAAGCATACTGAAATTCAGTACAGCAAGCCTATTCTGCAAATCCTCAATCACAAAAGTGTCAAGTCAAAATTATACCATTTTGTCAGAATTGAATGATTTGAGATACAAATAGCAAGTTATGAGACAATTGAGGGACATGATAGACATCCTTAATAACCGCACTCACAGAATGGCATCTCTGGAACCTTCGATATTTTGGGCGTAATTATCTGCTAGTAAAATCCTATTGTCTTTGGCTTTATCGTCTGAAGGGAATATTGACACATCTCTAGCCATATGATGTAAACAACCAAATCAATAAGCCATTCCATTCTAGAGGTGTTTGCATGAAAACGTAGTGTAGACAGCAGTTCGAAGAAGAAGTGACATCCCAAACTATTTGACAAAATGTCTACAGATTGATAGCAATTTTGATAAATGTAATGATTTTGTAATGTAAAATCAGCCGTCACAATGTAATACGGACTGATTAATAATGTAGGCACAAAATGACAAATTCAGCCGTCATAATTAGTTAAGCTTTGTTAATCAGTCCGAGACTGGTTGTTAAGCCAGACTTGTTAATCAGTCTGAGACTGGTTTGTTATGTTTTAAGACATTAGTTAGAGCAGTAACATAGGGGTAGTTGGGACGGTTGAGCACGCCAAGGCTTGCCAAATACCCCCCCCACTCATTTTTGTATATACGCTTGACGATCTATCATTGAGGAATGAATACAGCAGCAAAGTTGTTCTAGTGTTGTGTAGATTTCTGTGTGTTTGTGTAGAAATGAAATTTAACATGCTACACACAATTCCATTTCCACTTAAATAGTTCTACAGATCTGCAGTCATTGTAGTATAGCAATAATAATGCACAGAAAACCTGCAACAGCAATAATAACAGCAGCAATAACAGCAATAGAAGCAATAGCAGCAGCAATGGTAGATAACAGTAATTACAGACAGTTTTATATTAACAATGGCATTTATGATACAACATTACAGTTTCAGCATTACAATCTGCAACCTGCAAACCCTAGGCTGAATATTCTTCATGGCTGCATACAAGACTGGACTGCATCAATCAACCTGCATTACTCTCCTTAATGCCTGAACAATCCCTCAACCATTGAACAACTTGAATGAATGAGGGGAGGGCTTATTTATACACCCAAAAAGTAGTTACCCTCCAACTACCTTATAACTTCCCTCAAATTACATTTCATATGCATTTGCTTTTGCATTACATGACATTTCCCACTACAAGACAAAATAGTAATTTAGCCGACATATTTGACTTACATGACTTTATTCTTACGTACAATATTAAATTGCACTTTACAACATAATTAAATATATGCATGCGCATTTCGTCAAACACTTTGCGTACAATTACAAAATAACAAATAGTACCCAAACTGATTCAGCAATTAAGGACATATCAATTTGCCTATCTACATCTATCCCCTCCTCTAAACTGGTCGTTGTCCTCAAAAACACGAGCTAAACACTGGGAATAGAAGTACTGAACAATGTAACAAAATTTCTTGTCACGCTCCTTTCTCCTGTTCCATACATCTTTGGCAATAGGCTTCACTTGAGATTGCTCGCAACACCTTATTCTCTGATTGTGCACTCCCCTTGCTGCAAGCATGTGTAACCTCAGCATGATCAACATGATCAGTAGTCTTTGAATAGGCACTTCACTTTGAGCAATTAGCCATATCATCAGCATGAGCAATGCCATCAACATCATGAACATGACAGGTAACGCCCGCCGCCATCTGTGTCGAGGGTCAAGGGGGCGGGAGTCCCCTTGCAGGGTCAAGGGGCAACGTCCCTTGCGGGGTCGAGGGGCAGCGCCCTTTGCGTGGTCACGAGATAGGGCGGGGTCAAGGGGTAGCGTCCTCGCGGGGTTTGGGGCGAAGCCCCGAAACCTCAACGGTAAAACCATTGAAACCATCAATGTCCAAACTAAATTTTTCTTCTCAACAACATTCTGGAAGCCTTCACTCAATCTATTGAAATTGCTTCCTCTCAGCTCTAATTCACTGCTTCCATGATCCAACTGGCTTCTTATCAATCTCTGACAGACATCTCCCTTGTCGGATTGTATTTTTGATGGCAACTCCTCTGACTGCACTGCCTTGGACAACAATATTTCTGACGACAATCCCTGACGGCTTATTCTCTGATGGATTAGGCTAGACGGATTGAGAAGTTTGACGGGTACAATGTCTAGACGTCTAGGACAACGAGTTAGACGGCTCAGACGGATAGACGTCTCGGACGGGTTGCACACAGGTAGACGTCTCAGACGGGTTGCACACAGGTCTAGACGGGTCAGTGTAGACGTTGCAAACGGATGGGCTAGACATCTGGATGGGTTGCTAGACGTATGGGACAAACGGCCAGACGGACGGGTTAGATGGCCAGTCGTTTGGGTCAGATGGTCAGATGGACGACCAGACGTCTGGGATGGACGACCAGACATCTGGGACAGATGGCCAAACGTTTGGGACGGACGACAGACATCTGGACTGGACGACCAGATGTTTGGACTGGACGACCAGACGTCTAGGACGGACGATAGACGTCTGGACTGGACGTCTGGGATGGACGACAGACATCGGGAGGACGACAAACGCTTGGACTGGACGGCCAGACGTCTAGGACGGACAATAGACGTCTGGACAAGACGACTAGACGTCTGGGACGGACGACAGACGTCAGGACTGGACGTCTGGACTATACGGCTAGACGTCTGGGACGAACGACCAGACGTCTGGGACGGGTAGACTTTCGCAGACGGGTAATTTGCTAGACGTCTAACTCCTCAGACGTATAAGTGTTAGACGGGTACTTGCCAAACGGGTAGGTTTCAGAAGGGTAGCCTCCAGACGACTCTTTTTTGGATGGCTTCTCAGACCTCAGACGGCTGCACCTCAGACATCTCCTTCTCAGACAACTGCTCCTCAGATGTCTCCTTCTCAGACGACTGCTCCTCAGATGTCTCCTTCTCAGACGGTTGCACTTTAGACGTCTCCTCAGACGGCTGCTCCGCCGCCATCTGACTGCATTCTCTAGTCATCCGAGTCTCATTCATCGGTGAGGTTTTTGCATCACTTTCCCAAGTCAAGGCATACTCCAAAGCCTCTTGGTATGATCTTGGAGAAAATGTCTTCATCTTCCTTTGATACATAGGGAGAAGTCCATCTATGAACCACATCTTCTTTGATTCCTTTGGGTGGTCTTTCTCCACATAGTCAAACAACCTACTAAACCTTCGATTGTAAGAACGAACAGACTCCTCTCCTTGTATGCTATAATTTTTTTCAGTATTGTATGATCGAAATTCTTCCACAAATGCATCACGCAACTCTTCCCATGTCTTGTACTTGTCTGTTGGCAATTTTATGTACCAATCCATTGTGAATCCACGAAATGTTGCAGGAAACCACCTCCTCCAATCTGCTTCATTGTTCTGCCGAGTCGCTTTCCACACCGTGCAGCAATTTCTCCAATGCCTAATCGGGTCTCCCTTCCCTTCTCCTGTGAAAAGTGGACACTTTAGTTTCCTGACTTTGGTGGCTACGTTGGCCATTGGTGGGGTTCCTGCTATGCTGCTCCTCATCGGATGTTTTTAGTCTAGGTACCTTTATTCTCACCAAACAGTCATCTCCCGACTTCCTGTGCATCCTTACTCTGTGACCTCCCTCGTTGGAATGTTGGTTGTGGCCTTGGTCTTCCTTCTTGAGACCTTGTGCGCTGTTGCTCTGGTGCCTGACTCCCGTCCTTTGCACTCCTCTGCAACCTTCCTGCCGCTTGTTTAGGTGTTACCATCCACTCACCATATCCTTGCATAGTTTCTACATCAACGTCTTCCTTGACTCTTGGTGGTCCTTGTACCCCTTCTTCCGTTCCTATTAGCAATGCTTACCCTCTTTCTTACTCTACTCTTGGATTCTCGTCTTCCAAACAAGTGGCTGGTCTACCTCTTCTGCTGCTGCAGACGTCTAGACTGCAGATGTCTAAACTGGTGCTGTAGACGTCTAGATTGCAGACGTCTAAAATGCAGACGTTCAGACTGCAGACGTCTATACTACTTTTGCAGACGTCCATACTGGTGCTCCAGGCGTCTTCACCTACGTCTTTAGCCGCACTCCGTTGTTTTCATTACGCATCCCCCCAAGGGTTTTACTTCTCAGAACTTCATGTCACCAAATTGGACCCAACTTCGTAAAGTAACGGCGCCAGAATGTAGAAATGAAATTTTACATACTGATACACAAGCTGTTGGGCAACGACGCCAGTATGTAGAAATGAAATTTTACATATTGACACACAAGCTATTGGGCAACGGCGCCAGAATGTAGAAATGAAATTTAACATGCTACACACAATTCCATTTCCACTTAAATAGTTCTACAGATCTGCAGTCATTGTAGTATAGCAATAATAATGCACAGAAAACCTGCAACAACAATAATAACAACACAATAACAACAATAGAAGCAATAACAACAACAATGGTAGATAGCAGTAATTACAGGCAGTTTTATATTAACAATGGCATTTATGATACAACATTACAGTTTCAACATTACAATATGCACTCTACAAACCCTAGGTAGAATATCCTTCATGGCTGCATACCAGACTAGACTGCATTAATACATCAACCTGCATGACTGCCTTCAATGCCTGAACATCTATGAGCCACTTCCATGGGAGAACAACTTGAATGAATGAGGGGAGGGCTTATTTATACACCCAACAAGTAGTTATCCTCCAACTACCTTATAACTTCCCTCAAATTACATTTCATATGCATTTGCTCTTTGCATTACATGACATTTCCCACTACAGGACAAAATAGTTTATAACTCTAATTTAGCCGACATAATTGACTTACATGACTTTATTCTTACGTACAATATTAAATTGCACTTTACAACATAATTAAATATATGCATGCACATTTTGTCAAACACTTTGCGTACATTTACAAAATAACACAATACCAAAACTGATTCAACAAATAAGGACATATCAATTTGCCTGCCTATAGTTTGCATTGTCTTGTGTTACAGGTATCTGATCGATACATGTCATGGAGTAGGTTGGGCAAACTGGTGTTGTGTTTCTGTGTTGTATAGAATTGCGAGGAGGAGCGATCGAGAATATTTTGCAGACTGAAGAGTGAACAACGCAAGTTACAGAACCCGTCTAGGCCTATCGTCTAACCTGTGCGTTCCCGTATGGTGCTCAACCCGTCTAAGACTGTGAACTACTCGTTTGGATTTGCAACTACCCGTCTGACTGGAGCTGCACGTCTGGAGGAACCCATCTAGGATCCTACACGTCTGAGTCTACCTGTCCAGCCAACAACTCGTTTAGACTTACCCATCTGACAGTCACCCGTCTACACTGGTTTACTCGCCTGGATTAGACGTCTACAATAGTCTACCCATATGGGATTGAACAATGTGAGTTGACACCATGTCTTACAACCAACTTTGTTAATCCTTTCCTTCCTAAACTCCTGTCATTCCCTCATCTCGGGAAAACACTCACCCTTATCTACATTTGGCACCATTGCCTAAATCAACTTTGGGTCAAGAAGCATACGTGACAAGGCGAAGAGGTGAATGACAGACTCCAGGCCACAAGGCAAACGAGGAAGGAATCAAATACCATTGCGACGCAGTGCACGACTGGCGAATCAAAGGATTCAAGACGAAGTTTCACAACCGGAGGTGGAAAGAGTGTGGAACCCCTTGGAAGACGAGAATCCAAGCGCAGAACAAGAAAGGTGGGAGACACTGTTGGTGACAACAGAGAATGAAGAACAAAATCAAATAGCAAAAGAACCTTACATTGGAAGTGAGGAGCGGATGGTAACATCTGATTTGGCGGAGAGGACTTGAACAATAGGTACAGAAGAGAGAAGCTTTGTGCCAGAGCAACCACTCGTGGGTTCTTGGGGAGGGAGACCAGAATCGCACCTTGTATATTCGCGAAGTAGTGATGCACGGGCGTCAGGTAGAAGACTATTTGATCACGTACTTGACCGAGATTTTGCACCCCTTACAGTAGAAAGAGAGTGGAATAGAACTTCAAAACAATCGTCACCAAGTGGAATGCCGAGTGGGACAGTCCCAATGGCAAATGTTGCCAATAGAGCTAGCAAACAGAAATGCCCACCCTTCACCGGGGAAGGAAAAGAAGACCCGACACGCCACATAGGAACTTGCATTACCATTTGGGGAGCAAATGGAGTATCGCAAGAGGCTGAATGGTTACAATTGTTCTCGACCACCTTACGAAGAATGGCTATGGATTGGTATCTGAAAAGATAGAATACCCAACCATTTACACAATGGACCACTTTGAGAGATGCATTCATAGAGGAATTTCGGCCATTGAGGGATGATACGGAAATTATTACGGAGATTTTTGCAACAAAACAAAAACCATAAGAAATCAAAAGCTACAATCGGAGATTGAAACAATTGGCTGATAATATGCAGATGCCACCTGCAGATGGAATGGTGAAATGCTGGTTTTTGGACAGACTGTTGCATAAATATAGAAAGAAAATGAAAGCAGTACCATCTTCCACTTTGCAGAAGCGCTCGAAAAGGCAAAGAACTTTGAAAGTGAAGCTAAACAAATAGCCGCAGGAATCAAAGGACATCCATGAAATGATGATTCCGATGGCGATACAGACGATAAAGTCCAAAGTGCAATACACTCCTTTAGAATAGAATTTGATAATATCATGAAAGAATGAAGAACACAAGCTTATACTGAGAGGGGGGTGAACAGTATAAGACCACTTTTTACTTTTCTTTCCAATCAATATTATGCAATGTAAAGATAGCAATATCAACAACAGTAACCAAAGCAATGCACAAATCATCACACACAATAGAGACACCAATTTAACGTGGTTCACCCAATGTGGGCTACTCCACGGAGAAAATCTTTCACTAATATTTTCTCAATAAATCTCTTGAGAATCCTTTCCCTATTACAATGTTTATGGATCTCTATCCAAAGGAGACTAATCCCTTAATCAAGTTCGTGGATCTCTATCCACAGGAGAACTCCTTTCTCCTCTTGCTTTGGCTGGTGATCTTCTAGAAGAATTGTTGCCCCCACTGCTCTGGCTAATGGATCTCTATCCACTGAAGACACTTGTCCTCACTGCCCTGGCTAATGGATCTCTATCCACTGGAGACTGTCGTCCTTTGTACTCTGTCACCTCCAAAGCTCTATCTCAAATTTGTACTAAACTCAATCCTTCGGTCTAGCACAAATCTGCTCAATTTTTGTCTCTGGTCTGGTACAAACCTGTCCTCAAATCTGCACCAAACTCTGTCCTCGAATCTGTACTAAACACAGTCCTTTGGTCTAGCACAAATCTGCTCAATCTCTTTCCTCAAGCTTTAACTCAAAGCTTGACTCAATCTCAAATCAACTCTGCTGGATCTGTCCCAAACCTTAACTCAAGGTTTGAACAAATCAATCAATTCTGCTCTCAAGTCTTCTCAAAGACTTATCTCAAATCTTCCTTGCAAGCTTCCACAAAAGCTCACACTAATCTGTCCACAAGTCCTCTCTAGAACTTGTCCAAATCTGTTCAATAAGTTCTCACAAGAACTTATCCAAATCTGCTCTCAATGTGTATCGTAAGCTTCCACAAAAGCTTACCCAAATCTGTCCACAAGTCTTCTCAAAGACTTGCCTCAAATCTGCTCAACAAGTCCACACTAGAACTTGTCCAATCTCATAGAAACATAAAGAGAATTGTTAGAGACTCAATATGCTCTATACTCATCACAATGCTCAATCACTTTCAATCACTCTTCTAGAAACATACAAAGAATTGTTAGAGACTCAATATGCTTCACATTCACCTCAATGCTCAATCACTTAAATCAATTTAGAATATAGAATAGTTTGTTTTATAGAACTTGAACAATCACTTCACACATCCACTTGACTAGGCTCAACCAACTCTACTCAATCAATCACTCAATGAAACAATCCTTGCTTACAAACACTAGTCCAAGCATATAAACCCTCACTCAAAATGTCCAACAAAGAAGTTAAAGGAGAAGTACGAAAAGACCGAAAAGATATTTGGTGTTCGGACTGCAAAGCGGAAGGACATACGAATGTCAATTGCCCAAAGAATGCATATTGCAATATATGTGATATAGCAGGACATCCAGTGGCTGATTGTCCGTTTAATTTGAAGGGAGCAAGGCATCAGACTTTGATAGTCCAACAGGGAGATCAACCAGATACTTCAAGGAATGGACAAGGCGCAACGAGCGGCGGATTTAGGAATAATCGCCGAGGTGGAAGACAAGGTGGACAGAGTCGCCTACAGTATGACTCCGAGGGAAGACCGATCATCCAGTGCCGGAATTGTCAAGAATGGGGCCACTTTGCGAAGAATTGCCCCAAGCCTCAGATTACAAGCAATATTGGTGGTAGCAATGCTACCCAAATGTGTAGATGGTGTGGACCAGGGAACCACAAGGAGGCAAATTGCCCAAATAAGGCAAGCTCAAGTGGTACACAAAATGTCAATTGGATTGACATTGGAGAAGTGAGTAAGGAAACAGAAAAAGAAAATGAAGTCCTAGCAGTAACTAGAGCACAGGCTAGGAAAATAGAGCAGTACCCAAATCTTGCCAAGGAGAAAGAGCGATGGCAGGAAGCTCAAGAACTGATTAAGACAGAACTAGACAAAGAAAAGCAAGAAAGACTAGTTCTAGAAAAAGCTTTAAAGAAGGCGGAGATCGTAACGGACAAACGGGCATCAGTCGAAGGCTTGGTGACACAAGTACTTAATACGACTTTGGAGGTAAAAGTATCAAGTCTAGTCAATATAATACCTGAATTGTATGCTACGATCGGGGAAGTAATGAAAGCAAAGAAGAGAGAGGAAGTCCGACAAGTAGCCAACATCAAGCAAGAACAATTTATTGATCCAACGATACTAATGATTGAAGCGGGGAAAAAGCCAGCTTTGGTTCACATGGAGCTATTGGACCATAAGCTGAATCAAGTAATCGTGGATGGAGGATCAAGTGTAAATGTGATGCCAGAAAGGACATGGCGGAGTATTGGCCAACCCGCACTGAGATCTCCAAATTTCAGATTATATGGAGCTGATCAATATGGTATCAAAACAATAGGAGTATTGATGAGCCAAAAGGTGTGCATAGCAGAACAAGACTTTGTTATGGATTTTGTTGTAATAGCTATGCAGAAACCTGCATATGATGCATTGCTGGGGCGTGGGTGGTTAAGAACAGCAAAAGTAAACCACAATTGGGAGAAGGAGCACTTGACCTTCAAGAAAGGCCAGCATAAGTACATGATTAATCTTAAAAACCAGGCAATAAGTCAGGATATTGCAACTTCGGACGAATCGGAGAGTTCTTCATCAGATGGAGAAACCGGATATGAACCAGATGGAGTGTTGCAATTAGAAGAATGCACGGAGGATGAGAATGACGACGATAAAGGCTTACTCCACTGGCAACTGGAAGATTATGAAATGTTCTCTCCCCAATGTTTTTGCAACAATGCAGGAAATGAAGTCCAAGAAGAAGAGAAGGAGCCCGAGAGCAGAGAAGGCAGTAAAAAGAAGACAACAATAGAAAAGGACAAAGAACGAGAGAAGTGGACATTTCCCAAAAATTTCGCAGAATACACGATGGGGGATGCAATCATTGAAGACAAGCCAACTCACCCCATTGATGTTTTGAAGGTGGTAGAAGAACCTGAGTCCATCAAATATGAAGGACCTAGAATGATTCAGGTGAATTTGGGAGAAGAAGGCGAAGAGAAGATGATCAAATGTGGAGATGATTGGGATCTAGTACTGAAAGCAACAACATTCAAAATTTTTGCAGAATATAAGGATGTCTTTGCTTGGACATACAAGGATCTGAAGGGAGTACCACCGGAGCTATGTGTACATAAGATTCCCCTGATTGAAGGCGCACAACCAGTAAGGAGGCGACCATATAGGATGAATCCAAAATATGCAGCTCTGGTGAATGCCGAAATCGAAAAGATGTTGGATGCAGGCATAATCTTCAAAGTTACGACAAGTGAATGGGTATCACCAATTGTGATTACCTTGAAGAGGGAGGCAAATAAGATCCGGATTTGTGTGGACTTTCGGAGCCTCAATGCCGTAACTATCAAAGATCCCTTTCCAATTCCATTCACGGATTCCATCTTGGAGGAAGTAGCCGGCCACGAGATTTATTCATTTTTGGATGGATTCTCGAGGTATAACCAAATAAGTATTGCGGAGGAGGATAAGTTGAAGACCACTTTTATAGTGGAGAATGGGATATACGCTTATAACCGCATGCCGTTTGGATTGTGTAATGCACCAGCTACATTCCAAAGGATCATATTATACATCTTTGATAAAATGTCCACAGGAAACTTCAAAGCCTTCCTAGATGATTGGTCCCTATACGGCAAGATGCAAGAGCATTTGAAAGCATTGGAGGAATGTATGAGCTTGTGCAAGAAAGCTCGGATATCATTAAATCCAAGCAAATGCATATTGATGGTACCATATGGGAAGTTGTTAGGGCATATTGTATGCCAAGAAGGTTTGAAGCCTGACCCTGACAAGATACGAGTGATACTGCTGATGGAAGAGCCACACGATGTGAGTTCAGTAAAGACCTTCTTAGGGACAGTGGGATATTATAGAAGGTTCATCAGGAACTATGCACAAACTTCTCATCCGCTAGACGCTCTTACGCGCAAAGGTGTTCCTTTCAAATGGGCGGAGGAGCACCAGGAGGCTTTTGAGGGCTTGAAGGTGCACTTGGTAAAGGCACCTATCCTAGTTTATCCAGACTGGGAGAAAGAATTCCATGTTCATGTGGATGCCTCAAACTTCGCAATTGGCTGCGCGTTGGCTCAAGAAGGACAGTTTGGGTTAGATCAGCCCATATACTTTGCAAGTCGGTTATTGTCCAGAGCAGAGAAGAATTATAGTACAACAGAGAGAGAAGCACTAGGGATGGTGTACGCAGTACAAAAGTACAGGCACTACTTGTTGGCTAACCCTTTTGCTTTTTATGTAGATCATCAGGCGCTGTTGTACTTGATCAATAAACCGACGATTTATGGACGAGTAAGTAGATGGCTCATCACTCTGCAGGAATTCGTGTTTTGGGTGGTAGTGAGACTAGGAAAGAAACACGTGATAGCGGACCAGCTGTCGAGGATTCGCTCAGGAGAACCTGCAGAAGGAGGGATACAAGATGAATTCCCTGACGCACAATTATTCATGATAAGTGCGATACCAGCATGGTATAAGCATATCGGGGAATACTTATCGACAGGAGAGCTGCCAAAGGAGATGACGATAGCTGAACAAAGAAAAGTGATTACGAAAGCGACACCTTTTACATTGATTGCAGGTTTGCTATACAAAATGGGGGAGGACCACATTTTGCGACGATGCGTAATGGAGGATGAAGTGCAACAAACATTGAAGGAGGCACACGAGGGATTGGCAGGAGGCCATATGGGGCTAGATGCAACAGCTAGGAAAGTGTTGTTGGCAGGCCTATGGTGGCCTACCCTTTATCACGATGCCAAGAATTATGTCAAGGCATGTGATACGTGTCAAAGAACGGGGAAGCCGTTAAAACGAGACTTCATGCCATTACATCCATCGCAACCTCAAGAACTCTTCGAGAGATGGGGTTTAGATTTTGTGGGACCATTGCGGACCAGTCGTAAGAGAAAGTGCCGATATATTGTAGTGGCGACGGAATATCTAACGAAATGGGTAGAAGCAAGAGCCTTACCTGATAACTTTGCAAGGAGCATGGCTCGATTTTTGTATGAGCAGGTTATCACACGGTTTGGAATTCCTCTTCAATTGACAAGCGACCGAGGAGGCCATTTCGTTAACGAGATTATCCAGAATCTAACAACAGAATTCAGGATCTTTCATTCCTTGTCAAGCCCGTATTACCCCAGGGCGAATGGGCAAGCGGAGGCAACGAATAAGGTCCTGGTTTCAATCATGTATAAGACATGCGGCATAGAAGGAGCCGATTGGGAGGAGCGCTTGCCGGCGGTTCTGTGGGCATACAGAACTACCTTCAAACCAACCACAAACCATACACCCTTTCAATTAATGTATGGGCAAGAGGCGGTGGTACCTGTCGAATTTTTGGTACCTAGTTTGAGGATAGCAGTAGAGACCCACCTGAATGACGAAGAAAGTATGGAAGAGAGACTTGCAACATTAGTGCAATTAGGAGAGAAGAGGGTGATGGCACAGTGGGCAACGAAGATTGCTCAACAAAGGCGTAAGTATTGGCACGACAAACATCTCAGGAAGATGGATTTGAAGCCCGACGAGTTAGTGCTCAAATATAATGGGAAAAGAGAAATCAAGCCAGGAAAGTTGAAAACTTTATGGCTCGGACCCTTCCAAGTGGAAGAGGTACTGGACAACGGGGTTGTCCGGTTAAAGAAGTTGGATGGTACAATTTGCCCCGAAGTTGTAAACGGTTCTAAGTTGAAGGTGTATAAGGCACAGGCACAAGTGAATGTAATCAACTTAGAAACATCCGAAGACACTTCTGGAAAAGCAATAGAAGAATCACGACCAGGTATACGATCCTACGAACATGGAGAGCCAAGTAATGTTGTTCGAGAGGACGAACCAACAAACCTGGAGTGGCTATTTGGAGCGGAAGGAGAACCTGTGATCGAGCAGAGGGAGTTAGAACCTCGAGAGGGAGAGCGAAGACGATTACAAGTCCATGTTCGATTTCCAAATAGCGAAGCAGAGGAGCGACTTCAAACCCTCACGAATGTCGCTTTACAAGAACAAGAACCAGAAGTGGAAGAAGAAGAAGATCAAGGATCAAGAGTTCTGCAACAAATGGCTTGGGAGACGCAGAGATTACAGGAGTATGAAACCCTAAGACAGTACAATGCGCAATTGCGAGAACAAGTGATTTAGGAGTTGGACGGAACCATGCAATGGATGTATGAACGACACGAAGCACGAAGAGCCGAATGGGCGGAAAGGCAGCAAGAGGAATTTAGAGGAAGCGCGGATGGCAATTCTATAGAAAGTAGTTTATTTTTTGTGGCTTCAAACAATTCACTCTCAACACCATAGGTAATTCACCTAAGACATTCCAGAAGGCAAAGGAATAGAAGACTGCCAGAACAAGGACTGGAGAGGCAACAAAGAGAACTAAGAGGAGGTATAGGAGGTAATACAGAAGGACCCTTGGGAAACAATGTATCTTCCTCGGACTCCGGTAGCTCATCTCCAACAACACTGAGAATTCTCCTAAATACCGAAGATTCCTCAAGAACTGCTTCACCATTAACAAGACGTTCTCGAAGACAACGGACCATGAGATTGCCGGAACAAGACGGGATAAGGGAACCACATCAATTGTTGACAATAGCGAATATCGAATAAGTAGAGAACAAGCAGCTGCCATTTTGTGGAGGGATGTTAGAGAGGTACCCGAACAACCAAGGAATGGAGGATGGTTGGAAGAATCAAGTAGTGATGAAAATCTTCCTAGGGACCCAAATACACCCTACCCAAGTCCGAATCTAGAACGAAGAAGGCAAAGGGACGAGGTCCGAAGTAGGCAAGCAGGAGTTCGATTCCTCGAAATAGTCGAGATAATCGAAGAGGAGGAGTCACTAATACCGCAGGAAGAAGAGGATAGGAGAATGAGTAATTTTTCGGGTAGTGAAGGTGAGGCAATGGGAAGACCAACTGATCGTTGGGGAATGACATTGTACGAAGAATCAATGAGAAGACCGACCGAGCGTCGGGAGGTGGCAATCTATCGATTGGCTATGATGGAGTTACGAAGGCAAAGAAGAGAAGTTCGACGATTGCAACAAAGGGTCCAAGAAACCTCAGATTGGCCAATGAATATTGCAGGAGAAGGGAATGATTCAAGTACGGATTCCGCCTTCTCAGACCAGTATAGAGATGCCTTAGCTCAATGTGCACCACAGAGACGCTTTGAAGAAGCAAGGTGGAGACGAAGATTGATAAGGGTAGATAGAAGGTTAAGGATTCTGAGGCAATTGACACCTGATACCCAAGCACATGCAGAACCAAGCAAGAGAGCAGAACTTATTGATCAAGCCCGAAATAGAGGTGACTTGGGTCATCTTGGAAGTTCGTCAGGACTACTGGGTAACCCAAGTCTGCCTAACCAAGGGGGAGCGTGGTTGGTCTCCTTCCCGGTAGCTGGAGAGGAAGAAATTCCCCTCCTGAAGCCCATAGGTTGACTAGTAGAATGGACCCATCTGTAGACATAGTTCAAACCAACCCACAACTACGAATTCCTGAGGCTAGACCATTTGGTCTACCTCAACGAGCTCGTAGAAACCGAAGATCGTCAAGAACGACCGAGGGACCAACCGAATCTCGGGCAGCTGGGAGTGCGACAGCCCAACACTAGGGAGATTCGACCGGAAAGGGGAAGAGGACGATTCGAACAGGCTCGAGGAAGGCATGGATTCAGAAGTAGGGATCAAAATCATCCAAGGAATCCAAACCAAAACCGGATGCACCAAGAAGAGGCAGGAGTCCGAAGACAGGAAGATAGACTTCGAGGCAGAGGACAAGCCACAGGAAGGATCTATCAAAATATCGGACAAAGAGGGAATCATCATCCGGGCGGAAGAATAGATAGCCGTCAAGAGCAGGAATGGGCGGAGTTCCACTATATGGATGACAACATAATTATCCGACGAGAAGATGGAAGGACTGAAAGAATCAGTTTGGAAGATGGTAGAACCCGTCTGGATGACGTTTGCCCAGAGTTGACCCGTCTGGAAGATGGCAAAACCCGTTTGGATGACGTTTGCCTAGAACCAACCCATCCCATAATCGACATAACTCATCTAGATGTCGGTAGAATCATTCAGACTGACGTCAGCAGGGAAAGACGTCAGGATACCAGTCGCAGGACTGATGGGAGGGAAATTCGTCATCAACCACAGGAAGATAGAAGCTATTCGTGAGAAGAAGACAGGGCAGATTGGCGCATCATCCGAAGAGGAAATGATAGGCATGAAGAACAACCACAAATGGAAACCCCCGAAGCCGTGGAAATCATCGGAATCGTCAACAAACTGAAGCGATGTATGATGGCGATGATTTCAGCAGTCAAGGGACTGGTAGCCATCAACAAGAGGAAGCATCGTCGAAGACACTGGAAGTTCGCATTGGCATTGCCATGCGCTTCACCCGACAATGGTAAAGAAAAAAGTGTAATTTTTTTGAAAAAAAAATAAAATAAAACAAAAAGAAAAATAAAAAGACGAAAACAAGAAAAAGAAAAAGACAAAATAAGGGAAAGGCGATAGTTGCA
The DNA here is from genome assembly GCA_028583015.1 of Wollemia nobilis. NCBI lineage: Eukaryota > Viridiplantae > Streptophyta > Pinopsida > Araucariales > Araucariaceae > Wollemia > Wollemia nobilis. The sequence goes on from JAQPPZ010001094.1 coordinate 503,849, forward strand.
TGCAAAGGTGGTGCACATGCGAAAGTCTGGGAGAAAAGTGGTAGTTAGACAGGTAGCTGCATGGGTGGCAACACACCTATAAATTGGAAGCAACAAGAACGGATTTGCTCATTTTGTTCAAGAGCACCTTGCAGGCGAAGCGCAAGAGACATTGCAAAGGAACATAGGGTTTGGAGCTGAGATAGAATCGCCAAGCGCATCACGATATTAATCTGAACGAAAGCTAGACGCCCTCTCATTTGGCAGATCTTGAGTTTCGTGAAATTTTTCAAAACCACAATGCAAGTGCAGGACATTTTATCTCTCAATTCATAGTCAAACAATAGGCAAACGCAAGTCGTACACAACAATTTTGATTGTGACGCATCCAGATCTGCGACATCTAGGAGTCGTTTGCAGTAAAACCCGTCTAGGAATCCCACCCGTTTGACGTGCACCTGTCCGAGATTTCCACCCATCCGGGAAGTACACCCGTCTGAAGTTTGCACCTGTCTAAGACTGTAGCCATCTGAGTGCAGATGTCTAGTAGTATAAGCCGTTTGAAAGTGCAAACATCTGCTAGAATAAGTCATCCGGAAAGAGAGACGTTTGGCAGAATAATTCGTCTGGGAGAAGAGACGTTTGACAGAAGAATGTGTCGCCAGAAGTCAGATCAGATACGGATTAGCGAGCCTGAGCATTTTGGAAGAAGTTGAACGTCTATCACACCAAGATCCGAAGATTAGTCGAGTCTTCAAAGTGACTCCGTCATCATCAGGAGCATGGCCAAGTTGAAGGAATGATGAGAGGCCAAGTACCAAATCTCGAGCAAGGAAAGGCTCGAGGTAAACAGGGGCATGAGCAAGTAGCAACACTCGAGAGGAAGACCAAAGAAGCACAACAGTTGGAGAAGGATCAGGTTCCAATTGAAGAAATTACTTGGATTCATGCAAAAGGAGATTACTGCCGACAATGGTGGGAACGAACACCGGCAAATGATCCAATCAAGCAGAAAATCAAGGTAGCAGGAGTGCATTTTATTTTGTAGGTTCCAAGTTTTGATAAAGATTTCTTCAAGGAATACCTGATACAGATGTTGCTGACTTATGATTTGCTGAAGAATGTTAGCAAGGTACGCGTCGGAGATAAGGAGTTGGTGGTAGATTTCTCTGCTGAAGCATTTCGACGAACGTTCGGACTGTCGAAAAATGGCCGACCTGTATTGAATGAGCGAGTTGACCCCAAGAAGACTCCACAATTGATTCAGAGTATTACACTCTTGACAAGGGAGGAAATTGATACTTTGTTATCAACACACGGTAGCCGAGGAGTAAAACAGACTCAGTTGGCAAATCCAGGTTTACAGTGCATCATGAATGTACTGATGGCCAGGCTGTCAGGAGAACAGAGGAGCTCAGACCTTCCCATCTGGCTAATTCCATATTTGCAAGGGATCGAGCAAGGAATTGCCTATGATTGGGCAGCCTACTTGGCACTTCGTATTCAGACTTTTCTGATGCGAACCACCAAGAATTTTTCGATGGTCTTTCATGCCATTGGACTACTTTTGGATGCAGCATCAAGAGCAAGAGTGCAGATACCGGATTTTGACCCTCCCAAGGTTTTACCAGATTTGGCACCAACAATTTTGCAATGGAAAGATGCAAAGCCGCTTATGAAGCAAAGCACACAAGTGAAAAAGCAAAGAGTGAAGCAGCGCTTCAGTAAGACTGCACTGGAAGAAGGGTCGATGGACGAATCTAAAGGGGAGGATATTGCACTACCACTGCGGGAGGAGAGTGTCAACAAAGGAAGTTGTTGCACCTACACAAGAGGTGAAAAAGACGACTAGGAAGAGGCGAAAATTTGATTTACCATCACCGTCACCATCACCAGATTCAGTGGCAGATATAATAGCAGAGAAGATAGCCCGTAGTAAAGAAGTAGCTTGAAAAATTGAGCAACAAATGAGATCGCACAGTAAGGGGACTTATTGCGGAAGTTGACTTCAAAATTCCTTTTGTTTTTAAGGACATGCTAGCGGGACCCAGTAATGCTGTGTATGTAAGGTCTACGGAATATCTGGCAGAAGCCCAATTAAGGGATCATGAGGAGTCACCTGAAGCACCTTCGAAGTCCTTGTTTGCCACAACAGCTTTTACCGACACTCTACGGGCTTTCTCATTCGAGGATATGCTCGCCGCAGCGGTAACCAAGGCAACATGTAACTCGACAGGTATAAATCCTCCCACGGAAACAGAAAAACGCACTTTTAGTACAGAACTGCAACCTGCCAAAAATCCGATGGAAGGGACGCAACAACACCCTATTCATGTAGACGAGGAGGTCTCTCTAGAACAGGAGACCAGAATAGTGCAGGGAGAAAATCCCCCCCACAGTGAAGTACCTCAGTAGACTGTTGGGACAGATGGCGGAAGCAACCAAGTACAAGTACCTAAGGAGCAACCAATAGTTACGGAATGGAAAGCGGCTAAGAAGCCCATCGATATTTCCGAAAAAGGGAAGGAGCCTTTGCAAGAAAGGGAGGAGGAGGAATCCGAAGATGCATGGTCAGAACACATAATGTTGGAAGTACCTAATTTCTTAGATCCACCAGACATGGGTGCCCGTGTTGATCAACAGGCAGTAGCATGTTTCACCAAATTGACCCATGTGATGGACAATTTGCGACTATAATTTGATGCAGCTTGTGTTGGCCAGTGGAAGAAATGGCAATTGATGGCAAAAGAGGAGCTGGAAAAGTTGGTGAAATGGGTTGCAAAGGGAGCTTGGCGAGCAGAAATTTCTAGCATCTATCAAGAACAGCCATGGACCTTGCCTACCGAGTACTTGAAGACTATGGAGGGAGTTGAGAAACTGCCAAAGAAGACACCTACCCTCTACTTGGAGCCAACACAAGTGTATATCCTTGGCCATGGCAATAACCCCCCTCCCCATCACATTGCAGATCAAAGACCACAGGTGGAGTTAGTACCCGAATTGATGCCTATGTATAGTCAGATTAACTTTATAGCCCACTTGTTGTGTTGGCTAGCTGAGGGGATCAAGCATTTGAATCTGGCTAGGAAAATCTGGATAAAGATCTGCAATTGACAAAGGCAGAACTACAGGACAAAGATCGACACTTGGCAGAAGGGGTCACCTAGTTGGAAGACGCTTTGAAGCATATCCGGGAGAAACAACAACAATTGTTGGACCTTAGCAATCAACTCAAGGACAAAGAACAGATGATCATAAACATAGAGGTAGAAATGTTGCATCAAAAAGAGGCTAAGGAATTGTTGGTAAAACAGAATGCAACATTAGTGGCCCAGAAGAGCCAAAGTGAGGAGGCTTGGCAGAAGGAACGGGAGGCGTTGCGTAGTGAATTACTTCAATCACAGCAACACGAAGCAGCTCTCAAGACAAAACTGGCACAAAGGGAACCATCTTCCTCAACCTTGACAACACAACAGATGAAGGAGATCTTCATTCAACGTGAATCAGAGTTGTCTAAACTCCAGGAAATGGAAACTCGAGCTAATAACATGGGAGTAGAATGGGCCAAGTATTTCACTTATGCCAAGCGAGTTCGTGATGAACGCGAAGCTTTCAGGCTCCGGGTACAAGAATTGGAAGAAGCACTCCAGGCTGCAGAACCAAAAGATGCTGAGACCCCAACAGGACAACGTAGAAAGTCGCTGAGGACATCGACTTCTTCGAAGGGGAGGATAGATGTAGACAACAGTTCGAAGAAGAAATGACATCCTGAACTGTTTGACAAAATGTCTACAGATTGATAGCAATTTTGATAAATGTAATGATTTTGTAATGTAAAATCAGCCATCACAATGTAATATGGACTGATTAATAACGTAGGCACAAAATGACAAATTTAGCCGTCATAATTAGTTAAGACTTGTTAATTAGTCTGAGACTGGTTGTTAAGCTAGACTTGTTAATCAGTCTGAGACTGGTTTGTTATGCCTTAAGACTGATTAGTTAGAGCTAACGTAGGGGTAGTTGGGACGGTTGAGCCTGGTTGGTTGCAGTAACCGCCAAGGCTTGCCTTATAAATACCCCCCTACTCATTTTTGTATATACGCTTGACGATCTATCATTGAGGAATGAATACAAGCAACAGTTGTTCTAGCGTTGTGTGGATTTCTGTGTGATTGCATTGTCTTGTGTTACAGGTATCTGATTGATGCATGTTATGGAGTAGATTGGAGCAGACTGGTGTTGTGTTTTTGTGTTGTGCAGAGTTGCAGGAAGGAGCGATTGAGAATAGTTTGCAGAATGAAGAATAAACAACGCAAGTTACCGAACCCGTCTAGGCCTACTCGTCTAGGGCTATCTGTTAGACGTCTAGGCATATCTGTCTAGGCCCTGCCCGTTGTACCACTCGTCTAAACCTGTGAGTTATTCGTCTGGCACTCAACTCGTCTAAGATTGTGAACTACTCGTTTGGACTTGCAACTACCCGTTTGACTGGAGCTACACGTCTGGAGGAACCCGTCTAGGATCCTACACGTCTGATCCTATCCATCCAACCAACAACCTGTCTAGACTTACACATCTGACAATCACCCGTCTAAACTGGTTTACTCGCCTGGATTAGACATCTACAGCAGTCTACCCGTTTGGGACTGAATAGTGTGAGTTGACACCATGTCTTACAGTCAAGTTTGTCAATCCTTTCCTTCCTAAATTCCTGTCATTCCCTCGTCTCGGGAAGGCACTCACCCCTGTCTACATGTAGAAGTAACATAAAGGGCCTGGTAATTATTCCATTTGTCAATGTTCTTGTTGCTTTGGTGGCATGGATTGCCCTCCCATATATGTTAATGTTAATTTCCTTGAGTTTTTCAACCATGTTTTTTTCTTTGACATGACAATTCCTCCCGGTATATCTGATTATGCCGCAATCCCAACATTCATCATTCTTCTTTTTGAAGAATAGCCTTTGTATTCTAGGTCAACTTATATCAACAAATAGTTTGTCCGTGAAGTTGCTTTTAAAAGTTTACTCTCCCAATCTTGGATATTCATCAGCTCTTTTTTGATCGTGAAATGCCTTGCTTCTAGTAAGATGTACTTGCTCACTTTTTCCTAATTTTCCGTCTTGCTGTACTGGTTGTTGGTGAAACACAAGAAGTTAGAAGTCTCTTATGTCATTTTCTTGCTATCCACTTGCATTTAAATCATGTATCCCTTGATAATGATTGGGGAAATCTCATAAGGTCCTTCAATCTCCATGTGACCATCGCAATTATGTGTGATTCCTCCTTGAGAAAGTCTTCTCCATGCTCCTGTAATTTGCTTTGTATGTCATTGATGGAGACAAGAAAATCTTCCATTTGATCATAATCTTCAGAGCATCCATGTATAAGAGTCTAATTATCCAATACATAGTCAAAAAGAAAACTGAAAGTTTGAAGTACAGTGTAGAATGATAAAACGTTATCATTCGTCTCCAACGTGTCTACTCCCATGGTATGACTCGAAGTTGACACAAGGTCCAAAAATAATAGCATCAACAATTAGTTGGGGAAAAAATAGGCAAAAATTGACAAAAATTATAATGATGAAAAAAAATACCAATTTGAAAATAACATTAGAGGTTTCCCTTTTATGCAAATTAAATAATTTTATCCATCCAATTTTTTCTCTTTTTTTTTTGTTATCCCATTTTTTGAAACTATTGGCAATTGCGACTAAATTTGGGGGCTGGGAAAACACGCGATCTGCTCTTTAATTTTGCATTTTTAAGTATTTTTTTTAACAATGGTATTGCTAAGTGCCACTCATCATCATTGCTATCTAATTTATGGGGCTTATGTAGTGGGACATAAACCAATCCTTTGTACATGTCCTCATTCCTGTATGTCTGTCCCAAATGCTCAGGGTTGACAGCTCTGCTTGTTGCTGAACTCTCTTATGATTCTTAGGTGTCTTTTGCTCTTTGCGAGGCAAGGCAGTATGCACTACAATTGGTGTCTTTGCTGGTTGTAGACAAAAGTCTATTTCTCCTGATATAGTGGATGAAGCTATAAGTTAACTATTTCCTCTCAGCAGCAGAGGAACTAGCAACATAAGAATGGAGGCAGATGGCAACTACCTAGGGCAAAGTGTTTTGACAGATGTACACTTTTACTGGAAGATTTGAATATTTTGAGATTGATCTCATTTACATTTTCTCCAAAAATTGAGCTTTCCAAATTGGACTTTGCTTATAGTTGTTTTTGTCTGATTTTCCTTGGCTGGCAAATGTTTCTTGTGGTAGGTGTCTTTGAGAAAGCATTTTCATCGATTGCTGATTTTCTTCTTCAAATGCCAAGTAGTTTTCAGTTATTTCTCTACAATTTAGTTCACTGATTCTTTTTGAAGTTTCAAATGTCATGATACTGTTCTTGAAATCCCTCTGAAACTAAAACACATAAAATGTAGAAACTTACAGATCTACATAAAATATTGTCAGGAAAAAAAAAGATCTGTCATAGAATCAGAGCAGGGAAATTAAGAGTGGAGAGGTGACTTTTATACATGGTGACAGGTATATATTTCGGGAATTAATATGTTGAAGCATCACTTTGTAAAATGGATTGTCTATTATTTTAAGTTATGCATTAACACTACACGGTATGTGTTGCATCAAATGACTCTAACCTTGGAAAACATCGCTTCAAAACAGGAAGTGATACCATGGTTCACTAATGCTATTTTATAAAAAAATTCAAACATGACAATTCACTTTGCCAGCTTCTAAAACTTCTTATACCTCCTAGAGAATGATGTATTCATAAGAACGGAAATTACTCATAATCAGGAAGAAGAAAATTCACTATCAAGGATGGAAAAATTGCTACCAGAAAGAATTGAGCTGAGGAGGAAAGAGTCACAGTTATCCAATAAAGAAAGAGGGCAATATAATCTTCTTTTGTTATAGTTTCTTATCAACATCTATATTTGCCAAGGCATGTCACATGATTTCTTCGATGTGGATTAATTGCCAGTAGAACGCCTTATAAAGGAGGTTGACAATATGTTTAGCTTGTTAAAATCCTTAGGAAGATAAAATCAGAGACTGCAGGGGTTCTTAGAAATAGCCAAAAAGGTCTAAAGTTGAAGTCTTGAAGATTTTAGATCATCTATGGTGATTATAAATTTAGGTCTAAAATCCTTTTTGCAGGTGCATGGGGCATAATAGAGGTTGGGAGGAAGCAGCTTCAGTTTTTTCAGGGGTTCCTGTTGAACTTAAAACTTCCAATGCTGCTGTGCTAGAAACTCATGGAAAGTCTTGGGAAGAGGTAATTCCTAGTTGAATATATGCTGGTTTAAATATAGTACAACAACAATTTCCTTGAATAGACTAATAGTTCCTGTGGAACTTAAAACTTCCAATGCTGCTGTGCTAGAAGCTCATGGAAAATCTTGGGAAGAGGTAATTCCTAGTTGAATATATGCTGGTTTAAATATAGTACAACAACAATCTCCTTGAATAGACTAATAGAACTTCACATTCTATATAAGTGAATTACTTACAAATGGTAAATTTAATAGCAGTATAAAGTGAAATATCATGAAGAAAGGCATAAATGACATAATGAACCATTATATAGGCCTTGCACCAAAATAGCATCTCTTATCTGAGTTTAAGGAAACCATAATAGGTTTATGTAAATTGGATAGAAAACAAAGTTATTGAGATGAGATAAGACAATTCTATTGATGTCCATGGATGACCAAAGTAAGGCAATGTGGCTTATTGAAAATACTTTCTTTCCTATAGCTTTTGGTTTCCTAGAGGATGTCCAAAGCACCATTGGTGTCAAACAAGGATGCCCTTTTTCTCCTTCACTCCTTGGGATCTACATTGATGAGCTTGAAGAATTTATTTGTCAAAACACTTGTTGATGATGGTTGCCTTCTACATCATGTCTTGATAGCCATATTGCTTTTTGAAGATGATGTAGTCCTTGTTGCTCATACTCCTGAGGGCCTGCAAAGACAGTTGCTCTTGCTCGCTTCTGTGACTTAAAACAACTAATAATCAACCTTGGCAAGACCAAGGTGATGATCCTCAACTCATCATAGAATATGCTATCAAAGTTTTAGTTTTTCTATAAGGGTAAGTCGATTGAGATAACCATTGCTTACACCTACATGGGGTTTTAGTTTACAGTTCCTTCCCTTAATCTTTGTCCAACCTCTTAGTCACAACTTAAGGGATGCACATCTCGTCTTGGTCTTGAAATGCCAATGTTTCCAGTAACACTTCCAACATATACCGTCAAAGATGAGCCTCTTTGATGCAACATCAAACCTATAGTTCATTATGGATTTGAGATTTGGGTTCCAAGTTTAGGGTATGTTGATTGGGCTCGCATTGAGAGGGTCAATTGCGTTAGCAATTTATTTGATGTAAAAGAATAGTTCTTCGACGTATAGTTCAGGCTGAGTTTGGCGCTCATCCTTTTTGCCTTGAGAGCATCTTCAGAATTATTTTTCAGCTTCATTGCCTTAGATCCATGGGTGACTATACCTTAGGCCAAGATAAATACCCATATTTGATGCTTTGCTCCTCAAAATGGATAACCTTTAGGAACACTTCTGGTTGTCATTATGGATGGCACTCAAAAGTTATATCTCATGTTCAATTTGTTGGCATCTCCATAGATCGATCACCTCCATTCCAATACTCTTTTAATGCTTCTTCTCGCCTTATTCTTGATAAGAGGGTGATTAATCAAGTAGTGGAAGATGACGTTTATTGACAATATATTCAGATCACTTGGTTTGCTCCATCTTAGCCTCATACATTTAAGTTGGCCTCCTACTCTAGACATTTCAAGAGGATTGAGAATGATTTTATTACTTGTCCTGATTATGTCTAGTGACATTTGACACAACCTTAGGATTCCTCTTGGCCAACTCAAAGTGTGCTCACATTAGTTGCAAGTGGAGACAAACCACCATATTCCTCGAGAGGATAAGGTATGTCGTCGTTTCCCTCTTTAGAATAATTTACAACAAAAATAGTCTCATTTACAACAAAAATAGTTTATAGAGAAAGATTCAAAGAAGCCATTTCTAGTCTCATTTATCTGTTGTGTAAATCATATTTAGAATAATATTTTTGTAGAATATTTTTGTCCATTATGCAGGAAATTCTGTTGGGCTATCAGTATCTGTATCTGATGAGCTGCCCTCATCATCCGAGTGAAGAGCCTCCAATGGAACTCCAACCAACCCCTCCTGATCCTCATCCTCATCAATCTGTCTCGCATCCTTTGGATCAACATCCCATCGTGTAGCTGGAGATTGCTTGTACTTTGGCTTAACTCTCTCACGAAGGCGAAGAGAGCTATGCACTGCAACTAGCTTCTTTGCTCTACGAGAGGTAAGCCTGTTCCTCCTCACACTGTGGATAAAGTTGTATGTGGACCAATTCCTCTTAGCAGCAGAGGAACTAGCAACCTGGGAAAGAAGCTTAATTGCAAAATGTCGCAAGTTAGGTGTATCATCCCCATATAGCTGCCACCATCCAATGGGATCTGATTGGGCAATGGTAGCCCTATCCTCTCTACACTCTGGTTGGTTGAAGCAAGGGCCCCTAAGATTCACAAATTTGAGCCACTCATCTCTAAGTTTTGAGCCCTCCTCCCTCACATACATCTTTTTAAGGGCATTCAAAAACCCTTGTCTCACCTCTGTATCATCATAGGGAGGCACTCTCCTAGGCCTAGGCTCATACCACTTTGGGTTTACCGCATATGCTGCCATATGAAGAAGGGTGTTCATCCTATCCCACCTCCTCTGTATAATAGGTCTAATGTGGGTCTCATATAATGTTGGATCTCTAGCACAAATGATTCTTTTCATCTCCCCTAGCATGTTGTCAAAAGTCTCATAGATCTCTCCTAGATTAGGAGCATCTGTATCAACATATTTGATGACTGCAACAATTGGGGCAACGAAAGACACAATGTACCTACAAGAAATTAAAAAACTTAGACTATATGAGCAATCCAATTTGAAACTACAAAAGTAAAACTAAAACAATTATGAGATAAAAATGAAAAATCATAAATCATAAATCATAAAAAAAAAAAAAAAAACATGAACCAAATCTTAACTTCAACATTTCTTACCTGGCTTGAGTCCACCAACTCTCATCCAATACTTTGTCTCTGATTTTCTTTCCCTCCTCCGTCTTTGATTCCGGCCACCTCTTCCACTCCGTGCATACTACCATGGACTGTAAAGCATCCTGCACCTCGATCATCCTCTCCAATAAAATGAAGTAGGTGGCGTATCTAGTATCTCCTGGTTTGATGAACTCCTTCTTTGAGAAGGACCGAAAGAGGGCTAAGGAAGTGTGATGGTTGCAAATGAACATTTGCAAGTCTTTGGCTTCTGCAACCATAGCCCTCACCCAATCTATCCTCCCAATGTCCTTCAATGCATTGTTCAATGCATGAACACAACACGGGGTCCAAAAAATATGTCTATATGAGTGCTCTATCATTTGCCCCGCACGTTGGCAAACAGGGGCTGCATCTGTAATTACCTGTAGTGTACAACAAAAATATTTAGAATAATTTACACAACAAAAATAGTCTCATTTACACAATCATATAGAATTTCATAAGAAAAACGGAAATTGATTACCTGTACAACATTGGAGGGTCCAACCTCCTCAATAGCCTCCTTCAACAGGAGGTATTGGTACTCAACATCCTTTCTTTTCCCTGTGCAATCAATGGCTCGAAGAAAATAGGGACTTGCTGAACATGTGACAATAATATTGATGAGTGGACGTTGACGAATGTCAGTCCACCCATCCATGATGATAGAACATCCACTCCTCAACCATGTGTCCCTCATCTGCTCCATAACCAAACTGCATCTGGAATATTGTTTCTCCAAGAGAGAGGTACGAAGCTTATGCTCTCCAGGCACTGCATATGAAGGCCTTGCCTTGGCTGCTTTTCTGAATGCTTCCTTGAAATAGGGGGAACGTGCAATATGGAAAGGAAGCCCATGTGCAAAAAATAATTGTGCTATAGCATCATCTGCTTCCTCTCTTGCTTGCACGTTAAGCATGTCATTTATAGTTCCTTTTTTCCTTGAGGGCAGCGGTGGCATACTAGAGGTTTGGGTTTCTTGTAGTTGTCTTGAGGAGGCTCCATGGTCACTTCTAGATGTTTGGCCAGGTTTAGGGAAAGGCATGCCTAAACCTCTAAGTTTGGCCTCTTGCACAAGCCTATTGGCTTCAACCACTTGTAGCCGGTTCATTTTTTTGCAAGCCCTAACCCCTGTTCCTGCTTTATCAATAAGATGAGATTCAACCCTAGTATAGCTGCCCTTAAACTCAGTTTGACAAAAATTGCACAACCATGTTCTTGAGCCCCCATAATTTTTTTTCCCATGGTCACGGTTGGTTACAAATTGCAGAAGAGGTTTTTTAAGATTAAATGGACCCTTGGCATATTTTTTTAACATTGATGATGGACAATCAAAACTAGAAGTAGTGCTGCCCTCTTTGGAAGTTTGAGAAGGTTGGATATTAGAGGAAGAATCCTTAACAATATTTTGATTTTCCCCCTCCATTTGAATGTCACATGGGTCTGATTCATATCCTTCACTGCTGCTCATGTTGAAACTTGAAAGAAAAATATGAAAACAAACTTGGATGAGGTAATGAAAATAGGAAAACAAACTTGGATCTTGATTTGCTCCTCCTTTCTCTTGCTGATCTCTGTTTTGTGACTTCTTTTCTCCTCCTTGCTGCTCTCTTGCTGTTCTCTTCACTTTGGTTGGGAGTGTGTTTTTAACTTTTTTGAATGGGTGTGTTTTTCTTTGGTTATAGTCTACTTATAGACCTTTTTTAGGGTTTGGGGGGTGGAGACTTTCATGGGTCCCACCCCCTCATCTTTAATTTTTTAAATTTAAAAAAAAAGAAGAAAAACACTGACTTTTTTTTTTTTTTTTTATGTTAAGTGACGCCCATCACAGCAGGGGTAACGGGGATGGCCCCTTGCTGCCTGGTGGCATCTCAGGGACGACAGGGAAACATCCCCTTTGCTGTCCTCCCGTTTTGGGGATGGCAGGGATGGGGGGATGCATCCCTAGGGGTGGGGGATGCATCCCCGTGTATCCCTGGGTTTATCCATTTGTGTAACCCTTGAGGCTGTAATTATATGCCATATAATTGTTCCACTTAAGTGTAGTTTATGCTGTTTTTTTAAACTTTTGTTTAGCTTACTTATGTAGTACTTTTTGGTTTCTACAGTGCATTGTAACAACTCTTTTCGACAATTCCGATTGGCCTACTTTGGCCATCCATGGACATTAATAAAATTATCTTGTCTATTACAATGCACTGTAGCAACAAAAAAAATCACTAATAATCTATATCTACTTCTTTCTTGGTCTTCCTTAACTGACAATTTTGGGTTTCGACTTGGAGGGTGTTAGATCATGTGTATCTACTTCCCCTCACATTTCATCCTTGAGCCCATGCATGTATGTGGAAACCATCACTGTGGGATCCAGGTGATGTGTATACGAGGAGGCTCATGAACTTTGTGGAGTACTCATCCAATGTTCTTGTTTGTTTTGTCTGGATTAACCTGACCACATAAGAGGCAGAAGGACCCTTATCAAACTTCAATAGGAACATCTTCTTAAATTCTGTTCAGGAATGATGACAGCCGCAACATCATAGTTCCCAATGTAGCCACTGATTAGTATGTGTACCCAACTTAAAGGCGACAAGAGTAAACCTTGCCTTGTTCGGGAACTTTGTGCAAGTGTATTAGGCTATTTATTTTGGATATCCATCAGCAAGGGTCTTTGCCATCAAAAGTCAGTATATCAATTTGAGGAACTAGGACATCATGAGGCCAGTCAAGCAGAGGTGGCACCACTTGTTGGAATCCAAACTAGAAGCAAAATCCTACTCATCATCACCCATACTTGTATGCATCTACGTAAAATGAGAACAACATGGATCATGCCCAAAAGTTGTCCATCGAAAGTACCTTGGATTCTGCCCGAAGGTTGTCCCTTGGAAGTGCCCTACAAGTAGTGGGTCTTCTTTGGGATTCTTAGATCCCTTTTGCCAATCTCGATTCGGCTCAAGGGAGACATGTTGGAATTCACTTTCTAATACCCGCTCTTTTTTTTGGAAGATCAAAGTCCTGTTGCCTTCTAGTACGTTGAACAAAAAGTTCCATAAACTGCCTTTTGATGTGTGCTAGAGACTCGGTACAAGCAGTTTGACCAGAATTGACCTAATCAATCCTATCATGCTAATTTTTTGCCAATGTCTGAAGGTAATGGCGGTCCTTTGGTTCTAGGCTTAGGGGAGGGTCGCATGAGTCACGATGTTTTGCAGGAAGGGTGGAACAAGAACTCATGGAGTCAATGGCTGAGTGAACAAGAGGATCGAAATTGTTGATGCCTTCTGCGATGTGGTGTTTGCCTTGATTCCTTGGTTGACGCTTCTTTCAGTTCATACAATCATCACTAGTCAGATCTATTTGCTGCAAGCGCTCATTTACCCATTCCTAGCCTGTGGAAATTGAAGGATTGAACATACACCACCAGCTGAATGATGAGGTCTGTGTAGACTTCAAACTGCCCAGAAAATATGTCACTAGAGATATATCTTGTTTTGATCAGCTCTAAGAGATGATCAACATTAGATAGGTCTCCTGCAAGGGTTCCGATACAATCAATCTTTTTTTGCTGATTTTGGGGAATGCAAACATTTATGACTAAATCACGATATTATAGAAGCTAATTGTGACAGAAAATTGGTAGCAGAAACAAAATTGTCAGAAACTACCCCATTGGAAAACGTGAATGTAGACGAAAGAGGTTTTGAAACGACTTGCTCACCACTCTGTTGCTCTTTTCCAGTGCCATAAGGAGCCAAAATTGTGCTCTGATACCACTTGTAACAAAACAACTTCCAAAAAACAATAAATTCCAGAATAATAGCAACAAAAACAGTATTCATCAGAATATTCGCAACAGAGTCAAGATTCCAAAGCAGTAAATCCAAGTAAACTTTACAGATCCAGATCCCCAAATCTTAGAACCATAGTTGAGAAAATCTGCAAAAAATCCTGATTCGATCTGATTTTTCCCGATTCATAGGCTAGCCGATTTTTTGCCAATTTTTGCCATTTTTTTCCCGAAAAATTCTGATATGCATGAAAAAAGGCTTTTTTCAATGAAAAATTGCATTTTCTTCGGTTTTTTCAATGAAAAAATGCCGATTTTTTGCCGATTTTGTCCCCGATTTTTTGCCAATTCCCGATTTTTCCCGATTCTTTTCCATGCCGATTCCGTTCTGATTCGGATTTTCTCAACTATGCTTAGAACAGTCCAAGCCATTCAGAGAAGGCAAAGTTTCATAACAACCTAGATAGAGAAGTCCGGTATATGCACTAGAGGTGATAGAAGTGAGACGAATGAATGATGATCTGACTACATCACATCTCCCCTATTTATAATCCAATAGAGTAACAAAACCTAACCCTAATGCTCAAGGGTTGACGACCCTAACCTAGGGGCCTAAGCCAACAAATTAAAGTTAACTGATGTGGCTACATTCAAGTCATTACATGTTCTTTGTTTTTGAAGGCACAATTTACACGTTGCTAAGCGGTGGGGTAAACTGTATTTTAGTCCATTATAGTACTTTGGTATCAATAGATAGTGACATATTCAAGTTTGATTTCTTCTTTTGTTATGCAGTGGTAATGATATGTAATTGAATTTGGCTTGATAATTTTGGAAAGTTCATAAATGTCTTTTATGGATGGAGTTTAAGGAATTTTCTAATACATGTTTCTGAATCAACATTTCTCCTTGTTGGACTTTCTAAAAATTTGTTATTTTAACATGCAATATGTCCACTTGGTCTGACTTCCAAAACTGCTGTCTGTTCAGGCTTTCTCTGCTGCAGGTTTTGGTTGTTGGAAGCTTATAGGCATCATTAAGCCAGATTAACTCATTCAGTTGTCTGATATTTTGCATGCTTATGGCCACATTTTTAAATTCCCTTGTACAAGAGATCAGTAAGCTGTTAGGAAGATGAATTCACATACAATGATGAAGGGGTTTGATAGCTTACAGCCTTATGCAGCTGTTTTTTATATGCTATAGAAATAGATGGAAAGCTTCCCTTGTTAGCATGTGCAAATGGATAGTGAAATTTCTAATAGAGCCAATCTGGAAGGAGAAATTATGATAGCAGTGGAAGTGGCTGTTCCAAAATAGAACCCACACAATTGACATCCACGTATTGAGATTCATCAGCAACCTTTTATTTGCCAATGCTGTTTTGAGCACAAATTCTGGTAAATTTGAGAAGGAATGTGTAAACGCAGTAAATGGATAACAATATCCTCTTTGTCATCATTTTCTTGTACTACTGTTAATGACGGGCTTAGATGATGATCAAACATGGTGGTGTTTCATATTCAGGTCTATTGCAAACTTTTCACAAAAAGAAAAATGGAGTTTGAATTTCAAAACCATGTAGAGTTTCCAAATAATGGAAGTTCATGTTTATTTTGTCATCTGTTATTGGATTTAGCCATTATTATTCCTTTGAAATTGAACTCCGCGTAGCGGGCAAAACCATCAGATCTTGGAAGCAAAATCTTGCAAACAGCAGATAGAAGTAACATGCCAATGGGAATCTATATCATTCATTTGACGATAAGCTCCAAAGCAATACATAGCAGCTGTCCTAGCGTATGGAAGTTATAAGAAGTGCTATACTTAGACGTGATAATTTATATATCAAAATCTTTCATTCTTTGTGATTTTTAGAATATCTGAAATGATTGCAAGAATTTGCCTTGGACAGACTACTCTCTTTAAATTGCATGAAAATTTGGAGAGAGATTAGTGACTGCTTCTAGCCATGAAAATTAGATAATTTATTTGCAGTTCTATGGATGAAGAAGCCCGAGATGGTGAATAGCAGCTTTATGACAATCACTTTTGGATTGTACTTTGATTGATAGGATGGTATTTTTTCAGAAGGATGAATGCAGCAACAGTACCAAACATCACCCTTTCGAGTTTGAACAGTTGTCCCTACATCCTGGGGATGGAGTCAAAACCTTGATACATACAATTTCTGAGAAGAGGACCGATAGTTTGTCTCTCATGTTCAGATGTTCATCTATCATTTTTCATATTCTTATCCTGTATAGGCTTTTCACTTTTTTTTGAATAATATTGGAAAACTCAGCATAGAGATAACATCTCTACTTTGGACGTGTTATGAATATAATTGGAAAGCTAATCTAATGTACATTTATGGAAAGTATATCAATATGTAAA
Source organism: Wollemia nobilis (assembly GCA_028583015.1). Taxonomy (NCBI): domain Eukaryota; kingdom Viridiplantae; phylum Streptophyta; class Pinopsida; order Araucariales; family Araucariaceae; genus Wollemia; species Wollemia nobilis. Next base: position 520,205 of record JAQPPZ010001094.1, read on the forward strand.
ATGAGAACTGACTGCAATAAGCCATTAAGCGTGAGATGCACCTGGCTCATCATGTACTTATTATGCTTGTTTTGCTTTTGGTCTAAGGGTTGTGAACACACAATCTGTGTAATATCTGGAAGTTCAATTATTAGAGATTATTAGCCAGTTTGCTAAGGTACTAACTGTTTGTATGTCAATGGAGGGGAACCATGATTTGTCTTGAAAGCAGCCAGGTTGGATTTTGATTTAAATCAACACCATGACATTGATGAGAAAATCACTTGTATTAGAAAGATCAGAGTATTAAATCACCCAAGAGAAAATTATAGACGTTCTATACTTCATATAGAGCATTATTGTGCAGGTCATTTCCTATGATTACAGCTATTCCCATGTAGCATAGGTTCAAAGAGGAGAAATAATTAATACAACAAACAAAAGAGCACCAAGCCTGCCTTTGATAATATGGAAAGTGGGAATATGCTATGTTCCATGGAGCACCCTTTTGGTGGGGATGTGGAAATGTGGGGACAGGAAAAGGGAACGGCTAGAGGACACCTCTAAATTTTGACGAAATGGGGTGACAAAGGGGATGTCTGTGTAAATTTATTAAAAGATTAAGAAAAAATTAAAATTACAAATGGAAAACATTTTAAAATGCACAAACTAATCATTGGTTTTTAAGTTAAAAATTGGCAACATAGGCAAATGACAATACAATTATGCGTGATTTTGAGAATACATTGATTTTGGTTCAATGTGATTTGGCCATTGGACTGCCAAGGATGTACTTTAAAGTTAATGCTAACTCACTTTTTGATTATTTGTAGCTATCCCAAAACATCCAAAAATATTGTGTCAATGTCATGCATTTACTAGATGTAAATATTTGAATTGTAGAACTTTTGTAAAGTTGTTACAATTGCGTTTCAACCATCAACAAAGGATGTGCAGGCAGTTCTACATATGTATTCTTCATTCACTAAAACTAAGTTTTCAAATACGGGTAATTAAGTTACAATACTGGTAATATTTCATTTGTGTCTTTAATTGGATCAAATTTCTTTATTATGCAAACAACTCTGCATATTTTAGTTATCTAGGCACCCATCCATTTCTATTTTATATTAAGTTTCTAGATTTAAGTTGTTGCCATTTCTGCAACATGGTGTATATTTTGCTATCTAGTAATTTTTGCTCCCCAGAAATCCTTTCTCATTATTCAGAATGCACTTTTCTCTCTCCTGAGTTTTACTGTCAAAATTCTCTTAACTGTTCCTAAAGCAGTGTGCAGTTGTTTCTGTTTACTTACCATGCAGGGCACACACCTTTTTGGAAAGCGAGAGTACCTTGTTTTGTCCCTAGGCACGAGTTAAGTCGGTAGAGTGAGCAGAGCGCAGTCCAGTTTTGGTCCGGAAGGCGGTAAACCTCAGCTTCGCAAAACAAGAACGCTAAGTGTTGATGAAGGTTAAAGCACAATAATTCTCGGTGCAATGCCTTTGTGTCCAACCTGAGGAGCACATTACTGTTGCGCACCAAGTGTTAGTGCAAGGTAGACTTCATGCAAAAAAGGAGCGCAATGCCGTTTGACTGGTCAAAGCGCAACAACAGCCAGCGCAGTGCCTTTGCACTCTGCCTAAGGAGCGCACATGTTGACCAGTCAACGCGTGACATCAAGTTTCAAAGCAAAATGGCTAAGTGTTGCTAGAGGCGCTTGCTCTCAGTTTTCCAAGCGCAAAGCTGTTGCGCTCCCTTTCAGAGCGCTTCCTGCTTTGACTTTTCAAAGCGCAGCGCAGCTCCCAAGGAGAAGACCCCAGGACGTTGCGCTCAGTTTTCCGAGCGCCAAGCAGATTCGCACCAACGTCGAGCGCAAAGCATGTTGACTATTCAACCCAACACTGTTTCCAAGGCATCAAGACGTTGAGCTCCATTTCTCTAGCGCAAGGCAAATGCGCAACAAGCTTACGCGCTTCAGTTGTTGACCGTTCAACGTCGGCATGCCTCCCGATGCCCCAGACCCTTGCGCTCCATTTCTCCTGCGCAAGGCGTTTGTGCTCCATTCTCGTGCGCTTTGGCAGTTGACTTTTCAACGCCAACACTACTTCCTGTGCGCCAAGGACTTGCGCTCCATTTTCGAGCGTCGGGCAGATGCGCAATGAGTTAGCTGCGCTTCGCCTCTTGACTTTTCAACTTTGGCACTGGTCCCGAGGCAGCAAGGTGCTTTCGCTACAATTTTAGAGCGCTAAGCAGTTTTAGGCCAGGAAACAACGAAATATAAGCAACGCTTGCATCTAACGCCTGTTATTTTCTAGCCCTCTCGTCAGGATTTCCCAGAAGCGCTTCCCATCAGCGAGTTAAGGTGCATCCTTATCCATCCAAGCGCAGTCGGTCTGAGAAGTTTCCAGACTGGACGTTTCAAGATTTCGGGGTCTTATCTTTCACGAAAGCGGTTCCAGCAAGTGGGGAGACAGCGCCAGCGAGCTGAGCCTGTCAAAGCATTGAAGGGGTTCAACTGCATTTCAAGGAGTCATCAGTCCCAACTATGCCTAATTACTATTTCATGACTGTAATTCCTTAAATCTTATCTTAGCTGCCATCGCCACATTTTGTAGGTGTGCATTTAATGTTTCAAGCAACCGAATTCTCTATATAAGCCTGCTATTTTATCGTAAAACCATGGATGTTTGCTAGAAGCTTGATGTAATCTGAATTCTGCTATCAATACAGTTGATGTCTGGCTCTAAATTTGGACTTCTATTTTGTGTGTCTTCTATTTCTTATCTTCTATCAAGTTCTCTAATTTATCTGTAGGCTTGAATTCTAATATCTGGATTTAGCTTTTGATAAAACATGAACCCCTGGAGTAGCCTTGGAGATTACGCATGTTAGATGTTTAGTTTTAATTTCTGTTAGTTTGTATTGAGTGCTATTTGGTTTGGCGTGCAGTAGAGTTATTGTGTTGTTAGTCCATCACCCTTGTTCTATCTGGCCTATAGCCATATTTCCTATCCCTTTCAGTCATTTCCCATTCCTTTCTAGTTCCTTAATCTTAAATCCCCCTAGTCAGAATAGCAAGGGAACCAACCCATCTTTGGAGATTGGCACGGGAGACATTTCTTCCTCCCGACCTTTCAATGTTGTCCAGGTCTAGGGCGCATGAATAGACAAATTCATACCTAAGGCAGATCTCTGACCAACAGTTTCTGGCACTCTCGGTGGGACCCAAACGTTCCACTGCAAAAACAATATTAAGAAGTTGATGTTCGTTTTATTGATGACAAATTCGAACATCTGGCGACTCATATGAACTCAGACACCTTCGAACTTCGTAGACCAGCTTAAAAGATCACGCCTTCATGCGTATGAGGTGGCAGGATAGAAATACAGAAGAAGAAATCGAGTTATTCGAGCTTAACATTGACGCTCTGGGAGAGCATCCTAGAGTGGTCAGGCCGAATATCTCGTTGGACGACACATATTCGCAAGAAGCTGTTGTTGCTACACGGACTCTAACTCCCGATAACACGACAACTAGCTTGCCTCCAAATCCACCAAATTCCTCGGATCATCAGAATACTTCGGTTCCACCTTATGTTCCACTAGGTGCTCCAAGTGTTTCGACTGTTCCGGCTCAACAAGTTCTACCAACTCCTCCGACTCATACAAATCCGCCACCCCATATGGCGCAGTAGGTTCTGCCCAGGCAATTCCTAACCTGGAATCATACAGGACCCTTGGCCCTACATGCTCAACACTAAGTACCGATCGTGGCTTTGAAAGCTTTACCCACTTATGATGGCACGGGAAAGACGGTGCATGAGCATATTCAAGACGTTGCAGGACTAGCAACTATTCACCAAATCACCGAAGAAGACGTTATGGTGAAGTTGTTGGTGCTTTCGCTAAGAGGTAAGCTCCTCTACTGGTACCGGTTGCTCCCGACCGACACCATCACTTCATGGGACCAACTGGCAGGACAACTAATAAGGGGATTCAATGAACAAGCAGACCCCTTTTATCCGCTGCACCAGTTCACCTCTATCAGAGGTACCCTCAAGAGGAGATAGCTAACTTCAATGTCATGTTTGCTCGAACCTGGAAGAGAGTCACCGACGGTCTTCGACCCACATCTGAGCAGGTGACGTTGTATTACCTAAGAGCGTTTCACTCTGATATTAGCATGAGCATCCGACATGCTAACGTCAACATGTTTACGAAATTATACCAACAGGCACAGAAGGCGAAAGCCGACCTGATAGCCATCGGGAAGTTGCCTCCAAAGGTGACTACGTCGATTTACTCGAATTCCCCGCAAAACATGTACCTGAGTGCATATGCTTTGACTACATCTCAGATGTACCCCAATCAGTCATGGAGCCCCAATCCACAAAATCAAGCGGTGCCCACTCCGCAATTTCAGGTGCCTATCCCTCATTACCAAGCACCTCCCATTCCTCTGCTTTCGGCTCCTCAATACCCGACGTTGCCTGCACCATTGGCACCATTGCCATTACCCGCGCCTGCGACTCAAGCAGCTCTAAATGCAGATCAGGCCAAAGAGTTGCGGGGTGTACATGCGTTTATGAAAATTATGGCGAACGATATGGCTATCATGAAGAAAATACAAAATGATCAGAGCTATCCGCCAAGGATATTTTCGTCCCCGATCATGAGGGATCAAGTTGGCCCCACTGGAAGACCTCATGACAGGAACTCTGCAATGTTGGAGTACGATGAAGCTAGTTCATCCGGCAGGACCTACTGGTGCTCCACCTACAACGACCCACATGGCGAAGAAACTTGCATGGTTCATCTGAACTATGTGCAAACACTTGCAAAAAACGCTCCTGGCGGACAAGTAAATATGATAAGGGAAACTGATCACAATTACATGATTCCCCCTGCTGAACAAGTCTTCGTTCTGATGAGGACGAGCAAGAAGCCAATTAAGGTTTATTCAGTTTAGATGGAACCACTCAAGGTGTCTGCTAATCCCAGACTGCCAAGTGTGAAGGCAGCCACGCCACCAGAAAATGAGTCAATTCAGGTATCAGAGCCGGTGGATACTGCCCGACTAAAAGACTATTTGCCTCCAAGGGCAAAAGCGAGGATCCCTCCATCGCAAGCTTCAACCTCTCAACCCTTAACTGAAGCAAGAGATCAGGCGAGAGAAAAGCTAAGGTACCCTCGTTGACCAAGCGCCAGAGAATGGAAGCAACGCAGCAGTACCGGACCCGATACAAAATTGCTAAAGAGGGAGGCGAGTCGGGTGCTGGAGCATACAATGTCGTCGAAGAATTAAGGAAGACTTCGACTAAGGTAAGCCTCTTTGACGCGCTCCAATTTCCTGGTCAAGTCGACCTATTACAAGAATCCCTTAAGTATGTCATGGGCAGGGGGAGACAAACTTAGATCGTCTTGACACAGCCGCTCACCACCTCCACCACCGGTAAGAATAGGCCGCCGTCGTTTTATCTATCCCTCAATATGGAAGGATGGGTCGTGCATAATTGCATGGTTGATTCTGGCGCTGCTACCACTGTAATGCCCAAAGTAGTATGCAAATTCATGGGCATGGAATATACCCGGAGCAATCCTGGAGTGCTTCAACTGGATGAGACTCCAATTACAACAATGGGGGCCATCAAGGACATCCCGATCGTGCTGCACAAGATGCTGTAGATCATAGTAATTCAAAAAGTCGTGGTAGTAGACTTGGAGCCCTATTTCAACATGTGCTTATCAAGGGAATTCATTGCCAAGCTTGGAGGCTATCTGTCTCTCGATTATTCGCACTCAGAGGTCCCCTTCAAAGGAAAGAGGATCAAAATTGTTTAATAAAAAGCCTTATACCTTTCTCATTGAAAGGATCCAATATGCGAAAAAATCGGTGGACTCAGTCATCATTGACGGAGTAGAAGTGGAAGAAGTGGAGCTGATGGAGGAAGCTCTTGATGAGTTGCGCATAGAGGACAAGTTCTTTATGCGTGATCTTAACGCTATGATAGAATCAGACATCGGGTGTGTAACACAACGGTGGAGTATTCCCGATGGGGAGGTATCTTCCGATGGTCAGAATAATCCCTAGGATGAGCTTGATCTTAAGTACCAAATCGAACAATCTTCCAAGTACCCGAACTACCCTCGTACGGATTGTCAATCTCTTGTACGACCTTCCACACATACACTGTACGATCTGAGATCGTACAGTGGCCAAGATGGTACGATCTTGCACTCAAAAAAACTGACGGATGCTATTTTGGAGGCTGCCGTACACAGTTTTGTAATCGTTCAAGCCGATTACCAAAACTGCCAAATCGGGTAAGTTTCTATCAATCGCCTATTTTACCAAATCGGGTAAGGATTCTGTGTACGATTTGTACGATGTACGATCTGTACGATCCAAAGGTACAACAAGATAGTATTTGCAATGCTCTTCTACTCCAATCTCTCTTTGGAAGGTTTTGTAAGGTTTTAACAGTCCAAACAAGATGATTCCACACACAAGCAAAGCATCCAATCCGGGATTATAAGTGATTCCGTTCAAGAAATTACGCCCAAAAATCATACAGTCTACTTCAATACATCCTTGAAAATGTCCTCATGCTCCTAGATCATTCTCCATGATTCCCACCAGTAGCAATCTGCTCACAACCTGCAATGAAGCCTAAAACTAACATATGATAGTAAGGAAGAAACTCAATCACACAATAATCATCCACAATGCATCAACCATACACACAGGATCGTACACTGTCATCCACAACGTCTGTTCTTTATTATTAATGGTGATCAACTCAGTACAATGTGGAAACTCTATCCATACTATAGCAATAACTCAAAAATATGGCTAACTCTCTATCCTAGCAACTATGAACCAGTAAACTAGTAGCCAGACTCATAAATTCGAAAATGGGGCCTTATATAACGTTGCCCAGGCCGTTCCAAAGCGGTTCCTGAGACAATCCGTTATTCACAACTGCCCAATTACAACTGAATACATTATTTTGGCCTTTTCCTAAGTTTACACCTTAGGTTAGCAAATCCATGTGACATTTCATCCCGAAATTGCATTTCCTTTACATTTCAGTGAATTTCGGTGCGCCTTGTACGATTTGCCATTGCTCTGTACGGTTTGCCACTTCAGTTGTACGGTCTTATGTACGATTTTCTCCCTACTATACGGTTTCACAAAACTGGAGCAAATCATCTCCAAAATAGTCAAAACTTTAGCAAATCACTTCTTCTTTCTCTGGGAGGTGGATTTGTTGCCTACATCTGCCCTCCCCTTTATTTGAGTCGGCGTCCTCGACGACTCGTTCTGCTTCTTCTGTAATGTTTCCAGTCGAGCTACCTCAGCCTCCAAGTCCTTGACTTGGGTCTTGTACATTTCTCTCTCATTTTTTAGCTTGGCTGCGTAGCTCCCCATCTCGACGGCTTTGGCTCCGTGAAGGTTAGCCTTTTCCTCGATGGCTTTCACGAAGTCCATCATCTATTTCTCTCGGTCGGAGGCACTCTTTGACAACTTATCTTTCCAATGAGCCTCTGCTCTAGCAGCCGCTTGAAGCTCTTCGTTCTTCTCATCAATCGTCTTCAAGTGATGCTCGATGTCAACTTCGAGAGCTCGTATCTGGTCTTCCTTGGTCCTTATTTGAGCCTGCTTGTCCAAGACCATCTCATTGAGCTTCTTGCCGTCCATCGTCAATTCCTCTATCTGCTTGGCCTGCATAGCTATTTGCTTATCTTTCTTGGCCAACTGAGCTGACATCTGCTCATCCTTTGCTTTGAGTTGTGCCTCCAACTCCTTGATCCTGTCTTCTACCGTTTGAGTGATCTGTCGCTTCTCTTCCTCAAGCATTGTAATCTTGGCTTCAGACTCTATTCTGAAACCCGACAGATCCTCCTCCAACTTCCTTATCTTTTCTTCTATCGTTGCCCTACTTTTCTGCAGTTCTTCCTCCATTGCGGCCAATTCCTTTTGAGTGGTTGCAGTCTCCTCTACTTGCGCCTCCTTGAGTCGATGGATTTTTGTCAACCCAACGCTCAACCACTCTATCCAATGAGTCAGGAAGTTCAACTTCCGCAGGGTAATGGACACACCTGTGGCAACCCGTCTATACTCCACATCTGTCGTATTGGTTGGGCAGGTTGGATGACTCACTCTATCCAGGTAAATCCTCGGGTCCCTCCTGTAGTTTGTGACCGTCCCTTCTGGAAAGTCTTCTCTTCCCAACATCGTTGTTACCTCTTCCCTGGGTAACCTCCATGGATGTTGTGCATGGATCTCTTCTGTCTTCTTTATCCGCTCCGCACTAATCACCCATTCCGTTATACGCTCCAACTCGAGAGACACTTGTTGTTCCCACAATGCCAATTCTCCTACATGGCCAATACAAAATGTCATTCTTGCACTATTCATCACATGGCCTAATTGACTGAAGAAGTGCTCCACCTTATCCTCTACACCTCGTGCCTCCTCTTTCGTCGTAATTCTTTCGAACCACGGTATCTCCAAGAGATAACTGGATTGCATTCCCCATCGTTCTTCCTCTGAAGGAGTCCTCAGTTTGTCTTCTTCTCTAAGGTGGCTAGAGCTTCCTCCAAGCTCTCTAAGTGCTCTCTCGGTATCAATATTTTCTCGAGGTGGAGACTGTTTCTCTTGTTCCTCCTCCCCCTCGTTATCTACAATGTTTATGATCTCTTCCTGAGATCGTTGCTCATCCTATCCCTGAGCCTTCTCTGCTCCAGATGAGCCTCCCTGTGGCTCCTTCGTATTGTCTCGGCCTTCCTCCTTGCCCTCCACTTGTTGCTCTTCTGCCACTCTTTCCTCCTGTAGCTTCTGTGCATCCTCCATTGTGACCTTCGGGGCAACAAGTGCTTCGCTTTCTTGTGGCACTTCCTTCTCCGAGACTTCATGTCTGCTAGAGCCTCCTGATACAAATCTGTATCGTGTCTTCTTCTTCGGCTCTGCTACTGCTTCCTCTTGGGTAGTGGCCACTCCATCGTGCCCTACCTCAAATCCTCTAAAGAAGTCAGAGGCATCCATCTTCTCATATTGAGAGAAAATTTTTGGTGAGCGTACTATTTTCTTTGCCTCTGCCCAATACACTTCATCCAACTCTGTCGCTTCTGAATCCGACTCTTCCATTCTTCGTACTTCGGGAGCTGGTTTTCCTGCCATCCTCTCTCTCTGCCTTCTCGTCCTAATCTGAATCGGACTACTCTCCCTTTCTTTCTCGAGAGGCTGCTCCTGCTGCCTTCTAGCAGGTACCGATTGTTCCAATTTTGGCTCCAACCGTCTTGGGCGTTTCCTCCGATGATGTACATCGGCATCCTTCTCCGGAGAAGTATCTTCTTGAGCTTCACTCTTGTGTCGCTCACTCCGTGTCCGTGGTTTCTCCGGAGTCACCTTACCTATGGGTACAACTTTTGCCCATCTCAATATTGTTGGTTGATTTGGCCTAATTTCTCTAGGTGGTGTCAACCCTGGGAACTGCATTCCCGCTTCTGTAACTACATTCAGAAGCAATCCTATAGCCTGAAAGGCCATCCCAAAGTTCTTTGGTCGCTTCGTCAATGCTTCATGCATTCTTCACTCCAGATAGGTACCCCAATCATACGGGATCCCCTGGGTAATACCTTCTGCGTACTGTGCCATCCACATTGGCATCTCTGTCTTGTCAGGCTCCTTTGGCTTTCAATGATTCCAAAGGTCTACTACAACTGGCATCTCTTCATTATGTAGCTTACACCACCATGTGGCCTTAAACATGCTCAAGATGAACAACATCATCAACATGATGGGTAACACCCATCGCCACCTATGATGGGGGTCAAGGGGGACCCTGAGGATCAAGGGACAGCGTCCCTTGCAGGGTCGAGGGATAGCATCCCTCGCGTGTTCCTTGCGGGGTTCGGGGTGGAGCCCCGAAACCTCAATGGAAAAATTGCTAAGACCTTCAATGTCAAAGTCAAAATTTTCCCTTCATTAGCACTTTGGGGTTCTTTACTCAACCTCCTTAAACAACTCCACATTGACTCTCTTTTACCCTATCTTAACCACTGATGGAACACTTTGTATGGTTCTACTCTGTACGATTTCATATTGTACGATTTCCTATTACACAATCTCACATTGTACAACTTGACTTGAAATCGTACAATCTCTGCCAACCGTACGATCTCACCCAGCCACCGTACAGTTCCCTCTTGTAAAATCGTACAATCCCATTCTTCCTTAGGGAATTTTGAGTGTATGATGGGTTGTTCTATTTGGAAAACATCTTCCATAACAACATCTTCCATCAAAACATCCTCCATGTCAACATCTTCCATGTCAACATCTTCCATGACAACATCTTCCATGTCAACATCTTCCATGTCATACCATATTCTGCATCTTTTATTACTGTGAGGAGTGTCACAAACTACATCACTAGTGACAACCTTCCTCTTTACACCATTTGCCCTCCAAATGGTTATGCAAGTTCCTACATGCCATGTGGGGTCTTCCTTACCCTCACCTAAAAATGGTGGACATCTTTGCTTGGCTGCTCTATTAGCCATCTTGGGAGAGTCGTCACTCTCACTCGAGGTCTCCCATGGAATCTCGACCGAATTCCTCCTCGGAGGTGTCTTACTTCCGTTGTCGTCAGAAGAATCAATTCGAGGTATCTTATTATGTCCCATCACTCGGTGACCAAATTCTCGTGCGTCCTCACTCTGCGACCTTCTTCGCTGATGTGATGGAGATTGTCTTGGTCTATCTTCCTGAGTCCCCACGTCCTATTGCCTTGGTGACTGACTCCCATCCTCTGCACCCTCTCGCAACCCCGTTGTCGCTTCCTCAGGCCTTACCATCCACTCTCCATCATCGTGCACTTTCTCTTTGTCACCCGTCTCCTCTATGATCGGTGGGTTTTCCTCCTCGTCTTCTGTCTCAATCAACAACGTCTCAAAGTCTCCTTCTTCGGATGTCCAAACTTGCTCTATCTCTGGTTCATGCGTACTCTGATCTGAGTTACTCGTGTTTCCTCTTTGAGCAATCCTTATGCTCCTTCTTACTGGAATGTTCTCTCGTGGTTCTCTTCTCCCATGACTTCGTGTACTGGTGTCTGTCATAAGAAATCACCTCCAATTGTTTCATCAAATTTGACCCGTTTTAACAAAAATGCCAAATTCGATAAGGCAACGACGCCAAATGTAACACAGTTTGGCGCTACCTAATCGAGCAATGGATTCATCCAACTACGGCAACGACGCCAAATGTAACATAGTGGTGGAGTATTCCCGGTGGGGAGGTATCTTCCGATGGTCAGAATAATCCCTAGGATGAGCTTGATCTTAAGTACCAAATCGAACAATCTTCCAAGTACCCGAACTACCCTCGTACGGATTGTCAATCTCTTGTACGACCTTCCACACATACACTGTACGATCTGAGATCATACAATGGCCAATATGGTATGATCTTGCACTCAAAAAACTGACGGATGCTTTTTTGGAGGCTGCCATACATAGTTTTGTAATCGTTCAAGCCGATTACCAAAACTGCCAAATCGGGTAAGTTTCTATCAATCGCCTGTTTTACCAAATCGGGTAAGGATTTTGTGTATGATTTGTACGATGTACGATCTGTACGATCCAAAGGTACAAAAAGATAGTATTTGCAATGCTCTTCTGCTCCAATCTCTCTTCGAAAGGTTTTGTAAGGTTTTAACAGTCCAAACAAGATGATTCCACACACAAGCAAAGCATCCAATCCGGGATTATAAGTGATTCCGTTCAAGCAATTACGCCCAAAAATCATACAGTCTACTTCAATACGTCCTTGAAAACGTCCTCATGCTCCTAGATCATTCTCCATGATTCCCACCAGTAGCAATCTGCTCACAACCTGCAATGAAGCCTAAAACTAACATATGACAATAAGGAAGAAACTCAATCACACAATAATCATCCACAATGCATCAACCATACACACAGGATCGTACACTATCATCCACAACGTCTGTTCTTTATTATTAATGGTGATCAACTCAGTACAATGTGGAAACTCTATCCATACTATAGCAATAACTCAGAAATATGGCTAACTCTCTATCCTAGCAACTATGAACCAGTAAACTAGTAGCCGAGACTCATAAATTCAAAAATGGGGCCTTATATAACGTTGCCCAGGCCGTTCCAAAGTGGTTCCTGAGACAATCCGTTATTCACAACTGCCCAATTACAACTGAATACATTATTTTGGCCTTTTCCTAAGTTTACACCTTAGGTTAGCAAATCCATGCGACATTTCATCCCGAAATTGCATTTCCTTTACATTTCAATGAATTTCGGTGCGCCCTGTATGATTTGCCACTGCTCTGTACGGTTTGCCACTTCAGTTGTACGGTCTTATGTACGATTTGCTCCCTACTGTACGGTTTCACAAAACTGGAGCAAATCATCTCCAAAACAGTCAAAACTTTAGCAAATCACTTCTTCTTTCTCTAGGAGGTGGATTTGTTGCCTACATCTGCCCTCCCCTTTATTTGAGTTGGCATCCTCGACGACTCGTTCTGCTTCTTCTGTAATGTTTCCAATCGAGCTACCTCAACCTCCAAGTCCTTGAATTGGGTCTTGTACATTTCTCTCTCATTTTTCAGCTTGGTTGCGTAGCTCCCCATCTCGACGACTTTGGCTCTGTGAAGGTTAGCCTTTTCCTCGGCGGCTTTCACGAAGTCCATCATCTATTTCTCTCGATCGGAGGCACTCTTTGACAACTTATCTTTCCAATGAGCCTCTACTCTAGCAGCCGCTTGAAGCTCTTCATTCTTCTCATCAATCATCTTCAAGTGATGCTTGATGTCAACTTCGAGAGCTCGTATCTGGTCTTCCTTGGTCTTTATTTGAGCCTGCTTGTCCAAGACCATCTCATTGAGCTTCTTGCCGTCCATCATCAATTCCTCTATCTGCTTGGCCTGCATAACTTTTTGCTTATCTTTCTCGGCCAACTGAGCTGACATCTTCTCATCCTTTGCTTTGAGTTGTGCCTCCAACTCCTTGATCCTGTCTTCTGTCGTCTGAGCGATCTGTCGCTTCTCTTCCTCAAGCATTGTAATCTTGGCTTCAGAATCTGTTCTGAAACCCGACAGATCCTCCTCCAACTTCCTTATATTTTCTTCTACCACTGCCCTACTTTTCTATAGTTCTTCCTCCATTGTGGCCAATTCCTTTTGAGTGGTTGTAGTCTCCTCTACTTGCGCCTCCTTGAGTCGATGGATTTCTATCAACCCAACGCTCAGCCACTCTATCCAATGAGTCAGGAAGTTCAACTTCCGTAGGGTAATGGACACACCTGTGGCAACCTGTCTATACTCCACAACTGCCGTATTGGTTGGGCAGGTTGGATGACTCACTCTATCCAAGTAAATCCTTGGGTCCCTCCTGTAGTTTGTGACCGTCCCTTCTAGCAAGTCTTCTCTTCCCAACATCGTTATTACCTCTTCCTTGGGTAACCTCCATGGATGTTGTGCGTGGATCTCTTTTGTCTTCTTTATCCGCTCCGCACTAATCACCCATTCCGTTATACACTCCAACTCGAGAGACACTTGTTGTTCCCATAGCGCCAATTCTCCTACATGGCCAATACAAAATGCCATTCTTGCACTATTCATCACATGGCCTAATTGATTGAAGAAGTGCTCCACCTTATCCTCTACACCTCGTGCCTCCTCTTTCATTGTAATTCTTTCGAACCACGGTATCTCCAAGAGATAACTGGATTGCATTCCCCGTCGTTCTTCCTCTGAAGGAGTCCTCAGTTCTTCTTCTTCTCTAAGGTGGCTAGAGCTTCCTCCAAGCTCTCTAAGTGCTCTCTCGGTATCAATATTTTCTCGAGGTGGAGACTGTTTCTCTTGTTCCTCCTCCCCCTCGTTATCTACAATGTTTATGATGTCTTCCTGAGATCGCTGCTCGTCTTGTCCCTGAGCCTTCTCTGCTCCAGATGACTTGGAGCCCTATTTCAGCATGTGCTTATCAAGGGAATTCATTGCCAAGCTTGGAGGCTATCTGTCTCTCGATTATTCGCACCTGGAGGTCCCCTTCAAAGGAAAGAGGATCAAAATTGTTTAATGAAAAACCTTATACCTTTCTCATTGAAAGGATCCAGGATGCGAAAAAACCGGTGGACTCAGTCATCATTGATGGAGTAGAAGTGGAAGAAGTGGAGCTGATGGAGGAAGCTCTTGATGAGTTGCGCATAGAGGACAAGTTATTTATGCATGATTTTAATGCTATGATAGAATCAAACATCGGGTGTTACTCGATTACCAAGCCTGAAAATGCTAAAGTACCAAGTGATGCTGACCTCATGGACGACCAACTGTGGAAGCTCTTCTTCGACGACGCTGTTAGCATAAATATCATATCCTAAGTTGTTACTAGGATAAGATGTGTGGCTGAGATTAGCTCAGTTAGTTATGACCCAGTGGATCATATTATACACCTTTGCTATTTAAGCAAGGTATTTGTCATTGATTAATATCAAGTTATTTCATAATTCCATCATGGTATCAGAGCGGGCTTTCCCTGCCCTGTGAGCCTAAGGAGATTTTCCTCATGGTTATGGAAATCCCCCTCCCTCTTTTTTCCTCCCCATATTTTTTTTTCTTTTTTACCGATTGTAGATCTAACCCTCAGAGCAGAAATCAGTTTACTTGTATGACGACACATCTAAAGAACAATTGCTTCGGCGAACCCATTGTTGCCGATGTGCGCGAACGGGGTGGATTCTCCTGCAAATAGAGCTGTCGTTTTTGTTGTTGTATCGCAAGGTTTCACAGATATCTTTCTTCAATTATTTTCAGCGTTGGCGGCGATGTGAGTGAGGCACCTCACCAAGTTCATTGACACATAGCTCAAAAGTATTTCATTGTCGTAGAGATTCCGATGTCAGTGCGCAGTTTGAATGCGGTGCTCGACGTTGATCACGGGGATAATATCTTGTGTTGTTGCGATTCAAAACGAACTGCCAATAGCAGCGCACAGTTGAAGAAATTGCGAGAGATATTTGTGTATTTTCTCATGTATCACATCGAAATAAATGTCCGCATTGTAAACTATAGAAGTTATAAATTGATTGTGAAACTAAAACGACTAGTTTTTTTGCTACATTGTTTTTGCCCGTTGTGATTGTGCGCAGTGGGATTGACAGCCGACACAAGCAAACTATAGTCAACTATTGGTGGTGATCAATTTTTTTCGTATTGCTTAGTGTTTACTTGAATGAGTTGGCCAGTTGAGGACGAGAGCGATAACGTCTTCGACAGGCTTCTGATGAGCGCCGTTGGTGGTGAGAACCTCTGATCGACCGGGATAAGCAGTAACGAACCTACAGTGAACCGGAGGTCCAACAGTTCGAAACCAAGATTGCTTTCCCATGGAGGATAATGTTCACCAAGATCAAGCGATAGTTATTGTTTTACAGATTGCCTACGGGTTCTCACTGTGTGCTGTGGGCGCCTATATTAGTGTTGGGCTACGCAAGAGAGTTACTGGGAACCTATAACCGCACCAAAGCCGTTGCACAGTTCAATCAGATGGCGAGAGGTACAACGCTAGTACGATGGACGTCAACCTTCGACGAAAGGTTATTTCTTTGAAGCACATGGAGAAGAAGGACGTGCTTTTTTATTCTATTGGGCCATATTGAAGGACGTGTGTTTTGTTCTCGCCTGGCCGCCCGAATTTCGTTGAGAATGGCTGTGTGAATGGATTTCATTTGGAAGTGAGGTTTGGAATGCGGCCATTGTGCTGTCCTTCGATGAAGTGGACGTTGTTTCAGAAGGAGAAAGACGAAGGCACTGCACTAGAGACTGGAGTACTACCCTGATTTACGATAAGAGGCCCCAAAAATCATCAAATTTATCGCAGTTTATTTCAACCGTCAACATTTGTACACAAGATCGAATTCGAGTCTCCTGCCAATGGCGTTGCTTGACCGCCATATTCTCAAAGACGTGTTGATTATCATTTACCGAAGGGAGAGCACTTGATGCCAGCTGTGGTTGTCGTCGTGAAACAATCAATATGGAGTTGCGTGTTTTGCGTGACAATCCATGGTGGTGAAAGAGTCGTCCTCGATCAAGACCGACATTGTAAGAGCTAGATGCAGACGAGGTGAACCTGCACATGGTGGAGAACCTGCATGAGTTTTTTTTATTTTTTGAAGATCCGCCTTAGTTTGCTTCCTGTGCCGGACTGCTTTCGGTGGGGTTCACCATTTTTTGTTGTGATCGTCAATAATTTTCTGAGATCTGTAAAAAAAACTGCATTAATGTGCTACATGGATTTTTTTAATAATGTGTTGTGTGATGTTCATTCTACTGCAATTCCCTAAATCGGAAACAACTATGAGCGTAAGAGTGGAGAACTATACTGTTGGAGGATAGTCTACGGGCAATTTTCTTTTGCACCTTCAGAAAGCGTGCAACGCAACATCGTGCTATCCCGTTGTTATTGTTTTAGAGCAAGGTTTTGAGTGGTGGACTTAGGCGCACAATGCAAAACTGAAACAACGTGGCAAGATATTTCGTGCCACGATCACAGGGACTTGCCAAAGGGTTGCGCCTGTGACGCTCGAATAGCTGCAATGATGTCCATTTTTTTTCTTTTGGTGAAGCACACTTTGAGTTGTGAGTGGGAGGTGCAACAAACCTACTTTTTCCAGCAGTTGTGCAAGTAGTCCCGAAGTAATATTAACTATGCACGACACTGTAAGAAATGGAGCAGGCGGTATATGTTGAAGTTTGTTTTTTCTGCGGTTTGTCGCAGTTGGGCGTGCAATGGAACTTTCTTCCCGTTAGAGTTCAGTTTGTTCACATCTTTGTAGAGACCATTGGGCAGATTGAAACTGATTCGTGTGTAGTCTCGAACTTAGGCGTAAAGACAAACCTGACACTACTTCTGGCGATGGAGGTGACAGCTGGAATCAACAGAACTTGGGCCCATATATTCCGCTTTTTATATGCAATGTTTAATTTTCATATAGAAACAATAAAGGGGGGAAAAATTATTATTTTTTGCATAAAAAAAAACATAATAGGGGATATCATAAAGTTTTTTTTGCTATTATTTGAATAGACGTGGAAGGGCCATCTAGCCTCCTTGTTTTTTCCACAACATTTAAATTTGGCCATGTAATACCTTTATTTTAAATTCTGGAGGCATTTTCGGAATATTCCCTTATGACAAAAGAAGAGAAGGTTATTGTTTTTCCCGCAAATAAAGGCCAAAACGTAACCCGTATACATGGGTATTTATAGTCGTCGGAAAGGTTTTTTCGAGACGGACACATTGGTGGTGTCCATTTTCCATTGTGAGGTAGTTTAACTTGTGTTTTTTGACCTCAAATATATTGTATCATGGAGTGCATTCTCGGTTGAACTCGACACTCCCAGACAATTGTTAGAGTGATCCTAGTATCTAGTCATCTCCTCTATATCACCTAGCGGTTACAATGGTTGGTTACCCATGCATTCCGGTAGGATGAGGAGGTCACCATAAGGACACGTTCGAGAGCTACATTGGTGCCCTTTATTTTTCATATTCCCTTGAAGTAAGCTGATTGTCCACTCTTTTTGGACCTTGTTATCAACCCATTATGTTCATATAGGTGGAAACCACTACTTATGCTTGTGGAGTCGATTTGGACATCCCTTGCGATTCTTGTGGTTCTTTCCACACTATCTTCACAATCTTCTTTTTGTGAGACACTTTGGTTTTAGGGGGTTTTTCTTTAGTGACCTTTTTTCATGGCTCAAAGCCTTGATCTGTGTCATAAGCACCAGTCTGGGAGTATGGTTTCTTTATTTCGACAACGAGTCTCTACTTTTTTGAGACATCTAATGGATCCTTTGCAGGCTTCTTGATGTAAGTTGCCCTAAGGGGGGTTGAAGAGGACATCTTCCTTCCTCTCCATCCTCCATGATAATCTTTCTTCTTCTTCTTCTGCTTCTTCTATTCTGGCAGGTGGGTTTTTTCCTTGTGGTTTTTCATCATCTCTCTAGCAGACCTTATTATGCATATATTGTACACGAGTACCTTATCAGGCCTTGTTGCCGAGACTCATACTTGTGGATATGCCACTTGTTTTGGTTTTATTGTTTTTCACTACCTCCTAGTATCACTTAAGGGGGGGTGTTAGTATATCCTAGTACCACTTAAGGGGGGGTGTTAGAATAATATATCATATCCTAAGTTGTTACTAGGATAAGATGTGTGGTTGAGATTAGCTCAGTTAGTTATGATCCAATGGATCATATTGTACACCTTTGCTATTTAAGCAAAGTCTTTGTCATTGAATAATATCAAGTTATTTCATAATTCCAACAGACACACGATGCAAGAACAGTCTTTGGAGCTGGAGTTGTCCTCATCTCTCCCAAAAATCAAAAGACATACTCGTACATGCTTGCTTGGAGTTGTACAAATAATGCCGCTGAGTATGAAGCCTTGTGTTTGGGGTTACAAAAAACAGAGAAACCTAGAATAAAACTATTACAGATCTTCGACGATTCAGAGCTGATCTGTAATCAAGTAACGAATAAATGTGTTGCGAAGCAACACTATCTGAAGGTATACTGAAATAAGGTATGGGATCTGCTTGAGTCCTTCTCGACTCTCAATATTCAGTCTATTTCACGAGAGCAAAATAAGCATACCGACATTTTAGCATCTATTGGAGCTAGATGCTCCCCTATCGAGAATGTAATGCAAAATCCAAAGGCAGTGAGGGTTATTTATAGACCCTCGGTGCTTGACAGAAACATTCATTGGCATGTTTTTGATAGTGACGAGCAGATCATCATTTTTTCGATCAATGAAGCTGGAAACATTGAAGAAATATCCCTCGACGAAGAGGAATCTGAGGGCCTGATTCAACTGAAAAATAACCACCTCCCTAAGGGTTTGATCACCCTTGAAAGATTTTTTAACCAGGATGACAGGTCTCTCCCTCACAAAATTAAGGTGGATGAGAGTATGAAGAGATTGAGCTAGAGTTCAGGAAGTCGGTTAAAGTGGGAACCGATTGCACGCCATTGGAAAAAGAGCAAATAAGAACCCTTTGTAGAGAGTATCCGAACATCATCGCCTGGCCCTACCGTGACCTAAAGGGGTATGACAAGTTCGTCTTCCAGCATACCATTCAGCTCCAGGAGGGAGTCAAACCTGTCCGAAAAAAGCAAAGGCCTGTCAATCCGAAAATAGAGGTGCTGATGAAGGTCGAGCTCTTGAAGATTCTCAAGGCAAAAATTATATATCCTATCAAGCACTCTTCTTGGGTGGCAAACCTTATCTAGTCCGAAAGAAGAATGGAGACATCTGCCTCTGTGTAGACTTCCGAAACCTCAGTCAGGCTTCATTGAAGGATCATTACCCACTACCCCAAATTGACCAAATACTTCATGTGGTGGCAGGAGCACAAAGATTTTCTCTGCTGGATGGCTTTTCAGGGTATAATTAGATCTGGGTCAAAGACGAAGACAAGTTCAAGACCGCCTTTACCACCAAGTGGGGCACCTTCGCATTCCAACACATGTCGTTCGGTCTTTCAAACGCTGGCGCAACTTTCCAGAGAGCAATGGACTTAGCCTTCGGTGAGTTGCTCAATCGCATCATTGTTATTTATCTTGATGACATGACTATTTTTTCCCACAAAAGGGAAGAACACGGTCTACATTTACAACAGGTGTTTGAGAAATACCGAGAATTTGGGATCTCAATAAACCCAAAGAAGTCAATCTTCATGGTTAAAGAGGGCAAGCTCCTAGGCCATGTCATATCTGAAAGAGGGCTAGCCATAGACCTTGCTAGGGCGAAGGTCCTCCTCAAGCTCCCCAAGCTCCCCCTATGAGCGAGTAAGAAGGGCCTCCAATCCTTCTTCGGGTAGATTAATTTTGTTCAGATATTCATTTTCGACTTTGCCCAGGTAGTCAAGCCGATGACGAAACTCCTCAAGAAGGATGTCGAGTTTCAATGGACCGAGGAGAGAAGGCAGACGTTCAAGGAGATAAAAGAGCGAATCACCCAAGCCCCCGTTCTGGTGAACCCCGACTACTCCAAGGATTTCATCCTTTATGCTGTCGGAGAGCCAGAGAGCTATGTAGCTTTCCTTACCCAAAAAAATGAAGATGGGGACGAGCGGCCAATTGAATTCCTGAGTCAAGTTATCCTCCCGCATGAGGAAAAGTTCAATTTCATCGAAAGACAAGTCCATGTGGTGATGAGGTTGCTGAATAAGTTTCGTAATTTCATCTCTCAGAGTAAGACGATAGTGCACATGATACACCCGAACATTAGAAACTTTATCATTCAAGGTGAGCTCAAAAACAGAAGGGCAGGTTGGATATCCAAGATCCAAGAGTTTGATATAGAGGTCCGACCCACTAAAATGGTCCGTGGCCGAGCCTTATGCCAAGAGCTTGCCCCCAGCACCGCCTCAGAAGTGACAACTTGCCAGTGGGATGACCTAGTGCAGGAGAGGAATTGTGTAAATTTTTCTTCTTCTGACAGAGATTGGACAGAGGACCTAGTGGAGTACTTCAGCATAGGACAGTGCCCTTCTGGCTTCAACTCTTCGTAGAAGAGAAGGTTCAGGCTTCAAACCTCTAAGTATTTGTTTATACCAAGTGGGTTGTTCTTCAAGAACATTGACGGTGTCCTCTTGAGATGTTTCAGGGGGATAGAAAAAGAAAAAATCCTAGACGAATTCCATTCTAGAATGTTCGGGGGCCATTTTTTGGGAAGGCCTATGGCCTTGAAAATAATAAGGGCAACTATTATTGGCCCACCATTTTTGCTGATTCCTTCAGTGTTAGCCAAAAATACGATAAATGTCAAAGGTATGTTGGCCGCACTAAGAAAATTTCTCTTCCTCTGCACCTGATTCAGGTTGAGGCCCCATTTCAGCAATGGGGTTTAGACTTCATTGGGATAATAGATCCCAATTCTTTAGCAGGGCACAAGTATATCTTGAAGGCCACAGACTATTTCACCCGGTGGACAAAGGTAGTGCCCATCAAGCGAGCTAACAGGATGTGGTCATTGCATTTCTAGAAGGGCTGATATCCCGTTTTGGGATACCGGATGCCATAGTGATTGATAATGGTTCCCATTTCATTGGGGCAAAGATGTGCTCATTCGCTAGTAAGTATGATATTTACCTGAAAACTTCATCAAATTATTACCCGCAGGGCAATGGTTTGGCGGAGTCTACCAACAAAAACTTACTTCGGATCCTGAAGAGGACATTGGAAGACAACAAGCGGACTTGGCATTTGCTTTTAGATTTTGCGTTATGGGCTGACCGAATTTCCATTAAGAAATCCATCAAGACGTCCCCATACTCCCTGGTGTACGAGAAAGAAGCAGTGCTTCCTGCGCATATTGAATTGCCTACTTTACAGTCTCCGATTTTTAGACGGCGAGGACAAAGAACTAGAACCTATCAGCATTAGGATTGCCCAATTGTTGCAATTAGAGGAAGAAAGAGAGAGCCTATGAGGCTTTCATGAAACATGCTGTCACCATGAAGAATTGATTTGGCAAAAATATCTTCGATCGGACTTTCCAGGTTAGTTGGTGCTAAAATTGAATGAGAAGAAGTCCAAGACCGGAAACCATGACAAATTCGACGTATTCTGGGAGGGTCTGTTTCGGGTTTCTCAGGTCCATCCGGTGAACTATTTCACATTGCAAGATCTGGACGGGTTTAATCTGCTGTTATCAGTCAATGGAATTCATATGAAGGCGTACTACAAGTGAGAGGTAGTGCGAGAGGTTTTTATCAGGCTATATATATTTGTATTTTCCTTATTTATGCATTTTTTGTTTCTTCTGAAGTATATCTCTTCGCCCCCTTTTTGCGCTATCAGTAGCGTAGTTTTTTGGGCCAGGCCCCTAGCCGATAGAGGGGTTCCGAAGAGTCCGTTCTTTTATTCCAGTTCAGTTCATGTTTTTTCTGTTGAGCCAAACACAGAAAGGAAGTAGCAGTTCCGGGCGTTTTAGCGTTCCTTGTCAAGAAAAATACCGCAAGTAGCAAAGTGCCCCACTGTTCGTAAAAAGGGAGTCCAAATCTCTCGCAAGGGTAAGACTAGTCTTAAATGATGCTAACTACAAGGTAAAGCGCAACAATAGTGGGCGCAGTGCTTGCGCGCCCGGTGTGAGGAGCGCAAAGCAATTTTGCTCCAGTTGGAGGGCGCAAGATTTACTCCATTTAAAACAGGGCGTAGCATCCTTTGAACGATCAAAGCACAACAAAAATGAGCGCTATACCTTTGTGCACCTTCTTAGGAGTGCAACACGTCGTTTGATCGGTCAAAGCGCAACATTAAGTGCAAATGGAGAGGCGCCTAAATATACACCGAAGTGTTGCACTCCAAATGAGGAGCACAAGGCCAATGCGGGGCTAAAAAATGCGCTTTGCGCTTTGACTTTTCAAAGCGCGATAGTCTTCAAGGAAAAGATGCAGGTAGAGCACCAAGGTATTTCGCTCCCTTCCTCAAGCACAAGACAAATTTAGAGGTGAACAAGGCGCTTTTACTATTGACCATTCAACTCTAGCATTGGTCCCAAGGCCATAAGGGTGTTGTGCTCCAAGTGACAAGCGCTAGGTCAATTCACAGTAAAAATGAGCGCTTGGGTGTTTGACTTTTCAACGTCAGCACGTAGCCCTAAGCTCTAGGTTTTGCGCTCAGTTTTCGATGCGCCAGACCAATTCGTAGCAAAAGGCAGCACTTCGTCTGTTGACCTTTCAACTGCGCAGCGCTGGTTTCGAAGAGAAGGTTTAAATACGCGTCAAAGAATTTACGCACCGGTTCGAGTGTGCCAAGGCACTATGCTTTGGTTTTGAGTGCCAAGTTGTTGTGCACGGGTTTCAGTGTGCAAGGCGAGGATGGAACCAAGGAAGGCACATCAACATTTGATTTTTTTGTCCCTGGTGCCAATCCCAAGGAGGCTGTTGCACTCCGATTTGAGGGTGCAACCCGGTTTCAGGATTCCCAAAGGCAAATAAACCTTGCACCCTAATTTTTGAGCGAAGGCCATTCATTGGCCTTGGAAACGGTGAAAGTGCATTTGAAGCAATAAGGCTTCATTCTCTCCCAAGCGCTAGGCACTTTCTCCAATGTTCCAAGCGTGAAGTCCAAAGCAGAACATATCAAAAAATAAATGCAACAGATGTGGTGCGTCTTGTCTTTCAAAAACTATTATGGCTCACTCTGTTAGTTGGCATTAGGATGTGCGCTCCATCATTGGCTACCGCATAGAAGATCTTCCATGATGCCCTCAATATTTCTAGTCATCTACTTCATCCAAGCGACATTAATGCAGGTGGGTGCATACCTGAGCTATAAGAAGGCACCCTGCATATTAGGTATACCTAGAGAAACTCTTGAGTTGTGCGTCATTCGCCATTACAAAGGTTCGGAAAGCGATTGCTGCTTGTAAGGAGTGGAGAGCATCAATAGGGCGATGTGTTGTTCTAGGACAAGTGAGTTATTCCTAAGGTGCAATATGGTCGAGCTGTCATCCTTAGTGCGCTTGGACGAGTGACCAGTGGAGATGGGTAAGAAAGGAGAGAAAAAATAAAATAAGGAGAAGGTCCCACAATCGACAGAGGGTGAGTAAAATCAGAAGAAGGAAAAGAAAGACAAACCACCACCACCTCTGCCTAAAGACGGGTTGAGTAAAATTTGGGTCTGCGTCCTCACCAGGAAAAGCATAGAAAATCTCTATGAAGATGTCAAACTCTTGATGACAAAGGTGTCTACCATGAGCAATTGCATAGTCGCCTACCACTTCTATCTATACTGGTACCTATGCATGCCTGTGCATCCCTTTCCTAAATTGATTTACACAATTGCTAGATTTTACGACCCCAAGACTAGGTCGATCTGGGATGCAAAATAAAGAAGGATGTTCTCCATATCTGCTGAAAAATCTGTGAAGCTTTAGCCTGTGGGCAAGGACCTTCTAGTGAAGTCATCATCAGAAAAATTAATAGCAATGAGCAGAATGATAGATATACCAACACACCGCAGATGAGGCAGTTTATGGAAGCCCAGCTGATGGAGAAGATTGCATCCGACGCTCTGTCAGAACTCCCCAAATAATTGAGGAGGTTCAAAAATTCTGAACTCTACTCCATCCTGGCATGGATCACCGGGCTCGCCTCAGACGCCCAAGTGTACAGTTGGCAGGTGGTAATTTTCGAGTGCGTATCTCATCGAGAATTCTATGCTCCCCGATGTTGTGGCATAGGGAATAAAACCTATCTTTTTCGACTGGGCAAACTGGGTGTCACAGAAGCTGCATATCCAGCTATGCTGGATGCAAAACGGAAACATAGCATTCCGAAGTTGCTCGTTCTTGGCATGGTATTTCTTCTACCACTTGCATTAGCACCGTCGTTTTGCCTTTATTGCCACGAGCCCCATGGATGAAAAGGGCAAAGCACTCCCTGTGTACCAGTGGACCACGAGCCTGTCAAGGCGTGAGTCGTATTACAACTTTAACCAATTTTTCCTTGGTCCGGTGCTAGAAATCATTTACAATGTCTATGAGTGTGTGCCAAGGTAAATGAGGGATTATGTGGTACAGGGCCTACTCGGTGACGTTTTTTAGTTAACGCAGGGCCTGGTGGTGCCAATATTCAGGTTTTCTAGCAAACCCTTCTTATTGTCATACTACACCACCGAATACCTATTCGCTCTTGAGGTCACCCGCCAGTGTGACTTCGCAAATAATACGTACAAGAAGGGATGAAAAAGGCATCACACCTACCCTTGGCCTATCAAGCTTGGTGACATCGAAGTATCATAGAATGGGTAAAACGCCTTTTTGGCGGTAACTCTGTATGAGTTTGGTCTGATTGACCTACCCCAACGGTGGAAGTATGACCCGTTGAATGTTTTTAGAGACAAAATCATTGTGAAGAGCTTTCACTACTACCCTCGTACGAATATCGAGAAGCAATGCAATAACCCTTTTGAGATGGACCTAGAGTGGCATATAGAAAGGATGGTCTCCTTCCCCCCGTGGCATGACTTCTACATAATGGAGGCCAATTACAACCCTGCGTAAAATTCGGTGCAAGACCCCGACGATCGAGTGTTCAAGGTAGTGAAGAATAAAGTGCCAGACTGGTCAAATGAGAAGATCGCGAACTGGTGGATCATGAGAGTCCACAATGGAAAAGGAGCATCTGACCCAACGTTGCAATTAGATCAAAAATTCTCTGTGATATTCGACAAATATTATGAAACCTACTGGATCGTATTTTTCGGCAACATTGTGCCTAGAAGTACTAAGAGTCCCAACAAGGTTAAAGACACAGTGACGGTTCTGAAACACCAGGCTACAAGCGCCACTTGGTAGGGGTAAAGGTAAGTAGCCGCTCCTAGAAGAAGAGACCACTCTGAGGAAAAGGGGCACTACCATTGCACCAGTGTCCCACAAGGTTGCAAAGAAGCATCAGACTACTACGACCCGCCCCTCTAGCACAAAACCTCCAGTAACATCAACAGCCAGAGGAGAGGGCACTTCAGAAGTATCCACTTTGGTGCAGTAGGTGCAACACATCCAGCAGGCACAACTCGAAGTCTCGTTCATTAATCTGGATGAGGAGACATCAAAAAAGGAAGGAGAAGCAAGTTCGATAATGCAACCATTCACCATGTCAGCTTTGGAGATGTTCAAGCCTGCATGTGCGTCTTCTATTCCTTTCTTTCTCTCATTCGCCCCTCTAGAAACCCTCCTTCCTGGCACCGAAACACTATTATCTACCCAAATCGCATTCGACATCCTTGCTGCAGTCATTCCCACCCCCTGTTTCAGTCGCAACTTCATCCATCGTGGCCCACAGTTTCTCAATCATTTTAAACTTTTGCGTTGGTCTCTAATGCATTCACCTTCCCAATAACTTCCATTTTTTCCCCCTAGGGTTTGGTTCATTCAATCAGAGCATCTGTTGCCGTAGTGAGTCTTGGTTAGTCTTTTCCTATTCCCCCTTCTCAGTTGTCACAACAATAAATTCCATGGAGACTCCTCCCCCCTGATCCTAGCATCCTTGTTGTAGCCATGCAAACCCCGACACCTCCCAAGGTCACTGTAGTCGACACCCCAACTGTTTCAGACACATCTATCGAATCGAGCCCTCAACGGGATTTATTCCCATTTACACCACTCTTTGGAGTACAGGAACCTATGGAGCTAGAAATATTCCAGGAGGGCACAATGGTGGAAAGTATTCGCAAGGTGGAACAAAATTCCTTGACATGGCTCAAAGGCCAAAAAATAAAGAATGCACAAGCGCTAGCTCGACCCAAAAAAATGGCCATGTTTGATCCTCAAAATATGTAGCTCCATAGAATGGAGAAAGTTCCCAAGGTCCAGAAGCCACTGTAGGAGATGACGACATTAGACTATTCTTATCGTCACACAGTAGAAGATTTGAAGACTACCGATCCTGCGAAGAAATCTAGGAATATCCATGTTGAGGCAACATCCCTCTACCTCCAGGTGGAGCATTTCAAAAATTGTTGCTATGAGGCTGAGGCCAAAAATATACAATTTGAAGAGACCCTGGCACTCACGAGGGGACAACTTGAGGAGGAGCAGTCCAAAGTGGAGCAGATGCAGTGGTGGGTAATCGATCTGGAGCAAGAGGTGGAAAACTACAAGAAATATTTTGAAGAATACCTCAAGGTTCAGGAGGCACAAAGCTAGCTGTAAGTTTTGGATGCTCAGATTCAGGATCTACAGGCCATATTGATAGACAAAGCAAAGCCAACATAGGTCCTGTCAAAGGATCGTGTCAAGGAGGTGTGTAGTTGCTTCTTGGCCAACTTCAAAATTAGAGCACACAGGGCGGAAACACTCATGACGTTCATCTGGGAGGTTAAGCAATTAGTCTCCCACTGCGCTTCCATCGTAGAAGATGCCGAAGGGGACACTGACCAATTGCTGGAGCTGGCCATGAAGGCGCAAACCCTAGATAAATCGGGCATCCAGCTTGCCTCGATGTGTGACCTTGCTCGATCATGGACAACTACAAGCATAAAGTTGAGATCTTTCTTCAAAAAGGCCAAGGCGGCCCGAAAGGCCCGAGGTCTGATGGACATGTTCGAGAGAGAAAGAAAGCTTTCTCTAATGTACTTCGAGACTCTGGTGCATAACGGTTTCCCGGGTTTCACTGATGAGGGAGACCGTATTTTGATAGAAGAAGAGCTGCAATCAGTCTAGGACTCCTTTGAAAATGATACCTCAGAGATTGACAGTTGGGAGGAGCCCATTACTAAGCTTCAGGTGATGCAGTATACGACCAGATTCGTGCAAATGGAGGTTTGCCTTGTGGACCTCAGCAAGAGGTTTATTTATGCTGATTTTCACCAGCTTGAAACTTTCGGGTACCTAATTCGAGAGCTCCAAAATCGTGATGCGATAAATGAAGATGACTGGGGCTTGGTCTAAGTGACTTATGACTGTATTCAGGATGAGCTTGCGCCACCTGAGCCTCCTCAAGCGCAAGGAGAAATCCAAGCGCAAGGAGAAGTCAAGGTGCAAGAAGAAATTCAAGCGCAGGAGGAGGTTCAGGCTCAGGAATAAGGCCAAGGTGAAAGTCACGAGCCCCAACAAGACGTAGACCAAGAGCCTCAGGACGAGGAGATGAATGCCAAGATGAGGTGCTCGAATGCGAAGAAGAGCAACATAGTGAGCACCAAGAGGAGGAGGAAACATAAAGATAAAAGTCAGAGGAAGAGGTCGTTGCCACCAGTGAGCATTCGGGAAGCGATAGTGATGATGACTACGAGCCCAACGGATAAGGCCTGGGATTTCAACATTGAGGTGAGCTCAATTTCCCTGCGAGCTACCAGCGATGTTGCTATTTCTGCAACATGGTGTATATTTTGCTGTCAAGTAATTTTTGCTCCCCAAAAATCCTTTCTCATTATTCAGAATGCACTTTTCTCTCATGAGTTTTACTGTCAAAATTCTCTTAACTGTTCCTAAAGCAGTGTGTAGTTGTTTTTGTTTACTTACCATGCAGGGCTCACACATTTTTGGAAAGCGAGAGTACCTTGTTTTGTCCCCAGGTATGAGTTAAGTCGACAGAGTGAAGAGAGACTAGGCCAATTTTGGTCCGAAAGGCAGTAAACCTCGGCTTCGCAAAACAAGAACGCTAAGTGTTGATGAAGGTTAAAGCGCAGTAATTCCCGACGCAATGCCTTTGCGCTCAACCTGAGGAGCGCATTACTATTGCGCACCAAGTGTTAGCGCAAGGTAGACTTCATGCAAAAAAGGAGCGCAACACCGTTTGAGTGGTCAAAGCGTAGCAATAGCCAGCGCAGTGCCTTTGCGATCTGCCTAAGGAGCACACAACATGTTGACCAATCAACGCGCAACATCAACTTTTAAAGCAAAATGACTAAGTGTTGCTGGAGGTGCTTGCGCTCAGTTTTCCAAGCGCAAAATTGTTGCACTCCCTTTCAAATCGCTTCCTTATTTGAATTTTCAAAGCGTAGCGCAGCTCCCAAGGGGAAGACCCCAGGACGTTGCGCTTAGTTTTTCGAGTGCCAAGCAAATTTGCAACCAATGTCAAGTGTAAAGCATGTTGACTATTAAATCTAGCATTGTTTCCAAGGCATCAAGACATTGCGCTCAATTTCTCTAGCGCAAGGCGAATGCGCAACAAGCTTATGCGCTTCAGCTATTGACTGTTCAACATCGGTGTGCCTCCCGATGCCCCAGACCCTTGTGCTCCATTTCTCCTGCGCAAGGCATTTACGCTCCATTATTGTGTGCTTTGGAAATTGAATTTTCAATGCCAACACTACTTCTTGTGTGCTAGGGACTTGCGCTCCATTTTCGAGCATCGGGCATATGTGCAATAGGTTAGCTGTGCTTCGCCTCCTAACTTTTCAACTCTGGTTTTGGTACCAAGGAAACAAGGTTCTTTCGTTGTAGTTTTAGAGCGCTAAGCAGTTTTAGGCTAGGAAGAAGTTCCAGCAAGTGGGGAGACAACGCTAGCGAGCTGAGCCTGTTAGAGCATTGAAGGGGTTCAATTGCATTTCAAGGAGTCATCAATACCAACCATGCCTAATTACTATTTCATGACTGTAATTTCTTAAATATTATCTTGGCTACCACCGCCACATTTTGTAGGTGTGCATTTAATGTTTCAAGCGACATAATTCTCTATATAAGCCTGCTATTTTATTTTAAAACCATGGATGTTTGCTAGAAGCTTGATGTAATCCGAATTCTGCTATCAATACAACTGATTTCTGGATCTAACTCTGGACTTCTATTTTGTGTGTATGTCTTCTATTGCTTATCTTCTATTAAGTTCTCTGATTTATCTGTAGGCTTGAATTCTAATATCTGGATTTACCTTCTGATAAAACGTGAAACCCTGGAGTAGCCCTGGATATTACGCATGTTAGATGTTTAGTTTTAATTTTTGTTCATTGTCTGTATTGAGTGCTATTTGGTTTAGTGTGCAATAGAGTTATCGTGTTGTTAGTCCATCACCCCTGTTCTATTTGGCCTGTGGCCATATTTCCCATCCCTTTCAATCATTTCCCATTCCTTTCCAGTTCCTTAATCTTAAATCCCCCTAGTTAAAATAGAAAGGGAACCAACCCATCTCTGGAGATTGGCACGGGAGGCATTTCTTCCTCTTGGTATTTCAATGTTGGCCGGGTCTAGGGTGCATGAATAGACAAATTCATACCTAAGGCAAATCTCTGACCAACAGTTGCAAAACATTATATATTACTACAGAAATGAGGGTAAAGGGGTTGTAATAGGAATGTCCCTAGAATGCCCCCCATCCTCATCCTTTGGGGCATGCGTCCCTATAGATGTACAACCTTGAAGATGCATCCTCATGGAGCAAAGATGTGTGGATGTCAATTTACCATAAAGATGCGTTGGGTTATTAGTTGAAACCAAAATCATGACTTTATCAAGGAATTTACCTGCTAGAAAGGTTAGAGCATTAAATCAACCCATAACAAATCTGATACATTTAAGGGAGTATTATTCTTTCAATATGTTTTTGATAATCAAATCCATACCTAGGTATCATTAGGTCTAAGACAAGAAAATCATATCCAATAGTATAGGACCAAGATTATAGTTGACAAAATTTCAAATACATGGATTAGTCACTTGTTGACAAAATTTGAGTACCTATGGTACCTGTGGGTGCCCACCATATATTTCTCTCTTTTTTCTTATTTTACACTTTTTATATAAGATTTAAGTAGATGGATTACTTCTATTCATTTTGAAAAATATTGTGAATTCTAAATATATAGATGACATTCTAGTAAAATTTGCTAGTCAAGAAATAGTTAAACAACTTCTAGAAGATATCATTAGATATTGGACTCTATCTATAGTAATCATAGATAATTCCACCACATTCACTGGGACAAAGTTGATTTAATTTGCATTAGAACTTGGTTCCATTTTAAAAACATCTTCTAACTTTTACCAACATAGAAATGATCTGGTTGAATCCACAAACAAGAATGTTGTCTAACTCTTGAAAATAACAATTGTTCAGACACACAAAGATTTTCATACCAAGTTGAAAAAGGCTTTTTAAGCATACAAGGTGATCCCCAAAAGCTTCGAGTAGTACTTCATCATACAAGTCCATGTTGGTAAAGAGGTGAAGTTGCCAATTAATTTTGATCTTCCTTCACTCCCACTTGGAATTAGAGGATAGAGGATATGTATGTGTCATTGATATATGCTTGGATAAATTCCCTATTGTCTCTAAAAAAACTAGATAAATATTCAAGAGATTCAATCACTACCAAATTATTGTGAAAATATGGTTGATGAGAAGGCAACAAATGTCAACTTCAAAGATAGTGGTCTTATGTCAAACATGATGAAGATAGAGCTATGCTAGGAAAGCATGATAAGTTTGAATCATTGAGGAGTGGACCCTATAAGATTGATACTATAAAATGGAAAATACATATAATTTGACAACTTTGGAAGGAAGATCATTCTCTATTTCAATAAATGGGTAACACTTGAGAAACCCCTGCATCCAAAGAGGAGTTAGTGCTTGTGATATGTAAATAGTTGTATATGTTTTCCCTTATCTTTTCCAAGAATTCTTGCTTTCTATCTTCCTTTTCAAGAAAATATGAAAATACCAAAAGAAAAAAAACATCCCTTTAAAAGTTGAAAATTTTGGAAAAAAATCTTTCCAAGTGGAGTAAGTTACATTTGAACCCATTCCATATAGAGTGATTCACTCTCTAAAGCCAAAATGAGGGGCACATTTTTTCAAGTAAAGGAAGACCAATTTGTTCCTTTCTGAAAGAGTAAATTGATTTGAAGAATAAATCAAGTACAAATTGATTTGAAGAATCAATTAAGTACCATATATAACATATCACTTCTATCTTTTTTTTATACATAGGGGAGTTGGTTACATCCACACTATTTTTAGTAAATGCCAAGTGTAGGGTTCAAACCACAGGGGTTACCCACAACAAGCCTATACCGCCTTGTTATTTTATAAACCATCGTGAAGAGGACCATCGATCACTTGGGATTCATATCGTCATCGTCGGTCTAGTGTGCACACTATTACCTTTGCAAACAAGCATGCCCCCAAGGTTTGAACCTAGGTCTCTTCTAGGTGAGTGCCTGGCGAGACAGACAATTACCAATCCACCTAGCCCTTGGGGGCATATCACTCTTATCTTATTGAATGAATTGCTCTTTTCCTTGTTAGTGAGAAAATAAGAAGGTTAAGTTTTATGTAATGCAAAAGGGCAAATCTTATAAAGAAAGGAGCAAATAACTTCTCATTATAATAAATGTAAAATTAGGGGGTTTGGTGGTGCATGCAAGCTACATTTTTTAAAACCTATATGCACCCCCTTCTCATTATTTTTATAGTATCTAGAAATAATAATGACTAGGTGAAAATAGGAACCTCCAATATCCAAGTGTTTGAGCCATGAAAATAAAAAAATTGTAAAATCCACCTTATATTCTTTAGTAAGAAAAGGGTCTATAGACTTGATTTTTGAAGAGATGCCTTCAAGAGATCATTTTCATGAAATAAATGGTTTTTGTTTCTTCCATGTGGTATAGGCCCATTGAAATTTCCAAATTTGGATAGTAGATATCAACATAATTGCTTGTGGGACCCTACCCTTACAAAATTTGGAGAAAGTCACAACATCGTGAAGTGAAAAAGCTTCCAACTTCCCAAAACAATGACTTGTTCTTAAAGGAATACCAACTAGTATGAATAGTAAAATAAACAAGCACAATTAGTAAGTTAATATAAGGATGAATCATCTAAGAATCACATTGTGAATTATTCCAAAAAGCAAACTGTGAGACCTTGTCCATTTTCTCGCTAAGTCTTGAGAGGCTTGAATCATGCCCTAGGGTAAAAAAGAGTGAATCACTTTTCCTATAACCTCATAAAAGGAAAAAAAATTCAAGATATAGAAAGTGAATTGCTCATGTAGAAGGAAACCTAGAAGAGCAAATTGTATATTTCAATACTTAGCAATTTTTTGAGCTAACACAAGAAAAATCCTATACTTGAAAAGGATACCACTAGTGCCTCCAATAGTGGTACAATTGGTGAAACAACAATAGTAGACCCTCCCACCATGACTTAGGTAGAGGTAGGTGTAGACAACAGTTCTAAGAAGAAATGAATATTTAGAACTGTCTAACAAAAGACCTACATAATGTTTTGGAATTTTGCATAATATAGTGTTTTGTAAATACATATAGTCAGCCGTCGCATAATAAGTTCAGGTTGATTAGCCAAAACATTGTAAGCAATATAAAATATGTAATCAATAGTTAGGAAGTTGTTTTCACTAATTAATTAGTCTTAGACTGATTAGTTAGCAACTTAGACTAATTAGTTAGCAGCTTAGATTGATTATTTATTTTTTAAGCTAATTATTTTTGGAAGCATTAGTTAAGGTAGTAACAAATGTATAGTTGGAGATACAATAACCACCAAGGCCATCCTATAAATACACCCCCTACTCATTTTTGTAATCATCCACCATTTATGAATCAATACAATAATCATGATTGTTCTATTGTTGTATGTGAAGAGAATTGTCTTGTGTTGTAGGTATCCCAATGATGCATGTCATGGAGTAGGTTGGAAGTAGACTAGTGTTATTATTATGTGTTATGCAGAGTTGCAAGAAGCACTCAAGAAAAAGTTCAAGGGTTGCAGAGTAAGTTAATGATTATAGGAGTTGTCATCAAGGAACCATCTAGGCCTAGCCATCTAGGCCTATCCATCTGGACCTGTAGTCACTCATCTATGCCTATCTGTCTAGGCCAAAACCGTTTGGAATTGCACTACTCGCCTGTTGCCCAACCTATCTAGACTGTAGCTACTCGTCTAGAGTCCAACCCATTTGGAGCTACCCATCTAGGAAGCTTCCCGTCTAATAGGTACTCGTCACATGTCTAGCCCTTCAGTCACTCATCTGGGCCTACCTGTTTAGGCCTATCCATCTGACTACAACCCGTTTAGAATCTTCAATTTGTAACTGCCCATCAGGTGCAATCCTTTTGGACTAACATGTCTACAGTCACCAGTCATTGGCTATTCATCCTAAGGATAAACAATATAGCTTAGTACCATGATTAGCATCCAAGTTTGTCATTCCTTCCCCTCCTAAACCCTATCATTCCCTCATCCCGAGAAGGTACTCACCCCTATCTACATTTGGTATCATTACCTAGATCAACTTTGGGTCAAGGAAGAACTGAACATGACAAGGCAAAGAGGTGAATGATAGATTCTAGGCTACAAGGCCAATGAGGAAGGAATCAGATACCACTTAGGTGAAGTGTGAGACTGGCAAACCAGAGAACACAAGTTCAAGATGAAGTTTCACAACCAAAGGTGGAATGAGTGTGGAATCCCTTGGACAATGAGTCCAAGAGCAGAGCGAGAAAGGTGGGAAACATTATTGTTAACAATAGAGAATGAAGTACAAAATCAAATAGCAGAGGATGTACCTAACATTGGAAGTGAGGAGCGGATGGTAACACCTGATCCAATAGAGAGGAGTTGGCCAATGGGTGCAGAAGATCGAAGTTTTGTACTAGAGCAACCACATGTGGGTTCTTGGGGAGGAAGACCAGAACCACACCTCGTATACTCATGAAGAAGGTCACGAAGTAGTGACGTACGTGAGTCAGGGAGAAGGCTATTTGAACATGTACTTGAATGAGATTTTGAACCACCTACAATGGAAAGGGAGTGGAATAGAACTCCACAAGAATCATCATCAAGTGACGTGGATATTGGAAGAGTCCCAATGGCAAATGTTGCCAATAGAGTGGGCAAACAAAAATGCCCACCCTTCACTGGGGAAGGGAAAGAAGACCCAACATGCCATATAGGTACTTGCATTACAATTTGGGGGCAAATGGAGTATCGCAACCGATAGAATGGTTGCAACTATTTCCAGCCACCTTACGAGGTATGGCTATGGATTGGTACCTAAAAAGAGAGAATACCCAACCATTTATGCAATGGAATACCTTAAGAGATGCATTCATAGAGGAATTTTGGTCATTGAGGGATGATACAAAGATTATTACAAAAATATTTGCAACTAAACAAAAGTCAAAGAAGATGTCAAAAGTTACAATTGGAGATTGAAACAACTGGCTGATAAAATGCAAATGCCACCTGTAGATGGAATGGTGAAACATTAGTTTTTAGATGGACTACTACCTAAATATAGGAAGAAAATGAAAGTGGTACCATCCTCCACGTACAAGGAAGCTCTCAAAAAAGCAAAGAAATTTGAGAGCGAAGCTAAAAAAATAACAACAAGAATCGAAGGACATTCAAGGAATGATGATTCTAACAATGATATGGAAGATAAAGTCCAAAGCGCCATACACTCCTTTAGAAGAGAATTCGATAAAATCATGAAAGAAGTTAAAGGAGAAGTGAGGAAAGATCAAAAGGATATTTGGTGCTCAGACTGCAAAGTGGAAGGACATACAAATGTCAACTGCCCAAAGAATGCATATTGCAACATATGCGATATAGTAGGGCATCCGATGGTAGATTGTCCATTCAATCTAAAAGGAGCAAGGCATCAAATTATGATAGTACAATAGGAGGAACAACCAAACACCTCAAGAAATGGGTAAGGTGCAATGAGCAGTGAATTTAGGAATAATCATCAAGGTGGAAGATAGGGTGGACAAAGTCATCTATAGTATGACTTCGAGGGAAGACCAATCATCCAATACCAAAATTATCAAGAATGGGGACACTTTACGAAGAATTACCCCAAGCCTCAGAATGCAAGCAATACCAATGGTAGCAATGCTACCCAAATGTGTAGATGGTGTGGACCAAGAAACCATAAAGAGGTAAACTACCCAAATAAAGCAAGTACGAGTGGTACACAAAATATCAATTGGATTGACATTGGGGAAGTTAGTACCGAGATGGAAAAAGGAAAAGAAGTCCTAGCGGTAACTAGAGCTCATGCTAGGAAAATGGAGCAATATCTGAATCTTGCCAAGGAGAAAGAGCGATGGTAGGAAGCTTAAGAAATGATTAAGATGGAATTGGACAAAGAAAAGTAGGAAAGGCTATTCCAAGAGAAAGCCTTGAAGAAGATGGAGATCATAACAAATAAACAAGCATCAATTGAACGCTTGGTAACATAGGTACTCAATACGACTTTGGAAGTAAAAGTATCAAGTCTATTTAGTGTAGTACCTAAATTATACGCTACAATCAGGGAAGTGATAAAAGCAAAGAAGAGGGAGGAAGTCTGATAGGTAGCTAATATCAAGCAAGAACAATTTATCGATCCTACGATACTAATGATTGAAGCAAGAAAAAAGCCAACTTTGGTTCACATGGAGATATTGGACCATAAGCTAAATCAAGTAATCATTGATGGAGGATCGAGTGTAAACGTGATGCCAGAGAAAACATGGTAGAGTATTGGCCAACCAACATTAAGATATCTAAATTTTAGGTTATATGGAGTTGACCAATATGGTATCAAAACAAAAGGAGTGTTGATGAGCCAAAAAGTGTGCATAGCAGAACAAGATTTCATTCTAGATTTTATTGTAATTGCTATGTAAAAACCTGCATATGATGCATTACTCAAATGTGGGTGGCTAAGAACAGCAAAGGTGAACCACAATTAGGAGAAAGAACATCTTACCTTCAAGAAAGGCCAACACAGGTACTTGATTAATCTAAAGAACCAAGCAGTAAGCCAAGATATTGCAACTTTAGATGAATCGAAAAATTCTTCATCAGATGGAGAAACAAGATATGAATCGACGAAGGAGTATTGCAATTAGAAGAATGCACTAAGGATGAGAATGATGAGGATAAAGGCTTACTCCACTGGTAGATGGAAGATTATGAAGTATTTTCTCCATAATGTTTATGCATCAATGTAGAAGATAAGATTCAAGAGAATGAAAAGGAGCCCGAGAGAGGAGAAAGTAGCAAAAATAAATTAATAGTAGAGAAGGACCAAGAATGAGAAAAGTGGATATTTCCAAAGAACTTTATAGAATATACGATGGGAGATGCAATAATTGAGGATAAGCCAACCCATCCTATTGATGTCCTGAAAGTGGTAGAAGAACTTGAGTCCATTAAGTATGAAGGACCAAGAATGGTTCAGGTTAATTTGGGAGAAGAAGGTGAAGAGAAAATGATTAAATGTGGGGATGATTGGGATCCTGTACTGAAAGCAACAACATTCAAGATTTTTGTAGAGTATAAGGATGTCTTTGCTTGGACATATAAGGATCTGAAGGGAGTACCACCAGAGTTGTGTGTACATAAGATTCCTTTGATTGAAGGTGCACAACCAGTAAGGAGGTGACCATATAGAATGAATCCAAAATACGTAGCCTTGGTGAATGCCAAAATCGAGAAAATGTTGGATGCAAGCATAATATTCAAAGTTACGACGAGCGAATGGGTGTCACCAATTGTGATTACCTTGAAGAGAGAGGTAAATAAAATCTGGATTTGTGTGGATTTTCAGAGCCTCAATGTCATAACTATAAAATATCCCTTCCCAATCCCCTTCATGGATTCTATTTTGGAGGAAGTAGCCAGTCATGAGATTTATTCATTTTTAGATGGATTCTCAAGGTATAACCAAATAAGTATTGCAGAGGAAGATAAGCTAAAAACCACTTTTATAGTGGAAAATGGAATATATGCTTATAACCGCATGTCGTTTGGATTGTGTAATGCACCAACTACTTTCCAAAGAATCATATTATACATTTTTGATAAAATATCCACAGGTAACTTCAAAGCCTTTCTAGATGATTGGTCCCTATACGGCAAGACATAGGAGCATTTGAAGGCACTGGAAGAATGTATGAGCTTGTGTAGGAAAGCTCAAATATCATTAAATCTAGGCAAGTGCATATTAATGGTGCCATATGGGAAGTTGTTAGGGCATATTGTATGCCAGGAAGGTTTGAAGCCTGACCTAGAAAATATACGAGTGATATTGTTGATGGAAGAGCTACATGATGTAAGTTCGATGAAGACCTTCTTAGGAATAATTGGTTATTATAGAAGGTTTATCAGAAACTATGCACAAACCTCTCATCCACTAGATGCTCTTACATGCAAAATGTTCCTTTCAAATGGGCGGAGGAACACCAGGAGGCTTTTGAGGGCTTGAAGGCGCATTTGGTGAAGGTGCCTATCCTAGTTTATCCAAACTAGGAAAAATAATTCCATGTTCACGTGGATGCCTCAAATTTTGCAATTGGTTGTGCATTGGCTCAAGAAGGACAATTTGGACTAGACCAACCCATATATTTTGCAAGTCGATTATTGTCTAGAGTAGAGAAGAACTATAGTACAATAGAATGAGAAGCATTAGGAATGGTGTATGCAGTACAGAAGTATATGCACTATTTGTTGGCTAACCCATTTGCTTTTTATGTAGATCACCAGGAACTATTGTATCTGATCAATAAACCAATAATTTATGGACGAGTAAGTAGATGGCTCATCACTCTACAAGAATTCATGTTTTAGGTGGTAGTAAGACCAGGAAAGAAACATGTGATAGCAGATCAATTATCGAGGATTCACTCAAGAGAACCTGTAGAAGGAGGAGTACAGGATGAATTCCCTAATGCACAACTATTCATGATAAGTATGATACCAACATGGTATAAGCATATCAAGGAATATTTATCGATAGGAGAGCTACCAAAGGAGATGATGATAGTTGATCAAAGAAAAGTTATTACAAAATTGACACCTTTCACATTGATTATAGGTTTGCTATATAAAATGGGGGAGGACCACATTATGAGAAGATGCGTAATGGAAGATGAAGTACAACAAACATTGAAGGAGGCACACGAGGGACTAGTAGGAGGCCATATGGGACTAGATGCAATAACTAGGAAGGTGTTGTTGGTAGGGCTATGGTGGCCTACCCTTTATCATGATGCCAAGGAGTATGTCAAGGCATGTGATACATGTCAAAGAATAGGGAAGTCATTAAAAAGAGACTTCATGCCATTACATCCATCGCAACCTCAAGAACTCTTTGAGAGATGGGGTTTAGATTTTGTGGGACCATTGCAAACCAGCCATAAGAGAAAATGTTGATACATTGTAGTAGCAATAGAATACTTAACGAAATGGGTAGAAGTGAGAGCCTTACCTGATAACTCTACAAGGAGCATGACTCAATTTTTGTATGAGTAGGTTATCACATGGTTTGAAATTCCTCTTCAATTGACAAGTGATCGAGGAGGCCATTTCATTAATGAAATTATTCAAAATTTGACAAAGGAATTTAGGATCTTTCATTCCTTGTCAAGCCCATATTACCCTAGGGAAAATGGGCAAGCAGAGGCAACAAATAAGGTCCTGGTTTTGATTATGTACAAAACATGTGACGTAGAGAGCCGATTGGGAGGAGTGCTAGATGATAGTTCTGTGGGCGTATAGAACCACCTTCAAACCAACCACAAACCATACACCCTTTTAGTTAATGTATGGGCAGGAGGCGGTGGTACCAGTTGAGTTTTTGGTACCAAGTTTAAGAATAGCAGTAGAGCACCGCTTGAATGATGAAGAGAGCATGGAAGAAAGGCTCACAACACTAGTACAATTAGGAGAAAAGAGGGTGATGGCACAATGGGCGATAGAGATTGCTCAACAAAGATGCAAGTACTGGCATGATAAGCATCTTAGGAAGATGGATTTGAAGACCAGTGATTTAGTGCTCAAATACAATGGAAAATGAGAAATCAAGCCAAGAAAGTTAAAAACTTTATGGCTTGGACCCTTCCAAGTGGAAGAAGTACTAGACAATGGGGTTATCCGATTAAAGAAATTGGATGGTACAATTTGCCCTAAAACTGTAAATGGTTCTAAGTTGAAAGTATACAAGGCATAGGCACAAGTGAATGTGATCAACTTAGAAACATCGGGAGACACTTTTGGAAGAATAATAGAAGAATCACGACTAGGGATACGATCCTATGAACATGGAGAACCAAGTGGGATTGTTTGAGATGAAGGACAAATGGACCTAGAGTGGTTGTTCGGAGCAGAAGGAGAACCTGTAATCGAACAAGAGTTGGAACCTCGAGAAGGAGAACAACGATGATTACAAGTTCATGTTATATTTCTTGATAATGAAATGGAAGAGCGACTTCGAACCCTTATGAATATCACCTTACAAGAATTGAATACAAAAGGAGAAGGAAATGAGAATGGAAATAAGGAATCAAGAGTTCTACAACAAATGATTAGGGAGACACATAGATTGTAGGAGGAATATAAAACCTTAAGGATGCACAATGCACGATTAAGAGAACAAGTGGTTCAAGAGTTGGATGAAACCATGCAATGAATGCAGGAATGAAAAGAAGTACGAAGAGCCAAATGGGATGAAATTGAACAACTAAGAGGGGCTAAGAGGAAGCATAAAAGGCAATGAGGGAGTATCTTTAGAAAGTAGCTTATTCTCTATGGCTTCAAATAATTCATCCTCAACACCATTGACAATTCACCTAAGACATTCTAGAAGACAAAGGAATAGAAGACTACTAGAATAGGAGATAGGGAATCTCAAAAAGTATACCACATCAAGGTCTTGTCAATAATACAGGACATCAAATAAGCAAAGAATAAACAACTACCATTTTATGGAGGGATGTTAGAGAAGTACCCAAACAACCTAGGAATGGAGGATGGTTGGAAGAATCAAGTAGTGATAAAAATCTTCCTAGGGACCCTAACACGCCCTATCCAAGTCCCAATATAGAATGAAGAAGATAAAGGGATGAAGTCCAAAGTCGACAAGCAAGGGTTCGATTCCTCGAAATGGTCCAAGTAATTGAGAATGAGGAACCACTAATACCTCAGGAGGAAGAGGAAAGGAGAATGGGGAATCATTCAAGTAGTGAAGATGAATCAATAAAAAGATCAACAAAATATCGAGAGGTGGTAGTATATTGGTTTGCTATGTATGAATTAAGAAGACAAAGGAGAGAAGTGAGATGATTGCAAAGAAGGGTTCAAGAAACCTCAAATTGGCCAATGAATACTATAGGAGAAGGGAATGATTCAAGTATGGATTCTACCTTCTCAGACCAGTATAGAGATGCCTTAGCTCAATGTGCACCTTAGAGATGCTTTGAAGAAGCGAGGTGGAGAAGAAGATTGATAAGGGTAGATAGAAGATTAAGGATTTTGAGGTAATTAACACTTGAAACCCAAGATCATGCAGAACCAAGCACTAGAGTGAAACTCATTGACTAGGCCAGAAATAGAGGTGACTTGGGTAACCCAGAAGTTCATCAGGACTATTGGGTAACCCAAGTATGCCTAACCAAGGGGGGAGTTTAGTTGGTCTCCTTCTTGATAGCTTGAGAGGAAGAAATTCCCCTCCTGCTACCCATAGGTCGACTAGTCCACGGAATGGACCGCAAGGGCCATCTGTAGACATAGTTCAAACCAACCAACAACTATGAATTCATGAGGATAGACCATCAGGTCTACCTCAACAAGCTCATAGAAATCAAAGATATCATCATGAGTGATCGAGGGACTGACCAAATCTTGGATAACTAGGAGTGTGACAACCCAACATTAGAGAGATTCAACTGGAAAGGGGGAGAGGATGATTCGAATAGGCTCAGGAGAGACATGGATTCAAA
Organism: Wollemia nobilis; assembly: GCA_028583015.1. Taxonomy (NCBI): domain Eukaryota; kingdom Viridiplantae; phylum Streptophyta; class Pinopsida; order Araucariales; family Araucariaceae; genus Wollemia; species Wollemia nobilis. Next base: position 561,488 of record JAQPPZ010001094.1, read on the forward strand.
AATAGGGATCAAGTACCTCCAAGGAATCCAACCCAAAATCAAGCATACCAAGAAGAAGTAGAAGTCCAAAGATAGGAAGGCAAACTTTGAGGTAGAGGGTAATCCATAGGAAGGATCCATCAAAATATCAAATGATGAGGAAACCACCATCCAGATCGAAAGGATAGACAACCATCAGGAGCAAAATAGGATGAAGTTCTACTATATGGATGATAACATAATTATCCATCAAGAGGATGAAAGGACTGAAATAATCAATCCAAAAGATAGTAGAACCCATTTAGATGACTGTTTCCCAACATTGACTAGTGATATAACTTGTCTGGATGATGGTTGCCTAGGACTGATCCATACTACAGGTGGAAGAACTCATATGGATGATGGTGAAATCAGTCAAAGTGACACCAAAATGGAAAGACGTCAAGATACCGATAGCTAGACTGATTCAAGGGAACTTCATCATCCGCCAGTAGAAGGAAGAAGTCATCCGATGGAAGGAGATAGGGCAAATTGGCATATCATTCAGATTGGAAATGATAGGCAGGAAGAGCAACCATAGATGGAGACTCCCCAAAGCTGAGGAAATCATTGAAATTACCAATAGACTGAAGCAATGTATGATGATGATGATTTTAGCAATCAAGGGACTCATAGTTATCAATAGGAGGAAGTGTCATCATTGAAAATATTAGAAGTCCACATTAGCATTGCCATGTGCTTCACTAGGCGATGATGAAAGAAAAGAGGTATTTTTGAAAAAATATAAAATAAAATAAAAAGATAAAAACAAGAAAAAATATATGAAATAAGAGACAAGACAACATTCACATGCAAAGGTGGCGAGGTGGCGCACATGCAGAAGTCAGGGATGAAGGTGGTAGTTAAACAAGTAGTTGCATGGGTGATAATGAAGTCTATAAATTGGATGCTAGGGTGAAGGATTGCTCATTCAATTTAGAGCATTCATAGGAAGTAGTGCACAGGTAGAGCACAAGGGAAGCATTCATAGAGGAGAATGGGGTTGGACATGAGGAAAAATTACCTATGCACCAAGAATTTGTCCAAATGAAAGCTATTTAGATGCCATAATTCATCCGGCAAATTGAAAGCTTCATAAAAATTTTAGAATTCACAGTGCAAGTGCAAGCTATTATGTCCCTCGATTCGTAGTCAGACAAAAGATGAGCGTAGGAAAAAATCACACAAACCGGTTCTGATTGCAACACGTTCTAGTCATCTAAGAAAATAGCATCTAGATTTGTAGATGTCTGAGGAGGAGCCATCTAAAGGAGTCATTAAAATTTTGATGTGTCTGAGGAGGCATAGTCGTGCAACCGTTTGAACTTCAGCCATCTGAGCTGCCACCCATCTGAAATTGCATTCATTTGGACTGCTACCATTTGAGAATGCAGTCATCTGAATTGCTAAAAAGCCATCAACATGAGGTACCATAAAACAAGGTGATTGTCATAAATTTGGAAGAATGAGTCGATATAGATTGGGCTAGATTTAGATCAATGAATCTGAATATTTTAGAGGAGGTAGAACATCGATAACCCCAAGAGATGAAGAATTGTCGAAGTTAGTCATAGGAAAATGACTTTGCCATCATCAAGAACATGGTCAAACTGAAGGAGTGATGTGGGGACAACTATCAAACCTAGAGCAAGGGAAGGCTCGAGGTAAACAAGGGCATGTGCAAGAAGCAACACCTAAAAAGAAGAGTAAAGAAGTGCAACAATTTGAAAAGGATCAAGTACCAATTAAGGAGATTACATGGATTCATGCTAAGGGAGATTTTTATCGACAATGGTGGGAACAAGCACCAGTAGATGATCCAATTAAGCAAAAGATCAAGGCAGCTGGAGTACATTTCATTCTACAGGTCCCTAATTTTGACAAAGACTTCTTTAAGGAGTACCTAATGTAGATGTTGTTGAACTATGATATAGCAAAAAATGTCAACAAAGTACAAGTGGAAGACAAAGAACTAGTGGTGGATTTCTCAGCCAAGGCATTTTGAAGAACTTTTGGATTGCCAAGAAAGGGATAACCTATAGTGAATGAATGAGTTGACCCTAGGAAGACTCCACAACTAATTTAGAGTATTACAATCTTGACAAAGGAAGAGGTTGAAGCCTTGTTGACACATGGTAGCCAAGGGGTCAAACAGACTCAGTTGGAAAATATGAGGTTGTAATGCATCATGAATGTGTTGATGGCTAGGCTATTCGAGGAACAAAGAAGCTCAGATCTACCAATATGGTTGATCCTATATCTACAAGGGATCGAGAAGGGAGTTGCCTATGATTGGGCAACTTACTTGGCACTCCATATTCAAAATTTCTTGATGAGGACCACCAAGAATTTTTTGATGGTCTTCCATGCCATCAGATTATTTCTAGATTCAACATTTAGAGTAGGAGTGCAGATTCTAGGATTGGACCCTCCCAAAGCATTACCAGAGTTAGCACCAATAATTTTATGGTGGAAGGATGCAAAACCACAAGTGAAGTAGAGTACATTGATGAAAAAGCAAAGAGTAAAATAACGATTTAGTAAGACTTCACTGGAAGAAGACTCAGTGGAAGATTAAGAAGGGGAGGATATTGCACCACAATTATAAGAGAAGATATTGCTAGCAAAGGAAGTTACTACACCTACACAGGAAGTAGTAAAACTAGCCAAGAAGAGGTAAAAATTTGATCCACCCTCACCATCACCATCATCGAAACCAATGGTAGGAGAAACAATAGAGAAGATAGCACAAAGTCAAGTAGTGGCCCATAAAATCGAGCAACAAATGAGGTCACAAAGTAAGGGGACCAAAACTATAGAGGTAGACTTTACAATCCCTATTGTTCTCTAGGATGTACCATTAGGACCTAGTACTACTATATATGGGGCCTACAGAATATCTAGTAGAAGCATAATTTTAGGATCATGTGGAGTCACCTAAAGTACCCTCGAAATCCTTGTTTGCAAGAACTTCTTTTATAGACACCCTACGAGCTTTCTCATTTGAGGATATGCTCGCAACGGTGGTAGCAAAGGCAACAGGAAGATCTATAGATATAAGCACCACAAAAGAAGCAAAAGTAGGTATGATAAATAAGGAACCACCACTCATTCCATAGCCATTGAAAACCTGTAAAAAGGAATGAAACAACATCCAATTTTAGTGGAAGAGGAAGTGTCTCCAGAGCATGAGACTAGAATGGTGCATGGAAAGGACTCACAACAAACTAAAGTACCTCAGTAGGATGTTATGGCAGCTGGAGAAAGTAGCCAATCATAGATACCGACCAAACAACCAATGATCATAGAAGGGAAAGCGGCTAAGAAGCCCATTGATATTTTTAGGAAAGGAAAGGAGCCTCTCAAAACAAGGGAAGGAGAAAAATCCAAGGACGGATGGTCTAAACACGTAATGCTGGAACTGCCCAACTTTCTAGATCCACTAGACATGGGTGCCCACATTGATCAACAAGCGGTAGCATGTTTTACCAAATTAACCCATGTGATGGATAACTTGTGACTGCAATTTGATGCAACTTGTGTTGGGTAGTGGAAGAAATGGCAATTGATGGCAGAAGAAGAGTTGGACAAGTTGGTGAAATGGGTTGGAAAGGGAGGTTGGTGAGCAAAAATTTCCAGCATTTACCAAGAACAACCATGGACCTTGCCTATCGAGTACTTGAAGACTATGGAGGGAGTCAAGAAATTGCAAGATAAGACACCCACTCTCTATTTGGAGCCAACACAGGTGTATGTTCTCAGCCATGGTAATAATCCTTCTTCCCAACACACCATAGAACAAAGGCCATAGGTGGAGTTGGTACCCAAATTACTATCGATGTATAGTTAGATTAACTTCATAGCCAACTTGTTGTGTTGGCTAGCTGAGGGGATCAAGCAGTTGAATCTGACAAGGTAGACTATTGAAAAAGACCTACAACTGATGAAGGTAGAATTGCAGGAAAAAGAACAATAGTTGGCAAAAGATGTCATACAGTTGGATGACACTCTATGACATATTTGGGAGAAACAACAAGAACTCTTGGACCTTAGTGCCCAACTCAAGGAAAGGGAGCAAGTGATTATAACCGTGGAGGACGAAATGCTGTACCAAAAATCAGCCAAGGAATTGCTTTTGAAACAAAATGCAAAATTAGTGGCCCAGAAGAGTCAGAGTGAGGATACTTGGTAGAAGGAATGGGAGGCATTGCATAATGAATTGCTTCAATCATAGCAGTGTGAAGCAACTCTCAAGGTAGAGTTGGCATAGAGGGAACCATCTTCCTCAACCCTAACAACACAACAAATGAAGGAAATATTCATTCAACGTGAATCGGAGTTGTCCAAACTCCAAGAAATGGAAGATAGAGCCAACAATATGGGAGTTGAATGGGCCAAGTATTTCAATTATGCCAAGCGAGTTCATGATGAATGAGAAGCCTTCAAGCTCTAGGTATAGGAATTGGAAGGACTCCAGGCTGCTAAGCCAAAGGATGTTGAAACCTCGATAGGACAACGCAGAAAGTCGTTGAGGACATCGACTACTTCAAAGGGGAGGATAGATGTAGACAACAATTCTAAGAAGAAATGAATATTCAAAACTGTTTGACAAAATGCCTACATAATGTTTTGGAATTTTGGATATAAAATAATGTTTTGTAATATGTATAGTCAACCGCCACATAATAAGTTTGGGTTGATTAGCAAAAGAATTTTAAGGAATATAAAATATGTAATTAGTTTTCAGGAAGCTATTTTCACTGATTAATTAGTCTTAGACTAATTAGTTAGCAACTTAGACTGATTAATTATGTCTTAGGCTGATTAGTTTTGGAAGCATTAGTTAAGGTAGTAACAAATGGATAGTTGGGGATGTTGGAGCCTAGTTGGTTACAATAACCACCAAGGCCATCCTATAAATACACCCCCTACTCATTTTTGTAATCATCCACCATTTATGAATCAATACAGCAATTAGGATTGTTCTATTGTTGTGTAGATCTGCATGTGAAGGGTATTATCTTGTGTTGCAAGTATCCCAATGATGCATGTCATGGAGTAGGTTGGAAGCAGACTGGTGTTATTATTATGTGTTGTGGAAAGTTACAGGAAGGAGTGCTCAAGAATGAGTTCAAGGGTTGCAGAGTAAGTTTGCAATTGCAAGAGTTATCATTAAGGACCTATCTAGGCCTATCCATCTAGATCTATAATCATCCATCTATGTCTATTCATCTAGGCCAAACCCGTATGGACTTGCACTACTCGCCTTATGCCCAACCTGTATAGACTACAACTACCTATCTAGAGTCCAACCCCTTTGGAGATACTTGTCTTGAAAGCTACCCATATGACAGGTATTCATCATCCATCTATCCCTTTATTTACCTATATAGGACTACTCGTGTAGACTAGTCTATAACTACCCCGTAGGTGCAATCCATTTGGACTAACTCGTCTATAGTCACTAGTCATTAGCTATTCATCATAAAGATAGATAGTATATCTTAGTACCATGATTAGAATCCAATTTTGTCATTCCTTCTCTTCCTAAACCCTATAATCATCTCATCCTGAGATGGTACTCACCCCTGTCTACAGTAGAACCCTCATGTATTGAATAATCCACAAAACAAGAGAGACATTTCGAGACAAAAGAGTCCAAGAGGAAGAGATCCATGGAAAAATTGTATATGGATCCATACAATAAGGTTTAGAGGAAAAAATCAAACATGGACATAGGGATAATTGAAAGGAAGTAATGAAAATATTTGCAATGGGCTCAAGCATAGATTCTTGAAACATAAGCTACAATTGGACCTTAGGGTTAGGCATGTTCTTCGTAAAAGTATGGGATTGCCTTGAGATCATTGATATTTTTACCATGAATTATGATAATAATTGTTACATCATCCCCACATATTATTAGGAGGAAACTCACATCTTTGTTACAAAGGATGAGATAAATAAGATGATGTGCATAGAGGATCATACAACACATGGGTCCCATGCAAGCCATAAGACCAACTATAAATTACTACACATTTGAAGAGGGTAGATGGACTAAATTCTTAGCTATATAGTTGGAAACATTCTAAGAGGCACATGAAATCATGCTTCCCTTGTGGATCAAACAATTCAAAACAAACATTTAGACAATATTGTTAGGCATAGGAGCAACATTGGAAGAAATGGTTGATGAACTTATAAGAGAGGAGCACATTGCCATGTTATATGTAGTAAAATATTTTTAATGTTTAGTTATTGGATTGTATCTCCTGTATTATAAATCACATTGATTACTAGTTGAGAAACTTTGGAAGAACCAAATAGTTCAATTTATCCTCATACCTCATTTGGGTAATCATGAACATAAAGAAGCACTAGTTCCCAAAGTTAAACTAAATATGATGGGACTTGATGTGAAGCCCTTACTTATTTGTGATTGCATAAATATACATTGCAAAGATAAGGGACAAAACACCCATGATTTCTATGAGATATTTTAGGATCACATCATAATAAAATAGATGTTCCTAGGTTGTCGATTAAATGTAGAACTCTTAGTATATTAGTATCCCAACCAAGTGGATATTTTTATATAGGTAAAAAAATATCCTTCTTTAGGCTATATGGATTCTCTAGAATGCCCTATGAACTACTTGCATATGTGCCCAACTATATTTTCAATGTAAAATAAACTCCACAACTCAATTATGTAGATCAAAATTTCTCTAATGGTCCAAAAAAATCTACATTTCACAAGGCCAAATAAGCAATTATGATGATTAACCCACTAGTAATAAGATTCTATAAAGCAATAGGAAAATAATTGGAGACCCTGGGGATGACACTACAACAAGACTTTTGGGTGTATGATCAAGAAGATGCCTTCCCAAGTGTGATGCTTTATAAGGGTATTAAAATAAGGTACGTGTATGAGAGCAAGAAACCAATTGGAGTGAAGAAGATGTTGGAAATTTTGAGTATATTGTTGTCATTGATGTCAAAGATAGCTTGGCATGGCAAAAACATAAGGTTTATAAGTTGGTTAAATATGCAAGGCAAAGTTCATCCCAATGCAAGAAAATTAATAAAAAGGAAAAGGTTATAATATTTAAAATAGGTTTGGGATAAAGCTCTAAGTGTTTGGTTAAAAGGTTGAAGACCCTAGTTTTGTTGGCAATTTTGGGTACCTTGAGTACATTGCCTTTTGCTCAAGTATAGTTGTTGTCATTGATGTCAAAGGAGCTCTTGGTAGTTGTTGTCTTTGATGTCAAGGAGTTCTTGAAGCAATTTGATTAGTTGTCCAAGCATGTGTTTTGATGAAGGTTTCGAGTATGATCGGTAAGTTTCTATGTAGCCCGAGTTGCAAAAAGATCAAGAAAAAGACAAGTAAGAAAAAGTATGCAAGCGGTTGGAAAAACTATCATGATTTCGCGACATGTTTTAGGAGAGAGAAAGCAGCGGCAAAACTATCGCGATTTCGCGACATCTTTGGAAAGCGAGAGGCAAAGCTGGCAAAGCTGTCATGATTTCGTGACATGTTTGAGGAGAGAGAAAGTTTGGGCAAAGCGTCGCGATTTCGTGACATTTAGGAAAAAGAAAAGTGTCACGATTTCGCGACAAGTTTAAGGAGTTACGGATGAAAAGTGTCGCGATTTCGCGACAAGTTGAGTTGGCAGCGTTGAGTTGCAGGAAGTGTCGCGATTTCGTGACAAGTTTCAAAGAAGTTGTACGGATGCAGAAAGTGTCACGATTTCGCGACAGGTTGAGTTGGCAGCTTGCAGTTGGCGAAAGCGTCGACGATTTCGCGTGACATGTTCTTATGGAAAGAGCTTAAGCGAAGCATCGATTCGACATGAGAAAAGAGCTTAAGGCAGCAAAGCGTCACGATTTCGTGACATGTTCCATTTTGCTAGTGCAAACCGAGAAAAGGTTGAAGAAGCAAGAAGTGTCGTGATTTCGCGACGAGTTGCGATGACGTCGGCAAAAGGAGATGTGTCATGATTTCGTGACAAGAGAGAGAGGAAGGCCTTGAGACTAAAGCGTCACGATTTCAGACAAGAATCATGATGACATCGAGCAAAGGTGGAGTGTCACGATTTCGTGACAACAGGCTAAAGCAAGGTGTAAGGTAGACTGAGTGTCGCGATTTCATGACAACAAGCTAGTGAAAGTGTACGGCAGGCTGTAGTGTCACGATTTCGTGACAACAAACCAAAGAAGGTGCACGATAGGCAGTAGTGTCATGATTTCGTGATAGCAAGTAATACAAGGTGTACGACAGACAAAGGCGTAGCGATATCATGACATGTTTGAGTTTCGTGCTAGAAAAGCTACAGAACAATGAGAGGCGGTTGAAGCGACGGAGTTAACCTTTGTTGACGAAGTGTAAGGTTGTGCGATCGATGATTGTTTTAAGGATATACGACCGACTAAGATCAAGAATTTAATCATGAATTATTGCTATAAAAGGAGGACTATTTTCGAGTTTCAAGTATCGAATGTGTGTGTCGAGTTTGCGCAAGTGAAGTCTACTGTGCGCAAAGAGCAGTCGTATCGAATCGATCGAAGTGTGCGTTCGAAGTGCGACTTTCATAGAAGTAGAGTGTAGGAAGAAGTTCGATCGAGGAGAAGCAGACTGTGCGAAGAGGGTGTTGTTGTGGCTGCACATAGGCGCATAAGTTGTTGTGCGATCGAGTGCTACAGTATTTACACAGATTGTGTAAAGAAAGCAGAGTGTGCGAAGGCTACGCTGCGGTGGATGTGCAACGGAGCAGAAGCTAAGTTGAGAAGATAGTGCTCTGCATTTTGCGAAGATTGCACTACTATGTTTTGCAGAAGTTGAGAAGATAGTCTTCTGTAATTTGAGAAGACTGTCTTTGCTGTAGTTGCGCGAGACGGTGAAAAGTTGTTTTCAACCAAGTGCAGAAAAGAACGAGAGGAAGAGGACAATTGTGCCGGACCGAAGGACTGTGTTTGGTGCGAGATAAGAGGACCAGCTTTGCGGTGACGAGTTGAGGACGAGAGATCTCCAGCCAGAGCAGGGAAGACAGGTGTCTTCTGTGGATAGAGTTCCACTTGCTAAGGGCAAAGGAGATAGAGGTCTTCTAGAGGATCACCAACAAAGCAGAATTAGGGGAAGGTATCTCCTTTGAGCCGAGGCTCATAAACATTGTAATCGGGAAGGATTCCCAGAGGACTTTGATATAACTTTTAGAGGAAAGTTTTATCCGTGGAGTAGCCCACCTTGGGTGAACCACGTTAAATGGGTCTTCTATGTGTGATGCTTTCTGTCTTGTTTAATATTATGTTGATGCCACTGCTATCTGAAATTAAAATTATTAAATGGTTAAGTCTTATACTTGTTCACCCCCCCTCTTAGTATAAGTTCATGTTCTTCAATTGGTATCAGAGCAGGTCTCTCCAGAAAAAGCCTAATGGCTTGGAGAAGGATCTAACGGAGGAACATATAAATTCAGAAAAGGTTGAATTCGATCTCAAGAATGAATTTTTCTTGGCCTTGAGAAAGCTTGAGAAACTCGGGGAAGAGAATTCTGTCCTCAAGCGGCATTGTCGGGGAAAAAGAGATAGCAAGATCAGAATTGGCTCAAAGTGTTATAGATTTCAAAATTCTAGGTGAAGAAGGGAAGAAGATTGAACAAGTTCTAACGAAGGTTCTAAAAGGAAAGGTAGTCGATTTTGAGAAACTAGAAGGAGAGATTATGTCTCTTAGAGTGAAGTTAGAACAGTCAAATCTCAGACGAAATATTCCATGTGAAAAGAAGGATGGCATCACTATTCATGAAACAGGGTCTTCAAGCAAGAACAATCTTCACTCTGAAGAGCAATGGATTCAGATTGATCGCAAAAAGAACAAACTTCCAAGGTATCAAAACAGGTTACATAATACCTTTCATGGATATTGTTTTTCCTGTAAAAAATTTGGTCACATAGCTATGCATTGCAATAAGTCTCAGAAGAGTCATAGTAAGGAAAATGTTAACTCATTTGCACCTCTTATGAATAAAAATATCATGTGTTACAAGTGCAAGAATTTTGGGCATATAGCAAGGATGTGCAGTTTGGATAGATTTAGTCTTGAGTTCTCAAAAAGGAGGAATGAGATAAAATCTAAGTCAATGATAGTTCAAAGTGCTTTTCATGCTCAAGACAAAGTAGAAAAATGGTATCTTGATAGTGGTTATTCAAAACATATGAGTGGTGAAAAAGAAAAATTTTTGTCTTTAAAAGAAACAAACAGAGGAACGATCGAGTTTTGGAGATAACGGGTCCGCAAAGATCCGTGGTAAAGGGACTCTTAGTTTGGATGGGAAATCCAAAACAGAAAACGTGCTTTATGTAGAAGGGCTAAGACATAATCTGCTTAGTGTGAGTCAACTTTGTGATCAAGGGCACATAGTATCTTTCTTTTCGGATAGATGTGAGATAAGTAAAGAATTAAATGGAAAACTTATTGCTAGGGCTACAAGGACTCCAAACAATCTTTACATGCTTGAGTGAGATAAAAAGAGAAAAATGCTTTCTAACTCAAGAAGATGAGAGTTGGTTGTGGCATAAAATATTGGGACATTTGAGTTTTGATAATCCGAGTCGGTATTAGTAACAAGGAAGCAGTTAGAGACTTGCCCAAAATAAAAAGGCCCCAAAACATCATTTGCGGTCCTTGTCAACATGGTAAACAGGAACCAGTTTCAAATCGAAAGGGTATACATCTTCCAAACCCTTGGATCTTATTCATCCTGATTTGTGTGGCCCCACCAGAACTCAGAGCATTTGGGTAGATAGCTATTTCATGATGTTTATAGATGATTACTCAAGAATGACTTGGGTTACTTTTCTCAAAGAAAAATCTGAAGCTTTTGAAAAATTTAAAGTTTTTAAAGAAATGATTGAAAATGAGGCTCGACAAGAGAATCAAATGCTTAAGATCAGATAGAGGAGGAGAGTTCACTTCAAATGAATTTGTGGAATACTGTGAACAACACGGAATCAAAAGAGAATATTCAGCAGCAAGAACTCCTCAACAAAATGGAGTAGTTGAAAGAAAAAACAGAACTGTTGAAAATATGGCTAGAGCAATGTTAGATGAGTCAAAACTTTCAGATGGTTTTTGGAGAGAAGCAGTAAATACAGTAGTCCACATCATTACCAGGGCTCAACTTAGAGTCAATCATCATAAAACTCCCTATGAGCTGTGGAAAGGAAGACCGGCTACAGTTAAACACTTCAAAGTGTTCGGGAGTAAGTGCTTCATCGAAAGGGAAGATCAAAATCCGGGTAAGTTTGATCCTAGATGTGATGAGGGAATTTTTCTTGGATATTCCAGCAAAAGTAAGGCCTACGAGATGCTTCAACAAAAGAACTCATACGGTTGTAGAGAGCATAAATGTAACGAGTAGATGAAAAGACGAGGGATAAGAGAACCGGTCAAGGAACTCGGTGATGGAATCTGTCAAGAAGAATTCGAGAGAAGTGTCGGATGAAGAAGAGGAAAGACAACAACTGCTTCCCAAAACTCCTTCACGGTATGTTCAGAAACATCATCCCAAAGACTTGATCATTGGTGATCCAAATAGCGGGCAAACAAGAAGAAGAGTCATTCCTTCACATGAATCTGCGAATGTTTCATTGTTATCTCGAGATTGAGCCAAAAAATTTTAGTGAAGCATGTACGGATGATTTTTGGGTAAAAGCAATGGATGAAGAGCTAAATCAAATAGAGAAAAGTGAAAAATGGGATTTGGTTCCAAGACCTAAGAACAAGAATGTCATTGGCACAAAATGGGTATTCAAAAATAAACTTAATGAGGATGGAAATATTGTCAGGAACAAAGCCGAGGTTAGTACGCAAAGGGTATGCTCAAGTCGAAGGTGTTGATTTCGAAGAGACGTTTGCGCTTGTTGCTCGTCTTGAAGCGATCGAGAATGTTTTTGGCCCTGTCTAGTTTCAAATCTTTCAAAGTGTTTCAAATGGATGTAAAGTCTGCTTTTCTAAATGGGGTGTTGGATGAAGAAGTCTACATAGAACAGCCAGAAGGTGTGTCTCTCTCAGAACAGCCAGACTATGTGTGTAAACTGAAAAAGGCACTGTACGGGTTAAAGCAAGCACCCAGGGCTTGGTACTCAAGACTTGACGGGTATCTTTATGAACAAGGATTCTGGAAAGGCGTGGCAGATAGCAACTTGTACATTAAGAATAAATGTGATGATATGATTATCATAGTTGTCTATGTCGATGACATTATTTTTGGGGGAAATAATACTCGGATGTGCAAAGTTTTTGCTAACACCATGCAAAAGGAATTCGAGATGTCTATGATTGGAGAGTTGTCATTCTTTTTAGGACTGCAGATTGCGCAATCAAAAGATGGTATATTTCTCTCTCAGGAAAAGTATATCAAAGAGATGTTAAAAAATTTGGGATGATGGATAGCAAACCCGTATGTACTCCAATGATTACAGGGTGCAATCTGAGTAAGGATGATGAATCTCCAGCGACAGATCAGAAATTGTATAGATCTATGATTGGCAGTCTACTATATAGTACAGCTACCAGACCGGATATCATGCAGGCCATTGGATTAGTAGCAAGATTTCAGGCAGCTCCAAAAGAATCTCATGTTATAGCAGTCAAGAGGATATTCAGATATTTGAAGGGCACTTGTGGAGTTTGGGCTTTGGTATCCCAAAGGCGATGATTTCACCCTCACAGCCTATACGAGATGCAGATTGGGCGAGCGGTATTGATGATAGAAAAAGCACTAGTGGTGGAGCATTCTTTACGGGAAAGAGTCTAGTTTCTTGGGTGAGTAAGAAACAGACCTTGAGTTTCCTTATCTACAGCAGAAGCTGAATACATAGCAGCAGTGGCTGGGTGCACTCAGGTTTTATGGATGAAAACAACCTTGGAGGATTTCAAAGTCAAGCATGAACAACCTATCCCTATTCTTTGTGATAATTCAAGTGCCATAAGTATTTCTAAAAATCTGGTAATGCACTCAAGGACGAAGCACATTTCTATCAAATATCATTTTCTAAGGGAGAAAGTGCAAGAGAAGCGAGGTCAAGCTAGAGTATGTACCCACTAAAGAGCAGATTGCGAGATATCTTCACCAAACCCCTTCCAAGAGATACGTTTGAGTATCTAAGGGAGAAATTGGGAGTTGTACTCTCACCTCAAGATTAATCACCTCATCAGGGAGGTGGGGGAGGGACAAAGCCAAGAGGCTCTTTCTTAGTCCCGAGCCCCAAAGGTGACCCTTTGCCATTGATGACAAAGGGGGAGAGATATGAGTAAGGGGGAGTGCTTCAAGTGAAGAGAAGAGCTTCAAGTCGGGGGAGCAAAAACTTCAATTGCAGAATTCTTAGTTGATGGATCGGTTGGTTCAGTTTTGGCTCTTGAGATATGTTTTAAGTTAAAGGTTGCCATCAATGACAAAGGGGGAGATTGTTGGCAATTTTGGGTACCTTGAGTACATTGCCTTTGCTCAAGTATAGTTGTTGTCATTGATGTCAAAGGAGCTCTTGGTAGTTGTTGTCTTTGATGTCAAGGAGTTCTTGAAGCAATTTGATTAGTTGTCCAAGCATGTGTTTTGATGAAGGTTTCGGTATGATCGGTAAGTTTCTATGTAGCCCGAGTTGCAAAAAGATCAAGAAAAAGATAAGTAAGAAGAATTATGCAGGCGGCTGGAAAAGCTGTCATGATTTCGCGACATGTTTTAGGAGAGAGAAAGCGATGGCAAAACTGTCATGATTTCGCGACATGTTGGAAGGAAGAGGCAAAGCTGGAAAAGCTGTCATGATTTCGTGACATGTTTTAGGAGAGAGAAAGTTTAGGCAAATCTGTCATGATTTCGTGACATGAGTAGCGAGGAAAGAGGAAAGTGTCACGATTTCGTGACAAGTTTCAATGAAGTTGTACGGATGCAGAAAGTGTCACGATTTCATGACAAGTTGAGTTAGCGAGTTGAGTTGCAGGAAGTGTCACGATTTCGTGACATGGTTTCAAAGAAGTTGTACGGATGCAGAAAGTGTCATGATTTCGTGACAGGTTGAGTTGGTAGCTTGCAGTTGGCGAAAGCGTCATGATTTCGTGACATGTTCCAGTTTCATGAGCAGTTGGGAGAAAAGAGCTTAAGGCAGCGAAAGCGTCATGATTTCATGACATGTTCCATTTTCGCTAGTGCAAACCGAGAAAAGGTTGAAGAAGCAAGAAGTGTCACGATTTCATGATCAGAGTTGCTGATGACGTCAGCAAAAGCAAATGTGTCACGATTTCATGACAAGAGAGAGAAGAAGGCCTTGGGACTAAAGCGTCATGATTTCATGACAAGAATCATGATGACGTGCAAAGTCGGGAGTGTCACGTATTTTGACAACGAAGTAGTCACGATTTGCTGACAACAAGCTAGTGAAAGTGTACGGAGGTATAGTGTCACGATTTCGTGACAACAAACCAAAGAAGGTGCACAACAGGCAGTAGTGTCACGATTTTATGATAGCAAGTAATACAAGGTGTACGACCAGACAAAGGCGTAGCGATATCACGACATGTTTGAGTTTCGCGCTAGAAAAGCTATAGAACAGTAGAGGCGGTTGAAGCCGACGGAGTTAACCTTTGTCGACGAAGTGTAAGGTTGTGCAGTCGACGATTGTTTTAAGGATATACAGCCGACTAAGATCAAGAATTTAATCATGAATTATTGCTATAAAAGGAGGACTATTTTCGAGTTTCAAGTATCGAATGTGTGTGTCGAATTTGCGCAAGTGAAGTCTGCTGTGCGCAAAGAGCAGTCGTATCGAATCGATCGAAGTGTGCGTTCGAAGTGCGACTTTCGTAGAAGCAGAGTGTAGGAAGAAGTTCGATCGAGGAGAAGCAGACTGTGCGAAGAGGGTGTTGTTGTGGCTGCACATAGGCGCATAAGTTGTTGTGCGATCGAGTGTTGTAGTATTTACACAGACTGTGTAAAGAAAGCAGAGTGTGCGAAGACTGCGCTGCGGTGGATGTGCAACGGAGCAGAAGCTAAGTTGAGAAGATAGTGCTACTGCATTTTGCGAAGATTGCACTACTGTGTTTGCGCAGAAGTTGAGAAGATAGTGCTACTGTAATTTGAGAAGACTGTCTTTGTTGTAGTTGCGCAGACAGTGAAAAGTTGTTTTCAACCAAGTGCAAAAAAGAACGAGAGGAAGAGGACAATTGTGCCGGACCGAAGGACTGTGTTTGGTGCGAGATAAGAGGACCAGCTTTGCGGTGACAGAGTTGAGGATAGAGATCTCCAACCAGAGCAGGGAAGACAGGTGTCTTCTATGGATAGAGTTCCACTTGCTAAGGGCAAAGGAGATAGAGGTCTTCTAGAGGATCACCAGCAAAGCAGAATTAGGGGAAGGTATCTCCTTTGAGCCGAGGCTCATAAACATTGTAATCGGGAAGGATTCCCAGAGGACTTTGATATAACTTTTAGAGGAAAGTTTTATCCGTGGAGTAGCCCACCTTGGGTGAACCACGTTAAATGGGTCTTCTATGTGTGATGCTTTCTGTCTTGTTTAATATTATGTTGATGCCACTGCTATCTGAAATTAAAATTATTAAATGGTTAAGTCTTATACTGTTCACCCCCCCCCTCTCAGTATAAGTTCATGTTCTTCAAGTTTAAAGATCATGCAGAAATCAAGTGACTAAGGCTTGAAAAGAAATAATATTATAATATTAAGGACAAAAGTTTGAAGCCAAAGGTTTAAATAATAAAAAGTTATTATAATATTTTATATTATAATTTAAACCCAAGATGGGTTTTGGCGCCAACATTTTCAAAGGTTTTAAATAAAACCTAAAGCATCGACGTAAAGAAAGGAAGGAGAAATCCATATTAATATGGATTAATTTATGCACTAAGGATATAGTTTGAATTGCAATGGTATTCGATTTCCTACATGCACGAATCGGGAGAAAAGAAAGGATGAAATTTTATTTAAAAAAAAAGGACATTGGATGGTGGAATAAATAAAGCATCGTGGGAGCTTACCCTCAACCACACGGTTGGCCTAGCGACAGACTGGGCAGTGCTAAGGCGCAGGGCAAGAAGCAGGTCATGAGGTCGAAACTCAGCGGTGATGTCTTTTTCGTGTTTTCTTGATTGAAAGGATTCGATCAAAAGGTTTAAATGCTATATCATGTATTTGCATTATTGTGTGGGCAGTTGGCCTAGCGGCAGCCCAAGTGGCACTAGCATGCAGGTAGGCAGGAGGTTTCATGGTCGATTCGTCGATTCCCACCCGCGGCAGTTGTGGTAAGCAAAATAAATTTTTAATTAGTGTCTAAGGTTGAAATATTAAGGGCCTAAGTTGTGCTTAATTATTGTGCGCTATTGGACTTAGGGAGTTATAAGGAAAATAAATATTTTATTTTTGCCATTGTTTTAGAAGGAAATTAAAAGGGGCAAATTGCAATTAATTTTGAAATATTATTTTGAGGAGTAATAAGGTAATTAGTGGTAAATCAATTTGTGGGTGTATTGTTGAAATATTTAAGTGGGAGATATAAGGTGTATAATGTGTTTTTATTGTTTGTAATACTTGCTTTAATATTGAAGGGCTTGGTTCATGATTTGATGTTTTATTTTGAGAAACTAAGAGAGTTATAGAGTATTGGCTTGGAACATAATTGAGCACACATTTTGAGAAGGTTTTCCAATATATGAAAAGATGTGCTAATCCTTTTGAAGTTGCAAAAGATATTATTTTTGAGACAGGTATTTGAGGGCACATATTCATCAAACATTTTGAGGTATGGTGGTTCAACTTTTTATCTAGGTGGTTGTGTTTTGAGAAAGTAATTTTGAGGTGGAGTTAAAAGGGATGATTGGTATGCATTGTTGAAAATATTTGAGCTAGGATTTGTGAAACAAAATGTGTATTCATTATCTGAATTGTTTTTGAAGCATTGGTTTGAATGTGTATGAGAAAGTGTTGTAAAGCAATTGTGTATTTTTTTTGAAAAGAACATAAGGTGGAATTATATTGCATATATTTTTTTATGTGTCTTTGAACAAGAATTATTGGTAGAAAATGTTTGAAGTACTATGTTTAAGCAATTTTTATAATCAAATTTTGAGCATGTGTTAGAGAAGAATTAAGCAAAGATAGTAAACATACTAGAGTAGGATTGTGAGTTGTTTAAGAAGGCCTCTTTGGGAGAGGGCTTGTAAGCAGTTCTAGGAAGATTTGAAGTAGTCTTGTGAGCAGGTTTAAGGTAGATTTATGAGCAGATATGAGATAAATTAGTACATATAGTTGAACAGATTTGATCAGATTGGTAAGCAATTTTAATCAAAGTTGTGAGAAGAATTGATCAGAGTTGAGAACAAGCTTTGGAAGCCAACCAACACAAAGGGGATAGGGTTCTCCTGTAGATAGAAGTCCATAAATCAGAGTAGTGGGGATAGAGGTCTCCTGTGGATAGAGATCCTTGAATTTTAGCATAGGGTATTGGTGTCTCCTTTGGACAGAGGTCCATAAACATTGTAATAGGGATTTGGTTCCCAAGATATTCTTTGAGAAAAAATTATAAGAAATATTTTCTCCGTGGACGTAACCCACATTGGGTGAACCATGTTAAATCGTGTCTCTCATGTGTGTGATGATGTGTGCATTATTTACTGCTTTGATATTATTACTGTTATCATTTGGGTTGAAAGGTAAAAAGTTTTATCTTATATTGTTCACCCTCCCTCTCAGTATAAGCTTATGTTATTCAGAAGAAGCTATGGCTAATTTAAGAATTTCATAGGGTACAAATATAAACTTGAGTGATAAATTCATCCTCTCCATGGTTTTACTTCTATGCAAATACGAGGGTCAAAATTTTTTTTGACCTAGATAACAAATTAAACCCTTGCATTATATATGCCCTTCAAAAGATAAAAATGACCACTTAAGAAAATATTGGCATGGAGAAAAATATGATATGACATAGACACCACAAAGTATGTGGTATTATAGAATCTATTTGACAATGAATTCTCATAGTCTTAGGATAAATATCATAATAGGGATAAGAAAGAGATCCCACATAGATGCCCTCCTCATTTTACTATTGCACTCACTACCGTGACTTAAAAAACATTCACAATGTTGAGCAGTGTAATATTGGAAGTAACAACTAGCACTAGGTTTGATGGACATGAGTAATTTTTAGAGAATACAACAATGAAAAAAGATATCATAGGGACATCTACAACTCAAGGAAATGAAGTAGAAGAGGATAAGATAGTCAAAGAAGGCACTGCAAAAGATATGATCATGCCTACCAATGTTGGAGCAACAAGAATAGAAGTTATTTTTTTGACGCACAATTCACTTCAATACTCTCCATTTTCATTGCTAATATATCTTGACCACCTCCTTTTTATCCTCTTGTAATTATGTTTTATCCTCTTACTTCTTCTTCTTGTTCCACTTCTTATATTCTCTCTACTTCTTATGTTATTCCCACTTCACCCCAAATAAGCACAACCTTAGTCCAAGGATCTATAGTAAGTTTTATTTCCCAATTTTAGGGCCATCTCATACACCATCACCAATATATAACATCCCACCATAGTTTGTGCTACCATCACTCACACCAATTGCATCCACCATTCCAATTTTTTCCACCCTTTGATTAGTTTCTTATACCTCAAGTATTGTCACATTCCCCCATGTAATCTCATCCCAACCCATTTTATCACCTACCATCACCTAATTTGCACCATCCTCCATGTCTCCATGAAAAATTAGCATTCCAACTCTCATTGGTCTCTAATTTATGACAAGTTTCATGACACTTTCTTCTCCACCATCAACAAGAGAGACTGAAGGAATCTGCACCACTCCCAGGAGGTAATATGTCCCAATAATTAGTTAGGTATTTCCTTAGGAAATCATGGAAAACCCTAGAAAGAAGAGCATAAATGAGATATCAGGTGTCATATAATAGGTAGAAAAGCAAATTGATAAAGATATTATCAACATCATGAGATTCTATTTGTGATGCCTATAATCCCATAATTCCAACTAGCAAAAAGGGGAGAAAACTATTGATTGTTAAAGCATTACAAATGGATTATTGGAATCAAATGAAATCACACAAACAATATCTAAAGATTAGGAAGAACATACCATATCTATCACAACAATATATCTTAACACAATATTCTGTCACTATTAATCAATATTCACCAATGTTTTGCCAATGTTCACTAGCCAACATTTGAGTACATCAACCATATTTATGGTTTATGGGGTCGTTTTATTTCAAGATACCTTTGGTGTTTCACCTTCATAAAGACTTTTCATATTCTCATGAGAAATGTGACTATTAAAATTTCACATGGGAGAAATAATTATTAATCTCTAAATAATTACAAACATTAAATATTATGACATCAAATAATGTAATAAAGTCTAACAACCCCATTTACTACATTATTTGGTATAAATATCATTACCCCCCATGATTCCAGGGGTGGTACACTAGAACTATGTTTTAGCTCTGGCTTTGACTCTTTTGGATCTAGCTTTGTTGGCTCTGTAAGTAATGTCCAATAGATCAACCTCTTTGGTTAATCATTGGGTTTACCTTTGGATTATTACCTCTAAGTCTTTACCTTAGGGTCATCATTGCCTATGGGTTACCTCTAGGTCATCATTGCCTCTAGGTTTATTATGGATCATCCTATGGATCTGTCGTTACATATTCACCTCTAGGAAATTACCATTGAAATATATCTTTGGAATCTTACACATCTTCAGAATCATCCACATAATGTTTCACTACAAGTCTTGTCATTATAGGTCTTCCAAGCATTGCTTGTGACATATTTTTCTGTTCGCAAGATATTTTTCTATGGAAAAGCTTATATTATTCTCATTCAATAGACCCCATATTCTCCCATAGAAAACATTCAAAATTTCTTTTTCTTTATCCCATTATGATACATTCATCCATCCATAATTCATATGCATTTTTTTGGTCACTTTCTCTTTGTACCAACACTTTGGAGTGATTATTACCTCCACAAATCTCACAAGAATGCAAGTTCCAACATCTAGCTATCACATGTCCATTTCTTCCACAATGACTACAACAACTCACCCTAGGAACTTTTGCATATGATTATTTCTTCACAAATTTAGTTGATGCTTCCTGCTTGACCTTTATATCCAAGGCCTTTATTCTTTGACCTTATACTTGGTATTATGGGTAATTTCATACTTTGCCCATATCTTCCCAAACCTGTACCATCATATCATATTTTTCTCATTATTTTTGAACAAATTACTTTTGTATGCCTTTCAAAACACCCAATTTTTGCATCATCACTTTGAATAATGTTCAAACACTTAATTTTTCATTTTCACTATGGTATCTACCATTATTCAAATACCACACATCATCATCACAATGTCCTTCACCATAATATGAACAATTATTGTCACTTTCAACTTAGACAATATGACCTTTATCATGGCCAATACAACCATATTTTCTCTAATCAATAATTTTCAAATTACTTGTATCACAAGCTATATATTCTCTTTGAACATGGTCATATGTATCACAACACATGTTAGCCACTATAGGCTCCAAATCACCTGTATCACAATTGGAATCTATTCTTTAAAGAAGATAACTTGTTTTACAACAAATATCTTTCATCATGGACTTATCCTTCAACTTCTCAATTATTTCAATTTGTTTTAAATATGGCACCTCATGGATGTCAAGGGTGAATAATGCCATGCGCATCCTTCTTACTGCACCAATAGATATTGTCACACCATTTTTAAAATATCCTTTGCCCAATTTTTTGAGTATTACCTATAAACAAAACCTTAGTTTTGAAAATTCTCCACCTTCATTATCTTTATATGACTCAAAATTTTGAATTTCACATTGTTTATTGGCTTTTTTACTATCTCCTTTATTTTTTTGGTTTTGACACTTCCTTGGCCATGAGGGCTTTGTGTTATTTCACATTATTTTTCACAATCAAGTTCTAATTCACCCTATGCAATATACACTTGCTAATATGCCCTTTGTTAAGATTTCCCTCTTTGATATTGCCATAGTTGATATTGTGATTGAAACTATTGATTCCTTTGAGGAAGTCTTTGAAATTTATTCCTTCAATTCAATGAATTATATTTACAAATCTTGGTGTTATGTCTTTTTTCACAAATATGACAATACCTTCTTCTCTACTGAGGTTAATTTTGTGATGAAGATGGGGTAGGACCCTTTGAACCTTTTTGAGGTTTCTTTTTGGAGATAAGGGTATTATTGGACAATTCATCTCTCAACTGATTTTCTACTTCATATTGTTGAAGGATATTTACTAATTCTTCAAATGATACACTTCTATTTGATACTTGGAGAGATGTCACAAATGTTTTGAATGATTTAGGGAGAGCTCTAAGTATAACTAAGACTAAGAGCTTATCTTCCACCTTTTCTCCCATGGTGTTCAACCTTGACATCAAGTCTATAATTCTTTGAAGGAATTGTTTAATACTCTCAACATCTTGGACCCTTAGTGTATGAAGTTGTGATTAATGATGAAATATTGTAGCTTTTTTTTTCCCTTTGAATATGATACAAATTTTATCCCATGCATATTTTTATGTTATTGCTTTACTAATATGTGATTGTATTTCATCAGTCACTCTAAAATTGATGAGCATAAGTGCTCTTGCATCTCTTTAATCATACTTTTTCCTAGCTATATCCTCCTTAGGACAAGTTTTATCACTAAAAGCTATATCCTAGAGTTTTTTACCACTAGTATTGTCCTCATTTTTGTTTTCCTTGGTGCAAAATTTAGATTATTTAGTAGTTGATATTTTGTGAGAAATATTTTTGATGTAGACATAGTGAAGTTTCCTTATATCTCCTAAAATGGTCTCTTTTTCTATATACCACCAGTACTATATACCAATCCTTTCAATATATTTATCTTTTTTGACATACCTGTCAGTATATGGAAGAAGCACACAGTATTATGTGAGAGAGACCTTAAGGTATGTGAAAGAGATAAATACATGGTACCAAGGGAGTATTGAAAATAATTTGTCCTATCAATGAAACCTACTTAAAGAGAAATCATCATATGTGGGTGTAACTTTCCTATAAACTTGGATTTTCTCAATTTTAAGATTTATGTCTAACGATAGTAATGAATGGGTAAATGATGGAGTGAAATAAAATATCACAAAAATATGTCTTTTTTCCTCCCTGACAATTTATAGGGTCGATGCATAGACATCATTATGACAATTGTATAGGCTTTAGACATAGTAACTTAACGAGACAACATTACTTGTAAATGTAATTCAAAGACGTCATTTATACCAAATGCTACAATTGTGTAAAGCATATGTTCTTTTGGTTTTTGTGTATAAAAAATATTTTTGATGCAAAAATTTGTTTGATAAAGTAAGGTGTCAGTCACTACTGAAAATGCATATTTTTACAAAAAAATATTACTCTTATTAAAAAATTTCACTATAGGATCCTAACTTCAAAAATAAAAGAACTTTGAATTTTCCTTCAAATATTTATTCCCCACTTTCCAAGAAAAACATTGCCCAAATTTTTTTTTTAATGCACTTATACACCTTTTAACTTCCTAAATGCACTTTTTACTATCTTCTATCTTGCAAGATTTTTCTATAGTCAGTATATTTGAAATCAATTTTCTTTTTCCTTTCTATTTTTTTTTAAGAAAATTATAACTATAGAAATTTGTTTGCAATATTTCTAATAAAGGGAATTGAACTTGTAATCAACTATTCTAAAATTTTAAGCTTTTTTTTGATGACCAACTACCCCACTATGCAAGTTGCAATGTGAAGAAGAGATATTAAGATTTTAAAAGCATTGAACTTCACAAAAATAAATCGGGCACAACAAGAATTACTTGTATAGCCTCTGGATTATTTTTCAATGTAAGTAGTGCAACAATTTTTTATCAAATGCATTAATTAACCTCCCAAGCCATTAGAAGTGTTATCAAACACACAAACTTCTTTGCCTCAGGTAACATCTAGTTAGTTTCCATAGTTTTACCAAATTTCCATTGTTATTTTTTAGATGCTTTGTTACAATCTATTCCATGAACTGCACAATATTACTTCTATTCAAACTCCTCCATAAATAGATTGTGAAGTTCCCTTTGTGTAAGAATCACTAGAAAGGAAACACCACTAGAAGTGAATTACAACACTTTCACCTAGAAACAAAATGTGAAACACTTTTCTTTGAATAAATTACCTGTAAAATTATCTTCTTTGACCCCTTATAATATTTTTTTGGTTATTATTTACAGAAAAATATCTTTCAGACATCCACGTGTCCCTTTCAAAGCCAAAAATAGATATGAGGGCAATGCCAACTTTAGGAAATAATATTAGGTAATTTTCTTTGTTCCTAAAGAATAGATGTGACTGCCCAAAGACAAAAGGTGATAAGATGGCCTTTATGAGATTTGCAATATTTTGAGTAGGTGGTATGAAATATACAAGAAAAACTTAAGTATGTAACATTAGTGTAACTTAGGATTTCAACACTACAATGAAACTTCTTAGACACCCTTATCAACTTTAGATGCAATAACTCCTCTAAAAAATATACTAACAAATTTGCACAGAGGGCATGTCATTGGATGGTGGTGGTTGTCTGATGAGGATTGATGTTTGATCTTTCATATGACCCCTCTAGTAGTTCCTATCTAGGTTTGCATAGTTTATTTCTTGCAAATTAATAATTGTAAGTGAGTCTCCTTCTCAAATGACAACTAGAAGATAACTAGTGCCCACAAGTGCATGTGAGAAGGAGACTCACTTACAATTATTAATTTGCAAGAAATAAACTATGCAAACCTAGCTAGGAACTACTAGAGGGGTCATATGAAAGATCAAACATCAATCCTCATCATTGTCCCTACATTAAACAACACTCCTCTCCTAGTTGTTGCCTCACATATAATCTCCATGGATTTGATACCACATGTTGGAATAAACTAAAATAAAATAAAGAATATATAAAAAAATAGAGAGAACAAACAATATCTAACAAAAAAATATATTTTAACACATAATTTTTTACCGGTTATCATCAATATTCAACAATATTTTGTCAATGGTACATCAACCATATTTATGGTTTATGGTCTCTTTGTTTCAAGAGACCTTTGGTGTTTACCTTCACCAAGGATTTTTATCTTCTCATATTCTCACAAGAGATATGACTATTCAAATTTCATATGGGAGAAATAATTAGTAATACCCTAATAATTACCAACATCAAATATTATGACATCAAATAATGTAATAAATTCTAACACAGATTCATATAGGACTGCCACCACTTCAACATACTATACTAGTAGAATGCTCACTCTAGACTTGTCAAGGGTTTATACCTTCCAAATTATGCAATGTATACAATCAAATGGTAAATTAGAAATATATAATAAGTAATCCCAAGGTAATGCACAAACATTAAAGCAAATGACAAAAGATAAAAAAAGTGATATAATTTGCAAAAAGAGATGGAGGAGCTAAAGATGGAGAATAGTGGTCTTAGGCATAAGGTAGTGAAGAGGAAATGGAGAGAGAAATGAGAAAACTCAAAGAACATCTAGCACAATAGAAAAAATATTTGAAGCAACAATTTTAAAAGGAAAAGACATGATTTCAGCTTGACCAACTAGAGATAATGGTTTAAAGAAATGATGAGATCTTTAAGCTAAAGAAGATAAATGAAGAAATGAAGAATAAAATCTAAAATATGAAGATAAAATTCTTAACAATTAAGCTGGTCAAGTCCCTATGGGATTAAATTCATATTAAGATCAGGTGCACTAAGGTATACTTTACATATCTCAATGAATGTAATCGCTTGCTTAACCCAAATTTAGCAACAAATTAGAGGGTGGATAATGAATTAACATCTAGAGCAAGATACATCAAAGTGCTATTGTGGCTATACAAAACATTTACCGAATAGGTGAAGTAGATGGATATGGAAAACAAGATCATAATAACAATATAGATGAAGAATATACTTGACAAGCAAATAAGGCTTCAAGGATGCAAAAATACCTATGATGATCTTAAGACATCCAATGAAGAATTGAAAAAAAGTACAATAGATATCAAAGGAAGGATTTTCTAATATATTCTTTAATCAAGGACAACTCCTTATGCTAGAAATATATAGAGAAGGCCATTTACAAATAAAATGCTAAAATATATATGCTGATAGATGGTGTTATTTCTAATATCTCAAAGAATATTATTGAATTAGAAGACCTATTAGAAAAAATAAAATTTTAAAATATCAAGGTAAGGATCTTACAAGGGATAAATATGATGCGTTATTATAATATGTGTCGATGATGAACACCATAGATGTACTTTTGATGTATATTGAATGCCATTGTTGAACTTACTACCACAAAATTGAAGGGAAATTGTAGCATAGTGGTGAGTACTCCAATACTTGGAGGAATAGTTTATATGATAAATTTAGTAATCAACTAAAAATATGATCAACAACATATCCTATGTATACAACAACGACTAGCAATATCACTTGAATTAGAAGTGCTTTGACACTCCACTTGTATGACACACACTTGTATAACAAGCACTTGTACAAGTACTTGAAAGATAGTCACTTGTATGACAATTTCTAGACTTATATGACACTCCTTGTTGGTACCTACTCGTATGGCAACCCCTATCATATGTCACTCCTTGATACTTCCTCATACAATACTCTTGATTTCAACTGAGATCCAACCTACACACAAAACTTAGGAAGAAAACATCTAGATCGACTTGCTACAACAATGACATCACATAGAATGTATACACAATCACATATGAAGGATGAATAATATTGCATTATTTTTTAATACTCTGTTGATACAATGATACCATGATATTTGGATACTTTGATCTCTACTCAAATGAATGGGGGTCCTATTTATCCTTGAGGATTGGCAGTTAACAACAACTGCTGCCTAGGACACCTCAACTAATTATGCTCCATTGACATACACTAATAATATGCTTAATACTATACATTTCAAACTTTGTATTATCAATGCTTACATCATCACCCTTGACATAATTACATTACAAAATTATATTTCATTTGTATTTACATTTCATATACATTTGTGCACATTTGCACTTACTTTACTCTATATTATTTTGTTTGAGGCTACTCAAAATCTAGTTCCTAGGTCTACCCTCCCATTTAAATTGGTTAACATCATTGCTGATGAATATCTTTGCTCCTAGGGATTTGCTTTCTATTGACGTTGAGGTGTGGTAACATGAACACTTCCAAGCTTTTGGATTTGCAGTTTCAAGGCCTCAGTTTCTCCTTTCAATCTTTTCGCATAGGCTTGGTATTAAGCCCACTAAAATCCATAATTATTTGAATTTTGCTTGATTTTGGGTAGTCTCACCTTCAATTTAGCCGCTCTCTTTGGAGCTTCAGCCTTAGCTTCCTTCCTAGCTACTTTTGTGACTTTCCTCATTTCTTCTGATTTCTTTCTCACTATAATTGATAACCACTCATCCATATCTGCTATCAATTGATCATAGTGAGTGACTTCATGATTCTTTGCTTCCAATAATTTTTTCCTCACTATGCACCTAGGATTTAGCTATCTAATCAACTGATCCTATTACTCCTATACCTTCATATTTTCCTCAACCTCCAACATTGCTAGTTTTTCTTTGGCATATACTTGTCAAAGTTATGCCTCATTACTTACAATTGGTTAGCCTATTCCTTCTCCTTCAATTTTAGAGTAGAAACCATTTGCTAAAACTTGTTCAACCCAACAACTAACCATTGGATCAAGTATACCACAAAATTTATTTTGGTATATGATTTTACCTAGGTGTAAGTTTAACATACTTGTACACTTGATTCCTCCTTAGTGTGGGCTTCCAATATTCCTTCATCTGCATACACTCATGTTGGATGTCAATATAATGATTGAATCCCTTCTGGTAGGTTCTTTACTCCCAATATTATTTTCACACTACTAGTTCTAGCTCTCGTGGCTATATCTAATGAATTTCAACAAGATTTTCTATTTATTCTTTGTCTAAATCCCAATGCACCAGATTCCTTGGTTTATTCTCTATCTTCAGTTGCCATATCCTCCAATATCCTATACACCTAACTTGAAACTCAGTGCACACTCCCTCTAGTGCTCCAATCAACTTATCAAATAAGATGTCAACTTGCTCATTAATCATCTCTCCCAAAGTTGCAGTTCTCCTCAAATTTGATACTTCCAAAATGAAATTCTCGCATGTTTGCTTAGATAGTTTTATATCAGTGTCATCCCCTATGGTATTTTTTTTCCTATCCTCCCCACCATGTCCTATCAAGTTGATTAGTCATTTGGTTGCCTTACCCTCCTATATTACTTGGTTTGCATCAATGGTCCTTACATATTCTACCATATCTTATCTCATTTTTTATTCATTCTCCAATAGTTGGATTCCCTCACCTTTCTACCACCAAATAAATTTTGATGCATTTTGTTTTCCATTATCTCTCATTTCTTTTGACATAATTAGACTTGGTGTTTTTTTTATGATATAGATATGATCTCAATATGTGCATCTTCATCCAATAAATATAATCCATATTGATTTATCGACTACACAAACTACATGGGCATATTATTAAATTTATCAGGTGGGTTGACATTCTCTATCTACACATATTTTTAAAATTCTCCTTTAGCCTATGGAATTGCTTGCACTGCTTCCACTGTAGTATGGATCTTCTTATCCACATATACAATTACTGGTTCTTGTGCTTGTTGATATTGGAGAACATTACATTATTTGGTACATGCTAATGTACCCCCATAATACCTTCATGGTACATGCTTGTAAATATTAGACTAGGGTAAAGTATTATATTAGAGTGTGAGTAATATTTTATGTAATGTAATAATGTACAAGAAATACACAAGTGTTATGTAAGTATGTATGTGTAGGAAATGCACAAGTGTCATGTGAGTAAGTGTGCAAGTGTAATATGAGTATATATGCACAAGTGTCTTATATGTAAGTGTGCACAAGTATATTTATATTAGAGAGTGCTAAATGAAGGGTTATGTCTAGACGTGCACACAATATAGAGTCATGTGTATGCAAGTGTCAATTAGAGAAGCTAAGAGTCACGAGATTTGGCATATAGAAAGGAATAGTCAAGTATCCAAAGAGTTATTCTATTATGACTATATAGTACTCCATAGAGAATCATCGAAGATCATATATCAGAGAGTCAAGTACTATATTTATAAGGGAAAGTGGAGTAATAAAGGATTGCATACTATAAATACCTAAAAATTATATATTTCTCTTCATCCCATCATCATGGTTGATCAATTTGCAAACCCATAAAATTTGTATATATTAGCCTAAAAACACTATTCATAAGATCCTTTTGGCTACTTAAGTCCTTTCTTATGTTTAAACATTGATCCCCAAATGGCCATCATCCAACCTAACCATAGTCAACCTAAACTATGTCCACCTCATGTAGTCTACCCCTTTGACCAGTCCACCTACCACCTAAGCCTAGCTCATTCTAGCCTAACCTTGGTCAAAATACACCTCATAGTCAAATCCAACCCATGGTCAACCTAACTCATGGCCACCTCACCTAGTCTACTCTTTGACTAGCCTAGCCTCCATCTCACCCATTTAACCTCAACTCAACTCAAGGTCAATCTAATCATAGTCAACTTTGACCCTTGCTCCACACATCTCCCCATGTGCATTAAACATCATAAATGACATTTGGAGACTTTTATCTTTCAAATCATGGGAGGCATGGTGAGTCATCCTCCACCTCACTCAAATCAACACCAAACCCATGGTTAACTCAATTATTGTAGGACTTAAACCTTTCTCCATTTTAAATCCCCATGTGGATTAAACATCATAAATGACATTTGGAGACTTTTGTCTTTCAAAGCATGGAAGGTATGGTGAGTCACCTTCCACCTCATCCAAGTCAACACCAAACCCATGGTTAACTCAACCATGGTAGGACTTAACCCTTGATCCATTTCAAATCCCCATGTGTATTAAACATCATAATTTACATTTGAAGACTTTTACCTTTCAAAGCATGTGAGGCATGGTGAGTCATCCTCCACCTCACCCAAGTCACTAAACTCATGGTTAATCCTATTATGTTTAGGAATTAACCCTTTCTCCACTTCACATTCTCTTGGGTATTAAACACCATAAATACAATTTGAAGACTTTGAGCATTAATCTATTTATGAGACATACCACATTATGCCATATTAGGGGACACCTCTTAGGACACCTTAGGAGACACCTCACAAGGGACATCTCAGGGGACACCTTAGCCCCCCTAACCCTGGATAATTCTATAACTATGTTATTATTTCCTCCATTTTTATCAACACTCACTCACATACCTAGACTCTGCTAATATTTAACCTAAACTACCAAGTGCATTAAACCATCATTCACCACCACTCACTATCAGTCCCCATGGAGACCCATATGAACTTGTCAACATACCCTTTGTCTTGTAGGTTTCTAGTAAGTTGCAAGTTTAGGAGGTGACTCGACAAGGATCAAAAGCTCCAATAACATCAAAAAGATATCTACATCACAAAGTTCTATTTTTGGAAAACACAGTGATATTCACATAGATAGGTATAAATCAAAGCATTTTTATCCTAAGGTATGAATCTATTGAAAATATAGTTTATCCACACCAAAACTTTGCCAAAGTTCAGAAACCAAATAAGCATCCATGTTCTGTCAAGTCTTGATCATTTTAAGCATTTTTAATCATGTTTTAGCCTAGATTAAGAGTCTTTTTGTTTAGTTTTACAAGGGGTCTAATTGAGACAGACCCCCAAACACAATTATTTTTGTAGGTTATGCAAGTTTGGAGGACCCGCATAGCTAACAGTGGTCCATGAGCAATAAGCCCACTCATCTCAAGGAATACAAGAAGAACACTTGCAGATGTTTGACCATATTTATTGAAAGAGGTCTTCCCTTGTGAAAGACCCATTTTGTAGACTCCAAAAGGTAAATTTGTAAAAGAATACACTCTTGTAACCATTTTCATTATCAATTGTAAAACAATGGTTTTCCTAATAATTCATTCTAGCAATCATGGTGGGACTCCATAGAGAAGCATCAAAGATTAAATATCAGAGTCAAGTACTACATTTGTAAGGGAAAGTGGAGTAATAAAGGATTGCATACATTTGAGCAATTAATATTGTAAGTTTTGCTACATGCTTCTTACATGTATGATTCAGGCTATTACATTCATATTGTTGCTTATTAATGAATGTTATTTGATATATTATAAGCCTTTATTTACATATTAAATTGCTCATATTATTATTCTTACATCATTATCTTGATATTACTATATTGTGGCTATCTTATATTTGATCTTGTGGAATTTATCCTATGAGTTTTACATTAACATTAAGGCTTCAAAAACCATCAGTGGTATCAAAGCTACTCGAGTAGTTTCTTGCACAAATTAAATTTATTTAGCTGCATATAAAATCAATTTTTGTAATAGAAATTGATCGTTAAAAGAGTAAGAAGCTTACTACAAAAAATAGAGAAGGCTTCCATCCTTAAGTGCAAGAGAAAGCATAAAAGAAAAATAAAATATCGAGGATTGATATATCTATCTAAATGTAAGCTTTCATCAAACAAAGATTAATTCAAGTTGCAGAATATTAAAGGTTTCAGGTTTTGAAGGTAGATCTTAACATAGTAGATTTTAGGTCTTGAAGTGAAACCTTAACATACAAGATTTTAGGTCTTGAAGATAGACCTTGACATAGAGGCTTGATAAGTGCAACCATCTAATAGCAAAAATTCAGATCTAAGCAGCAATACATAGAGGTAAAGAAAAGTTTTTATTTAAGTTTTTTGATCAAGAAGAGAAAAATGATCCATTCGGTCAACTACAAAAGAAAGAAGTCCTAGAGTATATTAGCATAAAGAGAAAATTCATCTAGAAGTAAGAGGAAATCCATTCAACTAGCAAGCAAAAAAAAGGAAGAAGAGAATCTGTTTGGCCAACGAATAGAACAAAGGCCATCCAAACAACATTAGAGGCCATTTGAACAACATTGAAGGCTATTTGAATAACATCAAAATATTATTGAGTTATTCACCCATCTATTTAGCCTGTACATAGAAGTTAAGTGAAACCTAATTTATTGAAGCCATTAGTGCAATGATGCACTTACAATAGAGGTTAAGAGAAAAGAACATAATAAAGGTTAATAGAAAAGCATAATCATGCACTACTAGAGCGCCTATCTCTTTGGCAGAATAGAGAAAGCTTTAGTGCTACTAGAGCATCTATCTTTTGGGTAGAGAAGACATCATAACCGAATTAGAATAGAGAACAATAGTGTGATATAATTAGGGTAGAAGTCATTGTTAGAGCTAAAGATATCGTGACAAGAGCACTATATTCAAGGTAAAATATAGCAAGACCAAAGTGCATATATTGAACCATTCTACAAGCCAAAATACACTCAAAATTTTACTTGAGGAATTTGGAATACGAACAACCAACATGTAACACTTGAGACATGGAAAACTAACAGTCAATAGGCAACACCTAAGACTTGAGATGCGAATAACCATCAAATAATGCTCAAGAAAGGAAGTGAACATTTTATTTACATGCGAATCTAAACGTTAGAAGGTTGAACACATTGAACAAAACTAAGCAGACTTGAGTAACAAAAAGGAGCATTGCATTAAAATGTAATGTAAGCAACATTAACCCAGGCAATTTCTAGTATAATATTTAAGACTTGACATAAGAGTAAATTTTTGAAGTGAATGGTCAACCGCCAGAAGGTAGAATGTTTCATAAAACCACATTGCATTGTAACAAGTAGGTTAAAAGAGTTTGTCCAACTTACTTCAAAGGCAATCAAGACATTACAACGAAGCAAGGAAGAATTGGCATGCATGAAGAGTGGAGGTAAACTTAAATTTAAATTAGGGTTTTATTAAAGTTTATTTTCAAAGTAATAAAGTTTAGTAAAAACTTAGGAGAGATAAGTTATAATTTTTTAATTTTTAGGGTTATTAAGTTTAAAAGCTTATATTTAATTAAGGAGTGATAAGTGACTTATTAGAATTGAAAAAGAGGAACAATTAATTTGTTATTAATTATCTAGTTTATGGAGAGATAAGTTAGATTTATGGTATATTAAGATTGGAGTTATGAGGTTTCTTAATAGTATTTAAATTATTTTCTATTAGTTTTTTGAAATTCTAGATTATTACATTTTTGCAGATTAATTATTTTGGAGTCAAAAGGTATTAAACCTCAAACTTAGAAAATTTAAATTTGTAAAATTCATATTTATTAGTTTCTAAGGATTTCTACTTCATAGTTTTCTAATTTAGAAAGACATAAGGTAGCCTACATCAAAGGAAATATTTTCTTAGTATTGTTTGCATATCATGGAAGAAATTGTTAAGAATACATTCAATAATGAAGATATAGTAAACAAACTTAAAAGCTATTTTCAAAGAATGATAGATGTTTTTATAATGAGGAAAAATCAACAAGATTACAAAATAGTCAAGAAAATACACCATTGGATCTTGTTACTAAAAAACCTTATTCTAGTAGTTCATCAATCTCAAAAACAAAATCTACTAAAAATGTTGAAGATCTTCATCATCTACAATTTATCTACATGAAAAATAAAGATAGAATAACTTTGGTTGTAAATAAGTGGTTATGCTATTTTATAAAGAAAACATATGACCTTGAAATTCTAATAAGGATGAATAAAGCAGTAAAAATATCTTCAAAATGTGTTTATTGCAATAGAATTGGTCATGAAAAAACAACTATTGGAGTATTCATACATGTAAATATTGTAGAAGAAAATCTCATTAATCTATTTTATGCTACTACAAGGATAAGTATTGTAGAAGATTTGAAAGAGCATTAATATTTAGATTAGATTATCTTTTTCAAATACTCATTTTTGAAGCATCTTCTAACAATGAATTCAAGTGTGAAATTTTTGAAGTACAGGAAGAGAAGTCATTCAAAGAACAAGGAAAAATAAAATGGATCAAACATGGTCCAACTCTGCCTTATGAGATAATTAGATCACATGTATTACAAGGCCACTTGTAGATTGAATATCACTTGAAAGACAAAGACCTTAATTGAAGACTAAAGTCTTCAATAATCAAATAATGTAATATAGGGGGGTGTTGGCGAATATTACATTATTTTGTAAATGCTAATATACCCCCATATTACCTTCATGGTACATGCTTGTAAATATTAGACTAGGGTCAAGTCTTAGATTAGAGTGTGAGTGTTATTTTATATAATGTAATAATGTGCAGGAAATGTACAAGTGTTATGTAAGTGTGTATGTGTAGAAAATGCATAAGTGTCATATGAGTAAGTGTGCAAGTGTAATGTGAGTATATGTGCACAAGTGTATTATATGTAAGTGTGCACAAGTGTCCTTAGATTAGAGAGTGCTAAGTGAAGAGTCATGTCTAGGTGTGCATACAAGATAGAGTCATGTGTATGCAAGTGTCAAGTAGAGAAGCCAAGAGTCATGAGACTTGGCATATGGAAAGGAATAGTCAAGTATCCAAAGAGTCATTCTACTATGGCTATATAGTACTCCATAGAGAAGCATCGAATATTGAATATCAGAGAGTCAAGTACTACATTTGTAAGGGAAAGTGGAGTAATAAAGGATTGCATACATTTGAGCAATTAATATTGTAATTTCTACTACATGCTTCTTACATGTATGATTTAGACTATTACATTCATATTGTTGCTTATTAATGAATTTTATTTGATATATTATAAGCCTTTATTTACATATTAAATTGCTCATATTATTATGCTTATATCATTATCTTGATCTTACTATATTATGGGTATCTTATATTTAATCTTGTGGAAATTATCCTGTGATTTTTACATTAACATTAAGGCTTCAAAAGAAATTAGTTGTGCAATTCTCTTGTCTAATTGTTGCACTTTCCTCTCCTTTGCCTATGTTGTATGTGCAACATAATCCCTTGGTTGTCATCCACATTCTATAGCCTTATTTGAATTTATTCTCATGGTATTCAAACCTATATTTGTAGTGCCTCCTTGCATAGTCTAACTTCTTAACTATGCAGGAACTTCCTCTCACACTACCTCTATGGTATTCCATGTGTCTTTCTCCATCCTTCCACCATATGTTGTGCACTACCACCTTCTACTACTATGGTCATCTATGGGAATTCTCTTCTTTGTGACTCCTACTGATGTTGTGGTTGAGCTCCCATCCACTACTATGCCAACCTCTTATGTCAATTTTCTATCTATATCAACTCCTTGATTTGTGTATTCTCAACTCCCTTTGAATTCTCACTTTATTTATCTCTTGAAGATTTATGTATCTTCCTCTTCCTTAGGACACCCTTATACTTATTCACTAGAGTGCTCAAC
This sequence comes from Wollemia nobilis, assembly GCA_028583015.1. NCBI lineage: Eukaryota > Viridiplantae > Streptophyta > Pinopsida > Araucariales > Araucariaceae > Wollemia > Wollemia nobilis. The sequence continues at coordinate 596,157 of JAQPPZ010001094.1, forward strand.
TTCGTTAGTGGCATCACATGAACCCATATGAATATGATCAGTGCATGCTCCAAAATCATCCAAGGGGACCTAGAAACTATAACTTTTGATTCATCACATTCATTATTAATGCAATGGCATGGAAATCCATTGGAAAATTTTTGGTATGTCATATCAAATTTTTTTTAATGCAGTTTGAAATATATGATGCCCGATCATACACTACTCCTATCATGATTCCTTCAATATATGGTATAAGACACATGGGCATCTCTAAGGCTTATTGTTGTCTAGAGAGTTTGGACATAATTACATTCATAGCACATTACATGCCTCTAATTTTAATTGCTACATTTTAGTCTATATCTCCCATGCTTCAAAAAAATGTACACCTCTTTTGGACTTAGATTGGTAACTCTATCTATCAAACTCTTTCAATGATGCAAATCATATACCTCCTTCCTTACTAGTATATGAAAATTCAATAATCCAAAATTCCTCTAAAAATTACTAGGGGAAAATGCTACCCATACTTCTTTGTTACCAATCATGACTTGACTTAGATGATGCTTTGAGTCATACAATTATAACATTTGCAACAAATATGACTTGAAAAAATCCTCAATATTAGGATTCTATACAATTTGATGCACTCCTACAATATTTAATGGGAGTTTTAATGGATTATTCTACTACCAATTCCTATAAAAATCTCCAACTAGTCGCTACCATGACATTTCTTACAAGGGTATTGGTATCATTTCTCTCCCTTGTCTTTCTCCTTTTATTGAGGTAAAGCATACATTTATCTTTCTTCTAGAGTACTGGTTCTTAACCTAATTCTTGGCTCTCTACTACGTTCTCTAATCGTATCTTGCTTAACATTTATTTTGCATTCCCTCTCTCGATGCATTCTCCAAGGTTTCTCTTAGGGCCAATTATGATGCTCTCTTAAGGTTTTGACTACAATATTGCCTTAGGTGAAACCCTCCTCTGCTACTACTATTCCACTTGCTAAATCCTCTCCAAAATCCTTGGCTATTTATTCATATTGTCTACTTCTAGAAACTATGACTATAACTATTATTTGTACTTGTATGGTACCTATTGTACACATCCTTAACTCGTATGATGGTATTCACACCTGAGATTGTATAACCCTATTGTACACATCCTTGAATTATACAACAACTACTATCATAGCTTGGCTTGTATAGCCCTACCATACATATCCTTGTCTTATACAACACTATCATCAGGCCTTGACTTGTATGACACTACTATCAAGTATTGCATTATATAGTTCTATCATAAAGACCCATTTCTTGTACAATAGTACCTTGTTTTTCCTTGTATGATGCTATCATTTAGATCAGATACTTGTATGGTATCCTCCCTTACACTTTACCCTTCTATATGTGATGTCTATGCCACCTTGTTGTATGGCCTCAACACTCTATTTACATGGTGCTTACTACAACTTACAATCCATCGTGTGCACATATGCATATTTAAATCCTCCATCTCAAGAGCTATCCATGTGGCTTGTATGTCCTATTCAATTTTATTTTGGCCATATGCAATCCGTCACTTCTTTTGTAATGCTATCCTCTAGATGTCCTCTCCTAGTACCATAGTTGCTTCCTCCTCAGGGTATGTTTGTTCAAATTTTAATCATTTGTCGATAGTTACGTAAATGCTAGATTCTCTTCCTCCCCTTCAAGCAATGAGTGATGAAAAGCTCAAAGAACTTCCCAATCATGTATTTATAAGGTTGTTAGAGTGGGGAGGCTAGCTAGATTTCATGCGATAACTACCTCCCAACTACTACTTTCCCACCTTTTCATGTAACAAAACATCATGCATTTTCCCTCTTTTTTTTTTCTTTTTTGACTATGCATATAAATCTATCTCCATCAATTCATCTATATGACAATGTAGATGTTCATTTGAACTACCATTTTAAGCCAATAAATCTTCCTCCTAATAGCATTACATTTCTCTCTATCTAGGCATTATACAATCTCTAGCTATATGAGGTTGTGTAGTTGTATATAAACTTGTCATTGGTGTCTCACTTGTATAGTGGTCTATCATACAAGCCTCACTTATAAAACCACTTAGAATTGTATGACGCCCTCTTATTGCATTTTTAGGATAGGATCTATTTGTACAAAAACCTTCCATACAAGCCTCACTTATACGATAATGTCTATCATTTGTCCAATATCATATAAGTACCAACTTTTTGTCTATTTATTGACTATTTACTGCCTATCCTTCACTTGTATGGCAATTTTCCTTTTCTCTTCATCTATCTCTTTGCCATCATCATTAATTAAGCCTTTTCTATTTTGGGTGGCTTGCCTATGAACCACTTAACCTCTTTGGCCATATTTTCCATTGCCTTCTTTGTGATGATATCCTAATTTTAGATGCATCATTTTCTCTACTCACTTATCCCAAGTGACATTCCATGAATTGGAATTGTTTGCTCCTTACTCTAGACTGTCTGAGGTCTATTCAGGGCCTTATTTATCTCCATATTATTTCATTTGGGTGACAACCGATAGGAGGTCCTAATGGACCAACCTAATGGATGTTGGTACTTGGTAGTTTATTATGCAATCAGGGAATGGTCTTGATGGGCCTACCTACTAACTACATGACCTAGGGGTAGTTGGAGGTAAAAAAATCCCCCTCAAATTACCAAAAAAAAGACCAACCAACCTTCTTCTTATCTAGGAAATATCATGGGGCCTAGGGAATATAATGGTACTCCCAGACTACCTAATTTTATTATTTTGTATACATGCCTTGGGTTGTCTAGTAGTCCTTGTGAACTAATTTGACTTCCCAAGGAATTGTTCAAAATTGATGGTGGATATTTGGTCCTCCTCCTTTTATGCCTTGATTTCTCATAATTAGTTTGTTGTCTTTAATTCCTATTATTTGGAACTTAAGGGATGTGTTGTGCTCCTAGTGTTTATCTTCTCACTCTTATTTTGAGTTCTTGACTTGAGTTGTCATTGCTCAAGTCTTCTCCATTATGAGAAATTGTCAAAGATAAATTGTTGGGGTTTGTTCTCTAGTTTCTAAATTCTCCTTCTGTCTATGAAAGTATTTCAAATATATCCCTCTATAGGGATTCATTTGCTTCAAATATTTTTTCCCTTCTCACTGGAATATCATCCTATAGCCTTCCAATTTATTGTGTATGTTGTTCCATTAGTTCCATATTTCTTCTATACAATTGTTCATAGTACTCTTGTGATTGTTGTGTTTCTTGATGCATTATTTGTTTTGAAAGTCCAATTCTTGCTAACAAACCCATTTCTTTGTACTCACTTTCATCCATCACCATCATTCTTTGTACTTCTTCCAATGATCTTAGCCTTGGTTTATCTTCTATATTAGGGAATATCACATGTACCCATATAATTCTTTGTTCTATGGAGAGGGGGCCTAATTCCTCCTATTTAATGATGGGTTGTTCACCATTGTCGTTTCCAAATAGCCAAAATAACTTTGAGTCATTGTATTCTTTGACACCATCTTCTTTCTTCGTCTAACTTGAATATCTCTCTTTGTAGACCAATATACCTTCAAAATATTTTAAAGGCTATTTTGGTGCTATAGTCAACATTCCTATACTCATATCTTCTTATGTTGATTCAACTAACCCAATTTACTTGATAGTTTACTTTGTATAGCTTTAATATTGAGCCATTAACTATCTTAAGATAATGTCCTATCCAATTTTTATAATTTAGTTTTGTAAAGGGGGAAAATTGCCCTACCGTGTACAATTTCCAAAATCTAGATCCGCAAGAGAGAGGCATTTAGGGTGAACCAAAAGGGTATGTTGTTCTCTACATTTGATTCTAGGGGGGAAGGGTTCACCAAGAATAGTTTAAGGACTTGCTCCAAGTCCTCTGGTTTTCAAGAATATTTTATGTATGAGATTCAAGACAAACACTTAGATTTGGGCTTTCTAGATCTATGCTACAAAGGATAAAGGATAATGCATAAATACATAATGTATAAATACAAGAGCTAACCCTAGAATAATTCTTTATTTGAATGCTTCTCTAACCTAGGGTTCTAAACACATCACTTTTAAGAAAGGGCTCAAGAGAAGATGCACAAACAAAATTATCCCTAAATGCACACTATATGTTGTTTATCTTTAAAATACCTAGAAATTAATTTGATGTACTTTAATAAAATCAGATCTAGGGTTTACAATAGAAATATAAAGCATTCAACAAAAAACTTAGAGAATAATTATAACACTTATCTTATTCAATGATTTATCTTTGATTTTATCTCTTTATCCAATGCTATCAAGAATTCCTATTCTTGCAAGATAATTTAGCAAACACTTGAAAAATAGAATTAGCATTAGGGGTGCTTAGGCCACTGTACAATAGTTCTTGGAGGTGCAATAGTCAATCCCCCTAGGTCATTTTAGCTAACCTTTGATAATTAAAAGTGAAAATTGACCTTTGGAGGAAAACAAAAATAATACAATATAATAGAGAAGAATTATGAAATCATAGAAACATGATACACCACTATGCTCTAAATGTAGTCTAGAATGCAATGATGAAAATTGGAACAAAAAATTACCCCCAGATATAGCTTAAGCAAAATCACACCCCGTAATAGGTGATTGTAATAACACAAGGTGAAATAGCACCCCATAGAAGATTGGGCACAATTTCGTAGAAGTGAGATGAAACATCTCATATGGATGATCACAGAAGGGAGACATTTTTCGCAGGACTGCCCAAACTGCCGAACTCGTTTCGGTCATATCTCACTCATCCGGACTCGGATTGAGCTGAAATTTTGAGGGTAGATGCCTAAAAAACCCTAGAACGTCTCCACAAATTTTCATATCATTTGGAGCAACACATATCCTAGCGCATCCCTATGTGTGAACGACATATTTGGCAAGCGGCTATGCGAGGGTTTCATCTGGGTTGAGTGCAAGCAGCTCTAGAGGTTGGTTTTTAGGGCCTTTGGGCCCTAGAGGCCAATATTTTTGTGGTTTATTCTCAATATTTTAGCAGGAAATGTTGCAGGGGATACAATATGGGTTAGAAATTTGTCTTTCAACAGATCATACTATGAACTTGAGTGACAACGGCTTCCAATTTGTTGCACAAAAGAAAAGTGAAAACCATACCTTTCCACGACGTCTAGGGCAAGGATTAAAGAGATCACGAAACAAGTTTCAAGCAGTTGATCAAAAAATGGCTCATATCTCAAGTGAATCTGGTGCTAAGGTGCACCCACAAAATAATTCTACTATGAAAACCCCTATCAAGGGTAAGAATTTTGAAGACTCAGTCCCAAAAATGAATTTTAGGGATGCCCTTCGTGGTGGACAGCCTCAACCCAATGCTAATATCAATATTAGGGCTTCCCATAAACCTCTAAGAATGCCTAAGATTGATCCTAGGAAAATGGAGTCAGGATGTCTTAAAGCAGCTGATGGAACTCCTATTGTTAAGCTTGATATGGGTAACATTCAGACTGGCATTGAAGATTTGGAAAAAAGAGGACTAATTTGTCGGTTCGTGGGTTTTCGTCCGAGTCTATCTGCTTTCAAATTCCGGGCTGCAAAAATCTAGAAAACTAAAGGTGAGTTACAAATCTCTATTTATCCAAATGGTTATTTTCTTGTTTTATTTGCTAATAATGAAGATAGAGAGAAAACTTTTCAAGGGGGTCCTTGGTTTTTTGGAAGGGCAGGGCTTTTCATGAAGCCCCGGCATACTAAATTTAAAGCCGAAGAAGAGATGCCTTCTATTGCTCCCGTGTGGGTTAGACTCTTTGGCCTCCCTATTGAATTTTGGAATCCTACTATTTTTTCTTCAATTGGAAACTCTTTAGGAACTTTTATGATGACTGCTGATTGTACTCAAAATTTTGAACATATTATTTATGCTCGGATTTGTGTTTTAATGGATTTTGACAAACCCCTACCTAAAAAGATCACATTACAATTTGGGGAAGACACTTGGGAGCAAGTAGTGGACTATGAGAACATTCCTTTTCGTTGTAGAATTTGCCATGAATATGGTCATTTGGCCAGTGCTTGCCCAAATAAAATTCCTGATCAAAAGAAAGAAGATATAAACTTAGCAGGTTTCCAAATACCTAAGAAGAAGAACACTCGAAAAAACCAGTTATGAAGGATCAATCAAAGTCATCTGCTAATATGTTTGAAATCCTTTCCACAAATGATGTCCCAAGTGAGGAAGAGGAAATAATGGAAACCGAAATCTTAGAAACACAATTTAAATATGAAGGGAAGAACTCAGAGACAAACCAACAAATCAAAGGTTTTCAACAAAAAAAAAAGGAGAAAATTTACACAAGAAAAACAATATTTCAAATGTCAAAACTTCAAATAATGCAGGTCCCAATATAGACTCTATTGAACCATCTAGTAAAATTTTGGCTATGTACGAGCATTCTTCAAGGTTAGAAGCCATCTCAGATTCAATTGGAATAAGTCAAGAAACAGGGAAAAAAAATTGAAGATGGATTCTAATCAAAAAGTAGGTCGCAAGACCAATCAATATCATATGGTAAAAGAAGGTGAAAAGCTTGTAGAGGAAGGTAAGATTAATGCCCTTCCCAAATTTTTTAGCCCCGGTATTAATGAAGATCATCACTTGGAATATTAGAGGACTCAAAGGGAGTCTTTCAAAACAAAATGAAATTAGAAGAATGATTCAAGTAAATCATCCACATCTTGTTTTCCTTCAAGAAACAAAGATGTCAATGGAGGATATGGACTTAATTGCCAGTAAAATTTGGCCAGCTAGAAAAGTGGTTTCCCTCAGTTCCCAAGGGACTTCGGGTGGCATTGCTTGTCTTTGGGATCCAAAAGAGGTAGTTATTCACCATATGGTTGGCAGTTGGGGTTTGTTGGCTATAGCTATTCAAAGTAGACATTCCAACCAGATTATGCTCTACATTACTGTTTATGCTCCGACTTCTTTGGAGGAAAAAAGAAGACAGTGGAAGGATATTACTCATATTATCTCTCATTTTCCTAAAGCTTGGATCTTGATCGGAGGAGATTTCAATACCATCCTCTCTCTGGATGAGAAAAGGGGGGAAATAGAAATTTGGACAAAAGCACGGACCTCATGAGCGAATATATTGCAAACCTCCATCTTGTGGATATCCAACTGGATAATGGCCTTATGACTTGGTCTAATAGAAGGCAAGGCTTAGCTTGTATAATGGAGAGATTGGATAGGTTTTTGCTCTCTAAAAATTTCTTAATCCATGGTCACATTCCTAAAGTGAAGACTCTTAATAATGCTGGTTCGGATCATTGGCCAGCCATGGTGGAAATGTGGAAAACCAATGTGAGTTTCTCTCCTTTTCATTTTCAATTAATGTGGCTTAGAGACATTTCCTTCAGACCTCATGTGCAACAATGGTGGAAGGAAGGTAAACCTAGGCATGGGACTAAGATGTTCTGTTTTGCCAAAAGACCGCAATACATTAAATCCAAAATCAAGACTTGGAACTGGAAAGAGTTTGGGGATGTTCATAAAAAAAACATGAAGTTATTGCTCATCTTGAAAATTTGAATAAGAAAATCCGTTTAGATGGCCTCACAGAGAAGAGAAGTGTAGATGAAATTAAACTCACAACTCAGTTAGAGGAATGGGAAAAAAGAGAAGAAATCTTATGGAAGCAAAAATCTAGAATTCAATGGCTCAAAGAAGGAGATCGAAACACAAATTTCTTCCACAAATATCTTCTAGCTCGAAGATCTCACAACTTTATTTCTTCCTTAAAATCAGATTCTGGAGATGTTGTTTATACTTGGGATGGCATGAACTCTATTGTTGTTGATTACTTTTCCAATATTTTTGCTGCTACTCCCCTTGACTCGACTTCACAATATAATGTTCTTCAAGCAATCCCTTCTCTTATCACTTCTGAGGAGAACTCTATTTTGACTGCTCTCGTTACTATCAATGAGCTTCAACAAGTAGTTTTTAAAATGCAAAAAGGGAAAACCCCAGGTCCTGATGGTTTTCCTATTGAGTTCTACCAAGAGTTCTGGGATATCCTTCATGTTGATTTATTAGAGGTGGTGGAAGAAGCCAGGAAAGCCAAAGAAATTTTGAAGGTTATCAATAAAACTTATATTACTCTTGTTCCAAAAGCTCAAGAGGTTGATCATATCTCAACTTTTAGACCTATTGCTTTATGTAATGTTCTTCTCAAAATCATTACTAAAATCATGGCAGAAAGGTTGAAGCCTCTTTTGCATAAGATTATTTCCCCGAAGCAAGGGGGTTATGTGGAAGGACGTCAAATAGTAGATGAGATAGTTCTTGCTCAGGAAGCCATCCATTCCATGGATATGCAAAATTCTCCTTCCATGTTCATTCGGTTAGACTTATCCAAAGCTTATGACAGAGTGGATTGGCACTTCCTTATCAAAGTTTTGAGGCAATTTGGTTTCTCTAAGGATTGGATGGATTGGATTATGGGATGTATCTCTTTAGTTTCCTACTTAGTTCTTATCAATGGTAGGCCTTCTCAGTATTTCCCAGCTTCTAGAGGTATTAGGCAAGGTGACCCACTATCCCCTTATTTATTCATCATTCTTGTTGAATGCTTGGGTAGGACTATAACCAAAAAGAGGGAAAACAAAACCCTTGAGGGAGTTACCATTGCTCATGGAGCTAGACCTATCTCTCATCTTCAATTTGTGGATGACTCTACTATTTTAGGTAAAGCTACAGTTAAGGAAGCTTCTAATATTAAGCAAATCATTAGCTATTTTTCTAAGGCTATTGGGCAATTGATCAATGAAGACAAATCTAAAGTTATTTTCTTTCACTGCTCTGCTAGACAAGAATCCATGGTCTTGGATAAGCTAAGATATAAGAAGACCTCTCTTCCAATCACTTATTTAGGTATTCCCATAAATATTCAAAGGCAAAAAAATAAATATTGGAATTGGTTGTTGGACAAAGTCAAGAAGAAAATTGGAAAGTGGACCAACAAGTGGCTTTCTTATGGGGGTAGAATCACCTTGGTAAAATCAGTCCTTCAAGCTATTCCTATTTATGTTTCTTCCATTTTGAATATCCCAAAGGCTGTTCTTCGAGAATTGGATCAAATCAGTCATCGTTTCCTTTGGAGTGGTACTAAGGAGAAAAGAAAATGGGCCTTGGTGAAATGGGATACTTTATGTCTTCCTAAGAGTGAAGGGGGGTTAGGTTTACGGTCTTCAATTAATAACAACAAAGCTTTAGCTGCTAAATTATATTGGAGGATGTTGCATAACCCCAATGCTCTTTGGGCCAATAATCTCTGTGCTAAATATGCTGAGAACAAAAGTCCTGAAGACCTTGTTCGCTATCAACTTCCTACCAAAGGTTCTCCCATTTTAGCAGTTCTTAAGACTGGTGAGGATTTGATAAAGAAAAAATTATTTTGGATCATTCATAATGGTCAACATGCAAATTTTTGGACAGATTCTTGGGATGGTCACAAGCCTTTGATAACTCAGTTTCCCGATTGGAGGCCTTGGATGGAGGAGCTTCACCGAGCTAATTGGATAAAGGTGGCTAATTATTGTCGGTACCATACTGGTAATTCAAAGGTTGGTAGATATTGGATCCCTATTGAGGACTAGCCTATTCAAATCCCAGAAAGGCAAAGACAAGATATCCAAGGCATCCTTCATATGAGATCCCTCTCTTGGTCCCATGAAAAAGATTGTTTTGGATGGAACAACACTACTAAGGGTGAGTATTCAGTTGCTCAAGGTTATTTGACCTTATGCCATAATAATCCCAACCATTCTTCTGACATATTTTCTCAATTGTGGGCTCAAAAGCTCGGCCTAAGGTGAGGTTCTTTAATTGGCTTTTATTGCATCGTAGGGTGCTTACTGGTGAGCAACTTATGAAGCATGGTTTTCATGGCCCTTTTAGATGTGAAATGTGTGAAGAGAATGTAGAAAATATCAACCATATTTTTATTGAGTGTACTTTAGCCTCTGAGCTGTGGAGGAGAATGGCCACTTTACTTGGCTTACAGTGGTCCAATTTTTTTACTTTTGAACAACTTTGGAGGGATTGGCCTAATCAAGAGGGTGTTGATCATTTTATTAGGCAATTAGTTTGGATGGGTTCTACCATTCTTCTTTGGAATATTTGGAATGAAAGGAACAACCAAATTTTTAATCAAGATAGGAAGGATATTCACTATATTTGGCAAAAGACCATAGCCAACTTAGTTGAATCAATCCATCATCTCCTTAATCACCCCCAAAACTCCCACCAAATATGGGATCAAGTGATGCAAAGATTGAATATTAAACCTTCTAAGGGCAACCATCTTAAAGGGAATGTGAGTATTAGTAATATGGATAGGAATAGAAATTGGCAACCTCCTCCTAAGGATTTTGGAAAAGTCAATACTGATGGAGCCTCTAGAGGGAACCCTGGAAAAGCCAATGTGGGAGGAATTGGTAGACTTTCAGATGGCTCCCTGGTTTTTACTTTTGCCGAGAATTTGGGTATTCTTTCCAATAACCTTGCTGAGGGGTATGGTATCCTCGGAGGTCTTCAGGAGGCTACTAAGGTTGGATGGGAAAAGGTGTTAGTTGAGTCCGACTCTCAACTTATGATTAATCTCTTGAAGAATCCTTCTAAGAATCATAAGGTGGATTGGAGAATAAAAAGAATTATTGAGAAGATTCAGTTAATCCAGATGGGATTTTTGAAAGTTGATTACAATCATGTGGTCAGAGATCAAAACAAGAGTGCTGATGCTTTAGCTAATTGGGCTTTGGACAAAGGTGATCTTACTTGTTATGGCCACCCTCCTATATGGTGGGCTTCTCAAATTAGGGAAGCTCTTCTTTCTATCATTTCTTTGGATGGCTCCAGTTCTGAAGGTACCTAGTTTCTTCTTGTTTTTTTTTTTGCTTCTCTTTGGTTCATTCAATTTTTTTAGTTCCCTAGCTCATTCTATTCTTTATTTTGTTTCCTCTGTTGATTCTTGCCTTAATAGTCTTCTGGTCTAGATAGGTCATTGTTTTGTTCATTTTTTATTTCTTTTTTCCTTTTTGTTTTTTTTGTTTAGTTTTTTAAGGTGGGTGGGTTTTTTTGTTTTGTTTTTGTGTTCTTTGTGTTGTTTTTTGTTGTTCTTGTGTTTTTGTTGTTTTTTTTTTTTATGTTTTTTGTTATTGTTCTTGTGTTTTTTTTGTTCTTGTTCTTGGGTTTCTCTTTGTTTGTGTTATTTCATGTTTTTATGGGTGAGTGTTTTCTATATTTTTTGTTTTTGTTTATTGTCTGTTGTTGGTTGTTTTTTATTTTTATTTTTATTTAATTTTTTAATTTTTTAGGTTTTGGTTGTGTTTATTTTTCATTTTTTTTTTTGGGTTATGTCTTTGTAGTGTTCTGTTGTTTTTGTCTTGTTTGTGTTTTGTTATGTGTTTCTTGTGTTTTTCTATGTGGTTTGTGTTGTGGTTTCTTTTATCTTATTGTGCGTGTTTGGTTGTGCTTTTGTTTTTGACACACTCAAGGAGCATGTTTTTTATTTTATTTTATTATTTTTGTTGTTATTTACTTATTTTTAAATTGGGTTTGTGTGTTTGTTTGCTCCTTGAGTGTGTCAAAGGTGGTAGGCCAGGTCCGAGTCCTGGGCATTTTTGGCGGAATGGATACCCCCGCCTCCTTGGGTCTTACCCAAAAGTGGCATCCCTTTTGGGATGTTTTCCACAAAAAAAAAAAAAAAAAGATGAAACATCTCATATAAAAGTAAAATAATGAAACTATGATGCAGTGAACAAGATCAAACATGCAACAAAACATTTTCACTTGGTAGAGAGCGAAGAAGCAAGCATAAAGATTTGAGATCTCCTAGGTAGTCAATCTCTCCTTAGGGCTTCAACAACAATCCATCAAGAGTGAGTAACAACAATCCAATGCAACAGACAATCAATAAAACTCCACACTTCCAAGTTACTTTCAAAAGAAGAAGAAGGATGCAGAATGAATAAAATACTTTACAATAAATCAAATTTTAGCGAGCAATCAATCATAAATACTTAGAATGCTGATTATGTGAGCGTGTGTGAAAAAGTGAATTCAAACCCTCCTTATATAGCATATTTGAAGGTAAAAAGAGCGAGAAAACCAAGGAGGGCCAATGTAAAACATGCCAAGTCCAAAAAATTAGGGTTTCAAAGTGTCAATCCCTAAAAAGGTGAAATTACACCCTGTTAGGGCCGATCATGATTTTTCAATGTGAATTTGTGCCCCATCAAGGATTGGATACGATTTTGCATAAAGAGGCAAAAAAGGCAAAAAATAAGGGAAGGAGCCTTACTCTTGCCCTAGGCAAGTTTAAGGGGTCCCCCTAGAGGGCTTAAGGAAGATTTCTCACTAAAGTGGGTTAATTTTCTATGTCTACATGTTGCCTCCTCTTTGAAGCATTTAAGGCCAAGTAAATAAGTCAAAGAAATATGTAGACCTCTACAGGAAAGAAGAAAAATAATCACAGAAAAGGAGTGGTCAGGTTTAGGCAAAAGGGTGATACATTACTACCATTAATGTCTCTATGGATAGGGTACCCCCTCGAGTTTTGAAAGGAATGAAAATTCCTTTAACTCAATAAAGACAAGGAAGAAAAGGCAAAACACAAAAACACGAAGAAAAAAGCAAACAACAAAGAAAATATTATTCGGTACAACATGAATCTAATGCAGCTAGCATGAAATGCATGATCTACCCAGGAAAGGATTTGGGTAAGTGTATGCACCCTAGACCTAGACCAACATTGAAATGTCGAAGGGAAGAGATGCCCCTCGTGCCAATCTCCGAAGAAAGGCCGACTCCTATACTAAACTACTTTGATGTTTAAGATAAGGGTGTAGGAAAGAGATAAATAGAGTGAGGGTGCATGAAAGAAATAAAAGAGTAAGGGAAGAAATTTTATTAGTTTAATGGTGGGAAAGAACCAAAAGCACGATTACTAGCCAATAACTTGAAATAGCAGCAAAGAACACCAAGAATAAATGAAATGAACATAGTATTAGCCCCCCTATGTATCCTCTGGACGAGTCCCAAGATTCTCCTTTTCCTTTCACCAAAATTTAGAGTTCAGAGTAATGATGATTAAGAAAAGTGAATATAACATAAACACTATCCACAGGTAGCATAAAAGAAAGCCCACACAACGTTTTTCTCTCCTATGTATCCTTCGAGAAAATCTTAGGGTTCCACTCCAATCACACACCTAAATCCAGAGTTCAAAATTACAATATGCAAATGAAGAAAAAATAAAAGAAATAATCATAGAAGGCAGCATAAAAGAGAGAAGTAGAGTCCAAAGCTCTTTAGTATTAATCACAGGAATGTAAGTTACAGCAGCTTTCTAGCAGAAAGTTCCCCCACCCTTTTACATTGCAATACCTGGGTTTTTATAGAGGACCCGATCCTCTGAGCCATAAATGTACAAAATAGAGGAGTACATCCTTGAAACCTGAGCAGTTGGCTCTTTGCAGCCCTCGTGACTGAGCTCTCAAATCTATTACCAAAATTGGCAACTGCGACCGGGTCAGCCATGGAAACAAGCATTAATGAGCCATCTAAGCATCCTTGGCTTCTGGGTAAAGTGCTCGAGTGGCCGCCATACTCGTCGAGCTCTTCTTTTGGGACTGATACTTCATTTACAATTGCTAAAAATGAGTAGCAAGCTTATCAGGCACATAAAAATGCATTTATGAGGCATTTGATGGACTCAAAAAAATACCCGACTTGGAGTGCGTGCCCTTGAAGCGCTTCGCTGAATTTTGTTCGCAACTTTGCTTCACAATGGTTTTGAGCCGAAGCAGATTCTCCTTGATTTGCACTTCACATGGTGGAGCTTCACAAAACTGCTTCGGGGATGGTGGGTGCCGAAGCATATTTCCTTCGCAAGATGGGCTCTTCACTTCTCGCTGCTTCGCCAGAGAGACATGCCAAAACTGCTTCATTGATGAACTGTTAAAATGCTTTGTCGTGATCTTCCTTCAAAATTGTGGTTCGAGAGGATTTTGGCCGAAGTGCATTCTTGCCTTCAAAAATACTTTGACTGCTTCCACTTCAGGTGAAAGTACTTCGCACAAAGGTTTGTCGAAGCAGATGCTTCATAATGACTTTCGACGAAGTAGAAATGGTTCGCTAGTGGAAAGGCCCGAAGTGGGTGCTTCGGTGGTTTTTCGATGAAGTATTTTCAACGTTGCGCTCCTTCAAATCTTGCTTCACAAGTTTCTTGCCCAAAGTAACCTTTTGAAATGCTTCGGGTGCGAAGTAGTTTTCATTCTTCTTCCCTTGTATTTTTCTTCGGCAACACCGCTTCGCAAAATTCTTGCCCGAAGTAGCTATTTGAGGGACTTCGGGCCCGAAGTAGAAATGGTTCGCTGGAGGGAAGGCCCGAAGTAGGTGCTTCGATGATTTCTTGGTGAAGTATTTTTCAATGCTGCGCTCCTTTGACTTCCGCTTCACAAGTTTTCTGGCCGAAGTAGCTTTTGAAGTGCTTCAGGCCCGAAGTAGTTTTCTTACTTGCCTTAGCAAACTCGGACCGCGATCTTTCTTCGGCGAAGCTATTCTCTTGAAATGCCACTTCGCAAAACTTTCGCCCAAAGTAGCTGCTGGAAATGCTTCGGGTGTGAAGCTCCTTTTTATGCCTTCTTTGAATTATTTCTTCGACAACGCCACTTCGCAAGATTTTCACCCGAAGTAACTGTTTGAGGGACTTCGAGCCCGAAGTAGTTTTCATCGTTAGCGATTTCTTTCGACGAAGCTATATTCCTTAGTTTGTTTGGCATCAAAGCTCTTTATTCTTCTTTTATGTACAAGGGGGTGGCAGGGAAAGCCAAAATTGTTGCAACACTTGAAAATGTTGTTTCTAAAAGCAAGGGAACAAATTCATGAAATTGAAAGAAATACTTTACAAAAAATTTGATTTCTCTACCCCATTGTGCAATGTGACAAAATTGTCAACATTCTTGGCGGCTCGCGGGGCAATGAGCTCGTATCGGTGGGAGAACCCTCAGCCTTGATCCGTTGGGCCAGAGTTACCTCCAGACCCTTCTCCTTTTTCTATCTCCTGGGGCGCTTCCATAGCCTATTCTTCTTCTTCTTCTTCTCCTTCTTCTGCTTCCTTTGGCATGGATTCCTGCTGCAACGATGGGGCAAGGAGATCGTGGATGTGCTTCATGGTTCGACAGACATGAGCCCAAGTACCCTTCGAGAAATGCTCTTGATCTTGCAATGCCTTAACCAAAATGCAAAACTGATCAATATGCCCGATATCAGCATGTTTGGCCCTGGTGTACAAATCATTCAGGCAGGCTGCAATCTTGCAGTGTCTCAAAATGAAATTTGTGACCTACCCTTCTGTTATTGGTTCCACCCATTCGTCTATCTCCAATACGTCGCCTTCAAAATGAAGCCATGTCGGATTAAGCTCTTCCTTGGTTAGAAGGTTCCCATCATCATCTGTGAAGCTCGGGAAACCTAAAGAAGAGAGATCCTAGAAATAGCCTAGCGATGCACGTTGCTTATTCTCAAACACATCCATGAGGTCCTTCACATTTTGTGCCTTCCTCACATTTGAAAAGAAGGCGCAAACTGTGGCTTGGGCTGTGGACCAATCTCTAGCCATCCGACTCATTGCAGCAACCTGCAAGTCCTGATATTTCATGCTTTGGACATCAAAGGCTAATTTGAGTCAGCCTCTAGCTTTCTGAGTGACCTCATCTATGATTGGCCCTCCTTTGGTAGTGGTACGCTGTGCTTCGATGATATAGGTTAAAATTGATAGGGCACTGGAGGCTCGAGACTTGAAATTCTTGAGCAAGTGCGAGCGGATTTCTTTGATTCTACCTCTGTCAAACAGCTCCAGGATTTCTTTTTCGTGTAATTGTTGTTGCAACTACAAGATTTTGCTTTCAAACTCTTTGGCCCTTAGATCAGCTTTGGCCTGTATTTGGATTTGAATTTTGGTTGCATTCTACAGTTGTATTATTTGTCGTTTCAGAGTGTCTGCTTCTTTCTTTATCTTCTCACATTGCTTTTCTAAATCCTCCAGCTTGGAGCGGATTCTAGCTAACTCTTCTTCCAAATTGATGTTGGTGTTCTCTGCTTCAAATTTATGTTGATTAGCGATGTTTTCATGCACTCAAAAAGTTTTGATCCTGGCGGTCACATACTAGGATTGATGGAAATCAAGAAGTATGGGCATCGACATCCTTTAGGGAAGCTTACCCACAACTATTAAATCCATCTCTGCTTTCTGGGCTAACTCATATAACTCTGGGAAGGTATTGATATTCGAATACCTCACCATGATGCTGATATCAGGATTGAACACCCAAAGGAAATAGTACGTTGCAGCTTCGTCAGTTTGTCAAAGTCCAACTGGTATTCTTTGCCAGGTTTGAACAAACCTAACATTGAAATATGTGATCTCTTCTTGTGGATGTCTCTGGATTGTCGTGAAATGATGCAGGAGAGAGGTCAGATCAACGAACTCATTGAAGCTTCGCATCAACTATCCGGCTAACTGGTCTCATCTCGTAATGATACCGGGTGGTAAAGATCTATACTAGTAGAGGATTTTTCCTCTAAGAGATAGAACCATAAGCTTTACCATAACCCGCTCTTCTGTGATGTCATGAATTATCGCCATAAAAACTATGTCCTGGATGTGCTCCAGGGCAGTCTTCCCAGTTCCATCGAATGTTGGGATCTTATTTATAGCAGTAGGTGACACTTGCCCTTGTATCGCTAGATTTAACGGTCCTGAAGAATTTCATGCTGGGAATAATCTAGGTGGTGGTTGCTGCTGCACTTGTTGTTGTTGTTGTTGTGCCATATTTACTCTTGGATTTTGAGAAACAAGAATTCTTGAAGCTCCTCCTTGATTGCTAACTGGACGACCAATAGGAATGGAGGTTCTAGGATGCTTTAGTGAGTTGGGAGGATTAGGAGGAAAGCTAGCCACTGTGCTATTAGAAGTTAGGCCTTGTTTGTCAACAACGACCTCTTGTGAGGGCGTTCCACGTAACAGAGACTCGAGGGTGACCAACCTAGATTGTTCCCTAAAGGCTTCAATATCAAACTCAAAGAACTCAGTTTCCTCTCCTCTATTCCTAACTCTCCGTATTGTTTGCATGAAGGCACAAACTTCGGTACCAGTCTCTATGACTTAAATATTCTTGGGTAAATAGAGTCGCCAGATGCTAAGAGTCTTTTGGTAATGAGAGCATCGATTCTCACTACTACTCACAAGGTGAGACTGACTGGGTCCCACCGGGCGTGCCAAAAACTATTGGTCATCAAATCTACCCAGGAAAGGATTTGGGTAAGTGTATGTGCCCTAGACCTGGACCAACATTGAAAGGCCGAAGGGAAGAGATGCCCCTCGTGCCAATCTTCGGAGAAAGGCCGACTCCTATACTAAAATACTTTGATGTTTAAGATAAGGGTGCAGGAAAGAGATAAATAGAGTGAGGGTGTAGGAAAGAAATAAAAGAGTAAGGGAAGAAATTTCAATAGTTTAATGGTGGGAAAGAACCAGAAGCATGATTACTAGCCAATAACTTGAAATAGCAGCAAAGAACACCAAGAATAAATGAAATGAACACAGTATTAGCCCCCCTATGTATCCTCTGGATGAGTCCCAGGATTCTCCTTTTCCTTTTGCCAAAATTCAGAGTTTAGAGTAACGACGATTGAGAAAAGTGAATATAACATAAACACTATCCATAGGAAGCATAAAAGAAAGCCCACACAATGTTTTCTTCTCCTATGTATCCTTCGAGAAAATCTTAGGGTTCCACTCCAATCACACACCTAAATCTAGAGTTCAGAATTACAGTATGCAAATGAAGAAAAAAATAAAATAAATAATCACAGAAGGCAGCATAAAAGAGAGAAGTAGAGTCCAAAGCTCTTTAGTATTAATCGCAGGAATGTAAGTTACAACAGCTTTATAGCAGAAAGTTCCCCCCACTTTTACATTACAATGCCTAGGTTTTTATAGAGGACCCGACCCTATGAGCCATAAATGTACAAAATGAAGGAGTACATCCTTGAAACCTGAGAAGTCACCTCTTCGTAGCCCTTGTGACTGAGCTCTTAAATCTATTACTAAAACTAGCAACTACGACCGGGTCAGCCATGGGAACAAGCATTAATGAGTCGTCTGAGCGTCCTTGGCTTCTAGGTATAGTGCTCAAGTGGCCGCCATGCTTGTCGAGCTCTTCTTCTAGGACTTCATTTCCAATTGCTAAAAATGAGCAGCAAACTTATCGGGCACATAAAAATGCATTTATGAGGCACTTGATCGCCTCGAGAAAATACCCGGCTTGGAGCACGTGCCCTTGAAGTGCTTCGCTAAATTTTGTGCGCAACTTCGCTTCGCAATGGTTTTGAGCCGAAGCAGATTCTCCTTGATTTGCACTTCGCATGGTGGAGCTTCGCAAAACTACTTCGAGGATGGTGGGTGCCGAAGCATATTTCCTTTGCAAGATGGGCTCTTCACTTCTCGCTGCTTTGCCAGAGAGACGTGCCAAAACTGCTTCAATGATGAACTGTTAAAATGCTTCATCGTGATATTCCTTCAAAATTGTGGTTCGAGAGGATTTTGGCCGAAGTGCATTCTTGCCTTCAAAAATGCTTTGACTACTTCCACTTCGGGTGAAAGTACTTCGCACAAAGGTTTGCCGAAGTAGATGCTTCGTAATGACTTTCGACGAAGTAGAAATGGTTCGCTGGCGGGAAGGCCTGAAGTGGGTGCTTCGACGGTTTTTCATTGAAGTATTTTCAACGTTGCACTCCTTCAAATCCCGCTTTGCAAGTTTCTTGCCCGAAGTAACCTTTTGAAATGCTTCGGGTGTGAAGTAGTTTTTATTCTTCTTCCCTTGTATTTTTATTCGGCAACACCGCTTGGCAAATTTTTTGCCTGAAGTAGCTATTTAATGGAATTCGGGCCAGAAGTAGAAATGGTTCGCTGGAGGGAAGGCCTGAAGTAGGTGCTTCGACGATTTCTTGGTGAAGTATTTTTCAATGTTGCGCTCCTTTGACTTTCACTTTGCAAGTTTTTTGGCCGAAGTAGCTTTTGAAGTGCTTCGGGCCTGAAGTAGTTTTCTTACTTGCCTTAGCAAACTCGGACCGCGATCTTTCTTCGGCGAAGCTATTCTCTTGAAATGCCGCTTCGCAAAAATTTTGTCTAAAGTAGCTGCTGGAAATGCTTCGGGTGCGAAGCTCATTTTTACGCCTTCTTTGAATTCTTTCTTTGGCAATGCCGCTTCGCAAGATTTTCGCCCGAAGTAACTGTTTGAGGGACTTCGGGCCTGAAGTAGTTTTCATCCTTAGCGATTTCTTTTGGCGAAGCTATCTTCCTTAGTTTGTTCGGAAACGAAGCTCTTTCTTCTTATTTTATGTACAAGGGGGTGGCAGAGAGAGCCAAAATTGCTGCAACACTTGAAAATATTGTTTCTAAAAGCAAGGGAACAAATTCATGAAATTGAAAGAAATACTTTACAAAAAATTTGATTTCTCTACCCCATTGTGCAATGTGACAAAATTGTCAACATTATTGTGTATCAAGTTTTACTTTTGTATGTAAAATTGTATCTTTGTATATACTCTGTTCCAAGATTACAGGGAGGATAAGTATCACACCATCGCAGTGACAAATTCTAGCTTCGCTGGACCTAGCAAGGATCTCCTTCGGGGATTTTGTGTGCGAAGTAACTGATGTAAAATGCTTCGCAAAAGGAGTATGAGCGAAGCAGTTTTCAAAGAAAATCCAGCGAACCGTTTTCCAAGAGGAACAAACTTTGAAAAATTTTAGTGCGAAGCAACTGACACGAGATGCTTTGCAGTGAAGCACTTTGGCTTCCAAAAGGTCTTCGAAAGACCAAAGGCATTATCAAAAGGGAAAAGTAGGAACGAAAGAGCTTCGCACCCGAAGCATTTCAAAATGCGACTTCGGGTAGAAGTTTTGCGAAGCAGATTTCAAAAGAAGACAAGCTTTGGTGTGCAGCCTTCGTGAAACAAAGCGGTAGCATGGCGAGGAAGAACTACTTCAGGCCTAAAGCGTTGAAAAATAGCCCGCACCAAAGGTTTGTCGTGAAGTATTTTCAATGTTGATTTCAACTTTGTCGAATCGGGAGCATTTAAAATGTGTCTTGGGGGACACGCCAACGACAACCTAGGGGAGTTCAAAGCAGATGAATTTAATGCAAATGTGGCGGAGTGCATCTCGAGAGGATTCGGTTAAGAGAAAAGCTCATGCCCAGGTACGAGGTGGTAGCAGGTTGCATTTCCAATGCAAGGCATAATCATCGAAGTGCGTGGCCCCGCATACTATGCCACCGCAGAGCCAATCCAAGGGCATGGCAACTTCCGCCGTCTGAGATGTAAATTTAATTTTGGTAGGTGCCATAAATTTAGGTGGTTACCTTTTAAGGCTATAAAACATGAGGCCCTAGCAGAGAGAAGGTTATTCATCCATTAGTTCATGCAAGACTAAGAGCCTTCAGTTACTTTGAAATTCTCCTGCCCTTTGCATCAAAGACCTTTGAGTCAAAGCCCTCTGTATCAAGGACTTTGCCGCCGCCATTTTCACAATGGGAAAGAAAAACTCTAAGGAGAAAGGAAAGGAACCATAAGTAACAGGCCCCAAAAAAACAAAGAAGGGCAAGGAAGAGAAAAGGCATACACCTAAGAAGATCAATCTCACCCCTCACCCAGAAAAGCAACTAATGGAAGAAAGAGAGGACTCTGAAGAGGAACAACTTGAAGAACCACCAATTGGTGGGTGGGATAAAATTAGAGACACAAAGCTCTCAAAGGGTGTGGCTAACCTCCGATGCACTCTTGAATTTATGACAAGCAGACTCACCCCAGATAATAAGAGAGCTGCTGCATATTATTCTCAAATTTATTGGTATTTGACCCCACCTGCTCACCATTGTCCCAAATTAATCTGTGCTATCACGTAGAAATACCAGCCTGCCTCTAGGCAAGTGTTGGATGCTGCGGGCCATAAGTTGTTTTCAATTCTGAAGGAAGATGTGTAAGCAGCCTTCGCACCACAGCAAAGTCCGCCCAAGGGCTATTCTGTTCGCAACATCGAACAGATGGAGAGGTTCACCTCCAACAACTACATATTGAATTTTTTGTGTGAGAACCTCAAAAGTGGGCTCCCTTCAGGCAAGCTGCCCCAAATGCCCTTACCCTTGGTGGCCTTCAAGAACACCGATATTTTTTCTATCATTGCATGGGTGGCGGGCCTGTCGATAGATGCTTTGGTGCAACCCTGGCAGGTGTCTTTGGCCAAATGTATTTCGAGAGGGGAATTTTATGCCCCTGATGCTTCAAGACCAAACACCAACCCATTTTTCTTCGATTGGGCAGAATGGGTGGCCCAAACCTTGCATACGTGGCTCACCAGCATGAAGAATTCGACGATGGTCCAGTACTTCGCACCCCGTTCTTTCCTTGTTTGGTTGTTTTTCTACCATGTACATAAGCAATTCCCCCACATTGCCATTTTTCTGAGTGATAAGGATGGAAATCCTCTGCTTGTGTACCAGTGGACTCCCCTCTTATTGAGGACAAAGTCTTATTATTATTTTAATCAACAATTCTTGGGACCTGCTATGCATTTGTTGAAGGGTTCTTGCCCTCGGGTGCCCCTCAGTTTGAGAGATAGAATAGTAATGGAAAAGAAAGGAGATGTCTTTCAATTAACATAGGGACTGGTGATTCTCCTATTCGGCTTCATAGGGAAACCCTTCCTGCTGCCTATCTTCCCCTCTGAGTACCAGTTCGCATTGGAGGTCGCTCGGTAGAGTGATGTAACAAATGTCGTCTATGACCACGATAAAAAATGGGAACATACCTGTGACTTCCCCTTCAAGATGGGGGTAATTGAAGTATTACTCTTAAAGCAGAACGTATTCCTGGAAGAAAAGCTTGCCAATTTTGGCCTGCTCCAAATTCCTCAACAATGGTTCTATGATCCCTTGGGAGTGATAAGGGATCACTTAAAATTCAAGAACTTTCATATTTTCCCCCATCCTAAAATTGTGGAGCAAAGAAATAATCCCAATGGGAAGGATCTGGAGTGGCATGTAGAAAGGATGAGGACATTGCCTCCCTGGCATGAATTTTACCCTATGGAGATCGAGTTTGACCCGGCCCAGCATCCCTTCCCAACTCCAAACTTCACGTTTTGGAGAAAGGCGAAAGATGATTTGAAAGAAGAATTGAAGAGTTGGGGCAAGGAAAAACTTCGGGAGTGGTGGATAATGAGAGTCCATTGCAAAAATATGAATTCCTATGGACTCTTGACAACGGATAAAGACTTTGCAATTGTTTATGAAGCCAATGTTGAAACTTGGAAGTCCATATCCTTCACTAACTTTGTTCCTCCAGCTACCCCAGGATCGGGCGAAAGCCCATGAGGAGCTGACGATACCTCAAAATAGGAAGAGGAAGCCGAAGCTACACAAGAGGCACTACCACGAGGACTGTCGGAAAGCCACGACACAAGTGCCAAAGAGTCAGAGCAACCACTGGAGAGGAAGAAAAGAAAGAGGCAAGAGCAAATTCAAGTGCCTCTAAGCCACCCAAAGTGACCTCGTATGAAGCTCCCAAGTGCTCCTGCTGGACAACCTGCATCAGGCCCAGCCGAAGCAAATATTAAAGATGCGATGCCACAAAGTGCTGAGATAGTCCTAGATATAGACATCATTGATGTGGAGGAACTCCTCCAACAAGAGGGAGACCCCAAAGTAGAAGTCGTGGGGGTCGGGAGTGCCGAAGCCCAAAAAGAGCAGGAGCCTATTACACAAGAAGTCACCACGGCCGCTCTACTAGAAGGACACGCAGGTACACACTCTTCGCCCTTTGCCTTGGTCTCTCACACATCCACTATGGTCTCGGCCGAGTCTTCCCATCAGTATCTCCTTCCCATGCAAAGTCAATCGCCCCTTCACATGTTTCCTATTGCTATTCAGACTCTGCCTCATGATCCCATTAGCCCCATTCCACTCAAGTCGTCTGGCCAAGACAAGTCTGTTGCTACCACTTTTCCTTCCCATGCCATCGATCCTTTGGTCCTTAGCCGGGGCAAAGACAGTGCCCCAACGTCGAACCCCGTTCTTCATTCCCCTACCTCACATGGCATTGTTGCACTCGTTGGGACTCCTTGTACACCTATCGTCGAAACTTCTGGTGAGGCATCCCTCATTCATTCTTTGTATCTATTTACCCTTTCGACTGGAGATCCAGCCTTATTTGAATCGAAACTGTCCATGATAAAGCAACACCCTCTAGCTGAAAAGCTACTCCAAGCCCGACAAAACACAGAGAAAATGCTAAAGGAGGCGAGGAAGAAGAGAGGGCGCTCTCTGGCCCAGGTTGAAAAATGTGATGTCTTCGATTTGAAGGCTAGGAAGTTGCATAAGGTAAAAAAGATCCCCAAGGTCCAGAAGCCCCTGGATGAAATGACTCCAATGGACTACGACTACCAAGATAAATCCAAGGACCTAGAGCATTTGAATGTTGATAACGAATCTGAATCCATGCACGCCAGGATCAAAACTTTTCGAGTGCATGCGAACATCGCTAATCAGTGCAAGTTTGAAGTAGAGAACGCCAACATCAAGTTGGAAGAAGAGTTAGCTAGAATCCGATCCAAGCTGGAGGATTCAAAAAAGTAATGTGAGCGGATAAAGAAAGAAGCAGACACTCTGAAACGACAAATAATACAACTGTAGAATGCAACCAAAAGTCAAAGCCAAATACAAGCCGAAGCTAATCTGAGGGCCAAAGAGTTTGAAAGCAAAATCTTACAGTTGCAGCAACAATTACACGAAAAAGAAATCCTGGAGCTGTTTGACAGAGGTAGAATCAAAGAAATCCACTCGCACTTGCTCAAGAATTTCAATTCTCGGGCCTCCAATGCCCTATCAATTTTAACCTATATCATCGAAGCACAGCGTGCCGTTGCCAAAGGAGGGCCAATCATAGATGAGGTCACTCAGAAAAGCTAGAGGCTGACTCAAATTAGCCTTTGATGTCCAAAGCATGAAATATCAGGACTTGCAGGTTGCTGCAATGAGTCAGATGACTATAAATTGGTCCACAGCCCAAGCCATAGTTTGCGCCTTCTTTTCAAAGGTGGGGAAGGCACAAAAGGCAAAGGGCCTCTTGGACGTGTTTGAGAATGAGCAGCGTGCATCACTAGGCTATTTCCAGGATCTCTCTTCTTTAGGTTTCTCGAGCTTCACGAATGATGATGGGAACCTTCTGACCAAGGAAGAGCTTTAGCCAACATGGCTTCATTTTGAAGGCGACGTATCAGAGATAGATGAATGGGAAGAACCAATAACAAAAGGGCAGGTCATAGATTTCATTCTGAGACACTGCAAGATTGCAGCCTACCTGAATGATCTATACACCAGGGCCAAACATGCTAATATTGGGCATATTGATCGGTTTCGCGTTTTGGTTAAGGCATTGCAAGATCAAGAGCCTTTCTCGAAGGGTGCTTGGGCTCATGTCCGTCGAACCATGAAGCACATCCGTAATCGCCTTGCCCCATCACCGTAGCAGGAAGCCATGCCAGAGGAAGCAGAAGAAGGAGAAGAAGAAGAAGAAGAACAAGCTATGGAAGTGCCCCAAGAGATAGAAAAAAGAGAAGGGTCTGGAGGTAAATCTGGCCCAATGGATCAAGGCTGAGGGTTCTCCCACCGAGACGAGCTCGTTGCCCCGTGAGTGGCCAAGAATGTTGACAATTTTATCACATTGCACAATGGGGTAGAGAAATCAAATTTTTTGTAAAGTATTTCTTTCAATTTCATGAATTTGTTCCCTTGCTTTTAGAAACAACATTTTCAAGTGTTGCAGCAATTTTGGTATGAGGGGCATCTCTTCCCTTCGACATTTCAATGTTGGTCCAGGTCTAGGGCGCATACACTTACCCAAATCCTTTCTTGGGTATATTTGATGACCAAAAGGTATTCGAAGCCTTTATAATATCTGCCAATGCCATGGAATATAACATGGAGAGCACCGACGTTTTCAAAACAATGGAGGAAGCATATAAATACAACACCCAAAAGTTCAATTAATTATCCTTGCTCGAAAATTAAAAAGATTGCATGCGAAGAAAAGAGCTCGTGAGTTTTTGTGAAAGTCATGACAGAGAAGTGTTTAAGGGAGGAATATTTAATCCTCAAAGTTGCATAGGACAGCGTGGCCTAGTGGTATTTTGGGAAGCGCAAAAGTGTTGGCTTGCAAGAGGGTTTGCATTCGAATCTCGATGGGTGCATCGTGAGTTGTGTTGGTTAAGGCGCCTACGGTGCACGTTATTTTACCCAAGGTGAAAGGTGTGAGGAGATTAAGAAGCATGTGGTGCTTCATTAATCTCAGACAAGCGCTTGGCTCGTACGGTGACTTTGGCCACGGCTAAGGCGCACATTGGGGGCAACGTTGAGGGTTTGATTCCCTTCGAAGACGAGGTAATATTTTTTGGTTTTAATTTTAATTAAATTCCTAAGTTGGAGGTATAAGGTTGTTTAGTTGTTTGTGTTTGGAAAGGTTGCTTTGTAATAACGTTGTGATAGTTGAGAATTATCATTAGGAGTTATAAGG
This sequence comes from Wollemia nobilis, assembly GCA_028583015.1. Classification (NCBI taxonomy): domain Eukaryota; kingdom Viridiplantae; phylum Streptophyta; class Pinopsida; order Araucariales; family Araucariaceae; genus Wollemia; species Wollemia nobilis. Next base: position 621,869 of record JAQPPZ010001094.1, read on the forward strand.
AGATTTCTATTTTTAACTTTTAATAAAGTCTTAAATTTCTATAGTGGTATATTGGAGGATTAATACTTTGTGGGTATTGTGTTATTTTGAATAAAGGATTTTTGTGATTACTGTGAGGGTGTTGATTATTAATCAAGTTGGAGCGATAAGGTGTAAATTTGATATTGTTTTTGTGTTATGTTTTGTTGAGAAAATTATCCTCTAACCCTTATTGAGATTGGCAAAGAAGTAATTGTGAGTGTGGCATATTTGTGAGATCAACTACTTGTCAAGCAAAAAGGTATGGGTAAATTCTTCTTTGGTTGAGTTGGTTGATTGAAAATAAATTTTGGAGTGAAAAGGATTTGATTAGGGTTTCCTTTTTGAAAGTTTTTAAGTTAATGCTTCAAGGTTTTTTGAAATTAAGAGTTGTGATTAAAACCTTGTTTTATAAGCATTGTTGTTGAAACCATTGGTTGTGTGAAGAACTTGAGTTAGAGTTTGAAAAGATCATGAGTATCATTGTTATGTGAAGAATTTTTTATAAGCATGGTTGTTGAAGTGAGTTGTAATGCAAAGAACTTGAACTAGGGTTTGAAAAGATCATGAGTATCATTGTTATGTGAGATTTGTTGTTGAGCATTGTTGGAAACATTTTGAGTTGGATGATACATGCTTGGACTAGGGTTTGTGAGCAAGAGTTGTTTCTTGAGTGATTGGTTGAGTAAGTTGATTAAGCCTAGTCAAGTGGATGTATGAAGTGATTGTTCAAGTCCATAAAAAAAACTATTCTATATTCTAATTTGAGTTGTGAAAGATATTGAGTTGTGAGAATAAAACATATTGAGTCTCTAACAATTCTTTTTATGCTTCTATGAGATTGAGTTGAGAAAGTGATTGAGTTTTGAGTATAGAACATATTGAGTCTCTAACAATTCTCTTTATGCTTCTATGAGATTAATTTGAGTTGAGAAAGTGATTGATCTTTGAGTGTAGAACATATTGAGTCTCTAACAATTCTCTTTATGGTTCTATGATATTGGACAAGTTCTGTGTGGACTTGTTAAGTAGATTTGAGGTAAGTCTTTGAGAAGACTTGTGGACTGATTTTGTGTGAGATTTTGTGGAAGCTTACAATACATATTTGGTTAAGTCCTAAATAGGACTAATTGAGAAAATTTGGACAAGTTATGTGTGAGCTTGTTGAGTATATTTGATCAGGTTTTGAATGGACCTGTTGAGCATATTTGAGCAGGTTCTGAGTGGATCTGTTGAGTAGATTTGAGTAGGTTCTGAGTGGACCTGTTGAGAAAAATTGAGCAGGTTCTAAGTGGACCTGTTGAGTAGGTTCTGAGTGGACCTGTTGAGCAGATTTGTACTAGATTGACTGGATTGTGTTTAGTGCAGATTTGAGTGGACTTGTGCTAGACCGAATGGACCGTGTTTAGTATAAGAGTTGAGAAAATTTGTGCTAGACCAAATGAACTGTGTTTAGTGCAAATTTTAGTGAGCTTGTTGAGTAGACTTGTGCTAGACTGACTAGACTATGTTTAGTACAAAAGTTGAGTAGAGCTATGCTAGACCAACTGGAATGTGTTTAGTACATAATTGAGATACAGAGTTTTAGAGGTGAAAGAGCAAAGAGGACAGTAGTCTCTAGTGGATAGAGATCCATCAGCCAGGGCAATGAGGATAGGTCTTCTGAGTGGGGATAGGAGTCTTCAATGGAGAGAGATCCACAAGCTAGTGAAGTGGAGGCACTAGTCTTCTAGAGGATCACCAACCAGAGTAGAGGAGAATGAGTTCTCTTGTGGATAGAGATCCATAAACTAGATTTAGAGGATCAACATTTCCTTTGGACAGAGGTCCATAAATATTGTAATTGGGAAGGATTCCCAAGAGATTGATTGAGAAAATTTAGTGAAAGATTTTCTCCGTGGAAGAAGTCATCTTTGGTGAACAATGTTAAAATTGGTGTCTCTATTGTGTATTGTGTTTTGTTCATTACTTTGATTACTGTTATTGATACTGCTATCTATACACTGCATAATATTTATTTGGAAAGAAAAGCAAAAAGTGCTCTTATACTATTCACCCCTGCTCTCAGTATAAGCATGTGTTCTTCAATTGGTATTAGAGCGGGTTCCTTCGAAAGAGTTTAACAACTTGAAGGAAAATCTAAAAAGAACACAATGGATCCTAAGGATGCGTCCTCAAGTAATTCAACACCAATATTTGATGGAAGTGACTACATGTATTGGAGTATGATGATGAGGTTCTACTTGATGGTACTTGGCAATGAAGTTTGGGATGTAGTGGAATTTGGATATGATCCAATAGTTAATCCTCCTACAAATAAGGAAGGTAAACTACTATAGCACTATAATTCAAAAGCAATTAATGCACTTGTGAGAGGTTTGCGTAGGTTAGAATATATGAAGGTTATGCATTGTATAACTGTAAAAGAAATTTGGGATAAATTACAATGTATATATGAGGGAGATAAAAGTGTCAAGAAAGCAAAGATACGAAATCTCAAAGGATAATTTGAAGCATTGAGAATGAATGATGATGAAAATATCAGTGCTTATATAATTTGAATTTATGAGGTTGTTAATGATATGCAAGGACTTGGAATGAAGATTGATGAATCAGATGTTTATGATAAAGTCTTAAGATCTCTTCCAAACAGATTCAGTGAATAGGTTTTTACTATAGAAATATCATTGGATGGTGATACTTTGGCAAGACATAAGTTGCTTGGTATGCTAACAAATTTTAAGAAAAGAACAAAATTTCCTATTTCCCAAAAGGTAGTAGCATTCAAAGTAATAAAGGAAACAAAGGGTAAGTAGTTAGAATCAAGCAACGAATCTTCTAGTGATGAAGAAGCCAATTATGGTAGAAGAGAGAAAGGTTCCAAAAGACCCATATATCTAATATCTGTTAAGTGTTTCAATTGTGGAAAGTATGAAGATTTTACAATAGATTGTAAAGAACCAAAGAACAACAATTGTGAATAAAAATAGAATCATAGGTACAGGGAATTAGAAAGATATATGCATCAAAATAAAATCAAGGATGGACAAAGCAGACAAGAAAAGAAGTTCTTTCAAAGACAAAAGAGGAGCTACTATGTGGATAATGCAAGTAAGTACTCAAATGATAGTGATGCTAGTATTTCAGACAATGATAGAGATGAAGTCCTATTTATGATTGAAGAAAAAGAACCAGTTAAGAAAAAGACTCTAGTTATTCTCAAGTTTTTTAGATGTGGTAACTTTGAACATCTTGAAGATGATTGCACAAGGGATGGTTATAGTTTCAGTGATGATGAATATGAAGATGCACTTGAAAGACCAGATGAAAATATTCTAATGTCATTAGAAGAAGAAGTGAGTGATCCTATAGAAGATAAGCCAAAAGAAAGTAATTATGTGGACAAAGGTAAACAAATAGAGGATTATTCAGTATATAATGGTTATGACCTCAAGGGAGAACTTATCTATGCCCTTGACATGGTAAATAAGGTAAGGACGCAACACTCTAAACTTGAAATTCAGTTTCAAGAATATGATAAAGAAAGAAGATTGCTCATAGAGGATTTAGAAAAATCAAAGACTAAAGTAAGGAAGTTCAAAGATAAGTTAGAAGTAAAGATTTTGGAATGTGAGAAGTTAGCACAAGAAGTGACACTACTAAAGGAAGATTTAGAAGATTCCAAGAATAAGCTATACAAGTATGTAAATAGTGTAAAGAGTGTGGATAAAATAATCAAGATACAAAGAGGAGCAATAAACAAAATAAGTTTTGGTTCTAAACAAGTTCAAAAGAAATGGTAAGAGGAGTCAACTTCAAGCCTTGAAGAAGAAGAAACTTCAGATGAAGATACATTAGAAGAAGACAATGTAAGAGGGAGTGAGACATCAGAGGATGAGTTGGACAATAAAGGGTTCAACAAAGATAGGAACAATGCACAAAGAAGATACAGATGGAACAATAATCAAAATAGGAGACCAATGAGGTCAAGACAAGGAAGCTTCAATGGAATATGTTTTTCATGTCACAGGTTTGGGCACATGGATTCACAGTGCAGGACACATGAAAGACAAGAATATGGGAATAGATAGATTTTCCATGGGTATTGCTACTCATGTAATCAGTTTTGTAACAAGGCAATGAATTGTAGGGTTCATGATAGAAGAGGATATGGCTTCACTAGGAGAAATCCTAAGACATTTGCACCTCCAAGGAATAATAACATTAAGTGTTATAAGTGCAATAATGATGGTCACATAGCAAAATGGTGTAGAGCAGACATTCCAGAAATAGGTATGAACAGGAACAAGAACATGAACAAGAACAAGAACATGAACAGGAACATGAACAGGAATAGGAACAGGAACATGGATGAGAACAAGAATAGGAACTTGGATGTGAATAGGAATAGGAACAGGAACAAGGATGATGACACAGATAGAAATAGTTAGAGGAATCAAAAAATTCATAAAATAAGGGAAGAGGATAAAGGTAAAGAACAATGCCTTTTAGGAGTAGAAATACTCCCACCCCAGAATTAACCACCTCAAAAGGACGTGGGGGAGGGGCTAAGCTAAGAGGATTATTCTTAGCCCAAAGCCCCAAAGGTGATCCTTTGCCATTGATTTCAAAGGGGGAGAGATTTGTGTAATGGGGAGAGACTTGATATTTGAGAGAGCATTGAGCCAGGGGGAGCAATGTCCGAGGGGGAGCAAAATAAAAAGAAATATCAGGTTTTGGTAAGAAGAGTATGGGTTGCCATCAATGAAAAAGTGGGAGATTGTTGGATATTTTGAGTCCCTAAGTCAAAGTTGTCATTGATATCACTAGATGAGGTCATCATTAATTTCAAGGAATTCAACAGGAAATAAAGGGGATAAAAATGATTATTATAATATTAAAGGTGATATGGTGAAAACTCAAATAAAATATTTATAATTTTTATTATAATATTTTATAATGCAAAAGTGGGTTTTATAAAGTCTAAGTATATTTTATAAACCCATGGTTTTTGAAGTGAGTTGTAATACAAAGAACTTGAACTAGGGTTTGAAAAGATCATGAGTATCATTGTTATGTGAGATTTGTTGTTGAGCATTGTTGGAAACATTTTGAGTTGGATGATACATGCTTGGACTAGGGTTTGTGAGCAAGAGTTGTTTCTTGAGTGATTGGTTGAGTAAGTTGATTAAGCCTAGTCAAGTGGATGTATGAAGTGATTGTTAAGTTCCATTAAAAAAACTATTCTATATTTTTATTTGAGTTGTGAAAGATATTGAGTTGTGAGAATAGAACATATTGAGTCTCTAACAATTCTCTTTATGCTTCTATGAGATTAAGTTGAGAAAGTGATTGAGTTTTGAGTATAGAACATATTGAGTCTCTAACAATTCTCTTTATGCTTCTATGAGATTGATTTGAGTTGATAAAGTGATTGAGCTTTGAGTGTAGAACATATTGAGTCTCTAACAATTCTCTTTATGGTTCTATGAGATTGGACAAGTTCTGTGTGGACTTGTTAAGTAGATTTGAGGTAAGTCTTTGAGAAGACTTGTGGACTAATTTTGTGTGAGATTTTGTGGAAGCTTACAATACATATTTGGTTAAGTCCTAGAGAGGACTTATTGAGAAAATTTAGATAAGTTATGTGTGATATTGTTGAGCAAATTTGAGCAGGTTATGAGTGGACTTGTTGAGCAAATTTGAGCAGACTCTGAGTGGACCTATTGAGCAGATTTGAGCAGGTTCTAAGTGGACCTGTTGAGCAGAATTGAGCAGGTTCTGAGTGGACTTGTTGAGTAGATTTGAGCAGGTTATGAGTGGACCTATTAAGCAGATTTGAGCAGGTTATGAGTGGACCTATTGATCATATTTGTGCTAGACCGACTGGACTATGTTTAGTGCAAATTTAAGTGGACTTGTGCTAGACCGACTGGACTGTGTTTAGTACAAGAGTTGAGCAGATTTGTGCTAGACCGAATGAACTGTGTTTAGTGCAAATTTGAGTGAGCTTGTTAATAAGACTTGTGCTAGACCGATTGGACTGTGTTTAGTACAAGAGTTGAGCAGAGATGTACTAGATCGACTGGATTGTGTTTAGTACAAAATTAAGATAAAAATTTGGAGGTGACAGAGTAGAGAGGATAGTAGTCTCCAGTGGATAGAGATCCATCAACTAAGGCAGTGAGTACAGGTCTTCTAAGTGGGGAGAAGAGTCTTCAGTGGAGAGATATCCACAAGCCAATGTAGTGGAGGAAGTAGTCTTATAGAGGATCACCAACTAGAGTAGAGGAGGAGTTATCCTGTGGATAGAGATCCACAAACCAGATTTAGGGGATCAACATCTCCTTTGGACAAAGGTCCATAAAAATCATAATTGGGAAGGATTCCCAAGAGATTGATTGAGAAACTTTAGTGAACAATTTTCTTCATGGAAGTAGTCATATTTGGGTGAACCACGTTAAAATTGGTGTCTCTATTGTGTATGGTGTTTTGTGCATTGCTTTGATTACTGATATTGATACTGCTATCTATACATTGCATAATATTGATTTGGAAAGAAAAGTAAAAAGTGATCTTATACTATTCACCCCCCCTCTCAGTGTAAGCTTGTGTTCTTCATTCCTCTAGTGCGAAAGTGATTCATTTCCAAAGGTGATTCAGTATTTATTATGCATATTCTAACATTAATTTCAAATATTTCATTGCACAACACCATAGGTTCTAGAAACCTACCAGTATATAGTTTATTATTTATTTTGATCATCATGTTGGGCTAACATGGATCCTAAAGCATGAGCAGTGGCTACTATGTAAAGCATCAAATGCATACTAGGCATAGGAGAAACTAAGATAGGTAGGGAAAAGCTTTTTGACACTCAAAATCCCACCAAAAGACCACATCTTTCTTAAGAAGCTTAAGAAAGGGCTGACACTTGTCGGCTAACCAATCAATGAACCGACGGATAGACTGAAGTTTAACTTGCAAGCTACACCGTTTATTCAAGTTACAAGGAGGAGGCATATCAATGATAGTCACTATCTTAGTGGGATCCACTTCAATGACTCACCTAGAAACTATGAAGCCTAACAACTTGCTATATGTGATCCCGAACACACACTTAGCAGGTTTAAGATGAACCTTGTATTGTCGAAGTCTTTCAAATATTCATCTTAAATCACGAACATGATCCTTTCATTTTATGGATTGATCTAGAAGATCATCCACATAGTCTTGGAGAATATCATGCATCATGTCATGGAAAATATAAGTCATGACCTGCTGATAGGTAGCTCCTGTGTTCTTTAGGCCAAAAGGCATGACCTTCCAGTAAAAGGTACCTGTTACTCAAAAAGTGACTAACTACAAAAAAAAAACTGATGTACCTTTTTGCATATTTTCCAAGAAGACCGAAGTGGCCCATATGCTAAAGATCAAAGAAAAAGCAAAACACCGCAAGGAGGAAAAAGTGTCGCGATATCGCGACATGTTGCATTTTCGCGGTCCAAAGCAAAGAGAAATATAAAGGAGGAAAAAGTGTCACGATATCGCGACATGTTGCATTTTCATGGCCAAGAGCAACAGAAGGGAGCAAGGAGGCAAAAGTGTCGTGATATCGCGACATGTTGCATTTTCACGGTCCAAAGCAAAGAGAAAGAGCAAGGAGGAAAAAGTGTCATGATATCGCGACATGTTGCATTTTCATGGTCCAAAGCAAAGAGAAGGAGCAAGGAGGAAAAAGTGTCGCGATATCGCGACATGTTGCATTTTCGCTGTCCAAAGAAAAGAGAAAGAGCAAGGAGGAAAAAGTGTTGTGATATCGCGACATGTTGCATTTTTGCGATTGGAAGCGACAGAAGAGCAAAGTAAGAGACGAATGTCGCGATTTTACGACATGTCTCATTTTCACGGCTGGAGGCGGCAAAAGAGCAAAGCAAGGAAAGAATGTCGTGATTTGGTGACATGTCACATTTTTGCGACCATATGAAAGGAAATAAAGGAAAGACATAGGAATGTCGCGATTTTGCGACATGTCACATTTTCGCGACCGCCCAGAAGAAATGAAGGAAAAGACATAAAGATGTCGCGATTCGTGACATGTCGCATTTTCACGACGAAAAGCAGCATAAGAGCAAAGTAAGAGACGAATGTCATGATTTCGCAACATGTCTCATTTTCGTAGCTGGAGGCGGCAAAAGAGCAAAGCAAGGAAAGAATGTCGTGATTTCACGACGTGCCAGTTGTAAAGGAATAAAATGTATTTTTGGCAATCAAAGGCATGTACTGATACCAAGAAGTGATTTTTGACATGATTATCATAAATCCAAGATAGAGCAGGCTTGCCAGATGATTGAAAATGTGACAGGCTCATCTAGAATCTAATTTGCAGAGAAGATATCTAATTCATAGAAGAATTGTTGTGTATTATTAGAAACTACAGATGATTGCTTATAAAATAGTACGATGTACTTAGAAAAAGATACTCTTTTAGGGTATATATAGGGGTGAGCGACTCCAGAAAAAGGGTCGACTCTTGGACGTTTACAAAATTGAATGCATGTACTTCGAATACAAGCAATAAAATCACATCTCCCATTGGCTTCTGGTTCATATCATGCAAGTGTATGTATTAATGTTCTTTATTTCTGCTTACAATATTGAATTGTAAATTGAGTTTGTTCTTATATCTTAACTTTCGCAATACATAAATCATATTGTTGGAATGAGAATCTAATATATACGCATGTTAAATGAAATATTAGAAATCATATATGAAATTATATAATTTCTGCATAGAAATGTGTTTAAATGCTTTGGATAGAAGTAAGTAAATTTGTCTTTGTTGTTTTCTAATCTGCACCATATATTAGATCTAGCTTCGACTATATTTCCTTCCCTTTTAGTATTACTTCCTTCCCATTTTCCCATAAAAAACTTCAAGGAACCAGCCTTCTCTGGAGATTAGGCAAAAAGTCTCAAACCTTCTCGTCTTTTCAATGTTGACAAAATCTAAGGCGCAACTAAACAACCCAAGGTAGATTTTGTTCCAACAATTTTTGGCACGCCCGATGGGACTCTAAATCCCACATTATTTTTACAATGTTTGGTGTTTTACCTCTGATCTTTAGAATCAAAAACCCAATCACCTGGCGACTCCATCTGAAGGTATAGACCCAAAAAATACCTTATCTTTTTAGACCTGGTTAAAGCTAGTATATGTTTATATGATAACCAGATCCAAATTAAAAAACTCAGAAGAGCCCATTGAGTTCTTCGAGTTACATCTTGGTAGCTTAAGAGTGAATCTAGTTTTATCCGCAAGATCAAATCCACTGCTACCAATAATAGCGCCATTATACCCTCTGTTTTGCCATATTCTATCATTGGTTCATCTCCAGCTGTTACTACAACCCCAATAGTTTAGATGAATATAGCAATTACAATGGCCGCTCCTCCACCACCATCTTATCTTATATGGAACCACACTGGTCCACTAAATTTAGTAGCCTAGAATCAAATTCTTGGCGTAGCATTGAAGGCATTGCCTTCATATGATGGAACAGGAAAAACAACATATGAACATTGCTTAGATGTAGCAACAATGGCTGCAACCTATAACATCACACAGGAGGATGTGATGATCAGATTGCTAGTTATCTCTCTGAAGGGTAAAATGCTCTATTGGTATCGTGCACTCCCTCCTCAATCAATTACCACCTGGGTAGAGCTCGCTGGAAAGTTGGTGGATGAATTCAATTAGCATGCAGATCCGTTTTCCGTATTGGACTAGTTCACGATCATAAGGAAACATCCTCAAGAAGAAATTGTAGACTTCAATATCCATTTCAGTCGGACCTGGGAAAGGATTCCTCAAGGATTGAAACCAACAGAAGAGCAAGCAATATATTACTATATGAGATCCTTTGATTCAGTTATTAGTATGATAATATGACAGTAAAAAATATTCACATTCCCTGCCATTTACCAACAAGCTTATTAGCAGAGAGAGATCTCATAGCCACTGGAAGGTATCCACCCAAAGCAATAATGCCCATTTTTCTTGATATTCCCTAGGCTACTCATGCTGCTTCTCCTAGCTCTGCTGAATCAAAGTTCATAGATCTTCCAAGATTGAATGGATTACCCTATGTACCTACAATACCAATGCCTCAAATTCCTTTGGCATTGCCTCCTATTTCCACTATACCTGCATTACCTACGCCACCTCCTCAGCAATCAACTTACTATTATCCTAGACAGCATGAAAAATCTAGCAAATGATATAACGTCAATTAAAAAGAGAGAGGATGAAAGGAATTTTCTGCCAAGGAGGTTCCCTCAGGTAACAAGAGATGCAGCATAATTAAGCAATAGGGGACAATAGAGACCGAGTACGGTATATACAAATGAGACAGTGGAGGCCGAGGAACCTCCCACTAATTCTAACTTTTGGTGTACTACATGTAACGATCCACATGGGGAAATTTTGTGTATGATACACCAGCATTATGTACAAAGTATAGCAATTGAAAAGAGTAAAGAAAAAATGAAAGGCCATGTAAATATAATTAGAGAGAAGGACCACAACTTCATGATGCCTACAGTAGAATAGGTTTCAGTTTTGACAAGATCAAGTAAGAAACCACTGCAAGCAGACCCTAAAGAGCTTCAGCCATTGAATGTTTCCCCTACTCCCAAGAAATTTCCCAAAGAAACTCCTAAGGGAAGTCTCCCTCAGGAAAGAAAATATCATTTTCCAGCAAAAAGTCAAGGGCAAGAAACACACAGAATTTATTCCTCGGGGGGAAAATGAAACCCAAGAACAGGCTAGGGAAAGGTTGAGATTCCACTCACTGACAAAAAGGCAAATAACTGAAGCTACCCAGGGATACAAAAATAAATATAAAAATTTTGCCAAAGAAAGAGAAAGAATAGTTGATTCACCTACATTCAGTATAGTAGAGGAAGTGAAAAAGACTCCTTCTAAGGCAAGTATGTATGATGCTCTTCAAATCCCAGGTCAAATCGATCTCCTACAAGAATCCCTAAGAAAAATGAAAAATGGAGGTGGGACTGCATCATCTTCAAAAATGGTTCTAACGAACTTGACGTCTACCACTGGTAAGAACAGGCCACCATCCTTTTATTTGTCCCTTCAAATGGAAGGATGGGTTTTCCACAACTGCATGATAGATTCAGGCGCTGCTACCACTGTGATACCCAAAGAAGTATGTGATATTATGGGAATGGAGTACACTAGGAGCAGCGCAGGCGTCCTAAAGTTAGATGGTACTCCAATAAAAATTGTAGGAGTGATAAAGGATATTCCCATACGGCTGCATAAAATACCTCAGATGACAGTCATACAAGAGGTAGTAGTCGTAGACTCGGAGCCCTATTTTGGTATGTGTCTATCCAGAGAGTTCACAACAAATATAAGAGGATACTTATCCTTAGATTATTCTCATTTGGAGATACCTTTCAAAGGTAGAAGGGTCAAGATTTTTAATGAGAAACCATCAACGTTTCATGTAGAAAATATTGGTGAAACTGATCGTGTAAATATGATGACTGAAGAAACAATAGAAGAAGATCTAATGGAAGAAACATTAGAAGAGCTCCAAGCTGAGGACGATTTTTCTCTACAAAATTTTAATGCCATGATAGAAACAAAAATAGGAAACTATTCTATTGAGAAACCAAAAAGAAAATTGATACCCTCCCTAGAAAAGGATGGTTCTGTGAATCAATTGTGAAAGCTTTTCTTTGATGGGGCTAGGTGCAAGAATGGAGCTGGTGCCGGAATAGTTTTGATTTCTACCATCGGATAGGAAAAGGTTTTCTCTTATAGGTTGACTTGGAGTTGCTCCAATAACACAACATAATATGAGGCCCTGTGCTTAGGGTTAAGAAATGCTGAGAAAATGGGAATCAAACAGTTACTCATCTATGGAGATTCAAAACTTATTGTGAATCAAGTCACCAAATGGATTTATGGAGTAGTGAATGTGAGATGATCCGTTTAGCATCTGAGAATGTGAGATGATCTGTTTAGCATCCGAGAATGTGAGATGATATATCCCAAGATATATTACAATATTAGCCATATCAATAGGGGGAAATATCTGGAGAGATATATTGCTACTTCAAAACATTTATTAGGGCTTCTCCATGAGTAGGAGAATTCTGTAATAGTTTCAAAAGAGAGATATTTGTTGAGAAACTAATTCCTACTTAGATCGTTGAATATGTTGATCCTATACTAACGTTAATGAAGTAGCACTTATCATACCAACCATGTTATTATCATAATTGTGTGGTACACTTCTATAAGATACTTGATTAGCTATCTGTCTAATTACATTCTTATTAACAGATGGTTTTGGTTGTAAATTCCCCAAATCAAGATGTTCTACATCAATTAAATATTGAACCACATGTTTCAAATTATTACAAGAATTTTTCCAATTTCCTTCCACTCTATGATATGCACAATGTTGACCTGCATTATACCAATGAGCTGTAGTATCTAGTTGTCTAATAGGAGGTAACTCAATTACCTTAGCTTCTAAAAGTTGTTTCAAAATTGCTTCCATAGACATGTTAAGCCTTGTAAAGTTCCTTTGTGGAGGTTTTTGAAGTACTATATTTTGTAGGTTGTTAGTAATATTTTTAACAAGAATACTATCCATTCTACTATAACCTTCTATGTGTTGAGACTTAGTAGACTTCTCTTCTTTAACCTTGAGTTGGCCTCTCCTGATGAGATCATGTTCTACTTTTCTTGCTAAATCAATTGCCTGATCAAAAGATATAATGGTAGTATTATCTAATGCATAAGACAATTGTTCTTGCAAATTACCAATAAATATCTCAAGCATATCCTTAAAAGGTAAAGTATATCTCAAACGTCCAACTAAACTTCAACGAACCAAAAATTCTGAAAAACTTTCTTCTTTATTTTGTTTTAAATTATAGACATCTTTCATTGTCACTTCTTTCTCAATGTAAGTACCAAATTATTGAATAAATAATTCTATTGTTTCTTCAAAGTTCTTCAAGGAATAATTAGGTAACCGATAATACCACTCTAATGCCATGCCACCAAGGCTCTTAGGAAAATTTTTAAGTAACAACATGTCATCATAAATGAGATCATGAAAAGTTGTTCTAAACCTTCTTAAATACTCAATTGGATATTTTTTCCCCTTGTAAATGGATAAAATTGGTATAGAAAAATACTTAGGATAAGGTCTAGAAGCAACAATAGGATCCACTGGCTAATTACACATTTCCTTATAGCTGTAAGTAAAACTTGAAGGCTGAATCATCTCAACTTTTGAAACCAACTACTTTACCATATTTGCCAAATTTTGCACTTCTAGATTATTGTTATGCATTGTTCCCAGATTCCCTAGAGGAGGAGTGTTGGATATATTAATATTATTGAAGTATGTGGCATCTTGTTGAAGAGGATGACTAAAATTTGATGGAATAGAGGCAACAGTGTTGAGATAAGCAGATTGAGGAGGAAATTGAATATTTTGAATGTCACTACTATTTGGAGGGACTTGTAGATTCCTTCTAGCATTGGTGGTTATAGGAGTAGCATAATTTGGATAATGGACAAGATTACTATGATTCAAAGGTTCACTCAAGGAGTTATCATGATATGGTCTAACTTCCTTAAGTAGGGTTTCTTCCTCTAAAGCTGCATCTAATGCATGCTTATGATATCTATAAAAGGTCCACACATGCTCAAAGGATTTAAAAATAAGGTTCCCATTAGGTTTCTTAATAGTATCAAGACTATTATCAATATCTTATTCCTCAAAGTTAGTATTTTCTCTATCAATGTGATCATTTTCTGAAAAAATCTCATCAAACCCTAAAATCCTTCTCCCATTCCCAGGGTTGGAAGCCATTGGAAAAGGAGAGAGAGACTAAGGAAAAATGAGGGAACTAAGACCCCAAAAAAAATCACCAAAAATTATGTTTTTAAGGTTTTCTGATCTAAGCACACAAAATTAATGATCTTGATTAAAGTTTTAAAATAAAATGAGGTATTCACATCGGGTTCACCAAAGATGTAGAGGGGGAAAACTGCCCTACTATGTACAATTCCCAAAATCTAGATCCAAAAGAGAGAAGCCTTTGGGGTGAACCACAGGGGTATGTTGTTCTCTATACTCAGTACTAGGTGGGAAGGATTCACTAGGAATGGTTTAAGGACTCACTCCAAGTCCTTTAGTTTTCAAGAATGTTTTATGTATGATATTCAAGACAAACACCTAGATTTGGCATTTCTATATCTATGCTACAAAGGATAAAGGACAATGCAGAAATACAAAATGGAGAAATACAAAAGCTAACCCTAGAATGATTCTTTCTTTGAATGCTTCTCTAACCCAGGGTTCTCAACAAACCAATTTTAAGCAAGGGCTCAAGAGAAGATGCACAAACAAAATTATCCCTAAATGCACACTGTATGTTGTTTATCTTTCAAATGCCTAGATAGATGTATTTAAATAAAATTAGATCTAGGGTTTACAACAAAAATATAAAGCATTCAACAAAAAACCTAGAGACTAATTGGAACACTTAGCTTATTTGGTGATTTATCCTTGCTTTTATTCCTTTATCCAATGCTATCAATAATTCTTGTTCCTACAAGATAACTTAACAAACACTTGAAAAATAGAATTAGTGTTAGGGGGTCTGCTCCCTAGGTCCTTTTAGCTAATATTTGATAATTAAAAGTGGAAATTGACCTTTGGAAGAAAATACACATAATACAATATAGCAAAGAATAATGATGAAATCACAGAAATGGGATAAACCACTATGCTCTAAATGCAGTCTAGAATGCAATGATGAAAACTGGAATAGCATATTGCTCCCATATTTAGCTCAAACAAAATCACACCCCGTAATAGGTGACTACAATAACTCAAGGTAAAATTATGCCCCATAGAATATTGGGTGCAATTTCATGAAAGTGAGATAAAACATCTCAGATAAAAGTGAAATAATGAAACTATGATGCAACGAATGAAATAAAACATGCAACAAAATATTTTCACCTAGTAGAGAGTGAGGAAGCAAGTAGAAAGGTTTGAGATCTCCTAGGTAGTCAATCTATCCTTAGGGCTTCAACAACAATCCACCAAGAGCGAGCAACATCAATCCAATGCAGCAGACAATCAATCAAACTCCACACTTCCAAGTTTCTTGTAAAATAAGAAGAAGAATGTAGACTAAATAAAACAATTTACGAGAAATCAATTGTTAGAAAGCAATAAATCATCAATCCTTGGAATGCTGATTATGTGAGTGTGTGTGAAAAATTGAATTCAAACCCTCCTTATATAGCGGATTTGAAGGTGGAAAGAGCAAGAAAATCAAGGAGGGCCAATGTAAAACATGCCAAACCCAAAAAAATAGGGTTTCAATGTGTCAAACCCTAAAAAGGTAAAATTGTGCCCCGTTAGGGCCGATCACGATTTTGCAATGCAAAGTCGTGCCCATCAAGGATCGGGTGCAATTTTGAATAAAGAGGAAAAAATGTAAAAAAGAGGGAATGGGGCCTTACCTTTGCCCTAGGAAAATCTAAGGGGTCCCCCTAGAGGGCTTAGGGAAGATTTCTCACTAAAGTGGGTCAATTTTCCGTGTTTACAAGTTCATCATTTTCCATCATCTGTACCACCTAGAATGGTCTAAGCCATAAGGTCTTCAATTTTCTTAGCTTGATTTATTGCTTGCCATTAAAATTTTATTACCAAGTTAGCTAGCCTCAACTTCATCTTCTTTAGGTGCTTGTCATGCCAAAACTTCCTTTGATGTTGGGCAATCTCTATTGCCCATTGAGCCATCACCCTCTTTTCGTCTAGTCTCAAAAATGTCACTATCATCTCCTCTAGGATATTTTGATCACCCAAATGGTTTTGAACTTCCACTCTTAGACTTGGTATCAAGAACTCCATTGGCCAACCTCCTACTTATACATCAACTAAAATGTTATATATGGTTTGTCATTGGCTTAAATGTTATTTTATATACCCTAAAAGTTTTTCAATATCTCCTTCCATTCAGCATCTTCAATACTACATGTTTTGTTTATTATAGATACCAAGATCTTATTTATTACCCTTACTTTTCCATTCACCCTAGGGTAATATGAAATTGAAAAAAAATGTAAGATCTTGAATTCAATTATAAGCTTTTGTATAATCTCATTGATGAAGTGCCCTCTATGAAATTTTTCAATTACAATAGTACATTGAATCTTGTGGTCACTTGCTCATATAGGAGATGTGTTGTAATAATTGCATAATTTTCCAAAAAGGGTCTTGCCTCAACCCACTTTTCCAAATACTTAGTTGCTACCATAATGTATCTACATATCTACCTACTAGTTTTCAATGGTCCAATAAAATTAAGACCCCGTCTCTCAAACAACTCTTGTAGACAGAGAATTTTGATCCATGTCGAAATTCCATAACCCCTCCCATCCATGTAAAATCACCTCTTGTTTTCCCACCTCATTTTCCATGCTTGTGTAATCACTTTTTAGCTTGCATGTGTATTCTTTGCTATTTTTTAGAGATTTCGATGGATTTTTACCAAATTCTCTAAAACAAGCATTGCCGCCCTGTTTAGAAAATCGTTTGGATTTGATCCAAATTAAGCCAATGGTAATATTCCATGAATTCGATAAAATTTTGCCAAATTTTCTTGGATTGAGAGTTTTCCCAATTTTCCTTACCAGACCCAATATGATCCTCTAAATCTTGCAACCCCCAACCTAATATCATATTGACAAAGTTTATAACTACGATTTGCTTCCAAAAAAACAAGTTAATGGTGATTTGAGGCAAGAAGGAAAAATCAAGAATATTTTGTATTTTGGATTTAGAAGAACTTTAGATCTGATAAAAATATTTGTAGGTTGGACATCCATGATAGTCTTTTGTAGGTGAAGGAATACTTTGGAATCCATATTACAACTAAATGATCCCCTTACATTCTCATCTACACGAGATCCAAAAGATATGCTTTACCATTTCATCATCCTTATCACAGTAAATGTCATATCATGTATATCACCACTATAAGAAAATTGTCCTTGCAATATAGTATCATGCATATTATCTTCTTATCATTTTCAGCAAATTTGACAGAAAAGTGTCGGATTCATTTTCTGCATTAGCAACATCTTTTCTATTTTGGCATTTTCAATGAATTCAGTAGAAAATCTATGAATTCATTTTAAGGTGTCAAATATGCATAAATTAAGACTGGGGGAAAGTAGTTATTCCTACCTTTTATCCTTGCATCATACTCTCTACATTTGGATCATCTTCATAGGCATCACATTTTCATTTTGCATTGTTCATCATTCTTTTCCAAATCTTGCATGTTTGCAATAGATCCAAAAATCCCTTATCTTATTCAAGATTTGTGGAAATAATCTAGGGGATATGACTTCCATGCCATCAAGATCTATTTGATAATGACCTAAGCAAATCCCCAATTTATGATAACCATTTCTAGTGTTATAGACAAATTGTAAGTTTTTCACGAATTCGGAAGATTTTTGCCAAATTTCCTTGTAGCTACCAATTTCATTGGAACCAACCTCAAACTTTATTAGATCATCCTTCTAATGTAGTTAAGTATTAGATCTAATCCATATTAGCTCTGTCTATCTATTATATTTTCATTTTGTGCTTTCTTATTCATAGATCATTTAAGAATTAAAAAAATACTAAAAAAAAGAGAAAAGAGAAATCTACAATGCATTCAATTTATTTTGATTGTTCATATTTTGTTGCTTTTAAGAAAATTGAATTGCATATATTATTTAGGTTTAGCTGCATTTAGTCCTAAACTTAGGCATATCTTATTAAAAAGAACTCATCGAACATTATACTTTGTCCAAGACATGGAAACAATCTTTAAACGTTTCTTGGTGAACCCACCATAATCTGTCAACAATCACAAAAAAAAAGTACGACACCAGTACCTCTCATATTGAGGTGTAGATATCTTATTTCCCATACCCATTCTAGGCATGGATCCATTAGCCTAAGGGAAAGGGATGCAAAAATTTTGGTCTATATTATTTGGTAAACCCAATGTGAAATACAACCCTTTTTATTTTGTTTTTCTTTTAAAAAATAAACAAGATCATTAAAATTTGTGTGGTTAGACTAGAAAATATAAAAATAATATATTTTTTTTTAAATTTGATTGATTCACATTTTATTTTTTATATACACCATTCCCTAATAAAGAACAATATTCGACGCCTTATTTTGCAGTCTTGGTTGGTCTAGACATAACGAGAATACATAGTGAAGGGGGTTAGCCATACCCATGAACCTTTGAAAAGGGATTATCCTTTCACCTATGCTCAAAAAACTAAATTTTTTTAATCAAGATTAAAATTTAGCCTTTCCAACAACCATCATAGTTGTGGAATAGAGCACAATTTTATTTTTGAAGAAGTGTATTGTTGATCATAGTGAACTGGGTGAGGACTGGTAGGACCTAGGCTTCATCATGACTTGGATTTCATCATCAAGCATCTATATGCGGACATCCAGGTGAAGGTCTTAATTTAAAACATGACAACTATGCCTATCCAAATTCTTTCAAAGTTTCAAAAGGGTTGTTATATTGCTTATTTGTAGTTGTGATAAATAGGATAGGAAATATATTTTTGGTGTTTGTCATTTTTATTTTGAAAAAAAAAAACATAAAATAATTTCAAAGTATTATTTAAATGGTGGATAATTGCATTAGAGAATCTACATTCATAGACCTTAGGCAAACATTCATAGAACAAGAAGTCAATCTTATTTTTAGGCAAGATAGAGAATAGTGGGATCATTTGTGGGATAACCTATATTACATTAGGAGAAGGTCAAAAGAGTTAAGCAAAATCAAGAGAATCAACATAGCTAAAGCTCTAGGTACAAATTACCATTCACCATACTTTTTTTTTTTTTTGTGTGGAAAACATCCCAAAAGGGATGCCACTTTCGAGTAAGACCCAAGGAGGCAGGGGTATCCAACCATTCACCATACTTTGATATCAATAGGAGTTGTGAACATTGGTTGGTAGATAAAAGAGCTAGTGTCCATTCAATGATATATCCTTGGGAAAGCTACTTTGAGGATTCCCTAACCATTCAAAAGTTCTTGGTAAACATAGAGAGTATAGAGGTGACCGTAGAACATAATAGGAGATACAACAAAGTACCTAGAGTTGTACTCTTCAGGGAATTCTACCACGATTTACAATTTGAAAGCCCTACGACTATTCAAGGAAATTTTTTTATTGTCCATTTAATTCATCTCTTGAGACGAGATTTTACATTCGAGGAAGAGCATTATATGAGTCCATAATAATTAGAACCAATTAACAATATTCATAAGCTCTTTAAATAATATTGAGTGTTGCACTTAAGATTGGTGAAGAAAACTTTGTGAGCAACTTAGTGAGAAGTCTTAATTAGCAAAAGAACAAAAACCTATATATATATATATATATATATATATATATATATTTTAATAAAAACAAAAAGAAAAGAAAACAATACACACACACATATATATAACCATGACTATAACTTTGAGAAATGGTAAGGAAATTGAAGGTCCCTCAAAAGACCAACTTGATAGTGAAAATCCTAATGTAGAAAGCATTGAAACAAAAGAAGAAAACAAGGAAAAAATTGAACAAATTGGACAAATGGAACAAAGTGAACAACATGAACATGATGGACAATACGACTTTGAGCGTAGGATAGGTCCTAAGGAAGAAGTTTACTTTCTGTAGACACCTAAAACACATCATGTCGATGGTGACTACTCATATGGGACATGCTAGAAGACCATATGGAAGACCTTTGGAAAAATCCAAGGTATAGCAATGGTTTTTACCACTCAATTGGGCATCTTTGCCTAGTCAGTTCTAGCCATAGCTGACACCCACGGTTAGAAGTATTGACCGTGTTTGACACCCGTGGTCCCCAATATGCCAATTGGGGACCACAGTTGACACCTACGGTTAGCAAAAGCTTGCATGCTAGCCACAACTGAGACCTGCGGTTAGCACTGTAACAAACTCGGGCGACCAGAGCCGAGTCAAACTAGTTGCAACGACCAATTGCAATGGTTTTCAAAGCGGTTTGGGCTGGGAAGCATCCAGAAGCTTCCTCTCAATTGCCAAATCTTGTTCTTGGCTTCTCCATGAAGCTAGAGCAAGGATTTTGGGAGTCTACTTAAGACCCCAATTTTAGAGAGCAAAGATCCTGAAGAATAGCTCAATTGCACATAGCGGAGCCCTATCGGATTGGAGAGCAATTTCATATCCCCTTGAGGAGTAACGAAGTGTTGTCCAATTGATCAATGACAACTGTGCATGCAACAATGGAGATCTCAAGAGCTTGAGGAGCAAGCTTGATAATTGACACACCTCCATTGCTAATTCCATTGAATTCAACCACCAATTTATGTTCCAGAAAACACAGGCGACCCTTGACCATCAATTCCTTGGAGGATTTGAGAGTTTTTGGCCCTGGTTTCGAGAGAAAGGATACTTTCATCTTAACCATGGCTATCAGCCATGGTTAATAGTGCTCACCACACCTCAGACCTACGGCTAGGGTTTGATGCTCTCTTTCCTCCATTTTAGCATTAGATTTCTATTTCTAGTCATGCATTTAGCTTAATCTAGCATAGATCCACATTTTAGCAGACATTTGACCATTTAATTTAGGAATTAGAGGTAGATTTGCTTCATTTCCTTGCATTTGTTAATCTAGATTAGTTTCATGCAAGTCAAGTTACTAATTCTTAATTAGAGTGCTTCATAGATAGATCTATGCTTCTTTACATGCTATATTACAATTTCCTCATTTCTTGCATAGATTGATAGTTTTACATGCTTTCTTGATTTTATGTCATTCATTATGCAAGATTCCTCCAAAAGCCTCATCAAGAGAGGCCTCCTTTGTTACTAATTGCTTCTTGTTGTTTCTTGATCGCAGGGAATAAGATTTGAAGGAGAGATAAAGCATCCAATTCCTTCCTCAACGTGAAGAAGAGGGTCATCGACACCCTAGAGCAGTTCGTGTCACCCTGAGGGGCATTTTGATCACACCTACCCTTGATAGGGATTAGACACTATTGTAATTGATGTATCAAATGGGTATCCCTAAGAGGGACGAATCTGTAATTTGACTCCATTGAAATTAATAAAGGATTCCTTGTATTCATGTTATTTCTTGTTATCAATTTATGCATGCCTATTTGTGTATCTTTCTTCAATTGCAATAGTTAGATCGGGTGTGAGCCTTTTTGGTGGTTACAGAAGGCGATCATGATGGAAACCCCAAAAATTTCGCGATCATTGATGTTTTTCTCTATTTTTTTGTTGCAGGTGCTAACCGCGATTCACACCCATGGTTCACAGTGCTAACCATGGTTCACACCTACGGTTCATAGTGCTAACCATGGTTCACACTTGTGGTTCACAGTCGCAGCCATGCCTGACAGACGCGGTCAACAGAGAACAAAAAAATAAAAAAATCAGACATCACCAGCAGACTTGGACCTGAGGTAGGAGCACTTTTCCCTCTCTATATTTTTTTGTCTATGTTTTTACAAAAGCAGAATGCAATAGATGGATGCTAATTAGGAAAACATAGCAAAAAGTAAAATGGAAAAATCCTAGATGCTTTTTAGTTTTCCACTAGTCGCTGCTAGGAATAGCGGATCTCTGATTGTAGTCCACCCTAGTCTCCAACGGTCTAGGATATTGATTGTTTAGAGTTTGCATGTATGAGGTCCAATCAGTGGCCATTTTCATCATAGATAGTTGCATTCTCTGAATATCATCTAGCATAGTTGTGCATTCTCTTAAAAGCAAATGTTCTTTTGAAAAGCATGTAGGAGAATCATGTGAATGTTGTTTTATGCATTTTATTTTCATGCAAAGTAAAAATAACCCCACACACCACATTTCATTTAAACATCAATGGCGTTGGGCTCTCACATCCAACCCATTTGATTGAGACCAACAGTGGATGTCATTACCACTTGGTTGGCTCATTTGAAATTGTATTATCGGGACCCGCTCGTGGCCAAGGCCGACCCAAGAACTATCCTATCCATGCAAAATAGCATGCACTCATCTTTGAAAGGGTGTATCGCTGTGCACGGTGTGTTGGGTGAGGGTTGGTAGTACCTATGCTACCTCATTGAGTATGGACTTCACTCCCATATTCGGCTTGTGCGAGTATATAGGTGAAAACCTTTGAACAAATTGAGTATAACATCAACTTTTGAAAAACACGATAAGAGTTTAGAGTATATTCACAACAAATCAAATGCACTAAACCAATTTTAGGACACACATTTAATCCTTAAAAGAGATAATCATATTGTCTACTTTGTGTGTTGCATTATTGTTAGGGTAATTAACATAAGATCCTTGATCTGGGGCCAAACCCTAACCCTAAAATCTAATTTTTGATTCTGCATCCAACGGATCGAGAATCGTGCAAATCGGAGCTATAACGAATATTTTATTTTGGTTTTATGATTACTCTATTTTCGAAGCCAAAAACTGAGAAAAACTGCACTAAAACGGTCATAAAATGGTCTAGACAACTCCAAAACTTGCCAAATTTATTTTGTTGTCTTAGTTTTACCATTGTGCACCTCTCACAAAAATTTTGGGTCCTAACTCTTCATGGTTCAAAATATCCCAAAAATTCCTAAAAGTGAGCATTTCCCCACGAGCCCCGGTTGGCCAATTATTTCAAAAATACAAAATTTTGACCCGAAAATCATATTTTTGAGTTATAGCTCATTGTGATCAGCTCATCGCACTGATAATTTTGATATATAACACTTTTAACCTTTTTTTGGAAGCCAAAAAATATTATATGGCCGGGGGACCTCCCATGGTGAGCAAGACCTCCAATCTAGAGAGGGAATCAAGTTCCATGACCACTGAACATATTCAAATCAGTCCAGAGGACATGGCCATCCTTGAATGGCATCCCAGGTCTTATCATAGCATCAATACCATCCATAGGGGGTCAAACCTTCGAGATATCCCTATTAGGGAGGCACCCATAGGTCCTCTAGGAAACCTTCTTTACTGGAACACCTTGATAGAATTCTATATAAGGAATAATCCACCCACTGAGGAGCCTAGTAGGTCAATCCCACAGGTTCACATCCCAGCTTGCTCTATACATCAATAAGAAAGTGATCATGAACATACACCATGGCCTAGCTTGGGTGAGCAAACCACCCCATCGGGTCGAGCAAGTCACCCCCCTACTCCTCATAGGGAGCCTTCTGTGCAACCTGAATATACGAGGATTAATTCTGAGCCTGAGTATGCATCATTTCTCATAGATGAGGAAGAGGACCCAAGTCATCCTCCTATTCCTTGTGAAGAGTACGTGGGGCAACCACATTGTGGCTCTACATCATCAAACTATACAGAGCCCACTCATAACTCAAAATATCAGGTCAATGCAACCTTTAAGGAGTGTGGAAAACAAGTAATAGATCCTACTAGGGGGAAAAGACATGATAAACCCATTCGTATTTCAAATACAAGGATACATAGCCCCCATATAACTGAACAATGGGATCATGCACATCAGGCACTGAGACCACAACTTGACCAACAACAAACGGATCAAATCTTGTTGGATCAAAAACAACTAAATCAACAACGGGTGGACTCGCCACGAGCACACCTACAAAAGTTGTATCAATAAAAGATACAAGAACAAAAAGAGATACAACAAGAGAAAGTGCAAAATACATTGCATAAAGTGGTACTTACGCCTAGCAACCAGAGGATGCAACAACGCATAAGACGCCCAGTGCAATCTCAAAATATTTCACTGAGGCCATGCAAAAATCACGTTCAACATCATAGGTTGGTATCTGATTATCATCATGAACCTCATACTCCTCAACAGTACCAAGATCAATACGATGAGGAATCATATGTAAAGTCCCAATGGGAACATCAGGATGAAGTGGATGCTTACCCTGAATCCAATTATGATGAGGTACCTAATGATTATACTTATCGTCCACCTCAACATCAAAAGCGACCTCCTCTACCTAATCAAGGGCAACGAAATGAAGATCATATCATTTCATCAAGGCCATACAAAGTGCTAGTTGATCGGATAAATGCATTCGAAAAACAAAATCAAAGAGGGGTTTATCAAAAACCCACGCTAAAGCAGCTTAGAAATCAGCCTTTGCATCCATCAGTGTCCTCACCGACATACCCATCGAATTTCAAGATGCCTCAACTTGAAAAGTTCAAAGATGATGAAGATGCACAAGAGCACATGACAGGCTTCATCCATATGTGCTTTTATTTTCAAGACAATGATTCTTTGATGTTGAGAATCTTCATGACAACATTAGCTGGGGATGCTTTAGAATGGTATAATCATTTACCACATCATAGCATAAATACCTTTGAGCAATTGGCTGATGCATTCCTGCAATGTTTTGCCTCTAGTGCTAAGGAAACAACAAACTTGACTGACTTGGTTAGTCTTTGTCAATTGGACGATGAGCCAGTCATTGAGTATGGCAATAAGTGGAGGAAGGTGATGTCAAAACTACCTTTCACCCTACCCACAATAGAGCTCATTCGAATGTTTACGAGAAGCTATTCAAAACAAATTTCACTTCTCTTGCAATTGCAACAATATCAAACATTTGAGGAGGCCTTAGCATAGGCCCAGGTCATTGAAGACATCAAGATACAGGAGGGTGATATTCAACTCCATAAAAAGGAATGGCCAAACAAGAATATTATAGGTGGCAATGTGCAACGAAAGGTGACCCCAATCAATCAAGTTGTTTTGAGTATCCCCAGATCCTCAAACTAGGGTGCACCACCTCCACTAGTGCAGCATAATTACCAAGCTCAGCCTCCTCTGGTCCAAAATCATATGCAAAAGAATCAGATACAAGGGCCAACAACGTCGGCCACAATGACAATATACTGATTTTCCGAGAGACATTAGCATCGCTCTTTGATCGATTATATGAGGCGGGAAGGATCAATCTTCCAGAGTTACGTCCTTTGAAACCTAATAAGCGTAGATCAAAGGCGCATAGAGAAAATCTATATTGTGTTTACCATCGACAAAGGGGTCATGACATCCAGACATGTTATCCCTTTAGAGATTTAGTGCAAGATATGATTGAGAGGCAAGAACTTCAGATAGGAGTCTTCCATGACCCCTTTCCGTACACAAAGTAAACATAGCACCTGCCAATCAAGTTGAACAATCTAATCAGGTGCATATCAATAAACCTCCCCAAGATTTTGTGGGAATGACTAGTGTTGTAACAGAGAAACAAGAATGTCAAAATCGATCTATGCAACCTATGGTATCATCCAATGTTTCACCTATGCTTGTCTCATCTCAGTGGGATATTGGCATTACGCATAATTGCACATCACAATAGGGGGAATCAGTTTCTACTACTCTTCCTAGCCAAGCCAATCATGGTGCATCACACACAATGCACATTGGGGGTCTTCAAGGTGTCACACCTTCCCCATCATCCACATCACGATCAATGATGCAAAGTGAGACTTCTAAAGGTATCACACCTTCCTCACTTTCATTGAGTGGCACACACACTGGGGGTGCTTAGGTTGCATACTTTCCCCTTTTAAAAACATAAAAATAAGAAAAAAATATAAAACACCAAAATTTAAAAAAAACATTCAAAACATTTAAATTTCAAAAACGATTGAAAATTTTAAAATTTCAAAAACATTCAAAATATTTAAATTTCAAAAACAATTGAAAAATCATAAATTCAAATATCAGAACATCAAAAAAATATGGCAAACTTCAAAATCCATACACATGCACAAAAAGCTCCAAAGGCATCATAAGCCCTTTGGTCAACTCACAAAAGGCACCAAGGATTTCTGACAAATTGCTTGGTCAACCCAAAGGCCCCGAGGGTTTGCTTAAAACCGCTCGGTCATCCTAAAATGCTCCAAGCTCTCTTATGAGTAGTTTGGTCAATAAAAAGGCTCCAAAGGCATTTGTAAGCCCTTTGGTCAATCCAAAAAGGCCTCGAGGGTTGCGTAAAACCGCTCGGTCATCCCAAAAGGCTCCAAGGGTTCTTAAGAATTGCTTGGTCATCCCTAAAAGCTCCAAGGGTTTTTGAAAAATTCTTGGGTCAATTTAAAGGCTCCAAGGGTTCTCAAAACTGCTTGGTCAATATTAAAAGGCTCCAAGGTTTCTCAAAACTGCTCGGTCAATCCTAAAAGGCTCCAAAGGCATCTGTAAGCCCTTTGGTCAAACCAAAATGTTAAAATCCATAAAAATAAAAAAGCAATAAAATCTAAAAATATTGTAAAATATCAAAAATCCAAAAACATTTGCATTTTGTATTATGCATTTTCATTCGCATTCACACATGCATTCACTGCATCACATTGCATGTAGGCATATCTCATCCGTTGCATTCCGTAGTAGAATAGATTGTGTTCATCAGTATTACGAACGACACCACGTTTGTGTTCCAATCATGCACCACTGCATTTATCATAATCCATATTTCATGTGAGTAATTGTGTTTTTCAACACAACCAAATTGTTGCTATGAAGCGTATACTAGGGTTTTTCGGTCATTCAACCATACCTAGTGGTCTGCTCAAGAGTTGATAGAAAGCTTACTTTGCTTTTGTAGCTGAGGTCCAGTTAGTATAGCCCTTAGCATATCAGAATTCTATCACTAATCAAAAAATTAAACAATCCTAATAAGGACTAGGGGAAGATGAAAGCCACGAAGCAGGACCAGGTATCCTGAGGTGAAAGGAATTATTCTTGCTTATCCCCCTGTGCAGACGGTTCAGGAAATGTTGGCAATTGGCAAAAGGACAAGTTAGTTCCCTATTCAGAATCCCTTGCTTACGATAAAATGAGCAATATCCCAAAGTGATATCCCACATCAATCCTCATGATTGATACCCTAGATCGATATCATAGATCGACATCCCAGATTGATATCCTAGATCGATATTCTAGAAATGGTTCCCACCAAAGAAAATCCCCGAGGGAAGTTTTTGAAGAAAATTATCAAATGTAAATGCCAAAAAGTGAAGATCAAATGAAGATCAAAAAACAGGCTCAAGTGAAGATCAAATGAAGATCACAAATCAAGTTAAATCAAGATCAAATGAAGATTAAAAAAAATCAAAGTTCGAGTGGAGATCAAATGAAGATCAAAAATCCAGTTCGAAGAGAAATTGAATGAAGATCCAGAGATAGTTCAGAGCCAAAAAGGAATCTACTCCCTTGCTTCACTACATATATGAGCAAGTATCCCAAAATTGAAGGATAGAAAGGAATGAGCCTGAATCCCTGGAATTGTCGGCACTACTATACCTTACGCACGATGATATGTCTGATATACTTACATTTTTCTTGTATGCAGACCAATGTTTGAATGTGGAAGAGCTAGCTTCAGGTGTCCTGCATTGCTTAGTGGCTTAGTCCAACTAAAATCTAAACTTGGGATTGGATAAGACATTTGTGGAGCCCCTATCTTAGCAATGGGTTGAAAGAATCCTGCCTGACATCGGGGAACACTCGTGTCTTATCTTAATATATTCATTTGCACACACAAGGATAATGAACAGTTAGGGCCTATCCTAGCAAAAGCCTTGTATCTCAGAAGTCTAGTATGGTCAGTATACAACTTTTGAGCAGTTCACTAGGGTGCTTGAGTCTCATGGAAAACCCTCAAAAATTCCCAAATAGCAACAAAATACCAAATATCACAAGCCATCAAAAATAAAGTCATTCAATCATCAAATTGCAAAGTATCGAATTCGTGATACATCATTACATTGAGCACAAAGTTTTCAAGATATAGGATAGATATCGGATGGATATCAAAAATGATATTTAGACGACCACTGACTATATTGTGCATATCTTTCAAATTGCAAAAGGAATATAGAATGACATATAATATCATTCGCCTCATACCGTTCCATATCATTGCATCTCATACATGGGTGATTAATTGATTAAATTCTTGTAGTGAGGATTTTCAATTACATTCATGATTTTTATACATTCTGTGGTGTCGTCCATTAGATTGTTAAACCCATATTGCATTCATTCCTTATGATTTAAGTGATTAAAGCATAGAGGTTCATTTACATTAGATCATCATCATGTAAATAATGCATTACATGCATTGCATTCACCATGTCATAACATCATAAATTAGATGCATACAATTAAATCAAATTGAACATGCATTTAACATCAAAGTTTGCATCCATATGCATACATCATAGTAGTCCATCTACATATCTAGATCACAATATCTAGTCATACATCCATCATCTAGCTAGTGCATGTCATCCATACATCACATCATATAGCATCAAATCAACATAACATATAAGCATTGCATCCACGTGCATCTCATAAACATAAAATCAAAATAAACAAAAAAACATTTGCAAGCATCAACTGGGGCATTATTAGTATCGATCCCCAAAAGCTCCAAAGAAGTCTAAATATTTGGTCTTTTCATTCAAGTCATAAATGCACACATTTGCTCACCATAAGGAGTTTTCAAAATGGACAATTAAGCATATCTATAGGTCCAAAATTTCAAAAAAATTAAAATTAACAAAAAAATTAAATAATTCAAAATTCAAATGTGCCTCGTATTCAGTCATTTATCCTACACACTTGGCGGTTGTAGTGACTTGCACTCCATGCAATCCGACAAGATGAGTAAATTACCATAAGGATATTTGGGGTAAAATTCATCATCGTGGAATTGATATGCTTCATTTCAATCCCTAAGAAGGCCTTCGAGGCTGGACTACTCCAAGGGAATGAGATATTCATTTCAATTCCCCTATGACATTTTCAGCGAATCATCGACAATATGATTCAACACAAGCATAATTGACATTGTTATCATTTTGATTCCCTAAGAAGGCCTTCGTGGCTGGACCGCTCCATGGGATAGAAATATACAATTACTATTAACAGTTGCAATCATAGCTGATTAGGCCTTGCCAAAAATTCAAGTGCTAAAGTCTTCAATTGTTCAAATTATTCATGTTGGTCAAGCGACCTCGTCGCTTCATTTAATTGTCATTACCCTCATCGACTCGTCGCTTGAGGGGGTAGTCATAATATCAAATTCATAATCAAAATCAACATTTAAATGCTCAATCATTGCTAAGTGCATTCATTCAAGAATCATTGTCAAAGACAATCATGCACCATCCTTGCTTGGGGCAAATAAGCAAAATATCAAGATCAAATTCAAGCAAACTGGGCAGCTAGTCTCCTAATTTAGGATTAGACTTAAGCTTGTCTCCTAATTGCCGCTAAGGCTAGGATTAGACTTAAGCTTGTCTCCTAATTGCCGCTAAGGCTAGGATTTGACTTAAGCTTATCTCCTAATTGCCGCTAAGGCTAGGATTTGACTTAAGCTTGTCTCCTAATTGCCACCAAGGCTAGGATTTTGACTTAAGCTTTCCAGAATCAAGTCCTTCAACTCATCGAAGGCAATGATTCAATGATGCATGCTCTTTTCATGATTGGGGCATCTAATGTTGATTAGACTAATGATCATCATGCAACCTTTGACATCATTTTAGGAGGTCTATTTTTGCTCACGCGTTGTTCGATCTCACAACACATCGCAAAAGGGGCATCTGTAGACACCTAAAACGCGTCATGTCGATGGCGACTACTCATATGGGACATGCTAGAAGACCATATGGAAGACCTTTGGACAAATCCAAGGTATAGCAGTGGTTTTTACCACTCAATTGGGCATCTTTGCCTAGTCAGTTCTAGCCATGGCTGACACCCGCGGTTAGAAGTGCTGACCATGGATGACACCCGCGGTCCCCAATCTGCCAATTGGGGACCATAGCTGACACCTACGGTTAGCAAAATCTTGCATGCTAGCCACAACTGAGACCTATGGTTAGCACTGTAACAAACTCGGGTGACCAGAGCCGAGTCAAACCAGTTGCAATGACCAATTGCAATGGTTTTCAAAGCGGTTTGGGCTAGGAAGCATCCAGAAGCTTCCTCTCAACTGCCAAATCTTGTTCTTGGCTTCTCCATGAAGCTAGAGCAAGGATTTTGGGAGTCTACTTAAGACCCCAATTTTAGAGAGCAAAGATCCTGAAGAATAGCTCAATTGCACATAGCGGAGCCCTATCGGATTGGAGAGCAATTTCATATCCCCTTGAGGAGTAACGAAGTGTTGTCCAATTGATCAATGACAACTATGCATGCAACAATGGAGATCTCAAGAGCTTGAGGAGCAAGCTTGACAATTGACACACCTCCATTGCTAATTCCATTTAATTCAGCCACCAATTCAATGTTCCAAGACACAGGCGACCCTTGACCATCAATTCCTTGGAGGATTTGAGAGTTGTTGGCCCTGGTTTCGAGAGAAAGGATACTTTCATCTTAACCGTGGCTGTTAGCTACGGTTAACAGTGCTCACCACACCTCAGACCTATGGCTAGGGTTTGATGCTCTCTTTCCTCCATTTTAGCATTAGATTTCTATTTCTAGTCATGCATTTAGCTTAATCTAGCATAAATCCACATTTTAGTAGACATTTGACCATTTAATTTAGGAATTAGAGGTAGATTTGCTTCATCTTTCCTTGCATTTGTTAATCTAGACTAGTTTCATGCTTTTCAAGTTACTAATTCTTAATTAGAGTGCTTCATAGATAGATCTATGCTTCTTTTACACGCTTTATTACAATTTCCTCATTTCTTGCATAGATTGATAGTTTTACATGCTTTCTTGATTTTATGTCATTCATTATGCAATATTCCTCCAAAAGCCTCATCAAGAGAGGCCTCCTTTGTTACTAATTGCTTCTTGTTGTTTCTTGATCACAGGGAACAAGATTTGAAGGAGAGATAAAGCATCCAATTCCTTCCTCAACATGAAGAAGAGGGTCATCGACACCCTAGAGCAGTTCGTGTCACCCTGAGGGGCATTTTGATCACACCTACCCTTGATAGGGATTAGACACTATTGTAATTGATGTATCAAATGGGTATCCCTAAGAGGGACGAATCTGTAATTTGACTCCATTGAAATTAATAAAGGATTCCTTGTATTCATGTTATTTCTTGTTATCAATTTATGCATGCCTATTTGTGTATCTTTCTTCAATTGCAATAGTTAGATCGGGTGTGAGCCTTTTTGGTGGTTACACTTTCAAACCATGGATCATTTTCGGGGCTTCTTGAGCAGTAATCGTGTCCCTATTATGCCTTCACAACAGAAGATCGCCTCACAAGGGGTGAGACTTCAGTTGAAAAATATTTAGGAGAGGCTATTGGGATACATCCCTCTTCATCTCAACTACCCCTAAAATGTCTATAGGAGCCACTTATAATAACTCTGTTCCACCTCATCACTTCACCCCTAGTAGTTATTCTCTTGATACTACTCAATATCAAGCTATTCACTCATAGATCAAGGTTCAGGAAACACTACAACAAAAACCCATTTATGCTACTTCTACTATTGTTAATGTCAGATAAATACCATGTGTTTCCTCAACTAATGATAATTCATTTGCTCATAACTATCATAATATACGTACCCATCAATTCCATAACCCATATTCGTAAGATTCCACCATTATTTCTTCTCAACCAATTCATTCACAAACCACTTCTTCTCAACCACTTCCTCCACCAACCTCCAATTCATATTCCCATACATCGACATCTTTTTTGCAACCTCCTCAATCAATTTATTAACTAAATTCATATCCATATTCTTACCCACTCCCAAACTCTTCCATTAAAATTACATATCCATACTCATTTCCCCATGCTTATTTTTATAATCCCATGCACAATAGTATTACTATACCAAATGTGAGTTCTCATCAAACTACACAATCCAACTACTATCCTCCTCATGGAAATATAATAGCATCAAGTGTTCACAATGTACATTTAGAAAATATAGTAAAATAATTGGCATCACAATTGGATCATATAGACCCATATCGTCCAACATATAGTTACAAAGAAATGTGTAACCAACCTTTAGATCCTCTAGTTACTGCCAAGCCATATCCCAAACATTTTCCAATTCCAGTCCTACCCATATACAAAGGGACTGAAGATCCTATTGAACATCTTAAGATGTTCAAAACATTATGTCATGACATTGCATATGATGACAAGTTTTTATTAAAAATATTTCCTAAGAGTCTTTGAGGCATGGCCTTAGAGTGGTACTACCAATTACCAACACATTCCTTAAGGAATTTTGAAGAAACAACTGAATTATTTGTGCACTAGTTTGGTGCATACATCGAAAGACATGTAATAGTCAAATAGTTGTATAATCTCAATCAAGAAAAATATGAGAGCTTTGTTGAATTTTTAGCAAGATGGAGGAAGATGGTAGGAAAGTTATATTTTACCTTACCACCTAGTGAGATGTTAGACATATTTATTCGAAACTTACAAGAAAAACTCTCATATGAGTTGGCAACTACCACTCTAACTTCCTTTTATCAAGCCATTTATTTGGCAAGGAGAGTAGAGGAAGCCCTCATTAGAAGAGGTCAATTGAAAAGAAAAGAAGAAGATAAGACTTCCAAAAACCAATACAAAAATAAGCATGTGGTGAGAGATGGGATCACAGATAATAGGCCCCCTATAAATTTCAATACTGCTAATATTACAAATAAATTTATATTGAAAGCACCACAAAAACCCCCACCACTTAATTTCACAAAATTGAATCAACCATTATCAATGCTCTTGCCACAATTCTTGGAAAGTGGCTTGATAGAATTTCTGGAAATTTGGCAACTAGATACCATATCCCAGCAAAAAGCACTTTTCATGTGGGTGCATATAGCCCCATAAACCCTCCTATCAACCCCTCATGAGCTTCCTTCAATGCTAAGTTCACTTCCTCATCCATTACAAACCTTATCAATACTCCATCTGGTTTGATTTTTTATAATAAACTAGCTATCAATTGAAATGATGCTAATTTGATGATGATTTTCTTTCTCTCAATTATTGTCATCTCCCTTGGTAGCTCCCATATAGACAAGTATTCTCTAATGTGCTTGTACCATGATGATAGCATGGTGATTACAAATAAATGAGCATCCAAAAATTTATTTGACATTCTTTCTTTCATAGATTCTTCCAAGAAAATCCTTGATAGTTTATTTGCTATGATGTATTTATTCCCTAGTATCACCACCACTCAAACACAAAATCCTATAATATGACGAGCCACCTGCTAGCCTATCCATGAGTAGTCAGTTTATTAATCAAATATAACATTTCTTGATGATGTATTTAGAAGGCAAAAGGGTAGGCAAGAGTGTCTAGATTTATAAATTGTGACCATCCCTAGAATCTCTTGCTCCATTGTGCTATAATTTTTCCTTGCTCTTGATAGCAACTGACTCAAAAAATAGATGGGCTAATCTATCCCCAGCTGCCCCTCCTAGACCAATCCAAATCTAATTGTAAAATTAGATGCATCCACATGGATGTGAAATTCTTTGTCCCAATCTAGAAACACCAGAATGAGTGCACAAACTAGCTTCACCTTCAACTCCCTGAAGAACTTTTGATGTTCTTCCATCCATCTAAAGAAATATTCTTATGCATTAGTGATCCAATGGGTGGGATACTCATGAAATGTTTTTTATGAATCATCTATAATACTGACATGTCCTTAAAAATATCTTAGAAAGCTGATATCATATGGATCTTCATGTTAATTACAACTTTAACCTTATTAGGATCCATCTTTAATCGCTCTTTGCACACCACATGTCCCAAAAACTTATAGTACCAAACTTATAACTTGTACTTATTTGGATTTAATGATAATTGAGCATTCCTACACATCATATATTCCTCTAGTGCTTTCAAACTTTTATCCTTTCTCCCATATAAAGATCAATCATCCAAGAAGACTTTGAATTTTCCTATGGAAATCTATTAAATAATATAAAAAAATATTCTCGTGACATTGCAAAAACTGAATGACATTCGATTATATGCATAAGTTTTATTATCTACTATGAATGTGATATTCAAATTATCTTTATTGGCTATACTAATCTTGTTATAGCCAAAAAATCCATTAAAAATGATCAGATTTTGTGTCCAGCTACCTCCTCTAAAATTGAATTAGTCAATGATATGGGAAAGGGATCCTTTATAGTTACTATGTTTAGGATTCTAAATTCTATATAGATGTGAATCTGGTTTTCTTCCCTCTTCAAGGTAATCATGATTGGTAACACTCACTTGCTCACTATAACCTTGAAGATAATTCTTGTGTCCAACATTTTTGTATCTTCACATTTACCAAGTCCACATACTTTGGATTCATATTGTATGGCATTCTCCTCATTGGTTGTGCAATTGGTATTAACTAAATCCAATGCACACATAATTCTAGTGGAATCCATTTCAAATACTTATATGTCCATGAGAAGACATCCTTGTATTGCATGAATATTTTGAAAGTTATCACTTTCAATACTAGATCCCAGTTGTCCCCACAATGGATCATTTTATCTTCATTTCCTTCACCAAAATTAACTTGTCTCATCCTTGGTCCTTCATACTATATAGTATCAGGTTCTCTTATTACTTTGGAAATGTCAACCAGATGTGCTAGTTTTCATTAATCATAACATCATCAACAATATATTCTACAAAATTCTTCAAAAAATATCTACTTTTCCTTTTTCTTCTTTGGTGCAGATTTAACATTATTATTACACTTGTATACCTCATATAAACTATTTCTTTGTTCATCATGGTTATCCTCTTATTTTGCCTAGATGCACAAGTATTTTGGTATAAACACTTCATAGTCCTTCATATAACAATGGAAAATTCTGCTATTTGAGTGATCTTCACCCTTTGTGCACTTGTTTAGTTCCATCATGTCTTCTTTGTTTAATTTTTTATTGTTATATTCCTCTGATGATGACTTATCTAATTCATTGAATGTTGTGAGATCTTCACTACTAGAATGATTACTCAAATTTATCATATATTTATGCCAACCCTTCTTGAAATTCAAACAATCCTTCTTCTAGTTGTGGTTGACCTTTACCATGTGCAACCATCCTCATCCCAATAGCACAACATATACAATTTTCCACATGGCGATAACCACAAAATTTATAGTTAATTATTTATCAATTATCTTCACCTTCTAGGTAGTCAAGACTCCTTTCATCTTGATGCCATATTGATTTGCACTATATAATATAAAATTTAGAGATGATAAAAATGGTGTCCCATGTTCTCTCCATGTCTTCTTAGGTAACACATTCATGTTTGATCCTCCATTGACTATTGCTTGCATCAATATAATGGGCCACCCTGACATGAATTTTCTTCTTGTTGATTTATGTATTTATGTGTGGATATCAAATGCATGATCCTATTTTATTTCTTCAAGATGAGTGGATAGTTGTACTTTATGCTTTTTAAAGTTGGATTATGTTACATTTGGAATATAATATTGTTGATGAAATTTGTGGTTGCAGGACCAGGTACTATCATGGGTGGATTGGTATGGGAAAACCACCAGAGTTGAGAGAAAATAGAAATGATGGATGAATTATCATCGATAGCCACAAGGGTAAAACCCTCATATAGATGCATTGCATATGTGTATGTTTGATTAAAAATGCACCATCAGACAAGGAGGTTTCTATTAAAGCAAAAGAACCATCCTTAGTAGGTAGGTGATAACATTGCAATTATTGTAAAGCCTCCTGCTTAAGAAAAATTTTGTTTGTGCATATTTTGATTTGCATCTTAGAGCCCTTGTGTTGTTGCATGTGTTTTGAAGAATAGAATTTGTTTGGTTATTGATTAATCAAATAAAGTATTAATAATAAAGTTAGTATTGTTAATATTTAAAATATCTAATATTGATGTTAATGGTTAATATTAACATTCGATATTAATTAAACTAATTAGGTGAGTAATTAATTTAATTATTTTTATATTACACTAATGTTAGTAACTAACACTAGCATTAGAAAAGTAACAATAGTATTAAATAATGATATGAATGAATGATCTAATTTTCAATATTTGATTTAAAGGATATTAATGGGTTAATACTAACTAAGTTAAAAGGGAAACAATTATTATTATTATGTATAAGTTCATAATGTGGGGAAGTTGGAAAAATAGAACCTTGGAAAATATGGCATACTTGTGAATCTCTCAATAACGTAAATGTTACCCTAATTATGTAATGGGGTGGTATGCATGGAAAGGAAGAAAGAAGTCCTTCAAACCTTGATCTCCTTTTTATCTAAGGGATTATTAGGATATAATTTTGTTATGGGAAGAGGGACAACAAGTTTTGGAAGAAGGAAAAATATCAGAGACTGAAGAAAAGGATTGAATGTAAAAGATAGATGAGGAAAGAAAAATTACTTTGAGTAGCTACCATAGAGGTACTCTTCTTTCAAGTTCTTTATTTGAATAGAAAAAGAGATTGTATGTTGTATGTTGATTTCCAACTTTCTCTCCCTTTTTATCTTGTTTTCTTGGTTAGTATTTTTCTACAATGGTTAACTTATTTTTAATTGTGTGCTATGGCATATATTTATGCGTTCAACATGTCTTATTGAGGCAGTAGATGTGTTTTCGTCTGGTTGGCAAGTTAGTGTCTTTTGAATGGTTCTTTGTTTGATCTAGACCTTGCTTTTGGAATCCATTTGATCCCTGGTACACTTGCAACAATGTTATCCTTTGGAGAATTTGATTTTTGGTCTTTAATTGATGGAAATTATTACTTGTGAGTGCATAAGAGTTAGGTTGAAGCTTTCTAAAACATAAGATGACCATTCATATTTTATAGAGTGTAGTTGGATTATTTGGATTTTACCTCTTGTGTTTCATTTCAACCCTAAGAATTGTTGCATTCTATTCTGTATTGTGGGTCTGTGAATAACCTTATAAAATATGTTTTAAGAAAAGATAACTTTAGGGCAAGTCTTTGAGATGGAGCACCTTGTTTTTGTTTGCTTAACAATATTTATGTTGGTTCTTAAGTGCATCAATTTGAACGTAACCAGTAATGCTTGCATAGCATAAACATTTGTGCCTATGCATGCTCCTTTTTAACTTTTAGTGCATGAAGCCTTCAACTCGTTTGTTTGTTGAATGTTGATTAATTGCTTCAGTTGTTACGTTCTTTTATTTTGGCTATCTATTGGAGCAAGAAGGATATTTGATGTCTGACTTTAATAAATTCTCTTAATCGCTATTGATTTTCCAATACACTTTTAGACCTTTTATTATTAAATAGGTGTGATGATTTCACTAATGTTAGTACCCTTTTAAAATAATCCAATTTTGAATTATTATAATATAATATTAAATGAGATAGGAAAACTTGTTGTATAACTATGTATTATTGGAGGTAAATATTTGAAGGTTTCATTAAGTTTTAGTGGGGTGAAATTAATAATATAAAAGGGTTTTCTTTTATATTTCAAGCAATTAATTAATAGTTTTAGGGACAAAACTATTATTTTATATGGAAGTTTTATGAATTATTAAATCAAGTGTTGTTTATTAGTCAATGTTAATTAATAGAAAATATGAGTTATAGTTTGGTGAAGTAATTTTCCAATGAATTTTAATTTGGGAATTGTGAAGTTGTTATTGAACATGAAGGTTTAGATAGTGAGTTTATTTTAAGATGGATAAGGCTTGTGTAGCTAAGGAATCCATAATTGAGAGAAGTATGGGATTCTCTCAATGTTCTTGCATGATTGGATATGGCTTGTGTAGCAATAGATCCATATTTTGAGAGAAGTATGGGATTCTCTCGATATTCATGCATGGTATTTGCTTTGTATGATCTTGCATTGTTGTATGTATTTTCTTGCATAGTGTATGTTAGGCTTGCATATGCATACAAGAGTTTTCTTGATCCCTAAACTTATTTTCAAGCTCGTTGGAGGAGACCTATCAAGTGATAGACATCAAGGAAAAGAAGAAACTAGAAAATATTTATGTATTTAAATGTGGAAATGTAATATTGTTTTTGGAATAAGAAATACTTTGAGATTCATGTGTAAAATATTATGTTATGTAATGGTTGGGATGAGAAAATAGTTGATCTATAAAAATTCTTGTAATTATCTTTGAGATCCGTTCAAGAATGAAAATAGAATATTGGTTTCTTCATGTTAAGTTCTTGGAATTAGATAGTTAATTGCAAAAATAGAAAGGATGTGATTGAACCTAATTGATGGATTGTGGTTAAGTTTTTCTTTAGATATTGTATTCATCCTTTCATTATAAATAAAGGAAATTCTAAATTCTAATGTTATGTATGAAGAAGTATTTATTTAATTCCCAGTATTTAGTAACGTGTTATGATTTGATTATGTTATAATATAGCACTTTATTTTATTTTGGAGAGATATTTTTATATGTTAAGAATATTGGGTTTAGAAAGGGGTTTTTGGGCATGGCCTAGATTCATATTAGAAAACCCTTGAATCAAAATAATCCAATCCTAGTTGAGTTACGATGAGACAATAACTAGGTATTTGTGAATGATACACCCTAAGCAGTGAGGCTTGGGTGGCCCAAAGTGGTGAGGCTTATGAATCCTAATGGTGGATTGGTATGGGATAATCCATCGGATCATTCATAATACAGTATAGTGGTGGCACCTTATGGTGAGGCAAGAGTGACCATGATCATTACCAGGTGAATGGTAATGGTCTTAGTTAGCTCATAATGAGGTGAAGCTAACTAATCACTAAGGAATCATGCCAAATTAATCATATATAGACGGAATTATATAGGGTTAGGGAATATGCATCCCCCTTTAAGTATTATGGGCCTTAAAGGATAATCCCTACATCATGGTCAAGTTATCCTATACCAATGAGGGTATAAGAAAAGTGGGGGGACCACTGATGGCATCTTTTCTAAATGGTGAGGTTTAGAAAAAAGAACCTCAAAAATATGAAGTTGGCCACTCCTGTCCACTTGAGTGTTGTCTATAGTGACAATGAACTCAAAATTTGGTTATGCCTTAATACTGATGAAATATTTGGGTCTTCTTTGTGATTTAATCCTTGTTACAAAAAACTCTCTCCCTTGGGCTGAGTTGGTGGGTTGTTACAATAAACTTATTGTTGAGCAACTCGATATGGATCAATTCTAGCTTCTTCCTTACAATAATTATCAACACCATTATATCAATAAAGTGATCCCTTCTTATTTTGGGTACCTCTTGCTTGCTTCATGACTTTACAACTCCTCTTGTATACATTGGTTCTCCTACCATTGATATAGCTTCGGTATTGCACCAAGTAATTTATATACCTTCACTGTTACGCTTGTGTCTTTAATTGTTATGTTGATATTTCAACTTCTTTACTTTCCACCAACTTCTTCAAATTCTTCTCTTGGAGGTGTCTTTCTTGACTAATATTTTGCATCTCTTCTTTAACTTGGTCACTCTTCTTGCCATTGATCCTATTCTATGATAGGATGTAGGTATTGCTCAATTTTATTTGCTTGAGCCCATTCCATAGCGAGCACATGCTTATCCTTATTTTGGCAGTCCTTTGGAGGGTCTTCAATGCCAATAAAATTGATATTCTATAAGTTAGTAAAACTTACCTTCTTTAGGAAATTAGCCTCCCTATGATTGCCTAGTCTGCACCATCTATACATCAGTCCATTGTTGTTTTTGAAATTCCTAACAATTGGTGCATTCTAGAAATTCCTCATGAAGTACCCCATTTTTTGGCATCTTTGGCATTTAATAATTGGCCTCCCATCTAAATAATATTGAAGTCAATATTGTAGTTTATTTCCTTGCTATGACTATTATCCTTAATAATTGTTCCTATAACTGTCACTTGTTGCTCCTTGTCCACTTTTAGAAGTGTTGGGTTTCCATTCCTTATTTTTTTGCATTGTTAAATTTTAATTCCATGTGATTATAAGGTTAAATGGGTAGTCTAGAATCACATGTTCCACAACTTTACAAATATTACAAAATGTATTTTTTGGATAGGTTATATTTATGTGTCCTTTTGTCTTACACTTATAACACTAAAAATATTTCTTCTCCTTTTTCTTCCCATCCACATCATTAATCATGCTTTCTAGATCCTTCCTCATGGATTGGATAACATCATTCAAGTTGTCACAATCACTATCCGTATCATCATCTCTATAGTGACCTAATTCTACTATTGTCTGCTTCATCTCATTTTTAAGTTAAGATATTTTTCAAAGGTTTCTTAATAGGTAGTAGGTGGTACTACCTTTGTATTTGTCTTATATCTAGGTAGTATTTTATCTAGGAATCATAATTTTTGTAAACCATCTATAGGTTTTACTTCCATATTGTTAATAAGTTCCTTCAATATTTTATTATATGACTTGATGTCTTCATCTTTCTTTTGCTTTGTGGAATAAATTTCTTCGATGGCTTTGTATCATCCTAGAGTAATCTAAATTACTTATTAATTCAATAATTAGGTCTCTTTACATATCAATCCATTATGATTCCCCACAATGTGACCAGAAACAACCTCAACCAAGATCCTTCATCATCCACTCCATTGGATCACTAAATTGATTCACATGTGAAAATGTGGCATTTTGGGTCCTCCCTCACACCATCCAAAAATTGTAGATATTTATGATTTCCCATTATTACAATAATATTTTGCATTGGTATTTGATCTTCTTCACTTAACTCAATAATAGTAAATAGTCTTCAATCACTTCCTTGTGCACCTGCACTTTGCGACCTCCATTATGAATACATAAATACCAATTTTTGGTCTCTACACACTCTGTCTCATGATTATATTTTGCTTGAATCCTATCTATTACACATATAGGAAATCTTCCTTATACTTGTTCTGATGTCACAAATTGTTTTTCTTCATATCCTTGTGCACACTCCATGTTAATGCTTTTACTTACATCATTTGTTTTATTTGATTCCACTTGTGCTTCTTCCTCTATTGAAAATAATTTCTTCCACCTTCTACTTTATTTGCTTGAAATATTCTTTGCCTAAGGATTCCATACACATTATACCTTAGGTTCTTTGAGTTTTGTAAATCTTGATTGTAATGCTTTATCAACAAAATATGAATATTTTGCAACACTTAGACATTATTATGAAATTCTCTTACTCCTTACTAGTTGATTATCAACTCTTTTGTGTCCATGTATCCCATGTCCTCATGACAAGTTATATATCATTCACCTATTCAAGGCTTAGAATAGTGTTGGTTCAAACTTAAAATGACAACGATGCAAAATTTAGCATGGTGGTGAGAAATCCAACACTTTGAGGAACAATTTGATATGGCATATTTAGTAATCA
Source organism: Wollemia nobilis (assembly GCA_028583015.1). Classification (NCBI taxonomy): domain Eukaryota; kingdom Viridiplantae; phylum Streptophyta; class Pinopsida; order Araucariales; family Araucariaceae; genus Wollemia; species Wollemia nobilis. Next base: position 663,437 of record JAQPPZ010001094.1, read on the forward strand.
ATCAAGAATACAAGTAGCAACATCTCCCATATGTATGACAATGGCTAAAAATATCACATGAATGATAAGTTTTTTGGCACATCACTTGTATGATAAGCACTTGTATGATAGTAACTTGTATAATAAATACTTGAATGATAATTCTTGGACTTGTATGACATTCCTCATTGACACCTCAAATCCTATTGTATGACACTCCTCAATGACACTTCCTTATATAACACTCCTTGACTACAACTCAGATCTAACATACATACAAAACTTAGGAAGAAATCATACAAACTGACTTGCTACAATAATGGCATCACACATAATGTATACACAAACACATAAATTAAGAATGAATAATATTGCATCACTTTTAAATACTCTAGTGATACAATTGTACCATGATGCTTGGATACTCCATCTTGCACAAATAAATAGGGGTTCTATTTATCCTTTAGGGATGGCAATTAACAAAACTACCACCTAGGACACCTCATATAACTGCCATTCATTCACATACACTAATTACATGCTTAATACCATATATTTCAAATTTTGTATTATCAGTGCTTACATCATCACCCTTGATGTAATTACATTTTATTTACATTTACAATTTATATACATTTATCCATATTTGCACTTATTTTACTATTTACATTATATTGTTTAAGGCTACTCAACTAGCCCCTATAAATATGGCCATATAATTTTGTAGCAAAGGTATAAGTCGATTCTAATTTTGAATACTTTATACCCAAGGATAAATGTAGGATATGGTATCTCTCACAAATTGAGCATGACACCCCAAAAATTTATTAGAAATATCATACATTGGCTACTAAAATTATATTCTTGTAAAGGAGTGACTACGTGAGTAGAATAGAAGGAAAATTATGTAACCTTGGGAGTAGCACTACATAAGAAAATCTAGTAGAATTTCAAAAATTTAACTAAATGAAAGACAATGTGACAAATTCTAAAGGGAATCTGCTCACAATTTTAAAGAGTGAATCACTATTTCAATAAAAAATATATTTTCATTTTATAGAGTGAATCACTCCCTGAGGCATTAAGTTAGAAAATGTCACATAAAATCTATGGTATGTTGGCATAGTGGAATGTGTAGCCAAAAAAATCAACAACAAATAAAGGATGAAATAAAATCATATAATGAAGAAAATAATGTGCAGCTGATAAACAACTAATAGGAAACAAAAGAACAATTTACTAGTAAAAATTTATACATGATATGCCATAGAGAACAAACAAAAAAAATGGAAGAACTTCATTCATAGTATATTCAACATTACATCTAAAATATGTTTTCCTCATTTTTATTCATACACTCATTATAGAGTTGTACCTATCAAAATAAATACACACACAAAGGTATCATGTTTAGGGTTTTCCCACCCATGTTTAAGGTTTTTCTGCCTATAGTTATAAAACCAACAAATAACATCTCAACACTTGTCTAGAAACTCCCAAAAACACAAATCCAACATTTTTGGTACACATCCAACAGTATCGCACTTGCCTAAAAGACTAAGAAAAAATTATAAAATTTCTTCTTCATTATTCTTTAGGGTCACTAATCAAAATGATAGAACTCCCATCAAATCTCTACACCAGAGGAACTTCCTACTATCCAATATCTTTGTCAGCACATCTATTGCATTGTCATGTGTACCAATCTTTTGCAATTCAATCTTTCCAGATTCTACCATATCTTTGATATAATGAAATTTCACTCAAATGTGCTTAGTATGAGAGTGAAATTTATGATTCATGGTCAATTTAATTGCACTTTTATTTCTACCCCACAAAGTAATGGAACTTTTTTGAAAAACCAAAGCCTCTGCACACTACACGTAACCATGTTGCCTTCTTGGATGCTTCTACAGTAGCAATGTATTCAATTTGTGTAATTGATTGAGCCACCACTTGTTTATTTTTACTTTTGCAACTCATAGCTCCTCTAAGTAGTATGAAAATATATCCACTAGTAGATTTAAAAGTATCTACATCTGTTAGAGTAGGTGTTTAGACTCTAGCTAATGCTCACCTAGGTACTTTATTTTTATAGTAGTTTAGTTTATTTTTTCCCAACCACTTAATGTGTATATATTTATTTTTATCTTATTTAGATATTATGGGGATATTTGGAATTCCTAGGTAGTTACACTCATTGATTACATTTGGAGGGTTGAGATCATTTCTCCACGGATCATATCACACCTCCCTGTTTGTACGGTGGATATTGATCCTTATCTCTTTGTTGATCCTATGGTTGTGGTGGATCTTCCTTGCCTATTTAAGCAAGGCTTCTCCATTGTACTAATAATAAATTTTGACATATGATATGATATTACAATTTTTGTGTTAGCTTCCATTATCTTGTTTCTATTTTTTAGTCTCTCTATTTTGGTTAATGTGGTGTTGCTTCAACCCTTTGATCCTTGTGGCTTGGTTCGGTGTTTTTTATTTTTTCATCTTTCCTTTCAACATATCCACCATAATTAGAATATACAAAACCTTGTAGTTGATTATTTTCTTTGCCATCCTAAAATATTGTAAAATTATTGGTAACTTTTGAATATCTAAGAATTATCTTTAATGCAACCCAATTTTGCTTACTGGGATAAGACATAAATCTTCTCACAACTCCAACTACATGAGCAATATTTGATCTTGTACACACCATTGCATACATTAGTTTACCAACTGCACTTGCATAGGGAACTTTATCCATGACACTCTTCTCATCATCATCCTTTGGACACATATATTTTGACAATGCAACTCCAACCTAAAAAGGTATAGATATAGGAGTGCATTGGTCCATTCTAAAAAGATTAAACAAGTCTGCAATATATCTATTTTGGCTAATCCACATCTTCTCACTATAATTTCTCTTCACTTCAATACCCAAGAAGTAGTGTAATAGGCCAAGGTCTTTCATGTCAAATTCTCCTAAAAACTCAAATTTGGTCTTCACAAGATCCTTCGAATTGCTGAAAAGAAGAATGCCATCTACATATAACATCAAAATTAGAAAGTGATTACCTTCACACTTGAGATATATACAATGATCAACATCATTTCTCACAAAACCATACCTAATCACAAAGGTATCAGACCTTTTATACCACTTCCTTGGGGATTGCTTCAACTCATATAGTGATTTTATTAGCTTTCATACAACATTTCACCCACTTACTTCAAACCCAATAAGTTGATTTATGTAAATGTTTTCATTCAAATCTCCATGAAGAAAAGTTGTCTTCACGTCCATCTGCTCAATTTCCTAGTCATTTGCAGTAGCCAATGCAAAGAGCAATCTAATAGATGCAATATTTGCCATGGGAGAAAATGTTTCTTCAAAGTCAAGCCCTTCAACCTGAGAGTATCCTTTTGCTACTAACCTAGCTTTATATCTATCAATTGAACCATCAACCATGTATTTTTATTAAGTGATTGCATTTCCTCATCCATATATTTATTCTAATGAATTCCTTCATCAATAGTGAGAGCATATTTAACACCTACATGATCATCACTAATGAAATAAAATGCAAAGTTTTTAAATTCATCATGACCAAATATTATTGGTGCATTTCTTTTTTGCTGACCTCTTAACATTTGTACTTCTTAAATAATGTCAAAATTCTAGAGTTGCTCCTCACGTGCAAGCTGCTCTTCAAAAAATTGAGGTTGATTGGACTCTTCCACAATAATATCATTATCCTTTTGATGCTACCAATTGCATGAAAATTTATTAGTATCATGTGGCAACTCTAACAAAGAAGTAAAAATGGGATCTACACTTAATGGTGGAACAATTTGTGGCTGATTTTTAGCTTGTCGATTTCTCAAACCAGTAGTTGCATCAAATTGTTCTTGGTTGTCTAGGGTTGTTTCCATGGACTCTTATTTGTTGTGGATGTCTTCTTGGAATACTACATCATGGTTGAACACATGATGATGCTATGAAGGTATCCATACTTTGTAACCTTTGATTCCATCACCATATCCAATGAGTACTCTAACAAATTTTTTGTCCATATTTTTTATTTTCCTTGGGCACAAGAACAAATGCTTTACACCCAAACAAAATAAAATGAGAAATCAAGGGTTTGACTCCACTCCAATATTCCTCTGGTGGTCTTCCACTAAGAATAAAACTAGGTGATATATTTTTCACATAGTTAGTTGTATTGATAACCTCTATCCAAAAAAAATTATTCAAACGTACATCCCCTCTCATGATTCTTGCCTTCTCCAACAATGTCTAGTTGAGACTTTATACAACTCCATTTTGTTGTGGCATATATGGAGTTGATTTATGCCTTGTAATACCATGCAACTTACAAAAAACATTGAATTCTTGGGAGCAATATTCTCCACCATTATCATTGCTCAAAGCCTTCACTTTATTCTAATTTTATCTTTTAATTGTAGCAACAAACTCTTTGAATGTAACAAGAGATATTGAATTTTGTTTAAGAAATTAAACCCATGTTTTATTATAGAAATCATCAATGAAAGTAATAAAATACCTAGATTTGCCTAATGAAACAACTTCAAAAGACCCACAAATATCAAAATATACCAATTCCAATATTTCCTTGGTTCTATAGTCATTAGAGGCAAAAGCGATTTTTTTTTGCTTTCCTAAAATGCATGCTTCATAGAAACCCCAAACTTCTCTTTCTCCAATCCATGGACTATTTTCTTTGACACATCCCTTTCAGGCTCCTTTTACCAATATGTCCTAACCTCCTATGCTACATCATACTTGAAATATTTGAATATGAGGGTTTACTTATTTCTACAATGGTTGCATGTGCATATGCAACATTCAAACATGTTGCATCCAACTTATACAATGTTCCAAGTCTTACTTCACTTGCCTGAGTAATGACTCCACACATAAAATTACAACTATCCTTATTGAATATAATATTCATTATTGCTTCAACTAGCTGGCTAACTGATAACAGACTTCTTGTTAATCCTAGAACATGTATAAAATTTGGGATACACTTAACACTCTCATATTTTAGTTTAATTTTAACCTTACCTCTACCAACAATTTCATGGCTAAAACTGTCACCCAAGAAAACTTTACCATAATTTTCTTCTTCATATTTTGCAAACCACTCCTTATGGGAAGCCATATGGAAGGTTGCTCCAAAATATATCAACCACACATTAGACTGTGTGCATACAATATATATATTAACAATATACAAAATATTCTCATCATTGGTAGCTAAATATGATTTTTTTTGGATAAATCTACTTTATAGTCATGTTTCTTATGACCTTTCTGCTTGCACCTCCAACACACCAACTAAGACTTCCTTCCTCTACTAGTAGATATTCTTGATTTAGATCTTCTTGCACCAGAATATTTATCACCATATCTATATTTGGCATATCCTCTAGTTATCAAAGCTTATAAGTGATTAGAGTTATCCATGTTCCTTCTCCTTGTTTCCTCTTGCAACAACTAGGAAACAGTCTCATTTTTCTTGATATTTTCTAGCTTATAACTCCCATTGATTGTAAAAATAATATTATCCCAAGAGTTAAGTAAAATACATAAAATGTAGATGTACTATTCAATATATTTAACCTCATTACCAATAAACCTTTGTTGGTTCATCAATGTATTAAAAATATTCAGGTGGTCAACTACACTATCTCCATTCTTCATATTCAAAGAATACTTCTTCCTCAAGAATATCAAGTTCATCAGATATTTGGACTCATACAAATTTTCCAGGTTATCCCACAACTCTTTCGTAGTCTTATCACCTTAGAAATTCATCAAAATAGAATAAAAAAAGTTCATACCAATCAAGGTAATGGATTTCTCATTTTGTTTGTTCGATTCAACTTGTGCCAATCTTGTAGGCATAGCTGTTGCAATGAAAACCATCTTTAGATCTCTTTCCATAAGTAAAAACTCCATCTTCAACTTATAGAGATTAATGTCTTATCTAGTGAACTTATATAAACCAAATTTGCCTTAAATATTTACTGCTATAAATATTCACAAAGCTCCCACTGCACCGTGTGCTATGGAAATGGATTTATCTACAAATCTACAAAAAATAACACAAAAAACAGTATTTACAAGCTTTGTGCACAATTAGGAAAATGAGTTTCCTTAAGTTGCTCCGATACTAGTTGTTGGCACATAAAAATGTATAGCCAAAAAACTCAACAACAAATAAAGGATGAAATAAACTCATATAATGAATAAAATAATGTGCAAATGATAAGAAACTAATAGGAAATAAAATAATGATTTACCATTAAACATTTATATACGACATGCCATAGAGCACAAGCAAAAAAAATGGAATAACTTCATTCATAATGCATTCAAAATTACATTTGAGAGATGTTATCCTCTTACTATTCTTCACACATACTTATTATAGAGTTGCATCTATCAAAATAAATACACATGCAGAGGTACCATGTTTAGGGTTTTCCCGTCCATAGTTAGGCAACCAACTAATAACATCTCAACACATGTCTAACAACTCCCAAAAACACAAATCCAATATTTTTGGCACACATCCAATATGGTAATAATCTATAAAGTTATATTTTATGCTCAAGTGGCATTAGTAGAGAGATAGAAGTTGTTAAATCCATATAGATTCAATTAGAGGCAATTAGATTTAGTAGAGCATAAGTTTTGCTAAATATGTTGTTAAGTTAGAGGATTTACTAGGGATATAAATGTTTTACATCAAATAAAATTTAAGGTATTTTTTGCTATAAATAGGAGCTAAGGGCTCCGTTACGAGGATCCTTTGGTCATTTGTGATAATTAGAGCCACACATTATGAAAATGAATTACATAATAAAATAATTATATGATATTTATGTATTAATTGTTTCCATTGATCTCTTGATTTGTGGATGAATGATGTTTGTGGTGTCACCCTCTTAATTTCTATTATTATAGGCTATGCATGAATTTAATCATACAAAGGTTTTTTTATTCTCTCCAAATGCTAGAAAGTAATCAACACTAATATTGTTAGAGTTAGTAGTCGTATGTATCTTATTGAATTTACTTTATCCACCGTATCTTAGTTAAATTTAGTTAGATAGAGGGATTTTAATTCAATATAGAGGTTGAAAGAATTAATCTCCTTACTTCAAATTGTTGAAATGTGACTCTAGGGCACACTTTCTTATGTTGATTCAACTAAGTGATTTAGAAATAAATAAAAAAATATATATTTTTTGTACATGGTGGAATTGGTAGCCACCAAAAATCTAGGCAAGATGTCCGACTTTTTATGGCCACTACAATATTCTGCACTGTCTGCCCCGAAAGCTGCCACACAAATATTTGCATAATATACCCCTATAACCACCATGCCATGATCATTTTAAACCTTTTATGACACTGAAAGCACTAGGAAGGGGACAAGCGTTTAGTCCGATGAGGCTCGATATTTGAACCTTGGACCTCTGCCCCCTTACAAGGTTTGGGGGAACCAATTGATCTACACCTCGGACCTAATAAATCAAAATATAAAAAACACGTCTAAATAATTCCATTTGCATTGGAACCTTTAACAAAAATAATTTCATTCATAAAACAATTTTTTCAAGTCCTACCTATATACAATATCCATGATCTCACTTTTTTATATATTATCTTTTCATTTCTATGATAGTTAATGATATTATTGAATTATGAAAAGTTCTAACTTCTTATGTTTCCACAATTCCATTTTAAAAAATTGGAAGGAAGAATGCGCTCCACCTATAAACTTAGGCCAACTCCTTAATATACTCACAAAATCTAATCTAATCTAATATAAACATAGAAATTAAATGCAAAAATCAAATCCATGAAAGTAAAGTTTGGAAGATTAGGGTGCACAATATTGAAATCAAATTTAGTAGTCATAGCAATGAGAGTGTATGATCAATTAATATATGATAAAATAAAATAACAACAATACATATCATACATATGAAATAGAATTCACAAGGAATTACAAGAGGACAAAAAGGTAGTGCCATAATAAGTGCCATAATAATCACATATTCCACAATATTAAAGAGGGATTCCACTAATGGAAAGCAAAAGGTCTTGTACAATATTTTATTATTCTAAAAGAAGAAGAGAAATTATAGTGTGGGTTTCACAAAGTGTATCTATGATTCTCTCAAGGTCAAAATATCTTTATAATAGAGCCCATGTATCCTATTTATAAAAGAAATTCACCCCTAAGTTACCTTGGATGAGAAAATTGTACTTCTATTAAAACTAAATATCTAGAGTCATATTTAAAAAATGATGTCTCCAAATGTTACATGCCTCTAAACACATTACTAAGTTACTTAGAAACCTTTAAAAATGGCTAGTGGCATCACTATATGTCCAAATATCACTTTCCAATATCTTCCTTAGGATTTGTGCACTCCTTGTTTCAATTTACCTATCAACAAGCAATTCAATTTTTGTGAGGGAGCACTTCAATATTGAATATTGATCACTTCATTTCAAATAGGCAAATATCACCTTTTAGAGTAGATCACACCTCAAGAATTGACTTTGCAAAACTAGTTCTTGAGAGGCTCAAATTACTTGATTCTTTTTTTCAAGACTTCAAAATGTTAAGGATCCCAATGTAGGATTTGGATTACTACATTCCTAATCGCTTCATAGGGAACTAAGCTCAATTATTGAGAGATCCTATATCTTACCTTTATCCTCGACATAGAGTCCACACGATTAGGACCTTGCTATTACAAAACTATAAAATGTTGGTTCTCTTTAGTTTTCTTAAGGTAGTAGTTTCAACAACTTTTACCATTCCTCATATCCAAGAAACCTAATATTTATCAAGTTGTCTACATCCACTGCAAGATCCTCATATGGGTTTTCTAACAACCCATCTTATTACCCCACCAATTTATTCAATTGCTTTGATAATGCTTTTAGATTTTCAATCTGCTCTATGCAATATATATTTTGGCCTTGGATTTTTCCTTCTTGAATAATACTTACACAAGATTTGTTAGAATATATTACATTATTTGATACATAATAAGGTCAAGTGTTTCTTAGATAGATTTCATTTCAATATTATCAAAGTTCTATCATGAAAGCTATAGTATGTAAATCAAGTTCCATAACTAGTTTGCACGAGTTTCTTTTATAATAAAAATTTGAGACATTCTTTCTTGAGTATTATATATGTAAGTTTCTTTATTATTCTATACTATTATTTTACTTCATTAAATTGTATGATCATATTGCTATGATATTTACATTAAGTATTAGGCTTCAAAATCTAATAGTGGTATCAAAGCTACAACAAGTTTGCTTGCATAAAGTCTTGGTACAATCATCACTATCTAATGATAGGCCCATATAGTTTTAGAAATATTGAGTTTACCTATTCTAAGAATATATTCAAAATAGAAGGAAATCTACAATATAGTTTAGGTCTCAAAGATAGACCTTGATATTGATAAGAATTTTGAGACTCTAGAAGAGAAGTTCCATAGAAGGAAGATTAAGGAGACTTTAAAAAGGTCCCATTAAAAGTACTAAAAATAGAGAAGAAGATAAAAATACAAGTTTTAATGTTCAAGGTGACACCATAGAAGGAATAAAATAGAACACAATAATTAAAAGGTATAACAAATAAGCATCTAGCACCATTTAAGAGTACCATAGTAGCACCAAAAGCTAAGGAATGCCATAAAAGCATCACACCATAATTGCACTAGTCTAAGAGGAGTTTCAGTAGAAGTGCTATACAAATAAACAAAGCAAGAAGGAATATTGGATAATAATCTAAAAAATATTGCAGATAAGGAAAAGTTAAAGGTTAAAGCAAGCCAAAGTTTATAAACCTGGACCTGCATAAATAAGACAAGTTTCAAAAAACATACAAAGTTTAAATCAATGCTAAAGAAAATAAAGGAGTTGGAGTAAATATACAAGCTCCACTACAAATTTTTGAAGCCACAAGGGTCATCATGGAATGTTAGCAACAACAAGATTAATGTAGGTAACATTAACAATAGGTCAATGCCAAAGGAAAGAGCCAAGTGCAACTAGCGACAAAGAAGAGCCAAGTGCAACTAGCGACAAAGAAGAGCCAAGTGCAACTTAGGGTAAGAGGAAGATCCAAGTGTGCTCCGAAAAAAAGAGAAGAGGAAACATTATCAATACTAACCCCAAATGTAATAAGAGAATCTCAAATGTAGCGAAAATAAAGCAACCAGTGCTCACTAGACAATCAATGCCATAGCCAAACACAGTGCCAAATGGATAGTTTTTTATATAGGATATAGTTCCATATAGGTGACTAGCATAAGAAATATTGAACAACAACATAGTTATGACGGGAAAAACATGGAAGCAAATATTACAAAATACTATATAAACAACGTAGTGCTATAGAGAAACACCGCCATTGTAGAGCATTGCAAATGACATAGGAATATCAATAGATAGACCAAGAGAAGGCAAATAATTTACATCTTTTGCAATGAAGAGGAAGAGTCATGAAAGCCTAACACTAGGTATTAGAAGTATAGTGAAGAGTTATTATCAAGGTTATGCATAAAGGGTTGGACCCAAAATGTACTTGTAAAAAAATGGTGAATCCATTTCAAAATCTTGGCAAAGCCTGGCCAACTTCATGTAGGAGAACATGGTGAATTACCTTATTTTTCACCAAAAAATATAAAAAAATGGTGAATTACCTTTTTTTTTCACCAAAAACTATAAAAAATTGGTGAATTTGACAGTTTTGATCAAACTAGGTGCAAAACAGGTTCCGATCGTAAATTGGATGCAAAAAATATCCCAGAAATGGATGGGTGCAAAACAGGGTCTGGATGAACTTGGGTTATAATCTAGGAAAAAACTTTAGCTTAGAGGGTGCAAAATCGAAACTTCCCAAGAGGTCACTCATCCGAGTACTACTCTAGTTGAGCATGCTTAATTATGGAGTTTTTGATGGGTTGGAAAACATCAAGTCATCTTGGTTTTTTTAATTTTTGGTTGTGGTTGTGAGGTCTTAAAAAAAGAGAGCCACTTTTAGTTGCTTACCTTGGAACACTTGAAATTCTATTTTTCCCTCCACTTTAGTTTCCCATATCGACCATCCCACTTTCTACACCCGTCCCATCTCTGAACCTATTTCAGCACCAGTCCCGCACTCGGACCAAATTCTGCACCGATCCTGCATCCGAATCATTTTTTGCACCCATTCCACATTCAAACCAGGTTCTACACCCATCCTGCATCCATACCAGTTTTTGCACCCAATCCGCATCCAGACTAGCTTTTGAACCTGTCCTACATCCATACTAATTTTTGCACTCGTCCTGCACTTGGACCAAATTCTGCACCCAAATCGCATCCAAACCAAATTCTGCACCTGTCTCACATCCATACCACTTTCTTCTCCCGAGCCACATCTAAGGCACTTCTACATCTAGATTGCAGATTGGATACAAAAAGTGCTCCAGATGTGGCTCGAGTGCAAAAAAGTGGTCCAGATTTGGTTTGCATGTTGAAAGTGGTCTAGATGTGGGTTGGATGCATAAAGTGGTCCAGATGTAGGACAGGTACATAAAGTGGTCCGAATGATGTGCAATCCAGCGTGCACAAACCATACTCTAATGTTTTAGTTGTATGGGTATGGTTGTCATGTTACATTTATATACTACTATAAGAGGTGAATTTGGCGGGATAATTTAAAAAAATTATAATTTCAAGGTGAAAAGGGTCCTTAGTTTAGGCGAGAGTGCTAGTGATTTAAAAAAAAATTGATAATATTATTATCAACGTGCAACGAGCTGACCCTTAAAAAGTTTTTGGACCCAAAAATTTTGGGTGAATGGGCCGACATCCAAGGTCCCCAAATTTTTCCAATTTACATTTTTAAAAATGCTAATATTCATTTATTAACGAATATTCATCGTTGTGCATAACCTTGGACTTACTGTCACCTAAGCATTGGAACATTTGAAATAAACTCAAGTACAAATCCTCTTTGAATGCTTTCTACCACATTTCATGAAGGAAGCAAACGGGTAGGGTTTGAGATGTTTTGAAGAATAATTCATTGCTTGATTACCCTCTCTCACATTCTTGAAGATAAGGGAAGAACAACGTTATGCTGCATCAAAAATAATTTGCCTTTTTGTGCACCTTTAAGGAGGTAAATTAGGTTTCTAAGAGTTTTATTATTTTTACTAAGGTTACAAGGAGTACTAAGGAGTGTATGTCTTTAATTATTAAGTTTTGCTAAAGTAAAATTTAGTATATTTAATGGTTATTTGATTTCTTTAGAAGCTCTATAAGGAGTAATAAGGGATAATTAAATGTTTGATTAATTAGGAGTGAAAAGTAGCTATTAAAGTGTTATTAGAGCATAATTTGAAGGATTTTAAAAATATATATTTTTGGAAAAATAAGGTTTCCCATGTTTACTTAGGGAGATATAAGAAAGTCTATTCAAATAAATCTCATTAAAAACCTCATAAAATATTGGTACATAGACTCTAGAGCTAGTAGAAACATGATTGGGGACAAATATCGGTTTAATACACTTCAAGAAAAAAATTAGAAACCTGTTGTTATAGCAGATAGTAAGACCTATGAAGTAAAAGGAGTAGGAGATATCCTAATCAATATTATAAATGGAAAGGAATAATTAGCAATGTTTTATATGTTCCTGGTTTGACAACTAATATTCTTTCAATCTCTCAACTCATGGATCAAAATATGACAGTCGAGTTTAAAGCTATCAATGGAAGGAAACAATGTCATATTACCAAATAGGAAAAATTGATAGCTTCAGGATCCTATAAAAATAGTTTGTTTGTGCTAAATACAACTACAAATTTAGCCCTCTCAATAGGAATATATGAAATAAGAAAATTTTGGCATAAACGGTTAGGACATACAAGTGCATCATCCTTAAATGAGATGGAAATGGTAGAAGGTTTACCAAATATTTCTTGGGAATCTATTATATGTCTAGAATGCTTAGCAAGAAAACAACATAGAATTCCTTTTGAACTTTGTCAGTATACATCTCAAAAACCATTGTAATTGATATATATAGACTTATGTGGTCCAATGAATATCACTAGCATTGGAGGACATAAATATTTTTAGTTATTTGTTGATGACTACACTAGAAAAATGTGGGTATACTTTATGCAATATAAGTTTGAAGCTTTTAGTTGTTTCAAATAGTTCAAACTTCAAGTAGAAAAAGAATCAAGGAGAAACATCAAAAACCTTTGTTTAGATAGAGAAGAAGAATTTGTGTCAAAAGAGTTTGATCTATTTTTAGAACACAATGGAATAAGAAGACAACTTACTACAACATATTTGCCACAAAAAAATGGAATTGAAAAAATAAGAAACAGATCTATAATGGAAATGGTAAGATGTATGTTGAAAGAATCTCACCTTAATCATCAATATTGGGCAAAAGTAGTCAATACAATTGTATCCTCTAATTGAAGGCATTCATCAGGGAATTCGATGATGAGGGGATGGGTAGACTCTAAGGGTGCAGTAGCTAATTGATCTGCGATGATTTGTCCCTTAACAGACTTTTGTCCTATGAATGTGAGATCAAACTCACTTAGAGCAAGAACCCACTTGGTTGTGCAACCCGATAAATAAGGTCGACTCATGAGATACCTCAAGGGATCATATTTAGCAATGACATAAGTTTTTTGACTAAGCATATAATGTCATAATTTTTGCATAGCAAAAATGACTGCTAGACATAGTTTTTCCAACGTTGTATAGCGGGTTTCATAACTGATGAAGGTTTGGCTAATGTAATAATTAGCACGTTCTCTCTTTTCATCATCAAGCTGAGCTAACATAGCTCCTAAGGCAGAATCTGAAGCGAAAATATATAGGAGAAATGGGCGATCAGATTTAGGTGGTAAGGAGGTATTGTTTGAGAAGTTCAAAAGCTTCTCTAAATTTTGTGTCCCAATTAAAAGGGACATCCTTCTTAAGGAGTTTAAGAAAGGGACCAGTTTTGTCCGCCAGCTTATCAATGAAGTGACGGATAGCTTGAAGTTTACCTTGTAAACTTCGTAACTCAGATATATTAGTAGGTGCGGGCATATTAGTGATGGCTGCAATCTTGAGAGGGTCGATTTCAATACCACGTAAAGAAACTAAAACGCCTAATAGTTTGCCGGATTTAACTCCAAATATGCATTTTTCTGGATTTAATCGAATAAGATATTCTCGTAATTGATTAAAAACTTTTCTCAAATCATCTAAATGATTATCTTCAATAATAGAGCGAGCTATAATATCATCCACATAATCATGTAGGATATCATGCATCATATCATAAAAAATATAGGTCATAGCTCGTTGATAAGTTGCACCTGCATTCTTTAAGCCAAATGGCATCACTTTCTAGCAAAAAGTACCCCAGGGGGTAATAAAGGCTGTTTTAGCCTGATCTTCAAGAGCTATCCTGATCTGATTATAACCGGAGAATCCATCCATTAAGGACATCATCCCACTCTCGGCAGTAAAGTCTATGATTTGATCCATGTTTGGAAGAGGAAAGTCATCTTTAGGGCATGCGGCATTAATATCTCTAAAATTTGTGCAAACCCTAACTTTGGTAGCTTCTTTCTTGGTGACTGGAACTACATTTGAGATCCATTTAGCATAATCAATAGCTTGTATAAAGATAACATTCAGGAGTTTTTCTAACTCCCCTTTGACTAGGAAAGCCACTTTGGGATGCATTTTTCTAAGTTTTTGTTTAACAGGTTTAGCATCCGGATGGACCACTAGATGATGCATGACTACAGAAGGGTCTAGTCCTGGCATATCTTCATATGTCCAAGCGAAGACATCTTCATATTCTTTAAGGAATGCAAGGTATTGTTCTTGTTTTTCTTGACTTAATTCTGATCCAATATTGATTATGTGAGGATTGTCCTCAGTTCCAATATTAATTTTAATGACGTGTTCTACTTCCATGTGTAGATCTCTTTCAAAATTAGGTGGGGCGGATGAAACGCCCAATTCTTGTAATTCTTGTAAGGTTAATTTAGATAATTCATCTTGAGGATTAGTGGCCTCAAGTTGGGCTATAGTTGGTATAGAACCATCAAAATAAAATCCATTGTGTAACATCTCCTCAATAGAGACATCATGGAAGATATCTCCTTCCAATTCTTCATCGGGGTCGGTAATCATTTCGAGGTAAGCTATGGATAGCATGTTGCATGAAAATGACTGATTTTGAAGAGGCAAATCAACATGCCTATCCAAATAATCTTGATAGCATATGAGATGATCATCATATTCAAAAGGAAAGGGTTGACCATTACTAGGAAATAGGCCCACACCACAGTGGGCAGGCCACGGTTCTACCTCGAAAGGTTCTTTCATGCCATTTTGGAAAGGTCCCAAGCCTTTCCCTTTATATCCCATTTTAAGCATCATGGGTTTAGCTTTACCATATTCATTGGTAAAATAACACCGAGTATATCCTTCATGATGAGTTTTGATATTTCGAGGGATTCTTCCCCAGTCATATCCTTTATAAATGAAGGCACAACTCCCAACTTGGTAAGTACTTCCCATAGGTTGTGGGAGGCCCAAAGTACGGGGAGATGGTAGTAAGTTATTTAAAAGAATTGAATCTTGCATGAAAGCATTTTTTTTTTCTGATATTAAGGTTGTGGATAAATCTGGTAAAATTTCATCAGAAAGGGCATAAGATGTAGAAGGCTTATTACCTATGTCTTGAGATGTGGAAGGTATGATAGTTGTTTCTATAAGATTTGAATTTATAGGGGTAGAACTTGAAGGATTGGTTGTAGATTTAAGATCTTTTTGAGGTTCTAAATTTATTTTTTTAGAGGGTTGTTGGTCTATATAGGAAGATGAAATTAATGGAGGGGAAATAGGTGAAGTTATGGGTGTGTGTTTCACAGTTTTAGATGAAAAATAAGAACTAGGATGTGTGGATGACAGAGCAGGGCAAAATTGCACTCCAATGGGTTCTGCCAAAGCACACATATCAAAAGGTCTAGGGTCACCATGGATAGTGACCAACTGATTTTTAAACTCAAATTTAACACATTGGTGTAAGGTTTATGGGACCGCTCGCATGGCGTTGATCCAAGGGCAACCCAAAAGTATATTGTACGATGCTGGGCAATGTACAATAAACACGTTTGTTTCTAGGGTTCTAGGACCAACTTGCAATGGGAGGGTAATAACTCCACACGTTTCTTGTGTTTCATCATTAAAAGCTTTGATAATCATATCAATTTTCTTCATTTCATCACTTCTAAAGCCAAATCGTTGGTAGAAGTCAAAAGTGCAAATGTTGAGAGATGAGCCATTATCAATGAAAACTCGTTTGATGGCTACATCTCCAATTAGAGCTATAATGTATAAGGGATTATCCTTATGTAAACTATGTTGTGGGATATCTTTATCCCGAAAGTCAATACAATCAATCTCTCGAGTGATGATAGTATTGGCCATAGCTTCAAGTTGAATGTTTTGAGGTACCATCATTTGGCTCAATGTAAACATCAACTCATCCCTATGGGTGGGAGAGGATCTTAATAAATCCAAAAGGGAAATTCTGGCCGTAGTGTTGGACAATTGCTCATTAATATTGTAAGAGGGTTTAGGTTGAACAGTAGGAGCATGATTCCCTTTATTGGGGTTTTTCAAAATGAATGGAGCCGATCCATCATTCTGGTTTGGTTCTTGTTGGGAATTTTGAGCTTGTTGTCGGGTGACGACTCCAATGGTACCTATAATGTTATAGTGAAGATGCTAAACTGGTCTCGGTTGAGCATTGATGGCTTGTTCATTAGAAAGGAATATATTAGAAGAAGGTCGAGTAGTAACTCGTCTAGGAAATGGTTCTTCTAGAACCATATCATCTGTCATGGGTTGAATAGGATCTAATTTGTTTTCATAACTATTCGATTGGTTTGAAGTAATGTCTAGTTCACTTTCACTATCTGATTCTATATCACTAGAATCAAAAGTTTGAAAATTATGTAAGGGCCTGGTCGTAACCAAGGATATGGTTGTGTCAAATATTGGAGGATCCTAAACAGGTAATTTTCCGCTAATGGTTCCTACATATCGGGTAGGAGGGGGAACATTGTGATGTTCGATTTGATTGGCTACCTCTTTACCATGTCTTGGTAAAGGGTGTTGGAATATGTCTAAAGTTTGATTGGCATTTTGATTTTGATTTTGAGGAATGGTCTTTTGAGTATTATTAGGAGGGTTTTGTTTAGGTTGGAAGGCTTGCACTTCCATTTCATTATTGTCAATCAAATCCTGTATTTTATGTTTCAACCTTTTACAAGCATTGGTAGAATGTCTGGGTCCTCTATGGAAATCACAGTGTAAGTCGGCTCTGTATCCAGGTATAGTTGGATCAGGTTCCCGGATAGCTGGTAATTGGATGAAACCTCTTTCGAGTAATTGAGGTAAAATAGTTGATAAGGGTTGGTTTAATCTAGTGAATTCTCGAGGAGGCTTATCAGGAGGTTTCAATATAAATTTTTCTATTGTCTTCATTGCATTGATATTAACAACATTCTTGCTATTAGTGACTCCATCACCGACAACTTGTTTGTTTTTATATTGATTTCTAGATGTTTTCTCATCATCCTTTTTCCTAAGCTGGCCTCTCCTAATGAGGGCATCTTCTACTCTTTGAGCTAAATCTATAGCTTGGTAGAAGGTAGTTAAGGTAGCAGTCGATAGCTCATAAGATATTTGTTCTTGTAAATTGTTGATGAAAATGTCCAACATTTCCCTATAAGGTAGCACAAAGTGCAGTTTTCCTATCAATTGCCTCCATCTAGCTAAGAAATCGACAAAACATTCATCTTTGTCTTGTTTTAAATTGTATAAATCTTTAATAGTTACATGCCTCTTGATGTAGGCACTAAATTGATGGACAAATGATTCAGCTGTTTCTTCGAAGTTTCTCAAAGAATGAGTGGGCAATTGATAGTACCACTCTAATGCCATTCCACCTAAACTTTTCAAGAACATTTTTAGTAATAGCAAGTCATCATGCGATATATCATGACATGCTATCCTAAACATGCGAAGATGCTCTATGGGATCTTCGGTTCCTTTATATATAGATAGGATGGACATGGGAAAATGCTTAGGGTATGGTTGAGCTACAACTATGGGATCCAAATGTTGACTACATATCTCTCGATAATTATATGAGGGACGGTAGGGATCTATCTGGTCCATAAGCGAAACTAACTGTTTCACCATGGCTTCTAGATTACTAGTTTGCCCCCCATATTGGTTCGGTAGGGCATTGACATGGGTTTTATGGGCATATGATGGAGGAACATGAAGATTAGATGCCATGTTACTATTGTGCAAATTATTGGTAGGAAAAATATTATGAAGGAATTTTGAAGTTGTATTATGATGTATTTTAGATTGTTGAAAATTTGTATTTGGCTTCGTTTTAGGTTTTTGTTTACTTGAAGCATATTGCTCAATAGTTTGGCGGAATAAAGTAGTGAAGGAAGGTTTCTTTTGTGTGGGAATGATTTTAGGTTGAATAACAGGTTCCTTAGGAGGTTGGATAGCCTGTTGTTTTGACATGTTTTGAATCATAGTGACCATATCCGTATTGGATGGTCCAGCCTTATCACTTTCTTGATCAATGAAAGATAAGGGATTAATGTGCACATCATACATATGTTCCAAAGCTGCTCGAGTGTCACTAACTTGCCCTTTATCAATACGAATTACCACATTAAGGTCATCAATGTTATCAACGAGAAATTTCTTGAAATGATCTATGTTGTCAAAAGCAATAGTTCCATTTGGAGCTATTCTAGGGGATGAGGATCCATCCTCTTTAACACTTCCTTCTTGTTCCTTATCTTCACCTAGGTCATGTTCTGATTGAGCTAGAGTTTTTCCTTCCGAAGTTGGATCTTCAGGAAGGACATTTGGGTTTCCAGTTGTATCTTGTAACCAATCTTCTTCTTCTCCTAAAGTTTCTTTACCATTCCTAAGTTTAGGCATGGTGCTAAGTTTTGATTTTCAGCAAATATATATATATATATATATATATGCAACAAATTTAAGAGGTATATATTTACTATATACCTACTACAATATTTGAAATGAAATGTTTAAGTTTTTACTATGTTTTTTAATTTTTTAGTTTTTCGTTGTTTTTTTGAAATAATATTGTAAAGATAATCAACACAATAAATGCAATAAATAAGACTGAAAGTAATAATCTAGTTTTCTATAAAAAATTTATAAATATCATTAATAGGCTCGAGTTTTTCAGGGGTCATGAAGTGTTCTTCTTCAAATTGAAAGTTTTCTTTTAAAAATTTGATGAAAAGAGCTATAGTGATATTGTCTGTTTCAGATCTTTGGTTGATAAAAGTAAAGCTCGTGGCAATACTCTCGATATAGCATAGCTCGCGGAACTCTATTCCATATTTCCCTATCTGTAAGAAAAACCTCTTGGTCTTCTACACAACTTAGGAACTGGTGCACAATGGTTGCGTTCTCGAGGTATTCCTCGAAGGTGAACAATTCTGAAGATACTAGAGCTCTCCTATAGGCTAACCATCTATGGAAGGCTCTTTGAAGTTCATGATAAAAAAACTAGTTGATGAGGATCCAGGATTCTATCTAGGACTAGCCTCTTGATTTGCTTAAGTTGTGTGGACCTAGATGAGATGAGACTAAGTCTTCTATCAAGTTCGTTCCACAGGAATTGATTTATACTTGTTTCAGGCACATTAAGCATAGAATTGATTTCTACGGCTACCAATTGGTTTTCTACATTTATAGTAACTGCTAATATTTTCTTAGGAGCTACCATCTAAACATGATTTTAAACTTTAAATGTTTTTAAAAAATGCATCTATGTTTTAGTTGTTCTATTTTTTTTTTTGTTTTTTTTTTTCAAAAGGTTATGATGCATTCACGTCGGTTTCACCAAAATGTATCGCTCCAAATTTTTCACACCCTTACTTTCAGGCTATAGGATCCATGCCCGGAAGGAGGATGGGAAAAGGATGGTGCGGTACCTCAGACTGAGAGGACTTTGTGAAGGTCCCGCCTCTCAAATGAGGTGTATTTTGATGATTTTTTGATAGATGGTGGGTTCACCAGGAAACATTTAATGGCAGTTTCCATGCCTAGGTTTGGAATGTGTTTTAATGTGTTTGTTTTTAACCTTAA
This sequence comes from Wollemia nobilis, assembly GCA_028583015.1. NCBI lineage: Eukaryota > Viridiplantae > Streptophyta > Pinopsida > Araucariales > Araucariaceae > Wollemia > Wollemia nobilis. The sequence goes on from JAQPPZ010001094.1 coordinate 683,742, forward strand.
GCATTCATATCCTAGGTTTGGCCAAATGAATCTAAATGAATCTAAATGATAGTGCAGATTGAATGAATACAGAAAGTATATTTAAAAATAGAAACAAAAAAATTATAGAAGATTAAAAGCAGAATACCTGATCTGGATGTTTGTTGAAGATTCTTGTGTTTGAAGCAGTCAGGATCGTCTGGAATTCAACAGAATCGTCTGAGATCAGACAAGATCATCTGAGATCTGACGAATTCTTCAGAAGAATTCATCAGAGACCTGCAAACAGAAAAACAGATGCAAAAATACAAAGAATACAACAATGATAACAGAGGAAAATGACATAAAATAACAACAGTGTTATCAAACTGAAACTTAGGCACAGAAACAGAAATAAATCATGCTAATTAGATGATAATTAGGATTTAATTATGCACTTAATCTAAATGGGTGAACTCCAAATGCAAAATAGTATAAAATACTGAATAAACTATCTAATTTGCAGAAGAAAACAACAGAGAAAAGGTTGAGAAATGCAAACTTTAGGCACTGATTGCCTCAATATGGACTGCAGTCAAGATCATCTCGTATCAGTACAAAATCGTCTTTGATTCGATAGGATCGCCTCCGATCTGAACAAGTTCGTCCAGGGCGATGTAAGCTTGCTCCGGCTGAAAAACAAGGTGGTACCTACAAAAAAATTGATATAGAACCAATGCAAAATAGAATTTGAAATGTTTTAACGTGTATACAGTCAGTTTACAGGGAATTTCAGCCAAGGGGGGTGCTAAGGAGATAGCTTAGGATTAAATAGGCTTAGGGGAGTAGTTAGGAGGTTGGAGGTCATCCCAATTTGGGAGATCTCCAATGGGGGAGGGTCCCTAACGGCGCAGACACACTTCTGCCCGGATTGGAGACCCGTTGGAACAAAAGCTAATTTTGCAAAATCAGTTTTGCAACAAGATCATCTGGACGTCCTAGCCCAGATGAAATCGTCAGATCTGGGGTGATATCGTCTGATCGACGATGATATCATCAAACGGTCAAAACAACCTCTAAAAATGGCATGGAAAAGAGGGAAACGGATTACCCGACGGTTAATGGGCGATTTGGGAGGTTAAATTTGAATTTTAAATTATTTACTAAGGTGAACGTAATTATAACAATTTTACTGCGCTAATTTTAGGGTGCTACATGACCCTTGAACATCAAACGAAGCAAGGAATCTAGTGCTACAACCCCTGGTTCACAAGGAGAAGAGCTTCATTTTATGGCCACTATCATTGACAGTGGCCCGCAAGAAAAACTTAGGTTTTTCAGACATTATTTTCCAAGTTCTAGCTTAGATATATTATTGCTTTGATTTATTAATTAGCTTTAGCATAGATCTAATTTATTTAATGCATTTGCACTATTATTTCCTGAGTTATACATGCATTTATCATTCAAATTTATTGCATTTTGATCTTATTATGATTATATATCATGTTTATGACATATGATAATAAGAGCCTCATTCGGAGAGGCTTTTTATGCTACTGATAGTGCTTTTTTGTTTCTATGCATGCTGGTTACAGGTTTACAGGACCGATTTAAGGCGTTCAATCCATAATATCCCTCCAATGTGAGAGAAGTAGGTGTCTATAAGCCCTCATACAAGTTCATGTACAAGATCAGGAGGCTTGCGGAAGCGCACCACCTCCTTTGTTAGGGGACATCCTCTTCACCTTTACTTTTCTTGTATCTTATTATATCGAACTAGGTATACCTCAGAGGGATCGATATGTAACCGAGATTTGTAAAGAAATTAATAAAATATCTTTCTTTATTTATCATTTATGTGTTATCTATTGCTTTATGGTCTTTCATTTGATATAATATCACAAGTAGTTTAAGTGGTGTGTGCTTCCCAGGGTCGCACAGATGGACTCCCACCTGGTTTTTGTTTTTGGTTGTTTTATTGATATTTTCGTACATTTTTTGTGTGCAAGTTTAGTCGCTCTGGTCGACAACGACCAATAGAGCCTAACTACTTTTGCAGTCATTGTATAGTAGCAGTTGCTCTGGTCGACAGTGGCTAGAAGAAAAAGTGCAGTAGAGGACATCTTTTTCATCATCAGGTGAGGATTTTAGGTTGGTGTTACTCCCTGATTTTCTGTCTTTCTCTGTCTGCAAATTATTTTTAAAAAATAGAAAGTAAAATCACATTTTTATTAAGGAAACATAAGAAAATATGGAAAAAAAATGCATTTGAATCTTCATAGATTTTGTTTTAGCTTTCCTGTAGTCGCTGCTAGGAATAACGAACCTCTGTTTTCAATATCTGCCCTAGTCTCTAGCGGTCTAGGCTTTTATGTGTTTAAGCTTGCTTGCATGTGGCCCAAATAGAGGTTGTTACATCACAAAGTAGAAATTGCATTGTATAAAAGTCATTTAGATCAGTTAGAGATGCATTTTCTAAAATAAAATGTTCTTTTTAGGCATATGGAAAAATAATCATGAATTCTCTTTGATGCATAACTTTCCATTATAAAAATCTAAAAATAACCCCACACACCACATATCACTTTAATGCTAGTGAGTTGAAGGTCATGACCAACCACTGATAGATATTAGTGAGGTGGCTTTCATCTCCACCTGTTGTCTCAAATCCCATGTACTTATTATTATTAGCCAATACCATCTCCAAGATCCATCATAACCCATGGAGAATTTATACGTATCTCTCTTCGAAGAGGTTATCACTGACTACAAGTGAAATGGATGAGTACCGAGAGGACCTATGCTCCCTGACCATGTGTGGAATTCATTACCACACATTATAGGTTGAATTACGTGACCTAGACTTCATCACCAAGTTTTCAAGCTGTGAGTATACAGGTGAAATCCATTTGAACACAAGAATACCATCCAAAGAAATGCAAAATATGTGACATAAGGTCTTATTTATATACAATGCATCAATACACAAAATATCTTAGGGAACATACATTAATCCTTAAATGAGATAAACATTTATTTACTTTTCTTGTGTAGTTTGAAATTGACATAAGAAGATAATTCATAGTAATCATGGTATACACGCAGAGCAACCACCCTCGTTCCAACACCAAGGTGAAAACTGATGCTTCACACACTCACAATCATAAAGGAATTGAGCCACCCACCCACAATGTTGTAGGATAAATTTCAAAAAGTCTTAGGGGTGACAAATCAACCCTTGGGGGGAATCCTAGAGAAACCCCAATGAGAGAGTTATAACCTAGTTCCTCTTGTGGTAGATATGAGGAGGCCTCAAGGCCTCCATCATCACACAAATATGTGGAGGCCTCAAGGCCTCCATCATCACACAAATATGTAGAGGCCTCAAGGCCTCCATAATCACACAGACATGCGAAGGCCTCAAGGCATCCATCACACAGACATGTAGAGGCTTTAAGGCCTCCATAATCACACAAACATGTGGAGACCTCAAGGCCTCCATCATAACATAGACATGTGGAGGACTCAAGACCTCCATCATCACATAGATAGGAGAAGACATCAAGATATTTACCATCACATAGGCATGTAGGGGTTGCAAGGCCTAAAATTTCACATGACACATTTAGGACAGATCAGACCACTGAGGGGAAAGACACTAGGATTAAATCCAATCACATACTGAGAGCATCTTATAGCCTCATTGAATATGGTAGGATACCCCTATATTATGAGCTCATTGGTGCTAATGGGACTCCATAGGATCGCTCGTGGAAGACTAGAGAACTTGATGAGTTGGATCGAGTTCCCTCGAGATTAGCTTAAAGAAGCATTGCTACCACATATTCTATCTCAAAAATTTCATGTAGCATAACCACAAGGTACACCAATGAACCAGGGAAAGCTTGAAAGTAGCCCCATAGCACATAAACTATCTTTGACCATGGGGGTACACAACATAGATCATAGTGCATAGAGCAAGTCACCCTAATAGACAAGGGCAAGAACATAGTTGGAGCCTCTTTGAGAGGCCTATCCATTAGAACTCACTACATGAAGTTACAAACGTATGAACCTTCAGTGGTAGGTCAGTTTGACCACATACGTAGGTTAGAATAAGCATTGCACAATGAGTGAGAGCACTTAGAAACCCTTGAGCAAGAAGCACAAAGAAAAAGGCATTTGCACCTACATGAGCAACACTTGAGGGAAGAACAAATAGAGCATGAAGATCAAGCTGACAGGTTGGCTTATGATAACCTACACATAGGTGATGAACAATACCAACATGATAGACATGCTGATTCTCAGCATGAGAGATGCACTAGACAAAGGGACGAGCGCACTCACCATGCCTCACAACATCAACAACACTTGGATCCTAAATAGATACAACTTAATGAGGAACAGGTAGGGATGGAATATTAGGAGTAAAAATATCTTGAACCTCCATATGTGGTTATGGAGGATGAATACAGATGCCCAAATTAGGAAAACATAGGATTACCTCCCTTACCATCGTGAGTAAACCTTCAAGAATAGGAGATTATTTCTTCGAAGGTATACCAAATACTCGCTTAGAGAGACAAATATCTCAAGAAGCAGGACATAGTTGGGCAAAATCTAACTTTGATAAAATACACAACCAACCTCTATGCCCCTTAGTACCGAGTCCTGCATACCCTAGGTACTTTGAGATGCCTAGGCTAGACAAGTTCAAAGGAGAGAAAGACACACAAGAACACGTTACAAATTTCATGAACGTGTACTTCCAGCTTGAGAAAAATAATGTCCTAATGCTAAGAATGTTCATCATAATGTTATTGGGAATAGAGACTCAATGGTTCAATCAACTGCCCAAGCACAACATCATCAACTTTGAGCAACTAGTGAATGCATTTCTTGAACACTTCTCCTTCGATGTCAAGAAGAAAGTGAACTTGTTCAATCTAGTGAACTTAAAGCAATATAATGATGAGATAGTTATAGACTATGGGAATAGATGGAGGAAAATAATGGTGAAAATACCATTCTTCGTTCCCATTGAAGAGTTCACCCAAATTTTCACAAAGAGTTGCACCAAACATATTTCATTGCTATTACAACTGTAGTAGTATGAAACATTCGAGGAAGCCTTGGCACAAGCCAATATTATAGAGGACATAAAGGTTGACAAAGGAGACCTCAAACTCTAGAAAAAAAGGAGTGGAATAATGCCAACTATAACAAGAACCAATAGAAGCAGGCCAATCCTGATCAAGTCAAATAGATTATTTTGAGTGCACCAAATGGAGGCAATGACCAACAACCGCAAAACTATCAAGATCACCCCCTACCATCCAATTACAACCCAAAGAACAACCAAGGTAAAAATAAGGAACGTCGACTACATCGCTATTTCATGCCTCTATCTGAATCAATGTAATCAATATTTAATCAGTTAAGCGAGGCACAAAGAATCAAATTTTATGATGTGCAAATTCTTGACCCTAATCATCCCAATCCCAAGGGATATAGGGAAGATCAATACTACCCATATCATAAAATACAGGGGCATGACATCAAAACATGTATCGGATTCAAGAATTTTGTACAAAAAGTGATTGATAAGAGTGAGATAAAATTTTACAATCCATTAGCACTTGATAATAGAGACACGAGTATTTTAAAAAACCCATTGCCGAATCATGATGCCCCCAGGGATCAGGGCACCCAAGTCAACCAAGTTTGAGTCAAGCCACCCACTTAGGGATGCATCAGAATGGTTGAGATAGTCAATGTGCCAACTAAAGGTTGGTGATACGGTCAACTAGAGCCTCTAATGGATTCCATTCATATCCTGGCTGCCCCTTGATAGAGATAGGTGCAAAAGAATCCCTCGGGTCTGCTAGAGTGACCTGTGGTAATTGTACGAAGTAGACTAGAGAAAAATCTATAAATAACTCTAGCCAAGTTGTCAATTTATGAGCTCATAAAATAATATTCTAGGCATAGGGAGAATTTTATGGATATCTTGAGATAGATCGAGCTCCGACCCTAGAACCCAGATGCGTTCACACACTTTGTAGGGCAAGTGCAGCAGTGTGAAGAGCCTATAATCTATTTCTATGATCACAAAATCAAGGTAGTGCCTACTACCATAGAAGACCCGGCTTTGCATATCATCACATCAATAAATGACATACCCTTCAAGTAGGTTCTAATCGAAATGGGATCGTAATCGAAATGGGATCGTTAATCAATATTATCATAAAAAACGCTATAGGGCACTTGAAGATCCCTAGGTCTAACATTGTCCCAACATCCTACACGTTAAGGGCTTTCAATGATGCACTGTGCTCCATAGTGGTTACAATAATTTTGCCTATACAAGTAGGGAAAAAGACTATCCCCTTGATGTGTCACGTATTGGAGAGGACAATGCAGTAAAACATCCTCCTAGGGCATCCCTGGATAAGGGACATGTAGTGCATTACTTCAATATTACACCAATACATCAAGTGTGTGCATGAGGAACAAGTACATGTGGTTCTATTAGATGAAGAGACATTTAAATACGTGCATCAGGTCAACTTGTCGAGGAAATTCATTCTTCCATCGATACACTTGTACATAAGGTCTTCATCCCTAACCACACAACTAGAAAACAAGAGCAAATTAGTGTGAGGTGACCCATCCACATTGGCACCACCTCCTGCATCTAAAACTACTGGCACTTCTGAGAAGCCTTCAACATATAGAGAAAAATATACTTAGAAGCTAAAAGCACCCCTAGTGGAGGAAGGGCCTAAGGAACTTCCAACTATAGTAGCTGCAAAAATTCCAAATCCCATGGAGGAGGAATATTCCTAGGACATAGCCGAGGAGGTACCTCAACCTGCCTCGCCGACTTCATCAACAACATCATCTGCACTGTAGGTGACAATTCACTTAGCAAAAACATGGTTAGGTGAATATCTTATGTAGGATGTGACTTTCACACCTATTATTGAGTCTGTGCAAGACATGGGCTAGCCAAGAGTCCCAAAGTTGCCAATATGATAGTAGTTTTGTTAGGGATTCCCCCTAACCAAACCAACTTCATATATGTTGGTTTAGACTATGCCCATACTACTTCTAATATTGAATAGGATGAGGATGAACCATTCACTACAAATGTTCATTAATTATCAAATATTAATTTTCCTCTAAGGTACTTTGAGCAATGCCATTGGCATGGCTATGGCTTAGGTATATACAAGCAAGGGCGTTGGATTCCATTCCAATCATAATGCCAACTGCAAATTGATAGGTGTTTTCTAGGGTATCAAATACAGAGCCATGATGATTCATTAACAACAATCCTAGATAGGTTGAGTTTAAGATTTTGGGAAGACATTGACTGGAATCCCTATCAGACCCCTAGCAAAAACTACTTGGGTGATGGATGGATATCTATGGTCAATATTGAACCACCCAATGAGTATCACCATGATTATTCTCTTGAAGTGCACCCATCAGGAATCATCCTATGGGAGGATAAGCCAATCCATGGATATGAGCAAGAGGAAAATGAGTATGTCACTTGTGAATCCAAATATGAATCTGGACTAGCCTATCATGGACCTTGGTATGTTCAACACCGAGCTTGGAAAGATAAAATATAGAGTGGATACATATCAGATGAGAGTGACTATGAGTTAGAGGACTCAACTGAGATGGCCTACGTCATGCCAAGAAGTGTATACCACATTGTAGGGCCAATAGTAAATGCCAATGGATTATTCATAAGAAATGATGATTATGAATATGAGACTAAAATGGCCTATCTTAGGCATCAATAGGCAAGTCACCACCCAATTCCAATGGGAAAGAATGAAGTTTTCTTCATAAGCGATGATGACTATGAGGATGAGACCGAGATGGCTTATATTGGGCCTCATCATTTACATTAGGTCAATCTAATTATTGAAAGATAGGCAATACTTTGCACCATAGATACCGACCTTCGCTTCTTGGGAAGACCAGTAAATCTAGACATCATCTATCACATGGTCTTTTTGGATCCACTGATATTTAGAGAGTTTTTGTAGCCTAATGATCCCATCATCTCATCTATCCATAGACCAGATCCTAAGATCCCCATACCCGCATAACCACATCTTGGGTATGGAAGGTAAATCATTAATGAAGATTTGCACCCACATGGTCTTGGATATGTCATCCCATCCATCAACATGATCTCCATTGATTTGACCACTCCAATTCATAACCCTATAGATATTGCAAAACCATTGTGTCTTAAATTAGATGCTATTGATTAGGATTATGCTGATTTACCCCTAGATCCTGAAGATTTCTTCCCTAATGAAGAGACGCTACAACTATTCCATTTTGCACCAGGCTGTGCATATGATGTCTATCACGCTGGTTTCAACCATGATTCAATAGAACCTTTAAACCCAGTAGATAACATCCACTTAATCCCCACTACTTACCAAATAGAGGAGGGGTCACATATGGCAATAGAGGAGACTTTTGAAGTGGACATCAGCAATGACCCTTTTAATCCAAAGAAAGTAAAGTTTAGAGAAAGCTTATCTCCAAAGGAACATACCATCATTATTCCTCTCTTGAAAGAGATACCAAGTCTCTTTTCTTGGACCTACAAATATATGTCAGGACTAGATCCAAAATTGGTTTTCCATAACCTTTCTCTAGACCCCGTGAATAAACCGATCAAGCAAAAGCTCAAAAATATGCATCCAATCATCGTGTTGATGGTAAAGAACAAGTTGCAAAATTTTTTGGATGTAGTCTTTATTGTTCACATAAACTATCCAGAATGGGTATCAAACATGGTGCCCATAGGAAAACCTGATGGAATAATATGCATTTGCATGGATTTTAGGGATCTTAATAAGGGAACACCTAATGATTCATTTCCATTACCCAACATAGATGCTCTTGTAGACATAACTGCAAGTCATGAGATGCTCTCCCTAATGGATGGTTTTTTTGGTTACAACCAGATTCAGATTAAACTTGAAGACCAACATAAAACTACATTCACCACTCCATGGGGGAAATTTTGCTACAAAGTGATGCCATTTGGTCTTAAAAATGTTGTTGCCACATATCAATGAGCTATGACATACATTTTCCATGACTACATGCACAAGATCTTAGAAGACTATATCGATGACTTACTGGCCAAGTCATTGCTGCATGAAGAGCATTCTGAGATCCTCAAGAAGATCTTCGATCGCCTGATTGAACACAATATCAGGTTGAATCCCAAGAAATGCGTCTTTAGCATAACTTTTGGAAAACTCTTGGGATTCATTGTTTCTAAATGAGGCATCAAAGTAGGCCCAAAAAATGTAAAGGCTATCCTGGAAATGGGCGCACCCACTAACATAAAAGAGTTGAGAAGCTTACAGGGCAAAGTAGCATCCATAAAGTGATTCATCACACAACTATCGGATAAATATTGACCCATGAATCGACTACTACACAAGGGGGTCCCATTCCAATGGGATGAAGAATGCGAGCATGCCTTTGCTGAAATAAAGTACTTGGAAACATTGCCAGTACTAGATCCACCAAGACCAGACGTACCATTATTGCTATATATATTCACTAATAATTTTGCGTTGGGTACCATGTTGGCTCAAAAGAACGCACAAGATAAAGAACAAGTGATATATTACATTAGCCGCACCTTGGTGAGCTATAAGATAGGATATGCATATGTAGAAAAGTTGTGCCTAGAAGTGGTCTTTGAAACCAAGAAATTGTGCCGCTACATGCTAAGCCATACAATGTATGTAATATCAAAGAAAAATCCTTTGTAGTATATGATGAGTAAGACATTATAATACACGTATTGCAAAGTGGATCATGCTATTGACATAATTTGACCTAGAATTTATAAGCTAAAATTCCATCAAGGGACAAGTCATAGCTGATCAACTGGTAGAGGTGCCTATTCAGAATAGTAGACCCCTCACCATAGAACTTCCTGATGATGTAGTCTTCGCATTATCAGAAGCACCCAAACTCGAAGAACCTAAAAATGAAGCAAACATGACTTTGTTCTTTGATGTTTCAAAGTGTGACCAAGGATGTGGTGCAGGTATTATCTTTTTCATGACACAAGGTGCTCCAATGCCCTTGTCATTTAAGCTAGACTTCCCTTGCATAAATAACAACATCGAATATGAGGCCCTAATATTGGGCCTCCAAATAGCCATCACTATGAAGATCAAAAGGCTAAATATCTTCGGTGACTCCCTCCTCATAGTTAACCAAGTTAAGGGATTATTTCAATGCAGGGATCCAATATTGAAAGCTTACAAGGAGCTTGTTGACACCTATCTAGCCCAACTAGAATGGTATGAAATCGAGGCAATCCCTCATTTGTCAAATAGATTTGCAGACACCATGGCATCCTTGGGATTCCTGATCGCTCAGAATCCATCTGCTGATTTCACTACCATTCATGTGAAAATGCTCTTGCACTCAGTGATGCAGTGTGAGGCTTTTGATAACAAAGAATCAGTCAACATGATTCATATAGAACCAGACCATGACTGGTTCTGTAAAGCCAAAGACTTTTTAAATAAGGTACCTTGGGGGCCCTTGATCTTGGAGGGTCCTATGGAGAACGGTACCATAATTCACCACAAGGTTTTTTCTCAATATGCATTTGTGAACATCGAATCATAGGAGAAACAAGTCATCTTATCTATTGAAGCTATAGCTTATCAAGGATTAGCTATCCCAATTACAATATTTCTTAAAACTTGGAATTGGCCCACAGGGACCGTCACATACTGAAAGAAGAGCATTCAAGCAGAAAGTGACAAGATATGTCTTGCTAGGAGGTATATTATTTCATCAAATTTATGATGGAGTCCTCCTTCATTGCTTAGAGCTCCAAAAATTAGCTTGGGAAATTTTACAAGCTCACGACGGTACATGTGGTGGCCACTTCAGCGGAATGGCCATCATCAAGCACATCCTTTGAATGGGTTATTACTAGCCTACCATGGAGAAGGATTACTACGAGTATGTCAGGAGATGCATTAAATGTCAATATCATGCAAATCTGACGCATCTTCCATCTCAAGCCTTACAACCCATTTAGGCAGCTTGTCCATTTTCTTAGTGGAATTTTGATCTAATCAGAAATAAATCTCCCCCATCCTCGGGTTAACACATGTTTATCTTAATGACCACTGAGTACTTCACCAAATGGGTGGAAGTGGTTCCCCTAACATCGATAATTGGACCATGAATTGTGGAGTTCATAATTCACAATATCATCTATTGTCTTGGGGTCCCCTTCAAGATAATCTCGAATAATGGTCTATCATTCAAAAACAAAAATGTGTAGGCTTTAAATTCCAAATACACCATTCAACATAGTTTTGCGACACCATACTATCCATAGGCAAATGGGAAAGTAGATACCTCTAACAATACAATAGTAACCATCTTAAAGAAGATGGTGAAAGAAAATCATAGGGATTGGCATCTGCAATTTCCCCTTGCATTATGGGATTACAAGACTAGTGTGTGAATGCCCACTAGGCAACACTATTTTCTCTTGTATATGGAACTAAGGTCATTATGATCTTAGAGTTGGAAATTCCAACATTGCACATCACATTGAAAGAGTTCATCAATGATGACACTACGCGGCAAGCTCACTTGGATCAGTTGACCCTTCTAGATGAACGTCACACTAATGTTCTTGAGCATATTTGCATTTAATAGGATCATCTAACATGAGATTATTGATGATTTTCATTAAGTCTCATCATTTAATCTCAATTATTTATCAATCTGGGGTGGTGTCCAAGGCTGTCTACAATAGAAGGCTAGGGCAGAGTACAATACAAGCATTCAGATTTCAAGCATTTATTAGTGAAGCAGATTTTGGTTTAGCCTTTTGGTGTCACACTAAACCTAGTCTGAAGAATAGAAACTGAAATAAATTACAGGAATTGAAAACTAAATCTAAGTTGCAAGAATTGAAATCTAACTACAATTGCATGAATTGAAATTGCTAAATTGAAATCTAATCTACTTTTGCAAAATTGAAATCTAATTACTCTTGCAGAGTCGAAATTGCTAAATTGAAATCTAATCTACTTTTGTAGAATTGAAATCTAATTACTCTTGCAAAATTGAAATGATGCTTGTAAATAAAACTTATTCTAAAAACACCTGTCAATGTCTTGCCACAGAAGGTCATCAAGCTTCTGCTACAGGAATTGACAGAAAAATGAAATATGCTAAAAAATGGAAAGTTGCTAAAATAGAAAGTAGGGAAAACATGGAAAGCAAAGGGAAAATGCTTAATATAAATTTTTATTTGACATACACACAAATGTTGTACACAAACATAATAGGAAATATAAATCACACAACACAAAATAAAAACAAGAAAATGAAATCTGGCAAGCAATCTATTAATTCTGCTCCAGCAAAATTACAGATTAAAACCTACCATAAAATCCCTCCTTCTAGATCTGAAAGTGGGCCCATACTTCTTTATCTATAAGGATGTGAAAAGCACTCCTTAACTAATTAACACTCAGAACATAAAATGATAAAATACTACACTTTTATTGATGACAAAACATGCTGAAAACTGTTACAAAAAATTACTGTACAGTCCTAATTATTGCTATTGAAAACTCTCCTCTATTATAATTCCTAACTGGCTCAACCAAGGAGGGAGCTATGTTATTTATATAAATATTTACAATATATCCCATGCTCAAATCAGCCTATGTGCTATTTTACAGTCATTTGCCAATAATTTTGGATCTAAAATAAATGCAAATCCGGACGAGTTTGTGTTGCAGCGGTAGTCATTGGCCCTTAGAAAGCATCTTCAGTGGTGGGATTACATGGGAGGAGTCTAGAAATATCTCACACATATTTCTCCACTTCATAATATTCCATTTCTATCTTGCAAACAACTTCCTATTATGCTGTAGTTATTTCTGTGTTAATCCTAGAAGAGGATCAAAGTTGATATTTTTCATAAATGGTGGCTTTGGATGACAAGGATGGCAAAATCATATGGGATATATTTTCCCTTACCTTTTCCAACCTTTATTTCTCTTTTTCCAGCTTCAAAAATCGGTCAATAAGTCAAAAAACACATTCTGTTTTCATTCCGAAGATAAGTGGCTTCATTCCGAAGACAATGCAATTCTCATTTCGAAGATCGCTCATTCCGAAGATACTGCAATTCTCATTATGAAGATACTACAATTCTAATTCCTAAGATACTGCAATTCTCATTCCGAAGATCTGCTCATTTCGAAGATAATGCATTCCTCATTCTAAAGATCCGCTCATTCCAAAGACACTGTGTTTTCTCATTCCGAAGATATCTGTTCATTTTGAAGATACTTGGAATGAACAAATATGTGCTTTTCAAGTGATTTCTTCTGCATCTCTCAGATGGGTTATCTCCTAGGATCAGATTCCAATGGTCTTCATCTCTTTCCATATGTGAATTCCATGTCTTGCTGTTTATTTATAGCTTGCTGGAATTTACATAGTAAATTACTGCATTTTCCAGTTCTGCTGCACAGTTGTAAAATATTGGCATTTATTGCAAATTCAAACAAATTAAAATATGGAAAAATTATTCAAGTATCAACATGAAGGAGTACATCAAGTTGCTACTGAATTTATACACTTCATTCACTAAGTAACCATGCTGAAATAGTGCAACAGTCCTGCACAATTGTCCCTGCTCTGTTATACCCTGTTGCTGCCTATTTAGATTATGTGGAAATGCTTCTAAATAGGTCATATGTCTTCTGTAGTCCTTCTGAACTCATTTCATCTATATCCTCATGCTTTGCTTGACAACTTCAAGGTGTTCCTATAAAGTGATAGCTTGCTGATTTTTATATGGCTGTTTTTCTTAGATTTTCATATTTATGACAGTCCTAAAATTTTGGCTTAAATGTGGATTTGAAACAAGTTGAAGGGCAGGAAAATATTCAAAAACCATTGATAATTTAATGGATATCAGCATACCACATTTGGTTAATTTAAATGCATGTTCTTACTTGCTACTTAATCACGCAAAATCAGTTATAAAATGCTGAAAATAGTCAAAAACAGAGATATAGTATTCCTAACCTAAAATCTTGCAAACACTTAAAAAATAGTATATTCTAGTCAACTATTTTGCAATTAACTTATCATATGGTAGTCAAACATTGTGCAATAATGAGTCAAACATTCTGTAATAATGAGGCATTCTTGGGCCTCATCACTTATAACAACAAATTCCACCTGAGAGACTTTAAGGATGGGTATCTTGTGCTCAAAGAGAACCAATAGAACTCAAATCTGCCACCGTATTTGCGAGACAAATTTTTGGCCAACTGGATAGGTCCTTATATCATCTCTAAGAAGATTGGACCTAGGGCATATCGCCTAACATTGCTAGAAGGTGTTGAGGAGCCAAAGCCTCTCAACATTATTCATCTAAGTGAATTTCACACATAAGCACGACAAAACACAAAAACATTAAAATAAACCAACAAAATATCATAAACATTCAAAAATTCAAAAATTCCAAAATTACAAAAATGATAGAAAACTTCAAAAAACAAAAGGCTCCAAAGGCATCATTAGCCCTTTGGTAAACTTACAAAAGGCTCCAAATATAGCATAACACATTTGGTCAAATCATAAAAGTATCTAAAGGTAGCATAACACCTTTGGTCAAACTCACAAAAGGCCCCAAAGGTATCATAAGCCCTTTGGTCAAATCACAAAAAAACCCAAAGGCATCAAAAGCCCTTTGGTCAAATCACAAAAAAGCTCCAAAGGCATAAAAATCCCTTTGGTCACATCACAAAAAGTTCCAAAGGCATCATAATTCCTTTGGTCATATCACAAAAGCTCCAAAGGTATCTTAAAGCCCTTTGGTCAACTCACAAAAGGCTCCAAAGGTAGTAAAATCCCTTTGGTCAAAACACAAAATGCCCCAAAGGCATCATAAGCCCTTTGGTCAACTCACAAAATTTCCCAAAGGCATCATAAGCCCTTTTGTCATATCACAAAAGCTCCAATGGCATCTTAAAGCCCTTTGGTCAAAAGTAAAACACAAAAGCACAAAAACAACTTAAAATAAAAAATATAAAAAACATTCAGAATAATAAAAACTCAAAAAATAATTGGAAGCATAAAAAATATAAAAATATTTGCATTTGGCATTTGCATCCATTAGTTGCATTGCATTAGGTACGTTGCATCCATTGCATTTGCATTAGGTAGGTTGTGTTCACAATCTTACAAATGATACCATGTTTGTACCTCAATCATGCATCTTCAAAATCCATCACATCCACAACCCATGTGTGTAACTATGTTTTTCAACACAACCCCTCCTATTGCTATAAGGGATATACTAGGGTTTTTCGATCACTCAACCATACCTAATGATTTTATCAGATTTTGTAGGAAGCTATATTCACTAGAAAAATGTGATGTCTATTTTTGTTAGTACCTAGCATATTTCAGAATCCTATCACTAATAAAAAAAAACTAAAATACTAGTTGGAACAAGGTAAATATTAATGCTATAAAGTGGTACTAGGCATTCTAAGCAAAAGTTTTCTACTTGCTCACCTTGTGATGCGCATGGTCTAGGATTTTGATCATTGGCAAAAGGACAAGCTCCCCCCTACCCAAAGAAATCCCTTTCTTTCATCAAAATGATCAAAATCCTAAAATAAAGCAAAGTTAAAAAGCAAAATAAATAGTGATTATCATCACTACATAAATCCCTTGCTCAAAACAAATTTTTTTTAAAAATAAACAGTGATTTTCATCACTAAAAGATGAGCAAGTATCCCAAATAAATGTGAAGAAAAGAAGGGGGTGAAGAGCTTGAATCCCTAGAATGGTTAGTCTCCACAAACCAATTGAGTGATCCCTAATACAACAATGGGTTGCATGAATCCCACCTAGCATTAGGGTAAGCTCAAAGTAATTTGCAAAAAGGGCTAGCTTTAGGTGTCATGTATCGCCTAGTGCTCTAATACAACTGAGTCCAACTTAGGATCAAGATGAACATTTGAGGATTCCCAATACATAAACGGGATGATGAATCATGCCTAGCACTGGGGTATGCTTATGTTTTATCTAATATATTCATTTGCACACATAGGGATAATGAGTATCTAGGTCTTCATAAAAAAAACCTTATCTTTTAGGAGTCTTGTATGGTCAGTATACATCTTTTTATGGAGTAACTAGGGTGTTTGAGTCCCATGGAAAACCTCAAAAATCCCCTCATAGCAACAAATCATGTCATCAATCACATCATCAACTTTCTTTAGGATGTTTGGTTCATTAAATGATGTGCATGAAGTAGGATAGATACCGAATGAATTTCAGCAATGACATTTAGACGATCACTGACTATTTTGGGTATATCTTTTAAATTACAAAAGCTTATAAAGAAAGCACATACATATCATCTCAAATTTGAATGTATAAATGATTAATTCTTAAATTAAGTGTTATTATTTAAATTCATCATGATTATACATTTTGTGGTGTCGTCCATTATATTGTTGAACTCATATCACATGCATTCCTTATGTTTTAAGTGATTAAAGCATACAGGTTCATTCACATTAGATCATCATCATATAACTAATGCATGTAAACACATTCCATTTACCATATCATAACAACATAAGTTAGATGCATACAATTAGATCAAAATTAAACATGCATTTAACAATAAGCACTGCATCCATATATGCATACATCACCATAATGCATCTATACATCTAGATCATACCATCTAAGCATCCATCCATCACATAGCTAGAGCATGTAAATCAATACATCACATCATATAGCATAAAATCATAATACTGCATCACATAAACATAAAATCAAAATCATATAAATACACGTAATTAGTATTAGAATGCATATATCTATATATATATATATATATATATATATATATATATAGATATGTGTCAAATAAGTACATAAGGGTACAAAATTGCCCATAGACTACAACAGTGTAGGTCATATGACCTTACACTAAAAAATAAAGCCATCAAGCTAGGCCCGCACCCCCTACCTCACCTTCATCCTCATATCCATCCTTATGAGTATGGTTGGGTCGGACTAACAACTGCCCTATTGTACTCCGCCCAGTCTTGTGTGACCCTTCAACTATAGACTTGTCTAATAGGTGACCACCTCGAAGCCTAACCTTATGCTCCAGTGCAAGGATGTAAGCATTATATTGTGTGAACTACTCTAAGTCCTATAATAGAAGTCTATGTAGACATCTGATCTTTGCATCTACATCTAGACCACTAGGTCCCTGAGGTGCTGGCATAGCTGGCACAACCTATCTTCGAGCAGCATCTCTTTCAATCGTAATCTGATCTATATTGATATGTGCTGAGTTGATATGTGTCTGGAGGGTGGTCCTCTCCTCCTCAAAATGTTAGAGCTGTGTTTGAAGCCTAGAAATCCCACTGTAAGACCTGAACCTGAGCTACTTGTAGCTTGACCTCTATTTGGTGCAGCTGATCCCAAAGAGGAGACTCTTGCTCATCTTGGGCTAACTCCTCCCCCTCCTCCTCCTCAATAGCAACTTGCTTCTCAACCACCTACTACTCTATGGCCTACCCCTAGTCCTCTAACCGGGCTTGAACTTGATGCCCCTCTGTATCCTCCTCAGTAGCTACCTCATCCTTATCCTGACCTAAGCTACCATTGCCATGCCAAAGCTGTGTGACCCACCACTAGGTGTATGCCTTTGTCACCTTAGCATCTACTATACCAGCATCCACTATGGGAGGATCATCATCCTCTACAACTGCCATAACTAGAGGTAGTAGAAGATCCCTCTCTACAGTAATCTGCCTATAAAAAATAGGCTTTAGAGGTATGTCCTACTACAAGACAAACTGTCAGAGCACCCAAGAATAGTGGAAGAACTCCCTGATGCCACTCTTGTGGTTGATAACCCATCAGTTGCATCAATTCTAATATGTGAACCTATCTACATCTACTGAGGTGGAGCACTCATGATAGGGCCTCTAGATAATGTCCTTGGATTGTAGGCCAGTTAGAGTCACTGTATAATGAGTCAAATCCCCTATGTGGTATCGAATCTTGTGCTTCTCATGCTTTCATGGCCACCTAGATATGTAACACTAAGCCATGTTTGTAATGATCATAATCATGATGGGTAATCCTCTTGAGTGATCCATCCTGATGTGCTCCCAACCCCATATATGTAGAAGCAAACTGTAAGAAATGCTAGCTCATCCCCACTACTAAATTTGGTAGAACTCATCATAAAAGTGGGACAACAGTGCACTTTCCCAAGCCATGATGATGGGATTTGTGCTATCCATCAAGTTTTGGACCATAGCAAGGAGGTTCCATGGGAACCTCACTTCGAAGAAGTCATGTAAAATAATTTTACATATAACATGCATCAAAACTGCCTATCACTGAGAGAAGACATTCTCCCAGTACCACCAATCCATGGAGATCCTACCATGGTGAAAATTACCAAATGTTGCAGTGACACGATCCCAAAAAATCCTTATAAATATTGTGTCTCTAGCATCAGTAGGAGAAGAAACAATGGGGACTCCATCGAAAGAAATCTGAAAGATCCTCTAAAAATCCTCTTGCATGATGGTCATCTCACCCATAGGAAGATGGAAGGTATTAGTCCTAGAATCCCACCTATGTGCTAAGGCCGTAAGGTAGGCATGATCCGACATGATCGTCAGTAGATGTGTGACATACTAGAGACCACGAGCATCAAGCCAAGTCCAATCTACTATAGTCATTTGGGGCAGAAGTTGCACAATCAATCTAGGGTCCTGAGCTCATCCAGATAGAAGCTATAGTGCAAAATAAATGCCTAAATTAAGTGCACTTAAAAGATAAAAGGAGTAATAAAACAAAAATGGTGAAAAATTTAACTAATATAAGCCTACGGCTACAATCATAATGTCTAAATGCACCTAAAATTTCAAAATAATTGAAATATACACTTATAAAATCCAAAAAAATCAATCAAATGCCTTAAAAATCCAAAAAAAAATCACAATTAAACCTAAGGTTGCGCGGTCGCTCACACTAGGAACGGCCATGTAGCGGTCACTGAAGCCGACAGTGGGAAGTCGCTAGCAGTCAAAAAATTGACTATTGGGATTCAAGCTAGAAGATGACAGTGACAATGACCCCTATTTTTTCATTTAGGGGCCGCTCTAAGCATCAGCGACCATGAGGTGGCATGCCAACGATGTCCGCTTCCATCTAAAAATCAATTTAAAAAAAAAAAACCATAAAATTAAGCTAGACCCATTAAAATTAACCCTAACCTAGACCTATTGATTGATTTGGTTTATTGCCAATGGGTTTACTTTGGTTCATTGCCAACGGGTTTAATTTGGTTCATTTATCGATTACTTAGTGAGGTTCATTTTACCCAATAAAACAAATAAAAAGTGAGGGTTTGAGAGATACCCATGAGTCATCGATGCCTCCACTAGTTTATGCCTCGCCTTACTCTACCATGGTGTCTGTATTCAACATCCCAGATCACAATCAGTCACTCTCAACTCAGAGCTCAAAAGTGTAAATTTCTAGCTGGAAAATAATGAAAAGTCAAACCCTAAAATTTTCTTTTATATTTTCAATTTATGCCTCGACCACTGCTGGCATCAGCGACCCGCACTTGTTGGCTGTTGGACCTAACAGTGGCCACGAGATGGAAATTAGGGGCCATTGAATTTGATGGTGGCTAGGAAACAAAAATAAATTCACTCAAAATCTCACTATGAGGCACCTCAAAATGGGCCATTAAAAATACCTATCGGTCCAAAACAATTAAAAATTGCACAAGTACAAAAAAAATCACATAAATAAAAATCCAAAAATATTATAAAATTCAAATTAACAAAAATACCAAATAATATCAAAATCTCAATTGAGCCTCGTATTCAGTTCTTTACTTTATACACTTTGTGGTTGCAGCGACATACGCTCCATGCAATCCAGCAAGATGAGTAAATTACCATAAGGCCACTTAGGGAAAATCAGTTATGGTAGAATTGAGATGCTTCACTTCAATCCTGAAGAAGGCCATGGTGGTCGGACTGCCCCACGGGAATGAAGATTCACCTTATTTCTTCTATAAAATTTTACAAAAAATCATCAAATGTAGTGATTCAATATAGGCTTAAATTGAATTGCTATTATCCATGATTCCCTAAGAAGGCGATTGCGGCCAGACCGCTCCATGGGATAGAGATGTAGAATTACTAAAAATGGTTTAAATCACACCTAAGATGGGACCTACCCTATAACAACAAAGCAAACCTCTAAAAGGGTCCAAATAATTCATCATGGTCAAGCGACTCATCACTTTGTTCATTGTCCTGCCCTCATCGACTTGTTGTTTGAGGGGGTAGTCATAATATCAACAATCATAATCAAAGTCACCAAAATATCACTCAATCATGTCAAATTATGTTCATCTTATGAATCATTGCCAACAACTATCATAAGCTTACCTTTTGTTGGGGCAAAAAACAAATATGATAGTTAAGTTTGTAGCTCTCCTTTCGGATCTATAGTTGCTCTAAAGCCTATAGTAGCACTAAAGCTACCCGATCGTTTGATGGACATGTGTAAGATTTCACAAATTTAAGCCTTTCATCCTATTGGAAGCAATGATTCTAGGATGTGTGCCCTTTCTCATGACTAGGGTATCCAATGCTGATAAGATCAATGATCATCACACACCCTACAATATGGCCCTAGGTGGTCTTGTTTTGCTCCGCGTTGTATTTTCACACAACGCATCCCAAAAATGGGTATTTTTAGACACCTAAAATACATCATGTTTAGGAGACTACTCATATGGACAAACCCAAAGACAATATGAATGATATTGGACCTTTCCAAGAGCTAGCAGTGGTCTTAACCACTCAAAAAGGGTAGTTATAGCCCATCCAGGCTTAGCCATTGTCAAGCAGAGCGATCGCCACACCTAGCCACTAAATATGAGAGCAGCTATACCTAGTTGATGCTCTGGATAGTGGATAAGACAAAAATATAGTCTGAACATGAATACGAGCCCATATTGCACAGTATAACTGCACCTTGTATTGCTTATAGGTAGATTTTGGCATGGAACTCCCAGAATTCCTCTTAACTACCCCTTGAATGCAACTTTGTGACTGATGCTTCCACCTTGAGATGTTAGTTGCATGTAAATTTGGATCTTGGCTTCTCCAGGAAGCCAAGATCTAGATCCAAATCTGAATCTGAGAGGTCTACTTATGGACTCTCCCAAGCAAAATAAGAGATCGACGAATATCAAAAATTTGTGCAGTGAAGTCCTGGATGATTAGAGAGTGAATCCATGCCCTCTTTGAGGAGAAGCAAAGCACTGTCCAACTAAGCTACATCTATGCACCCTATTTTAGATCCACATATTCTTCACCACCCATCAGTTTACCAGACACAAGATGTGACCCTTGAACATCAATTCAAGCAAAGAATATAGTTCTACAGCCCCTAGTTTGTGAGGAGAAGAGCTTCATTTCATGACCGCTATCATTGGTAGTGGCCCGCAAGCATAGCTTAGGGTTTTCAAAAATTATTTTCCAAGTTCTAGCTTAGATATATTATTGATTTGATTTATTAATTAGATTTATCATAGATCTAATTTCTTTAATACATTTGCACTTTTATTTCCTGAGTTATACACACATTTATCATTCATATTTATTGCATTTTGATCTTATTATGCTTATATATCATTTTTATCACATATTCTAATAAGAGCCTCATCTAGAGAGGCTTCCCATGCTACTAATAGTGCTTTGTTGTTTCTATGCATATAGGTTACAAGTTTACAAGACCGATTCAAGGAGTTCAGTGCATAATATCCCTCCAAGGTGAGAGAAGGAGGATGTATCTATAAGCCCTCATACAAGTTCATGTGCGAGATCGAGAGGCCTATGGAAGTGCACCACCCCCTTTTTGAGGGGACATCCTCTTCACCATTAATATGCTTGTATATTATTGTATCAAACTGGGTATCCCTCAAAGGGACCAATATGTAACCGAGATTTGCAAAGAAATTAATAAAAGATCTATCTTTATTTGTCATTTTTGTGTTATCTATTACTTTATGGTCTTTAATTTGATATAATATCACAATTAGTGTAAGTGGTGTGTGATTCTCAAGGTCGCACACATAGCCTTCTCATGGAATCAATCTAGGGATTCCCAAGTTTGCATTATTTTCGCACTCTCAATCCATGCACTAGTATGGTGTGGGGTTTTAAATACCTATAGATTAGATGCTATAATGCAGGATTTTAGTGAATGGGGTAAAGATGTAGACATAGAAATAGGTGAGGTTGGAGATATACCTTCCTAGGTCTCATGAGGGCTCCTCCTTCACTATGAGGGCTTGAAATGTGTAATCTGCTCTTTAAAACTTATAAAAGGGGTGGTAAGCCTTTTATGGTATGGAATCAACCTTCAAATTCCAAGGCATTAAAATACACATCTATGGGAATTAACTTATCTACTCCGCGAACAGTACTATAAGAATCTGTACTAAACATTCCTCCTGTAATAGTACATGCTCCCATAGCAATTACATATTTTGGTTCGGGCATTTGTTCATATAATCTTACTAAAGAAGGAGCCATTTTCATGGTCACAGTGCCTGCTGTTATAATGAGGTCAGCTTGTCTAGGACTAGATCTTGGCACCAGACCATAACGATCAAAATCGAATCGCGAACCTATTAATGAAGCAAATTCGATGAAACAACAGCTAGTACCATAAAGGAGTGGCCATAAACTAGAGAGTCTGGCCCAATTTGACAGATCATTTAGGGTAGTTGAAATCACTGAATTTGAAGTTGTTCGATCAAACTCTATAGGATTTATAGTTGGCTTTATGGAATTTTCTACTTCTCTTCCACTGCCCAAAACCTTGGAAGCTAGGACCATTCCAATGCTCCTTTTCGCCATGCATAAACTAAACCAACAATTAAGATAAGCACGAAAATCAAAACTTCTATCAATGTAGATAGACCCAAAATATCAAAACTCATAGCCCACGGATAGAGAAAGACCGTTTCAACATCAAAAAAGTGGTAGACCAGAGTAGAATCAATTGGCACTACCTCCTATCCCTTCAAGGGAGGATCATATCAACAAGCTCCAAAAGCTTCTAATAAGGAAATCTTATTTAGAACACAGTCATCAGAGACTTGTCCAATAAGCTTATCATATCTTAGAGATAAAACCAACCTTATATTATAAAGGTATGACAACCAACCTAGGTATGACAACCAAATACGTATACCTTTTATCACCAAAGGCCAAGCAAGCTATCAAAGATACACAAATAGGAACAATGTAGTGCTCATAGTAAATGACGATCCATGGTGCTACCCATTTAAAATAGAGAGGGCATGCAAGCTCATGATCCAGTAACATGGTTCTACCCATTTAAAATAGAGAGAGATAAAGAGGGAGAGATAGGGAGGGAGAGGAAGAGAGAGAGGGGGAGAGAGAGGGAGGGAGAGAGAGAGGGAGAGAGAGAGAGAGAGATCAGGGCTATTTGATTGATCCATAATTTCCCCACCAGGACCAAATCCCCATCCTTGAGTGGCTAAATGGGGAAGTAAAATCAGTCCTTGTTCATACATAGAATTTTTTGGTACAAAATGAGCCACTTAAAATAGGTTCATTGCTCTGATCTATAATACAATTAATCTAGCATGAGCCACATGAGCCCCACGTAATTTACCTAAAAATTTGATAAGTAAGGTATGACTGATCCACCAAGTAAAACCAGTGCTTTCTTGGTCACAACTAACTACAACTAGAGTTCCATTATAACCAAATACGTATGCCTTTTATCACCAGAGGCCAAGCAAGCTATCAAAGATACACTGATAGGAACAATGCAATGCTCATAGCAAATGATGATCCATGGTGCTACCCCTTTAAAATAGAGAGGGCAAGGAAGCTCATGATCTAGTAACATGGTGCTACCCCTTTAAAATAGAGAAATATAAAGAGGGAGAGAGAGGTAGGGATAGGAAAAGAGAGAGAGCGGGAGAGAGATATGGAGAGAGAGAGAGCAAGGATATTTGATTGATCCACAATTTCCCCACCAGGACCAAATCCCCATCCTATAGTGGTTAAATAGGGAAGTAAAATCAATCCTTGTTCATACATAGGATTTTTTGGTACAAAATGAGCCACTTCAAATAGGTTTATTGCTCTGACCCAGAATACAATTAATCCAACATGAGCCACATGAGCCCCAAGTAATTTACTCGACAAATTGATAAGTCAGATATTACCGATCCACCAAGCAAAACTAGTGCTTTCTTGGTCACAACTAGCTACAAATAGAGTTCCATTAAAGAGCATTTCCATAGGGTAGAACCTCCTCAAGGAATATAAAGTTTTCATGAGGTTGATCGTGAGCCACCATCTAAGCACGAATACCTTCATTCAAGAGAATATTTTGTGTAGAAAATTTCAAATTTAGAATCTTCTCTTTGATGGATCTCCTGGGAAACAAAGTCATAGGCATGTACATTTAGAGCTAGAAAAACTACTCCAATGGCGCTCATCCATAAACCAATCACTGGTATAAATAACACGAAGAAATATAACCAACATTTATTGAAAAAAGCAACTCAAAATATTTGGGACCAAAAATGGTTAGCAATAACCATGGAATATGTCTGTTCAACTTGAGTAGGGTTAAAAGCACAAAATGGATTTGCACCATCACCATATTTAAATAAAATTTTTTCCATGGTAGCATTGTGAATAGCGCATAGAAGAGCAAAACCCAATACTCAAGCAACTCCCATAATATGAAAAGAATTCAAGGTCCAATTATGAAAACCTTGAAAGAAGAGGATAAATTAGAAAATAGCTTCTACACCAAAAGTAGGTGCAAAAAACCAATTAGACTGACTGATAGGGATTAATATTATATTATCTAATATCATCCCTTTTCACATGAATCATGATGTATTGCATTTAATACTCACACAGATCGTGCATATTGGTAGACATACCTATAAATATGTTTTTGATAATGCAATTCTCAGTTTTATTTGTGCCATTTCATGTTGCCTTTTAAGAGTATTACCCACATCATTAGTATCAGATAAGGTTTAAGGGTTTGGAGAGCATCCTCTTCCTAAGACCAAATTGGCTTAGAAAGGAATGAGAAAACCAACCCATGGATCTTGAGTGGTGAACATTCTTTTCCTTCTATGAACACCTTCATGCACTTCTGATCTTGAAAAATCTCGATTGGGATCCCTCTGACTCTGACCCTAAGCTAGCTAGGGTCCCTCTAACTTTGGCCTTCAACTTTTGATCCAAGCCTTACCCTTGATTTTGTTATTTATTTGACATTTGTAGTAGTAATTGTGCAATCATGCAATCGTGCTTTGATTCGGTGGATTCATCACTATCACCATACACGGGGTGATATCTATTTTATTATGTGGTAAAGTGATCCTGTTAGTCATCCACATACCAAATTTGGCCATCATTTTGGTGGCTTTCCAATACTCATCAATGTTGATTCAATGGCTTCTCGTTGTCACCATTTCTTGGCATACTATCCATTTTTTCTGGAAACCTCAAGCACTTAACGGTACCACTTTCCTTATGGTAACACTCTATCATATGACACCATCGCTTAGGAAAATTTCAACAATTTTTGATGACCTTTGAGGAACATTGTGCATGCTCATGTGATTTTCAAAAATATTTTTAATAATTCCTATTCAGCTAGCACACAGATCCATTATCCACTATGTTATCATCGTGTCTCAGATGATTTAACTACTTCTCAGTGCCAATATATAATTCTCGATGTCCAAAACACTCAACTCCAGAGTAATTTCACATTTACTGATGATCACAAAGAACTCATGTGCAGCGAAGATGAATTTCAAGTGAGGTTATCAATTTTTTGTGGTAATAAATTATGTGTCCTAAGGTTATTTTAAATTTTTAGCTAATTTTATTTACCAGAAACATGTTAATATTTTGGTTGGGTGAATTTCATTTGAGTTAAAAAAAAGCTTTTGTGGGTTTTATCCCACATTGCACATAGCGTTGCTATCAACCAACCTTATCTATGAGACATCTCACATTAGTTGGTAGCTAGCTTACGCTGGCTACCCTCCCTCTACTATCATTTTTGTAGACTTCCTGCCACCTTGCCCACCTACCACAAGTTCCATACCCAGTGCCTATCTTTCATTCTATCATCAGTTGCCTTTGTTCCCCATGCCCTACCTTGCATTTTGTGTTTTTGAATCATCGTTGATCACCTCTATTCAACGTGCCAACTTTACTTTTTGTGTTGCTCAATGGTCACCACTTACCTTGGTTCCATTGTCGTTGTTGACCGTTGGATAGTGTCCACTATGACTGTTTATGGACTATTGTTTGTTGTGTACTGTGACCATTGGATCACTGTTGAATTTTATAAATTGTGATCATTTGATCACTATTGACTATTGTAAATTGTGACCATTGGATCATTATTGATTGTTGTAAATTATGATCATTGGATCACTATTGATTGTTGTAAATTATGACTATTGGTTGCCTGTTGTGCCTTGTGTTGGTTCCACATTCTTCTTGTTGACCATTAGACGTTGAGTCTCACAAATTTCAAAATCAAATTCCTTGGTCCAATTAGAGAGGGAGGGCCCATTAAAAGTTGACCACAAATTTTTACCACATATTCTCATTTTGTCACCCGAACTGGCACCTAGTAAACCCTCGATCACTCCTAGTAAACCTATGGCTACCAATATGGCCATTGTTGAAAAATTAGCTGAAATCACTACCACCCAAACTAAAAAAATGGTGGAAATGGCTACCGTGTTGAAAAAACTTCAATGTTCCTCTCATATTTCCTATCCAAGGTGTGATGTAAAAATATATGAAAGCTCCCAAGACCGTGATGTACTCAATAGCTGGATCCTTGACATAGATACCTGGTTTGAATAGACTCACACTCCCAATAATGAAAAGGTTTCATTTGCAAACCTCAAAATTTCCAACATCATCAAAGTCCTCATTGCCAATCGCCACAATCCAATTTGTACATGGGAGGAGATGGTACAAGTTTTGAAGACCTCATTTTATCCATAAAATTATGAGGACTTACTGAATCAATGGTTACACCTTCATCAAGGCAAGATGAATCTATACAATATTTCATTCATCATTTCAATTGCCTTTGAGTCTTACTTGTCATTTCAAATTCTAATGTTGTTTTGATTGCAAAGTTTAAAAATTGTCTTCTCACACACTTGTATAGGGAGATAAAATATACTACTTGCACAACATTGGATGATGCATTTAAACATTCACATCTAGCTGAGGAGAAGTTCGTGGCATAATGGCAGGAGCCTCACTACTCTTTCAATGGTTCGACAGAAGATGTGCACAAGCATCAACAAGGACAAAATAGACCTTACAATGTTTCTTCTTCTATTACTCCCACTTCTTATTCACCCACTGCTTCTAAAAATTCATTTCCTTCTTCCTCTTCTTAATTATATCATGCTCAAACTGCTAAATTTTGTAACTATTGTAAAAGGTAAGGCCATGATAAAAATCAAATGTCCACAATTACAAAAGAAGAAGAATATTTTGTACATTCTGTTGAGGGCACTTGTGATAATCCCATCAAGACTACTGGAGAAGAAATTTATGAGGATTTGAGAGGGAAAATTAATAATGTAACACTCATGAATCAACATTCCAGAGCAGGTGACCGTGACCAATTATTTATCACTCATGCTCACTTGCTCTATAAATTTACCATAGATTGTATAATCGACAATGGCTTGCAAAAGAATCTTATTGCATAGTCCATTATCGATAGGCTTAAGCTTACTACATCCAAACATACCCATCCCTACTCTCTTGGGTGGAAGGATAGCACCAATACATCAAAAATCACACACACGTGCACCATTGCATTTGCATTTGGTCCCAAGTTTCAAGATAAGGTCACATGTGATGTCACACCCATGGATTATTGTGGATTACTTCTCAATAAACCTTACCAATATGATAGGTGTGCTACATATGATGCCTATAATGATACATATGCTTTACATCATGATAACAAATCCTTAATTGTCTATAGTGTTCCACCCACTACACATCAAGCTTGCACTAATTTGCATTAGGCATGATCCATTACTTTAATTTTTAACACACCACAACAAAAAGATTCCAGACCAAGAGTACTTTTATCTACTTCACATCACATTCATAAGGCTTCTATTCCTATTTTACCTATGATTTTTCATGTTGTACCTACGATTGTTCCTGTTGTACCTACAATTGTTCCTATTATACCAGTAGCTTTTTTGTTGCACCAGAAGTTGTTTTTGTTTTACCAGTAGTTCAGTAGTTGTTCCTATTGTACTAATAGTTCCTATTGCACCATTAGTTGTGCCTATTGTACCAGTAGTTCTTGTTGCACTAGCAATTGTTCTTATTTCCCCAATAGTTGTTCCTATTGTACCAAAACCTGCTCCTATTACACAAGCATCTCTTCTTGTTGATCCTACTCCTACTCCAATTGTAGCTCCACCTACAGTTCCTCATTTGGTTCACACCACTCCACATCCTGCCTCCTTCACATTGTAATACTTTTAAAATTTGGTGGAATATCAAAAATTGCCCTTCATACACATTGATGGGGGACGGGAAACACACAGACGCAAATCCAAAAAATTTCATTCATTAACCAAAAATCTCTTTACAGATACGGCCCGTAGGCATTACAACAACCAACGCTCGACTTGGTTTTCTCTAACCCTATCTCTAAGTGCGTTCTCCAATCCACCACCCTAATCTATTACAATCACTCAGTTTTTATCGAGGTCTCGACCCTCTAGGCCATTAATGACCCTTCTGGAAAAATACATTAAACAAAACCTGCAAAGTCGGCTTTCCCCGCCGAGTCTTCAATTTTCCTTCCGTAATTGGCAACTGCCCCGATCCGCCATGAAAGCATGCATTTAAAGAGACCCTTGACCTGCAACCACCGTTTTGTCAGACTGTTCTTCTAAACTGTTGTCTCATCCATATTGCCCATGACCTGCAACTACCACTTTGTCAGAATGTTCATCTATGACTGTTGCCTCTTTTTTCATGTGCGTGGCCGTCCGCGTGTTTATTTCTCATTTGTTTTCTTTTGGCCATGATATCACAACATGTCATGATATCACGACATCACGATATCACGACCATTCCACCTTCGAGCCCTTTGTTTTGTTTTATGTCGTGATATCGCAACGTCGCGATATCGCGACCATTCCACCTTCGAGCCCTTTGTTTTGTTTTATGTCACGATATCGTGACATTGCGATATCATGACCATTCCACCTTTGAACCCTTTGTTTTGTTTTATGTCGCGATATCGTGACCATTCTTCCTTCGAGCCCTTTGTTTTGTTTTACGTCGCGATATCGCGACCAAATTTTGCCTTGTGAGAAAAAGGCTTTTTACGTCGCGATTTCGCGACGTTGTGATATCGCGACATCATGATATCACGACCAACTTTTACCTTGTTAAAATGGCCAACAAAACACTTAGAAAAATTTGGTTGATGCAAGATTGCCTTGCTACCGTCGGATGCTCCTGCATCAGACACCCGGGGTAAATGGAGAAGTGACCTTCACTTCTGTGCTGTTCGGTCCGCGTCTTTTGTAACATCTCCAAACGTGCACCCACCTCTGTAGCCCGCTTGAACCCCATCTCCTGGCAAAAATTTTTTTTTGCCTTCTACCAGACAAATTCTGGCACTGCTGCACACCTTCTCGTCCACTGCCTGTAATGGCTTTAACTTGTGGCGCACTCCATATTTCATCAAGGAGTATGTATTTGCACGACCATCATGCACTGCACTCCGATCAAACTGCCATGGCCTTCCTAATAGCAAATGGCAAGCATCCATGGGAAAAACATCACACAGGACTTCATCCTGGTATCTCCCAATCTTGAACGTGACTAAGCACTGTTCACGGACCCATGCTCTGTGGTCCTTCTGCAACCACGCAATCCGGTATGGATGCGGGTGTCTCCTCCTTTCCAGCTGTAACTTAGCAACCATCTCTTTGGAGACTAAGTTATCAATACTTCCATTGTCTATAATAACATTACAGACTTTACCTGCACTTTTGCACCTCGTGTAGAATAGGCTTCTCCTCTGCTCTGGCTTGTCTTCCTCAATCAGCATGGCTCTCCTTGCGACCATGACTTCTCCTCTCTTTGCCTCCTCAGAATGTTTTGATTTAGCATCTTCATCTGCTACAGC
The DNA here is from genome assembly GCA_028583015.1 of Wollemia nobilis. NCBI lineage: Eukaryota > Viridiplantae > Streptophyta > Pinopsida > Araucariales > Araucariaceae > Wollemia > Wollemia nobilis. The sequence continues at coordinate 714,168 of JAQPPZ010001094.1, forward strand.
AGCTCTGGCAGGACCCTCAGGTCTCTTGTTCATCCTCTCGCGGTGCTGGGGACACTCGTATGCCTGATGTCCCTCTTCTCCATAGTGGAAATAGGTTCCATGAAACACTCCTCTTCCATACCCACGTCCAGATCTACCTCTTCCTCTTGGGTAGCCATTGTTCTGAACTTGGGGTTTATAATCATCACCTGCCTTCTGCTCTTGGCTGCTGCTAGCTTCTTCTTTCTTCTCCTCTTTTCCTTCATCTTTTCTTCCACCAGTCTTTCCTCCATGCCCTCTTCCTCTTTGCTTGCTCTCAAACCTTCTATTTAGTTTCTCTTCAACCTTCAGAGCAAACTGGTAAGCATCTTCAATGGTGCTCACCCAAACTAGGCTCAACTCTTCCTGGATACTGGGTCTCAACCCATTGATATAACGGGCCACCTTCTCCTTGCTTGCCTCTAAATGGCCAGTTCTGATGGAGATCTTATAAAACTCCTCTGTGTACTCTTGGACAGTTTTGTTCATCTGTCTCAAACTCTGCATTTTTCTTAGCAGATCCAGTTCGTAATCACCTGGGATGAACTGCCTCTTCAGCTTCTCCACCATTCGTGCCCATTTTGTTATCCGTTCTTTTCCTCTTCTGTTTCGCTCCAGCTGCACTCCCTTCCACCATATGCTGGCATGACCCTTCAGCTTGGTCTTGGCAAATCTGACCCTCTCAGGATCTTCAACTTCTTCATACTCAAAGTACTCTTCCAGATCGTTGATCCAGTCGATCAATTCCTCTGGATCAAGATTTCCTGAGTACGTAGAAACCTCTATCTTCGGCCTCTTTCCAATCTGAGAAATGGCTTTGTACAACCTGGCTTGTGCAGGATCTACAACCTCTTCTTCTTCCTCAAACTGGTTTTCTTCTTCATCCACTTCATCTTCACTACCTTCATCTCTTCTTGGCTGCAATCCTCTACGCACCTCTTCTTGTAGGGCTTGCATTTGCCTCTGCAAAGCTCGAACATCTTCTACTGACGCCATGCCTCTCCCACCAACAGGGTTTCTTCTTGGAGGCATTCTACTCACTCTCTCACAAGCCCTTCCACAGATCCTGGTGTAACTGCCTCACGTCCGGCGATCTGTTACACACTCAGGAACTTCCGGCTCTGATACCACTTGATGGGGGACGGAAAAACGCACAGATGCAAATCCAGAAAATTTCATTCATTAACGGGAAATCTCTTTATAGATACAGCCCGTAGGCTTTACAATAACCAGCGCTCGGCTTGGTTTTCTCTAACCCTATCTCTAAGTGCGTTCTCCAATCCACCACCACTAATCTATTACAATCACTCAGTTTTTATTGAGGTCTCGACCCTCTAGGCCATTAATGACCCTTCTAGAAAAATACATTAAACAAAACCTGCAAAGTTGGCTTTCCCCACCGAGTCTTCAATTTTCCTTCCGTAATTGGCAACTGCCCCGATCCGCCATGAAAGCATGCATTTAAAGAGACCCTTGACCTGCAACCATCGTTTTGTCAGACTGTTCTTCTGAACTGCTATCTCATCCATATTGCCCATGACCTGCAACTGCCGCTTTGTTAGAATGTTCATCTATGACTGTTGCCTCTTTTTTCGTGTGCATGGCCATCCACGTGTTTATTTCTCATTTGTTTTCTTTTGGCTGCGATATCGTGACATGTCGCGATATCGTGATGTCATGATATCGCGACCATTTTGCCTTCGAGCCCTTTGTTTTGTTTTATGTCATGATATCGCGACCATTCTGCCTTTGAGCCCTTTGTTTTGTTTTATGTCATGATATCGCGACCATTTTGCCTTCGAGCCCTTTGTTTTGTTTTATGTCGCGATATCGTGACCATTTCGCCTTCGAGCCCTTTGTTTTGTTTTATGTCATGATATCACGACGTCGTGATATCGTGACCGAATTTTGCCTTGTTAAAACGACCAAAAAAACACTTAAAAAATTTGGTTGATGCAAGATTGCCTTGTTTCCACTGGATGCTCTTGCATCACACACTCATCCTCTTAATATTGGCAGTCCACATTACATCTACATTGGGCATCATTATGGAACATCCCCATAGCCTCTGGGTTTCTCCCCAACTTCCTTCTCTTTTTGAGTGCATTGGAATCCAATGCTTCTACAATAGGGAGGAATGATAGGGATTAATATTATATTATCTAATATTATCCCTTTTCACATGGATAATGATGTATTACATTTAATACTTACATAGATTATGCGTATTAAATGTCGACTTATAAAGGCAGACATGCCTATAAATATGTTTTTGATTAATGCAATTCTTAGCTTTCATTTGTACCATTTTGTGTTGCATTTTAAGAGTGTTACCCACATAACTGACCTAATGGATAGATAAAGAATATAGAAATAAAAATAGCAATCAGAGCAGAGAACACAATTGCATTATAAGGTCACAATTGTATAGATCAAGCAAGTTCAAATTGGCATAACATGAAATCTATTAGACCAAAAGCACCATGAATAGCAAAAAAAGTCCATAGACCAAATAATTGGAACCAACGAGTAAAATATCATTTTGCTTCAAGGCCCCATTATAGCATCAAAGAATGTGCTAAACTATTAGCTAGAGTAGAAACTACAGTAATTAAATAATTACAACCTTCCAAATAGGAACTGGTAAATCCATGAGTATACCATTAAGTCACAAAGGTTGTACCCCTAAACCATCCACCTAGGGTAAAATATACACAAGGAAAAAGCAATAGATCGGACCAACCCACAAGAAAAATGACCTTTGCATAGCCAGTCATCCATAGTATCAAATAAAGTTTTTCTTCTTTGGAAGACTTTCCAATGGCTATAGTAGAAGCGGTAGAGGTCCTAAATTCAAGTTTGAGGGGCTCCGAAGGAAAGGAGGTATTTTGGAGTGGGTGAGGTCCTACGCTCACTCTAAAATTTACCCTTGCCTTCATAGGGAAGGGTTTAATGGAGGGGAGGGTTTGAAGAGGATATTTCAAGGTTGAGGGGATCTTTATCGAGGGAAATCTATCTCTCCAGGGAGGGAAATCCTTCTTTTTAGTCGATGATGGTTTCTCAATTTGATTATTCAGATTTGTTATTTTGATTATTTAGATTTTAGATTAATTATTTTGATTATTTAGATTTTTTATTTTGATTCGGTGATGCCTCTCAAGAAAAGTGATACCCCCAACCAAAGGGAGGCCCACCTACTTAAAAAGAAATACTAAATATTTTGAATTCAAGTTTCAACCCAGAGTGAAGGATGAGCAATTTAGCTCACTTGGCCGAACGTAGGCCTTACCCTTAAATTTGGTTTGCATTCAAAGAAACTAAGGGAAGGGAAATTAGGGATTCTCAAATTAGGGGAGCATATAGCTTGAATTAGGGATTCTTGAATTGGGAAAGTAGATAGAGAAAGGAAAGAAACTGAGGAAATAGATCTCGACGGAGGAAAGGGGTATCAATTGTACTCTAAAAGGGATACTGGGAAACCTTTCCCTTTCCTTACCTCCATTTGAAAGATAAAAGATAAATCCTTGCTCCCATTCAGAATCTCCAAAGGTAAATTCATAAATCCTCCCGACAAAAAGGGAGGCTTACTTCTTTGCTTCTTATTGCCCAAATTAGATGACCTTAAATAGATCCCTTTTAGGATTTCTTTATATATGTCTTCTAGATGTATTAAAGGATGATATATATGTCTTAAAGGATGGAAGGAGATCATTTTATATATGTATTAACAACATTATTTCTTGGTATGTGTAAGATATCTAGAGAGAGGGAGAGAGAGAGAGAGATAGAGATAGAGAGAGATAGTTGTTCTTGATATCTTGATTTAATTTATAAACTTATTAGTTGATGGGAAGCTTGAAAAGTGATAGGCATAACAAACTACAATTACCCTTGTCCCCTAGTGAACCCTACAAACCATGTATTAAGTTGTTACTCAAATTCAACAAATACATGATGTAATAATTCCTAACTTTCCCTTGCTTATTACATCATAGTATTAGCGAGGAAAATTTAGAATTATTCAAATTTGACTAGTCCCAATGGTTTGGTGAAGATGTCTACTCATTATTCTTAAGCAGGATAAAATTTGAGCCTGATGTCTTGTTGTTGAACATGCTCATGAATGAAGTGGCACTCCATATCGATATGCTTAGTCTTATCATAGAAAAGTATATTAAAAACAAGTTTTAGTACTCATTTGTTTTCACAATTAATGATTATAGGTTTATCTTATCATACTCCCATATTTTTTAACATATATTTTAGCCATATTACTTCATAGAAAGATTCTCGTGTTGCATAATATTCTACTTTAGTGGAAGATCAAGCAAATATTTTTTATTTCTTGCTTCCTCATGATATATGTGTATACCCTAGAAATAATACATATCCAAAGGTGGATTTCTAGTCATTAATGCAACCTACATATCTATGTCTATATAACCTATCAAGTGGAACTAATCACCCTTGAATTTCCAAACCATACACAATAGTGCCATGTATATATCTTACAATTATGTTTACTGTCTTCCAATGTATCGTATTTGGTTCTTGCATGAAATATGAGAGATAAATAATTTTAAAATTGATATCTAGTCTTGTGTAGGTTAGATAGATGAGTCTCCCAACTAACTATTGATAGAGTGTTGCATTTACCAAAGGAGAGGAATTAAAACATGAGAGTTTTAAACCTAATTCATTAGGAATTGCAATACTCTTACAATATTCCATGTGATATTTTTCAATAAGGTTCTTGGCATATTTTCTTTGTAAAATAAATATTTGATGATGGTTCTACTTTACCTCCAATCCTAGGCAGTAGTGTAATAACCAAAGATCGATCATGTCAAAATATTTCTTCAAGTATACTTTTGTAGCTAAAATCATACTTTAAAAACTTCCTATGGTTACCAACTCATCTTTATATACATCGATATATACAATCCCTCCTTTTTCTTTATGATACATATTGGACCATATCGAATCCTTTTAAACCCATGCTTTCCAAAATGTTTGTCGATATTTATATACCATGCCCAAGGATATTGTTTGAGACCATAAAGAGATTTTATCAATTTGTATACCTTTTTTTATTTTTTAGGTATTAAGAATCATTTTTTTTAACCATATAAACTTTTTATTTTAAGTCTCCATTGAGAAAATCACTCTTTATGTCCATTTGATGAATTTTACATCTAAATTGTGCAGTTAGAGCAAAAATAATTCTAATGGATTCTAGTTTTGTTGTAGGGGTAAAATTTTCTTCAAAATATATGCCTTCATTTTGTGCATATCTCTTTGTTACAAGTCCTACTTTGTATTTATAAATACTCCCATCTATGATCTTTTGTTGTAGAACTTTATTATTATTAACATAAATCATTCACCAATATGCAGAAATATCAAATCATTCATCCACAAGTAATTATCCATAATAACAATCCACAAATGAGAGAGAGATATATAACACCCTTAAGGTAGGGAAACACCAATAATACTCCTTAAGGAAGGAACAACTCCACAAGATCTCCCAAGATGAGAGATGCCACTTAAGGAGGGCAAAGTCCCATAAGCCACTTCGTGGGCAATGACAATTACATAAGATTATTCTTCAATGATGATTACAATAACAAATATATCTTCTTTATATATCCATATTATTATTCTACTTTGGGGAGCCTAATACTAATATAATATTATATTATAATATAATATAATATTATAATACAATCAACCTTGGTTTATGTGTGGCCCATGCCAACCCTTATACAATATAATAATATATCCCCAAATATCTATTCCTAGGTACCCTACCAAACTTTTGAGGATATATGTAGTGGAGAGATCTAACACAGGTTCTAATGAAATATAAGAAATATGAAAGAAAGTGAAACAACAATATGATTGAAATATACTATAAATAAAAATGAAGAAAATACAATGCAATATGGAGGAAATGGTCATTCCATTAATATGAGCTAAAGAGCTACATTGTACTCCCTACAAGAGTATTATTACTAAGAGTTGACATGAACTTGATACAAGCTTGATGTGATCTTGATGTGAGTTTGATATGATCTTGATGTTCAATATACCACTATAAGGCCCTTTATATAGGAAGATAGATTCCTTGGCCAACATTCGACCTATTTGTATAAGGGGACACCTTGCACATTACAACTTGCACATTGTCACTTGTGCATTTATTACATTGCATAAAGTAACTAGATAACTTCCCCCTAAAGTAATCTCCTATTCTAACTATGTACCTAAGGTGGTACATTTACATGACCCAAATGATGTAATATACTCTATATCTAACACCCCCATGTATTATATTATTTAGGTATCTTCAATATAGATCTTTGTCTTCGTATGTTCTTCGGCTTGATCTGGTCCTCTTTATTCTTGCATTGGTTCTTCTTCTTTTTCTTTATTAGAGTAAAAAATGGAACTTGTATTCTCCTTTATTGCTTACTATAATTTGATCATGCAAGAAGTTAGTATCTTCATATGATGCAAAGAGAGATGTAGCTGAGGGTTCTTCAGTATTTTATTATTTCTTTGCTATTCATGTATTCTTTGCTAAGATCTCTTTTAGCATGTATTTTCTTCCTTTTATTCCTTCTCCTACGATTCTACATTGATGCTAGTGGAATTTCTACTTCATGAGGAGTTAGTCTATCATCATAATAATATTGATTTGTATTGCTAGCTTGCTTCATGTGTTGAGTGAGTACAAACACAATTAATGATAGATAAATCATCAAACACTCCTCGGATATGAATATAACTATATTTTGTGAATTAATGCCCTAAAGAGGTTTTCATAAAGATAACCAATTAATGCTTCAAAGCTAACCTCTTTTTCTTCTTTAATAAATAAAGAGAATGTTTCATTATCACTAGTTGATAGATTCTCATATCCTTAAAGGTTATCTATCAAGTTTTGAGAATATAATTCTATTTCATGAAATAATTATTTATTGATAAAGGCATTTCTTATTATTTCATTCATATTCCTTTTTGATATTTTTTGAGATAGTTTTAATCCTTTGAATTGAATATTTGAAGTAATCTATATTATGACTACCTAGTTTAGAGTATGTGAATTTGATTTTATAGAACCTTTGTAGAGCTTAGGTTTTCTAGGCTTCCTTATATCTCCCTAGTTAAGAGATGTGAATTAGTAGAGTCCTTGTAGATTTTGTAGAGACTTTATGCTTCCAAATGGATTGAGTACTTGATAATATTTGATGAATGCTATTATTATCAAATTTTTTAGAATGACTTGTCTCCTTAATGATTTTGGAAATGCTATATGATAGATAAAGTGATTTTGAGAATAATAGTTCAATTTTAAGTTGATTTTGTAAAGTTTTGTGAATAGCAAAAATCAACTTCTTGGATGAGGTTTTAAGAAATTTCTATTACTGAAATTAATAGAAATTAAGAAATTTCTATTTTGATGAGGTTTTAATAGTTGGATTTATTTTATCCCTTTAATGTATTTTGAGACAAGTATACTAATTAATTTCCAACTCTTAATATTCCTTAATAAACCTCTTTTTATAGCCTTTAATAATTTGATATTTATTGTTTCTAATTTCCAATTTCCTACTTTGATGTAGTATTCCTTATAACTCCCTAATGTGGAATATTAGAAAACAATTATTTGCAATAATAGAAATTCTATTTTTTCAAGTAGAAATTCTTATTTCTCCTATGTTTTAATATTGCAAATATTAGGCTATTTTAATAGGTATTTTCCATTTAGACATTGCTTTCAAATATGGTTGATTTCTCTTAATGTTTCAACCTTATATTATACCTTATAACTCCCTATTAATAAAACCAATTTTGATAAAGTATAAACCTTACCTTTAGTGTTGTACTCCCTATGTATTCGGTGTAGGTTTCGGACGTATATGATAGTCCTCTTTAATGCCTTTTCCTTGAGTGATATGGTGTACGTTGATTCACCTTTGAATTCAATGTTTGGAAGGTGGCGCTTCAACCATAAAATTTTGACATTCCTTGAATACCTTAATCAGAGCTTTTAATCCTCTTCACCTCTCTTCCAAACTATGATTCAGGCTGTTATGAATGTTGCAAATACTAGGATTGTTGTAAATACTTCAAATATTTTCCTCAATGGTCTTTGACATATTTTATTAGATGGAGGAACTTAGACTTTGTGACAAGTGTCATGATGGTTACTCTTGACTTCTTGAGATGCCTATTATCATTTGTGAAACTCTACCAGGTAAAGTATGAGTGTTACGATCTTGGATGAGTGTTCATTCTTACCAACCTTCTTTACTAAGTTTTTCGTTGATGGATGGACGCTTGTGTGGAAAATGTTATTTTTTCCTTCTAGGTGACAAGTGTCACCTTTCCTTTGTGCATGGGATTTTTTATGTAACTCCTCTCTAATGCATCTTGTAATGCCCCTATTAACCATGCAATATGGCCAACTCTTCCTTTTTTTGATGGCACTTTATATGAGATGGTTCCAATTGGAATAGTAAGCAACATATTGGGATCTTGTAGCAACTTTTTTCCAATGCTTGTGTGGAGTTTTTGAGCTACTCTAATTTTACTCCTTGGACGTACGTTCTTCAACCTATTATGACCTCCTTTTTCTAGATGATATTGTTTTTTAATGGAATGCTTCTCCTTGATCTATTTACTTGCAGGTTCAGCTATATAAGATGTAGAAGATATGAGCCTTTTGAGTGGCTCTATTCCCTTGCGAGGAGAATGCTTTTGCACAACTACCTTGGAGAGTTTTTCTCCTTGTAAAGAGTGTGCCTTTTTGGCATAGAAGACCTATCCTTTTTCCTATGTAGGGTATATTAGAATAGTGCAATACAAATATAAATACTTTGTATATAAAATACCTTTTTTTGCACTTCCTATTGCAATCTAATTTTTTTGATCTTATGGTAGCTTTTGAAATAGGCGATGGTAGATTTGATGTATATTTTTCTAGAAAAATATCTCTATTTTCTTGGTGACTTTGGTAATAAACCCAACCTAATAACCACTTATATAGAACCTCTCCTTTTTTGTAGAAGTAATTTTTACACCTTTTTGTAAATGCCATTTAGTGCACTTTGAATCTGATACTCACCAAGTCTTGATTTGAAGCTTCTATAGCTGATTTTGATAGTGGTTTTTATTCTCCACTCCTTGGAGGAATATTATCTAATTTTGGTGGCTTATTTAGGCCATAATATGCTACAGGTTTTGTGCACCAAATAGTATCTCTAGATACTTTGATAATCTACTGGCTTTTGTGCTCTTGATCCTCAATAAAAAAACACAAAATAACATTTTTTAGAGTAATTAGTGTAGTGCAAATGATCTTAATAATACTACCCATTTAATTCACTAACAATCTCACATTATCACTCCAATAAAATCTCAAAATAATTTTAGATACACTTAATAATCTATGCAACTTTTAAGAGTTATTTGTAATGAACCCTTAATAAGTATTCTGTAAATTTTCACTACAATAAATATTGTAGGATATAGTATTCTTGCTTTCTAAATACAAAATAGGTAGATGATAATTTTATTTCTTTCAAAAATATCCAACTCTTGTTAACGTGCAAATAATCCTTAAAATGAATTCTTTGTTTTTGCACTTGAATACTATAATGCAATCTATTCTTCAATAACTTTTAATCCAAATATGGTGCTTAATGGAATTTGATAATGAACCCTAATTTTAAGTTCAACTAATTGCACCCTAGTTGCTTACCTTTAATGGATTATGTATATGGTGTAGATCTTGGTGTTTTGATTCACCAAGTTACTACTTTATAGTGGATGGATATGCAACTTATTTGTTGGTTATCCTAAAAATATTTCTACTTTCTTGGATTTGGTGGCTTAATCCTTCTAGTGATCTTCTACTTTTTGTTGTAGATTTAGAGAACTCATTTCTCTAAAATGTACCTTCTTTCTATGAGAGGTAATCTTGAAATCTCCTAAATTTGGTAGTCTTCTTCTATATAAATATTCCTTCAAGCTTCTTGTCGAATTTTGACTTCAAACAGAATTTTCTTCTTCTTCTGGTATTTGGCACTCCTTGCCAAATTCTTCTTGAATTTGGCACTCCTTGCCAAATTATTTTTCTTGGATTTGACACTCCTTACCAAATTTTTTTTATCAAATTTAGCACTCCTTTCCAAATTCTTCTTCTCTTGGGCTTGTTGTTGGATGGTGATAATTATCCCAAGTTTTTCATTATCATGGGCTTCTCCTTGGTAGTGGATTTATCCAATGATTTCTCCTAGGAACTCTTTTGATGATGCTTCTACAAGCTCTGCAGTAAGACTCTCCATGTCACAACCCTCCCAAATGGACTTTTGGAACATGGAAAAAATATATATAAATAAATTTGGCTAGTATTCAATTTTGTGCAACTAAGTAGCTTCATGATATTAGATAAGTAATGAAGGATATGTAACTGCTAATGAATTTCCAATGTGTAGGATCAGGTGCACTTGTGAGTGGAGGAAATTGAGTCATCCATCGGAGACAAGAGTACTTGAGGAAGGAGAAATGATGATAAGGCAACTCGAAGGTAACATAGATAGATACCTTCATATAGGCATGCATTCGATTACAAGATAATCATCAATGTCTAATCACCTTGAGCCCCAGACTGAAAGCCTAGTAGCTATCATAAGTTCTAGAGGCTAAGATAAGTGATTAGATTGATGGAAAGACTCCCTATTTTTTTGATGAACTTGCATAACTATATTTTACTTTAGCATTATTAATATTGATGATCGAAAGTCATGGAATAGATGGTTTACCTTCACAAACTTCTTATGTGTATTTTTTAAATAAATAGTTAATTTATTTAAAAGGGCATAAGATATTGTTTAAATAAATAATTGATTTATTTAAAAGAGCATAAGATATTGTTTAAATAAACACCTGATTTATTTAAAAGAGCATAAGATATTGTTTAAATAAATAATTTATTTATTTTCTTTTGAAAATTTTGAAAAAAAATTGTATTAAAACAAATATCAGTTACAATTGGGAGTAGACACATCCCAACCGAAAACAATGAAAGCACATGATTACAAGAGAAGAGGAAGAAGCCAAATATATTGAACCAATACCAAGCTAGCTGAGGGAGCAAATTGGTCTGTTACAACAACTTGTCATGAAATCGTGGAGCAAACACCAACTTCACCTTTTGCCGTGAAAAAGCTACAAGTCACGAAATCGCGACACAAGACTCCTCTGACCGCAAAAAGTCAACTTGTCACAAAATCATGACATGTCGCGAAATCACGACATGTCGCAAAATCACAAAAAAAATCCTTCCTTGGCCGCGATGGAGCAACAAGTCACGAAATTGCGACACCTTTCCATATTTGGCCGCGACAGAGCAACATGTCACGAAATCACGACAACTTTCCTCTCTTGGCCACGATGAAGCAACATGTCACGATATCGTGACAACTTTCCTCCAATGGTCATGATGGTGCAATACATCATGAAATCATGACAACTTTCCTCCAGCGGCCACAACGACGCAACATGTCACGATATCATGAGAACTTTCCTCCCTTAGCCGTGACGACGCAACATGTCGCGATATCGCGACCAATTCCTCCAATGGCCGCGACGACGTAACATGTCGTGATATCGTGACAACTTTCCTCCCTTGGCCGTGATGGCACAACATGTAACGATATCATGACAACTTTCCCACAACAGCCACAATGGTGTAACATGTCGCGATATCGTGACAACTTTTCTCTAGCAGCCGCTATGGCGCAACATGTTGCGATATTGTGACAACTTTCCTGCATCGGCCACGATGGCGCAACATGTCACGATATCATGACAAATTTACCACATCGGCCGTGATGGCGCAACATGTCATGATAATGTAAAAAATTTTCTCCATCAGTCGTGACGACGCAACATGTCGCGATATCACGACAACTTTTCTCCAGCAGCCATGACGATGCAACATGTCACAAAATCATGACAAATTTTCTCCAGCGACCGCGACAGTGCAACATGTCGCGATATTGTGACAACTTTCCTCCAATGACCGTGACAGTGCAACATCTTGCAATATCATGACAACTTTCCTCCAGCGGCCGCGATAGTGCAACATTTCGTGATATCACGACAACTTTCCTCCAGCAGCTATGACGACGCAACATGTCGCGATATCGTGAAAGCTTACCTCCAATGGCCATGATGGCGCAACAGGTTGCGAAATCATGACAAAAACCACCCTTAGATTTTTCTTTGATCATTGGCTCAAGGATTGTTCAAGGCCTTGCCTAATCACCTCATCTTCAATAGGCATGTCACTGTGCAGCTGCACCCCTACCTCTTTGTTAGCACCCATCTTAGCCAGGAAATCGATCGCTTTGTTTAAATCTTTGCTCACATAAAATGGAATCACATCATCTAATTCCATCCATAATTCCTTGATTTGAGAGACCAAAATCCTCAACCTCCAAGCTTTCAATGCAAAGTTCCTCATGTAGTCTAGAGCTCCAACCAGAATTTGAGAATCAGATTCAAGAATTATCCTCCTGTGGCCTTGAGTAACTTCCCAAATAGAAGCAGATTTGATAGCAATGGCTTCTGCTTCATTATTTATGGCTCTACCCAAGCCTTGCAGTTCCCAATAGAGCACTGATCCCTCATGATTTCGGCAGACCACGCCAATTCTGGCACTACTTGGATTGCCCTTTGCAACACCATTAGTATTGATTTTAATCCAGCCTTCTGGGGGTGGTTTCCAATTGGCTCTATCCTGTCCCTATTGCTTTTCAACTCCCTCTTCCATTGGCCTAAGACCAACCTAATTTTCCTCTTTAGTGTAGACGGCAACAGTTTTTGTGACTTTGCTCCAGATGACCTGCCAAACTCCATATAGCAAGGAAAAGGTTTCTCAAAAAATTCTAGCATTTCTCTCCAACCACACTTGCCACCAAATGAAGTATAAGCCAAGCTCCCACCCAAATTGAAGAGCTTTGGATTTAAATCTACCCCACTTCCATCTTTCCCAAATATTAGTTCGATTCATGTCACCATTAACCTAGATTTTATAGTGAGAGAACCATCGCTTCCAAATCTGACGCGTGAAAGGGCATTCAAACATCATGTGATCAGTTGTTTCCTCGTTCTTGTGGCATAAAACATATTGATAAGGGCTGATGATTCCTCTACATCTGAGATTGTCAAAAGTGAGAATACCATTGTGCATAAACTACCAGGCAAAAAAGTTTACTTTCGGCCAGCCCTTGGAGTGCCAAATCTTTCTCCAATCCTCAACCAGATAAGAATGGGGGGGAGGGTCTGGGAGGATCTTGTCATATCCGTCCTTCACTGTATAAACACCAAGGCTCCCATGGCCCCAAGCTAATTCATCCTCCTCGTCTCTCCCTATGAGAAACCTTTCTGTCAAGATTTTGGTCAAGATGGGTGCCAACTCCGGGGGATTGGAATTGGCCACTCCTCCAACCTCTTAAACTTCTTAAACTTATACTCCCCCAACTGAGTAGTGTTGAAATAACTTTCAATTTGGACCCAAACCTTGGTTTATATGGCAGATTTTATTGGAAGTAACTCAAGGAATTCAACAATGATGGGTGGGTACTGATCCCATGAATCGGTCCAGAAACAAGCCTTCTCCCCTCTCCCCACTTTCCAAAACAATTGGTCTTTAATAACTTGAGATCCTAGCTTGAGAGCCTACCACACTAAGGATCCAGTACCATCTAGAGGGAAACGGCCCACCTCATTGGGGTTAACTTGACCCAAATATTTACTAGTTAGGATTCTACTGAATAAGGAAGTTGGTTGGGAAATCCACCTCCAGTACAACTTTCCAGCCAAGGCTTGATTATTTAACTTGGATCCTCTCAGTCCCAGCCCACATTTTACCTTGGGCTGGGTGACTTTATCCCAGCCCACTAAGGCCCACTTTCTCTCTCCCTTAGCTCCTTCCCACAAAAACTTCCTAGCCATCCTGTCCAACTCTTTCCATATTGTAAGCGTGGCAGCCAGGATAGAAAATTTGTATATTGGCATGGCTTGAATGACTGACTGTAAGAACGTTAATCTGCCACCATAACTTAACCACTTGTGAGACCAGTGATTAATTCTGTCCTTGATACACTCCAGAAAATTCCTCCAAGTGTCTAATTTTAGCTTCTTGAAGTGCAAGGGGATCCCTAAGTAAACCATAGGGAGAGAAGTCCTATTAAGCCTTTGCTCCAGATTAAAAAAGACCACTTTGGATTTCTTGTCATTAATGACCTGTTGAGTAGCCCTGAGATAGACATTAAGAGTATCCCTAATCGTTCTTGCTTCCCTGATGCTGGCCACTCCCATAAAACCAGTGTCATCCACAAACTGCAGGTGCGATAAAACTTCATCCCCCACCCTAATACCCAATAATCTACCTTGCTATCTTCTCATCAAGAAAATTTTGCCAAGACCTTCAGCCAAAATGAGAAAAATATAGGGGGAATAGGGATCCCCCTGGTGCAGACCTTGAGAAGCTCCAAAAGGTTGCGAAGGAAGGCCCTTGATAAGCACAGAGTAAGTTGGGGAAGAGACACAGCTCATGATCCACTCAATCCAGCCCTGAGAGAAGCCGAAGGCTACCATCATTTTAGCCAAGAGACTCCATTCAACCTTGTCATAAGCCTTTGACATGTCCAATTTAATGAACATCCCTTTATTACCAGAAGTGTGCATTGAATGGATTACTTCCTGGGCCACAACCACTCCATCCAGAATCTGTCATCCCTCAACAAAGCCCCCTTTCTCAGAGGAGATAATGTTGTGAAGAAGAGGTTTTAGGCACTCAGCCATTACCTTTGTGATTATTTTGTACAACACATTACATAAGGCAATAGGCCTATAATCTGAAATATGAACCCCCTCCTCCCCTTTTGGAATCAAGGTAATGAACGTGTGGTTTATAGCTTTAAGCATTCTCTTATTTTCTCTGGACTCTTCAACAACAACCCTTACATCTTCCTCTAAGCGGTCCCAAAAAGTTTGAAAGAACTCAATTGGGAAGCCATCTCGGACCAGGAGTTTTACCAGTGCTCATTCCAAAGACCACAGTTTTCAATTCATCCCTATCAATGGGTTTGAGGAGGGCCTGATTTTCATCCTCCGAAATAATAGCAGGTATGATAGAAATAACTTCATTTTGGGCCTCTATAATAATTTATTTATTTAAAAGGGTATAAAATATTGTTTAAATAAGTAGTTTTTTTTTTAAGCGAAAAACCCCTTGTGGGGCCACCTTGGTCTGAGAGACCACGAACAGGGGGTTCTACACCATCAAAGTCACCCGAGAGTCGCACCCGACCCTTCCCACACCAACATTATCAATTGGATTTTGGATACCCAATTCAGATTTTTGGTAGGGTGGAGATTTGAACCTGGGACCTCCCTTGGAGGATTGCCCTCTCCTCTCCAACTCACCTACAACACCTGGGTATTTAAATAAGTAGTTGATTTATTTAAAAGAGCATAAGATAATGTTTAATTAAATAGTTGATTATTTAATATAAATCAAAGAAAGGGGCCTCATGAAAAATGAGCGGTTGATTATGTAAATAATGTTGGTAGAGGTCCGTGTGATAAAATGATTGATTTATTCAAAAAGTATTAATACTAAAATAATCAAAGGTAATTAATTTACCAAAGCTATTGCTAGAAACTTATCTTAAATTAAGAAAAGTAGAATTCCTTAAACCTCCAACCTCGGCATACCTAGGAAGTCATTGCCCACCCATCGATCGACCCCCCTGAGGTGTTATGGCGACAAGACGACATTCGGCAAGCTCCTTTGATGAGAGAAGGAAATTCTTTATGGCGACTACCTTGGGAAGAGAATGGGGAAGGGTGTTCACCCTACCTCCTATCGGAGGTGGTCGGGGAAGTAATGGTGGGTAGGCAAGAATGTGGACTGAGGAGGGGGAGAAGGTGTGGAAGGAAAAGCATGAAGGGCAGAGAGAGGCATTGAAAAGGAAAAACGAAGGAAGAGCAAAGAAAGGAGTGGAGAGTGATGATCGATCACCGAAGTAGATTGTTATCATCTAAAGCTGGTTGTTATGCTTTTCTCTCTATGTGTAAGAGTGTAAAGCTCTATGTGAAAGTGTAGTAAAACTTTGTGTGTAAGACCCATGAGGCTTTGTTTGAAAGGAGTGATGAAGCTCTGTGTAAGAGCGTAAAGCTCTGTATGTAAAGAGCAGTAAAGCTCTATTTGTAAGAGTCATGAAGCTCTATGTGAAAGGAGTGATGAAGCTCTATGTAAAAGTAATGAAGCTCCGTGTAAGAGTGTAAAGCTCTATGTATAAAGAGTAGTAAAACTAAGTGTGTAAATAGTTGTGAAGCTCTGTGTGTAAATATTTGTGAATCTCTATGTGAAAGGAGAGATGAATCTTCGTGTAAGAGTGTAAAGCTCTATGAATATAAGAGCATAAAGCTCTGTGTGAAATAAAGTAAATCTCTGTGGTAAGAGTGTGAAGCTTTGTGTAAGAGCAGTGAAGATCTATGTGAAAGGAGCAATGACACTCTGTGTAAATAGCAGTGAAGCTCTATATAAAGAACATGAAGCTCTACGGTAAGAGCGTAAAGCTCTATGTAAGAGCAGTGAAGCTCTATGTGAAAGGAGCAATGAAGCTCTATGTAAAGAGTAGTGAAGCTCTGTGTAAAGAGCATAAAGCTCTATGGTAAGAGTACGAAGCTTTGTGTAAAGAGCAGTGAAGCTCTATGTGAAAGGAGTGATGGAGCTCTGTGTTAAGAGCATGAAGCTCTATGTAAAGGGTGTTGAAGCCCTATGTTAATGAGTGTTGTAGCTCCATGTTAAAGTGAGCATCGTAGCTCTGTATTAGATTGTCGTAACCCTATGTTAAAGGATGTGTAGTGTCATATATGGTCATGTTTGTGCAAGCCAAGGATCTATATGCTTTTCCATTCGATAGCTCTTAGCAGTTGGTAGAAGCTTATTAGCAGTTGGTAGAAGCTTAGTTATTGTTCATTATCTTCTTAATAGATTTTAAAATGGAAATGAATGTTATTTTGTAATGTAGGGGTATGGGACCTTATGTTATGAAATAAAATGGAAATGAATGTTATTTTGTAATGTAGGGGTATGAGACCTTATGTTATGAAATAAAATGGAAATGAATGTTATTTTGTAATGTAGGGGTATGGGACCTTATGTTATGAAATAAAATGGAAATGAATGTTATTTTGTAATGTATGGGTATGGGACCTTATATTATGAAATAAATTGAAATGAATGTTATTATGTAATTTAGGTGCTAGTTATAAATAAAATGGAAATGAATGTTATTTTGTAATGTATGGTATGGACCTTATGTTATGAAATAAAATGAAATAATTTTATTTTTAACTTTAATGTAGGGGTATGGGACCTTATGTTATGAAATAAAATGGAAATGAATGTTATTTTGTAATGTAGGGGTATGGGACCTTATGTTATGAAATAAAATGGAAATGAATATTATTTTGTAATGTAGGGGTATGGGACCTTATGTTATGAAATAAAATGGAAATGAATGTTATTTTGTAATGTAGGGGTATGGGACCTTATGTTATGAAATAAAATGGAAATGAAGGTTATTTTGTAATTTAGGGGTATGGGACCTTATGTTATGAAATAAAATGGAAATGAATGTTATTTTGTAATCTAAGGGTATGGGACCTTATGTTATGAAATAAATATAAATGAATGATTATTTTGTAATTTAAGGGTATGGGACCTTAGGTTATGAAATGAAGAAAAAGGTTTATTAGAAATTAAATTGGTTGCTTTGAATTATGGAATGTGTGAACTTAGTTACTTAGAAATTATGGGTATGGGACTTTAATTGTTGAGAAGGGTAGTTCATTTATTGTAAATAGAGTGCATGAGCTAATGCATGGTTGATTGACTCTCTCAAGATTGGAGAGAGAGAAAATGGAAAGGGTAGTTTCTATGATAAAGGACTATGCATTAGTAAGTTGGATTACTTGGGTTATTTGTATAGTTGCAATTTGGAAATGAATTAAGTAAGTGCATATAGAAGCATGTCTATCCAGATCCATGAGTGTCCTGATCCCCTAATATCCTCACTTGATCGATGGAAGAGTGGGAAGGCCAAAGTCATGAGATGGACCAATCCACAAGTTTTCTCTCTACCTTACATATTGTTATTTATGCAATAGATTAGATTGTGGGGAGAATTTCCCTAATAAATGAATGTAAAGTATTGTGGGAAATATGGAGTGCACCTTGCTTATTTATGTGCATGACTGAACATTGTAACTACTATATCTAGTACTTCCTTATCTAGTTTTTAGCATTTGAATCTGTTCAATGTATGCCTAGTTTGGTGATTGTTTCTTTATGCTTAATTCTTGTTAGATTCCCAATTCATTTTGTTAGATTTAGTATCTAGATATTTTATGCTCTTGTGATGCTTAAAAAGGAAAGAAACATTAGTAAGTTCTAGGTGAACTTAGAGGATACCCTAAGGGCTTGAGACCCCCTTAGGGAGATTGGGAATCTAGGTTTGGAAGAGTGTACTAGAGCTAAGATAGCTTGTCAGTAGACAAGATTGAATAGCTTAACTCACAGTACACGTAGCATGCCCATACATAATGGCTTGTGTGGGTATGGATATGCGTGTACACCTTCTAATGATTGAAGGTGGTAAGTATAGCTCATCAAGACTGATGAGAGAGATGGACTTATGTGCACAACATAAGATAGGCTTACGTAGACTGAACTTGCATGAAGGGAATCTTGTGTGGTATAGTTCTTGAGAAACTTAGGGGATGTCAAATAGTAAGTTGGTCTAAGGTTGGTCAAGGATTTATGAATCCTTCTCCTTAGTGTAAAATGAAAATATGATAATATATATACCATTTGTTTTCTTTTTTTGTGTGTATTTTCTTGTTATGTGTTTTTGGGGTATTACATTTGGTATCAGAGCTCTAGGTTTGAGGGTATAGAGCTTCTTATGTGTTGTAAAAGAGATTTAGGGATCTTCGATAAAGGCTTGCTTGGGGATGAGCTGAAAGCTGGAGTAACCTAGAGTCTCTGCTTAGTTAAGATCTAAAGGAATTGATTCCAAAAGGGGTGGATGATACGATACCTCAGTATGGGCTTTGGTATTAATGATATATCCTAACCCTAGGACTTCATCCTAGTTAGATATCTAATGAATAAAAAAATAAGGACTTTGTATGGTGGTTAAGTTAGTAATTCAGCTAAAAGAAAGTTGTAGTCTAACTCTCTTTTTTTTAGTGGAAACCAGACCAAGATGCCACCCAAGGCCAGGATGAAAGGGCCTCCACCTAGACAAACTCAACAAAGTAATGTCGAAGAAGAGATCTAGAATGAGGATCCAGAGGTTCCCAATGCTGAAATAGAGGAACTAACTACTACGGTTGCCGAGTTACAAGACCAATTAAGACAAGTACTAGAAACTATGGCAAATCAAAATTTACAAGCTAGGGACTCAAAAGTCAACCAAGTTGAGGGGCTGAGAGTGGAACAAAAGCAAGAAAGAACCCTATTAGAAAAGGAGATAGTAAGAGATCTAAAGAATGTTTGTATCTCCAAGTTTGATGGAGAAGGGGAGGGAGACGCAGCTGAAGCTTGGTTAAGAGAGTTGGAAGTCTTCTTCATAGTAAAGGGATATTCTTTAGGTACCCAAATGGTTTGGGCTACTATTTACCTGGAAGGAGCTACCCTGGATTGGTGGGAGACTTACTATGAGGAAACTAAGATTGAATTGATAGACATTCCATGGAAGGAATTTGTAGTCATCTTCAAGAAGAGATTCCTTACGGAGCACTTCTATGCTTTAAAGTTTGAGGAGTTTTCCAGTCTAAGGCAAGGAACTAACCTAGTGGAGGTATACTATAGGAAGTTGATAAAGTTGTTGAAGTATGTACCTGCCTATAATGAAAATATGTGGATTCATAAGTTTACTCATGGATTACAGTCTAGGATAAAGCATGACGTAGAAATGTAGGAACCTAAGTCATTGTAGAAGGCTTATGATTTAGAAAAGAAAGTAGAGTCTCATTTCCACTATAAGTATGAAAACTTGACCAACCAGGAACATCGAGAACTAAAGAAAAGGAATAGCAATGGGGTTATAAAATGGGAGGCAGAGCAAGAACGAAAGGCTAAGAACCCCCAAAATCTAGAGAAGAAATTCAATGGAGGCCAAAAGAAATTCAAGAAGAACTTCTTCAAGAAAGGCAACAAACCCAATAATGCTAAACCTCCTTCATAGAAACCATCAGCTCTGATACCAATGATTAAGAGTGAGGAGCAGAAAGTGGAGAAGAGACAAGGGCCCAAGGATGGATGTTACCATTGCAAAGGGATGCACTATGCTAATCAATGCCCGTATCGACCAAGGACAAGCACACCCAACAATAAAGGAAAAGAGTCAATGCATAAGATCTACGTTGCAACTGGGAATCAAAAACTTGAAGGGCAAGCCACCCTGTTAATCATCAAAGGTAAGATTTTTGGTAAGCAAGTAGATATCTTAATAGATAGTGGAGCCATCGATAGTTTCATTTCTTGTAAATTAGCCAAAGATATGCCAGAAAGGCCAGGGTATTTGGCTCATGGATGGAAGGTTGAATATGGGTCTGGATAGACCTACTCCATAAACCAATGTTTCCCAATGATGGAAATTACTTTAGAAAGTGGAACCACGGAAGGTTACCTATACGTAACCCCACTTCATGCCTTTGATGTGATCCTAGGAATGGATTGGCTACAGGCCCATCAAGCCGTAATCAATTTCCAAGATAGATGGATTGAGTATTCCAAGGGAAATAATGAGAGGCTACAAATTTATAGCAAGCAAGGGGTATTCAAGCCCTAGATGTTGTCAACCATGCAGTTGAAGAAAGCCCTCAGGAAAGGAGGGGTAGTTTTTATTGTAAAAATGAACGAAGTTGAGAGAGATCGAAAGGAAGAGGTGATTAAGGCACACCCAATTCTATAGGAATTTTAGGATGTATTCCCACAAGATCTTCCAGGGCTCCCCTTATGTGAGAATTTGATTTCACTATCGATCTTATACTAGGAGCGGAACCCATCCATCGATCTCCGTATAGGATGTCACCTATTGAGATGCATGAGTTAAAGGTACAACTGCAAGGGTTATTGGAAAAGGGGTTGATAAAACCAAGTGTGTCACCATGGGGTGCACCCATTTTATTTGTGAAAAAAAGGATGGATCTCTAAGATTGTGTATTGACTATAGGATGTTGAATAAGGCCACAATCAAGAACCGGTACCCCTTGCCTAGGATCGAATATTTATTCGACCAACTAAGAGATGCCATGGTATTTACCAAGATAGACCTAAGGTCAGGGTATCACCAGATGAGGATTCATGAGGAAGACACTCACAAAATGACATTTAAGACAAGGTATGGGCATTATGAGTTCACCATCCTACCTTTTGGGCTGACTAATGCGCCCGTTGCCTTCATGAATCTAATGAATAGTGTGTTTAGGAGGCACCTGGACCAGTTTGTCCTTGTGTTTCTTCACAACATCCTAATATACTCATAGAATAGGGAAGAGCACGATAAACATCTCAAGATCATGTTGGAGTTGCTAAGGGAAAATCAACTCTATGGGAATCTAGCTAAGAGTGATTTCTATGTTTTGGAAGTGCACTATTTGGGGTATATCATATCGATTGAGGGGATCGCGGTGGATCCAGAGAAAATTGAAGCCATGATAAATTGGCCACCTCCTACAAATGTTACTGAGGTAAGAAGCTTCATGGGGCTAACAAGCTATTATCAAGCATCACATAAAGGATTTCTCAAAAATCACCTTGGCAATAACTAGTCTCCAAAAGAAAGGGAAGGAATTCAAATGGATGGAGAAGTGCGAGGCTACTTTCACCATGTTGAAGCAAAATCTTACTACTACACCAATACTAAAAATCCCAGACCGCAAGGAGATTTTACTATATGCACTGATGCATCATTGGAGGGTCTAGGGGGAGTACTCATGCAGGGTGAGTCAGTAGTCGCTTATACTTCAAGGAAGCTTAAGAAGCATGAAGTTAACTATGCTACTCATGATTTAGAGCTGCCCATAGTAGTTCATGCTTTGAAGGTCTGACGCCATTATTTGGTAGGAAGACCCTTCAAGTTAAAATCATATAATCAGAGTTGAAGTACATATTTACTCAACCAATACTCAACGTGAGGTAGAGAAGGTGGGTCGAGTTCCTCGTTGAGTATGATTTTGAAATTGAGTACATTAAAGGAAAAGAAAATAAGGTTGTAGATGCCTTGAGTAGAAGGAGACACATAGCAACCATAACTAGAAGCCACATAAAACTTATGGACCAAGTGAGACAAGAGCAATATCAAGATGAATATTATCAGGAAGTTTGAACCAAGTTAAGAGGGGACCCAAAAAGCAATAAGGAATTTAGGGTAATAGATGACCTTTTATGTTTCAAAGGAAGAATCATCGTACCAAAATCAGGAGATTTAAGGAGGATATTGATGCAAGAAGCCCATAGATCTCCTTATATGGCTCACCCAAGAGGGGTAAAAATGAGAGAAAATCTAAAAAGGACCTTTTTCTAGGTAGGGATGAAGAGGGATATTACAAATTTCATGGCTTGATGCCTCGAATGCCAGAAGGTCAAGGTAGAATGCAAACATCCCATAGGGTATTTGTACCCCCATAATATACCTACTCAAAAATGGTAGGTCATATCAATGGATTTTATTGTAGGCTTACCTAAGACCAGGTACCATCATGATGCAATCTTTGTTGTGGTCGAAAAATTGACCAAGGTCACACACTTCATACCTGGGAGCACCAAGGATGATGCTCAAGTGGTGGCTCATAGGTTCGTTAAATAAGTGTTCAAACTGCATGGATTCTCAGAGGTAATTATATCATATAGGGATTCCAAGTTTACTTCAAAATTTTGGAGAGCCTTACATCAGGCAATAGGCACAAAGTTGCATATGAGTTCAACATACCACCCTAAAATAGATGGTCAGATGAAGTGAGTAAACCAAGTCCTAGAGGATATGCTCCGCATGTATTGCATGGACCACAAGTCTTGGTGGGAAGACTATCTACCATTGGTAGAGTTTACCTACAACAATGGATATCATTCCTCTCTAGGGATGGCACCTTTTGATGCCTTGTATGGGTGAAAGTGTAGAACACCACTATCATGGGACAACCCAGAGGATAGAGAGGTAATTGGACCAAAAATGGTCAAGGAAATGGAAGAGCAAATCAGGGTAATCAGGCAAAGGCTCAAAGAGGCTGTTGATAGGTAGAAGAGCTATGCCGATTTAAAAAGAACTCCCAAAGAATACTTAGTGGGAGATAAAGTGTTCCTAAGGGTCAAACCAATGAAAAGTGTGATCAAGTCCACAAAACTAGATCCATGATTTGTAGGACCCTTTGAGATCACTGAGAAGATTAGCCCAGTTGCATACCAACTCACCTTACCTCCAAATTTTTCAAAAATCCATGACACCTTCCACATATCTTTGCTTAGAAAATATATTGTTGACCCTGAACATGTGTGGGATGTCTCTAACTTGCAGATGGCAAATCTAGAGGTAATCAAAGTAATGCCAGTAAGGATCTTGGAATTCTGCTCTAAAGCTATGTGAAATCAGACCCTTGAGTAGTGTAAGGTCCAATGGGACCATTTCTCTGAGAGAAATGCCACTTGGGAGAAAGTGGCGGATATGCAAAAATATTTTCCTTTTTTGTTTGATGAACTTTAAGCTATTGTAACAAATTATTGATTTTATATGTGGTTTAAAACTAAGAAACACCGGGGATGGTGTTAATCCTAGTGGGGGAGGATGTCATGACCCTCCCAAATGGACTTTTGGAACATGGAAAAACAATATATAAACAAATGTGGCTAATGTTCAATTTTGTGCAACTAAGCAACTTCATGATATTAGATAAGTAATGAAGGATATGTTACTGCTAATGAATTGCCAATGTGTAGGATCAGGTGCACTCGTGAGTGGAGGAAATTGAGTCATCCACCGAAGACGAGAGTACTTGAGGAAGGGGAAATGATGATAAGGCAACTCAAAGGTAACACAGATAGATACCTTCATATAGGTATGCATTCGGTTACGAGATAATCATCAATGTCTAATCACCTTGAGCCCCATACTGATAGCCTAGTAGCTATCATAAGTTCTAGAGGCTGAGATAGGTGATTAGATTGATGGAAAGACTCCCTCTTTGTTTGATGCACTTGCATAATTATCTTTTACTTCAACATTATTAATCTTGATGACCGGTAGTCATGGAATAGATGGTTTACCTTCACAAACTTCTTATGTGTATTGTTTAAATAAATAGTTGATTTATTTAAAAGGGCATAAGATATTGTTTAAATAAATAGTTGATTTATTTAAAAGAGCATAAGATAATGTTTAAATAAATAGTTGATTTATTTAAAAGAGCATAAGATAATGTTTAAATAAATAGTTGATTTATTTAAAAGGGCATAAGATATTGTTTAAATAAGTAGTTGATTTATTTAAAAGAGCATAAGATAATGTTTAATTAAATAGTTGATTATTTAATATAAATCAAAGAAAGGGGCCTCATGAAAAATGAGTGGTTGATTATGTAAATAATGCTGGTAGAGGTCCGTGTGATAAAATGATTGATTTATTCAAAAAGTATTAATACTAAAATAATCAAAGGTAATTAATTTACCAAAGCTATTATCGAAAACTTATCTTAAATTAAGAAAAGTAGAATTCCTTAAACCTCCAGCCTCGACATACCTAGGAAGTCATCGCCCACCCATCGATCGACCCCCTTGAGGCGTTATGGTGACAAGACGACATTCGACAAGCTCCTCTGATGAGAGAAGGAAATTCTTTATGGCAACTGCCTTGGGAAGAGAATAGAGAAGGGTGTTCACCCTACCTCCTGTCGGAGGTGGTCGAGGAAGTAATGGTAGGTAGGTGGGAACATGGACCGAGGAGGGGGAGAAGGATGGAAGGAAAATCATGAAGGAAAAAGAGAGAAAGACAAAATGATAGATGGGGGAAGATCCAAGAAAGGAGCGATGAGAACCCATCAAAGTACAAGTTGGTTAGCTCCTGAAAGAGTCGTAAAGATGAAGCTCTGTGTGAAAGGAGCATGAAGCTTTGTGTAAGAGCCGTAAAGCTCTATGTGAAAAGAAGCTCTGTAAGAGCTAAAGCTCTTGTTAAAGAGCCGTGAAGCTCTATGTGAAAGGAGTGTAAAGCTTCATTGTAAAAAAGTAAGAAAGGAATAAAAAAGCTCTTGTGAAAGAGGTGAAGCTCGTGAAGAGCATAAAGTCAAAAAAAAGAGTGGAAGCGTGTAAGAGCAGTGAAGCTCTATGTGAAAGGAGTGATGAAGCTCCATGTAAAGAGTAGTGAAGCTCTATGTAAAGAGCATAAAGCTCTACAATAAGAGTGAAGCTCTATGTAAGAGCAATGAAGCTCTATGTGAAAGGAGTGATGAAGCTTTATGTAAAGAGCAGTGAAGCTCTATGTAAAGAGCATAAAGCTCTATGGTAAGAGCGTGAAGCTCTATGTAAGAGAAATGAAGCTCTGTGTGAAAGGAGCAATGGAGCTCCATGTTAAGAGTGTGAAGCTCTATGTAAAGGGCATCAAAGCCCTATGTTAATGAGCATTGTAGCTCTATGTTAAAGCGAGCATCATAGCTCTATATTAGAGTGTTGTAACCCTATGTTAAAGGATGTGTAGCATCGTAGATGGCCATGTTTGCATGAGCCAAGGATCTAGATGCTTTGCCATTCGATAGCTCTTAGCAGTTGGTAGAAGCTTAGCTATTGTTCATTGTCTTCTTAATAGATTTTAAAATGGAAATGAATGTTATTTTGTAATATATGGGTATGGGACCTTATGTTATGAAATAAAATGAAAATAAATGTTATTTTGTAATGTAGGGGTATGGTACCTTATGTTATGAAATAAAATGGAAATGAATGTTATTTTGTAATGTAGGGGTATGGGACCTTATGTTATGAAATAAAATGGAAATGAATGTTATTTTGTAATGTAGGGGTATGGGACCTTATGTTATGAAATAAAATGGAAATGAATGTTATTTTGTAATGTAGGGGTATGGGACCTTATGTTATGAAATAAAATGGAAATGAATGTTATTTTGTAATGTAGGGGTATGGGACCTTATGTTATGAAATAAAATGGAAATGAATGTTATTTTGTAATGTAGGGGTATGGGACCTTATGTTATGAAATAAAATGGAAATGAATGTTATTTTGTAATGTAGGGGTATGGGACCTTATGTTATGAAATAAAATGGAAATGAATGTTATTTTGTAATGTAGGGGTATGGGACCTTATGTTATGAAATAAAATGGAAATGAATGTTATTTTGTAATGTAAGGGTATGGGACCTTATGTTATGAAATAAAATAGAAATGAATATTATTTTGTAATTTAAGGGTATGGGACCTTAGGTTATGAAATGAAGAAAAAGGTTTATTAGAAATTTAATTGGTTGCTTTGAATGGTGGAATGTCTAAAATTAGTTACTTAGCAATTAAGGGTATGGGACTTTAATTGTTGAGAAGGTTAGTTCATTTATTTACAAGTAGAGTGCAAGTGAGCTAATGCATGGTTGACTGACTCTCTCAATATTGGAGAGAGAGGAAATGGAAAGGGTAGTTTCTATGATAAAGGACTATACATTAGTAAGTTGAATTGCTTGGGTTATTTGTATAGTTGCAATTTGGCAATGAATTAAGTGCATATAGAAGCATGTCTATCCGGATCCATGAGTGTCATGATCCCCTACTATCCTCACTTGATCGATGGAAGAGTGGGAAGGCCAAAATCATGAGATGGACCAATTCATAAGTTTGCTCTCTACCTTACATCTTGTCATTTATGCAATAGATTAGATTGTGGGGAGATTTCCCCAATAAAATGGATGTAAAGTATTGTTGGAAAGTATGGGGTGTACCATACATGTGTATTTAAATGAACATTGTAACTACTATATCTAGTACTTCCTTATCTAGTTTTTAGCATTTAAATCTGTTCAATGTATGCCTAGTTGGATATTGTCTCTTTATGCTTGCTTGTTGATAGCTCATTTTGTTAGATTTAGTATCTAGATATTTTATGCTCTTGTGATGCTTAAAAAGAAATAAATATTAGTAAGTTCTAGGTGAACTTAGTGGATACCCTAAGGGCTTGAGACCCCCTTAGGGAGATTGGTGACTAGGTTTGGAAGATTGTACCAGAGTTAAGATAGCTTGTCAGTAGACAAGATTGATAGCTTAACTCGCAGTACACGTAGCATACCACACATAATGGCTTGTGTGGATATGGAGATGCATGTATACCTTCTAATGATTGAAGGTGGTAAGTCTAGCTCATCAATACTGATGAGAGGGATGGACTTATATGCTCAACATAAGATAGGCTTACGCAGACGAACTTGCATGAAGGGAATCTTGTGTGGTATAGTTCTTGAGAAACTTAGGGGATGTCAAACTGTAAGTCGGTCTAAGGTTGGTCGAGGATTTATGAATCCTTCTCCTTAGTGTAAAAAAAATATTATAATATATATATACCCTTTGTTTTCTTTTTGTTTGTGTATTTTCTTGTTATGTGTTTTTAGGGTATTATACTCCAAGCCTTCTTCTTTTTCTTCTTATTAAGACCTCTCTAAGGTCTTCTATATTGTAGCTTCTCTGGTATTCCAATTGAGACCTTTTATTCAACCTTCTACTTCTGGAAGTGTTGGTGATGAGATCTTCTTTCTTGGATCTCTGAAAGCTATTGCTTTTAGATTTGAATAGGACTCTCTTAGTCCTTCTCTTTCTTCCAAGAATATAATTTATTTAAATGAGATCTTCTCCTGATATCTTTAGGTTCTTCTAAGAGAAGTATTTAATTAGTAAAAGATATCACCAATCTCCTATTTCTTGGACTCTTCTCCAGAGTCTTCTTTAGAAACTCCTTTTGGAGTTTTCTTCTAAATCAGGAAATTTTCTTCTGAATCATAAAACTTTCTATAAAATTTTCTTCAAAGGTCTCTTCTTTGGAGTCTTCTTCTAAGCTAGGAATTATTATTCTTAATTAGGAATTCTTTTCTAAATTTTTCTTCAGAATTAAGGCTTCTATAGATTTCTTTTTATCAAGGCTTCTATGGCCTTTTCTACTTATACAATCTACAAGTATTAATATTGAATGTATATCACCTATCTTCTATCTCCTCATTGAATACACTTTTGGAGTCTCTTCTTCATTGAATCTGCTATAAGGCTACTATGGAATTTTCTTTACATCTACACTTTGTAGGATTATAACTCTTGTAATGGGACCTTCTTCGAGGTCTTTGAAATATTTAGTCTTCTTCCTTGTTATTGCAAGTGCTGGAAGTATTCTTGAAGATATTCTTCCTAACCCTCTTGTAGGAAGCTTCCCAAATTTTTCTTGAATCTCCTTTTCATTCAACAAGTTTTCAAAAACTAGAATTAAAGAATTTGTAATTTTAAAGATAATAATTTTCATTGGTTGATTTATCAAACTAGTGGCTTGAATACTGAGTCCTAGTCTTCATGAGTTTTTTTCAACTCTATGGACAGACTCTAGACAAATATAATCTTAGGTTTTTTGCAACTGAGATTTATTTTAGTCCTCACTTTTCTAATCCTATTGAATACTATGGTTACTTCTATCAAATAATCCTAATGGCAGTTTTTGCATGTAGTAACACTCAATGGTGGATCTGGTTTGCAAATATGCAAGCCAACAGTATTAATGGTGACTCTCCCTATTTCTCTTGACCTACTGGAATTCTCTTATGACATATGTAGGTCCTCCTATATAGATTAACCATGGATATGATCCACAGTCAACTTTTGAGGATATATGTAGTGGAGAGATCTAACACAGGTCTTAATGAAATACAAGAAATATGAAAGAAAGTGAAACAAGAATATGATTGAAATATACCATAAATATAAATGATGAAAATACAATGTAGTATGGAGAAAATGGTCACTCCATTAATATGAGCTAAAGAGCTACATTGTACTCCCTACAAGAGTACTATTACTAAGAGATGACATGAACTTGATACGATCTTGATGTGAGCTTGATCTAAGCTTGATATGAGCTTGATGTTTAATCTACCACTATGAGGCCCTTTATATAGAAATATAGATTTCTTGGCCAACATTCTACCTAGTAGTACAAGGGGACACCTTGCACATTACAACTTGTACATTACCACTTGTGCATATATTACATTGCATGAAGTAACTAGATAACTTACCCATAAAGTAATCTCCTATTCTAACTATGTACCTAAGGTGGTACATTTACATGACCCAAATAATGTAATATACTCTAAATCTAAAACCCCCCTGTACTACATTATTTGGGTATTTAAGATTTCAATATTCAATATGGATATTTATCTTCAAATGTTCTCTAGATTGATATGGTCCTCTTTAATTCACATTGTACTATATGCCTTCTTACTCTGGTTTTTATTATTCTTCTTTATTGGATTCAAAACTGGAACTTGTATTCTTGTTCATTGCATATTGTAATCTGATCAAGCAAGAAGTTAGTATCTTCATATGATGCAAAGAGAGTTGTAGCTGAGGGTTATTTAGTCTTTATGATTTCTTTGTTATTCATGTCTTCTTTGCTAAGATCTCTTTTAGCATATCTTTAATTCATTTTCTTCCTTCTCCTACAATTTTGCATTGATGCTAGTGGAATTTTTTCTTCATGAGGAGTTAGTCTATCATCATAATAATATTTATTTGTATTGCTAGATTGCTTCATGTGTTGAGTGAGTACAAACACAATTAATGATAGATAAATCATCAAACACTCCTTGAATGTGAATATAACTATCTTTTGTGAATTAATGCCCTGAAGAGGTTTTCATAAAGATAACCAATTAATTCTTCAAAGCTACACTCCTTTGATTATTTAAGAAATAAGTAGAATATCTCCTTATTGCTAGTTTATAGATTCTCATATCCTTAAAGGGAATATATCAAGTTTTGAGAATATAATTCCATTTAATGAAATAATTCTTTATTGATAAAGGCATTTCTTATTATTTCATCTATATTCCTTCTTGATATATTTTTAGATAGTGTTATTCCTCTAAATTGAATCTTTGTAGTAATCTATCTTATGACTCCCTAGTTTAGAGTATGTGAATTTGATTTGATAGAACCTTTGTAGAGCTTAGGTTTTGTAGGATTCCTTATATATCCCTAGTTAAGATATGTGAATTAGTAGAGTCCTTGTAGATTTTGTAGAGACCTTATGCTTCCCAAATGGATTGAGTACTTGATAATATTTGATGAATGCTATTTTTATAAAGTTTTGTAGAATGATTTACGTCTCCTTAGTAATTTTTGAAATGCTATATTATAGATAAAGTGCTTTTGACAATAATTGTTCAATTTTGAGTTGATTTTGTAAAGTTTTTTGAATAGAAAAAATAAACTTCTTTTATGCCTTATTACTCTTATATAACTTAAGCACTTTCTATTTTGATGAGATTGGATTTCTTTTATCCCTTTAATGTATTTTGAGACAAGTATACCAATTAATTTCCAAATATTAATATTCCTTAATAAACCTCTTTTTATAGCCTTTAATAATTTGATATTTATTATTTTTGATTTCCAATTTCCTACTTTTATGTAGTATTCCTTATAACTCCTTAATGTGGAATATTAGAAAACAATTATTTGCAATAATATAAATTCTAAATTTTCAAGTAGAAATCCTTATTTCTCCTATGTTTTAATATTGCAAATATTAGGCTATTTTAATAGATATTTTTCCTTTAGATATTGCTTTCAAATATGGTTGATTTATCTTAATGTTTCAACCTTATATTATACCTTATAACTCCCTATTAATGAAACCAATTTTGATGAAGTATAAACCTTACCTTTAGTGTTGTACTCCTTATGTATTCAGTGCAAGTTTCGAATGTATATGATAGTCCTCTTTCATAAATTTTTATTGAGTATTGTGGTGTACGTTGATTCACCTTTGACTTTAATGTTTGGACAATAGTGCTTCAACCCTGGAATTTTGACCTTCCTTGAATACCTTAACCAAAGCTTTTAATGCTCTTCACCTCTCTTCCAAACTGTGATTCAGGTTGTGAATGTTGTAAATGCTAGGATTATTTTGAATGCTTCAAATACTATCCTCTATGGTATTTGAAACCTTTTATTAGATGGAGAAACTTGGACTTTGTGACAAGTGTCATGATGGTTAGCCTTGAGTGCTTGAGATGCCTATTATTGTTTGTGAAAATCTACCAAGTAAAGGATGAGTGTTATGATCATGGGTGAGTGCTCATTCTTACCAACATTCTTCCCTAAGTGTTTTCTTGGTCAAGCTTGTAACGGATGGGTGCTTGTGTGGGAAATATTATTGTTTCCTTCTAGGTGACAAGTGTCACCTTTCCTTTGTGCATGGGATTTTCTACGTAATTCCTCTCCAATGTATCTTGCAATTCCCTTATTAACCATGCAATTTGGCTAGCTCTTCCTTTGTTTGATGGTGCTTGATATGATATGGTTCCAGTTGGAATAGTAATCAGTGCCTTGGGATCTTGGAGAAACATTTTTCTAATGCTTGTGTGGAGGTTTTGAGCTACTCCAAAGGTGCTCCTTAGATGTACGTTCTTCAACCTATTATGACCTCATTTTTTTGTAGATGATATTGCCTTTTAATGTAATTCTTATCCTTGATTTGTTTTCTTGCAGGTTTAGTTGTCCAAGATGTAGAGGATATGAGCCTTTTGAGTGGCTCTATTCCCTTGTGAGGAGAATGCTTTTGCACAACTACCTTGGAGAGTTTTTTTCCTTATAAATAGTGTGCCTTTTTGGAAAAGAAGACCTATGCTTTTTCCTATAGAGGGAAGATTAGAGTAGTGCAATACAAATGTCAATACTTCATATATAAAATATGTTTTTTGCACCTCCTTTTGCAATCTATTTTTTCTAGTCTTGTGGTAGCTTTTGAAACAAGCGATGGTAGATTTGATGTTGTCTCTTTTGCTAGACAACTCTCTCTATTGCTTGGTTAATTTGGTAATAAACCCAACCTAATAACCACTTATATAGAAGCTCTCCTTTTTTTTAGAAGTAATTTTTACACCTTTTTGTAAATGTCCTTTAGTGCACTTTGAATTGAGACTCCCCAAGTCTTGATTTGAAGCTTCTATAGCTGATTTTGATAGTGGCTTTTATTCTCCACTCCTTGGGGGAATATTATCTGATTTTTGTGGATTCTTTAGGTGAAAATATGCTATAGGTTCTATGCACCAAATAGTGTCTCTAGACACTTTGATAATCTACTAGCTTTTATGCTCTTTATCCTCAATCAAAAAACACAAACTAATATTTTTTAGAGTAATTAGTGTAGTGCAAATTATCTTAATAATACTACCAATTTAATGCACTAACAATATCACCTTATCACTCCAATAAAATCTTAAAATAATTTTAGATAAACTTAATAATCTCTTCAAATTTTAAGAGTAATATGTAATGAACCCTTAATAAGTATTCTGTAAATTTTCACTACAATCAATATTTTAGGATATAGTCTTCTTGCTTTCTAGATAGCGAATAGGTAGATAATTTTATTTCTTTCAAAAATATCCAACTCCTATTAATGTGCAAATAATCCTTAAAATTAATTCTTTCTTTTTGCACTTGAAGACTATAATGCAATATATTCTTCAACAACTTTTAATCCAACTATGGTGCTTAATGGAATTTGATAATGAACCCTAATTTGAAGTTCAACTAATTGCACCCTAGTTTCTTACCTTTAATGGATTCTATAAATGATGTATATCTTGGTGTTTTGATTCACCAAGTTACTACTTTATAGTGGATGGATACACAACTTCTTTGTTGGATGTCTCAAACAACTTTCTGCTTCATCAATCTGTAGCCTTGAACTTTCTATCTTGAGCCTTGGATTTGGTGGCTTAATCCTTCCAGTGATCTTTTGCCTTCTACTGTAGATTTAGAGAACTCCTTTCTCTAAAATGTACCTTCTTTTTGTGAGAGGATTTGTTAGTTTTATTCTATATGAATCTTCCTTCAAGCTTCTTGTTGAATTACGACTTCAAACAAGATCTTCTTCTTCTCAAGATTCTAATTTTCTTGATGGCTTAACTATATTCTTCTTCTAGGATTTGGCACTCCTTTCCAAATTCTTCTCATATTTGGCACTCACCAATTGTTTTTATCGGATTTGGCACTCCTTGATAAATTATTTTTCTCATATTTGTCACTCCTTGCCAAATTCTTCTTCTCTTAGGCTTGTTGTTAGATGGCAATAATTATCCCAAGTCCTTTAATATCAAGGGCTTCTCCTTGGTAGTCAATTTCTCCAATGAGTTCTCCTAGGAAATATTCTAATGATGCTTCTATAATATCTGCAACAAGGCTCTCCAAGCGTTCTTATTTTTCTTCTTCTTGACCTCTCCAAGGTCTTCTATCTTGCAGCTTATCTAGTCTTCCAACTAAGATCTTTTCTTCAACCTTCTACTTCTATAAGTGTTGGTTATGCAGTGACACTCAATGGTAGATCCTGTTTACAAAGATGTAGGCCAAAAGTATTAATGGTGACTCTCCCCATTCCTATTGACCTACTAGACTTCTCTTATGATGGATGTAGGTCCTCCTATATTTATTAACCATAGATTTGATACCATAGTTAGATTTTGAGAATATATGTAGTGGAGAGATCTAACATAGGTCCTAATGAAATACAAGAAATATGAAAGAAAGTGAAACAACAATATGACTGAAATATACCATAAATAGAAATGATGAAAATACAATGTAGTAATTAGGATATGGTCACTCCATTAATATGAGCTAAAGAGCTACATTGTACTCCCTACAAGAGTACTGTTAATAAGAGTTGACATGAACTTGATATGAGCTTGATGTTTAATCTACCACTACAAGACCCTTTATATAGGAAGATATATTTCTTGGCCAACATTCTTCCTAGTTGTACAAGGGGACACCTTACACATTACAAATTGCACATTGCCACTTGTATATTTATTACATTGCATAAAGTAACTAGATAACCTACCTCAAAAGTAATCTCCTATCCTAACTATGTACCTAAGGTGGTACATTTACATGACCCAAATAATGTAATATACTCTAACTCTAACACCCCCATGTATTACATTATTTGGGTATTGGTGATTTTAATATTCACTATGGATCTTTGTCTTCAGATGTTCTTTGGCTTGATCTGGTCCTCTTTAATTCACATTGATCATGTCAAAATATTTCTTCAAGTCTACTTTTGTAGCTAAAATCATACTTTCAAAACTTCCTATGATGACCAAATCATCTACATATACATTGATAAATATGATCCCTTCTTGTTCTTTATGATACATATTGAACCATATGGATTCCTTTTAAAACCATATTTTCCAAAATGATTGTTGATCTTTATATACCATGCCCAAGGAGCTTGTTTGATACCATAAAGATATTTGATCAATTTCCATACCTTTATTTATTTTCTAGGTATTATGAATCCTTTTGGTTGAGCCATATAAAATTGTTATTTTAAGTCTCCATTGAGAAAAGCACTCTTTACGTCCATTTGATGAATTTTACATCTAAATTATGCATCTAGAGAAAAAGTAATTCTAATGGATTCTAGTTTTGTTGTAGGGGTAAAATTTTATTCAAAATCTATGCCTTTGTTTTGTGCATATCCCTTTGTTACAAGTCTTACTTTGTATTTATTAATACTCCCATATATCAGATTTTGAGGATATATATAGTGGAGAGATCTAACATAGGTCCTAATGAAATACAAGAAATATAAAATAAAGTGAAACAACAATATGACTAAAATATACTATAAATAGAAATGATGAAAATACAATGCATTATGGAG
This sequence comes from Wollemia nobilis, assembly GCA_028583015.1. Classification (NCBI taxonomy): domain Eukaryota; kingdom Viridiplantae; phylum Streptophyta; class Pinopsida; order Araucariales; family Araucariaceae; genus Wollemia; species Wollemia nobilis. The sequence continues at coordinate 749,277 of JAQPPZ010001094.1, forward strand.
GAAATGGTCACTCAATTAGTATGATCTAAAGAGCTACATTGTACTCCCTACAAGAGTACTATTACTAAGAGTTGACATGAACTTGATACGTTCTTGATGTGAGCTTGATATGAGCTTGATATGATATTGATGTTTAATATACCACTATGAGGCTTTTTATATAGGAAGATAGATTCCTTGGCCAATATTCTACCTAGCTATACAAGGGAACACCTTGCACATTACAACTTACACATTACAACTTGTGCATTTATTACATTGCATGAAGTAATTCGATAACTTTCCCCTAAATTAATATCCTATCCTAACTATGTACCTAAGGTGGTACATTTACGTGACCCAAATGATGTAATATACTCTAACTCTAACACCCTCCTATATTACATTATTTGGGTATCTTCAATATGGATCTTTATCTTTAGATGTTCTTCGGATTGATATGGTCCTGTTTAATTCATATTGCACTGTATGCCTTCTTGCATTGGTTCCTCTTCTTCTTCTTTATTGGATTCAAAATTGGAACTTGTATTCTCCTTCATTGCTTATTGTAATTTGATCAAGCAAGTAGTTAGTATCTTCATATGATGCAAAGAGAGTTGTAGCTGAGGGTTCTTCAGTATTTAATATTTATTTGCTATTCATGTCTTCTTTTCTAATATCTCTTTTAGCATATATTTTCTTCCTTTTCTTCATTCTTCTCCTATGATTCTACATTAATGTTAGTGGAATTTATGCTTCATGAGGAGTTAGTCTATAATCATACAAATATTGATTTATATTGGTAGCTTGCTTCATGTGTTGAGTGAGTACAAACACAATTAATGATAGGTAAATCATCAAACACTCCTCGATGTGAATATAACTATCTTTTGTGAATTCCACTATGCCCTGAAGAGGTTTTCATGAAGATAACCAATTAATTCTTCAAATATACCCTCCTTTTATTATTTATGAAATAAGGAGAATATCTCCTTATCTCTAGTTGATAGATTCTCATATCCTTCAAGGGTATCTATCAAGTTTTGAGAATATAATTATATTTCATGAAATAATTCTTTATTGATAAAGGCATTTCTTATTAATTCATCCATAGTATTTTTTGATATTTTTTGAGATAGTGTTAATCCTCTGAATTCAATCTTTGAAGTAATATATCTTATGACTTCCTAATTTAGATTATGTGAATTTGATTTGATAGAACCTTTTTCGAGCTTAGATTTTGTAGGCTTCCTTATATCTCCCTAGTTAAGATATGTGAATTAGTAGAGTCCTTGTAGATTTTGTAGAGACCTTATGCTTCCCAAATGGATTGAGTACTTGATAATATTTGATGAATGCTATTTTTATCAAGTTTTGTAGAATGCTTTATGTCTCCTTAGTAATTTTGGAAATTCTATTTGATAGATAAAGTGCTTTTGAGAATAATAGTTCAATTTTGAGTTGATTTTGTAAAGTTTTGTGAATAGAAAAAATTAACTTCTTTTACGCCTTATTACTCTTATTGAACTTAAGCACTTTCTATTTCGATGAGACTTTAATAGTTGGATTTATTTTATCCCTTTAATGTATTTTGAGACAAGTATACCAATTAATTTCCAAATCTTAATATTCCTTAATAAACCTCTTTTTATAGCCTTTAATAATTTGATATTTATTGTTTCTAATTTCCAATTTCCTACTTTGATGTAGTATTCCTTATAACTCTTTAATGTGGAATATTAGAAAACAATTTTTTGCAATAATAGAAATTCTAAATTTTCAAGTAGAAATCCTTATTTCTCCTATGTTTTAATATTGCAAATATTAGGATATTTTAATAGATATTTTCCCTTTAGATATTGCTTTCAAATATGGTTGATTCCTATTAATGTTTCAACCTTATATTATACCTTATAACTCCCTATTAATGAAAGTAATTTTGATGAAGTATAAATTTTACCTTTAGTGTTGTACTCCCTATGTATTCAGTGTGGGTTTTAGACGTATATGATTCACCTTTGACTTTAATGTTTGGACGGTGGCGCTTCAACCCTATACTTTTGACCTTCTTTGAATACCTTAACCAGAGCTTTTGATGATCTTCACCTCTCTTCCAAACTATTATTTAGGCTATTGTGAATGTTGTAAATACTAGGATTATTGTAAATGCTTTGAATACTATCCTCCATGGTATTTGAAACCTTTTATTAGATGGAGGAACTTGTAATTTGTGACAAGTGTCACGATGGTTACCCTTGACTGCTTGAGATACCTATTGTTGTATGTGAAACTCTACTAGGTAAGGGGTGAGCATTACGATCTTGGGTGAGTAATCATTCTTACCAACCTTATTTCCTGAGTATTTCCTTAGTCAATATTGTAACGGATGGGTGCTTTTGTGGGAAATGTTATTATTTCATTCTAGGTGACAAGTGTCACCTTTCCTTTGTACATGGGCTTTTCTACATAACTCCTTTCTAATGTATCTTGCAATGCCCTTATTAACCATGCAATGTGGCTAGCTCTTCTTTTGTTTGATGGTGCTTGACATGAGATGGTTCCATTTGGAATAGTAAGTAGCACCTTGGGATCTTGTAGCAACATTTTCCCAAAGCTTGTGTGGATTTTTTGAGCTACTCCAATGGTGCTTCATAGACATACATTATTCAACCTATTATGACCTCCTTTTTTTAGATGATATTGTATTTTAATATAATGTTTCTCCTTGCTTTGTTTTCTTGCAGGTTTATTTATCCAAGATGTAGAATATATGAGCCTTTTGAGTGGCTTATTGTCATGTGAGGAGAATGTTTTTGCACAACTACCTTGGAGAGTTTTTTTTATTGTAAAGAGTGTACCTTTTTGTCATAGAAGACCTGTCCTTTTTCCTATGTAGGGTAGATTAGAGTAGTGCAATATAAATGTAAATACTTTGTATATAAATACCTTTTTTGCACCTCCTTTTGCAATTTTATTTTTTGGTTTTGTGGTCGCTTTTGAAATAGGTGATGGTAGATTTGATGTTGTCTCTTTTTCTAGACAACTCTCTCTATTGCTTGGTTACTTTGGTAATAAACCCAAGCTAATAACCACTTAGATAGAAGCTCTCATTTTTTGTAGAAGTAATTTTTGCCTCTTTTTGTAAAAGGCCTTTAGTGCACTTTGAATCTGAGACTCACCAAGTCTCGATTTGAAGCTTATATAGCTGATTTTGATAGTGGCTTTTCTTCTCCACTCCTTGGAGGAATCATCTATGATTTTGGTGGCTTCTTTAGGCCATGATATGCTATAGGTTCTATGCACCAAATAGTATCTCTAGACACTTTGATAATATACTAGCTTTTGTGCTCTTGATCCTCAATCAACAAAGACAAACTAACCTTTTTTGAGAGTAATTAGTGTAGTGCAAATGATATTAATAATTCTACAAATTTAATGCACTAGAAATATCACCTTATCACTCTAATAAGCTCTTAAAATAAAATAATTTTAGATGCACTTAACAATCTCTGCAACTTTTAATAGTAATTTGTAATAAACCCTTAATAAGTATTCTACAAATTTTCACTACAATAAATATTGTAGGATATAGTCTTCTTGCTTTCTATATAGCAAATAGGTAGATGATAATTTTATTTCTTTCAAAAATATCCAACTCCTATTAATGTACAAATAATACTTTAAAGTAATTCTTTCTTTTTGCACTTGAAGACTATAATGCAATCTATTCTTCAAAAAATTTTAATCCAAATATGGTGCTTAATGGAATTTGATAATGAATCCTAATTTGAAGTTCAACTAATTGCACCCTAGTTGCTTACCTTTAATGTATTTTGTAGATGATGTAGATCTTGGTGTTTTGATTCACTAAGTTACTACTTTATAGTGGATGGATACACAACTTCTTTATTGGCTATCCCAAATAGATTTGTGCTTCACCAATCTATAGCCTTGAACTTTCTATCTTGAGCCTTGGATTTGGTGGCTTAATCCTTCTAGTGATCTTCTACTTTCTACTACAGATTTAGAGAAGTCATTTATCTAAACTGTGCCTTCTTGTTGTGAGAGGTAATCTTCAAATCTCCTGGATTTGGTAGTATTATTCTATTTGAATCTTCCTTCAAGATTCTTATTGAATTATAACTTCAAACATGATATTCTTCTTCTCAAGATTCTAATTTTCTTGAGGTCTTCACTGGATTATTATTCTAGGATTTGGCACTCCTTGCCAAATTCTTCTTCTTCTATTTTACACTCCTTGCCAAATTCTTTTTCTTAGATTTGGCACTCCTTGCCAACTTCTTTTTCTCTTGGGATTGTTGTTGTATGGTGATAATTGTCCCAAGTCGTTCACTATCAGAGGCTTCTCCTTAGTAGTGGATTTCTCCAATGAGTTCTCCTAGGAACTCTTTTGATGATGCTTCTACAAACTCTGCAATAAGGCTCTCCAAGACTTCTTTTTCTTCTCCTTGAGACCTCTCCAAGGTCTTCTATCTTGCAGATTCTATGGTCTTCCAACTAAGACATCTTCTTCAACCTTCTACTTCTAAAAGTGTTTATGATTATATCTTCTTTCTTGAATATCTAAAATCTGTTGCTTTTGAATTTGACATGACTCTCCTAGTCCTTCTCTTTCTTCCAAGAATGAAAGTTTTTTTATGAGATCTTCTCCTGATCTCTTTAGCTTCTTTTGAGATAAGTTTTTAATTAGTCAAGGAGATCACCAATATCCTATTTATTGGACTCTTCTCTAGAGTCTTCTTCAGAAACTCTTTTATGGAGTTTTCTTCTGAATAAAGAACTTTTCTTTTGAATTGAAAATTTTTCTCTAAAATTTTCTTTAGAGATCTCTTCTTTGGAGTCTTCTTCTGAGCCAAGAATTCTTCTTCTAAATTAGGAATTCTTTTTTTAATTTTTTCTTTAGAATTAAGGCTTCTATGGACTTATTTTTCATCAAGGCTTCTATGGCCTTTTCTACTTTTGTAATATACAAGTATTAATATTGAATGGAGATCACCAATCTCCTATCTCCTCATTGACTCAACTATTGGAGTCTTGTTGGTCATGAATTTGCCACAAGAAAGGATTTTAACATAAATGCGCCCTAGACCCGGCCAACATTGAAAGGTTGAGAGAAAGAAATGTCTCCCGAACCAATCTCTAGAGAGGGTTGGTTCCCTTACTAAATTCTATGCTGTTGAAGACTAGAGTTGCAGGAAAGAAATGGGAAATATGCGGAAAGGAATGGGAAATTATGGAAAGGGACGAGAAATATGGCAACAAACCAAATTTGTCAGATCACGAAATATTAGCAGCAGATAACCTCAAGCACACGAACAACATATAAAAAAAGATAGCGACGTAATCTACTTACAACCTTACACAGATAACCTCCAGAATCGCATTCCAGAACTCACTTCCTCACCGAAAATATTTAAACTCAGATGCAGAATTAAAACTTAGCAGTAGATAAGAAATACAAGCGTAAAGGAGGAATGCATAAGATAGAAGGAAAAACACATAGAAAGTTTCTTGCAAAACCAGAGGCCAAATATCTTTTATTCATGCAAAGAACTTGAAAAGTTTTTCAGCAAAAGTCTCTCTCTCGATGCCTCTTTCTGAGATATACATTGACATTTATAGAGGTCTTGCCTCTTTGTAGAATTTAAAATATGAAATGAACTTCCTCAAGATCTACAAAATGTGCAACAGAAATAAGGAAATGATCCCCTTAAACTAGCCTCAAAGAAATCAAAAATTGAATGAAACAAGGAACCAGTCGTCTTCATTAAATGGTCATTCTTGGAGAATGCTTGGACTGTTAGAAAATAATGAACAAAAGCTTTGAATAATGGAGGTGTCTTCAATTCTGGTGGCTTTGAAAACTACAAGCCTGAGCACGTTCTTCTATCTTGCACACATTGGAAAGCAGCAAAACATTAAATTCTAGAGAGTTTTTAATCCTTGGAAATTGCAATACTTCATCAAACCGCTGAACTAATTCCTGGCGTGAAATTGTGACGGGTCGCGAAAACACGACATGTCATGAAATTGTGACATTTTCCTTCTTCGTACGCTTTTGCTATTTTGGATCGTGAAAACCAAACATGTCACGAAATCACGACGTATTTGGTTCTTTGTGCTCTTTCGTCACCTTAGGTCATGAAAAAACGATGCGTCGTGATTTCACGACGTTCCATACTATTCTGCTCCTTCCTTGATTTGCTATCATGAAACTATGACCTGTCATGATTTCGTGATATTTTTCCCCATGTTGTCCTTTCACTGTTTCAAACCACAAAAATGTGACAAGTCATGATTTCGCTACATCTTTCTCTTGTTCAGCTTTGTCTTCCTGATATGTCACAAAATCATGACGTTTTCCTTAACCTACCTTCTTCACTACTCCAAGTCACGAAAACTTCATGAACCAAAATAGAAAAATCATACGGAGAAGGAAAATGTTGTGATTTCGTGACATGTCACATTTTCGTGACCCATCACAATTTCGCATCAGGAAGCAGTTCAACGAAGAGAAAGGATTTTAACATAAATGCGCCCTAGACCCGACCAACATTGAAATACTGAGAGAAAGAAATGTCTCCCAGACCAATCTCCAAATAGGGCTAGTTCCCTTACTAAATTTTATGTTCTTGAAGACTAAAGTTGTAGGAAAGAAATAGGAAATATGCAGAAAGAAACGGGAAATATAGCCACAGGCCAAATTTGTCAGATCGGGAAAGATTAGCAGTAGATAACCTCAAGCACATGAACAACATATAACAAAAGATAGCGACGTAATCTACTTACAACCTTGCATAGATAACCTTTAGAATCGCATTCCAGAACTCACTTCCTCATCGACAATATTTAAATTCAGATGTAGAATTCAAATTTAGCAGTAGATAAAAAATACGAGCGTAAAGGAGGAATGCATAAGATAGAAGGAAAAACACACAGAAAGTTGCTTGCAAAACCAAAGGCCAAATATCTTTTATTCATGCAAAGAACTTGAAAAGCTTTTCAACAAAAGTCTCTCTCGATCCCTCTTTCTGAGATCTACATTGATATTTATAGAGGTCTTGCCTCTTTGTAGCATTTAAAACATGAAATGGACTTCCTCGAGATCCAAAAAATATATAATAGAAATAAGGAAATGATCCCCTTAAACCAGCCTCAGAGAAATCAGGAATTGAATGAAACAAGGAACCGGTCGTCTTCATTAAATGGTCATTCTTGGAGCATGCTTGGACCGTTAGAAAATCATGAACAGAAGCTTTGAATAATGGAGGCGTCTTCAATTCTGGTGGCTTTGAAAACTGTAGGCCTACGCATGTTCTTCTATCTTGCACACATTGGAAAGAAGAAAAACATTAAATTCTAGAGAGCTTTTAATCCTTGGAAATCATAATACTTCATCGGGTCGTTTAACTGCTTCCTGGCATGAAATTGTGACGGGTCACGAAAACACGACATGTTGCAAAATCATGACATATTCTTTCTTCGTACGCTTTTGCCACTTTGGGTTGCAAAAACCAAACATGTCACAAAATCATGACATATTTGGATCTTTGTGCTCCTTCATCACCTTAGGTCATGAAAACGTGATGCATCACGATTTTGTGACGTTTCGTACTATTTTGCTCCTTCCTTGCTCTGCTATCGTGATTTCGTGACATTCTTTCCCCATGTTTTTCTTTTGTTTTTTTGAACCGCAAAAATGTGACAAGTCATGATTTCGCTACATCTTTCTCTCGTTTGGCTTTGTCTTCCTGATATGTCATGAAATCGTGACGTTTTCCTTCACCTGCCTTCTTCACTACTCCGAGTCACAAAAACTTCACCATGTCACGAAATCATGACATCTTCTTCCTTCTGTGTCCTTTTCTTTTGTATACTTGCGAAACTGCAACATGTCACGAAATCGCGACAGTTTTCTCCATCTTGGCCTTCATCCTCTTAAAAGTAGTGAAACTGGAATATGTCACGAAATCACGACATTCCGTACCATTTTTTTCTTTTTCACATCGTGAAAACAAAACATGTCGTGAAATCATGACATTTCTTGCATTCTCCTTCATTGCCGCATTTGTTTCGCAAAAATAGAACATGTCGTGAAATCGTGACATCCTTCTCTATTTAGCCTTTTCTCCACAATGTCACAAAATCACGATGTTTCCTTGCTTTCTCTAATGTTGCCACTTTTTGTCGCGATATCACGACGTCTTCTTCTTTCTTGGCTTCATCCTCAAAAATGTCATGAAATTGTGATGTCTTTCATGCCTTATGCTTTTCTTTCATCCTCCCTGCGATAATGCGACATGTCGCGATATCGCGACGTTTCTACATTTTGTTCCTTGTTTGCTTTTCTATTGCGATATCACGACGAGGTTCATTGTCATTGCCCTTTGCTCAATTATGTCACGATATCATGACCTTTTCTATCACTCTGCTCCATGGCCATCGCAAGTCGCAAAAATGCGACATGTCACAAAATTGTGACATCTTTACTGCTTTGCTTCCATTGACCACTTTGACCATGATTTTGGAACATGTCGCGATATCACGACATTCTCCAACTTTGGCTTCTCTCTCCTTTGTTAACCCATGATAGCACGACATGTCGTGATATCACGACAGTTTTGAACCCATGCTCTCCATGCTATTTTTGGTCACGATATTGCAACAGTTCTCGAACTTAGCTATTTTGGCACCAAAAATCATGAAAAAACACAGAGGAGTGAATACTCAACAATTTATGCATGAATCAACAACAATCAAAACAATGTGGCAAAAATGCCAACATTCTTGGTGGCTCGTGGGGTATACAGTTTTGTTGTATGCACGAATCCCAGGCCTGAATCCATTGGGCAACAGAGTCAAGAAAAATTGCAGGAACAAAATGCTGACTGATGGGAAACATCTCTGTGGACTACTGCAACAAACTCTTGCTAATATTTGGCACTCAAGTGGATCTGCATTGCACCTAGCTTAGTCGAGCTGGGTAATCACCAGGTGCTATAAAAGGATCTCCATGACAGTGATGAAAGCACCTGGGTTGCAAAAACAAAAATGAATGGAATGAACAGAGTGATGGCCAGCAAATGTGCAGGCCATGGAATGGGAATGTGGAATGATGGAATGGTCGAAGATGAAAGAGTGAAAGCGGTAGATACAGCAACTGAAGAGGGAGCTACTGTGTCACCAGCTGCGAGGATGAAGGAAAAATTAATAATGAACTAAAAGCAGGTAGGATGACGAAAGCGGTGGAAATTGTGGATAAGTGCTAAAACAACAAAGGATTAGAAGAAAAGGAAAAGAAGCGATAATATCAGAGGAGGGAGTAGAAACAATAGTAGTGGCTTAATTACGAATGGGGAAAGAATAAGGAATGATCGAGGAAGGGAATGAAAAGAAGGGAGTGGAAGGAAGAGGGAAATGGAAGCCACTATTTGTTGGGAGGGAAAAGGAAAAAGGAAAGAAATAAACGTACCTATGGGCTCGCATGCAAAAAGAGCCAAAGTTGGAAATCTGTGCACACAGAGGAACTCAACAATTTTTTTTTTTCTTTTTTTTTTGCTATATACAAAAATTTGTGACATGATTGGCATGCCGCCACCACAAACTTAGTTTCATGTGCTTATCCAATGAATCTGCAGTGTCAGGACCAAATTTGATTGTACTTCAGTTGATCTTTGAAGTTCTGCTGACCTCTTCCTGAAGTTATCCATGTTGCAAACAGAGTGCAATGTGGCAGGTTATCATTCTTACTAGTACCCATGCTATTGATGAATAATGTGGCAAAGAGGTTTGCCACATGGGGGATTTCTTTAGGTACCGGTTGTAGTGGTTGGAACCAATACCACCACTTTGAATACTCCAATGGCTATGGGCTGAGTACAAGCTCCTCCAATCCCTTGGTGCAACCACATAACCTTTTTGATGATAAATCTGCTTCCAGGATCTCCTTAGGCTCAACCTTTTGGTGAGGCATGCTTAACGGGTTCTGGTTGAATACTTGCGTGCTGTGCAAAATTGTGCCCTCTTTGTGCTCAGGTTCTGCCACTTGAACCTGTTCCTCTACTTGGCCCATATCCTGACGAAAACTGCAAGCAACCATGTTATTCATTGCTGGGACAGTGCTTGCATATGCCCATCATTGGCCTTGGACAAAATCTGCCTCTTAAGTTCCACACAACTACATTTTAGGTCTCTGCATAGTATGAGGGATCGACCATGATGAATACTGCGCGGTATAGATAGGAGCAAGAACTACCGAAGAAAGTAATGGAGTTTCTCCCCATGGTAATTTTCTTGATAGGAGCAGAAGGTGCTCCGCTTGTAATGCTTCCTCAAATATTTGAGGGAATCTACGTTCGCCTGATTGCAGCAAGAGAAGGCTTATGTCCGGGTGGAAAGCTCGAACATAGAAGATGTGGGCTTGGGTGGGTGTCGGTTGGATCTCCCCTGGAATTATCTTCCAAGTTCTACAAAATCAGACATTGAAGTTTGTGATGCTTTCTAGAGGTGTTGTCGTGATGGTGGAGAGATGCATCAAAAGTTGGAAGGGATCCTGAGCCATCAAATATTGTAATAAGCGCTCCCGCTAAATCATCCCATGAGCAGATGCTTTTACGCCCGAGCAGTTTGTACCACTGTAACGCTCTTCCTTCCAAAGACAAAACTAGAAGTCTGATCATGACATCTTCATAAACTATATTATGGAGGGTCGCTAAAGCAACAATATCTTCAATATGATCTCGAGCCATTCCCTTGGTGCCATTGTAGTTTGTTAGGGCTTTCAAGGCAATTTTGGGAATTTTTTGCCGAATTTGGAGATTCAGAGGGCCAGGATCATCCCTTCTAGGACATCATACCCTCACCATTATAGCAGTGGTCTACGAGATCACGGCTGTCGCCAAGTCAGAGTCGTAAAGTGAACATTCTTTCCTCTGCTTGTAAGGTCAAGGCTGCTCACCAAACCTTGATTCCTTTGGGGTATCTTCTTTTAGCTTTAAAAGGCATCTACGATCAAGAAATTTGGATCTTCAGCTCAGCAAAGTCACCAGATGAACTTACAATCTCTGCTATGAGGTCAAGAAATAGTTCATCAAAGTCTTAATACCTTTGGGTATTAAACAATGAAACAATTAGTCTCACTAATTATGGATCTTTGGGATACAGAAACAGTCTGTCCCACTGGGTGTGCCAAAAATTGTTGGTCACGAATATGCCACAGGAAAGGATTTTAACATAAATGCGCCCTAGACCCGACCAACATTGAAAGGTTAAGAGAAATAAATGTCTCCCGGACCAATCTCCAGAGAGGGCTGGTTCCCTTACTAAATTTTATGTTCTTGAAGACTAAAGTTGCAGGAAAGAAATAGGAAATATGCAGAAAGAAACGATAAATATAGCCACAGGCCAAATTTTTCAGATCGGGAAAGATTAGCAGTAGATAACCTCAAGCACACAAACATCATATAACAAAAGATAGCGATGTAATCTACTTACAACCTTGCACAGATAACCTTCAAAATCGCATTCCAGAACTCACTTCCTCACTAATAATATTTAAATTCAGATGCAAAATTCAAATTTAGCAGCAGATAAAAAATACGAGCATAAAGGAGGAATGCATAAGATAGAAGGAAAAACACACAAAAAGTTGCAAAACTAGAGGCCAAATATCTTTTATTCATGCAAAGAACTTGAAAAGCTTTTCAGCAAAAGTCTCTCTCTCGATCCCTCTTTCTGAGATCTACATTGATATTTATAGAGGTCTTGCCTCTTTGTAGCATTTAAAACATGAAACGGACTTCCTTGAGATCCACAAAATATACAACAAAAATAAGGAAATGATCCCCTTAAACCAGCCTCGAAGAAATCAGGAATTGAATGAAACAAGGAACTGGTCGTCTTCATTAAATGGTCATTCTCGGAGCATGCTTGGACCGTTAGAAAATCACAAACAAAATCTTTGAATAATGGAGGCGTCTTCAATTCTGGTGGCTTCAAAAACTATAGGCCTGAGCACGTTCTTCTATCTTGCACACATTGGAAAGTAGCAAAACATTAAATTCTGGAGAGCTTTTAATCCTTGGAAATCACAATACTTCATCAGGCCATTGAACTGCTTCCTGGCGCAAAATTGTGATGGGTCACAAAAATGCGACATGTCACGAAATCATGACGTATTCTTTCTCTGTATGCTTTTGCCACTTTGGGTCACGAAATCATGATGTATTTGGCTCTTTGTGTTCCTTCGTCACCTTAGGTCGTAAAAATGCGACGTGTCATGATTTCACGATGTTTCGTACTATTCTGCTCCTTCCTTGCTCTGCTGTCGCGATTTCACAATGTTATTTACCCATGTTGTTCTTTCACTGTTTTGAACTGTGAAAACATGACAAGTCATGATTTCGCTACATCTTTCTCTCATTCGGCTTTGTCTTCCTGATATGTCACAAAATCGCGATGTTTTCCTTCACCTGCCTTCTTCACTACTTTGAGTCACAAAAACTTCACCATGTCGTGAAATCACATCTTCTTCCTTCTATGTCCTTTTCTTCTGTATACCCGTGAAACTACAACATGTCGTGAAATCCCGATAATTTTCTCTATCTTGGCCTTCATCCTCTTAAAAGTAGCAAAATCAGAACATGTCGCAAAATCGTGACATTTCGTACCATTTTGTTATTTCTGCGCTTTCACATCGTGAAAACAAAACATGTCATGAAATCATGACATTTCTTGCATTCTCCTTCATTTCTGCCTTTGTCTCACGAAAATGAAACATGTCGTGAAATCGCGACATCCTTCTCTATTTAGCCTTTTCTCCACAATATGTCATGAAATCGTGACGTTTCCTTGCTTTCTCTAATGTTGCCGCTTTCTATCGCGATATCACGACGTCTTCTTCTTGCTTGGCTTCATCCTCAAAAATGTTGCAAAATCGCAACGTCTTTCATGCCTTATGCTTTTCTTTCATCCTCCCCACGATAATGCGACATGTCGCAATATCACAACGTTTCTACATTTTGTTCCTTGTTTGCTTCTCTGTCGCGATATCGCGAAGAGGTTCATTGTCATTGCCCTTTTCTCAATTATGTCGTGATATCACAACCTTTTCTATCACTCTGCTCCATGGCAATCACAAGTCGTGAAAATGCAACATGTCACAAAATTGTGACATCTTTACTGTTTTGCTTCCGTTGACCACTTTGACCGCGATTTTGGAACACGTTGCGATATCGCGACATTCTTCAACTTTGGCTTCTCTCTCCTCTGTTAACCCGTGATAGCGCAACATGTCATGATATCACGATAGTTTTGAACCCATGCTCTCCATGCTGTTTTTGGTCGCGATATCGTGACAGTTCTCGAACTTAGTTGTTTTGGAACCAAAACTCGTGAAAAAACATAGAGGAGTGAATACTCAACAATTTATGCATGAATCAACAACAATCAAAACAATGTGGCAAAAATGCCAACATTCGCGACCCAAAATAGCAAAAGCGTACGGAGAAGGAAAATGTCGAGATTTTGTGACATGTCGCGTTTTCGCGACCCGTCACAATTTCGCGCCAGGAAGTAATTCAACGGTCTGATGAAGTATTGCAATTTCCAAGGATTAAAAACTCTTCAGAATTTAATTTTTTGCTGCTTTCCAATGTGTGCAAGATAGAAGAATGTTCTCAGGCCTGTAGTTTTTTAAGCCACCAGAATTGAAGACGCCTCCATTATTCAAAGCTTTTGTTCGTTATTTTCTAACGGTCCAAGCATGCTCCGAGAACGACCATTTAATGAAGACGACCGGTTCCTTGTTTCATTCAATTTTTGACTTCTCCGAGGCTGGTTTAAGGGGATCATTTCCTTATTTTTGTTGCACATTTTGTAGATCTCGAGGAAGTTCATTTCATATTTTAAATTCTACAAAGAGGCAAGACCTCTATAAATATCAATGTATATGTCAGAAAGAGGCATCGAGAGAGAGACTTTTGCTGAAAACTTTTCAAGTTCTTTGCATGAATAAAATATATTTGGCCTCTGGTTTTGCAAGCAACTTTCTATGTGTTTTTCCTTTTATCTTATGCATTCCTTCTATATGCTCGTATTTCTTATCTGCTACTAAGTTTGAATTCTGCATCTGAGTTTAAATATTGCTGGTGAGGAAGTGAGTTCTGGAATGTGATTCTGGAGGTTATCTGTGCAAGGTTGTAAGTGTATTACGTCGCTATCTTTTGTTATATGTTGTTCGTGTGCTTGAGGTTATTTGCTGCTAATATTTCTTGATCTGAAAAATTTGGTTTGTGGCCATATTTCTCATCCCTTTTCATAATTTCCCATTCCTTTCTGCATATTTCCCATTTCTTTCCTGCAACTCTAGTCTTCAACAGCATAGAATTTAGTAAGGGAACCAGCCCTCTCTAGAGATTGGCCCGGGAGACATTTATTTCTCTTGACCTTTCAATGTTGGCCAGGTCTAGGGTGCATTTATGTTAAAATCCTTTCCTGTGGCAGATTCATGACCAGCAATTTTTGGCACGCTCGATGGGACAGACTGTTTCTGTCTCCCAAAGATCCATAATCGGTGAGACTGATTGTTTCATTGTTTAATACCCGAATGTATCAAGATTTTTGATGAACTATCTTGACCTCATAGTGGAGATTTGTAAGTTCATATGGTGACTCTACTGAGCTGAAGATCTAAATTTCTCGATCGTAGAGCCTTTTAAAGCTAAAAGAAGATACCCCAAAGGAATCAAGGTTTGGTGAGCAGCCTTGACCTTACAAGCGAAGAAAATAATGTTCACTTGGCGACTTTGACTTGGTGACAACCATGATCTCGCAGACCACTGCTATAATGGTGAGGGTATGCTGTCCTAGATGGGATGATCCTGGCCCTCTGAATCTCCAAATTTGACACGAGATTCCCAAAAGTGCCCTGAAAGCCCTAACAAAATACAATGGCACCAAGGGAATGGCCCGAGAGCATATTGATGATGTTGCTGCTTTAGCAACCCTCCATGATATAGTTCACGAAGATGTCATGATCATACTTCTGGTTCTATCTTTGGAAGGAAGGGCATTGCAATGGTACATAATGCTCAGGTGTAAAAGCATCAGCTCATGGGATGACTTAGTGGGAGCACTAATCAGAATATTCAATGAGGATCCCTTTAACGGCTCTCAGGATCCCTTTCAACTTTTAATGTATATCACGAGATCACCTCTAGAGAGCATCACAGACTTCAATGTTCGATTCTGCAGAAGTTGGAAGAGAATTCCATAGATGATCCGACCAACACCCGCCCAAGCCCATTTCTTCTATGTTCATAGTTTCCACCCAGACATAAGCCTTCTCTTACTGCAATCAGGTGAACGTAGATTCCCTCAAATATTTGAGGAAGCATTACAATCAGAGCACCTTCTGCTCCTATCAAAAAAATTACCATGGGGAGAAACCCCATCACCTTATCCGGTAGTCACCACTCTTGTCTACCCTATGCAGTATTTTTCATGGTAGATTCCTCATATTGTGCAAAGACCTGAAATGCAATTGTGTGGAACTCAAGAGGCAAATTTTGTCCAAGGCCAACGATGGCCATATGCAAGCACTGTCCTAGCAATAGATAATATGATTGCTTGCAGTTTCTATCAAAATATGGATCAAGAGGAGATAAGCGAAGAAGAAGAACAAACTCAAGTGGCAGAACCTGAGCACAAAGAGGGCACAATTTTGCACAACATGCAAGTGTTCAGCTAGAGCCCATTAACTACGCCTCATCAACAGGCTGAACCTGAAGAGATCCTAAAGAAAGGACTATCGTCGGGCAATTCTTGTTATCACATCAAGGGGTTGGAGGAACCTGTACTCAACCCACAACCAGGGGACTCTTCAATATGGTGGTATTGGCTTTAGCCATTACTACAACTGGTACCTATAGGAGCCCTCCATGTTACAAATCTCTTTGCTACATTATTCGTCGAATGTGTGGGTACTGGCATGCAGGATAACTTGCCCCTGTTTGCAACATGGAAAACTTTAGGAGATCATCCCAACTTCAAGGACCGACTCAAGTATGATCAGATCTGGTCCGGTCACTACAGGTTCATCGGATAATCACCTAAAACTAGGTTTGTGGTGGCGGCATGCCAATCATGTCATAAACTTTTGTATATAGCAAAAAAAAAAAAAAAAACTAAAAAAGAAAAAAAAAATTGTTGAGTTCCTCTGTGTACACAGATTATCAACTTCGGATCTTTTTGTATGTGATCCCGTAGGTACGTTTATTTCTTTCATTTTTCCTCTTCCTTCCCAATAGATAGTGGCTTTTGTTAATTTCTTTCTTCCACTCCCTTCTTTTCATTCCCTTCCTCGATCATTCCTTCTTCTTTCCTCATTCGTAATTAAGCCACTACTGTTGTTTCTACTCCCCCCTCTGATATTCCCATTTATTCATTTCCCATTTCTTCTAATCCTTGTTTTCTTTTCAGCATTTATCCATAGTTTCCATCGCTTTCACCATCCCATCCACTTCCATTTCATTATTCATTTTTCCCCCATCCCCACAGCTAGTGACACAGTAGCTCCCTCCTCAGTTGTTGTATCTACCGCTTTCACTCTTTCATCTTCAACCATTCCATCATTCCACATTCCCATTCCATGATCTGCACATTTGCTAGCCATCACTCCATTCATTTTGTTCATTTCTATTTTTGCAACCCAGGTGCTTTCATCACTGTCATGGAGATCCTTTTACAGCACCCGGTGATTACCCAGCTTGACCGAGCTAGGTGCAATGCAGATCCACTTGAGTGCCAAATATCAGCAAGAGTTTGTTGCAGCAGTCCACAGAGATGTTTCCCATCAGTCAGCATTCTGTTCCTCCAGTTTTTCTTGACTCTGTTGTCCAATGGATTCAGGCCTGGGATTCGTGCATACAGCAGAACTGTATACTCCATGAGCCGCAAAGAATGTTGGCATTTTTGCCACATCATTTTGATTGTTACTTATTCATGCATAAATTGTTGAAGTTCTCACTCCTCTGTGTTTCTCTATGAGTTTTGGTGCCAAAACAGCTAAGTCCGAGAACTGTTGCGATTTCACGACCAAAAACAAAATGGAGAGCATGGGTTGAAAACTGTCGTGATATCGCGACATGTTGCGCTATCACAGGTTAAGAAAGGAGAGAGAAGCAAAATTCGAATAATTTCATGATATCACGATGTGTTCCAAAATCGTGGTCAAAGTGGTCAACGGAAGCAGAACAGTAAAGATGTCACGATTTCGTGACATGTCACGTTTTTGCGACTTGCGATGGCTATGGAGAAAAGGGAAATAAGGTTGTGATATCGCGACATAATTGAGCAAAGCACCAATGACAATGAACCTCATCGCGATATCACGACAGAAAGTAGCAACACTAGAGAAAGCAAGAAGATGTCACGATTTCGTAACATATTGTGCAAAAAAGGCTAAATAGAGAAGGATGTCACGATTTCGTGACATGTTCCAATATCGTGAGGCAAGGGCGGAAATAAAGGAGAACGCAAGAAATGTCACGATTTCGCAAAATGTCTTGTTTTCACGATGTGAAAGTGCGGGACGAACAAAATGGTACGAAATTTCACGATTTCGTGACATGTTCCGGTTTCACTACTTACAAGAGGATGAAGGCCAAGATAGAGAAAACTGTCGCGATTTTGTGACATGTTGCAGTTTTGCGGGTATACAGAAGAAAAGGACACAGAAGGAAGAAGATGTCACGATTTCATGACATGGTGAAGTTTTCATGACTTGGAGTAGTGAAGAAGGCAGGTGAAGGAAAACGTCACAATTTTGTGACATATCAGGAAGACAAAGCCGAACAAGAGAAAGATGTAGTGAAATCGTGACTTGTCATGTTTTTGCGGTTTGAAATAGCGAAAGGACAACATGGGGAAAAATGTCACGAAATCGTGACAGGTCATAGTTTCATGACAACAAAGCAAGGAAGGAGCAGAATAGTATGAAACATCGTGAAATCATGACGCGTCGTGTTTTCACGACCTAAGGTGAAAAAAGAGCACAAAGAACCAAATACGTTGTGATTTCATGACATGTTTGGTTTTTGCGACCTAAAATAACAAAAGCATACGGAGAAGGAAAATGTCACAATTTCACGACATGTCGCGTTTTCGCGACCCATCACAATTTCACGCCAGAAAGCAGTTCAACGGTCCGATGAAGTATTGCAATTTCCAAGGATTAAAAACTCTCCAGAATTTAATGTTTTGTTGCTTTCCAATGTGTGCAAAATAGAAGAACGTGCTCAGGCCTATAGTTTTCAAAGCCACCAGAATTGAAGATGCCTCCATTATTCAAAGCTTTTGTTTGTTATTTTCTAACGGTCCAAGCATGCTTTGAGAATGACCATTTAATGAAGACGACCGGTTCCTTGTTTCATTCAATTTTTGACTTCTCCGAGGCTGGTTTAAGGGGATCATTTCCTTATTTTTGTTGCACATTTTGTAGATCTCAAGGAAGTTCATTTCATATTTTAAATGCTACAAAGAGGCAAGACCTCTATAAATATCAATGTATATCTCAGAAAGAGGCATCGAGAGAGACTTTTGCTAAAAAACTTTTCAAGTTCTTTGCATGAATAAAAGATATTTGGCCTCTGGTTTTGCAAGCAACTTTCTATGTGTTTTTCATTCTATCTTATGCATTCCTCCTTTATGCTCGTATTTCTTATCTGCTGCTAAGTTTGAATTCTGCATCTAAGTTTAAATATTGCTGGTGAGGAAGTGAGTTCTGGAATGCAATTCTGGAGGTTATCTGTGCAAGGTTGTAAGTAGATTACGTCGCTATATTTTGTTATATGTTGTTCATGTGCTTGAGGTTATCTACTGCTAATATTTCTCGATCTAAAAAATTTGGTCTGTGGCCATATTTCCCATCCCTTTTCATAATTTCCCATTCCTTTCTGCATATTTCCCATTTCTTTCCTGCAACTCTAGTCTTCAACAACATAGAATTTAGTAAGGGAACCAGCCCTCTCTGGAGATTGGTCCGGGAGACATTTCTTTCTCTCAGCATTTCAATGTTGGTTGGGTCTAGGGCACATTTATGTTAAAATCCTTTCCTGTGGCAGATTCATGACCAACAAGTCTCTTCTTCCTTGAGTCTGCTATAAGGCTACTATGGCCTTTTCTTTACTTCTACACTTTGTAGGATTGTAGCTCTTGTAATGGGACCTTCTTTAAGGTCTTTGAAATCTTTAGTATTCTTCCTTCTTGTTGTAAGTTCTAGAATTATTCTTGAATATATTCTTCCTAACCCTCTTGTAGTAATATTTCTATATTTTCTTGAATATCCTTTTCTTGCAACAAGTTTTTAGAAACTAGAATTGAAGAATTTGTAATTCTGGAGATAATAATATTTACTAGTTGATTTGTCAAAATAGTGGCTTGAATGATGTGTCCTAGTATTCACGAGTTTTTCTACAACTCTGTGGAAAGACTCTAGCCAAATATAATCTCAGGTTTTTTGCAACTAAGATTTATTGCAGTCCTCACTTTTCTAATCCTATTGACAATTGTTGCTATTTCTATCAAATAATCATAATGGTAGTTTTTGCATGCAATGGCACTCAATGGTAGATCTGGTTTGTAAATATGCATACCAACAGTATTAATGGTGGCTCTCCCTATTCCTCTTGACCTACTAGACTTCTCTTATGATGGGTCCTTATATATCAACTAACCATAGATATGATAACACATTTAGCTTTTGAGGATATATGTAGTGGAGATATCTAACATAGGTCCTAATGAAATACAAGAAATATGAAAGAAAGTGAAACAACAATATGACTGAAATATACTATAAATAGAAATGATAAAAATACAATGTAGTTTGGAGGAAATGGTTACTCCATTAATACGAGCAAAGAGCTACATTGTACTCCCTATAGGATTACTATTACTAAGAGCTGACATGAACTTGATTCAATCTTGATGTGAGCTTGATGTTTAATCTACCACTATGAGACCCTTTATATAGGAAGATAGATTCCTTGGCCAACACTCTACCTAGATGTACAAGGGGACACCTTGCACATTACAACTTGCACATTGCCACTTGTGCATTTATTACATTGCATGAAGTAACTAGATAACTTCCTCCTAAAGTAATTTCCTATCCTAATTATGTACCTAAGGTGGTATATTTACATGATCCAAATGATGTAATATACTCTAACTATAATACCCCCTATATTACATTATCTAGGTAATGAAGATTTCAATATTCAATATGGATCTTTGTCTTCAGATGTTCTTTGGCTTGAACGGGTCCTCTTTAATTCACATTGCATTGTATGTCTTCTTGCATTGGTTCTTCTTCTTCTTCTTTATTGGAGTCAAAACTAGAACTTGTATTCTCCTTCATTGCTTACTATAATATAATCAAGCAAGAAGTTAGTATCTTCATATGATGAAAAGATAGCTATAGCTAAGGGTTCTTCAATATTTATGGTTTCTTTGTTATTCATGTCTTCTTTGCTAAGATCTCTTTTAGCATGTATTTTCTTCATTCTTCTCCTACAATTCTGCATTAATGCTAGTGGAATTTTTTCTTCATGAGGAGTTAGTCTATCATCATAATAATATTGATTTGTATTGATATGTTGCTTCATGTTTTGAGTGACTAAAAAAACAATTAATGATAGGTAAATCATCAAACACTCCTTGGATGTTGATAGGTTGCTTCAGTTTTCATGAAGATAACCAATTAATTCTTCAAAGCTACCCTCTTTTTCTTCTTTAATAAATAATAAGAATCTCTCCTTATTGCTAGTTGATAGATTCTCATATCCTTCAAGGGTATCTATCAAGTTTTGAGAATATAATTCCATTTCATGAAATAATTCTTTATTGATAAAGGCATTTCTAATTATTTCATCCATATTCCTTGATATCAAGTCTAATTTTTTAATAGTCCTTGATATTTAGTGTGCATCGAATTTTTCCAAGTAGTGGATTAAAGAGCTCCATGTACTATAGATGCTAAACTGTACCTATTAGAGTTATATTTTATGCATTATGAATCGTACTTCATTTTATTGGTATTGTAGAAGATATTTTTGGAACTACATCTATCCAAAATGCTTTCATTTTACTAACATACCACTTAGCCATTCTCCTCATGTGCTATGGTGGAGTGGATAGATCTTCTTCATCATTGATATCACTAAAAAAATATTTATTTATAATTTCTTCATCACTTTCAATCATTACTAGAGCTAAGTTAGATATAGTCTTATGATGGTGATAAAGGTAATTTTCCTTCTTCATAAAAGATAACATCATGATTAATATATATTATATTTGAAACTACATAAAATAGTCTATAAGATTTTGATTCATCATTGTATCCTAGTGAGATTAATCATCAAGAATTTTAATTCAATTTATGTCTTTTCTTTTTTGGAATGTGCATGTATGTTGTACAACTAATTATCCAAAGTTGATAGACTGATGGTTTGTGTCCACTCCATGCTTCTTCTAGATTTATATATTCAAGTGATGCAGTGGGGGATCGAGTGATTAAACTACTATATATACTATTTTTCCAAACAGAGTTTCCACGTTGTGAATATTTTAACATACTTCGTACCATCTCCATGATTGTTCTATTTCTATATTTTGCACTATTGTTATGTTGTGATTAGTAGGATGTTATTAGCTATTGTTGAATTCCATATTTCTTAATAAATTTTGAGAATTCATTGATGGTAAATTCCCCCCTTGATATGAGTAGAGGACATGGATCTTTCTTCCTATGGAAGTTTCAAACTGGGCCTTAAATTTTTAAAAGTAGAAGAAAGCTTCATGTTTTGTCTTCAAAAAATATACCCACATTTTTTAAATATCATCATTAACAAATATTGGAATTACTTGGTTCCATTGTAACTTGGAACCATGGGTTCACATAAATTGATATATATTAAATCAAGGTATGCTTTGGCCTAATATTCTATGGTCTTGAAAGAAGATCGATGTTACTTTCCAACTAAGAAAAAAGAATAAGTCTATGTAAACTTTTGTAAATAAGGAAGACTTTGACCATATTTTTATCTTATAATGCAATGATGTGGCCATAAATTAGATGCTCATATCATTAGTGCCAAAGGGATGTTGATATATTAGAGTTGAAAACTAATACTAAATTGTCATGATGCATTATGTTAAGTTCAAACATTTTTTTTTCCTTTTCCATATGTAGTAATCTTAAAAATTTTAGTTTTATCAAATATAATACAAATTTTAGATCCTTGTTTCTTATCAAACTTGATCTTTAAATTATGGTCAGATAGTTGATTGACAAAGAGTATATTTTTTGTGTCCTTGAACATATATAACTTTTGTGATACTACATTGTCATGATCCAAGTTATAATTTTATATCACCTGTTACTTTTATTTCATAGGATGTTTTATCCCCAAGAGAAAAGTTTCTTGTATTTCTAGAATACCTTATATTTTGAAGCTAAACTTTTCTTCCTGCCATGTATCTGGTTGCTCCAAAATAAATATACCAAGTATCATTGAGTTGGGCATGTGCGTCTAATTCATGTTATTTTTTAGAATTTATTCTCTTTATGCCTCTAAATGGCTACTTATTTTTAAGAGGTACTTGTTCCTCTTTTTTTCTTGAATGTGATACCTCTTCCTTTTGAAGTAGGTTCACTAGCTTCTTAAAACTTGGTATTTGCCTAGTAATATTTAATGTAGTCACAAAACATTGTACTTTGATGGGATGATCTCAAAATAATAGGAACTAACATTTCATAAAATACCTAAGTTTCCAAGGCTTGCAATTATACTCACAATTATTCTATTCTCATGAATGATTCCATATTTCTCCACTCTTCATCTTTAGACAATGGATCTAGATCTAGAGCAAAAGAATCTAATTTTGGTTTTTGGATTCAAACAGTGATTTTAATTTCTCCCATGCATCCTTTTCTATGGTCACATCCCTAATATATGCTTGGACATCCTCTACTACTCTAAACATGATGATTATTCTTGTTTTTATATCTTTATTTTCAAATATTATTTGATCTTCTCCATTTGTAATAGGATAGGAAGTGCTTCCATCTACTACTTGTTATACTTCTTAAAACTCAAGTTGTGTCATAATTTTTGTCTTCCAAGTAGAATAATTATTTTCCCTCAACAATTATGAATTTTGTAACAACTTTGATGCTCCAATAGCCATAGTAAACCTTTAAAATTTTGAATTTTCTTCTTTTATTGAATTTACCTCAAAAAACTTTTGACAAGTATATATAATCCTATAGTTGGATTTGAATTGATACTTCAAAAATTATGAGAAATAATTATGTCTCATTGAGTGAATGTAGAGGGAATGCTAGGCTTCATTATACATGATACAAGACAGTTAACAATGTTTTGAGTGGTTACTGAACTTATTTTCACATTATACATGATGGAATAATTCCTAATGAATTTTTATTAAAATATTTACATTATACATGATGTATAATTCTTAATGAATTTTTATTGAAATATTTATAGGTTTAATGTCTATATATCTAATTGTGGATATGGTTACAAGAGTGAAACATGGTATATCTACCCATGCTAGATAGAGAAAATAATAAAAAACTATATCTTTAACATTCCAAATATATGATTGTATTTTGGATGGCGTTGTTGCTAAATTAATTTCATGAGATAGTAGGTTTTGGTCGGTAATCAACACCTAATGGAAGGATTGTGTGTCTTGTGAACTAGACCAACATTGAGAGGTCACAAGATGATGAAACCCTACAACCAATCCCTGGAGAAGTCTGATTCCTTATGAATTGATAACTATTTTGGTGGAGCTTAGGGAAAATTAGAAAGAAAACAAAACTAAGCTAACATGATTGAATTAAAAGGGGCAGATTAGCTGCATCAAGATATATGCAGGATGGAGGCAGAAACACATTCACATATACAAACCATCTAATAGACTAGCCAAGGCATTTCAACTTTCATTATTAAGATCCATAACATTCTTGTAAATTCTAGAATCAATAAATCAACAGTTAAAATCTAGATTGCATAATCACAACTAATTTATTTATCGATTTTATCATAAAATCACAAACATGAAAATACATACATACATAAAATGGTTGGAAGGCCAGATAATGCTTTGCTTATATTAATATGTTTCTTGTCTTACATACAAATTAGAATGGCTCAGAGCCAACCCTATGGATCAGTTCCATTTTCTTGTTTATAGCCAAGATATGTTTCCTCCTCTTCCTATATTGGACAACATCATTAATATACCATGTACCACTCGAGCAGCGGGTAATTATATTATTGAAATCTCACTACATTCAACGAGATATTTCAATGGATATGATGTGTCGTAGGATGGTCCTCATTAATTGCATCCACTTTCCCTGTTTCTACTCTTGTCGATGTCGCTATACTCTTTGCACTCATACCCCTAGCTATGATAGTTGAATATTAATTTCACTTGCAACTTGCCTTCTTTTGACTATGGTGTATTGGTTGGAAACCATGTTCTAGGGACTCACAATGGAGCTTTGGTGGGCTTCTTGAAGGATCTAGAAATCTACATTAAATATGATTAAAATTGCCCCAGGGATAGGCCTAAAACTTTGTACCAACTTTGACCATTTATCACCTTTCTTTATCAAGTACTAGCCTCAGGTATGATGTTCTAGGGCCTTCATGGATGACAGCTCATATTTTGCCCTTATCATCCCATTTGGATGGCATTTTTGGGATACTTCCATACTTTGGGACCCTTGAAACATCCACCTAGGCTAGGGTAGGTGTTTCTGAATGATTCCACCCTAAAGGTTCCTTAAACCACCTGGTGATCTGCCCTTTGTGTAACTCGCCCAACACATGACTTTACTTCTTAGTTGGGATAGGGATATAAGGGTGCTAAATCATCCACCCCATAGTAGGTCACTACTTTATGATCCTTTATTTACTTTTTCAATCTTAAATATAAATTTTCTAATGCTTCATCAATCCCCTATTTTAACATTAAAAATTTTAGTTTCAGTGCTTTTATTGTAGATTGGTTGTGTCATTTCTTGTGAGAGAAGTAAGACATTTATTTGATGTTATCAAGCCCCACCAATGTGTCATGGGGTATGCTTCACCATGCAAACAAATTGTATCAAAATGTGTTTGAAATATTTCAATATGCCATAGGAAGGCCCATAGACTAACCTACCAACATAATTGTGTGATTTTTAAACAAGATTTATTTTCTTTATCACCATGACATAGAAGCATAATTCATTGAGTAGCTAGAAGGCCTAAGCTATGGTGCAAAATTATTATTAGTATAGAGAGTATTATAATAATATGTAACCTTTTACTATTAGTAATACTTGATTACCTTAGAAATACATGGATTTCTCATCCTCTTACGAAGGAGAATGGGTTTATAATGAGAATATTTAGGTAGGTAGTATACACCTAATTTGGACCGATGGTATTCATAGTGGGCACCTTGAAGATATGATCTACCCCATATTAAAGGAAGGTGTCTTATATGAATTTGATTTGGATAAGTAATGAATCCATATTATTGGAAGCACGAGGATACAGAAACAAAAAGGAATGTGCCACAATAAAGAACAAGAAATAACATATGCAAATCGACACAAGATAAAAGCAATAGAAATATTGTAATATATTTTATTTATACGCTTTACAAATTGTGTTACAATACATCTCCTTCCTTTTTAGGGGATAGGAGAGTCAAATGTGTTTCTTGTCACAAGATCCATGGTTAACAATCCTTCTTCCGCGTGCCCACATGTAAGATGGGCGAACCAAAACGTTGCCACCACTATTGTATGTGATTCTTTGGTCTTTCCTGCTCCTCTACTATCAGAAACCTGCATTCAAAGAAACATAAAATATTAATAATACCTGCAGACCAAATGAAACATATATTTCCCATAGCCTATTGTCAGTGTATGCATGAAAATAATAAAATGACTATCAAATAAACTCTGATTGACCTGAAACTTTGATAGAAGCATAAAAATATCATTATAAGACCATTGCAAAAAGAACAGTCTGAAAATTCCTCATAGATCTATACTCGCTCCAGGGTGGGACGAATAGGACTGTGAGAATTGGCCAAAAAAGCACCCTATTCAATGTCCTACTTAGGAAGCTCCAAAAGACCTAAAAACTTGGGGTTAGCTAATTGGGGGAATTTTGGGATGACCCAGATGCTCATATTTCTCCAATTTTGCCTCTAGAACCCAAATTTTGAATATGGCATCTGCAAGTTAGTGAAAGCGGGAAACAACAATAACCTGGTAAAAAATGATCAGAATGACATGAAATTTGAACTATAACCTATTTAACCTATCTAGAATCAATGCAAAAGAAAAAATAAAGAAATATATCACATATTTCTAATCATCCCGGGGTGGTGCGATTAGCACTATGATAGTTTGGGGAGCGCCCGAGGGCAGGACGCCCACCGATTGAAGCACTGTTTCGGCACCAATCCACTTGGGATGGGTCCAAAAATGGTTATGGGGTGTTGTCAAAAAATTTGGTGGATATTTGTGGTCATAAATCGGGTTTTGGGTACGGATTTGCGCCTCCAATAGTCACCCAATAACCTCCCTTTCGAATGAGAGATTAAGGATGTAAAAGCACAAATCGCAGTTAGGTATGAAATTGGCAGCACTTCGTTGCTCAAATGCTCCTTCTCTGTATATATTTTGGGTGGTAAAACCCACCAATTTATAGACCTAGGGTCTCTTTGTTTGAATTGCACATGCGAGGGCGCCTCTTGAGTTAACTGTCCTATTTTTAGAGAAAAACAAACTCCTTGATAAAAAAAGCTTCTTTCCATAAGGTCTCTAAAATAAAGACATGCATGATTGAAGTCTATCTTCTTGATTTGGAGCCGTTCCTCGTAATTGCATGACCTGTAGCTTCAGTTAACTTGCAGACTTGTCGAGGTTTGACTTTTTTCCAGTCAAACCTGCTATTCGTCCCACCCTAGAGCGATTGCTTAATCATATTAGGGTGGTACGAATAGAGAAAAAGGTGCCAAAAAGGTGCAAAATTGACTTTTGACCCTCAAAACTGCTTTTGGGAGTGGTTAGGACCATTTTTTGACCTCTGGAGGCTGCCCTAGGGGTTGTTTGTGTCAATGTGATCAGCGCTTGTTGTCACATAATCGGATTGGTGTTGTTTTGGTGTCTACAGATGCCCCTTTTTGGGAAGCGCTGTGCAAGGCGCAGCGTCGAGCAAAAATAGATAACCAAAGCACTAATGATTAGGGTTTCTTAGTAACCTAACCAAATCTTGATGCCCCAAGTATGGAAAGTGCATGCATTCTTGAATCCTTGCTTCTGACGAGCTAAGGAACTAATGTCAAGTGTTAACCTTGTTCAGTGAGGTGTTACTTGAGCTTGGACATTGATCAGTCATGAATAGGAAAAGGGCGCAACCTTTTGTCTGTGGGAACCTTGAGTTCATGATTCATGAATGCCAAGTGTTTGATCAGTTTGTGATTGTTGCTTGTTTGCTACTCCAAGCAGGGGCGTGATTGTCTTTGTCAATGATCCTTTGAATGCGTGTCATTTCCTTAATTGGGTATGTTGTTGTTGATTGGTGACTAAGTGTGACTACCCCCTCAAGCGACGAATCGATGAGGGAATGACCGACATGAGAAAAGTGATGAGTCACTTGACCCAAGATGACTTAAGTAAGGGTGCCTTCAGTTGTTTTACCATTGAATGCGAAAGCAGTTTTCGAACATTTTGACCTATTTTTGGTGGGTTTTAACCCTTTTTGTGACGCATTTTTGAGCTGAAATTGACAAAAATCTGTCCTCCCGTGGAGTGGTCCTGCTATGGTAGCCTTCTTAGGGAGTAGGATAATGAAAATTTGTAACCCCAATGCCTATTTTGGATGCCAAGAATGTCAGGTGCAAAAGTGCCTTCGTTCGGCAATGTTATTGCTATTTTTGGATGGGTTTTGACCCGTTTTGGTCATGCCATTTGGGGATGAAATTCTTGAAAATTCATCTTCCTATGGAGTAGTCCGGATATGATAGCCTTCTTAGGTAATAGGATAGCGAGGATTTGTGACCCCGACATCTATTTTGCATGCCCGAAATGTCAAGTGTAAAAGCACTCTCATTGGACACTTTTATTGCTCTTTTTGGTGCATTTTTGTGCATTTTTTTGCTGTTTTGTTTTTATGTATATGTATTTACATTGATGTATGCAAATGCTTTTATGAATGCGATGTGTCTAATTTGTATGATGTATGCATGTGGAATGAATGAAATGAGTTGTTTATGACTTGTCGATGCACCATAGACTGTACAAGATTTGACTGACTTGCTATACTAATGGGATGACTTTGTGAAATGACTTTGCATGTGAAAACTTTGTTTTTGTATTTTGCATATATTTTGATGGTGATGTACGGAATGAAATGTACCAGTTGTTTGAAAATGTAGTTAAGCTTTTCTGAGATGCAGATATTTTAACTAACTAGCCAAGACTATACATTTATCTCGCAAGACTTTTGAACAAGGTCTAAATCCAACTTGAATTTAACCAAGTTATTTTACATCCCTATGTGTGCAATTGAGTTTGTTTATGTGGTATTTGTTAGGATACCACCAGTGCCAGATAGGATATCAACCAAACCTGTACTGAGGATCACCTAATTAGCTCCACTAACTTCGTTTTTGTGTTTAGCAAGATTAATCCATGTGACAATCTAAGGTACCATAAGCTAGCTCATCCACATGCAAATATTGGTCTGCACACACGCAAAGCTAATGTGACGGACATATCATCATGCGGGTAGGATACCACCATTGTTAGGTAGGCTATCAACCAAACCTATAATGAGGATCACCTAGATGGTTTTAGAATACTAAGAATTCCAGGGATTCAAGTTCAGGTTATTTGTTGGCTGAATGATTTGGGAGACTTGCTCGTCTATATAGTGATGAAAATCATTGTCTATTTTTCTTTTTGAGCAAGGATTTTGAATAGTGGTGATAACCACTATTATTTGATTTTGTATTTTGAGCTTGTGAATGGCATTGATCCTATTGGCCTTGGGGATGACTACCCATCCTGTGTAGGGACGTGTAGTATGAATCCTTACGACTTTGGGAACCAAGGGGATAATGGAGATTATGAAGTAAGGGCATTGATATTTTAGGCCTTGGGGATGACTACCCATCCTGGTTAGGGGCATGTAGTATGAATCCTTACAACTTGGAGACCAAAGGTGAGTGGAGATGGTTGTGATGATGGTTTGTTGGAATTGTGTTTTTGAATAGCGTTGATCCTTTTAGGTCTTGGGGACGACTACCCATCCTTGGCAAGGACGTGTAGTACAAATCCTTACAACTTTGGGGACCAACTATGATTGGGATTTGTGGAAGTTGTGAAAACCACTATTTATTATGGGGAATGGATAGGGAAGGGCTCATCCTTTTTTCAATTCTCAGCATTCTGGAAACATTCGCACAGGGGGATGAACAGGCTAATATTTCACCTATGGTACCCTAGACTACTTTGTAGGTTTCTCTTGCGTTCACACAACTTAGGAATTATTTTATGTGTGTTAATTTGTGTTGGGATGCTACGTAACAAGGCATGATCCAAGTAAAACTTTCCTAGGTAAAATCTGTTTAACTTTGTATAGTTTTTGGCTAGAAATTTAAAGACAGCTGAATAACGAAAACCCTATATACATTAGGAGACAACTGACTTAAAAAATGGTGATGATGCTATTCTAGATGTATGCGTTTGGAAAATGGATTTGATGTGGAAATTGATGGAATTGCCAAGTAATGACAGTCTATGGTTCTTTTGACTTGTATGACCAGCAACTATGCAATGTATGAATGTGATGCCTAATGCAACCTATATTTTTGTATTGTGATTTTTTATGAGAATGCATGGAATTGAAATGCAATAATTTTGTGATTTTTGATTATTTTATGGTTTTTGTGTGTTTTTTTGAATATGTATTTTGACCAAGCAGTTATGGTAATGCTTGGGGCTTTTGGTGTTGACCAAAGGGTTTATGGATTCCTTTGGAGCATTTTTGGGTTGACCAAAGGGTTTATAGATACCTTTGGGGCATTTTGGTTTGACCAAAGGGTTTATGGGGACCTTTGGGGCATTTTGGGGTTTGACCAAGCGATTGTGGAAATCCTTGGAGCTTTTGGTTTGACCAAGAGATTACGGAAATCCTTGGAGCTTTTGGTTTGACCAAGAGATTACAAAAATCCTTGGAGCTTTTGGTTTGACCAAGAGATTACAAAAATCCTTGGAGCTTTTGGTTTGACCAAGAGATTACGGAAATCCTTGGAGCTTGTGGGGTGACCAAGGGATTGCGATAATCCTTGGAGATTTTGGGGTGACCAAGGGATTGCGATAATCCTTGGAGCTTTTGGGGTGACCAAGGGATTGCGATAATCCTTGGAGATTTTGGGGTGACCAAGGGATTGCGATAATCCTTGGAGCTTTTGGGGGTGACCAAGCGATTATGAGAATCCTTGGAGCTTTTGGTGTGACCAAGAGATTATGGAAATCCTTGGAGCTTTTTGAGGTTTGACCAAGCGATTATGAGAATCCCTGGAGCTATTTAGGTTGACCAAGAGATTACGAAAATCCTTGGAGCTATTTAGGTTGACCAAGAGATTACGAAAATCCTTGGAGTTGTTTAGGTTGACCAAGAGATTACAAAAATCCTTGGAGCTTTGGGTTTGACCAAAGGGTTTTGGATACCTTTGGGGCATTTTGGGTTGACCAAGCGATTATGGGAATCCTTGGAGCTGTTTAGGTTGACCAAGAGATTACGAAAATCCTTGGAGCTTTTGGGGTGACCAAGGGATTGCAATAATCCTTGGAGCTTTTGGGGTGACCAAGGGATTGTGATAATCCTTGGAGATTTTGGGGTGACCAAGGGATTGTGATAATCCTTGGATATTTTGGTTTGACCAAAGGGTTTGTGAGCACCTTTGGGGCCTTTTGGGTTGACCAAGCGATTGTGGGAATCCTTGGAGCTTTTGGGGTGACCAAGGGATTGTGATAACCCTTGGAGCTTTTGGGGTGACCAAGGGATTGTGATAACCCTTGGAGCTTTTTGGGGTGACCAAGGGATTGCGATAATCCTTGGAGCTTTTGGTTTGACCAAAGGGTTTGTGAGCACCTTTGGGGCCTTTTGGGATTGACCAAAAGATTGCGATAATCCTTGGAGCTTTTGGGTGACCAAGTGATTGCGATAATCCTTGGAGATTTTGGGTTGACCAAAGGGTTTATGGAAACCTTTGGAGCATTTGGTGGAATCCACTCTCTTCAAGGAATAGAGGTACCCCTAGCTTGATGATCTTTGTGCACCGAATATGGCTCTATAGGGATTGGCACAAATGGATCGGCCTTATGCATGGATAGGAGGACAGGGTCTGCCTTCGACAATGATGGTGCTATGATATCTCTTGGTGGAATTTGCTCGCGGTCTACCCAAAGGAGCGGAGTCAACATTTGATTCTAGTGGGCTGGGTCTATGCACCACTCATGCCCTAGTATTATGCCTAGTTGTGCCATCAGTTCTTCATGGGTTACAAGGTGATTGTGCCGTCGTGCATGATTGAGATATTCCATCTCAGTTTCATCTTTGTAATCATCGTCGATGATCCAAAGGCCCTTGTTGGCCCCAACATCTATCTGTGACATTTTAGGCTTGTCCTGTGCAAGCAGATTGACATGGTCTCGATGGGGTTGTTCCACGCTTTGTGGGGGGAACTAATTTTCCTGCAATGGCACGAGCTCGATGAGAGCCTCCAAAGGGAATGATGTTAGGAGACTTTTGTGATGATCATCTATGGGTACCACCTATGAATTATTGTTGTCTGACTCAAACGGGTCCAATGGTGCTAGTGCATATGTTGAATCGTCTTTGGCGAGAGAGTTAGGCTCATCAAAATCTGGTGAGTCTGATATATGGAAGACCTCGTCATCAGGTAGCTCTACAACCAAGGGTTGATCCTCTTTGAGAGGAGTTTCATGTAATTTGGGCTTTTGTGGCCCCAAAATCTTGGTCTCTACTGACTCTAAGTGCTCTGGCAGTGCATTGCTTGTATCGAGGGATTTGAGCTCCTCCTCTTTGATTTGTTCCCGTTGCATGTTGTGGGGAACTTGGGGCATTGGGAGGGGTGGCTGAATAGCACCCCCCTGCCTTGGTAGGGCATTTCATCTCACTCTTCTTCTCACTCAGGTTCCTCAGAGGCTTCTTGAAGAATTTTTGAGGGTGGCCCATGAACCTGGGTGGGTGCCTAAAGAAGGCTCCTGTCAATGGTCTTAGGAGTGGCCTCCTGCTCAAGTCTAGGAGGTGTCGGGGGCAATGTTTGATGAGGTCATGGAGACCTATCTTGCACCCAGTTGCATCTCTCATAATGTTCTATCTTATGCATGCGAGGGGTTGGAGTCCTTGCCTGCATATTTTTCTTGAGAAACTCATCCTTCTGGTGCTGAATGCACTCTTTATTTAGAAGATATCGTTGCTCTAACTATTGTCGTTCTAGCTCAAGTAGCGTGAGTTGCATCCGACATGCGATATGCTTGGCAGATTCTAAGATAGTTGGTCCTGTTGTCTCATTTTTAGAAGGCCTAAATGCCTCTCCTAGATATCTATCTCGGTCATGGTGATCCGAGATCTCTATAGGCCGCCTCCCTCTATTGGGGGTAGCGGCATTCCCCCGAGGCTTTGGTCTCAGTAGGTGATCCTGATAGCTAGCAGTTGTGGAGGCATATTGCTCTTGTGATGTATATTGATCTTGAGGAAGGTAAGGGTTTTCCTTGTGCTCTCTTTCGTAAGTGAAAAAGTAAGAGGCGAAGTTGGATCACCCTGCCTGAGGAGCCTTGTGCTCTAGATTTGTCCTTGTAGTCCTAAAAACTAGAGGGGGTGAAGGAGGGATAGTGTAATCATGTGGTTCCTCCCGTCGAACCCTATGTTGACCTAGCACTTCATCGTGCGATGACCACTCATAGCGAGCATATAAGGGAGATCTCCTATGGATATACCCCTCATGGAAGGGTGTGTGTTGGGTGCTATGCTGAACAGGAGTGCCCCTATAGTCCCTTTTCGTTAAGATGT
This sequence comes from Wollemia nobilis, assembly GCA_028583015.1. Classification (NCBI taxonomy): domain Eukaryota; kingdom Viridiplantae; phylum Streptophyta; class Pinopsida; order Araucariales; family Araucariaceae; genus Wollemia; species Wollemia nobilis. The sequence continues at coordinate 782,486 of JAQPPZ010001094.1, forward strand.
GGAGGGGACTGCCTTGTGTGTCAGGTCACCAAGGTGGTATGACCAAATCCTTGGGACTGTAACGGAGGCGACTCGTGCCTCCTTGGACATTCTCCATAGTTTTTACCCGTGAGTGGGCTTGACTATAGGTGAATACCATGGTAATGACTCTCTACAAGCTACGTAGATTTTTATCTTTTGTTTATGATTTTTTTTTGTTACACTAAGCAAAAAAGAACATACACACACAAAGCAATGATTATCTCTTTTAAATATTAATGGTGTGTCCTAGACTGGTTTTAGTGTGTTTTTGATGATTTTTTTTTGTTTTTGTTTTGAATATTTTTTTGAAGAACGTTTAAATGCAACATGAAGGCTCTTATGACTCCCAAAATGGTCGCCCCTTCAATATACCATTGCTGGACTGATATACCAACCTCTCTATATACCCACCCTTACGTGAGGGAGACTATAGGTATGTGAGAGTAGATGATACATGGAACATAGGCGATACAGAAGGGGAATCACTCTTTTTATGACACCTACCATAGAAGACTTATCCTCATGCGCTAGGAATCACCCTAGCTACACTTGGTCAGCTTTCGTCAAGATTTATGTCTAGCAACAGTCGCGATCGGGGTAATGTATGCAAATATCCAAGCCAACGTGGTGATGAAATCCACTATTGGTCTTGCTCAAGGGTTGGGGTTTTACGACCAATGCCTTGGTTTAAATTACCACGTGGTGTGTGGGGTTCATTTTAAGTTGCAAAATTGAAACAAGCAAGTCTCTAAACTCTCCTATACAAGCAAAAATTAGAGAATAGAAAACAAAAAATTGATAAAGGGTGTTTAAAACCCCTACCTCTTCTCTACCTAAATCGGATGGCTCTGAATTTCTGCCTGAAACAGCCTAGCGTTGGAAAACTTGGTACCTGTAAGCAACAAAACAAGCAACTTTAATAAGAAATTTAATCTTTAAAAATCAAAGGACATAGGTCCCACTGTGATCTTTAAAAAGCAACTTGGTAATATATTTTATTGATATGCTTTATAAATTGTGTTACAATACATCTCCTTCCTTTTTAGGGGATAGGAGATTCAAATGTGTTTCTTGTCACAAGATCCATGGCTAACAATCCTTCTTCCGCGTGCCCACATGTAAGATGGGCGAACAAAAATGTTTCTGCTGCTGTTGTATGTGATTTTTTGCTCTTTCCTTCTCCTCTACTATTGGAAACCTGCATTCAAAGAAACAGAAAATATTAATAATACCTGCAGACCAAATGAAACATATATTTCCCACAGCCTATTGTCAATGTATGCATGAAAATAATAAAATGACTATCAAATAAACTCTGATTGACCTGAAACTTTTACAGAAGCATAAAAATATCACCAGAAGACCATTGCAAAAATAAAAGTCTAAAAATTCCTCACAGATATGTACTCGCTCCAGGGTGGGACGAATAGGACTATGAGAATTGGCCAAAAAAGCACCCTATTCAATGTCCTACTTAGGAAGATCCAAAAGACCTAAAAAATTGGGGTTAGCTAATTGGGGGCATTTTGGGATTACCCAGATGCTCATATTTCTCCAATTTTTCCTCTAGAACCCAGATTTTGAAGATGGAATCTGCAAGTTAGTGAAAGCGGGAAACAACAATAACCTGGTCAAAAATGATTAGAATGACATGAAATTTGAACTGCAACCTATTTAATCTATCTAGAATCAATGCAAAATAAAAAATAAATAAATATATCACATATTTCTAATCATCCCAGGGTGGGGCGATTAGCACTATGATAGTTTGGGGAGCACCCGGGGGCAGGATGCCCATCGATTGAAGCACTGTTTCAGCACCAATCCACTTGGGATGGGTCCAAAACTGGTTATGGGGTGTTGTCGAAAAATTTGGTGGATAGTTGTGGTCAAAAATCAGGTTTTGGGTACAGATTTGCACCTCCAATAGTCACCCAATAACCTCCCTTTTGAATGAGAGATTAAGGATGTAAAAGCACAAATCGCAGTTAGGTATGAAATTGGCAGCACTTCGTTGCTCAAATTCTCCTTCTCTGTATATATTTTGGGTGGTAAAACCCACCAATTTATAGACCTAGGGTCTCTTTGTTTGAATTGCGTATGCGAGGGCACCTCTTGAGTTAACTATCCTATTTTCAAAGAAAAACTAACTCCTTGATAAAAAAAGCTTCTTTGCATGAGGTCTCTAAAATAAATACATGCATGATTGAAGTCTCTCTTCTTTATTTGGAGCCATTCCTTGCAATTGCATGACCTGTAGCTTCAGTTAACTTGCAAACTTGTTGAGGTTTGACTTTTTGCCAGTCAAACCTACTATTCGTCCCACCTTGGAGCGATTGCTTAATCGTCCCAGGGTGGGATGAATACCAGTCTAAATTTGTCCTTGGGTGGGACGAATAGAGAAAAATCTGCCAAAAAGGTGCAAAATTGACTTTTGACCCTCAAAACTGCTTTTGGGAGTGGTTAGGACCACTGTTTGACCTCTGGGGGCTGCCTTAGGGGTTGTTTGTGTCAATGCGATCAACGCTTGTTGTCACATAATCGGATTGGTGTTGTTTTGGTGTCTACAATTATATAGTGATAACATATGATTTCTTTGATTAAGGGAATAATTAACCAAGATGGCATCCATGCTTTAAAATTTAATGGTTTTTCTTGAGGTGGATAGGATACTAAGGGTGTCATAAGTAGACTTGGGAGGGACTCATATACTTTTTTCCCATATGGATATAAGTTGGGTACTATTAGAGGGTTTTGAAACAAGTTAGTTAAGTAATTCTCTAGATCTCATAATGTTTCAAGTCCAAAGATAATTAGTTGAAATAGGGGCATTGATACCAAGTAGGAATGGGATATATTTTCCCTATTATAATAGGTAATAGAATGAGTTCAAGGAACTCAATTGTTATTATGAGTAGCTTATATTAAAAATAATTCCAAATATAACTCATGTTTTCTTGGATTAAAGTATACATTTGTTTGACTAAGAAGCCAATAAAATATTCAATATGAATGCATATTCTAAAGAGGGAAGGTATGATAACTTCTTAAGGGTGGTTAGATTGGTGGAAATGATAAATCTTAGACCAAGACATCAAAGTATAACATTGGATAAATGGAGTTTCAGGAATTGATACTAGGTAGATGATCCTAGATATTTATGGGATCTAACATCATGTAGAATATCATAAAAGTAAGGTAATAATAGTGTAGATCTTGAGCACCAAATAGACTGCATATATGTCAAAGACAACAAATGAAAAATTTAATGCATCCAAATAGGCCTAAGTAAATGGAAAGTATTGAAAGGGTACTCATAAGGGTGTTAAACCAAGTACCATATCCCCCACTAAATTTACAAGCTAGATAGATACAAGCATTCCTAGGTTTATCATATTAAGCATGCATAGGCCAAAGTAGGATTGGGATGGGTGACCTCTTATGAATAGATCTATATTACATGGACACATATACCACTATAAAACAACCACCATGTGGAAGTAAATATATTGCATGGATGGTTTGAACATCATATGAAATTCTTTGAAGATCCAAACCCAAGTGCTACGTGCTTAAGCTATCTACAAGGAAAGTATCAATGCCTAGAACATTGTGGAGTCTCATAAAACAAGTGGGAATAAACCCATATTATTAAATAAATTCTCTTGGAATTAAAGTCCTTGGAGTCAAATTTAAATGATAACCAACACCATAATATATTTTCCCAATTTGGTGAGGTGGACCAACTATGGACCATGGACAAGAATGATACAAGTAGGGATGAGTTTCCAAATTAGTAAAGGGTAGGGAGGGCAATATTGTTCATGATTGTCTTAAAAGAGAAAAATGCCTTTCCATGATGGAAAATAGTCAATATTTGTTGCAAAATTACAACAATTGGGTATTAGGATAAGGCTTATTAACTTCCATGAGTTCATGAATACAAGGGTAGCTCAAGTGGAGTTACTTCATACAAGTGTTAGCTTATCTATAATAGGTTAGGCAAAAGAGTGAAATAAACCTTCTTTGATGTGATTCATGATTAACAAGACACTATGGAGTGGGATAGACTAATGACTAGGAGGTTATCGCATATATTATCACTTAGAGTGGGAGATCCATAAGAGGATAACAAATCATACTTGGAATAAATTAGTGTTCAATGGATCAAAAATATAGATTTTAATTAATGCTTCTTTGAGAATGTTGCTAGGTCATTTATTCTTGGGATGGTACATAACTATCTTTGAGACTTTGGATATAGATTAGTTTAATAAATGAGACTAACATATTGCCTCATCAATAATATAGGAGTGAAATATAAATTTCTTCTAACTATAAAACAAGCAATGCAATAAAAATAAATGAGAGGATGAACTATGTTCATGATATTCTATTTTGAAGAGGGATATATTGTGGGTGTTTGATTAACACTAAAAGCATTTTTTAATGGAGTAGTGGAGACTATAGTGGGTGTATTGAACCCACATCAAAATTCCATGGGGGCATACCTAATAATGTATAAAGTATTCCATGGTATGAACAAAAGAGTTTAGGATGGTCTAGAAATCCCTATGGAATACCCTTCCAACATGAGTGCACATGCTCCATGAATTAGAGTGGAACTCTTTATTGTCATGTTATGAGAGCATGGTTTTTTGAGTTAAAAAAAGATCATTATATAGTATAAAACACTCATCAGGCCAAAGAGGGTCATAGGCATCCTAGGGATTATCTTTATAATGGGACTTGGTCATCTTAGATATGCAAATTATCCTATGCTTTTTAAAAAAATAAGATTTCATGGTAGGGCCATGTAGGGGTCAGTATGCCCCCAATTTGGTTTATGGGGTTCAAAGTGGGCATCTTAAGTATTATTTTTTACCTCAACCAAAGGAAATCTAGATTTAATGGAGTTAATTTAGCTAAGTGATGAGGCCATGGTGAGGTGTTAGAATGGACCTCCAAAATTATTCAAGTAGTTGGACAAGTAAAGTGCCATATTGTGAGGACCATAAGGCATAGTATTTATTCCTAAGTAGATTATGGTCCATAAGTGGACTTGTGAATGGGTCCATATGGTTTCTTCCTATGGGGACATAATACAAGCATAGGTAGAGGGGGCCAACATGAATCAATTAAGGTAATATTTCCACATTGGAAATATCCCAAGTCTAAAGAGCCTAGGTCAAAATAGAAACCAACCTTACTTAGCATAAGTAACCTCATTTTGACCTAGTCTAATTGTATATGGGATATACCAAGTCCTATAATATGCCTTAATTAACAATAATTAGTCCCCTCTAGTAGTACCCATCTTGTGTCTTTATAGGATAGAGATATGTATACCCCCTACTAAGTTTTCTTATGGTCCCCTTGGCATCCTATCCATGTAGGTACAATTATTATGCCTTATGATCCTCACAACATGACCCTTACCTCAACTAAGTGCTCTCCTAAATAAAGGTGATCCATGTTGTCATCCTTTAACATTGCTTTATTACTTGGACAAATTAGCTTTGTTTGATCTATTTTAGATTATGATAGATCATCTATTTCAATATGCCTACTTTAAACCCCATCAACATGAATTGGATGTATACTAACCTCCTATGTGATCTCATTGTGAAATCCCCTATCCTTGATAAGAGCATGGGAATCCATGTATGTGTCCCTGGTATGACCAAGTCCCACCATTGAGTTAAGTCCCATGATAATAATACCCTATGGGCCAAAGAACATTTTGCACAACCTTTGGGACTATTGATATCTCATTGGACTATGCTCCTATGAAATGGTGGTAAATAGTATGGATTTAACTTATAAATCATTAACTTGTATTGTAGGTTTAGTTTATATGACATTTATGATATTTTGACCATCCCTTAGGATACATTATCTACATGGTGGAGCATGCCCCCATGACATGCTAGTGGAGATTCATGGTTTTACCTCAACATTGAGGAGGTTACCAATTTAGAATGGGGGATATTATAGGAAGATAGACAAATTGTATTTATTTTGTATGATCCTATCATCAAAATCCAGTCGATAATCATCTAGAGTTGCTATAATGTGATTCTCATCAAAGTTACCAAAATACTTCAATTTAAAGATTAAAAAATTGGCTTTATTACAAGCAAATTAATGGAAGATTAAATGAAACATTGAAAAGGTATAAGAATATCAGCAATAAAGTGAGATTTATCTTTTCAAAAATTATAAACTAAAAGAGTGTACTCTTAACAAAAGTAACTATTTTAAGGTCCAAGGTTCAAACCCTACTCAGTATGAGGGGAACGAGACCCCTCATAAAAACCTGTGTAAACTCATTGAAAAACAAAAGTAACTATTTCCCAAAAACAACGAAGATATTTGTTTTCTTTTAAGTAAAAATTGATTCCCTAAAATGAGTTAAAAAGTACATTTATAAATACATCTAAAGTGGGTAAAGTATATCTCATAAAATATGTTAGAAGAAAGAGAAAATAAATTGTAGTTCTATTAGGTTGTAAATATATGCTTGAAGATCATTACATGGCTTAATCGATCATTTATTTATCATTCTAAATAGAGTGACTAAATATGATGCATATTCTAGTACAAACTTAGATAATAATATCATGAATGGAATCATTATACATAATTGTTTATAAATTTGAATATTTTTATTTTATGACATTAGATCCACTAAAATTTTAAATGATAAATCTAGTGAAATCATGAATATTAAAAATAATATACTATATATTGGTCATGTTTCTCAAATCAAATGTTTTTTTATTCTTGAATTAGATCTGGATTAAGAATATTTCAAAATAAAAAAGTAGCCCTTATGTTTCTTATGAATTGATTTTAAAACTACTCATACATTCATACATACAAAATAATATTGTAAAGATATTAAAATTTATTAAATCATAAAATAATGAAACATTTTCTAGTGCATATTTGTTCCTAATATTCAATTAGCCTCTAAAATGAATGAAAACTAAAATAAACATATATGGCCTTAATAGAAATCCAATTGTCCTCTTTATATTTTACAAATGAAGATGTTTTAGTATATAAACTTGAGAAAGGACTTTGTTATCATCTATTCAATTCTATTATAAGTATAAAAAATGGATTTTCATGAATTTATAAATAGTACCCTTTATGAATAAAAAATTACCACTTCTATCTCCATGTGAGATGTATGTCATATGAGACTGCTAAGTTGCTTATTAGAAAAGTAGAAACATTGGTATTAATAACAAATTTTCTTGTACCATTACCTTATCTATTTAATAGATTAGTAATTGTACAAAACTTATCACATCATGGATTACTAAGGTTATAAATGCTTCTACTGGTTTTAAGGAGTTAGACAAATTTATTGTTTAATTTAAAACTTTATTTCATAATTTTTGTTTAATCAAAAAGTTATATGTCAAACATATACCCTGAACATTGGTAAGCCCTCTAACCACTTAATTATTTTTTGGTCACTACTCTTTTAGTAATTTGCCTATCCATTAGTTTATTGTTTATTGGTATGTCCACTATCCTTCTTGAGACCTTTCCCATTGATATGTCCTCAATTTTCCTTTTTTTCACTTGAACTCCATTCTAGTTTGTTGAAATGGATCAATGACATGGATAAATAAAGTGAAGAGATCATGGTGATGCATTGTTGGCCTAGCCATTTTATGTTGGCATGCAAGTCATTAATTTTTATATCCTTACATACTAATGCAATGGCTAAGTTTACATCTTACAAAAATACATGCCAATGCTCTACTATGTTAACGATAAATAAAAATGCAACTAAAAGTCAAATAGAGAGAAATTAAAGATATAAAATGTCAATCAAAAATGTTGAAATCACAAGATGTACTTGAGCCTAACTATCCCTACACTTATATATCTTAAATTAATTCCTTACCTTAATTTGGGTCTCTTAAAAGGGTCCATCCCCCTATCATGTTAAATACAAACAAAATGGCATCAACCAAGAATAATTAAAGGTATAAGAAAATTAATCAAAAATATTAAAATTAAATAATTTAGCTCTAATCACTCCAACATTTTACATCTTGGTGTTTGTTCTCAAGGAAGAACACACTATAGGATCATTTCCCTAATATTTATCTTTGAAAATGTTGATACATTTACTTTCTATCAACTTAATAAATTGTTTACCATTCTCTATCTATGAATGGACTTTGTTGCAAAGGCTAGTGTTATTGTAGATGCTTTTCATCTCTCATTAGGAATCCTATAGGAGCTCCAAGTTTTTTAAATGCAAATAAATTTTAACCTATTTACATGGGTATATAGGATATTTGTCACATGCTTTTACCTAAGTGCAGGATATGAAAGATGACATTAAATCTTACCTCAAATTGTTGGCATACTTAATGTGTTATCCATACACCTTTACCACACTCTAACTCCTCTAGATTATTTCCATCTATGGGCATTTAGTAGTTTTTATTATATTATTAGACAAGTGATTAATATTATCACAATAAGGGCATTGATATATATCACATGTTTATAACATATTGTTAGATAAGTATTATATTATCTGATGTTAGATAATTATTACATTATTATTATATTTTTACACCTCAGGGGAGGTTGAGAGAATAGTTAGAGAAGAATGTGAAGCACCAATATTCTCTTGAGATATCCAAGAGAGTATTTTGAGATGAGCAAGAGATATAGCATTGTGTTTATATGTATAGAGTTGAAATTTCAAATGTGTAATAAAATTTTATGTTTAAAATCCTAACATTGGTATTAGAGCAAGGAATTAAGAACATCTTCCAAAAACCAATATCAATACTCATTTATGATTAGCATACAATCACTTCAATAAAGCATCCAACATATGCAACTTTCCAATAGTATCTAAGCATTTTTTACAAGATCAAATCTTTGAAATGGATAAGTTCTAAATATTTTGAGAGTTGTCTCAAGTGTTGGGCATTGGAAAGGCAATTTTGAATCCAAATTCAATGAAGATGAAGCCCATTTCATGTGTACTGCATTCAAATTCAGAAGTAAATATATGTTCAAAAATAACATTTTGAGTGTTCAAATGTAGGTACATTTGTGTATTGTATGTACCTAGTGATATTTTGAGAAGGCTACTGGGACAAGGTATGTTTTATGAAGGGAACTAGAGGACTTGGCTTTAGGAAGCTAAAATTGATGAACAAAGCTCTCATGGGGAAACAAGGCTGGAAACTAGTCACAGATGAGAAGATGACTTGGGTTAAAATTTTGAAAGCAAAATATATGGGGAATGAAAACAAATTTTTGGAGGAGGCTAATGCAATGAAAGGATATTTTTTTGGAATAATATTTAAAAATAAGATCTCTCCTACAAAAATATTTAAGGTGGAAAATTGGAAAAAAAAAGAAAGTTTTTGGAATAATATATGGATTAAGGATATATTCCTTATATAAGATCTTGATTTCAAGTACTTAGAACAAGATATATCTCAGTAGTATGTTCAATGGGTGCATAAATTCATCATTGAAGACTCTAATGGAAGGAGGATGTGGAAACATATCCATTTGGAAGGGATGGATGATAGGAAAAATAAAATTCTCAAGAAATTAAATAGAATGTTACAAGTTTACTTCCTAAATTATGAAATACCATAGGATGCTCCAATATGGAATTATAGAAAGGATGGGAAGTATTTAGTCAAGACTAGATATTTTCTACTAGAAGATGAAGGAAATGGATGGCTACCTACAAATAAAGTTTGGTTGAAATATTTAACCCCTAAAGTGATTTTTTATTTTATTTTGGTTGGTTGTACAAAATAAGATCCTCACTCTTGATAATTTGATGAAGAGAGGTATGTCAATTCCAAATAGGTGTCCTCTATGTGAAAATTCTTGGGAGGAGGTATGGCATCTATTCTTTGAATGTTCCTTTTCGTATGAAGTTTTTACTTCCATTCTTGATAAAATTGGTGTGGCTTGGGTCATTCCAAACTCTATGGTGGATATGTGCTTGAGTTGGGATTCACCTTTTAGGAGCAAGAAACTAAGAACACTTTGGAATTTTTGCTTACCACATTTCATGTGGGGCATTTGGAAGGAATGTAATCATAGGATCTTCAAGGGTGAGAAGAAAGATGTTTTATCTATAGTTAATAGAATTTGCAATGTCATAAAGGAAAATGTATTGGCTATAGACTTTAAATATTCATGGGTAGTGGATGATGAGAGAGTGATAGCTAATGCTTGGGGGCTAGAATCATGTTCTAATCAAAGGTTTAATTCTTCCACAATTACTAGACTTGAAACAAAATGGAAACCTCCTCCTCAAGGGTGGTTAAAACTCAATTTTGATGGGGCTTCTAAAAGTAATCCAGGAAGAGCAGGAGCTAGTCGTGCTATTCACAATGAAAATGGGTATGTGATGAGATTATTTGTAGAGGATATCAAATTTCAATCCAATCATTTTGCTAAAACTAGGGCTTTGTTTTTGGTAATCAATATTATTGATTGTATGGGAGTTAGAAATCTTGTTATTGAAGGGGATTCCCTAAATATCATCAATCTAATACAAGGGAATCAAAATTCACACTGGGAAATTGATGATATGGTAAAATAAATTAGGAGGTTAGTTGGGAAGTTGGAAAATGTCCAAATCAAACACATATATTGTGAAGGAAATGAAGTTGCATATTGGGCAGCTAATTTTGGTGTTAAAAATGAAGGATATATTATGATGGAGGATAATTTTCCTCAAGAACTAATGGATATCACCTACAATGAATTTCAGAATGCATATGTTTGAACTAAGTGTCAATATTTTAAGTATAGTGAAGAAGTATTTAGGAATGTATTTTGATAATATATTTATATATTATGAAATTAGTAAATGACAACAATGGAAAGAGAATATATCAAAAGTTTGTAATTGTTGGGATGGCATATTGGATTTGACAAGTGGTGTTATAGGCTAAAGGATGATGCTTTGTTCAAAAGGGTGATGGTTCATTTGGAAAATAAATTGATGGTGAGGAGATTATTAAATGTATAATCTAGAGGGCATGGATATGGTTTTTATGAACCAGTCTGAAGATGGGGATCAAAATATTGTGATGGCCATGGTGTAGGAAGAGGTTCATATTAAGGAGCCCAGAGCTTCTAAAGGTGATATTGAAAGATTAATTATTGTGATTGGTTTAGGTACCAATATAATTTTCTTGGATAATTTGACCTCCTCAGTATGATGTAGTACCAAATACTTCAATGGGCTTGTCAATCAAATTCAAGATTTTGTAATGGATACCAAAATCAAGTTGACCACCTTGGCCAAGAAGGAAGAATGCATGGCTATGACTACATGCATGCTAAAAGGACAATATTCAGAATGAATATTTTGTGTCATATGAAATTGATCAACATGGTGTTTAGTCTATTTTGTTTTGTTAATGGTGTTTAGATTCTTGCATCAATATTGTGCTACATGGTCTTAGTTTGTTTAGTGGTGCTAGTGTTCTATTTGTGTCTAAGTCTATAATAGATTATATTATATAGTTAAAGATATATGGGATAGTTCATTTAGTTTAATATGGGTTGTATCCTTGAATATTTTGCATTAAAACCAAGGCATATATGTATTGTGTGACAATGTAAAAGGGTTGGGGACCTTTCAAAAACCCCTTCTTCCAACCTTATAAAAAAAAATGTCTTCCATTACATAGGTATGCATGAATTAGTCCATATACATAGAATTACATGCTTTTGAAATATGCTACATAGATAGAAATTTTTAATATTACAAAATAAATCCTTAGAGTGTTATAAAATCTATTAATTCATAAAACAATTCACTACTAATGGACACACACATACTTGTATTTAAATTTTTTGTGTAAGCATACATGGTTTATTGCAACTTGTGTAGGATAATGTTGAAAGTGTTGTTTTACCTTTATATACATCTTAAATAGAATATAATCATGCATAATGATTCTGGTATGCAATTACTTTTGGATTTTATGTAAGGGATTTTATCATATAATGCATAGTGTAAGATGAATCTATAGCCACTAAATGATGCTTTATAAAAATTATTAAATTTCAAAAGCTAATAAAATATCATTATATTAAATGTAATTTATGTTCCCAAAATACTTTTACTTCAATTATATGATGGTTTTATTCATTATAGTGTTCTATCATGCATTCTTATATTATATGCTTTGAAATTTATGAGGGTTTAATTTTAAATAAAAGTAAGGATATCTTTACTTATAGTTTCATGTCATTTTTATAGGTTGCTAAAGGTAATAATGCAACCTCTCATATCATATTTTGATCCAAGCATGTGACCTTTTTGGAGCATGGATTTATGTCTAAAAATATATGGAAAACTATATTTTTATCCTAATTACAATATTAGGGGCATAATTTTATGCTTAGTACTCCATGTTTATCCATTCAAGAAGTCTTGAAATGAGTAGAGAGAGAACAATAATTTCAATAGGTAACTATATCATAGACATAGTTGTTGATTGCTTTGTAGAAAAAAATCTTTAGAGGCCCTTACAAATGTAAAATAAAATAGTCACTAAAAATATAGTTTTATATTTGGGGGGAAGGTCAAGTGTTATGGTGGCATGAGCAATCATAATGAAATCACGTTGATTAAGTGGATCCTACTAGAGAATTGGTAGATGTGGGGTTGATGTATTTTCTTCATGTGCCACTTAGAATATTTGCAATGGGTTATGGACCATATTGGATCTAACCATACCATTTTTATCGATATAGTTGCCAGGATAGAAATTCAATTCAGGGAAATTCTCAATAAGATAAAAGTTAAAACCTTGTAGGTGTCATTTTTTTTATAGGCAATAACCCCATTTTTCTCCTTTCTTTCAGTCTGCATGGGGTGATATGGTAGTTCAAGATATGGGGTGACACTATGTGTAGCTCAACTCATGTATCTAAAGATCCAAAAATCCTTAGCCTAGTCTCAAAGATTTTTCCTAATCATTATAGGGATGCCAATATACCAGGTGGCTTTTAATTATCCAAGCAGATGAATTTTTGGGATCTCCTCCTTTGGACCATCCCCTTTGTCCTTGGTGAGCTTTCCAAAATGTAAGGTAGAGGATATTTAGCATGCACGAGTATGTCATAGACCATGTTATTTTATGATTTTTAGTAATTGTGTGCTTGGGAGGGGTGATAAACTTGTTTTGATCATTCTCGATACTATTTCCTCTATATCGAGGTCTTTTTTTGGTTCTCTTCCTAGGTGGTGCTTCCAAATTCTAAGACCTATGATTTTTTTGAAGCGATAGATCCTTGTGCTTAAAGGTATCCTTCTTTTTTAATTTGACATTCTTTGTATCCTCTCTAGAATTTTAGGAAAGAGAATTCCCATGTTGCTAATTCATTGGAGGACCCTTTTTATTGAATTTTGAAATATGGAAGTGGTTGTTATTGAGCCTAATGCTCTCAATTTGGATAATAAATTTAGGAATATTTTTAAAAAATATGGCCTTCTTCAATGCTTGATGAAGTTTAATGGGTTTAATAGAGAAGTATCAAAGCAAATGGCTTACCCTTAGAGGAACAGGATGGTGAAAGTTGGTGACTTAGAGTTTGAAATCACTATCCCTCTGATCATGGAGGTTACTAGTCTTCCCTTGGATGGTATTTTTTTGAATAGGGAGAAGTACTCCCTTGCTAAGGAAGTTAGGACCTTCTTGATATAGGATGAATAATTGGTAAAAAATCATAATGCTTACCAGAGAAGTTATATTAAATCACCATGGAATAGGGTGGTTCTGGTGATAATAAAGTACTGTATATTAGATGAGAACCAAGAGATTTTGAGGGGCTACCATTTTGCATTCTTGAATCAGATTCATGACAAGAGGATTGTGAATATTCCATCCTTCCTATTCAAGTCTATGGATAATTTCATGTTGTAGGTTAAAATAGGTGAGGCATCAAAATCGATTCATTAGGGCCTACAAAAAAATGATATTTGAGAATATTGCCAACAAAAGGGGCCTTTCAAGGGAGGTAAATTTGACTTTGGTGGACAACACTATGGATAATATTGTCGCTGAAGATTTCCCTGACTCATATTAGGCTAAGTTCAACAAATATTTGGCCTTAGATGTTAATCTAGCTATCCTTGCTTTAGCCCTTTGTCAAAAGGTGCTAGAGATGCTAAAGGAGCAAGCATAAGCCTCTTAAACCACTAGAGGGACCGATGAAAGTAAATAGAAATCCAAAAATTCTAAATGGTTATTCATTAAAATAATAAAAGGTAAGAAGACCCTACTTTATGTTGAGGATTTAGATTCAGATGATTCAACTCCTCTCACAAAGAAATCTAAGCACTCCTTTGGTTCAGTGGGAAGGAAGAAGGTGAAAATGTTTAGTCCTCAAGATCCCCAAAAAACCTTGAATTCATGCAAAAATATGATGTTGGAGTTTATGAGATCCCTTATTGGTACCTTGAATATGGTCATTTCATGCATTGAGGAAATCAAAAATATGATGGGATAGGATGAATGGGATCTAATAACCCTCTAATATGGTTAAGTATTCGGTTGGAGAGGGTGAACCAGAGGAGTGACTCTTTGTTTTGGTTGGCTCTTTTCTATTTTGATGCATTCAAATCTAGTGGAAATAGATGTTTAGCATTTAAGATATTTGGTCAGGTTCTCTTTAGGACTCTTATTTTGCAGTCCTTTACCTTTGTCAATTTCTCTCTAGTTCTTTTTTACTATTTTATTGTCCCACTATGGTTTGTGTAATTCTAGTTTCTAGTTTATCCCTTTGTTTAAGATAGTTTTATTCTTTTTAGTCTCTGGGTTTTACCATGGAATTGTAGTTTCTTTCTCTTTGTAAAAGGTTTAGGGATCCTTTCAAAACCCCTTCTTTCACCTTATCTATCTATATATATATATATATATATATATATATATATATATATATATATATATATATATATATATATATATATATATATATATAGTTTTCTATTTTTTAGATTTTCATAGTCAAATGCATCTCTAGTCATGTTGACACATTAGTAGAAGAAAAGTATAAAAGGATAATTCATATGTATGTAATTTTTTATTTAATGCACTTGGTAACTCATGGAAGGTTAGTTACTATTAGCTTTTGATGCTAAATACTTAATGAAAAATAAATGCAAGATCTAAAAACAAGAGTGTTATATCAAATATAAAATAATGGCAACATTCTAAACATGTAAAACTCATGAATAACTTCTGCAACTACTCATAAAAATTCCATTAACAAAATCTCATAAAAATAGTATTTGATATAGAATGGAGATCTCAAATACTCCATACTTCATACACTCTTGCTCTACATTGTGTCTTGTGTCACTCTACATTGTATCTTGTGACACTCTACATTGTTATGTATTACTCTCACTCATAGACACATATATAATAGAATGTGACTCTTCATATGGAGAACTCTTGGCCTTCACTCTTCTTGAGACTCTTCACTTTCCTATTCTATGGACTCATGTGCACATGGACTATTATGCACATTTACATTATTGAATACTTTGCACACTCTAATAATACTTGTGCATTTATTACATTGCATAAAGTAAATACTCACACTCTAATCTAAGACACACTCCTAATCTAAATATGTACCCAAGGTGGTACATTAGCATGTACCAAATAATGTAATATATTCTAACACCCCCTTGTATTACATTATTTGGTTATTGAAGACTCTAGTCTTCAATATGGTCTTCATCTTTAGTCTCAAACTTGTGCTCTCCTTCTCTACTTTCTTCATTCTATTCCTTGTCTATATCCTGATCAAGTAAATGATTAGTATCTTCATAAAATACTATCTTTGCTGAAAGAGCTTTAACTTCATGTTCTTCTGTAGGTTCTTCCAGTTCCTGAATTTCTTGAATATCTTGAGCTAAGTGCCCCTTTTGTTTTCCTTCTCTATATTGTAATTGAGGTTGACTGTATTGATTTTGAGAAGTATACTAATGTTGAAATTGTTGTTGATGTGGACTATATTGATTCTAGATATTTTCTTGGTTGAAATGGCCTATTTGATTGGCTTCCAAAATTTGTTTGATTCCCTTGATACTGATTTCTTGGATTAAATCTACAATAATTTGTACTATGTCCCTTCTTTCTGCATACTTGACAATATCTATTATTCCACCTTGATATACCTCTTGAGAATGAAGTAATATTTCCTTGTGGATTATCTTTTGAGACTAAGGCATTGTTAGTCATTTCATCTTTCACTAAATTTTCTACCTCATATTCTTGTAGTATATTGACTAACTCATCAAACGATGTATCTTTACTTAGAATTTGTAAAGATGTGACAAGATGCTTGTAGCTTTTTGGAAGTGCTCTTAGGATTACTTGAACAAGAAACTTGTCTTCTACCTTCTCTCCTAAGGTTAATAATTTTCCTTTTATATCAGCTACTTTTCTTAGAAATAATTCTATACTTTCACCACTATTAATTTTTAGAGAATGCAATTGGGTTTGAAGATTCAAGATAGTGGCTTTATTATTTCCTTCAAATATCTTGGCTAAAGTATTCCAAGCTTCTGTAGAAGTTGTTGCTGAACTAATGTATGGTTGTATATCATCAGTAATTGCAAATGTTATTATCATGAGTGCTTTTGCTTCATCTTCTTCATACTTTTGAATTTCTCTAGCATCTTCAGTAGGTTTAGTTTTTGCTCCTTTAACAATATCCCAAAGTTTTTCCACTATCAAGATTGACCTCACTTTGTTTTTCCATGAAGTGTAATTAGGACCTTTAAGAAGTTGAGATTCTAAAAGAAAGAATTTATTTGTTGTCATGATGACACTTGTAGACTACCTTATATCTCCCTAATATTTTAATGAAATACTAATGTCAATTTCAATGTAGCCTTCAACTTCTATTTCTTTAGAATGAATACCTTATATGTTTCCCTAGGTATAAATGATCAACCAATAATTTTGATAAAAGTTTTCAATTCTTCAAAACTCTAGGTTGAATTCCTTTTATCTCCCAAATTTCATTAGTATGGTTTCTAAATTTCAAAAACCTAATTTGATGTTGAAGTCCTTATAACTCCCAAATAAGAAATTTAGAAAACAAAGATATTTGCAAATTTTAATATTCCTAATTTATGTAGAAATCCTTATTCCTCCAAGTTAAACTATTTGCAAATATTTCAATGTGGCTTGAATTTCAAATAGAATGAAATAATTCTAAAAACTTTAAATTGTATTTCCCAAAATACTTCAAAACTGATTAATATAGTTTCTAAGGTTCTAAGTATTCAATTAGTTGCCTTATCCCTCCATTAATTCAATTAATCTATGATGTACTAGATTAATTAATCTCAACCTTAGAATAATTAAAAGTAATATCCCTTATGGCTCCTTAACCTTTGCAAAAATTGAATTAAATCAAATGTTATGTACCTCCTTGTGAATGGTGCATGCTAATTTTATTTTTCAATGCTTTGACCTTCCTCTGCTTGCTTGCAGGCTTCTCTATCAACCAAATTAACTCCTCTAAACTAGTGCACTATAATGTAGGCTGGCTTCTATGTAAACCTATGTTCTCCATGAAATCTTCACTCTTCACGAAGTTCTCAACTCCTTCGTTCTTCCACGAGATTACCTCCAAGTGTGGGCTTTGATGCTTTTGGTTTCCTCCATGTATGGGCTTTGAATAGCTTCTTCAGACTTAGTAATAACTTTACCTTCCTCTCTCTTCAATTATGAGCTTCTCCATGCTCCAAATAGCACTCTCCTTTAGGCACTCTTCAACTACAAGCTTGGGCCTCGATATTTTTAGGCTTGTTCTTCCTTTCTCTCTGCCCTCTGTAGTGTAACCTCCTTCAATGTATTTAATGCAGTTCATAAGGCATTATTTCTTCTACCAATGACCCTTGGCATTCCTCCTTCGACATGCCAAGTGGAAAGAATATTTTCAATAGCCTTTTCAAATGGCTCTTTACCTCCTTTGTAATGCTCAGATTGCACTCGAACTCCTGCATACCCTTTCAAAAACAACGCTCACCTGACTACGCGATTCCTTCTACCTTATCATCCACCAAATGCCGTGTGGTCTTTAGCTTGTTGATGGTTATGGAAGCCAATGTTTGCTTCCTTCTAACTATTACAACTTTGGTTGTCTCTTCTACGTTCTTTTGATGTCTAACCAAAGTCTGTTTGATTGCTCACTCTCTTGTGTGCATTGGTGATGCTTCTTATTCCAAGACTTGCAATTTTTAGTTACTCCAAACCTTAGGTCGATTCCAACGCTTCCACTTTGTATTTTCTCTCTTCTCATAGTTGTAGGTGGTTGAAGCATTTGGCCTCCTCTTTGTCTTTGCACTTACGTTCTCCTTCAACCGTTTCTTCAATGGAGTGGATGATTGTTTGAGTTCCTTCTAATGGCGGTTGGATTTCTTCCAAGAGCTCACTCCAAGTGGCACATGTTTTGATGCTCTTCATGAACTCTTTGTAATGACCCTTGTTCTCAGCTTTGGTGGCTCCTTTCCTCCTATGTATGGTGGCTCCACCTTTCAATGGTGGCTCAACCTCTCCAACTTGATGGTGGTTTCCAATGCTCTACGTTGGCCGAATGGTGAAAATGGCTATCTCCTTCAATATGGTGGTTTTACCACTTCTTTGGTGGCTATTCTACACCAAAAACCTCTAAAAATTTTAGTGCATTTCTTGGTGTCTTTAGACACCTTAAGTTTTTTGTCTTTGAGCACTTTATTCGGCCTTCTTTTCCTTAATAGAACTAACAAAAAATTTTGCACTTTCTTTGATTATAAAATAACATTCATTACTAGTATTCTCTTCTCCTTATTTCTCCTTTTCAAGCAAGCTTTAACTCTACTCTTTGCAATGATAACAATATCTCCTTATTCAACTTGGAGATACTCTACTTTGACTTCCTTTTGATGGCTTTAAAACTTGAATATGTAGCTATTAAAATACTTTCTTTTATGCTTTAAGAGAACACCTTTATAGTTACCTTTTTTCTTGCCAAGTTTGTTTCCCAATATGTTACCTTCAACTTCTGAAATTTGTAGCACCTTTCTTTGACCAAATGTTGTCCAATGCTTCTCCCAAATCTGCCTTGAAATTCTCCAAAATGCAGCTCTCTAATCTCTTCTTAATGCTACCCAAATTTGCAGCTAAAAACTCTTCAATTCGCTGCTCCAAAAAACTAATTTCTTCTCCTTTATATTTATGTCCAAAAATAGCATTCAATTCCTTCAAATTGTTGCCTTATTTTGCTGTCAATCCCTCCTTTAATTTTTTGTCCAAGGGCACTTCAAAAACTGCCCAAATATTCTTCAATTTGCAGCTCTATGTCACCTTCAATTTGTTATCCTGTGACTCTTCAACTTCTGCTGTGAAAATCAGCAATCTCCTTCTCTGCAAATCAGCCTTCAAGATCTTAATGGTTGTCCTCAAACTTCTCAAATTTGTGGCCTCTTCAATTCTTATTTCTCCTCCTATCTCTCACTAAAATCTGATTTCAAATCTGGCCTCTTTTTCTAGCCTCTTCTTCAAGAATATGAATGTCTTGAAGTCTTCAGAAATACTTTCTCAAATTTGGCAAACTTCTTGCCAAAATATTTCTTCCTTTTGGGCTTGTTGTTAGATGGTGATAATTGTCCCAAATTCCTCTTTCCAAGAGCTTCTCCTACTTGCAATATTCTTCCTCAAACTTTCTTCAAATCTTCTCCAATGGCCACTTCTTCAACTTTCTCAATAGGGCTTCTCTAGCCTTCTTATTTCTCCTTTCAAATTTGCTTGAGACCTCTTCTCTTGGGTCTTCAAATTTTACAACTCTTCAATTGGACATTTTCTTAGTCCTTCTCTATCTTATTTCTCAAATCTACAATGGGGACCTCTTCTCTTGGGTCTCCTCCTCAATATTCTTTCTCAAATATCCTATATCCTTTCTCAAATATATAATGGGGACCTCTTTCTTGGGTCTCCTCAATATTCAATATGTAGTCTTCAATATTCAATGGGGACCTTTTTCTTAGGTCTCCTAAATCTTAAATCTCCATATTTTATGGGGACCTATTTCTTCTGTCTCCTCAATATTCAATCTCCACTGGAACCTTTATCTTAGACCTCCTTAATATTCAATATCTACACTTTTGCTACAACCAAAAACTAATCCTTGCATGAGGAAAGCACATATAATTTTAGGCAAATGTAGATGAAATTCTTCTCTATATATTTTAGGAAGCTTCTTGTATCGCTCCAAATTTTTTGCATCCCTACCTTCAGGCTATTGGATCCGCGCCCGGAAGGAGGATGGGAAAAGGATGGTGCGGTACCTCGGACGAGAGGACTTTACGAAGGTCCCGCCTCTCAAGGGAGGTGTGTTTTGGTGATTTTTCAACGGATGGTGGGTTCACCAGGAAACATTTGGTGACAGTTTCCACGCCTAGGTTTTTGGAATGTGTTTTGATGAGTTTGTTTTATCCTTAAGCATTCATCCTAGGTTTGGCCGAATGAATCTAACTTAATCTATATGAAAATGCAATTTAAATGAATACAGCAAACAGAGTAGAAAGCAGAAAATAGAGAATTTGCAGGAGGCCAATGGAGATTACCTGATCCGAAGTCTGAAGAATTTTCTGATGCTTGAAGCAGTCTGGATCGCCTGAGATTCGACAGAATCGCCTGCAATCTGACAAAATCGTCCAAACTGACAGGATCGTCTGCAATCTGATGAATTCGTCAGAGACCTGCAAAACAGAAAATAGGTGCAAAATGCAAGGAATTCTACTATGCAAACAGAGGCAAACTACATGAAATTGCAATATGAATACTGAACGATATTAAAAAAATGGAATTTAAAGCAAATTACGGTACTTTAATGGCAGAATATGATCTTAACATGCAATCTAGACTAGATGGGTGAACTCCAGATGCGGACTAACATAAAAATTGAGTAACTGATCTAATTTATAGTAGAAAATGACAAATAAAAGGTCAAGAAAAGCAAACTCCAAGCACTGATTGCCTCGATGTGGACTACAGTCGAGATCGTCTCGCTTTAGTACGAAATCGTCTCGAATTGTATGGGATCGCCTCCGATCTTGACAGGTTCATCGACGGCGATAGGTGCTGGCTTCGGTTGAAAATTGGTGATGTACCTGCAATAAAAATACTATGGAACTAGTGTAGAAGCAACATTCAGATGTCTTGACGCGAGAGGGATTCAACTTGCGAGATAAAATTCAGCCGGGGGTTGGGGAGGGAATGTCCTAGAGTTTAAATAGGCATAGGGGAGTTGTTGGGAGGTTGGAGATCATCCCAATTTGGGATATCTCCAACGGGGGAAGGGTCCCAACGGCGCAGACACGCTTCTACCCGGATTGGAGACCTGTTGGAACGGAGTCTATCTATGCAAATTTAGTTTTGCGACAAAATCGTCCGGACGTTCTAGTCCAGATGAAATCGTCAAATCTGGGGCGATATCGTCTGATCGGCGACGATATCGTCCAACGGTCAAAACAACCTCTAAAAATGGCACAGAAAAAGGGGAAACGGGTTTCTCGACGGTTAACGGGCGGTTTGGGAGGTTAAATTTGAATTTAAATTTATTTACTAAGGTGAATGTAATTATTCCAATTTGACTGCGCCAATTTTAGGGTGCTACATTTTGCCCCCTCTTTAGCAAATTTTCCGAAGAAAATGCGTTAAAGAAGAGTTCTTCTCGATCTACGAGAAAGCAAAAAATTATTCCCATTTTTAGGCGACGATTCTTGGTCGAATCGTACGATAGCTTACTATGGTGCCCCCTCCGTGTTTTTACCCAAATCGAACGTTTGAGGTAAAAACGCGGAAAAGCAAAAAATTATTGTTGAATAAAATTAAGAAAAATAGGGTAAAACCTAATTCATTTTTTGTTCATTTTGGTTTTTAGAGCTCTGAAGCAAAAATGGTGGATATGATGTATATATTTTTTTGAGATATATAAGATGATATATTTTTGATCATATGACTTGTATTGTGTTATGTATTTTGTGATGCTTATGATGCTTTTATGTTTGATTGATTGATTTGATAATTCATGTAATTATGTCGTTGGAAAAGAATTTATACCTTTTGATGTCATGCTGTAATATTGATGAAATAATCTGATGTAACAAATTGGTTGTTTGTGATGCAATGATTTGATAAAAGTAAAAGGGGACTTTTAACAATAATTTCAAAGGACATTGTCGCTATTATAGACCATTTCATGGAGTCGCTGCTCACTCGGTCGTCAAGCTAATCCCATTTATAGAAATATTGTGAAAAGTGAAAGAGTGCTTAAGAGACTGTCTTAAGACTTTGTTGTGATGATGCAAATGATGATGATGATGATGGTTTGTTTTCAGATTTCCATAAAAATATTATGCATGAAATATTTGTAAAAAATGATTTTTGCTAGGCATAAATTCCTAAGTGTGATAAAATTTGTGAATAATTCCTTAGGAATTATACCATCATTGCAAAGTTAAAGGTTGACATAATGACATGAAATAATGAAAATGTGCATTCTTTTGAAAAGCAAAATTTGTGTAATAAAATGAAGTCATATGGTTTGTATGATTTTTGATAAATGGGGGAATAAAAATTGTTACAATGGTTTGCGCTAGGCATAGAATATGTAGGTATAGACTTATACCATCATCGCGAAAATCAAAGAAAAATAGATAGTTTTATTGCATGGTTGATTTTTTGATGAACAGAAAAAGATGAAAATGAGGACTTGCGCTAGGCATAAAATTCCAATTTTGGTTTTGGAACTATACCATCGTCGCGAAAGTCGACACGATATATATGATATGTTTTGAAAGAAATTTTTGATTTTTCTATTATATAGTTGTCTTTGTGGTAAACAATTGTACTTGATTTATTCCAAACAAGTTGCAAAAAATAATATTTCAAAGTATTTTGAAGACAAAAGTTAGATTTATAAGGAATCCCATGTGCATATGTGAATTCATTTCCGATCTTGATTTATCATAATGATAGACAAAATCTCTCAAATACAAATGTGTGTGCAATTGTATGGTTCATTTGCCAGGTTTGAGCAAGATACTATGATACAAGTGATTTGAAGAAACCAAATAAGTGTTCATTAACCATGATGTAGATGCATATAACCATATTAGACTACTATGTAGATCGGATTATCAAGAGCTAGCTAATCCATAAGCAGACATAGGTCTATACAAAAGAAGGTCGCTAATGTGACAGACATATCGCCACGCTAGGAGTTACCCAAGGCCAAGCGGGTTGGGCACAAACCACCTGTTATGGGGCTTACCTCACGATTTTCGAATAATTGAGAATTCCGGGGATTCAAGCTCATCAACCCTTCTTTTCTTTTCAAAGGGTAGGGAAAGGGATTTTATTGCTTTCTTGCTTTCTTTTGAACTTTGCTTATTTTTCTTTTTGTATTTCTTTTGCTTGATAATGCTTGGAACATTGCTGTAAAGAACATTTTTCTTTTCTCTTTTTTTTCTTGAATTTTTCCTTCTCTTTTTTCTTTGCTAGGGATACTTGCTCGGATTAGCTGTAGAGCAAGGGATTTTTATTCTGGGTAGGGGTGAGCTTGTCCTTTTGCCAATTCTCAAAGATTCTAGACCATGTGCATGATAGGATAGCAGGGGAAACTTTTCACCCAAGAAATCAGTTCTACTATGTAGCAAAACATGGAAATTACAAATATAATCATTTTATTGTGAAAAGATGTGCTTGGTTTAAGTAAATAACAAGATCAATTCTCTATGCTCAAACTTTATTTAATTGAATTTTGTGGACTTTGATATAAGAGAGATTAGTAATCATGCCAGATAAAATCAAGATATTTATTGTTGTGAGTGTGCAAGTGAGGGATTCCAAAATAAATGCTAATTTATCCCAAAATAAGTTGAAACATATAACTGCAATAATTGTAAGAAAATATATATAAATGATTTTTGAGAAGTTTTGAGAATGTTGACTCTCTCTTTCTTCTGTATATTGTTTTGGTTTCGAAAGAGTCAAGCATATAGCTGTTATTATATTTTTATCATTATTTTGATTTTTGTTTTGATTTTTGTTTTTGAGCAAAAAGAACTTAACAAGTGCTTTAAATAAATGCAATAGATAGTTTTGAAGATTTTTGGAGATTTATGAATGTTTTTGATGTTTTTGGATTTTTTATAAATTTGAAAGAAATATAAGAAATTTTGAAAACAAATATATACAAGGATGAAATGACCAAATTTATGCATAGTAACGTTTAAGATGCAAAATATTCATGGGTTCTTTAAGTTCTTTACCATCTAAGGTAGATAATTTATATGCTCCTGATTCAAATTTAGCAGTAATAATGTATGGTCCAAGCCAATTGGGCTCAAATTTACCTTTAAGTTCCTTAGTTGCATTTGTATTTTTTTTGAAGATTTTGAGGATTTTGATTTTTTTTGTATTTTGATTTTAATTTATGAATTGAAATTGGTGGTATATACAAGATGATCTATATACACTATACAAGGTTTATTTGAGTATAGCATGTCTAAGGTTGCTTCAAAATCAAAGGAGGTTTTGAAGGATAATCCGGTTGAGGTGAAGGTAAGAATAGAAGGTGATGAATAAAAGGTAGTGATAACAAAAGCTTTGTTATAATGTAGAATAATGTAGAAAAAGATTTGACTTTTATATGTGGAAAATTGATCATGTTACAAAATAAAATGTCAGAAGGATAAGAAGGTTCTTCATTCTTATTATTATCTTCCAAGTCTTGATAAGATGGAGAAAGTATATGTGAAAGATATGCATGAGTGTTATTTGGTAAACAAGGATGATCATATATGGATGAAGAAAAGTGATGGATAAAAGATAATTGTGACAATAGAGAATGTATAGAACTTGATGTTTCAATCGTTAAATATTCTTCAAATGGTGTTGGGTCACCATGTATGGTAACAATTTTATTTGCAAGTTCAAACTTCAAAAATTGGTGAAGAGTGGAAGGGAAAACCCTCATCGTATGAATCCAAGGACTCTGGAGAAGTAGGTTGTAAGGTGAAGGACAATATCCTACATAGAATAAAGTATCCAGGATCTTGGATCCAATATTAAGGGGAAGAATTATAGTACCTTGAGCTTCTTGAATTTCATTGTTAAAAGATTTTATAATAACATTTGATTCATTACGATCTTCTTCCTTTAATTTGAGTTTTTGGAATAATTGATAAGTGCATAAATTAAGAGAGGAGTCATTATCTACCATGATAGTTCTAACAAGTGTTTCTTTACGAGATCCGATAATGTAAAGATAGGAGTCTTCTTGTGGAGTAGAGGAAGGAATATCCTCATCATAGAATGAAATATGGTTAACCTCAAGAGGGTTTATACCATTAATTATGTTCTTAGAGAAAATATGATGA
This sequence comes from Wollemia nobilis, assembly GCA_028583015.1. Taxonomy (NCBI): domain Eukaryota; kingdom Viridiplantae; phylum Streptophyta; class Pinopsida; order Araucariales; family Araucariaceae; genus Wollemia; species Wollemia nobilis. The sequence continues at coordinate 807,999 of JAQPPZ010001094.1, forward strand.
GGAACAAATTGTTGGCTAGGTATTTTGAACAAAATTTCCTTGTGATAAATTTGTAATACTTCTAAAAGGGATATCTTTGCTTGAGGATTAATCACTTGTTGTTGGTTATCAAAGTGGATTTCAGATTGAGATTTTGATTCTAAAGATGAGCTTTCTATGCTTACATTCCATTTTGGATCATTCTCTAGAGCCAAAGATAGTTTTGAAGGTTGGTCAAATGAGGAATCCATATCTTGAATATCGGATTGAGTTGATTGAACTTGAGGTTGCTCATTTGTAGTTTTTGTTACAATATTAATAATATCATCATGATGGGACACATTAACATGCAATATTTGATTGGTTTCTTGTTGTTGATAATTGAATAGGGGTTCTTGGGAGATCCCCATGTCTTGATTGATTATTGGTATTTGTTGTGTAGGAGTTTGATTGTTTACTGGAGATTTATCATCGGTTGTAGATTGTAATTCCTTTATATTAAAAAGACCCTTATCAATCAAATCTTGAATTGCACATCTTAAATCTTTACAATTTTGTGTCATATGTCCATCTACTCTATGATATTCACAATGTAGCTCAGGTTTAAACCAATCTGATGTGGTATCAGGTTGTCTTATGGAAGGGAGTTCAATCTTATTTGTGTCAAGTAAATACTTGAGAATTATATCCATTGGTTGATTAAGCTTAGTAAATTTACGTGATGAAGGTTTTTGAGAGGTTTTTGATAAATGCCTTAGGAATTTTGTCATAAAAGGACCTAATGGTTTCTCACCTCTACTTTCTTTATTATGGGTAGAATGATGACAGGAAGATTGCGATGTAGGAGGTGAGTGCACGGTAGAATTGGAAGAATAAGTATTTTCTTGTTGAAATGGATGTGTTGTATTGAAAGAAGAGTTTTGAAAAGGTGGAGGAGGATTATATGTGGATTGATAGACATAATATGGATATATGGGAGAATAGATAATATCATTATGAAGAGGATTGGCAAAGGGATTGTTTTGTTGGGTTATGGATGAAAAATAAGAAGAGTGTGATGGAGGTGGTGTTGAATAGGGATGAGGTTGGTCATAATCAACAAATGTATTTGGCTGAATTCTTCCAACATTACTGATGGGCTCATATTGATTTGAGTAAAAACTCATGGTTTCTTTAGTACTTCTAAAAGTAATATTTAGCATCTACTATTTAGAATTGAATCTAAAACATAGAAACTTGAAATGATGATTTTGTTTTTGTTTTTCTTGTATATATATATTTTTTTGTTTTTTTGTTTTTTGTTTTCAAAAGGTTATGATGCATTCACGTCGGGTTCACCAAAATGTATCGCTCCAAATTTTTCGCATCCCTACCTTCAGGCTATTGGATCCGCGCGCGGAAGGAGGATGGGAAAAGGATGGTGCGGTACCTCGGACGAGAGGACTTTACGAAGGTCCCGCCTCTCAAGGGAGGTGTGTTTTGGTGATTTTTCGATGGATGGTGGGTTCACCAGGAAACATTTGGAGGTAGTTTCCATGCCTAGGTTTTTGGAATGTGTTTTGATGAGTTCGTTTTATCCTTAAGCATTCATCCTAGGTTTGGCCGAATGAATCTAACTTAATCTATATGAAAATGCAATTTAAATGAATACAACAAACAGAGTAGAAAGCAAAAAATAGAGAATTTGTAGGAGGCCAATGGAGATTACCTGATCCGAAAGTCTGAAGAAGTTTTTGATGCTTGAAGCAGTCTGGATCGCCTGAGATTCGACAGAATCGCCTGCAATCTGACAAAATCGTCCAAACTGACAGGATCGTCTGCAATCTTACGAATTCTTCAGAGACCTGCAAAACAAAAAATAGGTGCAAAATGCAAGGAATTCTACTATGCAAACAGAGGCAAACTACATGAAATTGCAATATGAATACTGAACGATATTAAAAAAATGGAATTTAAAGCAAATTACGGTACTTTAATGGCAGAATATGATCTTAACATGCAATCTAGACTAGATGGGTGAACTCCAGATGCAGACTAACATAAAAACTGAGTAACTGATCTAATTTACAGCAAAAAATGACAAATAAAAGGTCAAGAAAAGCAAACTCCAGGCACTGATTGCCTCGATGTGGACTACAATCGAGATCATCTCGCATCAGTACGAAATCGTCTCGAATTGTACGGGATCGCCTCCGATCTTGACAGGTTCATCGACGGCGATAGGTGCTGGCTTCGATTGAAAATTGGTGATGTACCTGCAACAAAAATACTATGGAACTAGTGTAGAAGCAACATTCAGATGTCTTGACGCAGAGGGATTCAACTTACAGATAAAATTCAGCCAGGGGTTGGGGAGGGAATGTCCTAGAGTTTAAATAGGCATAGGGGAGTTGTTGGGAGGTTGGAGATCATCCCAATTTGGGAGATCTCCAACGGGGGAGGGTCCCAACGGCGCAGACACGCTTCTGCCCGGATTGGAGACCCGTTGGAACAGAGTCTATCTATGCAAATTTAGTTTTGCGACAAAATCGTCTGGACGTTCTAGTCCAGACGAAATCGTCAAATCTGGGGCGATATCGTCTGATCGGCGACGATATCGTCCAACGGTCAAAACAACCTCTAAAAATGGCATGGAAAAAGGGGAAACGGGTTTCTCGATGGTTAACGGGCGGTTTGGGAGGTTAAATTTGAATTTAAATTTATTTACTAAGGTGAATGTAATTATTCCAATTTGACTGCGCCAATTTTAGGGTGCTACACTTCTCAACTTCTAATAACTACTTATCTGCAACAAAATCTTAGAAAACAATAATCAGATATCTAGAATTCTAAAATCAATAAACTTCACTAGTTATCCTTCAATATAGTGGAAAGAGATTTATGTTGAGTCTTAGTCTTCATGAGTTCTCTTGCAATCCTTTGGAAAGACTCTAGCCAAAAATCTACCTTAAAAATTCTAAAAATGAAATCGTCCTATCTCCTCTCAATATCTCTTATGGCTTTCCCTATCTCATATCAATATCCCTTGTGGCTCTGATATCACTGTTAGCTTTTGATTCTAAATACTTAATAAAATATCAATACAAGATCTAAAAACAAGAATGCTATATCAAATATAAAATAATGGTAGCATTATAAACATGTAAAACTCATGAATAACTTCTACAACTACTCATAAAACTACCATTAACAAAAGCTCATGAAAATAGTATTTGATATAGAATGGAGATCTCAAATACTCCATACTTCATACACTCTTGCTCTACATTGTGTCTTGTGTCACTCTACATTGTATCTTGTGACACTCTACATTGTTATATTTTACTCTCACTCATAGACACATATATATAATAGAATGTGACTCTTCATATGGAGAACTCTTGGTCTTCACTCTTATTAAGACTTCACTTTCCTACTCTTTGGGCTCATGTGCACATGGACTATTATGCACATTTACATTATTGAATACTTTGCACACTCTAATAATACTTGTGCATTTATTACATTACATAAATTAAATACTCACACTCTAATCTAAGACACACTCCTAATCTAAAGATGTGCCCAAGGTGGTACATTAGCATGTACCAAATAATGTAATATTTTCTAATAGTTACCATATTTTCATATAAATGACCTTCTAACTCATTAAAGGTGAACCACTACATTTCCATGTGGGTGACCTTCTAACTCATGGAAGGTGAACCACCACATTTCTCTGTGGGTGACCTTCTACATTTGATATGGCAGACTTATAACACACTAAATATGTTGTATAGAGAGAGATACACCTATGATTATAAAGACATGAGTAATGGATGCAATTTTTATACTCTCATCTCTTCTCATAGATTGTTTGCATTGTACTCTATTTTTTGAGCAATAAATTCATTATGTTATTTTGTTTATATACTCTTGTGTTTTGGCTTGTTATACTCTATTATTTTTTAATTGCACTCTTTAATTATCTTTCTTAACTTGAAATTCAAATTAGTCAATAATTTAAGTTTTGAATCAATGGTATCGAAGTAGTCTATTTTTTGAGTGTATGTCCATAAACACAAGATCAAGATATTAAAATTTTGGGTATCATAAAGGAGATATCTCTTATTGCCTCCCTTATAATTTCAAATAATCTTAGGTAAGAAGTATAGTGGATAACATTGAGACAGTTGGTCCTTTCAAGGAGATGTTGAACAAAACCCTTATGAAACAAAGGAATGAGATGATGGACCAATTTACTCAAAATTTTTAAGGGATTTCTACTACAATATTTGTAATATCCTTCATACAACTCTCATGCCCTAGCACCATTCATTGCTCCTACACTTTATAAAATGTAATTAAATTCTAATATTCCTACTTTTGTAGGAAAAAACAATGTTGATGCCCTAGAAAATTGGTTGGATTATTTATCTTCACATTTTTCTATAAATAAACTCATTGACGATGAGAAAAATACTTTTGCACTCTTGAAAAATTCATTACCTATTAAAAATTGATGTGAAGTATATTATAAAAGGGTTACATAAGGGAATGAAGGTGTAGTAGTTTTCACATGGTATTATTTAATAGATGATATCAAGGAAGGATATTATCATGTAGGAATCTATAAAGACCAATACATGTGATGGAAACAAATGTACCAAGGTAAATATTAGTCCATTCAAGATTATACTAATTCTTTTTATTTTATTCAAAAGGAATAGGTTATTATTTCCATTAACCCTAGTAGAAGATATAATTTTATTAATATTGCTTTGGCTAAGAGGTTGCAGGTTCAAGCAACAAAAATTAAGGACATACAGTTGGAGGGTGAGAATTTTTAGATTTTTGAAGATGGATAAATATGTTTTACATTCAGATTTTCAGGCTATTGAGATGGATGATGAGGATATTGTTCTTGGTTATCCTTGGTTAGATTATTTGGGTACTATTAATATTAATGTACAAAAGAAGTTTATGAAGTTATGGTATAGGAAAAAAAATATAACATTACAGGGTATTTCTTAGTTTAAGGAGCAAGGACCCAAGGGAAAATAAAAAGTGGTTGTAGAGAAAAAAATTGAAAAACAAATATAAGAACCTAAAATAGAATCCAAGAAGGTAGTAGCAATCAAGCCCATGGAAATAATAGTAGCAGAGTCCAATGAAGCTTTGATAGAAGAGCACAAGGACACACCAAACAAAGGGAACATAGAAGAACAATGTTTAGAAGAATCTATAATAGTGGAGCCAAATTTTGAGTAGTCAAAGAAGGTATAACATACCATATCACCATCCACACCACCTTGAGTGATAATAATATTGGAGGTATGGCTCAAGGCAATAATATTATGGTTGTACATGGAATCAAAAGGGCACCAACTATGGCAGTGTTTTGCAGAGAAAGCATAGTGATCCTAGTTTTTAGAGCTATTCATTAGCATCAAGGAACAAGTGGACCCATCATTCAAGTTATCAAAATACAACAACAAAAGTGTGGAGCCAACAAAGAAGATTTGGATACTCAAGTAAGAAAATGGCATACCAACATCAATGTGTTTCACTTGGATGGATGGATGATCGAGATTGGTACCAATTGCTAACATTTCTTAGCAAATCATATTATCATGTTTCTTCATATGTTTCAAGGATAAAATATTTGTAAGGAGGGTCGCATGTTAGGGTACCTAGGAATAGATATTTGAGGATATATTATTATATTGTATAAGGGTTTGTATGGGCCACACATAACCCAAAGTTGATTGTATTATAATATTATATTATATTATAATATAATATTATATTAGTAGTAGGCTCCCAAAAGTAGAATGAGAATATGGATATATAAAAAGAGATATGTTTCATTGTAATCATCATGAATATCAATCATATGTAATCGTCTTTACCCACGAAGTGGCTTATGGTACTTTTCCCTCCTTAAATGGCTCTCTCATCTTGGGAGGTCTTATGGAGTTATTCATTCCTTAAGGATTATTATTGTTGTTTACCTACATTAAGGGTAGTATCTATCTCTCTCTCATTTATGGATTGTTATTGTGGATAATTATTTGTGTATGATTGATTTGATATTTTTGCATATTGGTGAATGATTTATATTAATGCTAATAAATTTATGTAACAAAAAATAGATCTCTTTGAATTAAAGATATTAGGGGAGGCATACAAACTTCTTTTCAAATTAAAGTAGAAGTATAAAAATAAAAATAGAATACAAACAATTACACAAACCAAAATACTAAGTACCAACTAAAGAAAGGCAAAATCAACTCTCCAAAGAATCAAGATAAAGGGGTCATCCCCAAAACTAGAATTGGAAGCAAAAAAAATACTCCTAATAAAAGAATCCCCCAAAGTCCAAGAATGGAAAATGATAGGACTACCACAAGAGCAATTGATATTTGAGGGAGGAGTATCAAGTAATTCAATAATTATTTGTTGACATACAACCCTCTACATCTACTACACCACCTATGCATCTATATGCTAAGGATGGAGGGAATAAAATTATGGAATCCAAACCAAATTTGACCATTTCCACCACAAATTCTATTATAGAGGAGTCATAAGAGGTAAAACACCTATTTCACTCATAAATATGGATCATAAGTAAGCCATTACATTTTATTGTTGATAGTGGAACTCATAGGAATATAATTTCTTCTTAGATGATGAAGGATTTGAATCTTCCTATCACACTACACCCACAACCATATAATTCTGGACAGTTACAATATGGGAGAGACATTAATGTCACTCAAAATTTTATCCCCCCTTATGCCATCAACCTTTCAAAGATGAATTTTTATGTGATATTTTTCCCTTGAATGTTTGTGATATATTTTGGTCCAACCATTTATATGGAAGAGGTATGGTGTTTATGATTCTAAGCCCCAAAGTGTCATCATCATTGTCAAAGGTCAATGTTATGAGATACTAAAGATATCTTCTCCTACCTATGTTTCCCTAAACAATGCTAAGAAATGAAGGAAGATGATAGCCAAAATAAGTAAATTTATTTTATTGATCATAAAACCATAAAGTAAGACCCTTAATACATGTATCACAATATCTATACAATAAAAACATATGGAAAAATTTGAAGAAGAATATGATGACTTTTTTAATCCACCAACTGGTATTCTACTTAAACATGAGGTAAAGAATTCCATTGATTTATTTTTCTAGTTATTATTTTCCTAATACACCTATTTATCACATATCAATCCTTGAAAATGATGAAATCAAGAGGAAAATATAGGAATTGATTCAAAAGGGACACATTAGACAAAGTTCTTCACCATACGGTAGTCCAATTGTCTTGGATACAAAGAAATATGGAACATGGATACTCTATATTGGTTACATATATTTAAATAAAATAACTATGAAGAACTTCTATCCACTCTCTCAAATAGATTACTTGTTGGACTAACTCTATGATGCAAAGTTCACCAAAGTTGATCTCAAATATAGCTATCATCAAATACCCATAAAGCCCACTAACATATGAAATACAACATTTAAATCTAAGAAGAGTTTATTTGACTGGGAGATTATTCATTTTGGCTTGACCAATGCACCTACGACCTTCATGAGGATGATGGATAACATCTTGCATCCCTACATTAGTTTATTTGTGGTAGTCTAATTATATGACATTCTCATCTATAGTAATACATGGGAGGAACATATACAACATGTTCAATAGGTACTTTATACTCTTTGAAGATACAAGCTATATTCTAATTTAGATAAGTTCTCCTTTGGCATAATGAATATTCAATACCTTGATATATTGTTGAAAAATAGGGAGCACATGTTGATCCTAAGAAGATTTAGGTAATTAGATATGTTCCTACCCTAAAGACTCTAATAATATTTGTTGCTTATTGGGTCTTTCCAATTTCTATTAAAGATTTTTTCTTGGTTCTAACTTGCTTTGGAACTACACCAAGTGACCAAATAAGGTGTCAAATCTAAGTTCCATTAGGAAGATACACAACAAAGGTCATTTGAGAGGTTGAAGGACCAATTGTGTTTAGCTTCTCCAAATTTTCTACGTGATTTCAATCAACCTTTCGAGGTAATTACTAATGCATAAAAATGTGTATTGGAATCTAGTATCGCATAACATGGGCATCCTATTACCTATCATAGTGAAACATTCAATAAAATAGTTTAAAATACCCCACATATGAATATATCTATGCCATTGTCTAAGCATGTAAACAATGGAAGCACTACATCTTAGGAAAGTAAACTATCATACATATAGACCATAGACCTATAGAGTTAATTTAGACATAGACTAAGCTAAGGAACGAAGGACGATAAAAAAATGGGCCATAAATCTACAAAAATTTAATTTGATCATAAAGAACAAGAAAAGGGGTGCCAACTGAGCATTATAGTGTTTATGACCTCTAATAATATTACTCACCACCATTCTTGATTCTTATGGACATGATACTTTCAATTGGTCCACCTTGTATTAAGTAGATTCTACTTTTGCAAATGTATATTGAGTTCTTCATGTGTAAATCATGTATGTGATTTGAATTTGTAAGATAATTTCCTTTGATACATGGGATATATTTTTATACCAATTAGTGAGTGCTCAAAGATAATTTGAGAAGCACACTTCAACAAAGTAGCATGTCACTTTGGGATTAAACAAATTTTAGCATTACTTTAAAAGTACTTTTATTGGCCCAAAATGAGGAACAATATCAAGAGGTACATCAAGACATGTACCCTCCATGTTGTTACCAAACCAACCAACAAGTAGGAATTGTATACACTATCTCTAGTGCCATCCAAGCCTTAGAAATCTATATCCATGGATTTCCTCTTAGTTTTACCCACATTTAAGCATGGTAATGATTATACTTTTATAGTAGTTGATCATTTTTCAAAATGGCTATCATTATTCCTTGTAAGAAATCCATTTCAACTAAGGATACTACTAAAATTTATTTGATTCATGTGTAGCTCAACTTTGGCTTGTCAAAGTCCATTGTATCTAACAAAGATAATATATTTTTTATTATTTTTTGGTTTATCCTATGGATAATTATGGATACCAAGTTGACCATGTCTATAGTCTTCCATACTTAGATTAATGGCCAAACAAATGTTATGAATTAGTTGATTTTACATATTCTTTGAATATACAATTTCAAGCATCCATTCATATGGGATGATATCCTTCCCTATGTTTAGCATGGATATAATCAAAATTTACATAGCTCTACCAAATATATCCTATTTCATGTATATTTTAGGTTCCAACCATTGGCACCCACTAATGTAGCTCTCCCTATGCAATCCATTTAGTACTCACCTTATTAACAAAACAAAAAAAGATAAGGTAGCATAGTTTATGAAACATATTCAACACATCCAACAACAAGTCCGTGACCTCTTGGAAAATAAAAATTAGAAATACAAACAATGTCAAGACCAACATTGGATCCCATATTAATTCAATATTAGAGATAAATTTTGATTACATGTTTATAAAGAGAGACTTGTGGGATCCCATAGGAAGATCAATAATCTTTGCTATGGATTACACCATCACCAAGAAGGTGGAAGAAAATTCCTTTAAAGTACATATTCCATATTATATTAATTTTAAGCCAATATCTAATGTTGAACTTCTTAGGCCCTATCATCCATCTCTATTAGACACTTCCATAGTACCATAATAATTAGATATTGAAGAACTCAATCTAGATAGTTTAAGACTAGTAGAGAATTTTATTGTAAACATGTGGACTATGATCATCAGAAAGTAATCCATTTATTATGTATAGAGTGGTTAAAGTAGGACTACTTGGTCACAAGGGGAATGAATCACAAAAAATCAAATGAAGAAATAATTCCATACCTAATGATAAATTTTTATGCAATGGGGACCATTGCTTTTCAATGAGGATGAATGATCAAGTCATGTAATCTTTGCATGGTATAGCTTTATGCCCAATTTTTTTTTTTGATCCTAACTATATTGTTAGAGTCATAAGTTTAATCCCAAGGCTCTGTTTTTATCCCTTCGAGAAGCATTAGAAATGTTAGAGAGAGCAATAATTTTAGTAGGAAACTCTATCATAGATAAAGTTACAATAACTTTATGAAGAATGCTCTAGAGGCTTTCAAAAATGTAAAATAAATATTTTACTAAAAATAGCTATCTTCTATATTTAGATTTGTGTATCCAAAATGCATCTATAACCATGTTGACACATTATAGAAGACAAAACATAAAAGCACAAGTTATATGTATTCCATTTTCTATTAAATACACTTGGTAACTTGTGGAAGGTGAATCACTACATTTTCATATGGGTGACCTTCTAACTCATGGAATGTGAACCACCACATTTCCATATGGATGACATATATTCAATATGATATATTTCTACCACACATGAAAATTTTTATATAAAAATATATGCACCCTTGATTATAAATACATGAGTAATTGATGTAATGTTTATCCTCACATATCTTCTCAAAAATTGCTTGCATTGTACCCTCTTTTTGGAGCAATAAAATCATAATGCTATTTTTCTTATATACTCATGTGTTCTAGTTTGTTATATAGTCTATTATTTTTTAATTGCACTCTTTCATGATCTTTCTTAACTTGAAAATTTGAGTTTCAAATTAGTTAAAATTTTGAGTTCTAGATCACAATTATAGCATACTAAATGTTAAATTCATGCCTAACATGTTGAATCCTATGTGTACAATCTATTGTCCTTTTTTTTTGTTAGAAAATATGATTTGTGCAATATAATGAAACTTAAATAATTAGGAAAAATAAAATAAGAATTTTATAATATTATAAATCATAAACAAGCTAGCTTCCATTAATCTAGATGATATTTATGTGTAATAAACATGACTTCTTTACTTAGTATTATTGATTTTTCAAGAGAGAGATAAATAGTGTTAGACAAAAGTAATACAATGTGGAAATGTGTTGGATATTAGTATAGGTGTTTTCAAAAGTATTTTAATAAATTTAATCCATGCTCTTACAAGGGATTTCAAGTGTTAATTATAATAGCTTCTCTAATTTTGAGGAATTTACTCATGTTTTAGGTGTTGGAAATAATCATCTCTTTGTTTACCACATTAATTTCACTAATATAAAGTTGGAATTTTAATTATATGAATGGATGGTTAAGGACATTGATGATGATATAAAAGTAGTTATTTCAGGATATTGTGGTGAAATATCACAATATCTTAGTGAGATTACTTCTTCCTCTTCCATATAGAAATAATTTATTACTATTGTGGATAAAGTCAATGATTCCCATGATTAGTGGCATCAATTATTGAGGTATATTGATTATGTTTTATAGAGGTATATGCATTGTTTTTGTATGGTTGATGGTCTTCCACATATTTGATCCACTTATTAAATTATGTAAGGGATGTGTTCTATGGAAGTAGCATAATGACTCCTTTCCTAAATTTAAATCTTATAGTGCCTCTAAGATTTTTTATCTTATCCATATCATCATTTGAAAGCCTATGAAATATTGTTTTCTTTTGAAAAACAAATATGTTTTCACTTATATTTATGAATTATATAGGTTCTTATGGATTTATACAATAAAATTCTAGGATAATTCCCTTGATAAATTTAAATATTTCTAGGTGATGATGGAGAGAAAAAGTGGAAAGAAGATGAAATAACTAAGGACCAATGGTACAAGTGAGTTTGACACTCATGAATTGAGGATTTTATAGCAACACATGGAATTACTTAGCAATGAATCATTGCTTACATTCAATAAAATAGAGTACCAAAGTAAAAGAAAAAGACTATAATAGAAATGAATCATTTTATTGTGTATGTCAATCATATGAAGATAAAGTTTTAAGATTGAACTATGACTTATGTGTCATACATCATCAAGAAGACACCAACTCAAATGATCAAGGGTGTAACTCCCCAAAATTTTTGTATGGGGAAGAAGTATTTTGTTTCATATATTTAGGTCTTTGGTTCAATAGCATTGTCTCAGATTCCTTAAGAGAAGTGCAACAAATTTTAGATAGAGTCATGAATGCATTCATTGTCAAATTAACAATGTTTTCTAGAAATATTCTAAAACATGAATTCACCATATTTATATGTGGAAAATAAGAAAAAGTGATTAAAATATAACAATAATAAACAAATTAAAGAGACCAAGGAAGACAACAAGGAAAAGTAGAAGGTGGGTGCTTATGGGTATTTCAATATATCACATTTTATTCACACTTATGATACAAATGGATCCTCATTGAGGGGTATTTATAGTGATACAAAAACCCCAATGAGAGGTTAACCTCAGGCCAACATTAACTTAACCTTGAGGTTAACTTTAGATAATAATAAATTACCCTTTAATCAAGGTTATCCATAAAGGTGAACTAAGAAATACCACTATGGATGAAATATGAAAGGGGCCCTTATTTGGCTATAGGATATAGTGTATAATCTATTATTACATTATTTTAATATGCCAACTTAATTTTTTAGCATATTCTTAGATTATATATTGTTAGCATATTTTTTTCTCGGCTAATCTTAGCTTCATTTGTTACGATCTATTTTGAGCCTGATTCATTTGTATAAATTGATGAGTTATGAATGAAATAAGTTGATTAATTATCCTACATTAGTATCAAAGTAGATAGGTCATGACCCTCATTTTTTATCTTGCCTTTGCCAGCTGATCATTAGCTCATCTTGGTGTGCTTGCAACTTGGCATAAGAGGTAAAAATAGATCAAGCCATCACCCTGTAATTTTTGCCATGTTTACCCTATTAATGTTGCTACTATTCTGATTCGTTATGAGAGGTCATACCTACCCCTATTCATTCTTAGAGGCTACCCTTGTTTTTTTTATATAGCTAAAAATAATAATACAAGTAGCAGGCCACTATATCCTGTAGCAATCCTAGCGGTATCACCTCAGCATAGTCGTAGAAGGTACAACCATAGCCAGAACAGCTGCAACCTATGACCAGACGCATCTTGGGCCAAGTGAGACCCCTGATCCACACACCATGGATTTATAACAATGCTACAATCTATGGCATATTGATCATAGATGAATTAGAGTGATATGATCATGCAAGAGTAGAACAAAAACCCTCAATGCAAATTTGATTGTCGATCACGCACAAACGGATCACATAGAAACTCCATCATCGACATATTAAAAAAATGATGAAAAATTAAAACACTTCCAAAGGTTTTATCATTTCCCAATTGGATGCAAGGAAGCAAATTTGTTTTTTCATTGAGGAATGTATTTCAAATTAAAGATCATGCTCGATCATACCCGATGATTTGGACAGCCTAGTTGGTTTACCACTGGGAGTTAAGATGTTTGTGGTGAAGAGGTTGTGAGTTTAAATCACACCAAACTTTATTTTGTTCGCATAGGAGAGATTTTAGTTTTTCATTAAGTGGGTTTAGTCCCACATGCGTTCAACGATGCAACAGGCAGTTTAAAACTGTGAAAAAGTACAAGGTGTTTCGATGCATTGTGTAAACTAGCCTTTAGTTCCTTTTGGACTATGCCCACTGTTGACTTTCACTTTGCATTGGAAATCATGCCTAGCTATTGACAGCATCGTTGATCACACCTACACGCTGCATCTGAGGACCTATTGATTGCCTCAAAACTCATGTCGGTTGTTGGCACTAAAGGTACAAAAACAAAACAATTTTTTATTAATTTATTTAGTGCATTTTTGAAGTTTTTAAGTTATTTAAATTAATTTATTAAATAATTTTTTATTTTTAATTAGTTAATTAATTAATTATTGTTTTAATTAAATAATTAATTGATTAAAGTAATTAATTATCTGATTTTATTAATTTATTTAATTTTCAAACTTTTTATACACATTTTTTGAGTAAGATAGCACTCCACATCAAAATAAAAAGTTCTACATCAAAACGAAATAGAAGGGGACAAAAAAATATTTTTCAAAACAAAAATCATGCAAAATCCAAACATTATGATTTTTTGCAAAACTTAAAGGCACATTTCAAGAAAAGAGGGCTACAAAAACTTTGCATAAAACCTTGTTATTTTGCAAAAAAAAAAACTTAAAGGGGGGACACTACAAAAATTTGTTGTTTTTTTGCAAATAAAATTCAAAATAAGGGCAAAGAAAAAGCAGTGAATATCATTTTGTAAATCAAAATCTATTGCAAAAATTTTGTGAAAAAAGGTGCATTTTCAGTTGAATCTGACACCAAATTGGCATTGTAAGAGGTGCATTTTCGGTTGAATCTGATACCTTCCAAAAATATAAATTTGTGGGCATGATAAAAATTGCATGATGCATTTTAATTATTTTTTGATGCATTAACATATTTGTATTGAAGCAGCAATAAGACCCCAAATTTATACCTATTTTTGTGCAATACATTGCACAAAGCAGCATTCGTTATTTACGGTACCTCTAAACCATATTTATAGGTGATTTGGTCATGCTTTGGGATATTGTACCTAAAAAATAATATAGCTACAACAATGACATCTAAGCTATTATTCTCTATAAATCATAGGGAAGAACTAAGGAAAGCCAATTTGTTTGATATTCACTCCATTATTACCCCATTCACTACTATTGCTTGACATAAATCCTCCAACTAAATCATATTCCAAGTATTTAAGGGACTTGGCACCCTATGTATGCAAAAAAAAAATTAAGTAGGTTTCAAATATAGTAGTGATTCCCTTTCAGTACTGCTTTCATGGTATAAATAAAGGAGGGCCAATTTGGTGTTATAAGGAACATTCACAATGGTCATTGTTAAAGCATACTTATCAAATTCACAGCTACTCAAAGGACCACATTTTGATTTGTGGAAAATAAATATGAGATCAATAATATAGGTTGAAAATATGTGGGATGTTGTGACTTAAAAAGTCAAATTCCCCACTACAGTAGATGATAAACAAGAAGCATATGATTATGTTCATGCGAGAGCACTGATGGTTATAATTCTTGCCATTGCCGATGAAGTTCAACCACACATTTGTAAAAAGGAGCACGCAAAATATGCATGGGATACATTATGCACAATATATGAGGGAAGGAATAAAGCCACGATCCTTAACCTTCAATCCCAACTTCACACTCTTAGCATGAAAAATGGAGAAAGTGTAGAAGTGTTTCTTTGTAGAGTTGTAGAACTAAGAGCTAAGATGCATGCAATGGGTGAGAAAGTAGAAGATAAGATCTTAACCTCAATAATTTTGAGATATTTACCTGATTCTTTTAGAATTTTAGTCACTTTCCTTCAGTTTTCTAATAGACAAGTCACTTTTGAAGAGTTAGTTAATTTGCTTCAACAACATGAAGTAGATATCAACCAAAGAGATGAAGTGTCTAACAATGCATTATTTTCAAAAAATTGGAAATAAGAAAAAAATGCTACTTTCATAAAGGGTCTTCCTCAAAGGGTTCAAACACCAATTCCTCACAAAAGACACCTCAAAAATAGAAGAGGTACTACAATATTTGTGATATGGACAATCATGACACCAAAAACTATTGCTTCAAGAACAAGCACCCACAACAGAAAAAGGGCCAAAAAAAACCACGAAGAAGAAATAGACAACAAAAGGGAAATTTTGCTATTGAATAATTATATTTAGATTCTAAGAGGGCACACAAGGTGCTCATGAATCAAACAAATCCCAAATAGAAAGATAATGTTTGGTATATTTATTCTGGTGCCAATAAACACATGATTGGTGATAAAAGGTGGTTTGACACATTTGAGGCAAAATAAGGCAAAATGATAACAATTATCGATGATAAGACCTAAAAATTCCAAGGAGAAGATAATGTTTTAGTAACTCTTCCTGATGGAAAATGCCAAATTGATAAGGTCCTATATGTACCAGGATTGAGCAACAACTTGTTGTTTGTGCCTCAAATTTTGGATAAACATATGGTGGTTGACTTCAAAGTTGTTAATGGACAAAAGTGTTGCTACATTACCAATAAGGGTAAACATATCACAATGGCTTCCTACAAACATGGTTTGTTTGTATTAGATGCTATATATACTCCTCATGTTACCTTGGTTGCCAAATCAAAAGAAGCTACTTCCTTATGGCACAAACAATATGGGCATCTAAGTTCAAGCTATCTACTTGAATTAAGTAAGCATGAGATAGTGTTAGGTCTTTCAAACCTTTCCAATACTTTTCTTGTTTTCTCAGATTTCTTAGCAGGAAAGAAACACCAAGTACCTTTTAAATTGAGCTCTTCAAGAGCCAAAAGACCATTGGAGTTTATACACATCGTTCTGTGCTGACCAATGCCAAATAATTATGGTGGAAATAAGTACTTTTAGTTGTTTGCTAATGACTACTCACAAAAGATGTGGGTTTTCTTTCTACATATGAATTCATATGTATTCTCATATTTTTAGTAGTTTAAGAAGCTTGTTGAGAAAGAATCAGGATGTTCAATCAAGGCCCTCTACTCAGATCGAGGGGGGAATTTAACTCCAATGAGTTTTTAAAATATCTCACTAAACATGGGATAAAAAGATAGCTTACTATAGCCTATACCCCTTAGAAAAATAAAGTTATTGAAAGGAGGAATAATTCCATCATGGATATGGTTCAATGTATGCTCACAAGTGCACATCTTGGGCAACAATATTAGATAGAAGTTGTCACTACTACGATGTATCTCTTGAATCGAGCACCAAAAAAAGCTCTTTAAGGAGTCACACCACAAGAATAATGGAGTGGAAGAAAGCCCTCCATTTCTCATCTAAGGATATTTGGCAAAGCCTTAATGCACATTCCAAATATGAAAATACACAAGTTAGATGAGAAAACTTTACAATGTATCTTTCTTGGTTATGATGAAGAATCCAAGGGATATCAATTGATTGACCCTAAAACCAAGAATATTTATATAAGTCGAGATGTGGTATTCGTTGAAGCTCCCAATTTGGATACACAAGAAACTAGCAAAGATACATACCCTGCTATATACCTAGATTTTGAGGAGCCTAAGGCAAGGACCCCCCAAAAATAGAAGAAAAATCCAAAATGGTATACTAGCACTATGAGAGATGTAAAATTGGATGCACCACATGATCTCACTTTAGATCAACCATGTACTCGAAGTATGTCTCATTAAGAAAGAGAAGAAGCTAAAGATGCAGATGATGATGAAGAAGAAGATAGGAGTGAATTAGAAGATTACAATTTCATGACTACAAATTTTGGAGCATGAGCCAACTTTAGTGCAAGAATCCCTTAGTGTGCCTCAATGGAAGGTAGTTATGGATGCAAAAAATGTCTCTTATGAAGAACAAAACATGGGAGTTAGTTGATATGCCTACTGGTAAGAAACCCATTGGCTACAAATGGGTATACAAAGTCAAGTATAAGGTAGATGGAACTATTGATAAGCATAAATTCCACCTTGTTGCAAAGGGCTATGCTAAAAAATAAGGCATAGACTATGAAGAGACATTTGCACCAACTACAAAAATGACTACCATTCATGTACTCTATGCAATGGCAGCATAGTTTGGATGGAAGATTCATCAGATGGATGTGAAGAGTGCTTTCTTAAAATGTGATTTAAAAGAAGTGTACATGAGTCAACCTAAAGGATTTATTGTACAAGGACAAGAACAAAAAGTTTACAAACTGATAAAGTCCTTGTATGGGTTGAAACAAGCTTTGAGAGCTTTGTTGAGCAAAGTGCAGCAACAAGATTGTCATTGTTGTCAACACAATCAGCTAAATCATTTGATTCAGTGCAGTAATAGGAAGTTCAGATGTAGCAAACAGGAAATTCAGAGATCTCTCAGAATATGTACAATGTTTTTCCAAAAAGACCGAAGTGGCCCACATGCAAAAATTCAAAGAAAAATACAAGGAAAGTGTCGCGATATCGCGACATATTCAGAAAACAGGAAAACTGTCGTGATTTCGCGACATATGGGAGGAGAGAGAAAGTGCAAAGAAAAATGTCACGATTTTGTGACATATTTTAGGAGAGAGAAAGTGCAGGGAAAAACTGTTGCGATTTTGCGACATTCTGGAGGAGAGAGAAAGTGCAATGAAAATTGTCGCGATTTTACGACATGTTAGAAGAGAGAGAAGAAGAAAGAAAAATTGTCATGATTTCGTGACATGTTAGAAGAGAGAGAAGAAGATTGAAAAACTGTCGCAATTTCATGACATGTTGGAAGAGAAAGAGGAGAGAGAAAAATATGTCGCGATTTCGCGACATGTTTCATTTTCGCGGTCCAAAGCGAAGAAAATAGGAGAGAGAAAAAGGTGTCACGATTTTGTGACATGTTTTATTTTCACGGTCCAAAGCGAAGAAAATAGGAGAGATAAAAAGGTGTTGCGATTTCGTGACATGTTTCATTTTCGCGGTCCAAAGCGAAGAAAAGAGGAGAGAGAAAAAGGTGTCACGATTTCACGACATCTTTCATTTTTGCGATCAAAAGTGAAGAGAAAGAGGAGAGAGAAAAATGTGTCACAATTTCATGACATGTTTCTTTTTTGCGATCTGAAGCGAAGACGAAGGCAGAGAAAGAAAAAGTGTTGTGATTTCACGACAGGTTCGAGAGAAAGAGCTCACAAAGAAAAGTGTTGCGATTTCACGACAGGTTCGAGAGAAAGAGCTCACAAAGAAAAGTGTTGCGATTTCACGACAATTTGCAAGAAGGATTGTACGGATGAAAAAGTGTCATGATTTCATGACAAGTTCAAGAGAAAGAGCTCACAGAGAAAAAGTGTCACGATATCGCGACATGTTAGGTTTTCACGACCTGATGAGAAGAAAAGCACCAAGGAGAAAAAGTGTCGTGATATCATGACAAAAGGAAAGAAGGAGAGTACGAAAGCGAAAGTGTCACGATTTCGTGACATGTTCTATTTTCGTGAGGTCAAGAAAAGGCACAAGGTAGCGAATGTGTCGCAATTTCATGACATGTTGTGTTTTCGCAGGCGAAATACAGAGAAGAGCACAAGGCAGCGAAAGTATCATGATTTCACAACATGTCATGTTTTTGTAGGTGCAAGATGAGAAAAGGACAAAGAGGCAGAAAGTGTCATGATTTTGCGACATGTCATGTTTTCGTGGGTGCAAGCTAAGAAGAGGACAAGAAGGCAAAAAGTGTCATGATATCGCGACATGTCATGTTTTCGCGGGTGCAATCTGAGAAGAAGACAAGGAGGCGAAAGTGTCACGATTTTGCGACATGCTATGTTTTCATGGGTATAAGCCAAGAAAAGAAGTACAACGGTGAAAGTGTCATGATATCATGACATGTTATGTTTTCATGGGGCAAAAGTTAAAAAACAGAGCAAAGAGAAAAAGTGTAGCGATATCGCTTCATGTATTCTCGCGGGCCGAAGTTGAGAGAAAGCATACGAAAGAAAAAGTGTAGCGATATCGCTACCTGTTGCATTTTCACGGGCCAAAGCTAAGAGAAAGTGTTCGAAGGCGAAAGTGTCATGATATCGCGACATGTTGTGTTTTCATGGAAACAGCTACAGAAGAGTTACAGAGGCAGTTGAAGCCGACAAAGACTGATGTTAGTTGATGAAGATTAGGGTTTGTAGCCGACGAAGATTAGGGTTTGCAACTGACTGATATTAGGGTTACAGCTGACTAAGATTAGGTTTTTGATCTTGAAAATATTGTTATAAAAGGTTGTTTGAAGAGGTAGAGTGTGACGCTCAGAGACAGTGCACAGAGTGCGAAGTTTGATCAAAGATATCATCAAATAAATGTCAAAGCAAGAAATGATGGCAAAGTGCACAAAGTGAGCAAAGAAGTCGAATCATGCTAAGTGTGAAATTCGCAAAGGAAGTAGAGTGCAAAAAATGGGGGAAGACGATCGTGAAGCTCAACAGTGAAGTAGTAGATTGTGTGAAGTGATTATGTAGAGAGAGCAGAGTGCATAGAGGATGCAAAGGTGAAACAGACCAGTTAGGGTCTTGTAAAAGCAAAGGTATTTTATCATCAAACTTATAGATTCAAATTGAAGTCCAAGTTGCAGTCTGGCATCAAGGATTGGTGCTCCTTCTAGTTGGTGCTGGTAAATCAGGGGTTGTTGCTCCTTTCTGTTGGTGCAGATAAATAAGTGGTTGGTGCTCCTTCCAGTGGGTGTTGGTAAACTGATTATAAAGTTGTTGCTTTGCAAAGGCTAGATTTGGATGGTAGTCCAAGCAGTCATTCTTGAGGAGTAGCCAAATTGGTGAACCTCATTAAAATCTAGTGTTGTGTGATGTTCTCTTGCTGTACTTGTATCTATTTATAAGTTTTTAATTGCTGCTATTTTAAGAGCTATAAATTCATGATTAAAGTACCACACTAATTCACCCCCCCTCTCAGTGCCATTGTAAGACTAACAATTGGTATCAGAGCCAAGTTACCTTCAAAGGATAAATCAGCTAGGGTTGATCTTGGATTAGTATGCAATGGGTAAGAAGAATAGATCTTCCTCCAAATGGGCATCTCAATCAGTTTTAGTTCCTATAGAAGAGAAAATTGAATCAGAAGAGGTTGAAGGTTTTTTATCAAACAAAGCACCTGTGTTTGATGGAACAAATTACATGACCTGGAGAATCAAGATGCAGGCATATCTTTGTGCCTTTGGATACTACATCTGGGATTCAGTAATCAATGAATGCACAATACCCATCACTCCTCCAACTGATGCTTTCGATAAGAATATGGTTGAAAATGACTCAAAAGCAAGGAATGCTATCAGGTGCGGATTAGTAGACAGTGAGCTGATAAAGATCAAGAGTTGTAAAACGACAAAAGAAATATGGGACAAACTGAGGATTACTCATGAAGGAGACGATGAGATCAAGGATGTCAAGTTACAAACACGTCAATCTCAGGTCGAAGCTGTAAAGTTGAATAACGATGAGAACATAGAGATATATATGTTGAAAGTTAATGAAGTCCTAGAGGATGATTCTAAAAGAGAAACAAAAAAAGAACAGAAATGTGATGAAGAAAAAATTGATGTTGAAATAAATTTGAAAGAGGAACTAACTGCAGCTCTGGATGAATTGAAGATGGAAAGAAAAAGGAATAAGGAAATCTCAAGAAAACTTGATGATACAAATGAAATAATAACCAGGTTGAAAGTACAGGTAGAAGAATTCAAAAATATTGAAGAAACTCTCAGGTCTCAGATCAATGAGAAAGAGATTGGTTGCTACAAACAAGAGGAAGAGACTGTGTTATTGAAGAAACAACTAGAAGAGGCCAATACAAATCTCAAATTCAAGAAGAGCACAAAGTTGCTAGATAAAATGATAAACCAACAAAGAATCTCCATGGATAAGCATGGTCTTGGATATGAAGCTGAACAACCTTCATCTTCCAACTCTGCAGAGAAGAAGAAGTTCACTGTTGAAGGATCAAAGCAAGAAAAGCCTGAAGTTAATTTTTCAAAAGGAATAAAATATCAAAGGAGATCTATAGCAAAGCAACCACAACAAAAAAGGTTCTATCACTCTCACTCTATTTATACTAATACTTTTAATGGCTATTGTTTCAGATGCAACCAGTATGGTCACAAGGCAACTTATTGTGGATTGAATAATAAATCAAAAAGTTATGCTGGTAGAAATAGTTTTGTGTTTCTGAGTGAACAATATGTACAATGTTTTAAATGTAATGATCATGGGCACATAGCAAGGTTTTGTCCAAGCATGTTTGTATCTAATCTGAGGCAAAATAGTATATTTCATCAGATGCAAAGAATGCAACACAGGCTGGGAATAAATCAGGTGCATAAAAAGGAAAATAATCAATCATCAAGGATGCACAAGAGACAACCACACAAGAGAAATGTTCGAGTTCACGAAAAGGTTCAAAACAGGGATGCAACTAAAAAATCCAAGCCCGAGTTCAAGAAAGTTTGGAGAAAGATAAAAGAAAGGAATTCATGTCTCCTTGGACTGAAGGAGACTACTCCCCTATTGCACTAAGCAACTCCAGGTAGCACATCCTCAGGGGGAGCAATCTTAAAGTTTTATTTTAATGTTCCTATGTATTTGTTTGGGTTTCTGAGGATGAAATGCAAGTAGTTAGGGGGAGTTGTCTATAGTTGTCAAAACGTGTTCTTAGTTCGTGCATTTGTTTGTGGAAGTGTCATGAAGGGTGGTGATTAAATTGAAAGTTATCATTGTTGGTAGTATTGTTATATGTCATTGTTGTACTGGTGATGGTTCTTACTGCCACCATCCAAAGTTAAGGATTATAACGGTCCAGATAAGTTTGTTTGTGAAAGAATGTTGCTCTAGCCGTATATATGTGTTTTGATAAAAGTAGTGGGTATTTGAACTACACATTGATGGGAAGATTGTTAGATCTATTTTTGATGTTGTGGTGAAAAATATTGAAGTTTGATCATTGATTCATGTTTAGCTCATCAAGATGAGAAAATTTGCTTTGTGAATCATACCTATCCGAGGTCCAGAAGTATGAGTTTGAGTAAGGTGCATTATAGTTGGCCATGAAGTGGTTAACAAAATATTATTTTATGTTTCGAACAGTTAACAGTAAGGTGTGACCAGCGGTGACTGCATAAAACATAGACCAAGCTGAAAATGTAAAAAGGGATTTGGTTGGTGTTGTGATACTATGTTTGATGCTTACATAGAATTGACAGTAAAATTGCAGTGTTGGTACAGTTTTGGACAAAAGTTGGTACAAGTGTGAGTCACTTGTCAATTTTGTTGACAGATGTGAAATTAGCATTTTTTTTTAATGGGAAGCTTGAAGAAGAGGTTTATATTGAGCAGCCAGATGGTTCCCAGCTTGGTGATGATCCCCACTTCATTTGTAAGTTGAAGATATATGTCTTGAAACAGGCACCTCGAGCATAGTATGTATGGTAGCACGACTTCAGGCCAATCCCAAGGAGACTCATGTGACAGGAGTAAAAAGGATTGATTGTGGTTTCTTTTTTGAAAGTGATTGGTTTAATGCTTCAAGGTTTTCTGGTTTTAGAATTGTTATTAAACCTTATCTTTATAAGCATTTTTGATGAAGCCCATTGGTTGTGTAAAGAACTTGAACTTGAGTTAGAGAAAAACACTTTGAGTTGAGGTTGAGATTTGAGAATAGAAGATATTAAGTCTCTAACAATTCTCTTTATGCTTCTATAAAGTGGATTTGGTTTAAGACTGTCATTCATTATTGAGTTCATTATGAGTACTACTTGAGCATGATTGATTGAGCCTTTGAAGAAGGCCTTTGGGAAATATTTGAGGACAATGTTGGGATAGATTTGAGGACAGTGTTGGGATAGGTTTCTAAAGCAGATTTGGGCAAGTTCTTGATGAGATTGCTAGAGAAGATTTGGGCAAGTTCTTGGTGAGCTTGTTAGACCAAATTTGGACAAGTTCTATGTGAGCCTACTGAGCAGGTTCTTAGTGAGCCCATTAATAGAGCTTTGGGTGGAGACAAATTGGTTGAGTGGTTAAGCTTCCCAAGAATTGGCTAACCATAGGAATCACATTTTCAGGGGGAGCATTTAAATATTTGATTATCTTTTTGCTCATGATCATGATTTTTGCTAAGTGTAATCAATTTTGCCTGAAAATGTTGTGCATGGACTCAAGGGGAGTCTACAGTAGCCCTTTGGTATTATTGTCAAATGGGGAGAAGAGTTACAAGAAATTGCACATGTGTTGCCAACAATTCCAAAGGGGGGGATTGTTGAGCAAAGTGCAACAACATGATTGTCATTGTTGTCAACACAATCAACTAGATCATTTGATTCAATGCAGCAATAGGAAGTTCAGATGCATCAAATAGGAAATTTAGATATCTCTCAAAATATGTACAGTGTTTTTCCAAAAATACCTAAGTGGCCCACATGCAAAAATTCAAAGAAAAAGACAAGGAAAGTGTCGCGATATTGCGACATATTCAGAAAACAGGAAAACTGTCATGATTTCATGACATATGGGAGGAGAGAGAAAGTGCAAAGAAAAATGTCATGATTTCGTGACATATTGGAGGAGAGAGAAAGTGTAGGGAAAAACTATCATGATTTCGCGACATTCTAGAGGAGAGAGAAAGTGCAATGAAAACTATCGTGATTTCACGACATGTTAGAAGAGAGAGAGGAAGAAAGAAAAACTGTCACGATTTCACAACATGTTAGAAGAGAGAGAAGAAGATTGAAAAACTATCACGATTTCGTGACATGTTGGAAGAGAAAGAGGAGAGAGAAAAATATGTCGCGATTTTACGACATGTTTCATTTTCACGGTCCAAAGCAAAGAAAAGAGGAGAGAGAAAAAGGTGTCACAATTTTGCGACATGTTTTATTTTTGCGGTCCAAAGCGAAGAAAATAGGAGAGAGAAAAAGGTGTCGCGATTTCACGAAATGTTTCATTTTTGTGGTCCAAAGAGAAGAAAATAGGAGAGAGAAAAAGGTGTCACGATTTCGTGACATGTTTCATTTTCGCGATCGAAAGCGAAGAGAAAGAGGAGAGAGAAAAATGTGTCGCAATTTCATGACATGTTTCTTTTTTGCGGTCTGAAGCGAAGAGGAAGGCAGAGAAAGAAAAAGTGTCATGATTTCACAACAAGTTCGAGAGAAAGAGCTCGCAAAAAAAAGTGTCATGATTTTGCGACAATTTGCAAGAAGGATTGTACGAACGGAAAAGTGTCACGATTTCACGACAGGTTCGAGAGAAAGAGCTTGCAGAGAAAAAGTGTTGCGATATTGCGACATGTTGGGTTTTTGTGACCCAATGAGAAGAAAAGCGCCAAGGAGAAAAAGTGTCGCGATATCACGACAAAAGGAAAGAAGGAGAGTACGAAAGCGAAAGTGTCACAATTTTGTGACATGTTCTATTTTTGCGAGGTCAAGGCAAGAAAAGGCACAAGGCAGTGAATGTGTCATGATTTCGTGACATGTGTTTTTACAGGCGAAAGAAATAGAAGAGCACAAGTTAGCGAAAGTATCGCAATTTCATGACATGTCATGTTTTCACAGGTGCAAGCCGAGAAAAGGACAAAGAGGCGAAAAGTGTCACGATTTCATGACATGTCATGTTTTCGCAGGTGCAAGCCGAGAAGAGGACAAGAAGGCAAAAAGTGTCGTGATATCGCGACATGTCATGTTTTCGTGGGTGCAAGCTGAGAAGAAGACAAGGAGGCGAAAGTGTCACGATTTCGTGACATGCTGTGTTTTCATGGGTATAAGCCAAGAAAAGAAGTATGGCGGGTTATGTTTTTGCGAGGCCAAAGTTAAGAAATAGAGCAAAGAGAAAAAGTGTAGCAATATCGCTACATGTATTCTCACGGGCCGAAGTTGAGAGAAAGCGTACGGAAGAAAAAGTGTAGCGATATCGCTACATGTTGCATTTTCGTGGGCCAAAGCTAAGAGAAAGCGTTCGGAGGCGAAAGTGTCATGATATGGCGACATGTGTTTTCATGAAAACAGCTACAAAAGAGTTACAGAGGCAGTTGAAGCCAACAAGGACTGATGTTAGCCAACGAAGATTAGGGTTTGCAACCAACAAATATTAGGGTTTGTAGCCGACTGAGATTAAGGTTACAGTCGACTAAGATTAGGTTTTTGATCTTGAAAATATTGTTATAAAAGGAAGGTTGTTTGAAGAGTTTGAAGAGGTAGAGTGCGATGTTCAGAGACAGTGTGCAGAGTGCAAATTTTGATCAAAGATATCGTTGAATAAGTCTCAAAGCGAGAAATATAGCCGTAAGAGTGTAGAAGCAGTGAAATGATGGCGAAGTGCACAAAGTGAGCAAAGAAGTCAAATCATGCTAAGTGTGAAATTTGTAAAGGAAGCAAAGTGTGAAAAAGGGGGAAGATGATCGTGAAGCTCGATAGTGAAGTAGTAGATTGTGTGAAGTGATTGCATAGAGAGAGCAGAGTGCGCAGAGGATGCAAAGGTGAAACAGACCAGTTAGGGTCTTGTAAAAGCAAAGGTATTTTATCATCAAACTTATAGATTCAAATTGAAGTCCAGGTTGAAGTCTGGCATCAAGGGTTGGTGCTCCTTCCAGTAGGTGCTGGTAAATTAGGGTTTGTTGCTCCATTCTGTTGGTGCAGATAAATAAGGGGTTGGTGCTCCTTCCAATGGGTGCTGGTAAACTTATTGTAAAGTTGTTGCTTTGCAAAGGCTAGATTTGGATGGCAATCCAAGCAGTCATTCTTGAGGAGTAGCCAAATTGGTGAACCTCGTTAAAATCTTGTGTTGTGTGATGTTCTCTTGCTGTACTTGTTGTATCTATTTATAAGTTTTTAATTGCTGCTATTTTAAGAGCTGTAAATTCATGATTAAAGTACCACACTGATTCACCCCCCCCTCTCAATGCCATTGTAAGACTAACAAGCTTGGTACATAAAGATTGATATTCACCTTCTATAGCATGGATTTAAGAGAATTTCATTGGATGTCAATCTCTATTTCAAGAAAGTTGGTTCTAAAATAGTGATCCGTGTGCTCTATGTAGATGATCTAATCATCACTGGAATTTTAGAAGAGATGATTACAGCAGTGAAGGGTGACTTGAAAAAGTCATTTGAAATGACAGATCTAGGACTTCTCCATTATTGTCTTGGCTTAGTTGTGCAAAAAAAGAACCACATCAAGGTTACACAAATGAAGTATGCCAAGGTATTAATTGAAAAATATCAAATGATATATTGTAAGCCAAAAGTAACTCCCATGGAAATAGGGCTATGACTATCTTGATACGATAACTTTCCTCAGGTAGATGGAACTATCTATCGATACCAGGCTGGATATCAAATTTTTTGTAAGATATTTTTAAGGTTCATGCAGGAACCTAAGGTCAATAATTGGAATGCAATAAAGTAAGTTCTTCACTATGTCTATGGCACACCAGAATATGGCCTAGATTACAAGAAGAATGATAAGTTCTTCTTGCAAGGATACATGGACTCAGATTATGCTAGATCTATAGATGACAGAAAATCAATGTTAGGATATGTATTTCATCTTGGATCTGGTCCTATCTCTTAGCATATAAATAAGAAGCAAGTTGTTGCACTTTTATCTACAGAGGCAAAATATCATGCAACACGAGGAGCAGTGTGTGAAGCAATTTGGTTATGTCACATTCTTTCAAGTATGGGTCTTCCAAATAACCTTCCAATCCACTTGAATTGAGATAACCAAGGTGTTTTAAAACTTTTCAAGACTATAGTGTTTCATGAATGCACCAAGAATATTGACACACAATTTCACTTTATTCAAGATAAAGTTCCAAAGCACAAGATTTAGCTCCAATACATTCCCATTGATGAATAGGTTACGGATATTTTCACTAAGGCACTTGCACGTGTCAAATTTGAGTTGTTTCATAACTCTCTATGTACATCAAATAATGTGATAGGGAGGGATTTTAGGCTATAGGATATAGCCTATAATCTATTATTACATTATTTTTAATATGCCAACTTTTTTTTTTTTTTAAGCGAAAAACCCCTTGTGGGGTCTCCTTGGTCTGAGAGACCATGAACAGGGGGTTCTATACCATCAAAGTCACCCGGGAGTCACACCCAGCCCTACCCACACCAACATTATCAATTGGATTTTGGGTACCTAATTCAGCTTTTTGGTAGGGTGGAGATTTGAACCTGGGACCTCCCTTGGAGGATTGCCCTCTCCTCTCCAACTCACCTACAACACCTGGGTTTTTAATATGCCAACTTAATTTGTTAGCATATGCTTAGATTAGATATTGTTAGCATATTTTTTGCTCGGCTAATCTTAGCTTCATTTTTTATGAGCTATTCTAAGCCTGATTCATTTGTATAAATCGATGATTTATAAATGAAATAAGTTGATTTATTATCCTACAACCCTTAGCTTACATGAACATGCTTGTAGGCTTACATAAATTATGAATACCCATATATTATATAATCACATGTCTATAGGATACATTATTAATGCTTATAAGAAATTCTTCACATTTTTGGCCTTAGCCTAACAAGATCAAGTTATACATATTTCAACACCCCCTTATAATTTGAGTTGATAGGTACATAGAGATAAGATATTAGAGGTAATACCTCTCCTCCATATTGAATAATCTAGTGTACCTCCACTTTACCATCTTCATCCTCATCTTCATTGTTAGAAAACTTGTGTCTAGCCATTAATAATTTATCTCAATATTCTTTAGCCTTGTAATTCAATTCTTGGGGTGTACTTGCCTTTTACAATACTTGCAAGTATTTGAATTATTTTAAATATTAGACTTTCCCTTAGGCAATTGAGTCTTAGATTCCCTTAATTTGAAGTATTTTGGATGATCTTGTATGTGAGAAAGAGCTCCACAATTCTTCATTATAGCTTTATTATGGATTATAATTTTGAAAAGATATTTAAGAGAGATGGGTTATGGATCCTTTATAGCCATAACCTTTATATGAAGAACCAAGCTAATTATATGAAAGGGAGGAAGTATTGGAAGTATATATTTTACATGCTCTTCATCACTCTTTACCTTACCTCCTACCATAGCTAGATCAACTTTTAGAGTTTTGAAGTGAGATATGTAACTTTCAACAGTACTAAAATCTAAAAATTTGAGATTGGATAGTTCCATATTTATTCTATTAACTTTACTAGCACTTATTTTTCCATAGAGATGTTTCAAAATAGACCATACCTCAATAGGACCAATTTTTTCTAATGTGAAAAAGTACATCTGGTTCCACAAACATGAATAAGAGACAATTATCTTCCCTCTTTCTCTTATCGATTTCACCACTAAGATATTTTGATTCATTATTAAAGATGAAATAGAGAATATTCTTGCTTCTAATTAATCCTACCATTTGAACTACCAAGTGCTATAATTTTGTCCAATGAGATAAGTAATATACCCTATGGAATCTATTTTGCACTCCAAAATCCCTAATCAAAATTATGATAGGCTTATTAGTTCACCACTACATAGATCTCAAAAAATCATGCAATCTAGAAAAAATAGCCTCCAAATGCTTCCATATGAAAAATTTATGGCCTTTGGAAGATTTAGCACAGTGTGATTTGCTAGACTCCTCATGCATGCTCATGTGTGTGTGTGTACATATATACATATACATACTGTTGGTCAAAAGTTTGTCTAATGGAAAGGTTTGTGCACCCACGAACCTTGACCAACATTAGATGACCAAAAAAATAGGGATGCTCCACAAGTTAATCTTGGGAGAAGGTTGACTCATCATAAATCCTAGCTATCAATGGCTAAGAAAAAGGGGCTGAAAGAAAATAAAAATAGATCTAAAGCTAGAAATTACAGGGGTATGAATTCAACCACATCAAAACATATGCACATTAAAATTAAACCACTGTAAGAAGCACAAATGAATCACCTAATAGACCAGCCAATCCTTCTCACTTAGCATCTATCGCACTTGACTAAAAGCAATTTCTAGAACTATTGAATGAAATGCATGAAATCCAAATTGTAGAATTAAAGCATCTTCACTCAACTAGTTTTAGCAAAAATAAACTTTCAACATTCACACACTTATGAGACAATTTGGAGGCCAAACAATAACACACTTGCATTTCTTGAATAGCAAAAAGCTTTACATATGAGTTGTAATGGCTAAATAGTCAATGCCCAAAATGACTTGCATTCTGGTATATATAGCCTTTACAATAAATTTTGCTACAACTATTCATGGTGGTAGGTGAGCGAACATGGCTATGTCATAAGAGTGACCATGTTGTAAATATTTTATGATCATCTAAAAAATGTGAGTGAGGGTAGCTGTCAAGATATGGTGGGTTGTGTTGCATGAATCTGAACCCTTGATCAATTCTAGCTCACCTAACAACTTTGATGGATTTTAAACTTAATCCATCTACACCTAAAAGAAATCATCCATTAATTGCATGATCATAATTCTTGAATTTGACCAATTCCATGGACCTGTTAGTCAAAAAGTGACTAACTACAGAAAAATAGCTGATGCACCTTTTTGCATATTTTCCAAGAAGACCGAAGTGGCCCATATGCTAAAGATCAAAGAAAAAGCAAAATACCGCAAGGAGGTAAAAGTGTCGCGATATCGCGACATGTTGCATTTTCGGGGAAAAGCAAAGAGAAAGAGCAAGGAGGAAAAAGTGTCGCGATATCGCGACATGTTGCATTTTCATGAGCAAAAGCAAAGAGAAAGAGCAAGGAGGAAAAAGTGTCATGATATCGCGACATGTTGCATTTTCAGGCTAAAAGCAAAGAAAAGGGGAGCAAGGAGGCAAAAGTGTCGCGATATCGCGACATGTTGCATTTTCGATGGCAAAAGAAAGAGAAAGGGAGCAAGGAGGAAAAGTGTCGCGATATCGTGACATGTTACATTTTCGCGGCTAAGAGCAACAAAAGGGAGCAAGGAGGCAAAAGTGTCGCGATATCGTGACATGTTGCATTTTCGCGGCCAAAAGAGCAAGAGAAAGGAGCAAGGAGGAAAAGTGTCGCGATATCGCGACATGTTGCATTTTCGAGCCAAAGAGAAGAGAAAGGGAGCAAGGAGGCAAAAGTGTCGCGATATCGCGACATGTTGCATTTTCGGCCAAAAGAGAAGAGAAAGAGCAAGAAGGAAAAGTGTCGTGATATCGTGACATGTTGCATTTTCAGGCCAAAAGAGAAGAGAAAGAGCAAGAAGGAAAAAGTGTCACGATATCGCGACATGTTGCATTTTCATGGCCAAAAGCAACAAAAGAGAACAAAGAGGCAGAAGTGTCACGATTTCGTGACATGTCGCATTTTCATGATGCAAGAAGAAGAATCAAGCTGAAGACATAGAAATGTCATGATTTCATGACATGTTGCATTTTCGTGACTCAAAAAGGGCAGGTAGGCAGAGAAACAAGAGTGTCACGATTTCGTGACATGTCCGATTTTTGCCAAGGAAACAGAGTATATTTTTGGCAACTGGGACATGCACTGACATCAGGTGCTGATTTCTGAAGAATGGTCAGTTGATTATAACTTGGCAGGTCCGCTGGACGATTGCAAAAGCTCATCTAAATTTAGCCAGAAGGAAATCTATCCAATCTATGGGAAATCCGTTGTATATTCTTAGAAACTGCAGACAATTACTTGTAATTGATTGAAGAAATTAAATGTACATAGTAGAAGATACTCTTTTTAGGGTATAAATAGGAGTGAGTCGACCATGAAAAAAGGTCGGCTCTTGGACGTTTACAAGCTTGATGTACATGTACTGGATTACAAGCAATAAAAGATTTCTTCTTCTGGCTTCCGAAACTTCGTGTGCAAGTGTATGTATCTGGTGTTTTAACTTTTATTCATTCTAAGTTTTATAATGTATCTGTTCTGAAATCTGGACGATGCACGTATAAACCTTGTTTCTAGAGTTGAACATTAAAATATATTTACATGTATTTAGACGAACATCTAAAAGTCGCACTCAAGAATTCATGTTTTCTATAAGAAGATATAAAGAAAACTCGAAAGTAGTAATCTGCATCATCAATGTTTGTTGTTGTCTAATCTGTACCGTGAGAAAAGTTCTAGCTTAGGCTATATTTCCCTTATCTCTTGTTCCCCTTTTCTCTAAAAAACTCAAAGGAACCAGCCTTCTCTGGAGACTAGACAGATGATCTCAAGCAAGATCTGTCTATTCAATGTTGGCAAAGTCTAAGGCGCAACACTATTAACCGAAGGCAGATTTTGTTCCAACAGTTTTTGGCATGCCCGGTGGGACCAGCAATCCCATAGTATTGTATAAGTTTTGGTGTTTTACCTTAAGAGCCTTTTGTTTGAAAATCTCAAGAAAAACCACCTGGCGACTCCGTTGCAATTTAGACCATAAAAGAAAGACCTTGTCTAAAAACCTTCTAGTTATATAGCCATATGATAACCAGATCCCGAGCTAGAAACTCTGAAGAACCTATCGAGTTCTTTGAACTACATCTCGAAAGCCTAAAGGCACACCCTGTGCTAGCCGCACGATCAAATCCGCCCGACACCATTAGCACCTCTTTAACACCCATTGTAGGAGCATCTACAAGCAATCCTATAGTAGTTGTAACTCCTTTAGCAATCATGGCAGCCACCCCTACCCCTAGCGCATCTTGTGTGGAATCAAACTGGTCCTTTAAACTTAGGAGCACACCACCAAATTCCACAAGCTGCACTAAAAGCATTGCCAACCTTTGACGGAATAGGCAAAACAGCAGATGAGCATTGTCTAGATGTATCATCGCTAGCATCTATTTACAATATCACTCAGGAAGATGTAATGGTCAGATTGCTAGTTATATCTTTGAAAGGAAAGATGCTCTATTGGTACAGAGCGCTCCCCGTTGGATCCATTACTTCTTGGGCAGTGCTTGCCGGTCATCTGGTCGATGAATTTAATATACATGCGGATCCTTTCACATTGCTGAATCAATTCACTATCATTGAGAGGCATCCACGAGAAGAAATCCAAGATTTCAACATCAGATTTACCAGAACTCGTGATAGAGTACCGCAAGGCCTAAAACCCATGGAAGAACAAGCTATATGCTATTATTTAAGGGATTTTGATTCAGATCTCAGTATGATAATAAGGCAATCCCGTGTAACCACTTTTCCTGGGATCTATCTAGAGGCAAAAAAGGGTGAAGCTGATCTCATCGCTACAAAAAGATATCCATCAAAGAGTCTATTGCCAATTGTACCAGAGCTTTCCCAAGCATCAATTTCTAAACTGCCTATACTCCCATCAATGCAAGCCCTCCCAGCTATAGCCGCACCTCCTACATTCCTTGCATTACCAACCACACCCCTTGCATCAGCTCCCCCCAATGATCAATACACGACCATAATTGATACAATGAAGACATTGTCAAATGAAATGGCATCCATGAAAAAGAGGGAGGTGGAAAGGAATATCCAAGCAAGAAGATTTCCACAGATACAAAAGGAAGGTGCTTCAACAAGTGGAAGAGGACAAGATAAAAAAATGTGGTGTATGCGAATGAGATAGGAGATAATGGAGAACCCACTAATTTTGATTATCGGTGTACCACTTGCAATGATCCTCATGGAGAAGATTCATGCATGATTCATCAACATCATGTGCAAGCGGTTATTAATGAAAGAGTCAAAGAAACCGGCAAGGGACAGGTGAACATAATCAGAGAAGTCCACCACAATTTGGCAATGCCATCCATGGAACAAGTCTCAGTCTTGACAAGATCGAGAAAAAAGTCATTACAAGTCGACCCTAAGGAACTCCAACCACTAAGTTTTCCCCCCGCCCCTAGGGCTACTCCATAGAAAATCCAGTCTAATGAGAAAGGACGTTCTGACCCTCCTCAGACTTCTGCGACTACACCAAGAAAAGAATTTCCTCCTAGAAAAGGGAGCGAGACTCAAGAGCAAGCGAAGGAAAGACTCAGATTTCCTTCATTAACAAAAAGACAAAGAATAGAAGCCACGCAGGTCTACAGAGACAGATATGATGCATCGACTAGTGGAAGGGAGAAAAGTGCTGAAGTATCCCCAGCTGCAACTCTTTCGTTCAACATTGCAGAAGAAATGAAGAGGACCCCTTCCAAAATAAGCATGTATGATGCACTGCAAATTCCTGGTCAGATCGACCTCCTCCAAGAATCCTTAAATTTAAAGAATGATACCTCTTCCTCAAATGTTATACAAGCAAATGTTGTGTCAACCTCTAGGAAAAATAGACCGCCCCCATTCTATCTATCCTTGCAAATGGAGGGGTGGATAGTTCACAATTGCATGATTGATTCAGGGGCCGCAACTACGGTGATGCCGAAAGCCGTATGTGACATAATGGGGATGGAATATACTCGAAGTCATCCTGGTGTGTTGCAATTAGATGGTACTCCAGTAAAAACTATTGGGGTGATCAAAGATATCCCTATTCAACTCCACAGAATGCCAGAAGTAGTCGTCATACAAGAAGTAGTTGTTGTAGACTTAGAACCATATTTCGGTATGTGTTTATCCAGAGAGTTCACGGCCAAAATGGGTGGTTATCTATCTCTAGATTATTCGCATTTGGAAGTACCTTTCAAAGGTAAAAGAGTCAAGATCTACAATGAAAAACCATCTACTTTTCACGTAGAAAGACTAGAGGAAACAGCTACCGTAAACATGATGTCCGAGGAATTGGAAAATATTGATCTAATGGAAGAAACCATGGAGGAACTCCAATCTGAAGATCAGTTTTCAATGGAGAATTTCAATGCTATGGTAGAGACAGAAATAGGAAGCTATTCCATTGAGAAACCAAAAAACCTTCCTATTGTTGTCCCTAAAACAGGTGATTCGGCCAACCAGTTATGGAAATTGTACTTTGATGGGTCAAGGTGCAAAAATGGAGCAGGAGCTGGAATCATTCTGATTTCACCTACTAGAAAAGAAAAAGTCTTTTCATATAGGTTGACATGGAGTTGCACCAATAACGCGGCTGAATATGAAGCTTTGTGTTTGGGACTTAGGAAAGCTGAAAAACTGGGTGCAAAACAACTGCTGATCTATGGAGATTCAGAGCTGATTGTTAAACAAGTTACTGGCAAATGCATTTGTAAGCAACATTACCTAAAGGCTTACAAAAACAAAGTGTTGGATCTATTGGAAAATTTTGAAGCACTAAACATAAAATCCATTTCCAGAGAGAAGAACACCCATGCAGACCTGTTAGCGTCAGTAGGATCCAATTTTTGCCCAGTCAGTAATGTTATTCAGAAGTCTAAAATAGTCAGACTTATATACAGGCCTTCTGTGCCCGACAAGGACATTTTTTGGCAAGTATTCGAAAACGATGAGCAGATCCTAGATTTTCTGATTCATGAGATGAATTGCTCTACAGAAAGAGCGTTACAAGAAGAGGACGAAGAGAGCCTTATTCAATTGAAAAATAATCATATCCCTAGGGGACTGATCACCCTGGAGAGCCTTTTCGACAATAGCGACAGAGCTGTAGGTCGAAGGATCAAGGTAGATGAACGCCGGTATAAGGAAATAGAACTAGAACCGAGCAAAATGATCAAAGTAGGGACCGATTGTACAGTGGTAGAACTAGAACAAATAAAATAGTTATGTAGAGAATATCCAGATATAATAGCCTGGACTTATAGTGATCTCGAAAGTGTACAGGAAAGAGGTCATTCAGCATACCATCGAACTAGAGGAAGGAGCTAAACCTTTTAGGCAGAGGCAGAGGCCCGTGAATCCTAAAATTGAAGCCTTAATGAAACAGGAGTTGTTAAAACTCCTGCATGCTAAGATAATATACCCAATCAAGCACTCTACCCGGGTGGCAAATTTAGTTCCAGTCCGTAAGAAAAATGGAGAAATACGACTATGCATCAATTTCAAAAATTTGAACAGAGCCTCTTTAAAGGATCACTATCCTTTACCCTAGATTGACCCAATCCTTCATACTATGGCGGGAGCAGAAAGGTTTTCTCTGTTAGACGGCTTTTCTGGTTACAATCAAGTTTGGGTGAGAAATGAAGATCAATACAAGACTGCATTCACCACTAAGTGGGGAACATTTGCATACCAAAGGATGCCCTTTGGATTATCTAACGCAGGAGCAACTTTCCAAAGAGCCATGGACGTAGCTTTTGGGGAGCTTGCAAACAAAATTATTGTCGTCTATTTAGATGACATGACTATTTTTTCTCACGACAAAAAGGACCATGCCACTCATCTCGCAGCAAGTATTTGAGAAATGTAGAGAATTTGGAATATCACTAAATCCTAAAAAATCTATTTTTGCTATGGAAGAAGGAATACTCCTTGGGCATGTTATTTCTAAAGCTGGGCTGTCAATTGATCCTGATAGAGTAAAGGCACTTCTTGAGTTGTCGCTCCCAGTTAACAAGAAAGGTTTGCAGTCTTTCTTTGGGCAAATAAATTTTGTCAAAAAATTCATTGCGGATTTTGCCCAAACGGTTAAGCCAATGACTGAATTATTGAAAAAGGATGCTCCTTTCAAATGGACAGAGCCAAGGAAAGAAGCTTTTCGAAAAATTCTAGAAGCCATCGCTCAAGCTCCTGTGCTAGTTAACCCTGACTATTCCCGAGGTTTCATACTATATGTTGTCGGAGAGCAAGATAGTTATGCTGCAGTTCTCACTCAGAAAGGAGCAGATGACGAAGAAAGACCCATAGCCTTTCTGAGTTCCACCATGCACAAACATGAGGAAAGGTACAACTTCATAGAAAAACAAGTATATGCAATTATGAAATCCTTGAATAAGCTAAAACACTTCTTATCCCAGAGTCGGACGATGGTGTATGTTATTCATCCCGATGTAAGGAACTTCATAATTCAAGGAGAATTGGGTGAAAAAAGAGCTGGATGGGTGACTCGCATCCAAGAGTATGATGTAGAAATACATCCTACTAAAATAGTCAGAGGGAGAGCTTTGTGCCAAGAATTGGCCAAGCAAGCTGCAAGTGGATATGGGGAGAGCCACCCCGTCATGGCAAACACAGAGCAACACCAAGACAGAGTAAGTTCGGGTTGGATCGACGACTTTGTGAGGTATTTTCAGACTGGGTCATGTCCTGAAGATATGAACGCTTCCCAGAGAAGGAGATTCAGAACCCAAGCATTGAAATATACCCTTCGAACAGAGGGGTTGTACAGGATTAACATCGATGGTGTATTGTTAAAATGCGTTCCCGATAATGAAAAGCAGAAAGTGTTAGATGAATTTCATGGGGGTTTTTCAGGGGGACATTATGCAGGCCGAACTACAACTTTGAAGATCCTTAGAGCTGGATGTTATTGGCCTTCCATCTTCCTAGATGCGTACAAAGTGACCCAGAGGTGTGAACAGTGTCAGAGGTATGTGGGAAGAAACAAGAATGCACCTATGCCCTTAAAAGCTATTCAAGTCGAGGAACCATTCCAATAGTGGGGGTTGGATTTCATAGGGATAATAGAGCCAAACTCATCATCAGGCCACAAATACATTCTCACTGCCATGGACTACTTCACCAAGTGGGCAGAAGCAGTGCCTACGAAGAAAGCTGATTCGGAAGTGGTGATAGAATTTGTCGAAAGTCTAATCACAAGGTTTGGCATACCATATTCTTTGATTACAGACAATGGATCCCCTTTCACTAGTGCAAAGATGATCGAATTCGTCAATAGATATGGAATTTACCTGAAGACTTCCTCTAATTATTACCCACAAGGTAATGGATTAGCCGAGTCTACTAATAAGAATCTTCTAAGAATTCTAAAAAGAACATTAGAGGACAATAAGAAGAACTGGCACTCACTCTTGAATCAAGCCCTGTGGGCCGACATAATCTCAATCAAAAAATCAATCAATACATCGCCATATGCTTTGGTTTATGGCAAAGAAGTTGTTCTGCCGATTCATATGGAGATACCCACATTGAGGATGCTAAACCAAGTTAACGAAGATGAAGGTCATCCAATGGATGCCCGACTGATGCAACTTCTGTAGCTTGAAGAATCTAGGGAACAGGCCTACGATCATCATCAAAAGCATATGGTAAAAATAGTCGGGTGGTTCGATAAGAAAACCACTTTCAGGAAATTCAAAACAGGTGACCAGGTATTAAAATGGAATGTCAAGAAAGCAAAGCCAGGACACCATGACAAGTTTGATGCGTTCTGGGAGGGGCCATTCGAAATTGTTTCGAAAAGCAATTCAATGCCTTCCAGTTAAAAGATCAAGATGGATGGGTTCTACCCATCACGGTGAATGCTTTTCACCTAAAATTGTATTTCCAGTAAAAGCTACAGATCACCATTATATGTACAGTATATTATAAGTTTGGAGTTTTGTAAATATTTCCCTTTTTACGGCCTAATAAGAATCATTTTTTGCGGACTAGCGGGGTCCGATATTTTGAATGAAATATGGAGGGAAAAATTTGCCCTTATTATTTCAAATTTTCAAAAATCTGGGGCTGCCGCGTGATCGCCTGAAAAGTCGGTGAGAAGGGATGAATAAAAAGAAAGTTTCGAAATATGTTATGTGTGCTCCTCGGGATATTTCCAAAAAATTTCCATCGCCAAATGTTTTTTAAAGCAACCACGTGCCAGAAGTCCAGTGGGAGAAGATAATTAATCTGTCAGTTAGCATCTTTTTGGGCATGGGATAATTTCGAGTCCCCAAGTGGGTTTTTAATGAGCCGACGAGCGTTTTTAGGAGTTCCCTAAGAAATATGGCAAGAACGAAAATCGAAGAAAAGACAGACAAAATCAAATCAACCAACCGTCATTTAATGCATTAATTTTGCATGTCCTCCTAGGTGATATAAAATTAAATTCAAAGATTCAGAGAGGCATTTCACCATTTGCAAACTTGCTCAAAGCTCTTGGAGAAGAAAAGAAGTGAGGAATTGTCTCTGTGATGCTCGAGAA
This sequence comes from Wollemia nobilis, assembly GCA_028583015.1. Classification (NCBI taxonomy): domain Eukaryota; kingdom Viridiplantae; phylum Streptophyta; class Pinopsida; order Araucariales; family Araucariaceae; genus Wollemia; species Wollemia nobilis. Next base: position 846,473 of record JAQPPZ010001094.1, read on the forward strand.
GCCAGAAGTCTCGCCAGCCACTGTTATACCACTGCACTATAGCGTAGTGAGGAAAGAATTGTGAAGTAATCAGAGGAGGTTCAAAATCTGCATACCTGATAATTCGTAATGGCTCCAAAGAAGGCGAAAGACCAGGCAACATCTACCTCATCACCCCCGACTACTTCGGTAGTGAACAGAAGGGAAGAAAATAGTGCTAGTTTTATTGACAGAGACTCCTGGATTGCAGATACGATAATAACATGGAAGGACCCGACGGAGATTCAGAGCAATATAAAGAACCGGGTAGCAACTGGGGTTTCTACGTCTTCTCCTTCAATGTTTGCATACCATTCTTTCTTGTACTGGTATGTATATATTCCTGTCCATCCCTACCCAGAACTGGTAAGGGCAATTGCAAATTTCTATGATGAAAAAGGGAGAAAAGTTAGGGATTTTTCAGGGAAGGTCCTTTTTCCTCTGTCCAAAGATGCTTTTGTTTCTGCTTTCACTGCGGGCTGTGTCCCTCCCTTAGAACCTAAGAAATTTGACCCCTTAGAATAGGCTACATATTTTGGCTCATCCAAAAAGGTGAGGGGTTTCCTAGCCACTCAGCTAAAAGATCTTCCAGAAGGGGCAAATCCACCAGAACCCCCAATTGACAGGGCAACTTTTAAAAACCCTGAACTATATTCCATCTTGGCCATGATTGCGGGACTAAAAAATGATGAAAAGGTTCAAAAATGGTAGGTGGCTGTAGCAGAGTGTTTGTCGAACCCCAAAATGTATGATTCGACTGTTATGAGCAGGAGTGTGAGACCTATTTTCTTTGACTGGCCTGGGTTCTTAAGTGCAGAAATTCATGAGGGTTTGGCAGCATTGAAGGCTGGCACCCAGTTTTCTTTTAGATACACTTCATATTTGGTATGGTTATTCTTTTATTTCATGTCTCAAGAGTTAGCTTTCATTTCAAAGAATGATAAGAATGAAAAGGGAGAAATTTTTCCAATATATGAATGGACTAATGTGTTATACAAATCTGAATCGTATTATGATTTCAATAGGGAATTTTTGGGCCCTGCACTAAAAATCATGTATGGGCAAATAACAAGATTGACCCCCAAAGCAAAAAAGGTATTGCAAACCAAGTTTGCAGAGGAGGGGGATTGGTTTATCCTAACACAAGGAGTGTGTATCAGATTGTATGGGTTTACAGACAAACCCTTTTTACTTCCCCATTATGTGACTGATAGAATCTTTGCCTTAGAATATGTAAGGCAAACAGAAAACATTAATGTCAAATTCGGGACTGGAATTGGGAAAACCAGTACCTGTAATATGCCCTTTAGTTTTGAAGGGATTACTATTTCAAGGAAGGGGCAAAATGAACAGATAGCGGAGTATTTAAGAAAATTGGGTCTTATCGAGATTCCGCAAAGATGGAAATATGACCCCATAAACAGGTTCGTTGAAAGACAGTCCATCTTGAATAAAACACATAAAAAAGAATTTCATGTTAAAATCAGGGATGATATTGAAGAAAATAGGAATAATACAGAAGATGAACCCTTGGAGTGGCACATAGAGAAGATGGAGCCTTTGCCCCCTTGGCATGATTTTTATGAAGTAATTGTTCAGTTTGACCCCAAAAATAAAAAGGCTCATCAGTTGACGGAGAGAAAAATCGCCCAGATTCAGAAGAATAGGCCAGATTGGGATGTGGCAAAAATTTGAGAATGGTGGGTAATGAGAGTTCAGACAAATTTTATTTCATCAAGATATCCCACCAAAAATGACAATCTGTTTGAAACTCGGTATGCTGAACACCATGACTCCTGGGGAGGAAGTTTCCCTGTTAGAATCCCTCCAAGCGTAGGAAGTGGTCATTCTTCTGCTCCCGAAGTGTCCCAGCCACCTGAGAAATCCCAGAAGCCTGAAGTTGGTAAGGGAAAAGCGATTACAGAGGTTCAGAATCTTCCCCTTGTTCAGACCAAACCTAGGACAGCTAGGAAAAGGTCGATAGAAGAGGTCTTTACTGAAGAACAAGGAAAGACTTATAGTTCGAAGGCCGCCCAAATGATGTTGAAAATGGGCTATGATGGAAAAGGGTTGGGCAAAGAAGGACAGGGGAGAGTTGAACCTATTCTAGTCCATCAAAGAGAGAAGCATCTAGCACTTGGGGCAGATACCCTGACATCCAGACATCATTCCTCAAAGGTTGTAAAATTTGTTCCACTTGTAGACTCGGGTACAGAATTTGATGAACCCATAGCAGAAAGAATGAGGAAATTGAAAATGATGGCGGATAGGAGAAAAGACAAGAGTATTATTCAAACTTCGTCTAGTGATCAAGAGCCTCAAGATACAGAGGACGACTCAGGGAAAGAGACTCAGGAAGGCGAACCAGCCCATACAACTGAAGGAAACACTGATGCAGATGCTCAGAACGTTGAGCATGAAACTTCACATAAGGAAGTCCCACGCGGCCCACCCAGTTTGGCTCAAGAGAGCCAAAAGAGTGAAAATAAAAAACAAATTTTGGTTAAAAAGGAGATCCTGACGGTAGAAGAGCAGCAGGAGAAACAAATTATAAACTTAGACGAAAGTGATGAAGAAAATAAAACTCCTGATGAGGAAAAAATGCAGAGTGAAGAAATTGTCGTCAGTGAACATGAAGAAGAAGAAGGACACCAACAACCAGTCCAACCAGAAATAGGTATGCTTTCTTCACTTTCTTCTTCTCATTCTCCTACTCATTCCCATTGTAATTCTCCTTCCTTTTCTAAAATCGACAAAAATATAATGTCCTTGCCAAAAAATTACCTTGTTCTCCCATAAATGGCAGCATCTTCCCAGAGTCTGCTAAATATTGGGTCCGTAGTTGCTCCCATTCCATTTCTCCCTAGCATTGACATCCCAGCGGCTGGAGTTACAACTTCTCAAGGGACCGAGTCACATTCCACCATGGCCAAGATTGAAAATCTAAAAAGGGTGAGCAGGAATGCTTTAGATTGGTGGACTTCACATGCAGCTGGAGATTCTAAAGCACCGGCTACTGTAAGAGAAATCATTGCTTTAGATCCAGCCAATATGCAAAGGAAGAAGTTGAAATTAACTCCCATTACTAAGAAATCAAAGGGAGAAATGACTGTGGAAGATTACCAGGCAGAAGAGATAAACGAAGATATATCTCAACTGCCTATGCAAGATGAGTGGGTGAAAGCCCAAGCACATTTTGGGACTATATACTTACAGGGAGGACACTATCAAGAAATGTTTTTGAAGGAAAAGGAGAAGAGAAAGGAATTAGAGGTTGTAGTGAAAGAGCAAAAAATAGTAGAGAAGGCTCTTACTTTAGAGGCTAAAAAATGGGAGGGTAAATTCATGTTGCTGCTAGTGAAGTGGAAAAAGGTAAAGAAAAGTTGAGTATAGCAGAAGCTCAGATTCAGGCATTACATACACAGATACAATAGCTACAACAATAGTTGGTCGAACAACAAAATGCCCCTTCCAAATTTTTGAAAGATAAAGTAAAGAGCATGAGGAAGGAATTGTTAAAAGATTTGTTGTTTTTAGTATTAAAGGCTAAACCTTTATTGTTGTATTTGGCTAAAGTAAAGGAAGTTACCGAAGTAGTAAAATAGGAATTTGAGGCTGTCGAAGCATTTTTATTGAAAAGAGAGGATGCGGCTACTAAAATTCAGATTTTGTCGAAAAAGATGCCAGGAAGCATGGAAGCCAAACTCAGAAGCGAAGCCTGGTCTCAAGCTAAAATAGCAGCAAAGAACTTCTTTAGGAAGTTTAAATTGATAGCACAGGGAAATAAGTTTCTGCACGAGCTTGAAGACGAAGCGAAAGGGTTGCTCCAAAATCTTGATTTGGCTATTCATAATGGGCTTCCTTACCTCTGGGATGATGGTTCAAAAGTTTTGAAGGAAGAAGTCCTTTCGACATCAATAAAAGCTTTTGTTGAAGATGAAACAGACATAGATGGCTGGCAAGAACCTGTAGAAGAAACGCAGGTCATGGAAATGATCCAGAAGCTAACACAGATTAAAACCTGCTTACAAGAACTGGTTTTAAAACAAAAGATCATTTCTTATGATAAAGTGGAAGAATTGCAGTATGTCTATCAAATTTTCGTTGATTCTTCTGATTTAGAAGATGAAGACTGGAATCAAGTGTGCAAAACTTATCAAGAGATAATTGCAGCCATGGACAAAATCAGAAGATCTAAACATCAGGGGCAGCAGCCAGCAGCCAGAGCTGGGACCAGCTCCCATAATTGAATTTTTGTGTTCTTCAGACAAAGGTTAAGTACCTAAGCGGTAAAAGAAAGGTTCTGATAAGGTAAAGATCACCTATATTCCAAAGTGCATTCTTTTTCTTTTATCTTTGTTTTTCCACTCGAAATTTTACTTTTTGCAACTGTGCTGGTGACTCCGTTTCCCAATGGATGAAGGCCTGGTCTCTATTTTTGCGAGCAAAAATTCCCCTAGAAGGCGCCAAGAATGTTAGTCAAAAAGTGACTAACTACAGAAAAATAGCCGATGCACCTTTTTGCATATTTTCCAAGAAGACCGAAGTGGCCCATATGCTAAAGATCAAAGAAAAAGCAAAATACCGCAAGGAGGTAAAAGTGTCACGATATCGTGACATGTTGCATTTTCCCAGCCAAAGCAAAGAGAAAATGCAAGGAGGAAAAAGTGTCACGATATCACGACATGTTGCATTTTCAGGCAAAAGCAAAGAGAAAGAGCAAGGAGGAAAAGTGTCGCGATATCGCGACATGTTGCATTTTCATGGGCAAGAGCAAAGAGAAAGAGCAAGGAGGCAAAAGTGTCGCGATATCGCGACATGTTGCATTTTCATGGGCAAAAGCAAAGAGAAAGAGCAAGGAGGAAAAAGTGTCGCGATATCGCGACATGTTGCATTCTCATGGCTAAGAGCAACAAAAGGGAGCAAGGAGGCAAAAGTGTCGCGATATCGCGACATGTTGCATTTTCACGACAAAGAGAAGAGAAAGAGCAAGAAGGAAAAGAAGGGGATGCGCCATGTTGCATTTTCGCGACTAAGAGTAACAAAAGGGAGCAAGGAGGAAAAAGTGTCGCGATATCGCGACATGTTGCATTTTCATGGCAAAAGAGAAGAGAAAGAGCAAGAAGGAAAAAGTGTCGCGATATCGCGACATGTTGCATTTTCAGGCCAAAAGAGAAGAGAAAGAGCAAGAAGGAAAAGTGTCGCGATATCGGACATGTTGATTTTTGGCAACAAGGAAAAGTGTCCGATATCGAAGTGATTTTTGCCAAAGAGAAGAAAAGAAGAGGAAAGTGTATATCGCGACATGTTGCATTTTCATGGCCAAAAGCAACAAAAGAGAACAAAGAGGCATAAGTGTCACGATTTCGTGACATGTCGCATTTTCGCGATGCAAGAAGAAGAATCAAGCTGAAGACATAGAAATGTCATGATTTCGTGACATGTTGCATTTTCGCGACTCAAAAAGGGCAGGCAAGCAGAGAAACAAGAGTGTCACGATTTCGCGACATGTCCAATTTTTGCCAAGGAAATAGAGTATATTTTTGGCAACTGGGACATGCACTGACATCAAGTGCTGATTTCTGAAGAATGGTCAGTTGATTATAACCTGGCAGGTCCACTGGATGATTGCAGAATAACAGGCTCATCTAAATTTAGCCAGAAGGAAATCTATCCAATCTACGAGAAATCCGTTGTATATTCTTAGAAACTGCAGACAATTACTTGTAATTGATTGAAGAAATTAAATGTACATAGTAGAAGATACTCTTTTTAGGGTATAAATAGGAGTGAGTCGACCATGAAAAAGGGTCGGCTCTTGGACGTTTACAGGCTTGATGTACATGTACTGGATTACAAGCAATAAAATATTTCTTCTTCTGGCTTTCGAAACTTCTGTGTGCAAGTGTATGTATCTGGTGTTTTAACTTTTATTCATTCTAAGTTTTATAATGTATCTGTTCTGAAATCTGGACTGTGCACGTATAAACCTTGTTTCTAGAGTTGAACATTAAAAGATATTTACATGTATTTAGACGAACATCTAAAAGTCGCACTCAAGAATTCATGTTTTCTATAAGAAGATATAAAGAAAACTCTGAAAGTAGTAATCTGCATCATCAATGTTTGTTGTTGTCTAATCTGTACCGTGAGAAAAGTTCTAGCTTAGGCTATATTTCCCTTATCTCTTGTTCCCATTTTCTCTAAAAAACTCAAAGGAACCAGACCTTCTCTGGAGACTAGACAGATGATCTCAAGCAAGATCTGTCTATTCAATGTTGGCAAAGTCTAAGGCGCAACACTATTAACCGAAGGCAGATTTTGTTCCAACAGGACCCGAGGCTCAATTTATTGCTTATTGAATGATCACTATATCTCTTTACTACCATTAATTCATCATGCACCCTCATAAATGAGGATGTTGATTTCTTATTTTAGAGGCTCTCTGCTATTTTCATAGATATTATCATTGGTGGACTTTTGAGATCCCCTCATTTCTAGCTAAAGCCCTAGAATTCTACCTATCACATTTCTTCATCATGGTGGGCTTTCAAGATCCACATCATTCTTCAATATCTAACAAGATTTTTGGGTCCTTCAAAGATATGATAGATGCTCATTCCTCCATTGAGTCCTATATTTAGACAATTTCTACTCATCCTGAGTGAAAAGGTTTTGAGGTATAGCTTGGGATCATCCATATCCTATTTCTCCACCCATTTCTTCTGTGATGAGATTTTGGAATCCCAATATTCCACCTATCATGCTTATGGTAAGCTTCTAGGATCCACTCAGACTTCATGAGTGCTCGTTTTTCTATCCAATGGTGGCACTTAGCCAGATTTTATATTCTTTGCTGGTAAGAATTAGGAAAGCATCTCATCCTTCATCCATGGTGGCCTTTTGAGGTCATCCCTATGTCCCAAATTGATCCATTTTTCTACCACACTCAACACTTAGTCACTTTTTTCTTACAACACCAGATTTTCATTTCTACTCTTACATCGCCATACATTCACCACTTGCACATCTTTCAGGAAGCTTCACCTAGTTCTACTAGATGTTGGAGGATCATTCTCAACGCCCACCACCTGATTCTCAAATTTTTGTATCCAAAATTTATTTCTTTAATATCAATCATCTTGTCTATAAAAAAGGGATGTGTGGGTGAATGCATCAATAATTTCACCCACACTCTTGGCAGCTTACAAGGGATTTTTACTTTGTGGAAATAGGAACCCAAATGGCCCTCTTTTTGTAAAAATCACTTTCTAAAGATAAGGGGAGAGAATAAGGATCTAGAAGATAATTTTATGAAGGTTAATTCGTAACCTATCACAAGATAAAGGAGGGAGAAAGACGATGAGGTGGAAACTACACACACAATAAGGCAAAACAAAATAGAGAAAAGGGAAGAAAGAGGAACACAAGGGCAGGAAAGAGGACAAAAGGAGAGATCAGGGTGGGAAAAAAGAACAAGAACACATAGAAGTAAAGTAAATAGGAATATAGGTAGTATTAAGAAGACAACAAGTTCCACTAACCAAAGGAATTAGTGACAACAAGCACATGAGGAAAACAGAAGGAGAGAAACAAAATAAAACAAAGAAATAAAATGGAAGGTGATCATGGGGCTATCCCATAAGAATATCAAGATGATATTTTTGATCCATGAGACACCCCCATAGACTGCACTTCCATATACATACTCCATTGTAGCCCAAGGCTATTTAAAGAATAGATAGAATGCCAAAGACACTTGTCCATTACATCATAACCTTTATTTTTCATGCAATCAAGCAAGAACTCATTTTGCCCATCACAATTCCTCATGGAAACACTCAACTATGCTCTTGAACCCATATTTATCTGGTAAATTACCACTACTGCATATATGAGCACCATATATAAAACAATTCTCCTATAGGATCATGGAATGGGCACTGCTTTCAAAATATTTGATTAGACACGAATCATTTGGTAGTCCTTATAGCATGTAAGTTTGGATCCTTCCTCTTGAGAACCTTTAATATTATGAGTTAATATCCATATTGGGATGGAGTGTTGTCCTAATTACATGGGTCTTGATAGTCTTACATAATATGATCATAGATTTTTAGGGATATTACCTGAATCCTCTAGTATTTGCATTGCTTTATCCATTTGGCTATGCAGTCATTATAATAAAATAAAAAAGACAAGAAAAAAGAAAGGAAATAGAAATAATTTCTAAAAAAAAAAAGACACCACTTGGAAATCCTCTTTCATTCCTTACTATGAAATTTCTAGAATTTCAGCCAGTTGGCAATAACTTACAAGAATTAATCCCTCTACAACCTTTGTACAAGATGACATCAGCTTACGTGTAGTCAGGAACCTATTACACTTTTTTATTTAATTTTTAGCTACTTACACAAAATTATGGAATGCTTGACATGCCTAAGCTAGGGACTCCTCTATAGATCATCTTGTGAACCTACAATATTTGGACCATATGGCACCAAACCTGATTTGTTCTTCATATCTGAATTGGTATTTTTTGTAGGTATATTTTATTGCAGTGGAGCTCCAACCATATCTCATGCTTTACCTCAGATTTCCCATATTATATCCATAATATATCTATGCAAAAACCACTCCTACCATGTGATCCCAACCTCTGATCACTATCCCAATTAGGAATAAACACCAACATCACCACCTTATGGAACCTGATTTCTCTATGATCCATACTTCATTGTCTCCTATTATAATTATGATGTGAGTGATGTTCCATCCATTATGATCACAATCCTTTAGGTCCCCTTGGATCTAAAGGTTTATGATTGGACTATTATAGAATACTAGGGTGTAGGATGAATAATTTAATCCAAATTGGTATGGTTGTAACATTGGCATCTCCTTTGCATTTCCTTTTAATTCATACATGACCTCCTGGGTATGGCTTATCTCTCGCTCATCATACCTCCTAATGCAAAAAGGGTGTAATCCTTGGTTTGGTACCATGATGGCACTCCCCTCCAAAGGGATCAACATCTGGCCACACTTTTGATTTAGACATACTTCCATTTTCTTGAGAAAGTGTGGAGATAGACACATGCCAAATAGAGAAGGAACCTCTAGTATTTCTACATCTTGAAAAATGGTCAAATTTGGATGTCTGCATATCAGCATAAGGATCTACTATAATCTTCCCTTTATTTTAAGTTGCTCTCCCTTGTAATGTAGTACCTTTGACCCTAGCACATCTAGGATGAGTCCCAAGCTTTTGTAGATGTCTTTTAGCATAATGGAGATTAGGAATTCTGAGTCCACTATAAAATTGTGCAAAATATGCTTTTCCAAATATAGGGATAGATATAAATGGAGCTCTTAGTACTTCAAAGTTTTAGGAATGGGGGTCTTTGAATAAACCTCATTAGAATCTAATGTCTTTCTTATGGAAAGGTCAAACAAGTTAACATTTTTAGATGCAAGTAGATCTTCTTTCAATCCCATTAGCATATGAGTTGAGCCTTTGAATATACCATGAAACTTCTCCACCCCTTTTACCCTTTGTTTAGCATTGTTTTTTGGGAAGTATAGCTTCCTATACACCTCAAACCTTTATCGATTGAGGGATGGGCCTTGTGTCAAGGCAAGGTGAGAGGGCACCTCCTCCCCGCATTCATTTTCTGCATAGGTTATAGCAAGGTACTACCATCCGTATTTTATTCCCAATCAGTGACCTCCTAATATGCATCTTTTCTCTCTTCATACCCTTGTAGTGAGCTACATGCGATGATGTTATTCATCAAAGGAAAAGCACTGAATTGATCAGATTGATTTATTTCTCTTAACTTGAATCTCATTACGATACAACAAAGTGTCTAGAATATGGTTTCCTCCTCATTATTTTCTCTCGTATTGTTGTGTACCTTCTTTTAGAATGAATTTGAAATTTACTAGTTGTAGGTGGGGAGGGGGTATGAGAAATCCCCAGTTACTACACTCTTGGATTTTGACTCTTGAAATATCCCTTTCCATACTCTTGATATCCCATGACAGCCTCTAAATATTCACCTTTAATTTATACTCTAATTGGTGCATGTTTATATGAGTTTAGGTAGGTAAGTCATTCTCAACTATGTGATATGGTCTTAGCATGGTATTTATAGGTAATGGGACAAGATATGTAGTAGTGTCAATCTGAAGAGGGTGGACCTCCTCCCTAGGGAATGTGTTTCCTACTTGGATTAGCATATTTTCAACGTGCAAGACCTCTTTGAATATTTGAGGAAACCTCTTTTCTTTGGCATGTTGGATAAGGATGTTGATATTAGAGTGGAAGGCATGGATGTAGTACATATATGCTTGGGTAGGTGATGATTAGTATTTAGGAAAAATCCTCCTCCAAGTCCTCATAAACCAAAAATTGAAGTCAGATATTTTCATGATGGGATCACTTGATAAATTAGAATTGCATTAGTAGCGATAAGGGATATTTGGAGCCATCAAACGTGTCAACAAGAGCTTCCAACAAATCCACCCACGAGCATATGCTTGCATTTTAAAAATATCTATCATGGAAAGAGCTAACAGTCTAATCATGATATCCTTAGTTGTGATGTTGTGAATGACAACCAAGGAAGCTACATACTAGTAGTGCTCATATGCAGTTTTCTTTGTCATCAAAACTTAGTAGGATTTTCAAAGCTACCTTGGGAATGTCATGTTGGTTTGGGATGTTCAGAGGGCCTGTATCATTCCAACAAGGATAATCCTATTGAGCCATAATAAATACAGGTCCTTCATAATTTTTGGCTTCCTCCTTTGGAGTGGAGTCACTATATGAGTATAACTTCTTTGCTAATGAGGTCAAGACTACTTATAAAACCTTGATTCCCTTGGGAAAATGGGTTTTTAGAAAAATATAAAAGGGTAACCAATCATGAATCTATGTTGATCCCTAGTAGAGTCACAAGGTGAAGAAAATATGGATATTATAAAATAGAGTATCACTAGGCTCTGTTTAACAAGGATAGTGGGACCTTCGAGTCCCACCAAGTATGCCAAAAATTATTGGTCAGAATTTTATCTAATAGAAAGGTTTGTGTACCCATGAATTTTGACCAACATTGAATAACCGCAAGGCCAGGGAGGTTACACAAGTCAATATTTAGAGAAGGTCAAATCCTCGTAAATCAAAGATATCAATGGCTAAGAAAAGGGGCTGAAAGAAAATAAAAATAGAGCTGAAGCTAGAACTTATAGGGGTATGTATTCAGTTGCATCAAAACATATGCACACTAAACTTAAACCACTATAAGAAGCACAAATAAATCACCTAACATACCAACCAACCCTTCTCATTTAGCATATACCACACTTGACTGAAAGAAAATTCTAGAACTACTGAATGAAATGCATGAAATTTATATTACAAAATTAAAGCAACTTCACTCAACTAGTTTTAGAAAAAATAAAATTTCAACTTTCACACACTAATGAGACAATTTGGAGGCCAAACAGTAACACTCTTCCATTTCTTGAATAGAAAAAAGCCTTACATATGAGTTATAATGGCTATAGAGTTGATGCCAAAAATGACTTGCATTTTGGTATATATAGCCTTTACAATAAATTCTACTACAACTATTCATGGTGGTAGGTGAGAGAACATGGCTATATCAAAATAGTGACCATGCTATAAATATTTTATGATCCTCTACAAAACATGGTTGTGGATGACTATCAAGAGATGTTGGTTGTGTTGCATGAATTCAAATCCTTGATCAATTCTAGCTCACCTAAAAACTCTGATGGATCATAAATTTAATCCACCTACACCTAAAAGAAATTGGCCATTAATTGCATGATCAAACTTCTTGAAGTTAACCAATTCCATGAACTTGAGACTCAATTTATTGGTCGTTGGATGGTCACTAGATCTCTTGACTACCATTCATTCATTTTGCACCCTCATAAATGAGGATGTTGCTTTTTTCTTTCAAAGGCTCTCTGAAATTTTCATGGATTTTATCATTGGTATACTTTTGGGATCCCCTCACTGCTAGCTAAAGCCCTAAAATTCTACCCAACACATTTCTTCGTTAGGGTAGGCTTTCAATAGCTGCATCATTCTTCAGGCTCTAGCGAGATTTTGGGACCCTTTAAAAATATGATAGATGTCCATTTTTCCATTGAGTCCTATATTTAGGCAATTTATACTCCTCCTGAGTAGCAAGATTTGAAGGTTTGGTTGGGGCCCATCCATATCCCATTTCTCTACCCATATCTTCCATGGCAGGCTTTTGGGATCCCAATATTCTGCCTATCATACCTGTGGTGGGCTTCTAGGATCCACTCAAACTTCATGAGTGCCCACTTTTCCACCCATGGTGGAACTTAGATATATTTTGCATGCTTTTCTAGTGGGTCTTAGGGGAGCATCTCATCCTTCATACAATGGGGTCTTTTGAGGTCAGCCCTAAGTGACATATTTATCTGCTACACTCAACACTTAGTCACTTTTTTATCGCAACATCAAATTTTTATTTCCACTCTTACACCACCACACATTCACCACCTACACATCCTTCAGGAAGATTCACCTAGATCTACTAGATATCAGAGGCTCATTCTCAATTCCCACCACATGATGCTCAAATACTTGGCTCCAAATTTTATTTTCTTAATATAAATCATCTTGTCTATCAAAAAGGGATGCATGGGTGAATGCATCAAAAAATTCACCCACACATTAATACATACATACATATATATGTATGTATGTTTGTATATGTATATATAATAGTTTTTATGGGTTGGATCTAAGGGGTATTGAACCCCAGACTTTTGGATTCCAAAAGAAAGGGAAAACTAATCATTCTACATGTGCTTCCTTGATCAAAGAAAAAATGAAATACACTTTTAACCATATGTATAGTCATACTTTGTAACAAACAAAAGAAAATATCCACACCAAGTCTTGAACTCAAAAATACCCTCAGTAAGAAAATGTTCCAACCATTGTGCCATGCAGTCGATTAAGACAAAGTGAGACCTCCTTCCATATGGCATATATGTCATCCATCACTTGAACGAAGATCTACTTAAAAGGTTGTTTTTCAAAATCAAATTACTGACTTAGATGCTACAAGAAAGTCATCCAACCACTGTTCTATGTTGACTAATGTGATATAATGAAGAGAGAGACCTTTTAAATTTTCTTTCAAGAAGGTTTTATGGAGATAAAAACTTGTTACTAGGATTTGAACTAGTGACCTTGCCCTTCCAAAGGAGATGTCAAATCATTGCATCATCACCTCTTATCAAGAGCAAAGCTACAAGATATCTTCCTTGGAACTTATGCATGATTTCATAAAGAAAAGCCTTGCAAAAATTGAGTCTCACTAATTGTATTCTGTGATGGCATCTCAACCAAGAACTACCTCTGCCAATGCACCACTCCCTTTTGGTGAGTAGAAGAGAAGGCTATTTTGTAGAAAAAGAATTCCAAATGTGACTATGAGTAAGAGATGTTAGGATTCAAACATGTATCCTCTTTATTGTAAGCATGTGACCTTTACCACCACACTATCTACATGGGCATATTCACTATTGTGTTGAGGTTCATGGACATGTGATGGCAAAGTGGTGTGGTTGGTATATGAAATATATAGTGTCTATTTTTTTAACCAAAAAAATAGCAAGAATGAAATTTTAATTTTTTTGAAAAGAATAATAACCTAAATTTGACATGATATATTTGATTGATATAAAATAATTTATCTTTTATTTATGAGCAATGTAGCTTTGGACCTCACTCTAATACCATGTTTGAATTCAACCTAAATTTGACATGATATATTTGATTGATATAAAATAATTTATCTTTTATTTATGAGCAATGTAGCTTTGGACCTCACTCTAATACCATGTTTGAATTCATAATATTTTCCAAAAATATTTCAAAACATGCATTCACCATAATTGTGTGTGGAAAATAAGTGAATAAAAGATAGCAATAGTAAACAAAGTATAGAGACAAAAGGAGACAACAACAAGAAGTAGAATGTAGGTTCCCATGGGCACCCCAATATATCATATATTTATTCATATTTATTATACAAATGGATCTTCATTGAGGGGTATTTATAGTGATAACAAAAACCCCAATGAGAGGTTAACCTTAGGCTAAAATTAACTTTACCTTGAGGTTAATTTTACAATAAAATTATATTAAATTATTACACTTTAAGCAAGGTTATCCATAAAGGTGGATTACCCAATCCCACTAAGGGTGAAATATGAAAGAGGCCCTTAGGCTTACGTGAACATACTCATAGTCTTACATTGATGATGAATTACCATAGTCTTACATAATCACATGCCTATAGACTACATTAATTGTGATTATAAGCATTTCTTCATAATTTTTTCCTTGGCATAATAATATTATATGACACATATTTCAACATACATGTGGGGTAAAATGAGCAATCATTTATGATCTAATTTTCCAAGATATCAATTTTTATGATATGTATTTTGAGGAGATTCCTTCTTAGTTTCTTTTGGTCCTCCTTCAAATATTCTTTTATATTACTCTTCATTTCAATTGGATTTTGTTGTACTTATATTTATACCCCTTTTGTTAATGGTTCTTCATCTATGGATCTTGGTGATTGTTCTTACTATTAATTGGATTATCCTACTCTTGTGGTTGGTCTTCCATCTTTATATTTATTACCTTGATGCCCCTATATATAGTGTTATAGTATTGGATGATTCTTGAGATCTTGATGGCATAGTGTATTTTTTATTTCCTAATAGTACTTATCATGATGTCTTATTATCTATTGTATCTTTTCTTCTATGGATAATCAATGCACAAGTGGACTTAAAATCTTGTCAAGATGCAAAACCTATTCTTCATCAAGAATGTCATAAAAACACCCTCCACCTATCTATTTGTTCACCAAGGTGGATGATTTTATATATCCTACTTACTCTTATACCAAGGGATATCTTGAGTGAGAAGACAGTGCAGGTATAATATAATTATCTCATGAAAAATTAAACTTGGGAGTCAATCCTCTTTCTATAGGGAAAGAACAGTATTGGTTGTAAATAGGTCTAAAATACAAAATTTAAAATTGATGGTTATATTGATAAGCTTGATTCATGCCTTATTGCTAAGGGATTTTCTTAGAACAAGGAATTTGACAATATAGAAATGTTCACCCCTATGAACTGCATGGACTTCTTTGAATGATTTTTTATACTTGTGAATTGCAAATAAGGAAAGTTCAACAAAAGAATGCAAAGAATACCTTCCTCCATGAGGACATTTATAGGCAAAAACTACATGAATATGTATAGTTAGACTCAAAACTTGGTAATAGGATAAAAATATTCTTATATGGACTCAAAGAAGCATTTTGTATGGAAAAATTCGATCATTCTTCCTATATTATGGTTTTTATTAGTATGTGATATAGCATTATGTTTATATTAAAATTCATGATAATAATTTTTCAATAATTGTGTTGTATTTTCATGATTTTCTCCTAACTATGAGCTTACTTTTGTTATTCAAGAGATGAAGCTAAAACTTTAGAAATCCTTTAAGATGAAAATATATTTAGGTCTACTTTGTTAATCAAGTATTTATATTATATAGTCTTATTCAAAAATTTATTTATCATAGTCTCAATATTATCTAGATATTTTATAGTATTTTTGGGTAGAAGATTTAGGATGACTCACACCCTTTGCATTTGAGTTTAAGCTTCAAGCTAACTACTCCACTTTATTATTTGATGGTATTATTCATTGGTCCCTAGTGAGGATTATTTTGTGCCTTACAATTGGTTAGACATACATTTATTTTAATTATTGTTTTATATACAAGTAGGCACCTCATGAGTCAATGGAAGTAGCCAAATAGATTATATATTATAACAAAGGCACTCTTAAAATGGGTATTCATTATTCTATTAGAACTCCTATTGTATTGTAGGATTTTATAATGCATACTAGGCTAGAGATCTTGATGAGTGCAAGTCCATCACAAGTGTTTTCCCTTTTACATTCTAATAAGTAGTCTATATATATTCAACTTCTATAGAAATGAAATAAGTAGCACTAACTATGTCATAAGGAATATATAATGCATGTTTATTCTTAAATAGTTGAGTCTTTATTAAAAAGGTATTGTTACTCTATCTTGTCATAAGTAAAGTACGTACAATCCACTATAACATTAGCAAACTAATAAAACTAAGTTTTGAATGCACTATATTTGTTAGCTTCGCTCATAGAGAGTGAAACCAATATATATGTCTTCTATAGATCAAGTTGTAGATATCCTAACCAAAATCATACCCAAGTTGAATTTTAATAAATTATTAAATTGACTTGGTATGGGAGAGGATTCCTCAAAGAAAATGACTCCTAAGGGTCTCTCTCAGTATCAATATTCATCCTAAGGGGAGAAGTTGAGAGTGTTACTTTTAATTTGAGGTCATAACCATATTTGTAGTATAAGTATTGTATTTTCCATATGTTTCCATGCTCATCTTTACTATTCTCCAACAGTTGTTCATAATGATTGGTTTTGAAGGTTTTGTATTATATAATGGAAAGGTATTTATATCTTTATTTATCAAACCTTTTTTATTAGTTGGATATCATTATTTACTAACTAGTAATTGATTATTGGAGTCTATAGATACCTTTCTATATTTATAATATTTCTTTATGAGTATTACGTCATTTTTTAATTAGATAATATAGTTTATTTTTTTCATTCCTAAATATATTACATAATATAACAATACCTAACCCACATCCTTCATTGCTCTAAAAATCCATATATTTCTAAATTTTCCTCAAAGAAACACCAATTAAGACTATCATAATCTAGTGATCATTCCTAGCTATGTATTCCTTAATTTGGAGTGAATTTGTTCATGAAGAATAACTGTTCTATCATTTAACACCCTATAAAGCCCCCTTGCTTTTCAAATATGAATTTGTTAATTAGCTTATTCAATGTCTTGGAGATTACTTTTGATATAATATTTTTGGTTGTTTTGTAAAATTATATAGATATACATAGATGTTTAAGTATTTAATGTTAGTTTCTTTCAATATAAAATATCAAAAATGATGTATTCAAATCCTTTAGTATATTTCCCAATTATAATGATAATTTCCAAAATATTTGAAAAAGGATACTAGAAATCTATATGTATTCAAATTAGAGGCAATTGATAGGTTTTTATTGGTAAATGAGATTTATAAGGTAAAAGTTATGAACATAAATTCCATAATCTTTAGAACACATTAATATTAAAATTTTAAATTTGTCACTGATATTGTATTATTCAAATATATTATAAACTATTGACATTGCAATTCACTTTGTGAGGACTTTATGTTAAGATTTATCTCAATTTTGTAAGATCAATATCCTAGTTTCTTATTCATTTCTATGTTCAAAGTTTAATTGATAAAAAGATAAAACTTAAAAAGTATAACACTAGAGGATTGATACTCTATAATACATAATGTTGAAAGAATTTTTAAAGAGGCTAAGCAAAATGATTGAATATAATTATACACTTAGTCTTTAAAAAACAATTAAATGTTTTTAATTCATCGTATGTAAGGGGTTGAAATGGGGCCCTTGCATGTATTATATCTATTTCAATGAGCCACACTATCATGGTATTATTACCAATGGTATAATAAGTAGCTTTATCAACTAGGTTTTTATCACAATACAAGGATTTGAACTTGGGTTTGTGCATATGATTTCACCCCATTTATCATTTTCTCGAGGGCATCTTGTATTGAAATTTTAACATATAAATCAAGGTTGATATCATAAAGAACACGAGGGTGGGATTGGAGTAACATGGCTACACTTGACCTTAGGTCTATAATCACTCAAACCTAGGTCCATGTATTTATGACATGTTTGAACCCCACCTCCAAGTATCATCATGGACTTAGAAGGTATTGGCTTGTGGGATTGGAACCTTAGATGATGATTTGAAACTCCTCACTCTCTATTTCTTGCATATTAGACATAAGGAAATCAAAAATTATATTACATATGAATAATTATTAAATTTAAATATATTTTAAACTTGAATGTGAATATTTACATTATAATATTTGATAAAGATAAATACTATTAATTATTATGCAATGCCATTATGTATAAATTTATTAGATAACAAAAAAGTTAAATAGATCAATTTTATAAATTTAATGTTTGTTTTTCATATTTTCCTATTATAATGACTTGTTTATAATTTATAATAAGTAATAAATTAAAGTTGAAGTGAAAGTGAAAACAGAAATTCAAAAAAATAGATGTCCCAATTGTAAAGTTATGATTTGTAAAGGGAAGAAGAATCATAATATTAGAGACCATACTTATAGATTTGAACACTACTAACAATTTATTTAATTTCAATATCCTTACAAGACATGTTGCATCTTTGTAGATGTTTATCAATTATAAATGGGACATGCATTCAATCACTTCAAATCACTTCCTCTATATTTTTAATATTGCTTCATGTACACCTTATGCAACCATGTATGCATATCCTATAATTGTATAAGGTGGAAAATGAAACAATAGAAGTGAACACAAGACCTCTACCACAAACAAAGACTCTATGCATCCCTTAACATGACTATCCTTATAAAATTTTTCTTTTGGTGCAAATCTAATAAGAAGCTTATTTTAATATTTATCATTTTTTCTATTCATTTATGCATATAGTAAAATGCTCTCAATAATTTATAATTAAAATTACAATGGACTTGTCTCTTATGTAATTAAGTGTCATGATTCCATTCATTAAAACGTATGGATTTTGAAATTGAAATTTTCATAGCCACTTCAATAAACTATGCTTGTTTCCATTTATTCTCTATTTTTCACTAATATTAGGCTCTTATGTATTTTAATCTAATAACCCATAGTAATAATAGGGATCAACTTGGCTCCTCAAGCAAGGTGTCATTAAAAATAAGGTTGGTCCTTTAAGCCTCGAGCGAGTCACCAAAAATATGACAATTGAAACAATGAAAGTGGTGTTTGAAGCGAGTGGGACCATTCATGATCTATATGGTAATCTCAAGAACCATTGAATGACAGGTGAATAGGTTTACACTAGTCATATGTTGATAGAGTTTGACGTATAAATATAGGATTTTGCTCATTTTCATGATTGTATTGTCTACCTATCGTAGTTTTCAAATAAGCAAGGCTTGTTTGGTTGGATTACCTAAATTTATTTTATTATTCATATCCATAGTAGAAGTGGTTGGTAAGATCTAGAATATTTTGGATTTTTGTCCTTTGATCCACTCTTTGGCCAAGCAAGGGCTCTTGGATAATTGTTAGCCTCTAGAATCTTAGCCTATTTGTGATCTTATAAAAATGTGGGGTACCCTTTCAAAATCCCTTTGTCTTACTAATCAAAAATAATAATAGGGACCAAGTGTGAGGAAGGAGCCTCACCTTCAAATTTTTTCTCTAGACCTTTGGATAAATTAAAAAATAAAGGATTCTCATGAGGAAACTCTAAATGGTGATAAAAAAATATTATTTAAAGAAACCCTAACTAGAAGGGCACCCTAGTTGGGGAAAGTAATATTCTATTGATCAAAAATAAAAATAAAAATGTATCTATAGTAATACCTACCTTGGTGGTAGATGATAAAATATAGGTGATTATCAAGGATGACATGATCAAGCATGAGATAATGATTCTTAAAAGCAAAGGATTAATATGAAAATTCTAAATATTGTCTAATTTCTTTAAAAATTTAAAAGTTAATTAAATGAAAGCAAGGATTGGATTTAAAATATTTAATGGTTTCCCCTACAGAGTATTTTTTCTCATCATCTTCTCTCAAGTATTAAATAATGAGTGGTGGCACATAGTTTAGAGAGAGAAATAACTTGTATTTAAAGCCATAAAACAAGGATTTTTTATGTGGATATAGAAACTCTTGAAAGACTTCTAGTATTTCTTATGCTTCTTGGACTACCATATCAATTAATCAATAAATATATTATGAATAATATTGGTAATACTCTAGTAGATTTCATCCAGAAGTGGTCAATTGTTGAGAAAAATTATGCTATGTAGACTCAGATATGTCTTTCCATGGATATTTTAAAACCTTTGTCAAAATCCATTAAGATTTAAATTGAATCAAGAGAATTGAATGAATAAGTGGATTATGAAAATATTACATTTTGATGTTACAAGTGTTATGAAATTAAACACATCACAAGGGATTCCAAGATAAAAACAATCAAGAAAGAGAAAAAAAATTGGTCATGAGATAAACTCAAAGCTTTTTTAGTCCCAAAAAAATGGTAAGAAAAATCCCTCCACCTTATCATACCAAATAGATGATTTTGATTCCTTTATCAATTTAAATGGCCTTTAAGATATTACTCCTTCAATCTCTAAATATACATGGGATAGTAAATATAGGAAGTAATCTCACATGATAAAAAAAATATAAATATTTTGATATCCAATAGTTGTCAAAAAAGTAGACACTCTTTTTTAATATGTTGTTGCGGACAAGATCAAATCACAAACCATTTTTTTTGGCATGTGATATACTATAATTATCATCCAAATCCATTTCATTTTTAGCATACATGGATCCAAGACATTAGTTTCTTTCAAATTATCATGTTGTGTTGTGATGTCTCCATTGATTTGACCACTCCACTTCGCAATCCAACATATCCATCCAAACCGTTGTATCTTAACAAATATGCTATCGACTGGGATCGCATTGATTCACCCGTCGAGCCTGAATATTTCTTACCTACTAAATAAATGTTGCAACCTTTCCATTTTGTGCCAAGCTATGTATACGATGTCTATCATGCCAAAAATGCTTCCAATGCGGAACCTATCAACCCGACTGATGACATCCATTTGATTCCTACACCTCATCAGCTTGAGGAGGGATCACATATATCAGTAGAGGAAACCTTTAATGTGGATATCAATAATGATCCTACCAGTGCAAATAATGTTAAATTTGGAGAGAGTCTCACTCCAGATGAGTGGGCCACCCTCATCCCTCTACTAAAAGAGAGACCAAATTTGTTTGCTTGGACATACAAGGATATGCCAGGTCTAGACCTAAAATTGGTTATGCATAACCTTTCACTAGAACTGACGAAGAAGTTGGTAAAGCAAAAGCTTAGAAATATGCACCCAACAGTAGCCTTAATGGTGAAGGATGAGCTACAAAAGTTGTTGGATGTGGAATTTGTGATCTCCATTGACTATCTAGAATGGGTGTCCAATATGGTACCCATGGAAAAACCTGATGGAAGAATCCGTATTTGCATGGATTTTAGGGACCTAAATAAGGCAACACCCAAAGATTCATTTCCAATATTGATGCTCTCATAGATGCAACTGTAGGTCATGAAATACTCTCCTTAATGGATGATTTTTTTGGTTATAATTAAATTTGGATTAAACCCGAATACTAACATAAAACCATGTTTATAATGCCATGGGGAACGTTTTGCTACAAAGTTATGCCATTTGGCCTCAAAAACACTAGTGCCACATATCAGCGGGCCATGACATACATTTTTCATGACTATATGCACAAAATTATAGAATATTATATCGATGACTTGTTAGCCAAGTCATTGCTACAAGAAGAGCATGCAGAGGTATTAAGGAAGGTCTTCAATCACCTGATAGATCATAATGTCAGGCTGAATCCTAAGAAGTGTGTATTTGGTGTAACTTCTAGAAAACTACTAGGATTCATTGTCTCTAAGCGAGGCATCGAATTTAACCCAGGAAAGGTCAAGGCTATCTTGGAAATGTGTCCTCCCACCAATATTAAAGAGTTAAGGAGCCTTCAGGGGCAAGGTACAATCTATAAAGTGATTCATCACTCAGTTACCAAATAAATATCAATCCATGAATCAACTACTATATAAGGGGGTCCCATTCAACTGGGACGAGGACTGTCAAGCAGCCTTCACTAAAATAAAGCAATATATGGCGACGTCGCTAGTTCTAGCTCCACCAAGGCTAGAGGTGCCTTTTCTACTATATATATTAGCAACTAACTTTGCACTGGGAACCATGTTAGCCCAAAATAATGTGCAAGGAAAAGAGCAAGCCATATATTATATTAGTCAAACCTTGGTGAGCTATGAGCTCGGATATGCATATGTGGAAAAATTGTGTTTAATAGTAGTTTTCACTACAAAGAAATTGCAACTCTATATGTTAAGTCATACAACATATGTTATATCCAAACAAAATCCTTTGTAGTATATGATGAGTAAGACTTATCACAATACACATACTGCAAAGTGGATCATGCTATTGATAGAATTCAATCTGGAATTCATAATCTAGAAGTCCATTAAGGGACAGGTCGTAGCAGATCAATTAGTTGATGCACCACAATAAAACAGTAGGCCTCTAACCATAGAGCTTCCAGATGATGCAGTCTTCATAATATCTGAAGCTTTCGAACCTAAAGAACCAGAGAACAATGCTAATATGACTCTGTTCTTCGACGGTTAGAAGTGCGAGCAAGGGGGTGGTGTCAAAATAGTATTTTTCACGTCGTAATGAGCTCCAATGCCCTTGTCGTTTAAGTTGGATTTTTCATGCACCAACAACAACAATGAGTACGAAGCCCTATTACTGAGCCTCCACATAGTTTTCACCATGAATATTAAAATATTAAACATCTTTGGTGACTCTTTTCTCATAGTAAATCAAGTTAAGGGGCTATTATAGTGTCGATTTCATGTATTGAAAGCCTATAAAGATCTAGTTGCCACATATTTGGCTAAATTTGAATGGTATGACATCGAGGCAATCCCTCGGTTGTCAATCAGGATTGCAAATACCATGGCTTCTTTTGGATATTTAATCCCTTAGAATCCCTCTGCTGATTTCACTACCACTCATGTTAAGATGCTCTCGCATCCGATAGCAGAGTGTGTAGCCTATGATAACAAATAATAGGTGAACATGATCAATGTAGAACAAAAATTTGAATGGTTCTACAAAGTTGAAGACTTTCTTAAGAAGGCACCCTGGGGGTCATTAACCTCTCAGAGTCCTATGGGGAGTGGTACTACCATTCACCACAAGGTTGTTTTCGAGTCTACATTTGCAAAAGTAGATACATAGTGGGAGCAAGTCGTATTAGTAGTTGAAGCTGAGGCTTATCAAAACTAGATGTCACAAATTAATGACTTCCTAAAGCCTGGTGTAATCCCAAAGGGATTACCACATGCTGTGAAGCACACATTTAAATATAAAATGGATAAATATATCTTAATAGGAGACATCTAGTACCAAAAAGGCTATGATGGAGTTCTCCTTTGTTGCTTAGAGCCCCAAGAGGCATCATGGGAAATTTCACAAGCTCATGATGGTACATGCGATGGCCATTTTAGTGGCATGGCCATCGTCAAGCGCATCCTTCGAATGGGCTACTATTGGCCCACTATGGAGAAGGAGTGCAATGTGTATGTCAAGAAATGCATTAAATGTTAGCATCATGCTAATCTTATGCAATTTCCATCGTAGGCCTTACAACCCATCCAAGTAGCTTGGCAATTTGCTCAGTGGGGATTAGATATTATAGGCAAGATCTCTCCTCCATTAGCAGTCCGGCATACATTTATAATCATGGATACTAAGTATTTTACAAAGTGGGTGGAATCAATACCCTTAAAAATGATAATTGAATGTCGTATAGCAGAGTTTATACTGGAGAATATCATAAGTCATTTTGGGATTCTATCCAAAATAATATCAGATAATGGAACGTATTTCAAGAACAAAACTATGAGAGCTTTGACATCTAAATATAGAATCAAACATAGTTTTGCAACTCCATACTATCCACAATAAAACAAGTAGGTTGAGGCCTTAAATAAAATAGTGGTGGCCATCTTGAAAAAGATAGTACAAGAAAACCACAAAGACTGGCATATCCAGCTACCCCTCGCATTATGGGCTTACAAGACTAGTATTCGAACACCCACTGGGGCAACGTCATTCTCACTAGTATATGGTGCTGAGGCTATTATGCCCTTGGAATTGGAAATTCCAACTCTACGCGTCACATTGAAATATTTCATCGATGACGATACCGCACGATAAGCTTGACTGGATCAACTGACGCTACTTGACGAACATCGCGTGAATGCCTTGGAGCATCTTCACATTTATTAGGAGTGACTAAAATGAGATTACAATATCAAAGTCTACAAAAGAGACTTTGAATTTGGGGATATTATCTTGAAAGAGAACCAACATAACTCTAATTTACCTCCAAATATGTAAGAAAAATTTATGGCTGATTGGCTAGGACCCTACATCATATATGAAAATATTGGTCTGGGTACCTATCACCTAACATCGCTAGGAGGTGTTGAAGAGTCTAAGCCTCTCAACATCATCCATATTAAGGTGTTTTATGCTTGAAGAGCATAGTAAAAGGCTCCAAGGGTTGCTTTTAACCACTCAGTCATCCTAAAAATCTCTAAACACTCCCATAGGTAGTTTGGTCAATCAAAAATCTCCAAAGGCATCTGCAATCCCTTTGGTCAAACTCAAAAATCTCTAAGGGTTTTTATGAAAACTGCTCGATCATCCCAAAAGGCTCCAAGGGTTCCTAAAACTGCTTGGTTGTGTCAATCAAAGGCCATGAGGGTTTTCTTATAATCGCTCAATCATCCTAAAAGGCTCCAAGATCATATGTGAGTAGTTTGGTTAATGAAAAGGCACCAAGAGTTTCTAAAAAATTGCTTGGTCAACCCAAAAGCTCCAAGGATTCTTAAAAGATCACTTGGTCATCCCAAAAAGTCCCAAAGGTTCTCATAAACCCTTTGTTCAAACCCAAAATGCTCTAAGGGTTTGCTTAAAACCGCTTGGTCATCCTAAAAAGCTCCAAGGATTTTGCTGAAAAATTGCTTGGTTAATCTAAAGGCTCCAGAGGCATGTACTTGTCGTTTGGTCAGATATGAGGCTTAAAACTCATAAAAATTATAAAATAAATAAAATCCAAAAAAATTGGTAAAACATAAAATCCAAAAACATTTGCAATTGCATTTGAATTTTGCATTGTCATTTTTGCATTAACTCATGCATCCATTGCATTATTGCATTTCATATAGGCATTCATCATCCGTTGCATTCTATAATAGGAGAGATTATGTTTGTCAGTCTTACAAACGACACCACATTTATGTCTAAATCATGCATCTCTGCATTTATCATAAATCCATCATTCATGTGAGTAATTGTGTTTTTCAACACAACCTATAATGTTGCTATGGAGATACACTCGGGTTTTTGATCACTCAACCATACCTAGAGGTCTTATCAAGAGTTGGTAGAAATCTTGCTTTGCTTTTGTAGTTGAGGTTTAGTTAGTATAGCTCTTAGCATATCAGAAGCCTATCACTAAGCAACAAATTAAACAATCCTAACAAGGACTAGAGGAAGATGAAAGTGACGAAGCAGGACCAGGTATCCTGAAGTGAAAAGAGTTATTCTTTCTTATCCCTCAATGCAGATGATATGGGAAATGTTGGCAGTTGGCAAAATGACAGATTAGTTCCCTATTTAGAATCCCTTGCTTATGATAAAATGAGCAATATTCCAGAGTGATATCCCACATCAATCCTCAAGATTGATACCCTAGATTTATATCATAGATCGACTTCCCAGATTTATATCCCATACTGATATCATGAGATCGATATCCTAAATCGATATACCAAAAATAATTTTCCCAAGTAAATCCTCCAAAGGAAGGTTTCTGAAGAATATCATCAAGTATAAATGTCAAAAAGTGAATATCAAATGAAGATCATAAAATAGGCTCAAATCAAGTTCAAAGTGAATATCAAATGAAGATCATAAATCAAAGTTCGAGTGGAGATCAAATGAAGATCATAAATCTGGTCCAAAGAGAGATCAAATGAAGATCCAGAGATAGTTCAGAATGAAGATGAAATCGACTCCCTTGCTTCACTACATATGAGCAAGTATCCTAAAAATTAAAGGATAGAAAGGAATGAGCCTGAATCCCTAGAATTGTCGGCACTACTGTACCTTACGCATGATTATATGTATGATAAACTTGCATCTCGCTTGTGGGCAGACCAATGTTTGAATGTGGAGGAGCTAGCTTTAGGTGTCCTGCATTTCCTAGTGGCTAAGTCCAACTAAAATCTAAACTTGGGATTGGATAATACATTTGTGGTACCCCTATCTTAGAAATGGGATGAAAGAATCCTACTTGACATCGAGAAAAGCTCGTGTCTTATCTTAAAATAATCATGTGCACACACAAGGATAATGAGCAATTAGGGCCTATCCTAGCAAAATCCTTTTATCTCAGAAGTCTAGTGTGGTTAGTATGCAACTATTGATAAGTCTATTAGGGTGTTTGAGTCTCATGGAAAACCTCAAAAAAATATCTCTCATAGCAACAAAATATCAAATATCGCAAACCATATAAAATCATCAAATTACAAAGTATCGAGTCCATGATACATCATCATATAAAGCACAATAAAGATATAGGATAGATACCAGAAGGATATTAGAAATAATATTTAGATGGCCACTGACTATATCATGCATATTTTTCAAATTTGCAGAGGAAAAAAGAATGACACATTATATCATTCACATCATACAACTGCATTCATTGCATTTCATATATGGGTGATTAATTGATTAAATTCTTATCTTAAGTGTTTTCAATTACATTCATGATTTTTATACATTCTTTGGTGTCATTCATTATATTGATAAACATACTTGCATTCATTCCTTATGCTTTAAGTGATTAAAGCATACAGGTTCATTTATATTAGATTACCATCATGTAAATAATGCATTACATACATCGCACATCTAAGCATCTAGATCACTGCATGTCATCATCATCATAAATTAAATAGCTATCTAGTGTATTTCATACATACATCACATCATATAGCATCAAATTAACATAAGCATTGCATCCATGTGCATCACATAAACATAAAATTAAAAATATACAAGTACATATAATGAGCTATAAATGATCAGATCATATATATATGTGTGTGTGTGTGTATGTGTGTGTGTGTCTCAAGAGTATTAAATGCTCACAGGCTACAATCGTGTAGGTCCTAGACCTTACACCAAAAATGGTATATATGCAAAATGTAGCCTAGATCTAGTAGAGCCCTAGCTCTAGCTTACTCCCTCTAAATTGGAGCTCTCACCGTCTCCCTCAGCCCTGTGCCCTAGATCCTACTCTACAATCAACTTTGGTGCCTGCTGTGTACCTTGTTGAGGGCTCTATGTGCCACCTAACTTGAAGAGATCTAGCACATGGTATACCAATATGTCTAAGTGACTAGACCTATGACTAGAGGTTGTACCTATCTCCCTATGACTCCTGTGAGAGCTACCTCAATGTGTGCTAGAGGACCTATGTCCTCTTTGTCCTATGAGTCTACTGGTTGGAACTCACCATGGACTATCTTGAAGTCTAGGACCTGGTCCTCTGGGACCCCATAGCATGTCTATCCTCTAGTACCTCCAAGCCCCACAATCTTATGAAGCCCTTTAGTTGGGATATGCGAGTTGTCCTTGCATCGCAAAGGTCATTTTTATTCTCTACAAGGGAATTGAGACACCTAACCTCTGCCATGGGATCACCACCTCCTGGTAGTATAGCTAATGGTACAACAAGAGGTCTCATTATAGCATGGGAGGATTAAGGATATCTCCTCTATACCCTGAGTAGCTCTCTCTCTGCTATGGCCTCACCCCACTACACCAGTGCCACATCTCGTGCACTAGTAAGCTCACCAACCTATGACTGCTCCTGTAGCCCAAGATGTGAGGGCTGTAATTTTCTCCTGAGTCTCTGCCAACTATTTTTCTGTATGACCCAACTTTGCCTCTATAAGGGTGATAGTCGTATCTTGCTATAGTTGTTGGGTCTGAAACCTACCAACCTAGCTCTATAAGTCAAAAACCTGAGCGAGGAGCTTCCCTACATCATTTTTAGGAGGTACCTCACCCTCCTCATACCCCTTCTCCTCCTTTGCCTCTACCTACAGATCCTCCTCTATGGTGGCCTCTGTGTCCCATCTGACCTCGGTCCTCTGGCACACCCTGTGCCCATCAGGATTGGCCCCTACCTCTACCTAGTCATCTACTCTACCTATAGGTCCTGAACCCTACCACTATAGGAGGGACCACCATGTGTCATATGTTGAGGTGGTCCTAGGTGTGTCATATCCAAACTCCTAAAAGTCATCAGCCTCATCTCCTAGATTTTTAGGTTGAATCCACGATAGATGTGTCTCTAGCACGAATCTCCAAAATGTCCTGCACCAAGCCAAACTATCATAGGACATGAGAAGAACTGATATTCTCTTATCTTGACCTTACGATCGAGCAGCCACCTATCCCGATGAGCCTATCGTAGCCACTCACCTGCCTTGGTCCAATCAGGGCAATCCATATAGGAGCACCACTCAATGTCATCTGGCCCGAGCGCTGCAAATCATGCAATGTAATAGTCAGTATCTCCAACATGGGTCCTACTTTGGAACCCCTTCTCCTCTCATGGCTAGCATATGGCATAGCACTAATGCATGTCATAAATGGCATGATGTGGAGAGGTAGGTCCATAGGGCACTTGATTCGGATATGCTGCCAACCCTAGATCTGTAACAATAAGTTGCAACTAATCCCTTGATGGCTCTGGCTAGTAATCCGGTATAACTTTGAGTAGATATGACATAGCAGTGTAGTGTGCTCCCCTAATTTAGGCATAATGGCTGAGTAGTGGAACTCTGAATCACTCTCTAGACACTAGCTAGGAGGTTATAAGGAATCCTCACGCCCAAGGAGTCTGGAAGCACTACCTATACCACAAGGATCATGAAGATCATTGTGTAGACTAAGAAAACATGCTCACCCTACTAGTATCCAATGTGGACACCTCCATGATCAATCTTCTCTTGAGCCTCCTTGGTTCAATCACCGAATATAGAATAAAATATAGACCCATTTCTCTGAGAAGAGGAAGAGGTGATGGCCTCACCATCGATAGGGATCCTAAATATCTGATAAACGTCCTCTAAAGTCATGGTCATTTCACTTGTAGGTAGGTGAAAGGTGTTGTTCTGCACATTCTAGCATCAGGCCAACACAGTCAAGTAGGTCTCATCTATCCTAATAGTGGGTAGATATAGTACATACCCAAATCTTATAGCTCTAGACCATGCACGTTTGCCATCAGTGAGCTGTCTATGAAGAATCTTAAGCAAATCAGGCTCACGAGCCCTAGAGATCAACCTTTGAAATAAAAGTAGTATATAAGCTAAAATTTTAAAGAAAAACATCAAAAACATATAAAAACTAATAAAAATACAAAAACATACCGCAAGGTATTTATATAAATCAAGAAAAATCAATTAGGTAAGAATAAAATGACATTAATTACCTATTAAACCTTAGAAAAATTAAGAATTTGATCATTTTGTTCTAAATTCTACGAACCGCAGGTCAACCCTGCGGTTCGCATGCGGTCAAATTATGACTGTTGTAATTTGAATATGAACTACAGCTAATAGTTGTGGACCCCAATCTGACAATTGGGAACCGCAACTACCAGCTATAGTCTAGGAAGAATACCCATTTTGGGTACCTTCCTAGCCTTGCTTACTAAAAAAATTAAAAACCTAATTAACCTAATCTAGTGGGGTTCATTACCAACTATTTAGTGAGGTTCATTTACCGCATTACTTAATGTGGTTGATTTTAATTGGTATTGAACTACGAGGACTCGATTTCAAGTTACCTTTCCTGCTCTGTGGCCTCTTTTAGTTGATGGTTGATCAGCATCCGCCATTAGGGTATCAAGTGCAGTATATGGAATATTTTTGGGTAGCGTTCCAAATCAGGGAATGTCTCCTATCTCTTATAGCTCTCAATAATACAATTGCTTTCCAAAAAATAATGAAAAATTCAAATGGGAATGTCTATTTAAAGGTCCTCCTAATTTTGGTGAACCGCAACTGACACCTGCGATCTTGAAATTATGGTTTTTTGACCGCAAGCCCTAACTGCAGTCCCCAAAATTTGAAAAACACAACTGTAGACCGTACTAGTGGTTCATAGCTAGCATTAAATGCACTAAAAACCCATCTTGGGAAGGTCTAAAAAGGTAAATTAATGACTCCTAACAGATCAAATTTCAAAAAGAGCAATCAATATTATAAATTTGGTGATGTTCAAAGCACTAGGATTGATCAATAAATCAAAATTAACAACAAAAAAATCAAATAATTAAAAACCAAATGTGCCTTGTATTCAGTAATTTACCCTATACACTTGGTGGTTGCAATGACTTGTGATCCATGCAATCCAACAAGATGAGTAAATTACCATAAGGACATTTGGGACAAAAATTGTCATCTTTGATCTGATATGCTTCTTTTCAATTCCTAGGAAGGCCTTCAAGGCCGTACTGCTCCACGAGAATGAGGCGTTTCATGTCATGTCTCCTATGACATATTTTCAGCAAATCATCGATAACTTGATTCAACACAAATCTAATTGGAGTTGCCTCATTTCAATTCCCTAAGATGGCTATTGTAGCCCGACTACTCCATGGGATAGGAATGTGCAATTACTATTAATAGTTGGAATCGGAAGTGTTAGTCTCACAATGACACTGAGAGGGGGGGTGAATCAATGTAGCTATTCAAATTCAAATCTACAACTCTTAATACTGAAACAATGAAGATTTAAATCAGATAATGCAAATATCACAAGAGAGCATTCCATAACACACGATGTAACGAGGTTCACCAATTTGAATACTCCTCAAAAATGACTGCTTGGATTACCGTCAAAATCTAGCCTTTGTAAAACACCAATTTTACAATCACTTTACCAGCACCAACTGGAAGGATCACCAACCCCTAATTTATCTGCACCCATAGAAAGGAGCACCAACCCCTAATTTATCTACACCCACATAAAGGAGCACCAAACACTAATTCCAAGCACCAACTTGGTCTGCAAATATGAAGCTATAAGATTGACATAAAAATGCCTTCACTTATTCAAGACCCTGACTGGTCTATTGCTAACCCAACCTCTCTCACTATTCACCAAAATACCACACACTGAAGGCTTTGCTTGCTGCACTTTTTATAGCTCTCACGGCTCTGTTCAGCTCTCTCTTACGGCACTCTTTCAACCCTCTTCTAATAGCACTTTTTCTCTCTTTCAGTAGCTATTTAATTCTCCACGTAGACCTCCTTTTATAACAAAATTCTTATTCTATTTTTAGCTTCCATATTTTCACATGCAGCTCATTAATAGAAAATTCTATTTTTAACTTCCTTTATCTCACAGTATTCTTTCATGCATCCTATAAATAGTTACGATTCTTTGTTTGGTCTTTGACTGATGACTTTTAGTTTAACCGTCGCTAGATGCATTCACTTCGTAACTGACCTTGTAACTGTCGTTTTGACTCTATTTCACTGTTCTTAATTTAGCTACATGATTTTTCTCTGTAAATGCACTTGTAACTATTGTATAACTTTAGTTAACTCTTCTTATTTTAGCTGCATGTATTTCTTCTGCAACTGCCCCTATAACTGTCATGGAACTTCAGATAACTGTCACATATTTTATTTCGATTGGGTTCTCTTCTTGCTCATGTCAACGAGACCTATCACAAAATCATGACACTTTTGCCTCTTTGTTCTCTTCTCGGCTTTGCACCCGCAAAACATGACATGTCGCGATATCGCGACACTTCTACCTTCTTACTTTCTCTCTCCTCCTTAAGTTGCAAAAATGCGACATGTCGCGATATCGCAACACTTTTTTCTCCTTGCACTTTCTCTTTGCCTTTGGGTCATGAAAACCCGACATGTCGCGATATCGTGACACTTTTTCTCCTTAGCTCTTTCTCCTGCAACATGTTGCAAAATCATGACACTTTTTCTTTTGGACTCTCTCTCCTACAACATGTCACGAAATCGTGACACTTTTTTGTCCGTACAATATTCCTTGCAATATGTCATGAAATCGTGACACTTTTTCGTCCGTACAACCTTCCTTGCAATATGTCGCAAAATCATGACACTTTTTCATCCGTACAACCTTCCTTGCAATATGTCACAAAATCGCGACACTTTTTCGTCCGTACAACCTTCCTTGCAATATGTCATGAAATCGCGACACTTTTTCATCCGTACAATATTTCTTTGCTTTGGACCGTGAAAATGAAACATGTCACGAAATCGCAACACCTTTTTCTCTCTCCTCTTTCTCTTCGCTTTGGATCACAAAAATGAAACATGTCATGAAATCGTGACACCTTTTTCTCTCTCCTCTTTCTCTTCGCTTTGGATCGCGAAAATGAAACATGTCGCGAAATCATGACACCTTTTTCTCTCTCCTTTTTCTCTTCGCTTTGGATTGTGAAAATGAAACATGTCATGAAATCGTGACACCTTTTTCTTTCTCCTCTTTCTCTTGCAATATGTCGTGAAATAGCGACACTTTTTCTACTTGTCTTTTTCTCTTCCAACATGTCGTGAAATCATGACAGTTTTTCTTCCGTACTATCTCTCTCCGAACATGTCACGAAATCACGACAGTTTTTCTTGCTTGCACTTTCTCTTTGAACATGTCACGAAATCACGATAGTTTTTCTTGCTTGCGCTTCCTCTTCAAACATGTCACGAAATCATGTTTTTGCTTGCTTGCGCTTTCTCTCCAAACATGTCGCGATATCGTGACAATTTTTCTCTCTCCTCAATATGTCATGATATCGCGACAGTTTTTCTTTCTTGCGCTTTCTCTTCAAGCGTGTCGTGATATCGTGACAGTTTTTCTCTCTCCTCAATATGTCGTGATATCGCGACAGTTTTTCTCTCTCCTCAACATGTCGCGATATCACGACAGTTTTTCTTTCTTTCAAAATGTCGCGATATCGCGACAGTTTTCTTCCTTGTTATTTTCTTTTGATTTTTTGCATATGGGCCACTTCTATCTTTTGGATAATCAATATACGTATTCTGAAGAATCTCTTAACTCCTGTCCACTGCATCAACCGATCTATCTGACTATGTTGACAACAATGACAATATTGTTTCTGCATCTTGCTCAACAATCTCCCCCTTTGGAATTGTTGGCAACACACATGCAATTTCTTGTAATTCTTCTCCCCCTTTGACAATAATACCAAAGGGCTGCTATAGACTCCCCCTAAGTCCATGCACATCATTCTCAGGCACACGTTATGACAGTTAGCAAAAATTACAAATATGAGCAAAAATATAATCAAATATATAAATGCTCCCCCTGAGAATGTGGTTTCGATAGCTAGTCAGTTCTTTGGAAGCATAACCACTCCCAATCTATTGCGAAGGTACTCAAAAGTTTCTTTGGGCAATGGTTTTGTGAAGATATCCGTTACTTGCTCTGTAGTTGGGACAAAATCCAACTTTACCTCTTCTTCTACAACTTTCTCCTTCAGAAAGTGATATCAGATAGCAATATGTTGTGTGAGAATGCATAACTTGGATTCTTTGAGATATTTATGGCACTGGTGTTATCAAACTTAACTGAAATTGGCTCATTGAAGTTAATGCCAAGATATTTTAGGGTTTGTTTCATCCATAAAACCTGCATACAACACGTAGTTGCTGCAATATATTTTGCCTTTATTGTAGATAAAGAAACTGACTCTTGTTTCTTACTGTGCCATGCAACCAACCTGTCTCCAAGATAAAATGCCCCTCCACTGGTACTCTTTCTATCATCGACACATCTTGCCCAATCTGCATCTGAATACGCAATAAGGGTGAAGTCCTTACCTTTCAAATACCATAACCCATACTCCATAGCACCCTTCAGATATCGAAGAATCCTCTTTACTGTTGTCACATGAGTCTCCTTGGGACTCGCCTGAAATTGTGCTACCATGCACACTGCCTGCAAGATATCCGAGTCCGGTAGTCGTCAAATATAGTAGGCTCCCAATCATAGATCTGTACATGGTTTGATCAACTTTGGAAGATTTTTCATCCTTGCTCAACTTGCAACCTGTCATCATGGGAGTGCTAACAGGCTTACAATCATCCATTGTGAACTTCTTTAGCATTTCTTTCACATATTTAACTTGAGAAATAAATATGACCTTCTCATTTTGATTAACTTGCAGTCTGAGAAAATATGAAATTTCACCAATCATGGACATTTCAAATTCTTTTTGCATCTGCTTTGCTAAATCCTTACACGAATTATCATTGTTGTTGCCAAAGATGATATCATCTACATATACAACAAGGACAATGAGATGGCCATCTTCCTTTTTGACATACAAATTGCTATCTACCATACCCTTTTTGAACCCTTGTTGAGTAAGATAGTTGTCTATCCTTGCATACCATGCTCTGGGTGCCTGTTTCAAGCCATACAATGCTTTCTTCAACTTGCATATGAAGTTGGTATTATCACCAAGTTGGAAACCATCAGGCTGCTCAATATAGACCTCTTCTTCAAGTTTTCCATTCAAAAATGCTGATTTCACGTCCATTTGATAAACTTTGAAATTCTTGTGAACTGCTAAAGCCAAAAACATTCTGATTGCCTCTAGTCTAGCCACAGGTGCAAAGGTTTCCTCAAAGTCAATGCCTTCAACTTGTGCATAGCCTTTATAGACCAATCTTGCTTTATTCCTTACTACTTGTCCATATTCATTCAATTTGTTTCAAAAAATCCATTTAGTATCGATTATATTTTTATTTGCAGGTCTTGGTACTAACTCCCAAGTTTTGTTTTTCTCGATCTGATCTAATTCTTCATTTATAGCCGTCATCCAACTTTCATCTTTGCTTGCTTCAGCAATATTCTTGGGCTCAATGCTGGATAATAGAGAGTAGTTACTTACTACTCTTCTTCTTGTCTGAACACCAACTGTGGGGTCTCCAATTATTTGCTCTCTAGGATGATTTTTTTGCTAGCTACCTGTTTTGAATTTCTTATTTTCTTCCTCTTCTGAATCACGACTTAAATCATCTGAGTCTATTTTCTGTTTCTATTTAGTTTCATCATCTCCTTCAATAACTTCTTCATATATTGGGTAGTTTTCTTTATAGCTTCTTTCTTGTTCCCTACCTTCATCAACTTTAACATCGGAACTCTCCACAATTTTCTTTAGCTTCTTGTTGTAGCAAGTATAGGCTTTGCTTTTTGTCGAATAGCCTAGAAAAATACCTTCATCAGCTCTATCTTCAAATTTTCCAAGATTATCTTCAGTTATTTTGATATAACACTTGCTTCCAAAGACTTTAAAGTATTTTTTTGTTGCATTTTTACTGAACCATAGTTCATACAGAGTTTTTCTTTCATGCATCCTCAACATGCACCTATTTTGGATGTATATCGCAGTATGGACTGCCTCTTTCCAAAATTTGTCTGCTATTTTGCTCTTAGTCAACATAGTCCGTGCCATTTCCTGCATTGACATGTTCTTTCTTTCTACCACTCCATTCTGTTGAGGTGTCCTTGTTGCTGAAAACTGTCTCTTAATCCCATATTTTTCACAGTACTCTACAAACTCTTTTGAAATGAACTCTCCTCCTCTATCTGATCTTAAGCATTTAATCCTTTTTCTTGTTTGATTCTCAACTTGTTTTTTTTAAATCTTGAACATTTCAAAGGCATCTAATTTAAGCTTCAAAAATAGTACCCATGTCATCTTGAAATAGTCATCTATGCACAACATAAAGTATTTGTCACCATTTATGCTTTGCGTTCTCATGGGTCCACATAAATCAGTATGTATTAGTTATAGAGGTTTGCTTGTGAAGTATTATTTTGTTTTAAATGTGGCTCTAGTTTGCTTCTCCTTTTGGCATGAAGCAAAAATGCTATTTAAAGGTTTACCAATGGTGGGAATATCTCTCACTGCCATTTTTGAGCTGATTCTTACTAGATTGTCAAAGCTAATATGACCGAGCCTCTTGTGCCACAGCCAATTTTCTTCTTCCTATCCAATCAAGCATGTTCTTTCTAAAGTCTCTGAGAGAGTATACATGTTTCCAGATGTCCTTGATCCAATTGCTATCAACTTTCCACAGTTTGTTGTTCTGACTTCATAACCCTGCTTCTTGAAAATTACTTCATGACCTCTATCACAAATTTGACTTACGCTTAATAAGTTATGCTTCAGACCAATCACAAACAGGACTTCTTTCGACTTGATTTTTCTATCATTGATCTTAACTAATCCTTTTCCAACTATCTTAGCTCCATTATTATTTCCAAATTTTATAGAACCACCTTCATAATTCTATAGCTTTTCAAAATTTTGTTTGTCCCCTGTCATATACTGGAGCATCCACTATCAAGTATCCAAGGTGCAAATTTGTTATGTGCTTTAAATGCCGTCTATACAATCAAGGATTCCTTTTCTTCCTTGGGTTGCTCCTTTTGTTTCCACTCTGATTTGATTGCATTTTTGGTCACTTGCTTTGACTTTTCTTTGTCAGTAGCCTATGCCTATTTTTTGAGAAATTTTCTATTTTGTTGCCAACCATTTGGTTGAAATTTTCTTCCCTGATGTTTATTTGCTGCAAATGTACTTCGACAATTTCTCGCAATGTGCCCATAATTATGATAGCTATAACATTCAACCGCATAATCCATTAATGGTGAAAAAACATTTCTACTGAAAAAGTTCCTTTGTCCTACTTTATAGTTGCAATCAGAAATCTTATGTCCATAACTATTGCATTTAAAACAATAACCAGAAAAGGAATGAGTGAACCTGGGTGATGGTCTCTGCCATTTTGTAGTGGGAGCCATAAATCTTCTTTTCCTCTGATGAGTGACTTTGGTGAATCCATCATTGTCAATACTCCTCTCTTGCCTGGCATTATTGCTTTCTTTTGAATGATTCATTTTTTCTTGATTAACCCTGATCTTGTCTTCATTATTTATGGGTTCTATAGTTATGGCCTTTGATCCATTTTATGATTCTCCTTTGACAAATCCTAATCCAAATTTGATTCCTGTAGACCTTTGGTTAGTTAAAATCTCATCCAGCTTCACAGAACTTCCTTCAAGTTTGTGATAGCAAGTCATTTTTCGATTCATCTCTTCTAGCTATATCTTTAAACCAACAATCTCTTCTTCTAGCTTGTTGCACTCATTTATTTTCATGGTTAATTGTACTTCGATATCTTCAGATATTTTCTTAAATTTGTCTATCTATACTTTTAAGCTAGTTATGATCTCATTGGCATCCTCAAGCTTTCTTGAAGTTTTCTTATTCTTTTTCCTTTCTATACTTAGCTCTTGAAGTGCAGCGACCAACTCACCTTCCAGATCTACTTCAACCTCAGCCTCAAATTTTTTATCATCTTCCTATTTTTCTTTTGTTCTTTCTTCTTTGAATGCCATGACAAGAGCTTCACCTGTTTCTTCTTTAGAATTCTCATCAGAGTTGTCTTCTGAAGAACTGACATTCTTGGATATGAAACTTTTCTTCTTGTAGTTTCCTTTTCTAAAATTTGGTTTCTTCTTCCAGTCACTTCTTTCTTGATGTGAACCTTCATCACTTTTGATTTTCTCATTAAGTGGACATTTAGCTGTAAATATTCCAATGCTTCCATAATTGAAACACTTAAATGGTAGCTTTCCTCTGTATTTTCCTTTTCCCCTTATTAGTTTTCAAACAAAGTTTGCTTTTGTTTCATATGATGTCTCTTCTTCCTCGGATTCTTGCTTTGCTTTTACATTTTTATGTGCTTTAAAAGTAGCTTCTATGTCTGTGGATTTAGTTTTTCCTATTCTCATTTCATATGCAGTCAAAGAACCATGCATCTCATCCATACTAAAAGTATTTAGATCTTTAGCTTCTTCTATTTCTGAAACTTTAGAATCAAATCTTTGGGGAAGAGATCTTAGTATCTTTTTCATGATGACAACATCTTCCATTTCCTCGTCGAATCCTCTAATCGCATTAATGACTCCATTAACTCTCAACATGTATGCCTCAATGTTCTCATCGTCATTCATCTTTAATGCTTTGAAATAAGCTCGATGCATTTGTAGCTTGGCCTCCTTGATCTTGTTGTCTCCTTCATGAATGCTCTTTAGTTTGTCCCACATGTCCTTTGTCATTTTGCAACTCATAATATTTATCAGTTCGTTGCCCACTAAACTGCACATGATAGCATTTTTGGCTTTATAGTTATTCTCAAACAATTTCTTACCTGCAACATCAATTGGAAGAGTGGCGGGTATTGTGTATCCACTTTCTACTGACTCCCAAATGTCGAATCCCAAAGCACACAGATATGTTTGTATCCTGAGTCTCCAAAATGAGTAATTTGTTCCATCAAACAATGGTGCTTTGTTTGAAGAGAATCCTTCACCACCTGCCATTGTCTTACTTCCAAGATCACCTTAGCCGATTAATCTTGTTCAGGAACTTAGCTCTGATACCAATTGTTAGTCTCACAATGACACTAAGAGGGGGGGTGAATTAGTGTAGCTATTCAAATTCAAATCTATAACTCTTAATACTAAAACAATGAAGATTTAAATCAGATAATGCAAATATCACAAGAGAGCATTCCACAACACACGATGTAAGGAGGTTCACCAATTTGGCTACTCCTCAAAAATGACTGCTTGGATTATCGTCCAAATCCAGCCTTTGCAAAACACAAATTTTATAATCACTTTACAGCACCAACTGGAAGGATCACCAACCCCTAATTTATCTGTACCCACAGAAAGGAGCACCAATCCCTAATTCCAAGCACCAACTTGGTCTGCAAATATGAAGCTATAAGATTGACATAAAAATGCCTTCACTTATTCAAGACCCTGACTGGTCTATTGCTAACCCAACCTCTCTCACTATTCACCAAAATACCACACACTGAAGGCTCTACTTGCTACACTTTTTATGGATCTCACGGCTCTGCTCAGCTCTCTCTTGCGGAACTCTTTCAACCCTCTTCTAACAACACTTTTTCTCTCTTTTAGCAGCCATTTAATTCTCCATGTAGACCTCCTTTTATAACAGAATTCTGATTCTATTTTTAGCTTCCATATTTTCACATGCAGCTCATTAATAGAAAATTCTATTTTCAACTTCTTTTATCTCACAATATTCTTTCATGCATCCTATAAATAGTTACGATTCTTTGTTTGGTCTTCGACTGATGACTTTCAGTTTAACCACCGCTAGATGCATTCACTTTGTAACTGACCTTGTAACCATTGTTTTGACTCTAGTTCATTGTTCTTATTTTAGTTGCATGATTTTTCTCTATAAATGCACTTGTAACTATTGTATAACTTCAGTTAACTCTTCTTATTTTAGTTGCATGTATTTCTTCATGAATCGCCCCTGTAACTGTCATGGAACTTCAGTTAACTATCACATATCTTATTTAGACTGGGTTCTCTTCTTGCTCGTGCCAACGAGATGTTTCATGAAATCATGACACTTCTGCCTCTTTGTTCTCTTCTTGGCTTTGCACCCACGAAAACACGACATGTTGTGATATCGCGACACTTTTGCCTTCTTAATTTCTCTCTCCTCCTTAAGTCGCAAAAATGCGACATGTCGCGATATCGTGATACTTTTTTCTCCTTGCGCTTTCTCTTTGCCTTCGGGTCGCAAAAACCCAATATGTCACAATATCGCGACACTTTTTCTCCTTAGCTCTTTCTCCTGCAACATGTCACAAAATCGTGACACTTTTTCGTCCGTACAATCTTCTTTGCAATATGTCGCGAAATCGTGACACTTTTTCGTCCGTACAACCTTCCTTGCAATATGTCATAAAATCACAACACTTTTTCATTCGTACAACCTTCCTTGCAATATGTCACAAAATAGCGACACTTTTTCGTCCGTACAACCTTCCTTGCAATATGTCGCGAAATCGTGACACTTTTTTGTTCGTACAATCTTTCTTCGCTTTGGACCGCGAAAATGAAACATGTCACGAAATCGTGACACCTTTTTCTCTCTCCTCTTTCTCTTTGCTTTGGATCGTGAAAATGAAACATGTTGCAAAATCATGACACCTTTTTCTCTCTCCTCTTTCTCTTCGCTTTGGATCGCGAAAATGAAACATGTCGCAAAATTGCGACACCTTTTTCTCTCTCCTCTTTCTCTTCACTTTGGATCGTGAAAATGAAACATGTCACGAAATCGTGACACCTTTTTCTCTCTCCTCTTTCTCTTGCAATATGTCGTGAAATCACGAAACTTTTTCTACTTGTCTTTTTCTCTTCCAACATGTCGTGAAATCGCGACAGTTTTTCTTCCATACTATCTCTCTCCGAACATGTCACAAAATCGTGACACTTTTTCTTGCTTGCACTTTCTCTTTGAACATGTCACGAAATCACGATAGTTTTTCTTGCTTGTGCTTCCTCTTCAAACATTTCATGAAATCATGATAGTTTTTCTTGCTTGCGCTTTCTCTCCAAACATGTCATGATATCACGACAGTTTTTCTCTCTCCTCAATATGTTGCAATATTGCGATAGTTTTTCTTTCTTGCGTTTTCTCTTCAAACGTGTCGCGATATCATGACATTTTTTCTCTCCTCAATATGTCGTGATATCACGATAGTTTTTCTCTCTCCTCAACATGTCGCGATATCATGATAGTTTTTCTTTCTTTCAACATGTCGCGATATCGCGACAGTTTTCTTCCTTGTGATTTTTTATTTTTTGCATATGGGCCACTTCTATCTTTTGGATAATCACTATACATATTCTGAAGAATATCTTAACTCTTTTCCACTACATCAACTAATCTGTCTGACTGTGTTGACAACAATGACAATACTGTTTCTGCATCTTGCTCAACAAGCTGAACTAGGCTTAGCCAAGGCATCAATTTTCTCAAATCTAAATTTGTTTAGATCATCCATGGTGGTCAAGCAAAATCGTCACTTTAATAATTTTCATTACCCTCATCAACTCGTCACTTGAAGGGGTAGTCATAATGTCAAATCATAATCAAAATTAGCAGAAGATCCTTGAGATCATAGATCTTTTGATCTTGTTAAAATTGCATTCGTCCTTGCGAATCATTGTCAGCAACTATCATAAGCTTACCCCTTTGCTTGGGGTAAATAGCAAATATGATAATTTATTTGTATCTCTTCTCCTTTTGGTTATATAGGCCTAACTCCTATTGTAGCATCAAATGCTACCCGAATGCCTGATGGCAAGTGCAAGCTTTTCAAAATGTAATCCTTCATAGAGTTGGAAGCAATGATTCCAGGATGCGTGTCCTTTCTGCTGGACTTGGGGCATCTAATGTTGATCTGACTAATGATAATCATAGAACCTTCAGCATCATTTTAGGAGGTATATTTTTGCTCATGCGTTGTTTGATCTCACAACGTATCTCAAAAGGAGCATCTGTAGACACCTAAAATGCATCATGTCAAGGGCAACTACTCATATGGATATACTACAAGACCATATGTAGGATCTTGGACAGACTCTAAGATAGAGCAGTGGTTCTAACCACTCAATTTGGTCTCCTTAGCCTAATCATTCTGAATCGCAGCCTAGACTTGCGGTCTACAGTCTGAACCACAGCTAAGACCTACAGTTTACAGTCTAAATCACAACTGCAACCTACGGTATTAATTGAAGTTTAGTTGGCCTTCATCCAAGCCAAATTAGTTTGAACGGCCATTTGTTCTAGAAAGTGGTT
The DNA here is from genome assembly GCA_028583015.1 of Wollemia nobilis. Lineage (NCBI taxonomy): Eukaryota > Viridiplantae > Streptophyta > Pinopsida > Araucariales > Araucariaceae > Wollemia > Wollemia nobilis. The sequence continues at coordinate 888,365 of JAQPPZ010001094.1, forward strand.
AATGGATGGAATATTCCAAAGTCTTCCATTCCAACTATCCTAACCACATCTTCTTGATATTGGCTTCTCCATGAAGCCACCCCTAGCCCTAGGGCATCCTATAAATACCCCCTCCAAATGGGGAGAGAATATAGAGAGTTGATTGATCAAGTGAGCAGCGAAGCCCTATCGAATTACATACTGAATTCATATATTGGAGAAGGCCACTTTGCTATTCACCCAAATATCAATTTTTCATGGAGGTCCTAGGAACCTAGAAGATCCAAGAAATGCAAATCTAGGTAAACGAAGGCCCCTCATAGTGAATCAACTGCCAAACTTGTCAGAAGAACACTGAGGGAAACCCTTGAACATCAATTGGACAAGGAGGTCAATCCCAATGCCCTTTTGAGGGTAAACTTACTTGAGTGCTCACTGTGACTTTCAGTCGTGGTTTACAGTGCATATCGCACACCAGTGTTGCAGTTTGCAACAGAGATAACACCACCTTATTATTTTCATTTAAGCCTATCTAATTAGATTAGATTAGTCATTGGCATGGTTTAATTATAGTTGTAGAGATTTCTGACCGATAGGTTTAGGTTTAGAATGATTTTAGTATAGTAGCATGAAATAGACATCAATGGGTTCTTTATAACTTTTAAAGCTTCATTTCCTTTAATTGAACCATACAAATCTTAACTGCTATACTCTTTTATGTATTTCCATGAATCTTGGTTAGTTTAGCATAGTTTAAACATCTTTTACATTATTTCTTGATTTCATGTTTTCAATGGCATCTTTATGTATCTTTCCTTTAAAGGGCCTCATCATGAGAGGCTTCCTATGCTTTTGACATTCTTGTGTTGTTTCTTGATCATAGGAAACAAGTTTTTAAGGAGCTACAACCATTCATTTCCTTCCTCAACATGAAGAAGAGGGTCTACTCCACCCTAGAGCAATTTGTGTCACCTTAAGGGCTTGATAGTGCATTTCATTCCTGAGGGGAATTGAAATAATTGTAATTGTGTATCAAATAGAGTATCCCTAATAGGGACTTACTTTTAATCAGACACTTATTGATTTTAATGGAATAATAGAAGCATTTCTTGTAATTTACAATTTTTTTATCCATTTATGTGTTTGAATATCAATTTTACTTTGTTTATGCAATTACAACATTTCGAGTGCACGCCTTTTTGGTCGTACACAACCATTCCAATATCTCCCCTATTTAAACCTTCAACATGGTGGAACACCTAAGGAAGTCTACTATGGCCATGCCTCTTTGGAAGGTCCTATCCATTCCAAAACATATGAAGAACCTAGAAGAGGCCCTAAAGAGGAAAAGAAAGCTAAGAATACAAGGAACACCCATTGTGCCATACAAGGAACACCCATTGTTCTATACAAGGAATACCCAAGTCCATTCCATTCTACTTGAACGTGATCTATGAAGATCAATTTATACACAATTGTATAATTGACTCAAGTTCTAGTACATTGATGATGCTAAGAAGGATGAAAAAAACACTTGGCTTACCACTAGAACATGCCAACAATAGGATGTAGTTATATTGCACTCTAGTACCAGTTTTTAGGGTCATTTGAGGCCTTCCTTTAGCACTCCAAGCATGCCATGACTTGATATTTCATCAATATATAGTGATGATTGATCTCCCAACTTCATTTGGAATATGCCTTTGAAGATACTTCATTTCTAATATTGGAGTATACATGTTGCTCAATTAGACCCACGTGCTACTCCAAACCAGATACGTGATGCAGGAGCATCCGACGACAGCAAGGCAAATTTTTCTTAGTGTTTTATTGGCCGTTCTATCAAGGCAAAAGTCGGTCGTGATATCGCGACGTCGTGACATCACGATATCACGACATAAAATAGAGTAAAGGAGTCAGAGGTAAAACGGTCGCGATGTTGCGATGTCGTGATATCGCGACAGGAAATAGAGCAGAGGAGTCAGAGGTGAAACGATCGCGACGTCGCGATATCGTGACGTCACGATATCACGACGTCGCGATATCGTGACGTCGCGATATCGCGACGTCGTGATATCGTGATAGGAAATAGAGCAGAGGAGTCAGAGGTGAAACAGTCATGATGTCGTGATATCACGACAGGAAATAGAGCAGAGGATTCAGAGGTGAAACGGTCGTGACATCATGACATCGCGATATTGCGACGTCATGATATCGCAACAGGAAACAGAGCAGAGGATTCAGAGGTGAAATGGTCGTGACATCGCAACATTGTGATATTGCAATAGGAAACTGAGCAGAGGACTCGAAGGTGAAATGGTCACGATGTCACGACATTGTGATATCGCGATGTCATGATATCACGACATCGCGATATCATGACAAGAATTTGAGCAAGGTACTTGAGGGCGAAACGGTCGCGATGTTGTGACGTCATGATATCACGATAGGAATTTGAGCAAGGGACTCAGGGGCAAAATGATCGTGATGTCATGACGTCACGATATCATGACAGAAATAAAAAATGGAGGGCACAGTGAAATTACGTCGCGATATCGCGACATGTCACGATATCACGGCCAGAAGGAAACAGACAAGAAATAAACATGCGGCCTAGAAGAAAACAAATCAAAAATGGACACATGGGCGGCCATGCGCACAGGAAAAGAGGCAACAGTCACAGGTGGACAGTCTGACAAAATAGCGGTTGTAGGTCAAGGACCTATTGAATGCGTGCTTTCATGGCGGATCAGGGAGTTGGCCAATTACGGAGGGAAAATTGAAGACTCGACGGGGAAAGCCAATTTTTGCAGGTTTTGATTATTATTTTTTGTGCAGGTGGGTCATTAATGATCTAGAGGGCCGAGACCTCGATAAAAACTTAGAATTTTGTAATAGAAGGTGGTGGTGGATTAGAGAAAGGGGAGAGAGAGTGCTGTGTAGAAGACCAAGCTGAGCTCGGTCACTGTAAAGCCTGCGGGCTATTATTATTTTTCTGTATGTATTTTTTTTGAAGGATTTTGAATGAAAATTCGAATTTGAGAAGGTGTCATCTCTTGTCTGCCATCAATACAAGACCAAATTTGAAATTTTTTCAAAACCCCTCCACACATATCACATAGATAAAATCCCTTTTATGATGGGTAGAAATGAGTAGGCCTACTCAGCAGAGGAAGAATTTTCAAACTCTGACTACATCAACAAGATGCACCCATACATTCCTAATGACTATATGGAATAATGGGTATTTGAGACATGGAGATAGGATCCTAATGAAGCATTCAAGCTAGCTAGCATGGGGTGATTTTTCACCAAGTATTTTCCTCTATACATAGTGCGCATAGCAAACAATATTGTATAGAATAAGACTCTAGGAATAATAATCATGGATTTTTCTTCAATGCCAAGGAATTGAAAGCCTAAAATATGAAACTCTTAATAGTCTTGATTACACACCCAATAAAGCAGATGGTGTTTATGTAAGAAGATATGTAGCAAAATACGGTAATAGAGGCAATTGCTACAAGGTATTGATTTCAATAATCACAATGGAACATAACTTGATCTTCATATAAAGGGGTGCATGTACCATCGATAGAATTTGGACGCCCAACAAGTGTAATGGTATACCTAGAAGGTACTAAGAGATACTAGAAGATAGTTATCTAATTGAAGTCATGCTATTCTTGAGACTTTCCAAAAATTCACTAGTCACAAAGAAGATGAATTGCATTAGGAAGAGGCTTCTACAACTTGATCAAGTAGAGGGATCTATAAAAGTATACGAGGGTATTCACACCTCATGCCACAACCCAAGAAGGGCATAGGGTAGATATTTTGTCCCAATATGAGCAAGAAAAGAAGACTTCATACTCCTACAACACTAATATGGAAGGATTATCAAAGGAAGTTGATCTTAAGTATAAAACCCCCCATGCCATAAGGCAATGATGATCACCAGTACTAAGAGATGACAGGTGTACAACCTTCTTGGTGGTATCAAAATTGACCCTCATTTTGTACTAGGACACTGAAACCCTTCTAGTTGTATCAAAATGAGGTTTATCATCGGGTAGACCACAACCTACTTGACACCCTTGAACCCACCCTCCAATCAAGGGGATGGGTTAGGGACTTGTGCAACCTTTCCAATAATCAAGTTTCAAATATGCATGTATCTCCAAGTCATTACAAATGGAAACCAAGTGACATAATCAACATGTGAATCCTAGGAACTAGGAGGTAAAACCAAGGGAAGAACTTGAGCCACAAGGGTAAGAGTGGACAACTCAATTAATGCTTGCTCGATCATAGCGAAATAGTCCCTCTAAAAAATAAAGGCAAAAGGCATAAGAGGAGGAATCCTTCATGATAGCCACTTTGACACATCAAGGTAGGACCACCTCAAAAAAGGATAAGCACCTAACACAAGATTCTCCCCATAAATATAATCCAAGGTAGCACTCGCCTAAGAAACTCTAGATCCTAGGCAATAGTCCATTCTACTTTTCTTAAGTTTCTTGCCATTTTAAATCCAAATTATAAATTTTTTACTCCTCACCTAATGGACAAGGCCAAAAATTTTGGGCTCACTCCTCCAATAGGCTAAGGAGTCGTGGGAGCCACCAAAGCTATAGAGAACTTTTCCCTATAGCCCCACTTCACTCCAAGCTAGTGTTAGCTTTTGATGGGAGGCAATACAACCACAAGATGGAGGATAACTAATCTGAGATAACTATAAATCTAATGGCACAATAATATGTAAAAAATTAAAGAAATGAACATCTACAAATAACTCAAAAATATGCCATTAACGAGAATGACAAAAATAGTACAATGCTACATAATAGAGGATATGAACACTCCATAGCATTATATGAAAGAATTACATTGTACCACACTCTATCTATCACACTGTATACTTACTATGTCACTCTACATCTCACTCTCTTATCTACCTATAAGGATTATATATATAAATATAGACTTCTTGGCCTTTACTCTACCTAGGACTCATATACATGTGGACTACATGTACATTTACAACTTGCACATTGACACTCGTGCATTTATTATAATACTTGAAGTAACTAGATGACTTTACTATGAAGTAAACTCTTATTATATATATTTAACAAAGGTGGTACATTTACATGACCCAAATGATGTAATATACTCTAACATCTAGATAAGTCAAAAGTGAGACTTGATGAGGCATAAAAATGCCTCATTATTTCATCATTTTGAACATGAAAAACTGTCATATTCTGATCAATAATATAATTATTTGTCCAATGTGTGATTAAAATGAATTATTATGTCTATGTTAGAATTATTAAATGTTAAGAAGTACTATGCTACTATTTTGACTATTTTCTACACTTTCTGTCATCTTTTTGCATGATTTTAGCAATAAAATGGTATAATACAAATAACTAGTAAATAAAGGATTTATGAAATCTGATTTTTTAAGCAATTTTAAAGTGTTTTCCCATATTAAATAAGTTTCTAGGATGATTTAGAATTAAGGAAGCCATATTTCAGCTAAAACAGGGCATAATACAACTGGACACAGAATCTGCAGGAGCAGCTCTGAAACATCTAGGCAACCACTTGTAGATTAATAAGGAAATGAGGATATATGCCAAAAGTGAAGTTGAAAGTATTTGGGGAGAATAATAGAAATCATAAGGGATCCACCAATCATTTGGAAGCAATCCCACATGGCCAAATTGAATCCAACAACAATTGACAAGTGTGCAGCCTGATATTTCGGAGTTGTTGCAGGAAAACTATAGAAATAGCAGACCAAATCTCTAGGAAAATGAGCAAGTTGGTACATGGATATCTTTGACCAATGATATTAATATATTCTTGGCCTATTTACCATAAAATTGGGGGTGAAGACAGTTGCACACCTAGCTGCAAACTGGATTTTATCCTAATTTTGGACTGAGTCTATTACAGCCAGGCAACAAATCAGGAGCCAACAACATAATAGATTAATTTGAATTTGTTGAACGTAGGCTTGGGATGTAAAAAAATTGCATAAATAAATCCACCCACCTACTTTGAAATATTTGGAAAAAGGTTAGAAATTTAGATAATAAACAAGCAAATAGGAGAGCATTTTCAGCAACTTTTATACTAGAAGGAATTTTCCAATAAAAGTGTAATATTTTCCATGTCATTTTGATGTCTTGAGTGGATAGTTAGAGATTAGATTTTTGTGTGTTATATCTTCTTCTAGACCTAGTATTAATGACCCACTCTCAGGGCTGGTGGAAGGATTTTTTATAGTTTTTATAGGTTTTTTTTATTTTTGTTCATTTTCTATCAAAAAGTTGTCAATTTCTTGCTAGAATTTTGTAATCTATTTTTGCTCTGTTTTTGCTCTATTTTCAAGTGTGAATGTGTGATTGTGGTTTTTTAGCTAGATGACCTCATTTTCTTTTGTATTTTTCATTTCATTTCTGCAATTTCATTTACAACATTTTATTTATAGTTTAAGCAACAATTTCCTACTTTAGCAAATTTTGTTTCAGTAGCTCAATTTCTAGCATTTGTTAATTTAGTTGATTTCAATTCAGCATTTACATTTCATAGCACTTCAATTTATAAAAAGTAAAGTAGTTTCTATTTTCCTTTTGCATAGTTTAATTTTTCAGTTTAGATTAGTTTCAATTTTGTAAACTTAATAGGTTTAATTCTATGATTTAGTGTTATTTTGATCCCTATAAAGACCTTGTGAACCTCTATTCCCATAAGACAAGCAAGTGCCCTAATTTTTTAACTATAGAACTACCAACCTCCTCTATTGTATATAGCCTTGGATATCACCTTGGATTTGATAAATTAAAATTAAATGATGAACAATAATGACACTCATCATTTTTAGCACCGTTGCCAAGGAACATTAGTTTTGTTAGAAGATAAATCAGTCATACAATTATTACTATGTTAATTTGTGTCAAACAAACCTTAGAGTAACTCCTGAAACAAAAATATTACACAAAATATAGTTGTGTAGCTGATAGTTGCATTCTAGATATTAGGACATAAGCATCAGATGTATGAATAGACCAAGGGATAAAAAAAGGATGATTCATTAGATCAAATTTCCCATAAACCATAGGAAGGCGGTATCCATGATAGGAGGATGAATTACCTACATTTGATATTCTTGATAACATTGAAAGAGGATTGAAAACCTCATATTTAGGAAGTGTATAAACTCCTAAGGGAGAATTACAATAAGAGCAAATTGTTAGTTCCTCATCACCTACCACTAATATATCCTTAAGATTAGACCAATTTAGATGAATCTATACTACATGTCAGGAATATATAATGCAAATTTACAAGGAAACCTAGTTAGGGATAGCAATGTTCTCAATCAGGGTAACAACCCTACTCCTGCTAGGATCTTTGAATATTCTATTCCATTGGATCCAACTCAGAACTCCTTAATGAAAACCATTTTGCCTTTAGTGTTACCAACATTTAGGGGAGTTGCATCTAAGGATCCTAACCAATTCTTATTTGAATTCAAATTGGTATGCCAAACATATGATTATACAAATGACAACCAAAAACTTAAGGTATTTCCTTCCACACTCAAAGACTTAGCCTTACTTTGGTTTATGAGCTTAGAACCTGATTCAATCTAAACCTAGGAAGAAATGGACCAAGTGTTTTTGAACAAGAATTAAGAATACTACCAAGTGAAAAATAGAAAGGATGAATTATTCAAAATTAAATAATAAAATGATGAAAATCTTTAAAATTATTTGGATAGATTTGCTTTTGTGCAAAACAGATGTGGACTTGTTGAACTAAAAATGTTGAAAGCCATATTCTTGAGGGGGATGTAAAATAACTCCAAAGAAGTATTATATCTAATGGAAAAATGGGATGTGAGTACCCTTGACATTGAAAATATATTGGAATTGTGTATAAACTACTCCCGCACTAGACAAAGAAGAAAAAAAAAGGGTAATAACATAAGTGATATGAAATAACTAATGGAATAATTTGCTAATTTGAAAACCAACATTTTTGTGCATCTCAATACTACATTAGGGAAAATGAATGTAAAAATTAAATCTAGGGAACCCTTAGGCATTTATTGCCCAAGGTGAAAAAATAAGCATGCTCTTCAAGATTGTCCATTAAACAAAACCTCCATATCTTCTATTTGTAGCATTTTTCCAAAAATATATATCACAAACCAATGTCATTTACTTACAAAGACTCAAATATATCTTGGAAACACAATCAGAAGAACTCAATTTTGTTGAGAAAATACGAGGGGAAAATTTTTCACAATATCAATATCAAAATGCCCCACATTTTCCTACAAATTGGGAACAAAATCCTTGGTCTATTCTATGGTCTTACTCAGAACCACCACAACAATATTGGAATCAACCTCCATGGCCATCCTCTAAGTAATTGTCACAATCTGGGTGGATAAATCCATTATGGAATCAACAAAATCCACCATGGATCAATCACAATTGTATGGAAAAAACTGGGGATAGCAGTACCAACCATACCAAGGCCAATAGAGATACCAAAATTCACCATAAAAATTGTTACCTAGACCTTCTCAAAATTTTCCTCAGGGATGACAATCACAACAACAATATTAGGTGAAACAACCTCCACTTCCAACCGAAACTGTGGCCAACACCAATAATACTAGATAGGCAGCCCTTGTCTACATGGTTTAATCTAATGATACTACCATGATAAATGTAATTGATTGTAGCAACATCCAGTTATGTTTAGGAAAGACACTTACTAAAACTTATCCACCTATCATTGTAGAAATTAGAATTAATAAAACAAACAAGACCCATCTATATCTGACCCATAACAATCACATGTTGAGAAAAAGAAAAATTAAAAGAAGACTTATCTCGGAATGATTTACATTCTTCATTAGAAAAAGTACCATACCTTGAACGGTTTGAGAAATCTAAAATATCTTCAGAATTAGATTTATTAAAGGAACTAAAACACTTAAACATCACAATTCTTTTATTACAGTCTATTAAGGAGATACCATTAATCAACAAAACCATTCAATACCTTTGCATTAAAAAACCAAGAAGGAAGAAGAAATCATTTCCCACTATACAAATAGATGGAAATTTGGTTGACCTTCTTTCTAGGAAACTTGTTCCACCAAAATATGGTGATCCAAGAAGTTCAATAGTCACGATAACCATACGATCAATGTAGATGTTCAATTTTTTGATTGATCTTGGGGTAACCATAAATGTTATGACAAAGGATACAATGCAGATATTACAATTGAATAACTTGAATCCTACATCTACCATATTAGAAATGACTAATAGATCTGTAGCTTTTGGATCACTTTTGGTTTCCTGATTTTTATGAAGAAAATGAAGAAACTATCTCAACATTAGCTACCATAATTGTGCAAGACCACATAGAAGAGTTTAATTCATGTGAAAAAATATGTTTTTGAAGATAAAGTTGTGTTGGTTAATACCATGTATGATTCATGAATCGAGGATGAACCAACTACCATTCATCGTTTGTTATGGAATAATGATGAAAATAATCTAAACAATTGATACCCATTCTATTATAATATAGTCCATTTAAATTACCACATGGATGGCATCATCATCTTCTATCATCTCTTCATTGTCCTATATTATATCTGATTCCATCATAAATTGAATTTAACAATGAAACACGAATTTTCCATTCTCTCTTACCACATCATTATCCTCTTAACTCTAGATTCAAAGGAGTTAATTCTATTCATCCTAGAACAAAGCAAGTAGAAGTGCAACTAGGGACATTTTTTAATATCAACAACTGGTTGACTAATGATCAGGAAGCAAGATTGTTTATTGTATTGAAAATATATATCAAGGTCTTTGCATGGGATTACAAGGATATGTCAAGAATTCATCCTAATATGTGTACTCATAAAATATATACAAACTATGTAAAACCTATGAACCAACCACAAAGGTGATTAAATATTACTTTGCGAGACATTGTAAAATATGAAATTGCAAAAATTTAGTAGGATTAATTTATCCAATTTTTGATAGTCGATGGGTTTCTCCATTGGTTATCGTTTAAAAGAAAAACAAGAAAATGTGAGTGTGTGTGGATTACCAAGAATTGAATAAAGTCACACATAAGGACCATTTTCCATTACCTTTCATTGACCAAGTGTTAGATACACTCGCTGGAAATAATTTTTTGTTTTCTTGATGGATTTAGTGGGTATAACCAAATTCAGGGTGCACCTGAAGATCAAGAAAAAACAACCTTCACTTATCCATGGGGAAATTTTTCCTACAGAGTCCTACCTTTTGGACTTTGTAATGTGCCAACAACTTTCCAATGAGTTGTTATGGCCATATTCTCCGACTTGACTAATGAATATATGGAAATCTACATGGATGATTTCATAGTTTGTGGGGAATCCTTTGATATCACCTTAGAACATCTTACCAAGGTGCTAACCTACTATGAAACTTATAATTTATCCCTAAATCCTGATAAATATTTCATGATGATGGAAGAAGGCATTGTTCTTGGCCATAATATCTCATCATAAGGAATCAAGGTAGATCCCAAAAAGGTAGAAATTATTAAAAATCTTCATTCTCCACAAACTCATCCAGATGTCAAGAGCTTTTTAGGACATATTGACTTTCATCTTCGTTTTATCCAAAAAAATTCTTATAATTGCAAATCCTATGTTAGCATTGCTAACAAAAGATTCTAATTTTAAATGGACTAATAAGTATCAAAATGCTTTTGATACTCTAAAAGAAAAATTGATCACTCCACCTATGTTGAGAGGTCCAAACTAGGAATTACCATTTCACACTCAAACTTATGTGTTCAATACTACAATTGGAGCAGCATTTGAAAATTTTGAAAATGGAGAGTATTATTCCACATACTATATTAGCAAGAATCTCACAGGAGTCGAAAAGAACTATACTACCATCGAAAAAGAATTCCTAGCGGTAGTATATACTATCAATTAGTTTTACCACTATATTATTGGGTATCAAGTTGTATCGCTCCAAATTTTTTGCATCCTTACCTTCAGGCTATAGGATCCGTGCCCGGAAGGAGGATGGGAAAAGGATGGCGTGGTACCTTAGACTGAGAGGCCTTGCGAAGGTCCCGCCTCTCGGGGAGGTGTATTATGGTGATTTTTCGACGGATGGTGGGTTCACCAGGAAACGTTTGAATGGCAGTTTCCATGCCTAGGTTGGGAATGTGTTTTATGTGTTCAATTTTATCTTTAAACATTCGAGTCCTAGGTTTGGCCAAATGAATCTAAGTTATACTATTATGAAAATGCAGACTAGATGAAATACAACAGACAAATATGAACAAAAACAGAGAGAAAGAGCTAAATTATAGAACCATACCTGATCCGGATGTCTGATGGAGATTCTGATTCTTGAAGCAGTCAAGATCACCTCTGATTTGATAGGATCATCTGCTATCAGACAAGATCGTCTGAGATTTGACGAATTCGTCAAACAAATTCGTCAGAGACCTGCAATCAGAGAAGTAGACACAAAATGCAAAAAATGCAACTATTCTAACAGAGGGCAATGATGTAGAATAACAGCAATAACATTAAAATGATGATAATAAGCAAAATATGAGTGCACTACAATGATTTGATGACAATTGGTGACTTAATTATGCATTTAAAGCTACATGGGTGAACTCCAAAATGCAGAATGGCAAAAAATAATAAATAAACTAGCTAATTGCAGAATAAAACAACAGATGAAAAGAGGAAAATGCAAACTCTGGGCACTGATTGCCCCTAATGATGATTGCAGTCGAAATCGTCTCTGATTTGATAGGATCGTCTCCGATATGAATAGGATCGTCTGCGACGATGTAAGCTTGCTCTGGCTGAAAAATGACAAGGTTCCTGCAAGAAAATTGGATGCAACAAATGTAGATGGTAATACAGATTATTCTAATGCGTGTGAAGGTCGATTTATAGGAAAATTCAGCCAGGGGAAGGTTAAGGGGAGGGCCTAAGTTTAAATAGGCTTAGGAGGGAGGTTAGGAGGTTGGAGATCATCCCAATTTGGGAGATCTCCAATGGGGAGGGTCTCTAACGATGTAGACATGCTTCTGCCCAGATTAGAGATGTCGTTGGAACAAAGGCTAATTGAGAAAAATCAGTTTTGGGACAAGATCGTCTGGACATCCTAGTCCAGATGAAATCGTCCGATCTAAGGCGATATCGTCTAATCGATGACGATATCATCAAACGGTCAAAACAAACTCTAAAAATGGCATGGGAAAGGAGGAAACGGGTTGCACGATGGTTTGGGAGCGGTTTTGGGGGTTGAAATTTGAATTTGAATATTTACTTAGAGTAATTGTAATTATTAAGGTTTTACTGCACCAATTTTAGGGTGCTACATTTTGCCCCCTCTTTAGCAATTTTTTTGAAGAAAATGCATTAAAGATGAGTTCTTCTCGATCTACGAGAAAGCAAAAATTATTCCCATTTTTAGGCAATGATTCTAGGTTGAATCGTACGACAGCTTACTATGGTGCCCCCTCCGTGTTTTTACCCAAATCAAACATTTGAGGTAAAAACATGGAAAAGCAAAATTTTTAAATGTTTTTAGTTGTTTTTGAATAAAATTAAGAAAAATAGGGTAAAACCCTAATTCATTGTTACAGTTCATTTTTTAGTTTTCTGGTTTCTGGAGCTCTACAGACAAAATGGTCGAGACAGTGCACAGATCGACAGAGGTCCGGCACGGGCTACGGGTAAGGGTCTAAACTTAGTTTAGAATGCTTTACTTTAGAATTTAATGCTTTTTAGACTAGATTTGCTTGATTTTTGAGCATCATGGCTGTTTTTGGGCCATCAACGTCGTCGAGACGAAATCGTCTCGATTTTGCCGAAATCGTCTCGATATCGCCGATTTCGTCTGAGGGCGAAATCAGCGATAGGGGGACGATTTCATCAAAAAGGGGACGATTTCGACTGGCGAAATCGGAGATGAATTTTCTCAAATTGAGGACGATATCATCCAATTGTGGACGATATCATCATCTATGAAATTGAACTTATTTTAACTTGCATTTTTAATTAATGATTTATTAATGATTTTTATTGTTGATTTTGTTTATGTTGCAGAGGGGATTACTAAAGAGCAGAGAATGGAAATATGGCGGGTTGAGGGATGACTTGGCTGCCCTGTCTCAGGTAGAGCAATATCAGCTAGCACAGGTCGGCTTGCAGCATGTGGCAGAGATGCCATAGGTATCTACAGATATGGGGCTATTGACAGCCCTAGCAGAGAGGTGGTATCCGGGTTCTTCCTATTTTTGGTTATCGACAGGGGAGATGACTCCCACACTGGAGGATGTATGGAGGATATTGAGGATCCCCATACAAGGACGGTTGATCACTCCTATGGCCAACCAGGGTCATGCTATGATGCGGTTGTGTGGCGATCCGAGCTTCGCCCTAGAGAAGGGTAGAGTGAACATCGAGTCGCTACACCAGATGCCTGGGGCATCTAGCCTCACATGAGTTTTGGTCAGAGTGGTAGGTGGACTTTTGTTGTGCCACCAGAGCGGGTGCAGGGTACCATGGGTACTGGTAGATGTGGTCTATGACATGAGAGACCACGGATACAGGTTTTCTTAGGGGAGCTTTGTGCTCTACCGATTGTATAGGATCCTGCATGGGGTCGTGTACAAGGGCGGCCGATGTCTGGTTATGACATCGCTACTACAGGTTTGGTGCTGGGAGCACATCGCGATGCGAAGGCCGATAGGGCTTCCACTGATAGGGATTGATAGGGAGAGGCCCCGAGTTTTCTATTGGTGGCTCCAGAGAGGGGCACAGCGGCGGATAGATCTACCAGTGTCCCGAAGACTACTAGATGACCTCGTCTCCGACCAGATCACCTAGAGGCCTTGGAGAGATCATCCAGGGTGGGCCGAGGATGGACAGGAGCTAGATCACATCAGGCGAGTCTACTGGCTGAGGATGGAGAGGGGAGAGGTGGAGCTCCATCGATACGATCAAGTTTTGAGGTAGTTCGGTCTACAATAGGGGATTCCATCTCTGAGAGACTACGAGTTTTCTCGGACTTTTTGGGATAACACTATAGTTAGCGGGGCTCCAGATATGTAGCAATTTTGGAGTCAGGATGCGGATGATGCCCCCATTCAGCCAATGGATGGGGACGATGTTGGGGTAGCCGACGGCTATGATGCCTAGTACATAGGCATCCGCCCTCCTCGGATGATGAGGGCTCAGGGCCCAATCCACATAGTTGTGCATCGGATGGGGAGGCGGTGCCAGGCCACCATTGAGGTGGCACAGGGTTACGACGGGAGAGAGCAGAGGAGACCACAGGCGTAGTAGAGGCCACGACAGTGGGAGAGGAGGGAGGAGAGACCCCCTTCTCCATAGAGAGAGAGGCCACCATCGCTCGATAAGGGCAAGGGTGTTGACACTGGGGAGAGCAGCGAGACAGTGACTCTCCGAGCGGAGACAATCTATCTCTAGGCACAGGTGCAAACATTGCAGGATGAGGCTACATGCCATCGAGCTGAGGTTACATAGCTCAGAGATGAGATTGCACACCTCAGAGCACGGGGCGGAGGAGGAAGCACGTAGGAGCTGGCACGGTCGATTTCTTAGACCACGTTCTACCAGGGCATCTACTTCCATATGGTGCCAGAGGGTCAGAGGGTACAGCTACCAGCTGGCATTGCTGACCCGATTAGGATTGGGTCATCGAGGACTTCCTCTCGATTGACAACTAGGACTCGTAGTACCACACATACTGCGATGGGGCCACCTCGTCCACCTCAGGGTGGGGGAGGAGATGAGGCTAAGAGCTCGAGGGGTTCTCGAGGCTAGGCTACTACACTATACAGATTGATTGTATGATTTGAGAGGATTGAGTATGCCAAGATGTAGATTGTGGCATACCAATCTATTTTTGAGATGATGTACATATATTTGATATATATATAGATGAGATATATTTTTTTGATCATATGACTTGTCTTATGTGTTTGTATGATGCTTTTAATGTTTTGGTGTGATTGATTTAATGATTCATGTAATTATGTCATTGGAAATATGTATGGTTTTTAATAAATGCTTTAAAATTTAAATGAAATAATTTGATAGAACAAATTGGTTGTTTGTGATGAGGTGATTTGATAAAAAATAAAAAGACTTTTAACAATAATTTCAAAGGACATTGTCACTATTATAGACCATTTCATGGAGTCGCCGCTCACTCGGTCGTCAAGCTAATCCCAGTATAGAAATATTTTTAAAAGTAAAAGGGTGCTTAAGAGACTGTCTTAAGACTTTGGTTGTGAGGATGCAAATGATGATGATGATGATTTTGTTTTCAGACTTTTCATGAAAATATTATGCATGAAATATTTTAAAATGGCTTTTTCTAGGCATAAATTCCTAAGTGTGATAAAATGTTGAATAATTCCTTAGAAATTATACCATGGTTGCAAATTTGCAGTTTGACATGATGACATGAAATAGAATAGGTGTTTGTTTGTTTTTAAAGCATAATTGTGTAACAGAATGATTTAAGTCATATGGTTTTTTATGATTTTTAAATAAATGGAGAATAAAATTGGTATAATGGTTTGCGCTAGGCATAGAATATTTAGGTATAGACTTATACCATCATCACGAAATCCAAAAAGAGAGTTTTATTGCATGGTTGATTTTTAATAAACAGAAAATATGAAGATGAGGACTTGCGCTAGGCATAAAATTCCAATTTTGGTTTTGGAACTATACCATCATCGCGAAAGTCGACAATATATATATATATGTATATTTTTATTGTATGGTTTGAAAGAAATTTTGATTTTTTTGATTATGCATGTAGTTGTCTTTATACTAAACAACTGTACTTTAAAGAAGAAAATGAATTTATTCCAAACATTTTGCAGAAATATTTCAAAGTATCTTAAAGACAAAGGTTAGATTTATAAGGAATCCCATGTGCATATGTGAGTTCATTTCCAATCTTGATTTATCATGATGATACACAAAATCTCTCAAATACAAAATGTGTGTGCAATTGCATTGTTCATTTACCATTTTGAGCAAGATACCATGATACAAGTGATTTGAATGAACCAAATAAATGTTCATTAACCATGATTGAGATGCATATAACCATACCAGACTACTATGTAAGTCGGATTATCAAGAGCTAGCTAATCCATAAGCAGACATAGGTCTATACAAAAGAAGGTCACTAATGTGACAGACATATCGCCACGCTAGGAGTTACCCAAGGCCAAGCAGGTTGGGCACAAACCACTTGTTATGGGGCTTACCTCACAGTTTTTGAATAATTGAGAATTCTAGGGATTCAAGCTCATCAACCCTTCTTTTCTTTTCAAAGGGTAGGGAGAGGGATTTTATTGCTTTTGCTTTTGCTGTCTTTTGCTTTTCTTTTGTATTTATTTTGCTTTTCTTTTGTATTTTTGCTTGATAATGCTTGGAACATTGCTGTAATGATATAAAATAACATTTTTCTTTTTTTCTTTTCTTTTTTTTATGCTAGGGATACTTGCTCGGATTGGCTGTAGAGCAAGGGATTTTTATTCTGGGTAGGGGTGAGCTTGTCCTTTTGCCAATTCTCAAATATTCTAGACCATGTGCATGATAGGATAGCAAGGGAAACTTTTCACTCAAGAGACCACTTCTACTATGTAGCATAGCATGGACATTACAAATATAATCATTTTATTGTGAAAGGATGTGCTTGGTTTAAGTAAATAACAAGATCAATTCTCTCGTGCTCAAACTTTATTTAATTGAATTTTGTGGACTTTGATATAAGAGAGATTAGTAATCATGCCAGATAAAATCAAGATACTTATTTTTGTGTTTGCAAAAGTGAGAGATTCCAAATAAATGCTAATTTATCCAAAATAATTTGAAATATATAACTGCAACATTTGTAAGAAGAAATATATACAAATACTTTTTTGAGAAGTTTGAGAATGTTGACTCTCTCTTTCTTCTTTATTTGGTTTTGGTTTCGAAAGAGTCAAGAGTATTGTTGTTTTTATTTTTATTATTTTTATTTGTTTTTGTTTTTGTGTAAACAATTTGATATATATATATATATATTAAATAAAACAACATGCAAAATATGTACAAATGATGAAATGATTAATTTTTGTTACGCATAGTAACATTTAAGATGCAAAATGTTCATGGGTTCTTTAAGTTCTTTACCATCTAAGGTAGATAATTTATATGCTCCTGATTCAAATTTAGCAGTGATAATGTATGGTCCAAGCCAGTTGGGCTCAAATTTACCTTTAAGGTCTTTAGTTGCATTAGTATTTTTTTGATTTTCTTTTAAAACAAGGTCACCGATCTCAAAGGATCGAGGACAAACTTTTTTAGCATATGATCTTTTAAGCTTGTTTTGGTAGGCACGGAGATGCTCCAAAGCATTGATGCATTTTTCATCTAGGAGTTCCAACTGATTGAGTCTGCCAACTCGATATTCATCTCCTACTTCGGTATCTTGAAGTAGTAGAGCCAAAGAAGGAACTTCTAATTCAAAGGGAAAAACGGCTTCAGCACCATAAACCAAAACAAAAGGTGAAGTTCCAGTGGGAGTTCGAACACTAGTTCGATAGGCCCACAAGGCTGGATATAATTGAATGTGATAGTCACGGCCAATTTTATTGACCAATCTTTTGAGAATTTTGATTAAGGTTTTGTTAGATGCTTCTGCTTGACCATTACCCTGAGGATAATAGGGAGTGGACCAGCGATGTTGAATCTTATATTTTTGGCATAATTTCTTGACATCTTTATTTTTGAAACAAGTTCCATTATCAAAGATGAGATTTGCAAGAATTCCAAACCTACAAATGATTTGATTAAAAATAAATTTAGAAACTTGTGTGCCAGTGCAGGAAGCTAAAGGCATAGCTTCAACCCACTTCGTGAAATACTCAGTGGCGGTTATGATGAATTTGTGTCCATCAGATGACACAGGATTGATTTTGCCAATAATGTCTAAGCCCCATTTTGAAAAGGGCCAAGGAGATGAAATAGCCTACAGCTCTTGTGCAGGGGCATGGACAAGGTCAGCATGTTTTTGGCACTTGTCGCAATGGTGCACATACTCATGTGCATCATTCTCCATGGTAGGCCAAAAATATCCTATCCTAAGGAGCTTTTTAGCAATGACACTACCACTGAAGTGTCCTCCACAAGATCCATCATGGGCTTCACTCAAGGCTGATTTGGATTCTTCTAGATTCAAAAATCTTAATAGGATACCTTCAAAATATCTCCTATATAAAGTATTTCCAATGATTACAAATCGACTTGCATGTCGACGTAATAACCGACGCTGGTTTCTATTAGAATTGGCAGGGAAAGTCCCATTTTGAAGAAAATCAAATATATCTATATACCAAGGTTCAGGAGTAGTTTCATTGATTAGAAACACATCCAAAGGTTCTAAGCATGATTTATTTGAATTTGGTTCCTGGAGTCGACAAATAATGATAGTGGAATATTCGTCATCTAACTCCAAGGGCAGAAGAGATGCAGCTGCGGCCATAGCGTCAGCCGCACGGTTGCAAGTTCGAGGAATAGCTTCCAAGGTAACTTGATCAAATAGAGACATTAATTGTAAAACATAGGCTTTATATGGGCACATTTTATCATCTCTGGTCTGATAAACTTCATTAATTTGGTTTATGACAAGTTGATAATCACCAAAAACTAACAGATGTTTCATTTATAGTGCCAAGGCAGCTCGTAATCCGAGGATGAGAGCTTCATATTCGACAGTATTATTGGTGCAAGCAAATGTTAATTTGAAGGACAGAGGAATAAGATGTTTTTGTGGGGATATTAAAATAATACCCGCACCAGCCCCACTCATGCATCGGGCTCCATCAAAGTATAAGGACCATTGTTCAATATGGTCTGCCTCTAATTGAAGGCATTCATCAGGAAACTCAATGATGAGGGGATGGGTAGACTCTAAGGGTGCAGCAACTAATTGATTTGCTATGATTTGACCCTTAATAGACTTTTGTCCTATGAATGTGAGGTCAAACTCGCTTAGAGCAAGAAACCACTTGGCTATACGACCCGATAAATAAGGTCGACTCATGAGATGCCTCAAGGGATCATATTTAGCAATGACATAAGTTTTCTAACTAAGCATATAATGGCATAATTTTTACGTAGCAAAAACAACTGCTAGACATAGTTTTTCTAACGCTATGTATCGGGTTTCATAACTGATGAAGGTTTGGCTAATATAATAATTAGCACATTCTCTCTTCGCATCATCAAGCTGAGCTAACATAGCTCCTAAGGCAAAATCTGAAGCTGAAATATATAGGAGAAATGAGCAATCAAGTTTAGGTGGTGAAAGCATAGGTGGGGTAAGGAGGTATTTTTTGAGAAGTTCAAAAGCTTCTTTACATTCGTCATCCCAATTAAAAGGGACATCCTTCTTAAGGAGCTTAAGAAAGGGACCGGTTTTGTCCACCAACTTATCGATGAAGCGATGGATAGCTTGAAGTTTACCTTGTAAACTTTGTAATTCAGATATATTGGTAGGTGCGGGCATATCAGTGATAGCCGCAATCTTGAGAGGGTCAATTTTGATACCACATAAAGAAACTATAACCCCTAATAGTTTACCAGACTTAACTTCGAATATGCATTTGGCTGGATTTAATCGAATAAGATATTCTCTTAAGCGATTAAAAACTTTTCTCAAATCATCTAAATGATTATCTTCATTAATAGAGCGAGCTATAATATTGTCTACATAATCATGTAGGATATCATGCATCATATCATGAAAAATATAATTCATAGCTCATTGATATGTTGCACTTGCATTCTTTAAGCCAAATGGCATCACTTTCCAACAAAAGGTACCCCAAAGGGTAATAAAGGTTGTTTTAGCCTGATCTTCAGGAGCTATCCTGATCTGATTATAGCCAAAAAATTCATCCATTAGGGACATCATTCCACTTTCGACAGTAAAGTCAATGATTTGATCCATGTTTGGAAGAGGAAAATCATCCTTAGGGCATGCAACGTTAATATCTCTAAAGTCTATGCAAACCCTAACTTTGGTAGCTTCTTTCTTGGTGACTGGAACTACATTTGAGATCCATTCAAGCATAATCAATAGCTTGTATAAAAACAACATTTAGGAGTTTTTCTAACTCCCCTTTGACTAGCAGGGCCACTTTGGGATGCATTTTTCTAAGTTTTTGTTTAACAGGTTTAGCATCCGGATGGACTACTAGATGATGCATGACTACGGAAGGGTCCAGACCCGGCATATCTTCGTATGTCCAAGCGAAGACATCTTCATATTCTTTAAGGAATGCAATGTATTGCTCTTGTTTTTCTTGACTTAATTCTGACCCAATATTGATTATGTGAGGATTATCCTCAGTTCCAATGTTAACTTTAATGACGTTTTCGACTTCCTTGTGTAGATCTCTTTCAAAATTAGGTGGGGCGGGTGAGATGCCCAATTCTTGTAATTCTTTTAAGGTTAAGTTGGATAATTCATCTTGAGGATTAGTGGCCTCAAGCTAGGCTATAGTTGGTATAGAACCATCAAAATAAAATCCATTGTGTAACATCTCTTCAATGGAGACATCGTGGAAGATATCTCCTTCCAACTCCTCATCGGATTCAGCGATCATTTCAGGGTAAGATATGGATAGCATGTTACATGTAAATGGCTGATTTTTTAGAGGCAAATCATCGTGCCTATCCAAATAATCTTGATAACATATGAGTTGATCATCATCTTCAAAAGGAAAGGGTTGACCCTTACTAGGAAATAGGCCCACACCACATCGGGCAGGCCACGGTTCTACCTCGAAAGGTTCTTTCATGCCATTTTGGAAAGGTCCCAAGCCTTTCCCTTTATATCCCATTTTAAGCATTATGGGTTTAGCTTTAATATACTCATTAGTAAAATAACACCGAGCATATCCATCATTATGAGTTTTGATATTCCGAGGTATTCTTCCCCAGTCATATCCTTTATAAATAAAAGCACAACTCCCGACTTGGTAAGTACTTCCCATAGGTTGTGGGAGGCCCAAGGTACGAGGAGATGGCGACAAGTTATTGAAAATAATTGAATCTTGCATGAAAGCATTTTTTTTTTTATATTAAGGTTGTGGATAAAACTGGTAAAAGTTCATCAGAAAGAGCGTAATATGTAGAAGGATCATTCCCTATATCTTTAGATGTGGAAGGTATGATAGATGTTGATAATGTGGAAGTGTTAATGAATGGGTCTATAGGTTTTGAGATTATAGGGATAGAACATGAAGGATTGGTTGTGGATTTAAGATCTTTTTGAGGTTCTAATGTGATTTGTTCAGAAGATGGTTGAGTTAAATGTATAAGTGTAGTTGATGGGGTAGATGATGTTATGTGTGTGTGTTTCACACGTTTAGATGAAAAAAAAGAACTAGGATGTGTGGATGACAGAGCGAAGCAAAATTGCACTCCAACAGGTTCTACCAAAGCACACATATCAAAGGGTCTAGGGTCACCATGGATAGTGACCAACTGGTTTTTAAATTTGAATTTAACACATTGGTGTAAAGTTGATGGGACAGCCCGCATTGCATTGATCCAAGGATGACCCAAAAGTATATTGTACGATGTTGGGCAATGTACAATAAACACGGTTGTATCTAGGGTTCTAGGACCAACTTGCAATGGGATGGTAATAACTCCACATGTTTCTTGTGTTTTGTCATTGAAAGCTTTTATGATCATGTCATTTTTCTTCATTTCATCACTTCTAAATCCAAATCGTTGGTAGAAGTCAAAAGTGCAAATGTTTAGAGATGAACCATTATCAATCAGGACTCTTTTAATAGCTACATCTCCAATTAGAGCAGTAATATATAAGGTATTATCCTTATGTAAACTATGTTGTGGGATATCTTTATCCCGAAAGTCAATACAATCAACTTCTCTAGTGATGATAGTATTGGCCATGGCTTCAGGTTGAATGTTTTGAGGTACCATCATTTGGCTTAATGTAAGCATAAACTCATCCCTATGGGTAGGAGAAGATCTTAATAAATCCAAAAAGGAAATTATGGCTGTAGCATTAGATAATTGCTCATTAATATTGTAAGGGGGTTTAGGTTGAACATTAGGAGCATGATTCCCTTTATTGGGATTTTTCAAAACAAATGGAGCTGATCCATCATTCTGGTTTGGTTCTTGTTGAGAATTTTGAGCGTGTTGTCAGGTAATGACTCCGATGGTACCTACAATGTTATATTTAAGACGCTAAACTGGTATCAATTAAGCGTTTATGCCTTGTTCATTAGAGAGGAATTGATTAGAAGAGGGTCGAGTAGTAACTCTTCTAGGAAATGGTTCTTCTAGAACCATAGCATCTATGATAGGTTGAATAGGATCTGATTCATTTTCAAAACTATTTGATTGGTTTGAAGTGATGTCTATTTCACTTTCAGTATCTGATTCTACATCACTAGGATTGGGAGTTTGAAAATTATGTAGGGGTCTGGTTGTGACCAGGGATAAGGTTATGTCAAATATTTGAGGATCCTAAACAGGTAATTGTCGGCTAATAATCCCTACATATCGGGTAGGAGGGGGAACATTATGATGTTCGATTTGATTGGCCACCTCTTTACCATGTCTTGGTAAAGGATGTTGAAATATGTCTAATGATTGATTAGCATTTTGATTTTGATTTTGGGGAATGGTCTTTTGAGGATTATTAGGAGTATTTTGTTTAGGTTGGAAAGCTTGCACTTCCATTTCATTATTATCAATCAAATCTTGTATTTTATGTTTCAACATTTTACAAGCATTGGTAGAGTGTCTAGGTCCTCTATGAAAATCACAGTGTAAGTCAGCTTTGTATCCTAGTATGGTTGGATCAGGTTTTCGGATAGATGGTAATTGAATCAAACCTCTTTCGAGTAATTAAGGTAAAATAGTTGATAATGGTTGATTCAATCTAGTAAACTCTCGAGGAGGTTTATCAGGAGGTTTCAATATAAATTTTTTTGTTGTCTTCGTTGCATTGATATTAGCAACATTTTTGCTATCAGTGACTCCGTCACCTACGACTTGTTTGTTTTTATATTGATTTCTAGATGTTTTCTCATCATCCTTCTTCCTAAGTTGGCCTCTCCTAATGAGGGCATCTTCTACTCTTCGAGCTAAATCTATAGCTTGATCGAAGGTAGTTAAAGTAGCAGTTGATAACTCATAAGATATTTTTTCTTGCAAATTATTGATAAAAATGTCCAACATTTCTCTATAAGGTAGCACAAAGTGCAGTTTTCCTGTCAACTGCCTCCATCTAGCTAAGAAATCAGCAAAACATTCATCCTTGTCTTGTTTTAAGTTGTATAAATATTTAATGGTGACATGCCTCTCGATGTAGGCACTAAATTTATGGACAAAAGACTCGGCTATTTCTTCAAAATTTCTCAAAGAATGAGTGGGCAATTGATAGTACCACTCTAATGCCATTCCACCTAAACTTTTCGAGAACATTTTTAGTAATAGCAAGTCATCATGTGATATATCATGACATGCTATCCTAAACATGCGAAGATGCTCTATGGGATCTTCGGTTCCTTTATATATAGGCAGGATGGGCATGGGAAAATGCTTAGGGTACGGTTGTGCTACAACTATGGGATCCAAAGGTTGACTACATATCTCTCGATAATTGTACGAGGGATGGTAGGGATCTATCTGGTCCATATGCGAAGCTAACTGTTTCACCATGGCTTCCAGATTACTATTTTTCCCATAATATTGGTTTGGTAGGGCATTGATATGGGATTTGTGAGCATATGATGGAGGGACATGCATATTAGATGCTATATTGCTATTGTGTAAATTGTTGGTAGGAAAGGTGTTATGAAGGAATTTTGAAGTTGTATTATGTTGTATTCCAGATTGTTGAAAATTGGTGTTTGGCTTCATTTTAGATTTTTGTTTACTTGAAGCATATTGATCAATAGTTTGGCAAAGTAAAGCAGTGAAGGAAGTTTTATTTTCTGTGGGAATGATTTTAGGCTCAATAACAGGTTCCCTAGGGGGTTAGGTAACCTGTTGTTTTGGCATGTTCTAAATCATAGTGACCATATCTTTATTGGATGGTCCAGCTTTATCACTCTCTTGATCGACAAAATACAAAGGGTTAGTGTGCACATCAAACATATGTTCCATGGCTACTTGAGTGTCACTAATTTGCCCTTTATCAATGCGAACATCCATATTAAGAGCACCAATGTTATTATTGAAAAATTTCCAGAAATGATCTAGGTTATCAAAAGCAATAGTTCCATCTAGAGCTACTCTAGGGGATGAGGATCCATCCTCTTTAACATTTTCTTCTTGTTCATTGTCTTCACCTAGGTTATCTTCTGGTTGATCTAGAGTTTCTCCTTTCGGAATTGGATCCTCAGGAAGGACATTTGGGTTTCTAGTTTTATCTTCTAACCAATCTTCTTCTTCTCCTTCAGTTTGTTTACCATTCCTAAGTTTAGGCATTGTGCTTAACTTAGATTTCAGCAAATATATATATATATGCAACAAGCTTAAGAGGTATATATTAATTATATACCTACTACAATATTTAAAATGAAATGTTTTGGTTTTTATGTTTTTAGTTTTTCCTTGTTTTTGTAATAATATTGTAAAGATAAGAAACAACACAATAAATGCAAGAAATAATGAAAGCAATGATCTAGTTTTCTATAAATAATTTATAAATGTCATTAATGGGCTCAAGTTCTTCAGGAGTCATGAAGTGTTCTTCTTCAAATTGAAAATTTTCTTTTAAAAATTTAATGAAAAGGGCTATAGTGATATTATTTGTCTTAGATTATGGTTGATAGAAGTAAAGCTCGTGGCAATACTCTCGATATAACACAACTCGAGGAACTCTATTCCATTTTTCTCTATTCGTAAGAACAACCTCTTGGTCTTCTATACGACCTAGGAACTAGTGTATAGTGGCTGCGTTCTCGAGGTATTCCTCGAAGGTGAACAATTCTGAAGACACAAGAGCTCTTCTATAAGCTAACCATCTATGGTAGGCTCTGTGAAGTTCATGATAAAAGACAAGTTGATGAGGATCCAGGATTCTATCTAGGACAAGCCTTTTGATTTGTCTAAGTTCGGTTGACCTAGATGAAATGACACCTAGTCTTCTATCAAGTTCGTCCCACAAAAGTTGATTTCTATCTATTTCAGGCACACTAAGCATAGAATTAACTTCTATGGCAGCCAATTGGTTTTCAACATTTATAGTAACTGCTAATATTTTCTTAGGAGCTACCATATAAACATGATATGCAACTTAGTATTTTAAATTATTTTAAATGCATCTATGTTTTTTGGTTGTTTTATTTTTATTTTTATTTTTATTTTTTGTTTTCAAAAGGTTTTAAATGCATTCACATCGGGTTCACCAAAATGTATCGCTCCAAATTTTTTGCATCCTTACCTTCAAGCTATAGGATCCATGCCCGGAAGGAGGATGGGAAAAGGATGGCACGGTACCTCGGACTGAGAGGCCTTGCGAAGGTCCCGCCTCTCTGGGGAGGTGTGTTATGGTGATTTTTCGACGGATGGTGGGTTCACCAGGAAATGTTTGAATGGAATTTTCCACGCCTAGGTTGGGAATGTGTTTTATGTGTTCAATTTTATCTTTAAACATTTGAGTCCTAGGTTTGGCCAAATGAATCTAAGTTATACTATTATGAAAATACAAACTATATGAAATACAGTAGACAAATATGAACAGAAACAGAGAGAAAGAGCTAAATTACAGAACCATACCTGATCCGGATGTCTGATGGAGATTCTGATTCTTGAAGCAGTCAAGATCGCCTCTGATTTGATAGGATCGTCTGCTATCAGACAAGATCGTCTGAGATTTGACGAATTCATCGGATGAATTCATCAGAGACCTGCAATCAGAGAAGTAGACACAAATGCAGAAAACGCAACTATTCCAATAGGGGGCAATGATGTAGAATAACAGCAATAACATTAAAATGATGATAATAAACAAAATATGAGTGCACTACAATGATTTGATGATAATTGGTGACTTAATTATGCATTTAAAGCTACATGGGTGAACTCCAAAAAGCAGAATGGCAAAAAATAATAAATAAACTAGCTAATTGCAGAATAAAATAGCAGATGAAAAGAGGAAAATGCAAACTCTAGGCATTGATTGCCCCCAATGATGATTGTAGTCGAAATCGTCTCTGATTTGACAGGATCGTCTTCGATCTGAACAGGATCATCTGCGATGATGTAAGCTTGCTCCGGCTAAACAATGACAAGGTTCCTACAAGAAAATTGGATGCAACAAATGTAGATGGTAATACAGATTATTCTAATGCGTGTGAAGGTCGATTTACAAGAAAATTCAGCCAGGGGAAGGTTAATGGGAGGGCCTAAGTTTAAATAGGCTTAGGAGGGAGGTTAGGAGGTTGGAGATCATCCCAATTTGGGAGATCTCCAACGGGGAGGGTCTCTAACGGTGCAGACACGCTTCTACCCGGATTAGAGACACCGTTGGAATAGAGGCTAATTGAGAAAAATCAATTTTGGGACAAGATCGTCTGGACGTCCTAGTCTAGACGAAATCGTCCGATCTGAGGCGATATCGTCTGATCGACGACGATATCGTCAGACGGTCAAAAAAAACTCTAAAAATGGCATGGGAAAGGAGGAAACGGGTTGCACGGTGGTTTGGAAGCGGTTTTGGGGGTTGAAATTTGAATTTGGATATTTACTTAGAGTAATTGTAATTATTAAGGTTTTACTGTGCCAATTTTAGTGTGCTACACAAGTGTATGTTCATATAGACCACTCGACAATTAAATACATGATGAATGAACCTATGGTTAGTGGTCAAATAATTCATTGGTTACTACTACTACAAGAATTTGATATCACAATAATAAATAAACCAAGGAAGTCTAATGTAGTAGCATGATTTCTTGTCTAGACTAAACAACATAGGAGAAGAGGAATTAGTAGAGGATGTATTTCCAAATGAGAAGCTGTTTGTAATATCAATAACATCATCATGGTTTGTTGATATTGCTAATTATTTAGCAATAGGAAAATTTCCCTCTCATTTTACCATAAAAGAAAAGAAACAATTGGTAAAACAAAGCTCTTTCTTTACGTGGATAAACGGTCTGCTATTTAAATGTGGACTTGATTACATATTATGTCAATGCATTCGATAGGATGAAGTGTATGATGTCCTTTGTGCATGTCACGATGAACCTTCAAGAGGATATTATTCAGTGAAAACTACCATTATAATTTTTTTGGAAATTAGATATTATTGGCCATCTCTTCACAAAGATGTAAAAAGGTATATACGAAATTGTGATGCATGTCAAAGAATCGAAAAACCCACACCCACAAATTAAATGCCTCTACAACCTCAAGTGGTTTTAGAACCATTTGAAATATGGGGTTTGGATTTTATTGGATCCATTGACCCACCTTATCAAGGGAAGGTACATATTCTAGTATGCACTAATGATGTAACCAAATGGATAGAAGTGTGTACCTTAAAACATGCTCGTGAAGAAAATTTATTGACTTTTTATATTTCCAAGTTTTTCAAAGATTTGGAGCACCACGATCTATTACTACAGATCATGGACCCCAATTTGCATTAAAAGTTATAGAGGCTTTCACTGAATTATATGAGATCAAACATAGGAAATCATCACCCTATCATCCACAAGAAAATGGCCAAGTTGAATAGGGAATTAGAAAGGATCCTAACAAAAATAGTAGCTTCTCATAAGAGAAATTGGTTAAACAAGTTATCATAAGCCGTTTGGACATACAACACAACATGGAAATCCACCATGGGTTTCATACCTTACAAATTGGTTTATGGTAAGATACCATTTTTCCAATAGAATTTGAGCTACTAATGCTTCGTACATCTTTGGAAATTGGTATTGAATTGTCATATGTAGAACTGGATAGATTTTTGCACCAAATGAAAATAATATTAACTTTGTTGTATTTTTATTCAACTTGAGCACAACTTGCAAATAAGCACATGGTAGCCATCAAAATGATATCAGTAGTATGTTTCAAAACACTCCCATCTTACCTCATTATCATCCATCACTTTGGAGCCATGTGACTGTGATGTCTCAAGGTATATGGTAGTGTATATCAAGGAGGATGGTGCTAGAATCTCATAATGCAACAGTCCCATTGTGCAATCATACCATTTATTTTAAACTCAACCACTTTTAATTATTGTATGAGGAAGGGTATTAATCAACATAATCAATGAAAATTTTTAGACTACCACCTCCATTTTGTGTTGCAAGTTTGAATTCTTGTAGTAAATAAATCAAGAAGCAACACATGTCCTAATGATGCATGGAAAATCACAGGATACTCTATGCTATCTTCTAGAGGTAATTTTTATGTTTCAAAATGATGACTGTGAGGATGTTGTAATAATCAAACCAAGAATGGTTAAGTATCATCAATAATTTATTGGTGTTATAAGAGTAAATAAAAAACTAGAACCAGACAAAATCGTATTGCATGTAAAACATTTACAGAATATTGTCTAAGGTGCAATAGAGTTGTAGAAGAGTTACAACAAATTTGAAGAGGAATGGCAACAAAGTAGAAGTGGATATTGTCAAGCAATTGCAAAGCAGTAATGGGGTAGAAATGTAAGGTTGAGCCTGATACTATGAAATAATTACAATGTGTAGACACCTAAAATATGTCATTTTGAGGAGACTATCTATATGGACACCTTTTTAGGCCATATGACACACATTGGGTAGCCTTAGGGCTTAATAGTAGTTCTTACCACTCAAATAGGGACAAATTACCTTTTATAGCCTAGACTGTCCTACACAAGGATAGCCTCCAGAGGCCACCCCACCCTAATATGGTTAGCATTCATAGTTGCCCTACCCTAGTACAGTCACACTTGTAATAATGAAAATCTAAGCATTGAGCAACGCTTCGAGTAGTTTTGAATGCTAGCCAAGTATAATAGTTTCTTGATAATGGATTCTTGGATTAAACCATTTCTTACCTTCTCCTACAAGATAATACTCCCTTCAATAAAATCTAATTAAGTGTGATCAGCCTCCATGAAAGACATAGCAATTTGATGATAATGAAGTTTTGTCATATTATAACTAGAGAGATCATATTCTCATAAGTGATGAAGTGTTTCCCTAAATCCAACCATGGAGATTCAAAGTATACAATGATTCATCTCAAATATTGAAGGTTGAATTAGCACTCCTTGTAACATACAATGCCTTTGATTCAATTTTTGAATCCTTCCATTAATTCATTATTCATGAGCACACCCTTGAACATCAATTTTGTAAATCAAACCCAACATCACCTTGAATTGGTTACAAGGAATTCATACGTAGTTCAGCCCTGAGACGGTCCATAAGCACCATAATCCTACTCAGGGATGGTTAGCAGGCCATACTACCCTGCATCAAGATGGCCTCCCAAAAAGATCTATTTTATCTATTTTCTTGCTTTCAGTAAGTTTAGCAACATTTTAATTACTAGCTAGTGTAGTTATATTTTGGTTGTATGCATTTGTTTACTATATTTCAGATTTTCTTTATTATTTTACTAATCATGGATATGGGCCTTATCTTGAAAGGCTCTTCAAATGCTATTAATCCCCTTTGAGTTTCTTTGTATGTAGATTACGGGTTCTTGTAAGGAGCTAAACATCATAAAAATTCATCCAACACCACCCTACATTGTGGAGGTTGTAAGAAACTCCTTTCCAAATCAGTTTGTGGGATAGAATATCCTGCATATTACATCCAAAGGATCATTATTGTAATCATTGTGTCAATGAGAGTAGCACATCCCTAAGAGGGATTTTATTGTAATCTCATGATAAAAATGGATGTCATTGTTAATAAAAGACACCATATTTCATATTATACATATGTTTTTCAGATCTTTGTGATTTTATTATCATTGCTATATTTCATGTTTATGTGCTTGGATGTATGGTCTTTTTCATATCTTTAATGGTGATCATGATCGGACCTTGTCCATATTGTGCATTCACATTCACTAATTCTTGTTTTCTTGGTGTTTTTGAATTACAAGTACTGCCATCCTTGACTAAGATAGTTAGCATATGAGACCATCTCATCCCGTTATTGCTAGTAGGCTTCACCATCCCTACCAAAAATGGCCTCATAATAGAAGCTAGAAAAGGGTAGAAATAAAATCTTTAGCAGATGTAGGCTTCACCTGTAAGTTGTGTTGTCCCTATTTTTCTTCTTTCAGTAAAGAAAGTTAAAAATATTCATATTTAAGTAGGAAAATTGTAGAAGAATTTTCAATTTCATATAATCTATCTTTGACCATCCCTAGGTCAGATTGCCTCTATTTCTGGCCATCCCTATCCTAGATGGCCCCCTTATTTTTTACCATCCCTGTGTCATAAGATCTTTGCTATAGATCATCCTTCACAGATATGGCCTCTATATAATTGTTGTGTGGTATGTGTGCTTGCTACCTACTTAAGGTCTGATCATGTAGGGTTTTGTATTTTATAGATTTCTAAAATTAAACATTCATTTATGTAGAAATCTAAAAAATTAAACGCCATTTTCTATGCATTAGTAAAAGAACATTGAATACTCTATGCTTGCATTTACTTTTTGCATAAATATAAAATGAACCCTCACACACCAAGCACTATCTTAGACATCGATGAGTTTTATTTCATCACCAACCATCTATCAAGACCAACGATGGTGGGTTTCATCTCCATATTATAGGCTTGGATGGTGTTACTTGGTACCTCATTTTTAGCCAATACCGGTCCAATAACCATCATAAGGTGAGGATTGGTAGGACCTGGTCTCTCTCATCAGGTTTAGATTTCATCACCAAGCCTTGGTTTGTTTCATATCTTGGAATTCATCACCAAGTCAATGTGTGAGAGCATACAGGTGAAAACCTTAAAATGAGTCAATATCATCAACAAAAAAACAACAAATGAGAAAGAGAAAAAGAGCAACAACAAAAACAAATATTAAAACACACCAAATAGTATAGGAACTCACAAATAAAACTTAAAAGAGATAAACACTTTGAATACTTTGTTTGTTTCCTTTCTATTTTGCATAATCAAAGACAATGGTAACTACACGTAACTCAGTTTAGCCACAAACCAGTGAGGTGGAAAACTTATAAGGAGGTACACAATACCTCTGATTTAGTCTTAAGGACCTACTCATTCCCACACAATTTCCTCATAGCCATAATGAGGCTAAATATTCATATATAGAATCCAACCATCAGAGTAACCCTACCTAGAGATCATCTATGGGTTCTCCACTTTATCCATACTAGGCCTACTAGGGGAGTAACATGAATATGTATTCCCATTTTATCCATACATGCATCTGAGCATGAGCTATATTACATACCTTTACCTAGCATGGATGGGCAAGCTACTTCACTTAATTGACCTTGGATAAGCAATAAGTTTGATCCCTTAGATAAGTATGGCCTACATCATACTAATAGGGTGACCTCTTCCATTCACACTCATTTTTATGATGAGAAATATGAAGACCTAGTTCATCCTATTCCCACTCATGAAGAGTATTATGCACAAACACGTCATACCCCTGCTCCATCTCAGTGCAAATATCTCACTCTTAGATTCAAACATCAGGTTAATGTAGCTTCCCTCGATCAATAAAAATGGGTTGCTATTCTTGTTACACCTATAAAATGAGCCAAATCCCCTCATGTTAACATAAAGCTTGATGACCTCATGTTTTTGATTAGATAGACCAAATACCTATGCCAAACATGATTCAACGATATTAATTACACCAGCTATGATTGGATAGGTTGCAAAAATATTGAGAGCACCTAGAACAGGATCAAGAATTCTTAGAATATGAGCACACTGAACAACAAAGAGTGCACTACCAAATGTTGCATGAGCAAATATTACATGAGGAAAAATTGCATGAGAAAAGATTACGTGAGGAGCAATTGCATAGGGTGGCTTATGATGGAGTCCCTACACCTAGTACTTATAAGCAACAAACCAATCAAAGGTGCACCACATAACATCATGAATTGCCTCCTAGTATAATAGAATTACCTTCTTCATGCATCCACCCATCATCATAGGCCACAATAGCATCAACCACTAGATTTCCAAGTAGACTACAAGACTTACAAAGAGTTAGGACCCAAGTATCAATACCAAAGGTATCTTGAGTTACCCTAAAAATATGTGATTGATAATTATGTTCAACCACCTCGGTCCAATAGGAATCTCTCACCTCCTCCTCCATGAAGAACACTCCAAGAAGAGGAGATAATATCATCTCAGGCCTATAAGGTCCTTACGGAGCTTATCAAATCACTAGAAAAGTAAGGGGTAGGCTATCAAAATCTATATTATGCCAGTTGTGCAATCAGCCCCTCCACCCATCAATTTCATGTCCTCCCTATCCTGAGCATTTTAAAATGCTGATATTAGACAAATTCAAAGGGGACAAAGATGCTCAAGAGCACGTAACTTGTTTCATGAACCTATGTTTTTTATTGTAATAGGATGATGCCTTGCTACTAAGGAACTTTTTTATTACACTCTTTGGTCCAGCCTTAGAGTGGTGCAATCACTTATCAAGGCATATCATCTATAGCTTTGAATAGTTTGCAAACACCTTCTTAGAATGCTTCTCATTCGACATCAAGAAGATGGTTAATTTGACTAACTTATCTAATCTCAAACAATTTGATGATGATCCAATCACCAATTATGGTAACATATGGAGGAAGATAATGTCTAAACTACCCTTCACTCTACCTATATTTAAACTAACTTGAATATTTACTAGAAGTTGTTCAAAACAAATCTTGCTTCTCCTATAATTATAGTAGTATCAAACATTCAAAGAGGATTTTGCACAAGACAAAGTCATAGAGGACATAAAATTCCAAGAGGGGGATATCAAAATCTTAAAGGAGTGGAATAAAAATCCTAGAGGTAACCAAACATAGCAAATATCAGCTTTGGTCAATTAGGTTGTCCTTAGTGTTCCTCAGCCTGAAAAGCAAACAGTGCCACAACAGCATAATTATCATGCACAACCCCCTCTCACACAATACACCAATAAAAATTAGTGCAATTAGGCACAAAATTGGTAACGTTACCCACCTCACACTTATACACCATTGCTTGAGCCTTTGGCAACCCTCTTTAATTGACTATGCAAGGCAAAGGCCATTACCCTTTAGATTCACAACCCTAATCCTAATCATCCAAAACCTAAGGTGTATAGAGAGGATCAATACTATGCATATCATTGACAAAAGGGTAATGATATCAAGGTGTGCTATGCATTTAAAAACCTAGTGCAAGACATGTTGGACAATAAGAAATTACAAATTGATAATCCTCTTGCCTTAGATAATCAATAGATGGACATCTTTAAATATTCCTTGCCCACACATGAGGTCAAGGATGATCAAGTGAGACAAGTAAACGAGATCCATATGGCTCCTCCCAATCAGGGTTTTTTCAAAATGGTTAACATTATGATGAGAAATCATAGATATGATCATGTTGCACCACTTGCAATCCTCATTAACACTCCCTCTACGTCACAATACTTTCCATCCCAAAACCCAGTCTAAGGTCCACCACCTCAGCTAGTGGTGATAATTAGTAGACTTAATCAAATTCTATGTACAACATCAACCAAAATGTCCATTTATGATCTCATATAACAATCGTTGAGACATCACAAAGCTCTAATGGAAATTTTAAGATCATTTGAGGTACATCCCCATGATCCAAATGCTTTCACTAATTTTTTGGGGCATATCCAAACATCCAAGGATCCTATTATAACCTTTTAGGATCATGAGATCAAACTTGTGTCTGCCAATATACTTGACCGTCCATTATACATTATCACGTGCATCAACTGGATTCCCTATAGGATGGTATTGATCAACACAATATCTTTAATAAATATCATTACCACTGCCACCCTTAATCACCTTAGTCTCCCATCATAACACATTTTGGCATCGACCTTCACTTTAAGAGCATTCAATGATGCCCTTTTCTCCACAGTCGACACCATAGTCCTCCTAATTCAGGTTGGAATAAAAATAATTCTAATTTTGTACCACATCATAGAAGGTGTGATGCAATATAACATATTACTAGGGAAACCCTAGATCAGGAATATGAGATGTGTTCCATTCATACTACACCAATTTATTAAGTACATTCATGAAGTACAAGTTCATGGAGTCCCTTCAAACTCTAAATCATTTAAATATGTCAACCTAGTTAGTAATTTGTAATACTTAGTCTTACCTTCCACACACCTGGATATTTAGCCTAATGGCCCTACTAAAAATCTAGTAACTTCATAAAAATAACCACCTTCACCCCTTGATCCATCCACATCATCATCACCACCATATCAACCCTCACCATTGGCTTCATCTAACATCCCTTCTTCATCATCAGGTCCACTGAGTGAGAAGGAATCAAAATAACCAAGTGAGGAAACTCAACCATTCATCCCCACTATACCCATAACATAGATTCCAATCCCCATTGAGGAGGATGAATTATCTATTGTGATATATGAACCACTTCCTACCACACCTCTTTCACCTCCATCTTCTCCATTACCTTCACCACAAGTTACAATCCACCTGGATAATAGTGAGTACTTGGTGTAAAATATTACATTTATACCCCTCATCACGACCGATCAGGATATGGGTAAACCTCATGTGCTATATTTAACTATTAGTACCGTTGTACCCTTGGGACTCCCCTCGAACTAAATGAATTTTTTTATGGGGGCTTTGATGATCCGATAGATCAATTTCCCATGAGAAAACATGACGATGAACCCTTCTCAGGAAATATAGGATATATGTCAAATCTAGATTTTGCCTTGTGGTACTTCTACCATTGCCACTGGCATTGAAATTTTTTAGGTTGCTATCTCTGCACACCCTTCCAACCGCATTACCTGCTCCCAATGGATAAATTTGGCCTAGGGTGCTCCATACACATGCTCAATGAGCTCCTAGAAGATTCCCTCCAATTCTTGACCCTAGGTTTTGGGGAAGAAATTGATGATAATCAGTATGTTTACCCAGTCTATCCTCATCTTTTGATCAATCATCTCTCCATTACAATGGTTTCTATCAAACTCTTTTACTATCTCAATGATACACCAGAAGAGTGCAAGGATGCGATAGAACCAGTATACCTTGATCCTCACCAGAATCAGCAATGAGGTATATTATATGGATATGAGGATGAGATAGAACTCGCTTACCTTGCTCCTCACCACATGTGACAACCTCCTCATCTAATTAGTGATACACTCAAATAATATGAGGATGAGACCAAGCTTGCATATCTAGGTCCTCACCACCTTTGGTGAGTCAATAACTAGTGAATAGAATTCAACCTTATAAACCTAGATAAACTTTATCATAAGGCTTTTTTACCACACTAGCCTACTTGGGAGGACCTTATACCTCCAAATAACTCATAATTTTAGCTCCTCATAGGCCAAATCTAGTTATCCCATTTCCACCTAAGCCACATTCGACATATCCAGGGCCTCACATCATTAACACATCACTCCCACCCATGAATGGAGATTATCCATCCATCAACATGATCTCCATTGATTTGACCATGCCACTTTGAAATCCTAGTGACCCTTCAAAATATTTGTACCTCAATACTGATGCCATGGATTTTGATTGCATCGCATCACCCCCATCACCGAAAGAGTTCTTCCCTTGTGAGGAAATGCTACAACCATTTCATTTCTTATAAGGACCATCTAAAGATGTCTGTCAGGTTGAGGTTAAACTAAATACGATAGACTATCCAAATCTAGATGAAAACATCCATTTTATCCCTACACCTCATCATCTTTAGGAGGGATCTCATATGTCAATAGAAGAGACCTTTGATTTTAACATTGGTGATGATCCTGAGGCTCCCAAAAATGTGAAATTGGGATAGATTTTATCCCTAGAAGAGTGAACCATTATTACATCTCTATTGAAAAATAAGAAAGAAATTTTTTCTTGGTCATACAAAGACATGTCAGGTCTTGATCCAAATTGGTCACGCATAATCTTACATTAGACCCAAACATAAAATCGATCAAGCAAAAACTTTGCAAGATGCAACCAACAATCACATTGATGGTAAAAGATGAATTACAAAAATTGTTGGATGCAGAATTCATCTAGCCTATATATTATCCCCCATGGATGTCTAACATGGTACCCATGAGCAAACCATATGGGAGGATTCACATATGTACAAACTTTATAGATTTTAACAAAGTGACTCACAAGGATGAATTCCCTCTTCCTAGCATTGAAGTGCTAGTTGACACCATTGCAAGTCATGAGATATCCCTCATGGATGGCTTTTTAGGCTATAATAAAATATGGGTCACACCTAAGGATCAGCCAAAGATAGCCTTTATCACTCCCAAGGGAACCTTATACTACAAGGTAATTCCATTTGGCCTTAAAAATGTTGGTGCTACATATCAATAGGCCATGACATATATTCCATGACTACATCTACAAAATACTTGAGGATTGCATAGATATTTTTCTAGCCAAATCTCTATTGCATCACAAGCATGCTAATGTGCTTAGGAAGGTCTTCGATCACCTCATTGAACATAATATCATACTTAATCCCCAAAAGTGTGTCTTTGAAGTTACATCTAGAAAACCTTTTCGCTTTTTATTTTCTAAGTGAGGGATCGAAGTTGATCCTGTGAAGGTCAAAGCAATATTAGAATGCTCCCTCCTACCAACCTTAAGTAGCTTCATAGCTTACAAGGTAAAGTAGAATCTATCGGATGCTTCATAGTGAGATTATCAGATAAATTGCAACCCATATATTGACTGCTATAAAAGGGAGTCCCATTTCATTGGGATAAGTAGTGCCAAAAGGTCTTCGATGAGATAAATCAATACCTGACATCATCACCAGCCCTAGCCCCACCCCAACCAGGTGTGCCATTCCTACTTTACATTTTAGCCACTGACTTTACCTTGGGGACCATGTTGATCCAAATGAACAAGGCAAATAAGGAATAGGCTATATATTACATTAGTCACACCTTGGTGAGCTACGAACTCAAATACGCATACATTGAGAAGCTTTGCCTAGCAGTGATATTTTCTACCAAGAAGCTTTGGAATTACATGTTAAATCATACAATGTATGTCAATTCAAAATAAAATCCTTTACAGTACATGATGAGTCACATCTAACATAACACTCGTATCGCAAAATGCATTGTGTGGCTCACTGAATTTGACCTTGAGTTCATAATTCAAAAATTAGTTAAGGGTCAAGTTATTACAGATCAGCTAGCTAAGGTTTATCTCTAGGATGATAAGCCTCTCACCATAAAATTTCTCTATGATGCAATCTTTACAATAATCCGACTCATTAGAACCTGAAGAGCCTAAAAATAAAGCTGACATGACTTTGTTCTTCAATGGTTAAAATGCGAGCAAGGGGGTGGTGTTGGAGTCATATTTTTCACACCATAGGGAGATCCTATGCCCTTTTCATTCAAAATAAATTTACCATGCACCAATAACAATGTTGAATACGAGGTTCTTCTTTTGGGTCTCCAAATAGCCATCACCATGAAGATCAAAAGGCCTAATATCTTTGGTGACTTCTTGCTCATAGTCAACCAAGTAAAGGAAATATATCAATTTTGATGTTTAATATTGAAATCATACAAAGATATTATGGATAAGCTACTAGCTAAACTATAATGGTACATTATCAAGGTAACCCCTCACTCGTCTAATCATTTTATGGATACAATAGCTTCCTTGGGGTATTTAATCATGCAGAACCTTTTTGATGACATCACAACCATCCAAGTCAAAAAACTTTTGTAATCAATGATTTCGTGTGAAGCTTCAAATGATGAAGAAGTTTTCCACATGATCCAGATTGAACTAAACCAAGAGTGGTTCTATCAGGTACATGAATTTCTGAAACAAGCATCTTGGGGTCAATTTGTTGGCAATTTGAGTTATTTTGTGTTGTCATTGATGTCACATGGATCACATTGAGTTTTGGTGGAAAAAGCACTTCATAAATAATAATTTATGATATTTTGGAGATCAAGGATATATACAGGATTTTGTGGCACAAGAGGCATATAATATTTAATTTTTTAAATATTATATTAATGGTTTTTTATTAAAACCAATGGTAAAGGTTTTTATTAAAACCAATGGCAAGGGTTTTTATTAAAACCAACGTAAAGGGTTTTCATTAAAACCATTGGAAAGGGTTTTTCATTAAAACCACTATGCTAAGACTTCTCCAAATTATGATGGATGAAAATATTTTCCAATAAAACCTAGGTGCAAAAAGTTTCATGGCGAAATTCAAAAGAATGAAGGAGATATCCCAATTCAAAGTTAAGAGGTGAATTATTAAATTTTTATTTAATAATTCTAAGGTCTAAAGTTGAATTACATTATCCGACGATGTGCAAAGGTTGGGGAGATTAATAAAGTTCACCAACATCATTCGAAGGATGGAGGTGCATATAAATAAAAGGTTAAAACCTTTGTTTTTTGAAGACTTGACATAGCACATGAGAGAGAGTCATCGAAAGGGGAGCAGCGAAGAAAGAAGGATAAATAAATTTCGATTTGAGAGCAAGGTCAAGTAAAAATCATAGGTAAGTAACATCATGGAGGACTCCTTAGCATAGTTGGAAGCGCACAAACTTTGCACAAGGCAGGTTCGCTATTCGAATCCCGCTAGGGGTAAAGTATTTTGCTAAGAAAGGCAATTCGGGTTTTCATATTTGAAGTGCAGGACAAGTTGGGTGTTTGGGATTAATATCCTAATGTGGGCTAACACCCACATGGTAAGTGCCTCATAGCACTAGGTGAGAGGAACAGAGTTTGACTCCTACAAATTTGTGAAGGTGCATTGACTTTTGGCAAGGCATTGATGGTTTCGAAGGTGTGAAGGCGCATTGATTTTTGGCAAAGCATTAACAATTTTGAAGGTCATGAAGGCACATTAATTTTGGCATAGGAATTAATTATTTCGAAGGTTGTGAAGGCTATTAATTTTGTAAAAAGGTATTTATCTCTAGCGCATGGTAATATTTGATATTGCCAAAGTTTTGGTGCAATGAAAATCATTTCTATTATAACTAGGGAGTCATAAGGTATTTAGTAAAAATAAATTATTGTTGTATGTGCTTAGGGAGTTATTGTGAAGTTAAATATTTGTGATTTTTGTATGTGGACTTATAAGGTGTGTAATTGAAAATAAAAGCATAGGTGCTTACTGTATGTGTTAATGAAATTAGGGAGTCATAAGGTTGAAAAGTGTTGAACTTGTTATATGTCCTAGTGCATGATTTAATTATGAAATTAAACTAGGAACTTGAGACCTAGTTAATTGCTACCTTGAGTTAGAAGATATGCACATGAGTTAGGGTTTGAAGTTGAAGAAAAATTGCTTGATTATGTGCCTTGGCTATTGAGAGGAAGTGGATGGATTATAAAATCAATTTTATGGATAAAATTGATACTTGAGTTCCATGATTGCTTTAGTGGAGTTCATTGAGAGTATTGCCATTATTGAGGTTTTTGCTATTGCTTTGAGGATATTATTGTTGGTTACTTATTGAGTACATTGCCACTATTTGAGACCATTGAGGAGATAATTTTCTAGTCACTTGTGGATACATTTGCCTTTCATTTGAGGAGATCATTGTTAGCTATTTGAGAGCTCTTTGCTTGAGGAAGTTGTGCTTGTTTCTTGAGAGCTTATTGGCATTGCATGAGGAAGATATTATTGAGAACCTATTGCTATCACTTGTGGATATTGTCCTTGGTTTGTTGAATTCCTCATTGTTATTGCTTGGAGAGGTTTCCATTTGAGAGTACCTTGTTGAGCATTGTTGTCATCCATTTGATAGTACATTATTGAGCATTGTTGTCATCAATTTGAGAGATCATTTGTCATGCATTATTGAGATCATTATGGATAATTGTTGTCATCCATTGAAGAGTACATTGCCATTCATTATTGAGCACATTGTTGAGTATTGTCATCATTCATTTGCTATCCATTGTTGATTTCATCATTGAGTCTTGCCTTCGTTGATTTGTGGTTGATATTTGAGTGCTACTTGAGAGTCATTGGTTGAGCCTTTGGGAAGGCTTTTGGGACAAAATTTCTAGACATATTTGAGATAGCTTTTGTGCATGATTGGTTGAGCCTTTGGGAAGGCTTTTGGGATAGAATTTTTGGACAGATTTGAGACAACTTTTGTGCATGATTGGTTGAGCCTTTGGGAAGGCTTTTGGGATAGAATTTTTGGATATATTTGAGACAACTTTTATGCATGATTGGTTGAGCCTTTGGGAAGGTTTTTGGGATAGAATTTCTAGACAGATTTGAGATAGATTTTTTGCATGATTGGTTGAGCCTCTTAGAAGGCTTTTGGGATAGATTTGGGACAAGATTTGAGCAGGATTGTTTAAGCCTTTTGTGAAGGATTTGAGGACAGATTTGGGACAGTATTTGAGTAGGATTTTTTGAGTCTTGTGATAAGGCATTGAGGTATATTTGTGAGCAGTAAAAGAGATAGGATAAAAATAGAAAACACATCAACACCAATTGCCTAGCTGAGCAGATCAATGGATAGCCTAGCTGAGCATATCAGTGGATAGCCTAGCTAAGCAGATTAGTGGATAGCCTAGCTGAGTAGATTAGTGGATAGCCTAGCTGAGCAGATCAGTAGATAGCCTAGCTGAGAAAATTAGTGGAGCCCACCTGAGCAGATCAGGATAGCCTAGATTTGAGCAAATTAAAGTATTCATTTGTATTGGGATAAGGATCCCTATTTCTTTACAAAATATTATAAGGAGAATATCTTGTGGACTATCCCACATTTAGGGAACCATGTTAAATCTTGTGTCTAAATTGTGTGTTGTGATTTGTGCACTTTCTTACTATTTCTATCTATGTTATTAATGCACACTGCTATATTTAGTTATTGCAATTGAGGACACTAATTGATATTGGTTTGGAAAGAAAGTAAAAAGTGGGTGATATACTGTTCACCCCCCATTTCAGTATAAGCTTGTGTTATTCAATTGGTATCAAAGAAGGTTCCTTCAGGAAGGCTAACAGCTTGAGGGCAGATTCTATAAGAAAACTGATGGCTTCACAAAATGGATAATCTACAAATAAGGCTCCATTGTTTGATGGTAACAATTATGTTTTTTGGAGCATGAGAATGAAGAACTATTGGATATCATAGGGATATGAGGTATGGCATATGGTTTCAAAAGAGTATAAGGTTGAAGGTGATCTTGATATAGATAAGACTATCAGGAAATTGGTTGAGATCAATGCAAAGGCAATGAATTATATTTTGAGTGGGCTACGTGAGATAGATTTTGCAAATATCATGGTATGTAATTTAGCTAATGAAATGTGGACCAAGTTGCGGAATACCTATGA
Organism: Wollemia nobilis; assembly: GCA_028583015.1. NCBI lineage: Eukaryota > Viridiplantae > Streptophyta > Pinopsida > Araucariales > Araucariaceae > Wollemia > Wollemia nobilis. Next base: position 930,148 of record JAQPPZ010001094.1, read on the forward strand.
AGGAGATTCCAAGGTAAAGTTGGCAAAACTACAAACTCATAGAAGAATATTCAAGGAATTGAAAATGGAAGATTTTGAAGATATTGCAAAGTTCTTGCTTCGAGTTGATGAGATTTCTAACACCATGAGGGGTCTAGGATTTGGGATGAAAGAATTAGATGTTACTCAAAAGGTTTTGAGATCCCTTCCCATGAAGTATGATGCAAAGGTTTCAGCAATAGAAGAAACAATGAATATCGACAAGCTAACAATGGAAGAACTACAAGGAACTCTCACATCTTATGAGATGAGGATAGATAAGCATCAGGCTCCAAAGAAAGAAATTGCATTCAAATATTTAGAGAAAAAGAAAGGGAAATATCCATAGATAGATATATATTCCGATAACGATGAGGAAACTAACTTAATCAAAAGGAAAAATAACTCAAGGAATTATAGGGATATGAATAAATTCAAATGCTACAAGTGTGGTGATTATGGTAACTATGAAAACAAGTGTCCACATGAAGAAAATAATGATGATGAAAAATAGGTTCATAGAAGAAAAGAAGGAAAGAATAAGCATGACAAAGAGGATAGGTACAAGCAAATCAAGCATGAGAAGAAGAAGAGTTTTCGTAGGAATAAGAAAACCTTCTACATTTAAGAAGCAAGTGATAGCTCAGATCACAGTGATAGAGACAAGTCAGATTATGAAAAGTAAGAACATCTATTTTTAGGAATAGAAGGTGAAAGAGAAAAATGCTTTGTGTGTGGTCAAAGAGATCATATATCAGGATATTGCAATGGTTTTAGTGATAGTGAAGATGAAATGACACATCAAGGAAACAGGCATGGTCAAATAATTCATGAGATTTTGTTTTCTATAGACGATGATAATGATCTTAGTGATAGTAAATATGAAGAAGTCTCACTTTTGGTAATAGAAAAATAAGAGGATGATCCAAGAAAACAAAAATTAAAAGTCAAAAGGCTAAAAGAAGAAATCAAGAATCTTGAAAAAAAGATTCAAACAGATGTCAAAATCAGATAAGAACTACTTCAGACAATCAGTGATCTACGATATGAGCTTCAAGATGCAAAAATTATAGATGAAAGGATGAATGAATAACTAAGGGTAATGACCGCAAGACATGACACATTAGATGAAAAGTTTCAAAAAGGAGTGGAAACATATTTTAAGGTTGTATCTCATTTCCAAGAAAATTCACACTCAAAAGGAAAGGAAGTTCTAAAATATGAAAGCAAGGAAGGACCTAAGATTCATGAAGAAAGTTCCAAAGCTCCTTTGGCTCCAAATATCTAGTTTGGATCTTGTTTTGAGATAGGTGAATAAAGTTCAAGAGGCAAAGAAATTCTTGAAGAATAAAGCAAGGAAGAATTTAAGGAAGAAGATTTGGATACCACAAAGAAGGATCAAGGATACAATGCACAAGTCAAATATGATCACAAGGATAAAGGTCAAGAAAGGTATGAGGAACCAAGGCATGAACAAAGGACTTTTCAAGGACATTGTTTTTCTTGTAATGGATTTGGACACAGGGCTATACTTTGTAGGGTCTATGGATCAAAGAAAATTTTGATTTCACTAGAAGGATCTTCAAAGGAAGAAGATATGGTTTTCAGGGACATTTCTTCTTATGCAACGGGATTGGTAATAGAGCTTCACAGTGCAAAGAAAATGAGCAGCATGGTTTTGGTTTTAGAGATACATAATTTACAGGTCATGGTCATAATTATTATAGAAATAGAGCTTCACAATACAGGATTCAAGAAAGGAATGGATATGGAAATTATTTCAAGAAAGAATTCAGGATATGGGCACCATTCAAAGGCTACAATATCAAGTGTTTTAATTGCAATAACTTTGGACATATTGCAAGATGGTGTAGGACTCAATTCCAAATAGGTTCAAGGCAAGAAGGTCAAGCAGTTTCAAGGCAAGAAGGTCAAGCAGTTTCAAGGCAAGAAGGTCAAATAGGTTCAAGACAAGAATATCAAGTAACTCATCAAGAAAAGGATATCAGAAAGATATGGAAGGAAGTTGACAAAGGAAAGGAACAATGTAATATGGGAGTAAATGTACTCCCACCCCAAAATTAATCACCTCAAGAGAGAAGGTGGTAGGGGGCTAATCTTAAGAGTCATATATTTTAGCCCCATAGATGTCCCTTTTGCCATTGATGTCAAAGGGGGAGAGTTTTGAGTAAGGGGGAGAGCATTGAGTTTTGGGGAGCAACCTCCAAAGAGAGTATTGAGATAGGGGAGCATCCTCCAAAGAGAACATTGAGATAGGGGGAGCATCCTCCATATAGAGTATTGAGTCAGGGGAGTAGCTTTGATTCTCAGAGATGGTTTCTTTAGTGATTTTGGTGATTTGCATTAGAGGTGTTGCCATCAATGACAAAGGGGGAGATTGTTGGCAATTTGAGTTATTTTGTGTTGTCATTGATGTCACATGGATCACATTGAGTTTTGGTGGCAAAAGCACTTCATAAATAATCATTTATAATATTTTGGAGAGCAAGGATATATATAGGGTTTTGTCACACAAGAGGCATATAATATTTAATTTTTTTAATATTATATTAATGGTTTTTATTAAAACCAATGGAAAGGGTTTTTATTAAAACCAACGGAAAGTTTTTTATTAAAACCAATAGAAAGGGTTTTCATTAAAACCATTGGAAAGGGTTTTTCATTAAAACCACTATGCTAAGACTTCTCCAAATTATGATGGATGAAAAGGTTTTCCAATAAAACCTAGGTGCAAAAAGTTTCATGGCGAAATTCAAAAGAATGAAGGAGATATCCCAATTCAAATTTAAGAGGTGAATTATTAAATTTTTATTTAATAATTCTAAGGTCTAAATTTGAATTACATTATCCGCCAATGTGCAAAGGTTGGGGAGATTAGTAAATTTAACAGACATCATTCGAAGGATGGAGGTGTATATAAATAAGAGGTTAAAACCTTTGTTTTTTGAAGACTTGACATAGCGTATGAGAGAGAGTCGTCGAAAGGGGAGCAGCGAAGAAAGAAGGATAAATAACTTTTGATTTGAGAGCAATGTCAAGTAAAAAAAACTAGAAAGTGATGTCACGAAGGAATCCTTAGCGCAGTTGGTAGTGCATGAACTTTGCACAAGGCAGGTTCACTATTCGAATCCCGCCAAGGGTAAAGTATTTTGCTGAGAAAGGTAATTCGGGTTTTCAGATTCGAAGCGTAGGACAAGCTGGGTGTTTGGGATTAATATCCCAACATGGTATGGCACCCATGTGGTAAGCACCTCATAGTTCTAGGCGAGAGGAATAGAGTTTGACTCTCGTGAAGGTGTGAAGGTGCATTGATTTTTGGCAAGGCATTGATGATTTCGAAGGTGTGAAGGTGCATTGATTTTTGGCAAAGCATTAACGATTTCGAAGGTGGTGAAGGCACATTAATTTTGGCAAAGGCATTAACAATTTCAAAGGTTGTGAAGGCTATGAATTTCATAAAAAATTATTTATCTCTAGTGTTAGTCTTACAATGGCACTGAGAGGGGGGATGAATCAGTGCAGCTATTTTAAAACTTAATGCTTTAACTCTTAAAGCCAAAACAAAAGAAAGCTAAAACCAGAAACAACAAGTACCACAAGAGAGCATAACATAACACAAGATGTAACGAGGTTCACCAATTTTGGCTACTCCTCAAACTAGACTGCTTGGACTCCCATCCAAATCCAACCATTGCAAAGCACCAACTTTACAATCAATTTACCAGCATCCACTGGAAGGAGCACCAACCCCTAATTTACCAGCATCAAGCTGGAAGGAGCACCAACCCCTGATTCCAAGCACCAACTTGGATTTCTATTTTCAATTTTGATTGACATAAAAATGCCTTCAGTGTTACAAGATCCTCACTGGTCTAGCTTAAATCAAATCAATCTCATGGAAACATACACTCTTTTACAGTTCTACCTTCTGCACACTTACAGCCCTTTCATATGGCATGCTCTTGCAGCTCTTCACAGCATTAACACAACACTGTTATAATCTCTTACAACACTCTCACAGCTCACTTACGACTGACCTCTTTTCGCAACATCTTCTATCACGCAGCAGCACCATCTTCTCCGTACGATTATTCTTTTATAACCTTTCAATCCTGCATGCAATCGAATCACATACTCGACTGTTCGAAACCCTGCAATACGACTGTTCGGTTCCATGCACTTCGACTGTTCGAAACCCCCAATACGCTTTGAATCCATGCACTACGATTGTTTAAACCTGCAATACGTCTTTTAGAAAGCTTTTCTGATTCTCCATATTTGGCTGTTCAATTTCTTCGAATACGGCTTTTCGAATGCTTTTTCAAAACTCCATATGTGATGCATCGAATGCTTTTCAATCAAGCGTATACAATCGTTCTAGTGCATGATCGACACTGTCAATTTGTAATCGCGATCGACATCAATTACTTTTACGTAACTGGTTGCATGATTTTCCTGTCTGCTTTTTCGACACGTGTCACCTTGCATGCTCCTACGGGTTTTACCTGCCAGACTGTTACCTGTCGCGATATCGTGACACTTTTTGAAGCCACACACTTCATGCCCTTGCTGTCATGAAATCGTGACCATTTTGGCTTTGAAAGCTTTCCTTCTGTTCATGTCGCGATATCGCGACACTTAGAACTTTTGCTGACGTCATCCTTAAGCATGTCGCGAAATCACGAACGTTTTGGCTCTTGGAAGCTTTCCCTGCATCTTGTCGCGATATCGCGACACTTTCAACATTTGCTGACGTCATCCTTAAGCATGTCGCGAAATCGTGACGCTTCTGGCTTCCGTACACTCTCCTTTGCCAACAACGAAAATGGAACATGTCACGAAATCGTGACGTTCTCTGCTTCCGTACAATCTTCTTTGCCAGCAACCACGAAAATGGAACATGTCACGAAATCGTGACACTTTGCTCTTCCGTACAACTCTCCTTGCCAACTCCAGCGAAAATGGAACATGTCGCAAAATCGTGACACTTTGCTCTTTCGTACAACTCTCCTTGCCAACTCCAACGAAAATGGAACATGTCGTGAAATCATGACACTTTGCTCTTCCGTACAACTCTCCTTGCCAACTCCAGCGAAAATGGAACATGTCACGAAATCGTGACACTTTGCTCTTCCGTACAACTCTCCTTGCCAACTCCAGCGAAAATGGAACATGTCACAAAATCACGATGCTTTCGGCTCTTGCTGACGTCATCATCCTTCTTGTCACGAAATCGTGATGCTTTTGGCTCTTGCTGACGTCATCAATCTTCTTGTCTGTGTCTTTTCACTTGTAGCGAAATCGCTACATCTTTGTTTTCTGCACTTCCTAATTGTAGCGAAATCGCTACACCTTTGTGCCATGTATTTTCATCATGCAGCGATATCGCTACACCTTTGTTTCCATTCATTTCAACATGTAGCGATATCGCTACACCTTTGTTGCTTGAGCATTCTCTCTCCTCTTCGGGTCGCGAAAACCCGACGTGTCGCGATATCGTGACACTTTTCGTTGCTAGCTCCTTTTCTCCAGCATGTCGCGAAATCGTGACAGTTTACCTTTCACTTTCTCTCTCCTCTGCCATGTCGCGATATCGCGACAAATTGGCATGCACTTTCTCTCTCCTCGGCAATGTCGCGAAATCGTGACAATCTTCCTTGCAGTTTCTCTCTCTTCAGTTTTGTCGCGATATCGCGACACATTTTCTCTCTCCTCAGTGAAAACTCGACATGTCACGAAATCATGACATTTCCTCGCCTTCTCTCTCCTCGACCATGTCGCGAAATCGTGACAGTTTTGCTCGCATCTTCTCTCTCCTCGGACATGTCGCGAAATCATGACAGTTTTGCTCGCATCTTCTCTCTCCTCGGACATGTCGTGAAATCGCGACAATTTGGCATGCATTTTCTCTCTCCTACTTTTTGTCGTGAAATCGTGACACATTTTCTCTCTCCTCAACGAAAACTCGACATGTCGCGAAATCGTGACATTTTTGGCTGCGCCTTCTCTCTCCTCGACCATGTCGTGAAATCGTGACAGAAAACATGTCGCGATATCGCGACAGTTTTCTTCCTTGTCTCTTTCGCGCAGTTTTGAATCCGGGTCACCTCTCGTTTTCCTTGAAACTTTCTGCACTTGATCCGAGTGACCTCTGAACCGCATCAATGCATCAATCGATCGTGTTGACAACAATGACAATACTTTTGCAATGCTTTTGCTGCACCTTGCTCAACAAACAACTCCTATCCATCACCTTGCTCACCAATCAACTTCTAACCATTGCATCAAGCGATCAACCTGACTGTGTTGACAACAATGACAATACTTAGGTTGCACCTTGCTCATCAATCTCCCCCTTTGGAATTGTTGGCAACACACGTAATTGTCTGCAATTACCTGTAATTCTTCTCCCCCTTTGACAATAATACCAAAGGGCGGCTGCAAAACTCCCCCTTAGTCCATGCACAACATTCACAGGCAAAAAATTAATCCGAGTTAGCAAAAAGCATAAACATGAGCAATATGATGAACAGATCCATAAATTCTCCCTCTAAGAATTTGATCACGCTGTCTTCTGAGCCTCAACCCTCTGTACTCTGTCATAGACTCACTAAGAACCTGCTTAAGAAGCACACATAGAACTTGTCCAGATCAGCACACAAGTTCTCACTAGAACCACGCTTAGCATGAACCCACAAAGAGAATTGTTAGAGACCCAATGTGATTTATCAACTTCATAGAAACATACAGAGAATTGTTAGAGACTCAATATGTTCTATACTTAATTCCCAATCTCAAACTCAACTATTAAACTCAAGACATCCAACCAAGGGTTCCACCAACTTAATACAAGTAGCTAGACTCACAAAAATAAGCCCTAGAGCACAAAGCTTCCACTATCTCAAACCAGAAATTAGGATTTACACCAAGCCAAGGGATACCTAGAAGAGTACCTTTTCACTCCAACCTTATTTCAGAAAACATACACCAATCATACTCATAAGAAGAATGAGTCCATACCTTATTTGAGTAGAAGATAATTGAACCTTCAAGTCGACACCACACACAACTCTCAAACTTTCAACCAATTTAGGGAAGGAATAAAAATAAATTAGCAATAAAGTGAACTTCCTTTATTACACCTTTTAGCTCCACTTCTTTAAACACAATCATCAAAACATGCCAATAAGATAATGTCAAAGCAAAATATGACAACTTAACCTTATACCTCCATCAATTATATTTGCCAAGTCAATTCAAAATACTCCAAGCAAATAATAATAAAAGATATACCTTGGCCAAACTTAGTTCTCCAACCTTTGGAGAAAGTGAATAACACCACCACAAAAGCTAAAGCGCTTTTATTGTTGCTATCCACGAGCATCACGACCAAGACGAAATTGCCCACAACATGGGTCAAACTTGGCACCTCTGCCCAACGCTTCTTCACTTCAACAAGCAGATTTCACATCTTTCAATAAAATTGATAGGAGACTCACTTGTACCAACTCTACAAATTTACTGCCAACTTAGTGCAAGCAATAAATACTGTATTGCGGCACAACCAGATTCCTTTTTAAACTGAAAACCTGATCTGAGTTTTCTACAGATACTGCAGATCACTTTACTTTTAACAGTGCAAATCTTGGAGAAGACATTTTGACAAACACTTTATGGCCAACCATAGAGCCCCTTACTCAACCTCAACTTCTTAACCTCGGATTGATATTTTATCAACAGTTAACCCGAACTGTCTGTGAATTGAATAATCTTACCAAGGCGACAAGAAGGATCTTGCAAGCTTTACCTCAAAGTGTAAAACAAATACACGCTGCTCGAAACACGTATATGCAGCTAGAGCAAACACGCAAAAAAAAAAAATTGAACTGTTATGATCCGAAGTAATGAACAGTTGGTGGAAGAATTATCAACAGTACAGCAGTGACATATCTCAACACTACCAAATGTGACAACTCTTCAAATTAAACAGCACACTTCACGGCACCTTCAAAAACAACAACAAGAACTGACAACACACTTTAGCTGCAAACAACAATAACTCGACTTCTTACCTTTCATCCTCAGAAAATTGGCCCAAAAACAAAGGAGCATTAAAATAAAATTTTAAGATTGCTCCCCCTGAGGATGTGCCACTTGGAGCTGCTTAAAGCAGAAGAGGAGTAATCTCCTTCTGTCCAAGGAGACACGAATTCCTTTCTTCTGTCTTTCTCCAGACTTTCCTGAACTTGGGCTTGAGTTTTTCAACTACATCCCTATTTTGCCCTTGTTCGTGAACTTGAACATTTTTCTTGCGGGGTTGTCTCTTGTGCATTCTTGAAGGATGATTATTTTCCTTTCTGCTGTGCACATGATTTATTCTCTGTCTGTATTGTATTCTTTGCGTCTGATGAAATCTAGGGTTTTGCCTTAGATTAGATACAGAAGTGCTTGCACAGAACCTTGCTATGTGCCCTTGACCATTACATTTAAAACATTGCACATGTTTTATTCCCTGTCTGTATTGCATTACGTGTGTCTGATGAAATCTATGGTCTGGCCTTAGATTGGATACAGAAATGCTTGGACAAAACCTTGCTATGTGCCCATGGCCATTACATTTAAAACATTGCACAGGGTGTTCACTCAGGAAAGCAGATGTGTTTTTATCAGCATAACTCTTTGATCTATTATTCTGTCCACAATAAAATGCCTTGTGACCATAGTAGTTGCATTTAGAACAATAGCCATTAAAAGCATTATTATTAAAAGAGTGAGAGTGAGAGAACCTCTGTTGCTTTGGTTGCTTTGCTGTAGATTTTCTTTGATGATTTCTTCCTTTTGAGGATTCAACTTCAGACTTTTCTTTTTTCAAACCTTCAACCGAGGACTTCTTCTTCTCTGCATGTTTAGAGGATGAAGGTTGTTCAACTTCATATCCAAGACCAAACTTAGACGTGGAGCTTCTTTGTTGATTTATCATTGTATCTAGTAATTTGAGATTTATATTGGCCTCTTTTAGTTGTTTCTTCAAAGAAACAATCTCTTCTTCTTGTTGGCAACAAGCAGTCTTTTTCTCATTGAACTGAGACCTGAGAATTTCTTCAACCCTCTTGGACACATCTACTTGCGACTTTAGATTACTAACAGTTTTGTTAGATTCTTCTTCACGTTTGCTATATACATCGACTTTATCATTCATCTGTGTCTTCAAGGCTTCTTCTGCTTTCTTGGCCTCTTGAATTTGTAAACAGAGATTTTCAATCTCATCCCCGTATTCTTCCAACTTTTTGGACAGTCTTTTGTTGCTTTTCTTTTGTATACTTAACTCTTCAAGAGCGGCGATCAACTCACCTTCTAGATCTACTTCAATCTCCAGGTTTTCATTGCAAACTTCGAGTTCACTTCTTCTTCCTTCTTTAGTGCAATTTTCTCTTCGAAGGAATTGAAACCGACCGAGATGCCTTAATGGAGGATAATCTATTCTTCTTACCCATTGTAAACTAATCCAAGATCAACCCTGACTGATTTAGCCTGAACTGGGAACCTTGCTCTGATACCAATTGTTAGTCTTACAATGGCACTGAGAGGGGGGGTGAATCAGTGCAGCTATTTTAAAACTTAATGCTTTAACTCTTAAAGCCAAAACAAAAGAAAGCTAAAACCAGAAACAGCAAGTACCACAAGAGAGCATAACATAACACAAGATGTAACGAGGTTCACCAATTTTGGCTACTCCTCAAACTAGACTGCTTGGACTCCCATCCAAATCCAGCCATTGCAAAGCACCAACTTTACAATCAATTTACCAGCATCCACTTGGAAGGAGCACCAACCCCTAATTTACCAAGCATCAACTGGAAGGAGCACCAACCCCCGATTCCAAGCACCAACTTGGATTTCTATTTTCAATTTTGATTGACATAAAAATGCCTTCGGTGTTAAAAGATCCTCACCTGGTCTAGCTTAAATCAAATCAATCTCATGGAAACATACACTCTTTTACAGTTCTACCTTCAGCACACTTACAGCCCTTTCATATGGCATGCTCTTGCAGCTCTTCACAACATTAACACAACACTGTTATAATCTCTTACAACACTCTCACAGCTCACTTACAGCCAGCCTCTTTCTGCAGCATCTTCTATCACGCAACAACAACTTCTTCTCTGTACGATTATTCTTTTATAACCTTTCAATCCTGCATGCAATCGAATCACATACTCTGACTGTTCGAATCCATGCAATACGGTTGTTCGGTTCCATGCACTTCGACTGTTCGAAACCCTGCAATACGTCTTTATCCATGCAATTCACTTTTAAACCCCAATACTCTTTTAAAGCTTTTCATTCTTCATATTCTCTTTAATTTCTTCAAATACGCTTTTCGAATGCTTTTTAAACTCCATACTTGATCATCGAATGCTTTTTCAATCAAGGTGCAATTCAACTGTTCTAGTGCATGTTCGACACCTGTCAATTTGTAACTGCTGATCAGACATCAGTTACTTTTTACGTAACTGGCTGCATGATTTTCCTGTCTGCTTTTTCGACACGTGTCACCTTGCATGCTCCTACGGGTTTTACCTGCCAGACTGTTACCTGTCGCGATATCGCGACACTTTTTGAAGCCACACACTTCATGCCCTTGCTATCGCGAAATCATGACCATTTTGGCTTTGAAAGCTTTCCTTCTGTTCATGTCGCGATATCGCGACACTTAGAACTTTTGCTGACGTCATCCTTAAGCATGTCGCGAAATCATGACCGTTTTGGCTCTTGGAAGCTTTCCCTGCATCTTGTCGCGATATCGCGACACTTTCAACATTTGCTGACGTCATCCTTAAGCATGTCACGAAATCATGACGCTTCTGGCTTTCGTACACTCTTCTTTGCCAGCAACCGCAAAAATGGAACATGTCACGAAATCGCGACTCTCTGATTTCGTACAATCTTCTTTCCAAAAATGGAACATGTCGCGAAATCGTGACACTTTGCTCTTCCATACAACTCTCCTTGCCAACTCCAAAAATGGAACATGTCACGAAATCGTGACACTTTGCTCTTCCGTACAACTCTCCTTGCCAACTCCAACAAAAATGGAACATGTCGCGAAATCGTGACACTTTGCTCTTCCGTACAACTCTCCTTGCCAACTCCAGCGAAAATGGAACATGTCACGAAATCGCGACGCTTTCGGCTCTTGCTGACGTCATCATCCTTCTTGTCACGAAATCGCGACGCTTTCGGCTCTTGTTGACGTCATCAATCTTCTTGTTTGTGTCTTTTCACTTGTAGCGAAATCGCTACATCTTTGTTTTCTGCACTTCCTAATTGTAGCGAAATCGCTACACCTTTGTGCCATGTATTTTCATCATGCAACGATATCGCTACACCTTTGTTTCCATTCATTTCAACATGTAGCGATATCGCTACACCTTTGTTGCTGAGCATTCTCTCTCCTCTTCGGGTCGCGAAAACCCGACGTGTCGCGATATCGCGACACTTTTCGTTGCTAGCTCCTTTCCTCCATTTATGTCACGAAATCGTGACATCTTTTCACCTTGCTTCCCTCTCAGCCAGCATGTCGCGAAATCGCGACAGTTTACCTTTCACTTTCTCTCTCCTCTGCCATGTCGCGATATCGCGACAAATTGGCATGCACTTTCTCTCTCCTCGATAATGTCGTGAAATCGCGACAATCTTCCTTGTAGTTTCTCTCTCTTCAGTTTTGTCGTGATATCGCGACACATTTTCTCTCTCCTCAGCGAAAACTCGACATGTCGCGAAATCGTGACATTTCCTGCTACGCCTTCTCTCTCCTCGACCATGTCATATTTTCTCCTCTTCTCTCTCCTCTTCTTTTTGCTCGCATCTTCTCTCTCCTCGACATGTCGCGAAATCGCGACAATTTGGCATGCATTTTCTCTCTCCTACTTTTTGTCGTGAAATCGCGACACATTTTCTCTCTCCTCAACGAAAACTCGACATGTCACGAAATCGTGACATTTTTGGCTGCGCCTTCTCTCTCCTCGACCATGTCGTGAAATCGTGACAGAAAACATGTCGCGATATCGCGACAGTTTTCTTCCTTGTCTCTTTCTGCCAGTTTCTGAATCTGGGTCACCTCTGTTTTCCTTGAAACTTTTTGCACTTGATCTGACTGACCTCTGAACTGCATCAACTGCATCAATCTATCTGTGTTGACAACAATGACAATACTTTTGCAATGCTTTTGCTGCACCTTGCTCAACAAACAACTCCTATCCATCACCTTGCTCACCAATCAACTTCTAACCATTGCATCAACTGATCAACTTGATCGTGTTGACAACAATGACAATACTTAGGTTGCACCTTGCTCATCAATCTCCCCCTTTGGAATTGTTGGCAACACACGTAATTGTCTGCAATTACACTGTAATTCTTCTCCCCCTTTGACAATAATACCAAAGGGCGGTTGCAAAACTCCCCCTTAGTCCATGCACAACATTCACAGGCAAAAAATTAATCCAGTTAGCAAAAAGCATAAACATGAGCAATATGATGAACAGATCCATAAATTCTCCCTCTAAGAATTTGATCACGCTGTCTTCTGAGCCTCAACCCTCTGTACTCTGTCATAGACTCACTAAGAACACCGCTTAAGAAGCACACATAGAACTTGTCCGAGATCAGCACACAAGTTCTCACTAGAACCACGCTTAGCATGAACCCACAAAGAGAATTGTTAGAGACCCAATGTGATTTATCAACTTCATAGAAACATACGAGAGAATTGTTAGAGACTCAATATGTTCTATACTTAATTCCCAATCTCAAACTCAACTATTAAACTCAAGACAGCCAACCAAGGGTTCCACCAACTTAATGCAAGTAGCTAGACTCACAAAAATAAGCCCTAGAGCACAAAGCTTCCACTATCTCAAACCAGAAATTAGGATTTACACCAAGCCAAGGGATACCTAGAAGAGTACCTTTTCACTCCAACCTTATTTCAGAAAACATACACCAATCATACTCATAAGAAGAATGAGTCCATACCTTATTTGAGTAGAAGATAATTGAACCTTCAAGCTGACACCACACACAACTCTCAAACTTTCAACCAATTTAGGGAAGGAATAAAAATAAATTAGCAATAAAGTGAACTTCCTTTATTACACCTTTTAGCTCCACTTCTTTAAACACAATCATCAAAACATGCCAATAAGATAATGTCAAAGCAAAATATGACAACTTAACCTTATACCTCCATCAATTATATTTGCCAAGTCAATTCAAAATACTCCAAGCAAATAATAATAAAAGATATACCTTGGCCAAACTTAGTTCTCCAACCTTTGGAGAAAGTGAATAACACCACCACAAAAGCTAAAGCGCTTTTATTGTTGCTATCCACGAGCATCACGACCAAGACGAAATTGCCCACAACATGGGTCAAACTTGGCACCTCTGCCCAACGCTTCTTCACTTCAACAAGCAGATTTCACATCTTTCAATAAAATTGATAGGAGACTCACTTGTACCAACTCTACAAATTTACTGCCAACTTAGTGCAAGCAATAAATACTGTACTGCGGCACAACCAGATTCCTTTTTAAACTTAAAACCTGATCTGAGTTTTCTACAGATACTGCAGATCACTTTACTTTTAACAGTGCAAATCTTGGAGAAGACATTTTGACAAACACTTTATGGCCAACCATAGAGCCCCTTACTCAACCTCAACTTCTTAACCTCGGATTGATATTTTATCAACAGTTAACCCGAACTGTCTGTGAATTGAATAATCTTACCAAGGCGACAAGAAGGATCTTGCAAGCTTTACCTCAAAGTGTAAAACAAATACACGCTGCTCGAAACACGTATATGCAGCTAGAGCAAACACGCAAAAAAAAAATTTGAACTGTTATGATCCGAAGTAATGAACAGTTGGTGGAAGAATTATCAACAGTACAATAGTGACATATCTCAACACTACCAAATGTGACAACTCTTCAAATTAAACAGCACACTTCACGGCACCTTCAAAAACAACAACAAGAACTGACAACACACTTTAGCTGCAAACAACAATAACTCGACTTCTTACCTTTCATCCTCGAAAAGCTGGCCCAAAAACAAAGGAGCATTAAAATAAAATTTTAAGATTGCTCCCCCGAGGATGTGCCACCTGGAGCTGCTTAAAGCAGAAGAGGAGTAATCTCCTTTTGTCCAAGGAGACACGAATTCCTTTCTTCTGTCTTTCTCCAGACTTTCTTGAACTTGGGCTTGAGTTTTTCAACTACATCCCTATTTTGCCCCTGTTCGTGAACTTGAACATTTTTCTTGCGGGGTTGTCTCTTGTGCATTCTTGAAGGATGATTATTTTCCTTTCTGCTGTGCACATGATTTATTCTCTGTCTGTATTGTATTCTTTGCGTCTGATGAAATCTAGGGTTTTGCCTTAGATTAGATACAGAAGTGCTTGCACAGAACCTTGCTATGTGCCCTTGACCATTACATTTAAAACATTGCACATGTTTTATTCCCTGTCTGTATTGCATTCTGTGTGTCTGATGAAATCTATGGTCTGGCCTTAGATTGGATACAGAAATGCTTGGACAAAACCTTGCTATGTGCCCATGGCCATTACATTTAAAACATTGCACAGGGTGTTCACTCAGGAAAGCAGATGTGTTTTTATCAGCATAACTCTTTGATCTATTATTCTATCCACAATAAAATGCCTTGTGACCATAGTAGTTGCATTTAGAACAATAGCCATTAAAAGCATTATTATTAAAAGAGTGAGAGTGAGAGAACCTCTGTTGTTGTGGTTACTTTGCTGTAGATTTTCTTTGATGATTTCTTCCTTTTGAGGATTTAGCTTCAGACTTTTCTTTTTTCAAACCTTCAACCGAGGACTTCTTCTTCTCTGCATGTTTAGAGGATGAAGGTTGTTCAACTTCATATCCAAGACCAAACTTAGACGTGGAGCTTCTTTGTTGATTTATCATTGTATCTAGCAACTCTGTGCTTTTCTCAAATTTGAGATTTATATTGGCCTCTTTTAGTTGTTTCTTCAAAGAAACAATCTCTTCTTCTTGTTGGCAACAAGCAGTCTTTTTCTCATTGAACTGAGACCTGAGAATTTCTTCAACCCTCTTGGACACATCTACTTGCAACTTTAGATTACTAACAGTTTTGTTAGATTCTTCTTCACGTTTGCTATATACATCGACTTTATCATTCATCTGTGTCTTCAAGGCTTCTTCTGCTTTCTTGGCCTCTTGAATTTGTAAACAGAGATTTTCAATCTCATCCCCGTATTCTTCCAACTTTTTGGACAGTCTTTTGTTGCTTTTCTTTTGTATACTTAACTCTTCAAGAGCGGCGATCAACTCACCTTCTAGATCTACTTCAATCTCCAGGTTTTCATTGCAAACTTTAGAGTTCACTTCTTCTTCCTTCTTTAGTGCAATTTTCTCTTCTGAAGGAATTGAAACTGACTGAGATGCCTTAATGGAGGATAATCTATTCTTCTTACCCATTGTAAACTAATCCAAGATCAACCCTGACTGATTTAGCCTGAACTGGGAACCTTGCTCTGATACCAATTGTTAGTCTTACAATGGCACTGAGAGGGGGGGTGAATCAGTGCAGCTATTTTAAAACTTAATGCTTTAACTCTTAAAGCCAAAACAAAAGAAAGCTAAAACCAGAAACAGCAAGTACCACAAGAGAGCATAACATAACACAAGATGTAACGAGGTTCACCAGTTTTGGCTACTCCTCAAACTAGACTGCTTGGACTCCCATCCAAATCCAGCCATTGCAAAGCACCAACTTTACAATCAATTTACCAGCATCCACTGGAAGGAGCACCAACCCCTAATTTACCAGCATCAACTGGAAGGAGCACCAACCCCTGATTCCAAGCACCAACTTGGATTTCTATTTTCAATTTTGATTGACATAAAAATGCCTTCAGTGTTACAAGATCCTCACTGGTCTAGCTTAAATCAAATCAATCTCATGGAAACATACACTCTTTTACAGTTCTACCTTCTCACACTTACAGCCCTTTCATATGGCATGCTCTTGCAGCTCTTCACAGCATTAACACAACACTGTTATAATCTCTTACAACACTCTCACAGCTCACTTACAGCCAGCCTCTTTCTGCAGCATCTTCTATCACGCAGCAGCAACATCTTCTCTGTACGATTATTCTTTTATAACCTTTCAATCCTGCATGCAATCGAATCACATACTCTGACTGTTCGAATCCATGCAATACGGTTGTTCGGTTCCATGCACTACGACTATTCGAAACCCTGCAATACGACTGTTGAATCCATGCAATACGACTATTTGAAACCCTGCAATACATCTTTTAAAAAGCTTTTTTGATTCTTCATATTCGGTTGTTCAATTTCTTCGAATACGCTTTTCGAATGCTTTTTAAACTCCATATATCATTCTTCGAATGCTTTTCAATCATCTATACAACTGTTCTAGTGCATGTTCGACACTTGTCAATTTGTAATCGCTGATCAGACATCAGTTACTTTTTACGTAACTGGCTGCATGATTTTCCTATCTGCTTTTTCGACACGTGTCACCTTGCATGCTCCTACGGGTTTTACCTGCCAGACTGTTACCTGTCGTGATATCGTGACACTTTTTGAAGCCACACACTTCATGCCCTTGTTGTCGCGAAATCGTGACCATTTTGGCTTTGAAAGCTTTCCTTCTGTTCATGTCGCGATATCGCGACACTTAGAACTTTTGCTGACGTCATCCTTAAGCATGTCGTGAAATCATGACCGTTTTGGCTCTTGGAAGCTTTCCCTGCATCTTGTCGCGATATCGCGACACTTTCAACATTTGCTGACGTCATCCTTAAGCATGTCGCGAAATCGTGACGCTTCCAGCTTCCGTACACTCTCCTTTGCCAACATGAACATGTCCAAATCCGACCCCACATCTCTCAAATGGAACATGTCACAAGACACTTTGCTCTTCTACACTCTCTTGCAACAAAAATGGAACATGTCACGAAATCGTGACACTTTGCTCTTCCGTACAACTCTCCTTGCCAACAACCGTGAAAATGGAACATGTCGCGAAATCGCGACACTTTGCTCTTCCGTACAACTCTCCTTGCCAACTCCAGCGAAAATGGAACATGTCACGAAATCGCGACGCTTCCGGCTCTTGCTGACGTCATCATCCTTCTTGTCGCGAAATCGTGACGCTTTCGGCTCTTGCTGACGTCATCAATCTTCTTGTCTGTGTCTTTTCACTTGTAGCGAAATCGCTACATCTTTGTTTTCTGCACTTCCTAATTGTAGCGAAATCGCTACACCTTTGTGCCATGTATTTTCATCATGCAGCGATATCGCTACACCTTTGTTTCCATTCATTTCAACATGTAGCGATATCGCTACACCTTTGTTGCTGAGCATTCTCTCTCCTCTTCGGGTCGCGAAAACCCGACGTGTCGCGATATCGCGACACTTTTCGTTGCTAGCTCCTTTTCTCCATTTATGTCACGAAATCGCGACATCTTTTCACCTTGCTTCCCTCTCTGCCAGCATGTCGCGAAATCGCGACAGTTTACCTTTCACTTTCTCTCTCCTCTGCCATGTCGCGATATCGCGACAAATTGGCATGCACTTTCTCTCTCCTCGGCAATGTCGCGAAATCGCGACAATCTTCCTTGCATTTCTCTCTCTTCGGTTTTGTCGCGATATCGCGACACATTTTCTCTCTCCTCAGCGAAAACTCGACATGTCGCGAAATCGTGACATTTCTCCCGCCTTCTCTCTCCTCGACCATGTCGCGAAATCGTGACAGTTTTGCTCGCATCTTCTCTCTCCTCGGACATGTCACGAAATCGACTTTGCTCGCATCTTCTCTCTCCTCGGACATGTCGCGAAATCGCGACAATTTGGCGTGCATTTTCTCTCTCCTACTTTTTGTCGCGAAATCGCGACACATTTTCTCTCTCCTCAACGAAAACTCGACATGTCGCGAAATCGCGACATTTTCGGCTGCGCCTTCTCTCTCCTCGACCATGTCGCGAAATCGCGACAGAAAACATGTCGCGATATCGCGACAGTTTTCTTCCTTGTCTCTTTCTGCCAGTTTTGAATCTGGGTCACCTCTGTTTTCCTTGAAACTTTTTGCACTTGATCTGACTGACCTCTGAACTGCATCAACTGCATCAATCTGACTGTGTTGACAACAATGACAATACTTTTGCAATGCTTTTGCTGCACCTTGCTCAACAAACAACTCCTATCCATCACCTTGCTCACCAATCAACTTCTAACCATTGCATCAACTGATCAACCTAACTGTGTTGACAACAATGACAATACTTAGGTTGCACCTTGCTCATCATCTAGCGCATGGTAATAATTGATATTGCCAAAGTTTTGGTGCATTGAAAATCATTTCGATTATAACTAGGGAGTCATGAGGTATTTAGTAAAAATAAATTATTGTTGTATGTTCTTAGGGAGTTATAAGGTGTGAAGTTAAAAATTTGTGATTATTGTATGTGGAGTTATAAGGTGTGGAATTGAAAATAAAAGCATAGGTGCTTGTTGTATGTATTAATGAAATTAGGGAGTCAAGGTTGAAAAGTGTTGAACTTGTTATATATTCTAGTGCATGATTTAATTATGAAATTAAACTAGGAACTTCATACCTATTTAATTGCTACCTTGAGTTAGAATACATGCACATGAGTTAGGGTTTGAAGTTGAATAGAAATTTCTTTATTATGTGCCTTGGCTATTGATAGTAAGTGGATGGATTAGAAAATCAATTTTATGGATAAAATTGATACTTGAGTTCCATGATTGCTTTAGTGGAGTTCATTGAGAGTATTGCCATTATTGAGGAGTTTTTTGCTATTGCTTTGAGGATATTATTGTTGGTTACTTGTTGAGTACATTTCCACTATTTGAGACCATTGAGGAGATCATTTGCTAGTCACTTGTGGATACATTTGCCTTTCATTTGAGGAGATCATTGTTGGCTATTTGAGAGCTCTTTACTTGAGGTAGTTGTGCTTATTTCTTGAGAGCTTATTGACATTGCATGAGGAAGATATTATTGAGAACCTATTGCTATCACTTGTGGAGATTTTCCTTGGTTGGTTGAAGTCCTCATTGTTATTGCTTGGAGAGGTTTCCATTTGAGAGATCATTTGTCATCCATTTGAGAGTACCTTGTTGAGCATTGTTGTCATCCATTTGAGAGTACATTGTTGAGCATTGTTGCCATCCATTTGAGAGATCATTTATCATACATTGTTGAGATCATTGTGTATCATTGTTGTCATCCATTGAAGAGTACATTGAAATTCATTGTTGAGCACATTGTTGAGTATTTTCATCATTCATTTGCTATCCATTGTTGAGTTCATCATTGAGCCTTACCTTCATTGATTTGTGGTTGAGATTTGAGTGCTACTTGAGATTCATTGGTTGAGACTTTGGGAAGGCTTTTGGGACAGAATTTCTAGACAGATTTGAGACAGATTTTATGCATGATTGGTTGAGCCTTTGGGAAGGCTTTTGGGACAGAATTTCTGGACAGATTTGAGACAGCTTTTGTGCATGATTGGTTGAGCCTTTGGGAAGGCTTTTGGGACAGAATTTTTGGACATATTTGAGACAAATTTTGTGCATGATTGGTTGAGCCTTTGGGAAGGCTTTTGGGATAGAATTTCTGGACAGATTTGAGACATCTTTTGTGCATGATTGGTTGAGCCTTTGAAAAGGCTTTCGGGACAGATTTGGGACAACATTTGAGTAGGATTGTTTGAGCCTTTTGTGAAGGCTTTGAGGATATATTTGGGACAGAATTTGAGTAGTATTGTTTGAGTCTTATGAGAAGATATTGAGGCATATTTGTGTGCAGTGAAAGAGACAGGACAAAAATAGAAAACACATCAACACCAGTTGCCTAGCTGAGTAGATCAGTGGATAGCCTAGTTGAGCAGATCAATGGATAGCCTAGCTGAGTAGATCAGTGGATAGCCTAGTTGAGTAGATCAATGGATAGCCTAGCTAAGCAGATCAGTGGATAGCCTAGTTGAGAATATTAGTGGATAGCCTAGCTGAGAAGATCAGGACAGCCTAGCTTTGAGCAAATCAAAGTATTCATTTGTATTGGGATAAGGATCCCTATTTATTTTTTAAATATTATAAGGATAATATCTTGTAGACTACCCCACATTGGGGGAACCACCTTAAATCTTGTGTCTCAATTATGTGTGGTGATTTGTGCACTTGCTTACTATTGTTATCTATGTTATTAATGCACACTGCTATATTTGGTTATTGTAATTAAGGACACTAATTGATATTGGTTTGGAAAGAAAGTAAAAAGTGGGTGCTATATTGTTCACCCCCATCTCAATATAAGCTTGTGTTCTTCACAATCTTGTAGAGTCCTTATTATAATGGTACGATCATTCATCTTAAGGTTTTCTCCCAATCTACATTTGTGCACGATGAATCACAACAGGAGCAAGTTGTTCACTCAGTCAAGACTCAATCCTATCAAGATTGGCTCACCCAACTAAAGAATTTCTTGAAGCTTGGAAGTATCCCCTCAAGATTGTTGTATGCCACAAAATGAATATTCAAGCAAAAAGTGACCAAATATGTCTTTTTAGGAGACATCTTGTATCATCGAAGCTATGATGGTCTTCTCCTTCATTGTCTAGAACCCCAAGAATCTGTTTGGAAAATATCATAAGCTCATGATGGTACTTGTGATGGCTATTTTAGTGGCATGGCCATTGCTAAGCGCATCCTTTATATGGGTTATATTGGCCCACTATGGAGAAGTATTGTTACACATATGTCAGGAAGTATGTTAAATGCTATTATCACACTAATATCTCACACTTATCTTCTTAGGCCTTACAAGTGATTCAATTGGTATGACCTTTTGCATAGTGGGACTTTGATTCAACTGGGAAAATCTTGCCCCCATATTTAGACCGTCACACATTCATTTTAATGTCTATATAATACTTTACTAAGTGGGTGGAAGCAATCCCTCTTACCACTATGATTGGATCTCGTATTACAAAGTTCATACTCCATAATATCATATGTCATTTTGGTATTCCATCCAAAATCATTTTGGATAATGGGTCTCCTTTCAAAAATAAATATGTGTGCTTTAACTTTAAAATATATAATTTAGCACAATTTTGCCACACCTTATTATCCACAATAAAATGGATAAGCAGAGGTATCCAATAAAACCATAGTTGCCATCCTTAAGAAAACCATCAAGGAAAACCACAAATATTGGCATCTTCAATTGTCTCTAGCATTATGGGCTTATCGCACTAGCATTTGGATGCCCACTAGGGCAACCCCATTTTTTCTAGTTTATGGCACTGAGGCCATCATACCCCTAGATTTATAAAGCCCTTAATTTCACATTGTATTATAATATTTCATCAATTATGACACTGTGTGACAAGGTCACTTCGACCACTTAATCCTTCTTGATGAACGATGAGTTAATGCTCTCGAGCACCTTCAAATTTATCAAGATCACCTTAAACGATCTTACAACATGAAGTTCCACCTAAGGGAGTTCAAATTTGGAGACATTGTGCTCAAGGAAAATAAAAAAAAACCAACCTACCACTGCACTTGCAAGATAAATTCATGGCAAATTGGTTAGGCCCCTTTATCATTACACAAAATATAGGGATAGGGACTTACCGTCTAGCCTCTCTTGAGGGTGTTGAGGAACCTGAACCTCTTAACATTCTTCATTTGTAAGCATTTCATGCATGACACAAAATGCATCAAAAAAAATCATAAAACAATCAAAAATTACAAAAAAAAAAAAAACCTATCAAAATTTTCAAACAAATCAGAAAACATAAAAACACAAAAACAATACAAAACATCAAAATACCAAAACATTTTCATTATGCCATCATGAATTTTGGTACATTTATTGATTAGCTACATTAGGCATATTCATCCATTGCACCTGCACTAAGACAAGTTGTGTTTACATCCTTAAGAATGACACCATGTTTGTATGACAGTCATGAATCTCAAATCAACCTTATCCAGCATCAACATTTGCAGTTTTTCTTATGATATTTTGCTTATTAATATTTCCTCATAAGATAGGTTAGATACCGGATAAATATTAGCAATGATGTTTATATGACCATTGGCTATGTTATGCACACCTTTTAGTTTTAAAAATATTGTAGGGAAAATCCTTACATCCCACATATTATTACCATCCACATGTCCCTTTGTGAGTAACTATAATTCTCAATATAATTAAGAAGTTGCTATAGGGTGTTCACTAGGGTTTCTGATCATTCAACCATCCCTAGTTATCTTTTCATATTTTGTAAAAAACCATATTGGATTTAGAAGGTAAGGTCTTATTTTGATAGTACCTTACATATGTCGAAATCCCTACACAATTTTACACATTAAAATCTAAGTTTGAACAAGGAAGGATGACACTACGAAGTAGTCCTTATCACCTTAAGCGAAAGGTTTCCCTTGCTCATCCTATCATGTGCATGGTCTAGGATGCTACTAACTGAAAAAAGTACAAGCTCCTCCCTACCCAAGAAATCCCCTTTACTCTCCTCCAAAACAAGCAAGTTCCCAAAACAAAACAAAAGAAATAGTGATTTTCACCACTAACAAAATCCCTTGCTCCAAAAAAAAAAGGGATTTTCACTACTATAAATGAGAAAGTATTCCAATAAATCAAAATAAAAGAAGGGGATAGTGATCTTGAATCTTTAGAATTCTCAATTATTCAGGAGCCATGGGGTAATCTCCATTATAGTAATGGGTTGAATGAAATTTGCCTGGTAATGGATTAGCTTTATGCATGGTGATATGTCTATCACATTATCGACATTATTTTATATAGACCAATGTTATATTATGGTTGAGCTAGATTTTTGTGACTTGTACCACCTAGTAGTCTAGTCCAATTACGTCCACACTCAGGATCATGATGATCATAGGGTTATCCTTATTACAGCAATGGGTTGCATGAAACCCGTTTAACAATGAGGTAGTCTCATGCATCATCTAATATATTCACTTTGTACACATAGGTATATTGAATATATGGGTCTTATTAAATAGATTTATATATTTCAAAAGTCTTGTGTAGTCAGTATACAACTTTTGAACAGTAAAACTAGGATGTTTGAGTCTCACAAAAAACCTCAAAATCCCCTCATAGCACCTAGTTATCTCACTACATTTCACTGTTTTCCTTATGAGCTTTTTCTCATTAAGGGGTCCTTTTAATATAGGATAGATATCGAATGAATATTAGCAATGATATGTATATGGCCACTAACTATTTTATGTACACCTTTTAGTTTGCAAAAGCTTATAGGGAAAATCCCTACATTTCACATATTTCATCTCACAAATTCACATACAAATTTATAACTTTTGTGATAACATTAAAATATTAATTCATGATTTTTATACATTCTATAGTGTATACCATTATTTTGTTAAACACGATTAGATTCATTTATTATGTTTTAAAGCAGTTTAAGCATACATAGATAATTTGCATTAGAAAATTAATATAAAATTAATGCATCTCATATACACCAGATTTATCATAATAACAATATGAATTCATATTCATAATCAAATAAAAAATTCTACAACATGCATCTAACATTTAGATATTGCATCCATACATACATACATATAGACATCCATTTACGCATCCATGCTACAATGTCTAATAATACATCAATCATATAGTTATACATCCATCAGCTAAGCATACATCTAAAATGCATCCATACATAAAACATAAAATCATAATCAAATCACACGATGAGTCATAAAGCATGATATCATATATATATATATATATATATATATATATATATATATATATATCATAAATAGAGTTGGGTACATCAGGGTGCAAAACTACCCATAGGCTAAAATTGTGTAGGTCCTCGGACCTTACACCCAAAAGAAAATCAATGTAGAGATCTATATCATGTGGGGTATGCTCCCTGAGAGTCACATCCACCCTCTATCACATATTTATGATGTTTTCATGATCTACTGGCTACTAATCTCATTGGCCTAGTTGATGACCTATGATTGGGTCTCATTGACAATTTGTGACTCGATCTAGCAGATGATTATCCTGACTTTGTACATCAGTTCTACTAGGATACCCCTACTATAGACCACTCAGGTATACTACCACCAAGTAGCCTAATACGACTCTCTAAATCTACTATGTAAGCCACATTGAATTGACATCAGGCTAGATACTCCTCCAACAGGCTTCGTAATCTACTAATCTCAATCTCTCCACTTGATGATGCCTGCCCTTGAGTCATAGTCATAGTAGTCAACAATACCTTTAGTTTGGTTATCTCTACCTATAACCCTACCACATACACTATAGTCTGAGTATCCAGAGTCAATGCTATAGCATACCCCTATCCTGTAGTCCTAGCTACCAACTAAACCTACATAGTATCCCACTCTACTATCCTAGCATCTCTCTATTGTATGTGCAACCATCTATGTACATAGAGTATCCTACTTTGTGGTCACCCTATCAATCTCTTCATGGGTATTGTCTACCTAGACCTTTAGGAGATCCCTCTCCTTGAATAATCCCCTCCACTGTTGCTACCCCTTGTTGAGCTAACTTTATACTACTATGAGGGTAGTGTCTCACTCTACCAACTATCCTTGTAGGGTTTGCACTTGTGCTCCTATCTGATCCATCTCATCCTAAGGATCCTCCTCATCATCACCTTCATCTTGAGGCTTCTCCACCCCACTTCAAGTTGGCCACTCTCCCTCTATTCAATGATGCACTCATCACCCTCCCTCTTTATAATCATTCCTAGAGCCCTCACCTAGCTCAACTCCAACTGGCATACCCATAGGCCCACCTCCCTACCACAGTTGAGTCACCCACCAGGTGTCATGCTTTGGAGTAGTGCCTAGGTCCTCCAAACCTAGATTAGGTATTGCTAGATCCTCCTCATTGGTTGTGGCTCCACTCTAGGTCATTTTAGTTATGTCTTTATCCTTCGACGATGGTAGATAATGTGCTCCTTAGGAACAACCTAGTATATCCCAAACTAATGAGTCACACGAGAGTACTAGAAGTACTTCCACTCTATGTTGTGCCATCCAATAAGCCATTGTATGCATCTCACATACCCCAACTATGAAACTACCTCTATCCAAAATGGACAATCCATATACAGTCATCATACAACCTGCCCTGGCCTCAATCCCTCTAGGGACCCTGCATAGTGGGAATGTCTACCTGTATGTGGTCAACTCTCCCACCTCTCTCGATATCATATCCACTGAGTTGCATACCCAATATCTACATCATCCATGTCTAATCATGACACTAGGAGCCCCTCTAGTTGATCTACTTAAATATGCTCCCATACCTAAATCTTAAAAAGGAGGCTGTAGCCTAATATGTGGTGTCCCCGATGTTGGATCTTATATAACTCGTCGTACAAATGAGTGAGTAAGGTGCTTCCCCACACCATGATTAGTAGCTCCAAAATATCGCACTCTATCAAATCTTACACCATATCAAGGAGGTTCCATGTGAACCTCGCTCCTAAAGATTCAGGTAGTAGGATGGTCGATATAATGAATATCAATACTACATGCCTTCGACTAAACACATCTATAGTATACTAGGCCTTGATCAATACTCTACTACTATACATGTGCTACCTTGTAATCGTAGCCTTTGCCCCAAACACTCTCTAGATAAATAAGGGGAGTCAACACAATCAATCGCCCCTCAATGGGAATGTGAAAAATCTGGTAAACATCCTCTAGCATGACTATCATCTCACTAGTTAGGAGGTGGAAGCTATTTGTTTGACTATCCCATCGATCAATCAACGTTGTCAGATAAGTTTGATCTAACCTCACAGTCGGTATATGATCCACTTGCTTGAGGTCAATCGCCTCAAGATATTTCTACTCATATCAATGATCACATATTGTACTAACCCAAAAAGTGTGGGGACTCTGTGAAAAACCTTCTACAGCTGAAGCCAAACATGCAAATTAACAATCAAAAAGAAAAAAATTAAAAATAATTTTCAAAATTTCAGCAAAATTTGCATAATAATGCAGCTATCTCAGGCCGATATTGTCTGTAGGTGAGGCCATCCTACCCTAGGATGATCACCCCAATGGTTAAAAATATGATCATTTGTTTTTGAACCCGACCGTCCCACCCAAGGACGGCCCCCAAAATCCCCAAGGGGAACCATCCCTACCCAGGACGGTCTCAAAATGGAAATAAAAAAAGGTACAAAAATAAATTTAAAAAAAATATATCTAAGCTAGCCTACACTACATTTCCTAATCTAAAGTGGGTTCATTACCTTAATTTTTCAAATGAGGTTCATTTTCCACATTACTTAATGAGGTTCATTTTAAAAATTACAAATTAACAAGAGTGAAGTTCAGTATTTACCCACCTCGCTCCAGCTGCTCTACTCGTAGAAGCCTTGGACTGATCCATGGTGATAGTCGATTATTTTTCTGGAAGCACTTCATATCAAAATCTACTCTCCTCCCTCTCACCTCTATTTTTCTCCAGCTACCAACAGTGCAAATAACGTCAAAAATTTGGAAAATATGTTTTTATACTTTTCAAATTTAGAGATCATCCCTATATGGGATGATCGCATTTTGGTGTGACCTTCTTACCCTGATATGGCCTCAAAATTTTTAGAATTCCACCATCCTACCCCAATATGGCCTCAAAATCATAATAAATGCAAGCATCTCGTAATCATCATGAACATTAATTCAAGCATTTAAAAATATCTAATGGTCCATTTTATTCAAAAACCCTAAAAATATCCAAAACCATTCAATCAAAAATCTCAAGTGATCCTCATACCTAGTAAATTATCCTATATAGATGGTGGTTGTAGCGACTAATTATTCATACAATCCAATTGAATGGGTAAGTTACCATAAGGTCACTTCAACCAAAAATAGTTCCAATCAGAATTGAAATGGTATTATCTCAATTCCCTAAGAAATTCGTGTGATTGAAATGCTCCAAGGGATAACGGTGTATATTTCATTCTTCCATTTAATCTCAAGATATCATCAAATATAGTGATTTACCTCTAAAACAAATTGAACTGTTATCATATCAATTCCCTAAGAAAGCCATGCAACTAGACTGCTCCAAGGGATAGAGGTGTACAATTACCAATAATGGTTGAAATCACAACTGTAATGGGAATTTCCCCTTTCACATTTGTAAAATTCCTACAAAGCCCAAACAAGTCATCTCGGTCAAGTGATTCATTTCTTTCATCATTTTTTATCTCCTTATCAACTCGTTGCTTGAGGGGGTAGTCATGCATCACAAAATTCATAATCAACATCAATAATGAAATACTCAATTGTGCAAATTGTGTTTGTCCAAGAATCATTGCTAAAGACAATCATGTCCTTTTTACTTGGGGTAAATAACAAGCAAAATTTTTAAATAAACAAACATTTGGCAAGACTGAAGTCATTGTCGGTAGACTACTAGCTTGGCAAGAAAAGTTTCTCTAACCACGATCAAAAGGTTTGCTAAAAATTGATAGCTTTAATACGTCAAAAGCAATGATTCAAAGAGGCATGCTCTCTCCATAATTGGGGAATTTAACATTGATCATATTAATGAACACAATGAACCTTCAATTTAACTATAGGTTATCTATTTTTTCTTCATGTTGTGCTTTCACTTAATACATATCAAGAAGGGACATCTGTAGACACCTAAAATACATCATTTTGAGGAGACTATCTATATGGACACCTTTTTCAAGTCATATGATCCATATTGGGTAGCCTTAGGGTTTAATAGTGGTCCTTACCACTCAAACAGAGGCAAATTATCTTTTTTAGCCTGGACTATCCTACTTAGGGATGGCCTCTAGAGGTTGCCTTACCGTGAGACAGTTAATATTCACGGTTACCCTACCCTAGGACAGTCGTGTCTATAACAACAAAAAATTGAGCATAAAGCAATGGTTTGAACATTTACGAATGCCATCCAAGTATAATGGTTTCTTGATAACGAATTCTTGGCTTCTCCTACAAGCTAATACTCCCTTCAAAAAAATCTATTTAAGGGTATTTAGCCTTCATGAAATATATAGCAATTTGATGATAACGAAGTGTTGTTGTATTATAACCAGAGAGATCATATTCTCATAAGAAATTAAGTGCTTCCCTAAATACAACCGTGGAGCTTAAAAGTATACCAATGATTCATCTCAAAGAATGGAGGTTGAATTAGCACTTCTTATGACATACAACACCTTTGATTCGATGTTCGAATCCTTCCATCAAGTCATTATTCATGAGTGCACCCTTGAACATCAATTCCATAGATCAAACCCAATGTCACCTCACATTGGTTACAAGGAATTCATCCATAGTTCACTAGACATATCACCCCGAGATGGCCCGCAAGTGTCACTATCCTACTCAGGGATGATCAGCAGGCCAGACTGCCCTACATCGGGATGACCTTCTAGAAAGAACTATTTTATTTGTTTTCTTGTTTTTAGTAATTTTAGCAACATTTTAATTACTAGATAACATAGATTTCAATTTTATGCATCTGTTTACGGTATTTTAGATTTTCTTTATCATTTTTCTTATCATGGATATGGGCCTTATCTTGAAAGGCTCTTCAAATGCTATTTATCCCCTTTGAGTTTCTTTGTGTGCATATTACAGGTTCTTGTGATGAGGTAAACATCATAAAGATTCATCCAACACCACCCTACATTGCAAATGTCATGAGAAACTCCTCTTCAAATAAGTTTATGGGATTGAAGAATATCCTATGTATTACATCCAAAGGATCATTATTGTAATCATTGTATCAAGAAGGGTAGCACATCCCTAAGAGGGATTTATTGTAATATCATGATAAAGAATGGATATCATTGTTAATAAAAGGACACCATATTTCATATTATACATATCTTGTTCTTGATCTTTGTGATTTCATTGTTATTGCTATCTTTCATGTTTATGTGCTTGGATGTATGGTATTTTTCATATCTTCACAATGCTATCCTAAAGTTGTGTAGATTTTTCAATAGGCTGGGTTGATGTCATTTCTGTAGAATTTTGATGGCTATTCAAAAGGGTTGGCTATAAAAAATTTTAACTCTCCACAAAAATAGAGCTACAATAAATGGGATGTAGATTGAGATAACTCCCCTTGTATCAAGCCAAATTACTGAATTACCACTTTAATAAGTAAAAATAGCTAGAAATTTTAAAGTAGCACTCCCTGAAGTAGTTAGAGTTTTTCAAGTAGAGGAAGATTCTCAACCTGCAATGTAAATTAATAATAATTAATGCAAAGGGGTTAAGAGATTTAATATAAAAATACCATAGAACAAGGTATCAGTTTGGATCATTAGGTATTTAACTTGTGAAGACCAATTTATTATTTTATTTGACCATCATATCAAAATCCTCACCCACCTCAGACATGGCACACAATTCCTAGAGGTTAGAGTCAAAATTCCCCTGTATGTACACCATGAATTATGTAATATGATCAAGAGATACCAAAATGGATAGGGGTCTGTTAGATACCATGACCTTATTAAACTTATTTTCAAGCATCATTCTAGGAGAAATCCTCAAACCTTCAGCAAGTTCTTTGAACCTTGGAATGAATAGATTTTTGCTAAGAATGAACCAGAATAGAGAGATGGGGTAACCACTAGTAGGGTAGAGATCCCTAGGGTAAATATTGATTATAGAGCTACTTCTAAGCCTAATAAAACCCCATCATCCTCCATGCATGGTCATCTACTAAAACTAGGGTACAGAAGAAAAGAAAATCTAAAAATAGCCTCGCAGAAAAACCAAGGATGAGGAGAGTGATAATTAAAATGGGGGATGCTAAAATTCTTGATCAAGAAAAAATATTGGCACAGTATATACCTTCTAGTCCTGATACAATAATATAATAGGATGATACAATCAATCTATCATATGTATAAGGGGAATATGTCAATTGTATAAACAAATCTACAAAGGGAAAATCTGATGGAACAAAACATGTTGGTAGTACACAAAAAACACATTCATAACCACTTAGGAGGTCCACCAAACATATGAAGGGAGCTATTATAAATGAATCTACTAAAAATGGTAAAAATAGGTTGAGGTACAATGAAATTAACCTACACCCCCTCTTCTTAGAAGAAGTCTAAGAAGGAAGAAGTAAGAATATGCTCTAGATCAGGAAACAGTACCTCTTGTACCATCTAGACCAAGAAGGAGAATATTATTTTTGTGGGAAAATGAAGATGATTTTGTTTAGGATACATCAATTGAGGCTAAATAACCCATGGAGCAAAATTCTCCACCAGTGATGGATCTTCCCTCATATTCTTTAGAATTTGAAGAACATACAAAATATGAACCAAAATACCCCATGAAAGCTTCTAGGGTGATAATCAAAACCTAGTAGAATTGGATTGAAAAGGTAGAGGTGACCATCAAAGAAAAATATGTATATATTTGTAAATTATTGTAGGAGTTGTATGACAAGAAGGATAAAATGAAATAGTTGAAAAATCTGCCTATAGACTCTATTTGAGGGGAAGAAGCAGCTAAAATTCTACTTGATTTAGCAGGGCAGATTTTTAATGAAAGTGCACTAGAGGACACTCTAGATTTGTTTGATAAAGTTGATGAAATCACTTCAGAGTAAGAGCCTCATTTTTCTTCTTCTACCATGGTTGTCGTTTTAGCAGAACAACAACGCGAAGAAGAAGAATTTGCATTTATAGAAAGGGTTAGAAAATACCCAATGGAGATTTAGGAGAGCTCTCACCAAGATAAAAATGTTATGAAGCCTAAGTAGCAACAAATTTATAGGAGCAGATTGTAGTAGAAGTGTCTCTGTAACATTCAAAAGAAGCTCTGAAAAATATAGAAGCAGCTTTGAAACATTTTAAAATAGATTAAGAACATATAGAAGTAGCTCCAAAACATATAGAAGCATCTTTAAAACATTAAAAAGCAAATCCAAAACATACAAAAGCAACCCCATAACAACCAGAACAAGTGCAAACAAAAGCTCCATAACAAAAAAATGGTTAAATCAGCGTTTTGGAGCATAATATTTTGATACAAGGAATTGTTAGCATTCATATTGAATCTATGAAAATTAAAATACCAATTAAAGAAGAGGTAAAATAGGTTCTTGTGGAATATGTTAATAGAGTTCAAATTGTAGAAGTATGAGTGCAAGATAGCATCCCTCCAATCCTAAATGCCCTACCTGTTATAGTACCTCAGCAAAATATGATATCGCTAGTGCAGCATAATGTAGCCATAGCAAGATAGATGGTCTGTTACCATGCACTAGAAACATATTTTAGAGTAATGCAGCCATTGGAGGAACAAAATAGGAGTCAAACTATAAAAATTATAGAGTTGTTGGCAAAAGTGATATATTTGTGCCTGATCCTAGAATAATTAGTGCAGTGCAGAAGACCTACCAGATTGTATAGCTTATTTCTCAAGGAGATATTTTTTAGATGGTAGGTGATGAGGATTTATTTTGGTCTATCTTATGACTTGTCTTCTGATCAAGAATTCATTGATGCATACCTACAGAGTCCTAAAGAGTAGTGGAATCTTCTATGTGAGTTTTACTTGCATAAGTTTGTAGTGATAGAAGATGTCCAATTTATACCTCATATATACACAGGTGATGTACAACTTAGAGCTTTCACTTCCACATTGCAAAATCAAGTGTGTTGGGATCAAGAAAGAAGGCAACATAAGACTGTAGAGTTAGGACTAGGCCTCTTACTTAGGCATGTCCAGCCTAACCCAAAAACTTTCATCAACCAACACTTCTCTCTAATGGGTAGACTAGCCATCAAAGCTACCTATATTGAGTGCCTCAAGGAGAGTGTGGCTTGTTTCCAATAATTTTACAAAAATAGTTTTGATAGCTCATTGGCAACATGCAAGAGTAGGTGGGATGAGCTACCTATTTTTCTGAGAAAGAGAGAGCCTATTTCACCAGTAAACCTAATATGGTCACATAGAATGGTAGTGGAATTGATATATGTCATCTTGGAAATGAAACATCAATGGATAGGTCTACAGTTTATGCCACCCACCATCATCACATCTGTGTATTTTTACTTTGACTCTAACCCTAAACTTGAACAACAATTTCAGAATTGGTTAGCATAATTAATGAAAAATAGGGGATACCATTTAGGAGACCATAATTTTTGGGGAAACTAGCATAGGTAGTTACATATAAATGCTTTTGTAGCACAACAAAATGCATGAGGACATGCATCAGGTTAAGTGGGGGGAATGATGAGGCACAAAAATGCCTCATTATTTCATCATTTTGAACATGAAAAATTGCCATATTTTGATCAATAATATAGTTATTTGCCAAATATGTGATTAAAATGTATTATTATGTTGATGTTAGCATGAATAAATGTTAAGAAGTACTATGCTACTGTTTTGACTATTTTTTGCACTTTTTGTCATCTTTTTGCATGATTTTAGCAGTAAAAATGCATAATAGAAATAGCTAGTAAATAAAGGCTTTATGAAATCTGATTGGCTGAGTAATTTTAAAGTGTTTTCCCACATTAAATAAGTTTCTAGGATGATGTGGCATCAAGAAATCCATATTGCAGCTAAAATAGGGCATAATATAGCTAGACACAGAATCTACAGGAGCAGCTTTGGAACATCTAGGCAGCCACCTGCAGATTAATAGGGAAACGAGGACAAATACTAAAAGTGAAGCTCAAACCATTTGGGAGCATCAAATAAATTAGGAGGAGCCTACAAAGAATTTTTAAATGATCCCTCATGACCAAATGGAAGCCAACATTTGACATGTATGCGACCTGATATTTCAAAGTTACTGCAAGAAAACTATAGAAATAGCAAAAAAATGGGTTTTTGATAAAATATCAAGGAAAATGAGCAAGCCAGTGCATTTCTATATGTGACCAATGATATTAATATATTCTTGGTCTATTTCCCATCAAATTGGAGGTGAATACAGTTGCACACCAGGCTACAAACTGGATTTTGTCTTAATTTTATACTAAGTCTGTTGCAGCCATGCAGCAAATTAGGAGTTAGCAACATAATAGATTAATTTGCATTTGTTGAACGTAGGCTTGGGATATGGAAAAAATTGTATAAATAATTCCACCCACCTACTTTGAAAGAGTTGGAAAAATATTAGAAAGTTAGATAATAGACAAGCAAATAGGAGATAGCATTTTCAACAACTTTTGTAATAGCAAGAATTTTCCAATAAAAGTGTAGTATTTTCCATATCATTTTGATGTCTTGAGTGGATAGTTAGAGCTTATATTTTGGTGTGTTAGACCTTCTTCTAGACCTAGGAGCAAGGGCCCACTCTCGGGGTTGGTGGAAGGAGTTATAATTTTTATAGGTTTTCTATTTTTGTTCATTTTCTATCAAAAAGTTGTCAGTTTCTTGCTAGAATGTTGTAATTTATTTTTGCTCTATTTTCAAGTGTGAATGTGTGAGTGTGGTTTTTCAGCTAGCTGACCTTATTTCCTTTTGTATTTCTCATTTCATTTCTGTAATTTCATTTACAACATTTTATTTATAGTTTCAGCAATAATTTCCTGCTTTAGCAAATTCTATTTTAGTAGCTCAATTTCTATATTTGTTAATTTAGTTGATTTCAATTCAGAATTTACATTTCATAGCACTTCAATTTAGCAAAAGTAATGTAGTTTCTATTTTCCTTTAGCATAGTTCAATTCTACAATTTAGATTAGTTTCAATTCTACAAACTAAGTAGGTTTCAATTCTACAATTTAGTGATAGTTTGATACCTGCAAGAACCATCTGAACCTCTGTTCCTACAAGATAAGCAAGTGCCCTAATTTTTAAACTGTAGAACTACCAACCTCCTCTATCATATATAGCCTTGGACACCACCCTAGATTTGACAAATTAAAATTAAATGATGAACATTAATGACACTCATCATTTTTGGTGTCGTTGTGGGGAACATAGGTGTTGTTAGAGGATAAATCAGTCATACAATTATTACTATGTCAAGTTGTGTCAAACGAACCTTAGAGTAACTCCTAAAATAAACAACTTACACAAAACATAGTTGTGTTGTTGATAGTTGCATTTCAGATATTAGGACATAAGCATCGGATGTATGAATCAACCAAGGGATGAAAAAGGATGATTCATTAGACCAAATTTCCCATCAACCATAGGAAGGTGGTATTCACGATACAAGGGTGAATTACCTACATTTGAGATTCTTGATAACGTTGAAAGAGGATTGCAAACCTCATCTTCAGGAAGTGTAGAAACTCTTGAGGGAGAATTACAAGAAGAGAAAATTGTTAGTTCCTCATCACCTACCACTGATATATCCTTAAGATCAAACCAATTTAGATGAATCTATACTACGTATTGGGAAGATATAATGGTATATTTACAAGGAAACCCAGATAGGGGTAGCAATATTCTCAATCAAGGTAACAACCCTACTCCTGCTAGGACCTTTGAATATCCTATTCGATTGAATCCAACTCAGAACTCCCCAATGAAAACCATTTCACCTTTAGTGTTACCAACCTTTAGGGGAGTTGCATCAGAGGATCCTAACCAATTCTTATTCAAATTCAAAGTGGTATGCCAAACATATGATTATACAAATGATAACAAAAAACTTAAGGTATTTCCTTCCACACTCAAAGACTCAGCCTTACGTTGGTTTATGAGTTTAGCACCCGATTCAATCCAAACCTAGGAAGAAATGGAGCAAGTATTTTTGGACAAGTATCAAGAATACTACCAGGTGAAAAATAGGAAGGATGAATTATTCAAAATTAAACAAGAAAATGATGAAAATCTAGAAGATTATTTGGATAGATTTGCTTTTGTGCAAAAGAGATGTGGACCTGTTGAACCAAAAATGTTGAAAGCCATATTCTTGAGGGGGTTGCAAGATGACTCTAGAGAAGTATTAGATCTAATGGGAAAAGGGGATGTGAGTACCCTTGACATTGAAGAGATTTTAGAATTGTGTAGAAATTACTCCCGCACTAGACAAAGAAGATGAAAGAGGGGTAATAACGAAAGTGACATGAAAGAACTAATGGAAGAATTTGCTAATTTAAAAACTGATATTCTTGTGCATCTCAATACTACATTAGGGGAAATGAATGCAAAAACTAAATCTATGAAACCCTTAGCCATTTATTGCCCAAGGTGCAGAAATAAGCATGCTCTTCAAGATTATCCATTAAACAAAACCTCCATATCTACTATTTGTAGCATTTGTGCGAAAGGACATATCACAGACCAATGTCATTTACTTCTAAGACTCAAAAATATCTTGGAAACACAATCATAATACCTCAATTTTGTAGAGCAAATACAAGGGAGAAATTTTCCACAATCTCAATATTGAAATACCCATGTTTTCCCATAAATTTAGAATAAAATCCTTGGCCTATACCATGGTATTACTCAGAACCACCACAACAATCTTGGAATCAACCTCCATGGTCATCCTCTCAGGAATGGTCACAATCTGGGTGGACAAATCCATAATGGAATCAACAAAATCCACCATGGATGCAATCACAATCTCATGGACAAAACTAGGGATAGTAGTACCAACCATACCAGGGACAACAAAGATACCAAAATCCACCACAAAATTTATTGCTTAGACCTACTCAAAATTTTCCTCAGGGATGACAATCACAACAACAACAATAGGTGAAACAACCTCCACTTCCAGCCCAACCTGTGGCCAACCCCAATAATACTAGATAGGCAGCCCTTGTCTACATGGCTGAATCTGATGATACTACCATGATAAATGTAATTGATTGTAGCAATATTCAAGTTACATTTAGGAAAGACACTTCCTGAACCTACTCCACCTATCATTGTAGAAATGGAAACTAATGAAAATAAACAAGACCCATCTACATCTGACCCACAACAATCACATGTTGAGAAAGAAAAAGAAAAAAAGAAGACTTACCTTAGAATGATTTACCTTCTTCATCAAAAAAAGTACCATACCCTGAACGGTTTGAGAAATCTAAAATCTCTTTAAAATCAGATTTAGTAAAGGAACTAAAACACTTAAACATCACAATTCCTTTATTACAAGCTATTAAGGATATACCATTAATCAACAAAACCGTTCAAGACCTTTGCATTAAAAAACTAAGAAGGAAGAAGAAATCATTTCCCAAAACTGTACAAGTAGATGGAAAGTTGGTTGACCTTCTTTCTGGGAAACTTATTCCACCAAAATATGGTGATCCAAGAAGTCTAGTAGTCATGGTAACCATAGGATCAATGCAGATATCCAATGTT
This sequence comes from Wollemia nobilis, assembly GCA_028583015.1. NCBI lineage: Eukaryota > Viridiplantae > Streptophyta > Pinopsida > Araucariales > Araucariaceae > Wollemia > Wollemia nobilis. The sequence goes on from JAQPPZ010001094.1 coordinate 966,714, forward strand.
CTGATTGATCTTGGGGTAACCATAAATGTTATGACAAAAGATACGATGTAGAGATTACAATTGAATAACTTGAATCCTACATCTACTATATTAGAAATGGTTGATAGATCTATAGCTAAACTAGAAGGAATTATAGAAGATATTCCTATAATAGTCTCCTCATGGGAATATCCAGTTGACTTCTTGGTTTTACAACCCTACAACTCTACGAATGGTTATCTGATAATTTTAGGAAGGCCTTGGCTTGCTACGGTAGTCACTTTCATTGATTGTAGGTCAGGGGATATGACCATTTCAAATGGGATTGATTCAAAGAATATTTCTTTATATCCTCCTATGAAACCTTTGGTTAAATTTTCAGGTCACTTATGGTTTCCTGATTTTGATGAAGAAAATAAAGAAACTATCTCAACATTAGCCACCATAATTGTGAAAGACCACATAGAAGAGTTTAATTCATGTGAAAGAGATGCTTTTGAAGATGAAACTATTTTGGTTAATACCATGTATGATTCAAGACTCGAGGATGAACCAACTATCGTTCATCATCTATTATGGAATGATGAAGAACAAGAATATGAACAATTGTCATCCATTCCATTACAAGATAGTCCATTTAAATTACCACATGGATGGCATCATCATCTTCTATCATCTCTTCATTATCCTATATCAGATATGATTCCATCAAGAATTAAATTTAACAATGAAACATAAATTTTCCATTCTCTCTTACCACATCATTATCCTCTTAACTCCTTAATAAGCAAATTCAAAGGAGTTAATTTTGTTCATCCTGGAACAAAGCAAGTAGAAGTACAACCAAGGAAATTTTTGAATATCAACAATTGGTTGACTAATGATCAGGAAGCAAGATTGCTTACTGTATTGAAAATACATATCAATGCCTTTGCATGGGATTACAAGGATATGTCAAGAATTCATCCTGATGTGTGTACTCATAGAATATATACAAAAGATGTAAAACCCATGCGACAACCACAAAGGTGATTGAATCCTGCTTTGTGAGACATCATAAAAGATGAAATCAAAAAACTTTTAGAAGTAGGATTCATTTATCCAATTTTTGATAGTCGATGGGTTTCTCCATTGGTTATCATTCCAAAGAAAAATGGGAAAATGCGAGTGTGTGTGGATTACCTAGAATTGAATAAAGTCACACATAAGGACCATTTTCCATTACCTTTCATTGACCAAGTGTTAGATACACTCATTGGAAAGAAATATTTTTGTTTTCTCGATGGATTTAGTGGGTATAACCAAATTCAAGTTGCACCTAAAGATCAAGAAAAAACAACCTTCACTTGTCCATGGGGAACTTTTGCCTATAGAGTCCTACCTTTTGGACTTTGTAATGCACCAGCAACTTTCCAACGAGTTGTTCTGGCCATCTTCTCTGACTTGACTAATGAATGTGTGGAAATCTACATGGATGATTTCATAGTTTGTGGGGAAGCCTTTGATATCACCTTAGAACATCTTGACAAGGTGCTAACCCATTGTGAAACTTATAATTTATCCCTAAATCCTGATAAATATTTCATGATGATGGAAGAAGGCATTGTCCTTGGCCATCATATCTCATCAGAAGGAATCAAGGTAGATCCCAAAAAGGTAGAAATCATTAAAAACCTTCCTTCTCCACAGACTCAAACAGATGTCAGGAGCTTTTTAGGACATATTGGCTTTTATCATCATTTTATCCAAAATTTTAGTACAATTGCAAATCCTATGTTTGCATTGCTAACAAAATATTTTGAGTTCAAATGGACTGAAAAGTGTCAAAATGCTTTTGATACTCTAAAAGAAAAATTGATCACTCCACCTATGTTGAGAGGTCCAAACTAGGAATTACCATTTCACATTCAAACTGATGCATCCAATACTGCAATTGGAGCAGCATTAGGGCAAGTGGAAAATGGAGAGCATTATACCATATACTATATTAGCAAGAATCTCATAGGAGCTGAAAAGAACTATACTACCACCAAAAAAGAATTCCTAGTGGTAGTATATGCTATCAACAAATTTTACCACTATATTACCAGGTATCAAGTGTATGTTCACACAGACCACTCGACAATTAAATACCTGATGAACAAACCTATGGTTAGTGGTCGAATAATTCATTGGTTACTACTACTACAAGAATTTGATATCACAATAGTAAATAAACCAAGGAAGGCTAATGTAGTAGCAGATTTCTTGTCTAGACTAAACAACATAGGAGAAGAGGAATTAGTAGAGGATGTCTTTCTTGATGAGAAGTTGTTTGCAATATCAATAACATCACCATGGTTTGCTGATATTGCTAATTATTTAGCAACAAGAAAAGTCCCCTCTCATTTTACCATAAAATAAAAGAAATGATTGATAAAACAAAGCTCATCCTTTACGTGGATAAACGATCTACTATTCAAATGTGGACCCGATCACATATTACATCGATGTATTCGATAGGATGAGGTGTATGATGTCCTTCATGCATGTCATGATGAACCTTCAAGAGGACATTATTCAGTGAAAACTACCATTAGAAAATTTTTTGGAATTGGCTATTATTGGCCATCTCTTCATAAGGATGTAAAAAGGTATATACAACATTGTGATGCATGCCAAAGAATGGGAAAACCCACACCCACAAATGAAATACCTCTACAACCTCAAGTGGTTTTAGAACCATTTGAAATATGGGGGTTAGATTTTATTGGACCCATTGACCCACCTTCTCAAGGGAAGGTACATATTCTAGTATGCACTGATTATGTAACCAAATGGGTAGAAGTGTGTGCCTTCAAACATGCTCATGAAGAGAAAGTTGTTAACTTTTTATATTCCCAAATTTTTCAAATATTTGGAGCACCACGATCTATTACTACAGATCATGGACCCCAATTTGCATCAAAATTCATAGAATATTTCACTGAATTATATGAGATCAAACATAGGAAGTCATCACCTTACCATCCATAGGCAAATGGCCAAGTCAAAGTCACTAATAGGGAATTAGAAAGGATCCTAACAAAAATAGTAGCTTCTCATAGGAAGAATTGGTTGAACAAATTACTAGAAGTCGTTTGGGCATATAACACAACATGGAAATCCACCACGGGTTTCACACCTTACGAATTGGTTTATGGTAAGAAACCTCTTTTTCCAATAGAATTTGAGCTACTAACACTTCGTACATCTTTGGAAATTGGTATTGAATTATCATAGGTACAACTGGATAGAGTTTTACAACTTAATGCATTGGATGAACTTTGGTTGGAGGTATTGCACCAAATAAAAATAATCCAACAATAGCAAAAGATGTGGCATGACAATCACATTCAACAGAGAAAATTTGAACCAGGAGATTGGGCATTATTGTTTGATTCTCGCTATGAAGATTTTCTTGGCAAGTTACAAACTTGGTGGCTTGGACCATACTAGATCCGAGAAGTGTTCAAGAATGGAGTTGTCCATATTTCTCCTATTGATGACTCGAGGAGGAAGTTAGTGGTAAATGGACACTGGTTAAGGGTGTACCATAAACCATTAACCAAGGAGGAGTTTTCAACACAATTTGCACAATCAGATTTATGTGTCATGGAAGAGACTTTCTCTTCCATTTCATATTCAAAATGATTTGCAAAAATAAATAAATAAAATTAATAATTCAATAGTGAAAATCTTTTTAGGTGCTATTGAATTAAGGCCTACATGAAAACTAGTTTTTGGCTTATTTGTGTAACAACCCTCCTAATTATGGCTCTTGTCTTTTTATCTACAAGATCATGGTACTTCTAATCAATATGTGGATGCAAGAACAAATGCACATGTTGGCGGGAAGCATCACAAAAACATTGGTATCTTCCTCGATCTACGAGCAATGGGTTTTTGGGAAAAGGTAAGTTGGGATGTGATGAGCGACAGCATTTTTGCCTATAATAGGGTATTAAAATCCCTTTTAGCATTCCTTCTGCCAGCGGTCCATGTAGATTGCATCCACGTAGCTGCATATTAGGATTCTGTGTATGATTTGCAAAAAATTTATCATGTTTAATAGTTCAAATATATATTTATATATATATAAATATATATACAATAATAATAATAATAAAATGTATAAGGGAAGGGTGACAAAACAATAATGATAGTAATTGTTATAATCATAAAAGGAATGGCGATAAAACAATAATAATAATAACAATATTATTAAAATTAATAATTATAATAAGTATTATAAACAATAAAATCAAACACATATTATAGTAAGACTATGAGAAACCTAAGGTCAACCTATACCCTAAATAGGTGGATAAAATAAAATCAACACACGTGAGGAGGCGTGTGTTTCACAAGTGGCACCTCTCTGATTTATTTTTGTCCTTTATTTAAAAAAATGTAACCTTGTTTAAGGAGGGGAAGCAATGGCGTAAGAACCAATGGTAAGATTGAATAATTAAGGTGGATGACGCACTAGGTCAGGCCGACTCCTTCTGAAAATAATCTTAAAATTTAGCATAAGAAGATTTAATGGGCACAGTGTTAAACAAAGATAGGGATTTTTATTAGAACAAAGTATGAAATTTGTTATGGAATCTTCTCTATATTGTCTGTGATTTCTCTTGCAATAGAACTACTACAAAATTTAAAATTAAGGGACTCAACAGTATTTTAAGGGCATTGTCTTAATTACCCATTAAGAAAATTTTAACTAAAAATTGTCTAGCTATGCTTCGCACTTCGCTGTAACCCTAATAACACGATTCTGTAGTGGGTCTCTCATATTTTCATTGAGAATAATTACTACATGGTTGTGGATGTTTTTGTGTGATTATGGGTGCATTATAATAGTAATGAGATAAGGAATATCTCCTATGTATTTTATGGATGCCTATACATTTCTTGTAACACTAATTTCCTCTCAATTTGTGGGTGCTACGGGTGAGTGTGGCACTGTGGGATGAAATGAGGAAATGGAAATAATTCTGGTATGCCCCATATTTTGGTATGATGTGATTGGAATGGAAAAATTTGGTATAGTTTTTGTATTTGTCCTTTCTTTTCTGCAGAATGTATTCCTGTATGAAACGATTTTTTTGTCTGCATGGATTTTGAATGTGAGTGCATATAGGGTAGCATGCATTCATGGTAGTTGGCCGCTCTGATACCTTGGTCTTGAAATTTTACTCCCTTAAACCCTAGCTCTAGTTGGATGAAGGTAGACTCCAGTACTAGAAGCAAGTGCTTAACAGTATGTTGGCATGGCCATTAAGCTTTCATGGGTGCTCAGTTGTGCGCTAGATGCATTTTATGTCTTTATAATTGGTTGAGGCCAGCATATGAATGGCTATCTCCTGAATGTTGTTATGAAACAGTCGAAGGCTTTTGTTTCAAATGGATATCTACTGTATTTTTTTTAATTGGTGTTATGGTTTCCAAAATTATATAAATTAAAGCCTGTATGGTGCAATAATCATGCATGTTTATTGTAGCTCTGTCGATTGAGCGATTTTATCTCATATGGAAGTTAAGGAAATTATTTTACTATTCGATTTTGTACTTTTGAAGTTATATATTGTCAATATGGATACTCTGCTATCTATTTTGTACTATTGTTATTGGTTGTATTGCTAGTTTTTCCTTTTGATAAGTGGAGATCCACATGATTTGGTGACACTACCTTCATTGTTATACATTATCTTCACTATTACTCCACTAAACCTATGTAGTGTCAACTACATGATTATAAATCTGGCTTGCTTTTCAACTTAGGAGTGAACCCTATTGGTACTCTTGATGCAATTTTAGAATGTGAAATTAAATATTGAAAATCATATAACTATCAATATCTTTTACCCCTTGATTCTCCTATGATAAATTGGCTCCCAAGTTAACTGGTAAGTTATCACCATTGCTATAATTATGGTCTTTATTCATGTATTAAAAATGGATTGTGACAGTGGTTAAAATTCATCATAAAAATACTGGATATATTTGTTGATAAACCTGAGTTTGATTTCTGAGTTGCAATTTATGAATAGGCATTAATATAACAGTTAAAGTCTTCTGGATACGTCCTTATTCTTGTGGATGTCACTGATGGTTAATCATTAAAATACCTAGGTTGATTCAGTATTATTTCATTCAATTTTCCAAGTAGAGTTGGTTCAGTATTATGTCTCCATTTGAGTTTCCAAGGAAAGCTTGTATGGCATCTGTGTGGTTTTTTTTGAACTCTGTACCATAACCGTTATATTGTATGACCCAAACTCCTTGGCATTAATTAGAAAAAAAATTATGTTGCGGCAACCACCCAAATCATCCCCTATGAGTCTGTGTTGATTGAAATAGGACTGTGTGCCAGAGATATTTGGGAGTAGCAAATTGTATTTTCTTTTGTGTGTAGTGTTAACAAGAAAACCTTAGCTTCCCCTACTTTCAAAATCTTCTCGATTTTTGGATCATTCTGGGTGTCACCGTATGTTGCTGACATTCATTAACAGTTGAATTATGTTATATGTCTTGTTGATGTGGCTAAATGATTATTTCTTCACCCAAAGGATGGCACTAAATTGAAAGCATTAAAATCATGATTTTATGGATCATGAGCCTTATTAGGGCGTGTTGTTTCCAGTATTCACCTCGTGCGCTTGTGAAATTCGGTATCACATCAATCTCTAGATATTTGTGTCTTATATTTGATGCATAATATTAGTTGAAAATGGTATGTCGCGCGTCGATGTTAGTCTTAGTGAATCTGAATGTATTGGAAGCTGAAAATTTTAATCAGTATTATTATGATTGGAATTTTAATATGTTGATCTGGAATTGAATAGTGGCACTTCTCTATGCGTAAATGATAATTAGATTCATGTAAATATATTATTAGATTTTATGTTTGAAAATGAAAGGAAAAATAGATTTTGTCCTTATGCAATCAGAATATGTTATTTGTCTTTATGCGTTCAAATTGAAAGATAAATAATCATATGGCCTAGGGTAAGGACCATGATAGGCGGATGTTATTTGACTTATGCTTTTATAATATATGGGAAATGTCAGTAGGCTTTATGGGTCATGGGAATTGTTTTGAAAGGAAGGGAAAATTAAATAGAAAATGTTATTCATCAGAAATAGTATGTTGTTTATACTTTTGAATAAAAAGAGAAAATGTTATATGTTTTTATTTATTATTTTCATAAGGGGAAGACATTGCTTGGTTTATGCATAGAGATGTCAATAGACCTTATGTTGTAATATAAGGGAAAATTTTTAGATTAAGAGAAGTATAATATGACATTTGTCCTTATGTATCAAAATATAGAGATATTATGCCTTTATGCTTTCAAATTAAAGTCATTTATTTATATTCTTAACCTGGATATAGAGGAAATTATTATTATTGGTGTTAAACCTTGGTCTTCTTTTTATATGGATATCATATATTATTCAAGTTAGTGGAACCTAGGAAATTCCAAACATACCTTAGTAATCCCTTTGAAACATTATGAACAAACACCAACCATATTCCGTTAACCCTAGACGAACCTTGTTAAAATACCTCTAAAAATGGGAAGGTAATCCTCGATATTGTGGGGAGATAATCTTAGTGATGTTGCAGGTAGGAAATCATCATGGAAATAAAATTAATGATGATATGGGTAGGTAATCATCGTGGTTTAGGTCTCTAACCGTAATTTTGATGGGAAGGTCAGGACGGGAGGTAAATAAGGGTTGTATGGGTATCCCTTCTAGGTTATCCCTACTAGTGAATGAGCAACAGAATGTGTTGACTAGGTGATACCAATAGCACGATGGTATGGGACACCGTGTTGGTTAATCAACACATAACATCAGGTGGTTACCAGGGTATTTGTAAAACCTTAGATGATGATCCAATTCAAGTGGTTAATCGTCTAGCTCGAGCATGCATGCGCTAAGTCTTACATGGCAAAAAAGCCTAAATATTGGCCAAACCTGTAAGACATGGGAATGTAAGTGTCACACCTCTAGGTGATATGGGCCCTAGAGGATAAAAGAAACCCACTACCTAGACTTAGGACCTCGGTAGGAGAGTGAAGTTCCAAAAGGTAACTAAGTAGGATCTGGCCAAATCCTGATCTCATGGGTATTTCAACTGCAGCGGAATGGCACTCATGAAGATAATATTAACATGATCAAAATATCGAAATAAATAGATAAGTTAAAATGATAAATAAAACAAAGAAAAAGTTTGACTCCTAAGTTTTAATGACTAGGGGAGAATAGACTACCAGGTGGTTGTGACCTATGGTGTTATAGTTTTCCTTCTTGATTTTGTTAGAGTTAAAGTATATTACATCATTTGGGTCATGTAAATGTACCACCATTGGTACATAGTTAGAGTAGGAGATTATTTTAGGGGTAAGCTAGTTACTTCAAGCAATGTAATAAATGCACAAGTGGCAATGCACAAGTTGTAATGTGCAAGGTGTCCCCTTGTATAACTAGGTAAAGTGTTGGCCAAGGAATCTATCTTCCAATATAAATGTCTTATAGAGATATATCACATATCAAGTACATTGTAGTAGAGAGTAGTAGATAGTAATAGAACTCTTGTATGGATTACAATGTAGCTCTTTAGATTGTATTGATGGAGTGACCATTACCTCCATATTGCATTGTGTTTTCATCATTTCTATTTATAGTATATTTTAGTCATATTGTAGAATTAATTTATTTTATTTATTAGGACCTGTGTTAGATCTCTCCCACTGCATATATCCTCAAAAACTAACAGTGGTATCACAGCCATGGTGAATAGATATAAGAATAGGGAGATTCATAAGTGATGACTGAAATAAATCTTAGTTATAGAAATTTTGAGATTACATCTAGCTAGAGTATTTCCACTGAGTTGCAAGAAAACTCGTGAAGAATAGGACTCAGTATTCATTCCACTGGTTTGATGGATCAACTAGTGAAGATCATCGATATTAAGAGATTTGGATCTTTTCATGCTAACTATTATCTAAAGTTCTTTATTGTAGGAAAATAGACATTGCAGAAGAGACTCCAAGAGTAGAGTCTTGGTGAATTTTGGAGATTGGAGATCTCCATTGCTAGATTGAAAAACTTCACATTGCAAAAAAAAATGCCATAGAAGCCTTGATCCAAAAAAAAAAGCCATAGAAGCCTTGATCTAGAAGAAATACCATAGAATCCTTGATCCAAAAATAGTTCATAGAATCCTTGGTTCATAATTATAAATTCTTATGTTCTAGTTTCTAACAACTTGTTGCAGGAAAAGGAGATTCAAGAAAAATGTTGGGAAGCTTCCTACAAGAGAGCTAGGAAGAATATCTTCTTAGAATCATTCCAAAGCACTTGCAGCAATAAGGAGAAGACTGGATATTTCAAAGACCTTGAAAAAAATGGCCCCAATTTAAGAGCTGCAAATCTTGCAAATTACAAAAGTGAATAAAAGGCCACAGTAGCCTTATAGTTGTAACATCCCAGGTCACAACCACCTGGTTGTCTATTCTCCCCAAGTCATTACCACTTAGGAGTCAAAAATTTTCTTTGTTTTATTTCTCATTTTAACTTATCTATTTCTTTTGCTAGTTTGAGCATGTTAATATTATCTTCATGAGTGCCATTCCACTGTAGTCGGAATACCCATGAGATCAAGATTTGGCTAGATCCTGCTTAGTTGCCTTTTGGAACTTCACTCTCCTCCCGAGGTCCTAAGTCTAGGCAGTGGGTTTCTTTTATCCTCTAGGGCCCATATCACCTAGAGGTGTGACACTTACATTCTCGTGTCTTACAGGTTTGGCTAGTATTTAGGCTTTTTTTCCCTGTAAGGCTTAGCGCATGCATGCTCGAGCTAGACAATCAACCACTTGCCTTGGAGCATCATCTAAGATTTTACCAATACCCTGGTAACCACCCGATATTATGTGTTGATTAACCAACACGATGTCCTATACCATCGTATTTTTGGTATCACCTAGTCAACATATCCCACCGCTCATTCACTAGTAGGTATAACCTAGAAGGGATGCCCATACAACCCTTCGTTACCTCCTGTCCTAACCTTCCCATCAGAATTGTGGTTAGAGCCCTAAACCATGATGATTACCTACCCATATCATCATTAATTTTATTTTCATGATGATTTCCTACCTACAACATCACTAAGATTGTCTCCCCACAATATCGAGGATTACCTTCCCATTTCTAGAGGTATTTTAACAAGTTTCATCTAGGGTTAACGAAATATGGTTGGTGTTTGTTCATAATGTTTCAAAGGGATTACTAAGGTATGTTCGAAATTTCCCAGGTTCTGCTAACTTGAATAATTCATGATACCCATATCAAAGAAGACCAAGGCTTAACACCCATAATAATGTTTCCAATAATTTCCTCTATGTCCATGTTAAGCATATAAATAAATGACTTTTTAATTTGAAAGCATAAAGGCATAATCTCTCTATATTTTGATACATAAGGATGAATGTCATATTCTACTTCTCTTAATATAAACATTTTCCCTTATCTTACAACATAAGGTCTATTGACATCTCTATGCCTAAACCAAGCAATGTCTTCCCCTTATGAAAATAATAAATAAAAACATATAACATTTTCTCTTTTTATTCAAAAGTATAAGCAACATATTATATCTGATAAATACATTTACCATTTAATTTTCCCTTCCTTTCAAAAGAAATCTCGTGACCAATAAAGCCTACTGACATTTTCCATATATAATAAAATTATAAGTCAAATAACATCCACCTATCATGGTCCTTACCCTAGGCCATATGATTATTTATCTTTCAATTTGAACTCCTAAAGACAAATAACATATTTTGATTGCATAAGGATAAAATCTATTTTTCCTTTCATTTTAAAACATAAAATCTATTAATATATTTACATGAAGCTAATTATTATTAACGCATAGAGAAGTGCTGCTATTCAATTCTAGATCAACATATTAAAATTCCAATCACAATAATATTGATTAAAATTTTCAACTTCCAATACATTCAGATTCACTAAGACTAACATCGACGCGCGACATACCATTTTCAACTAATATTATGCATCAAATCTAAGACACAAATATCTAGAGATTGGTGTGATCCCGGATTTCACAAGCGCACGAGGTGAATACTGGAAACAACACGCCCTAATAAGGCTCACGATCCATGAAATCGTGATTTTAATGCTTTCAATTTAGTGCCATCCTTTGGGTGAAGAAATAATCATTTAGCCACATCAACAAGACATATAACATAATTTAGTTGTTAATGAATGTCAGTGACATACGGTGACACCCAAACTGATCCAAAAATTGAGAAGATTTTGAAAGTAGGGGAAGCTAAGGTTTTCTTGTTAACACCACCCACGTAAAAGAAAATACAATTTGCTACTCCCAAATATCTCTGGCACACAGTCCTATTTCAATCAACATAGACTCATAGGGGATAATTTAGGTGGTTACCGCAACAGAATGTTTTTCTAATTAATGCCAAGGATTTTGGGTCATACAATATAACGGTTATGGTACAGAGTTCAAAAAAAACCACACGGATGCCATACAAGCTTTCCTTGGAAACTCAAATGGAGACATAATACTAAACCAACTCTACTTGGAAAATCGAATGAAATAATACTGAATCAACCTAGGTATTTTAATTATTAGCCATCGGTGACATCCACAGGAATAAGGATGTATCTAGAAGACTTTAACTGTTATATTAATGCCTATTCATAAATTGCAACTCAGAAATCAAACTCAGGTTTATAAACAAATATATCCAGTATTTTTATGGCAAATTTTAACCACTGTCACAATCCATTTTTAATACATTAATAAAGACCATAATTATAGCAATGGTGATAACTTACTAGTTAACTCGGGAGCCAATTTATCATAGGCGAATCAAGGGGCAAAAGATATTGACAGTTATATTATTTTCAATATTGAATTTTGCATTCTAAAATTGCATCAAGAGTACCAACGGGGTTCACTCCTAAGTTTAAAAGTAAGCCAGATTTATAATCACGTAGTTGAAACTAAATAGGTTTAGTGGAGTAACAGTGAATATAATGTATAACAATGAAGGTAGTGTCACCAAATCATGTGGATCTCCACTTATCAAAAGGAAAAACCAGCAATACAACCAATAACAATAGTACATAATAGATAGCAGAGTATCCATATTGACAATATATAACTTCAAAAGTACAAAACCGGATATTGAAATAATTTCCTTAACTTCCATATGAGAGAAAATCGTTCAATCGACAGAGCTACAATAAACATGCATGATTATTGCACCATACAAGCTTTAATTTATATAATTTTGGAAACCATAACACCAATTAAAAAAATACAGTAGATATCCATTTGAAACAAAAGCCTTTGGTTGTTTCATAACAACATTCAGGAGATAGCCATTCATATGTTGGCCTCAGCCAATTATAAATACATTGAATGCATCCAACACACAATTGAGCACCCATGAAAGCTTAATGGCCATGATGACGTACTACTAAGCACCTGCTTCTAGTGTCGGAGTCCGCCTTAATTTAGCTAGAGCTAGGGTTTAATAGAGTAAAATTTCAAGACCACGAGATCAGAGTGGCCAACTACCATGAATGCATGCTGCCCTATATGCACTCACATTCGAAATCCATGTCGACAGAAAAATCATTTCCTACAGGAATACATTCTATAGAAAATAAAGGACAAATACATAAATAATACCAAATTTTTCCATTCCAATCACATCATACCAAAATATGGGGGCATACCAGAATTGTTTCCATTTCCTCATTTCATCACATAGTGCCACACTCACCCGTAGCACCCACAAATTGAGAGGAAATTAGTGTTACAAGAAATGTATAGGCATCCATAAAATACACAGGAGATATTCCTTATCCCATTATTGTTATAATGCACCCATAATCACACCCAAAACATCCACAACCATGCAGTAATTATTCACAACGAAAATATTAGAGACCCACCACGAAATCATGTTATTAGGGTTACAGCGAAGTGCGAAGCACAGCCAGACAATTTTTGGTTAAATTTTTCTTAATGGGTAATCAAGACAATGCCCTTAAAACACTGATAAATCCCTTAATTTTAAATTTTGCAGTAGTTATATTGTAAGAGAAATCACAGACAATATAGAGAAGATTCCATAAAAAATTTCATACTTTTTCCTAATAAAAATCCTCATATTTGTTTATCATTATGCCCATTAAGTCTTCTTATGCTATATTTTAAGATTGTTTTCAGAAGGAGTCAACCTGACCTAGTGTGTCGTCCATCTTTATCCTTCAATCTTACCGCCGGTTCTTGCGCCCTTACTTCCCCCCCTCAAACAAGGTTGCCTTTCTTTAAATAAAGGACAAAAATAAATTAGAGAGGTGCCACTTGTGAAACACATGCCTTCTCCCTACCACGTGTGTCGATTTTATTTTATCCACCTATTTAGGGTATAGGTTGACCTTAGGTTTCTCATAGTATTACTATAAAATGCGTTCGATTTCATTATTTATAATACTAATTATAATTATTGATTTTAATTAGTGCTAATTATTATTATTTTTAATAATATTGATATTATTATTATTATTTTATCACCATTCCTTTTATGATTATAACAATTACTATCATTATTGTTTTGTCACCCTTCCCTTATACATTTTATTATTATTATTATTATTATTATTATTATTGTATATATATATAATATTAACAATTAAACATGATAAAAATTTTGTAAATCATACACAGAATCCTAATATGCAACTACGTGGATGCAATCTACATGGACCACTGACGAAAGGATTTCCAGAAGGGATTTTAATACCCTATTATAGGTGAAAACTCTACCGCTCATCACATCCCAACTTACCTTTCCTCGAAAAATCGTTGCTCATAGATCAAGAAAGATACCAATGCTTTTGTGATGCTCCCCGCCAACACGTGCATTTGTTCCTGCATCCACAGATTGATTAGTAGTACCATGATCTTATAGATAAAAATACAAAAGCCATAATTAGAAGGGTTGTTACATCCTTCTCCTCTAATAATAAACACAGTCCCTGTGTTTTAAATGTATACTAACATATAAGATAAAAAGTAAATCATAAAAAGAATTAAAACTCAATAATGTTTACTGAAAATAGTCTTACATCAACCTAGAAGTTCCTTTACAACCAAACTTTTACATCATCATATCAAAAACTTGTTTTTGGAATTATTTTTCAAACAAAAATGGAAACTATCTTTTTATGATAGCCATATCTTTCCATGTGGCATTATTTTCAGAATATTGGTCCCATTGGACCTTACACTGCTCAATATTTTATTTTATTAATTACTTGGTTCAAAATCCCAATACTCTGATAGGTTGGACTTCAATGCACAGGGGGTCGGTCATCTGCAAGTGATCAACATTCCAGACATGAGAAGGATCAACAATATATTTCTTGAGGAGGAACACATGGAAGGTATCGTGGATTTTTGACAAGTTGGGTGGCAAGGCCAACTTATAGGTGACTGGGCTGATTTTGGCAAGAATAGTAAAGGGTCCTACAAATCTTGGGCTTGATTTAGAGGATTTTATAGAGCTCTTGGTTGGATTAACACTTATGAATACTTTGTCTCCTACAAAGAATTCTCTTGGGGTTATTTTGAGGTTGACATAACTCTTTTACCTATCTGAGGCTTCCTTGAGCCTTTGGAAAAATTGTCTTAGTTTCTCCTCCATTTCTTTAACCATATTCAGCCCAATCATTACCCGATCCTTCGGATTGCTCCAATATAATGGCATTTTGCATCTTTTTTCGTACAGTGCCTCAAATGGGGTCATACCCAAAGAAGTGTGGTAACCATTATTATAAGCAAATTCTACCAAAAAAAGGTAGTCTTCCCATTTAGTCTGATGGTCCATACAATACATTTGAAGCATATATTTTAAGACCTAATTTACTATTTTTGTTTGCCCATCAGTTTTAGGATGGTAGGAGGTGCTAATGTTAAGTTTTTTTTGCCATGCTTGATGTAATGTTTGCTAAAACTCAGATCTAAACCGAGAATCTCTATATGATATAATTATTTTGGGAAAACCATGTAGTTGCACTTCCCTGGAAAATTTATGGGCTACTATAGGAGCTTTGTCCTTGATATTTCCAAGCAAAAAATGTGCCACCTTAGTCAAGTTGTCAACCACTACCATAATGGTATCATGTTGGAAACGATTTTTAGGCAACCCAACAATGAAGTCCATGGTCACCACCTACCATTTATGAATTGAGATATCATGTATATATAGGTGTCCTGCAGGGTGTTCACCTTTTGGCATTCTAGACATTTAGCCACAAATTTTGTGATATCCTTCTTCATTTCTGGCCAATAGTAATCTTTTCTCATATTTTCATGTATTTTTACGTAGCCTAGATGAGCGGAGTAAGGAGCACAATGTGCCTCCTAAAGCAACATGTTCCTTAGGTTTTGGTAATTGGGCTCCACCATTCTATTTTCTGAAATACGTGTTTTCCCGTATTTCAAAATCCCTTGATTTTTTTGAATCTTGACTTAGCAAATCTCAACATATTTGCAAGAATTCATCCTAAAGTTGGAGATTCCTTATCTGTTCAATTATTTCAAAATGACATCGTGTGATAGCAGTAATGTGCTTTCTTCGACTTAATTTATTTTCTTTCCCTTTAATATACTCAATATCGAAATCATATTATACCAGCAATTCCATCCATCGCCTCTATCTAGAATTGAGCATTGGTTGGGTAAAGATATATCTTAAACTTTGATGATCAGTCTTGAGTTCAAAGGGTTTACCTAGCAGGTAATGTCTCCACATTTTAAGAGCATGTATTGTTGCTGCTAGCTCTAAATCATGGGTGGCATAATTCAACTCATGTTTCTTAATTTTTTTGGACTCGTATGTTATAATACCTTCTTACTGTATAATAACCCCTCCTAAACCTTCTATGGAGGCATCAGTACATACCGTGAACGGTAGTTTAGGGTCCGGTATTCTTAGAATTGGCATTGTCAACTTTTCCTTAAGAGTTTTGAAGGCTTCCTCACATCGATAGTCCATTTAAAAGCCTTACTCTTTTTTTGAAGATTGATTATTGGATAAGCTACCTTAGAAAAGTTCTACACAAAACATCGATAATACCTAGCCAATCCCATAAAAATTCATACTTCAGAGACATTAGTTGGGGCAGGCCACTCAAGATAGCTTCTATTTTATGTGGGTTCACTGATATCCCTTCATCCAAAATTACATGACCCAAATACCGGACTTGGGAGGTATAGAACTCATATTTCGACAATTTTCCATATAACTGATTCTCTCTAAGTTTTTCAAGAATAATTTTTATGTGTTGGTCATGTTCTTCTTTATCCCTGGAGTATATCAATATGTCATCTAGAAATATTAATACAAACCTATCTAATTATTCCTGAAATACATTATTAATTAATTTCATAAAAGTTGCAGGGGTATTGGTCAAACCAAAAGGTAGCACTATAAATTCATAGTGGCCATATCTCGTTCGAAAGGCAGTTTTATGGGTGTCTTCCTCTCGAATCCTAAGCTGGTGATAGCTCGATGGTAGTCATTATGTAAGGTGCTCGGGATACAAGGGTCACTCCTAGTAGGAGTTCTATAGAGAAATAAAATTCCCTTTGGGGTGGGAGACCTGGCAGATCCTTAGGAAAGACATCCCTAAAATTGTTTAGTATCGAATATGTCTGGAATAGACTTGTCCCAATATCCATATCTTCTTTCTTATTAATTTTAACTATAAATACTTTACTTCCTTTATTTATAGATTTTTTAACTTACATGGCCTTTAGAAGGTGAGGTTCTACTAATTTTTGTTCACAATAAATTCGAACCCTCTGAATAGCATTGTCAGTGACTTCTATCCATATTTCTTCAAAGTTTAATAATGTTTTATGATCTTTAAGTCAATCCACTCCTAAGATTATATCAAAAGCATGTAATGCGGCTACATACAGATGCCAATTCATTTCTCCTTGAGGTAGGATTATCTAAGGGTCAAATAGGCATTTATTAACAGTATAGGTTTGTCCAGACCCATATTCAACCTTCCACCCATTTGCCATATATCCAGGTTTTTTTGAAATATTCCTCACAAGGCTAGAAGAAATGAAACTATTTGTTGCTCCCGAATCAATCAAAATATTTACATTCCTATCATAAATTTTTCCTTTTAATAAAAAGGAGGTAGCTTTCCCATTGAGTTTAATATTACCCTTAGTTGCAAATATCTTATGGATGGGCTCCGTTGATTCCTTCCTTTTATCGTCTCTCATGGGACACTTATCTACATAATGAGTTTCCTTGAAGATCCAGCAACCAGTTCGTGGTGCCCTCTCTTTGTTAGTTTCGTCATTGGCATTCTCAGTACCAAATCCTAGGTTTCTAGATTTCTAATCATATCTATCTCTAAAATTTCTCCTGTCCTGGCCACCTCGGTTAAATTGATCCCCTCTGTTACCCTGGGATCCCTAATATCAATTCTTGTTTTTACCTAATCAATTTTTGTTCTCATTCCTATCCTTCAAGTTCCTATCTCTTTTATTTGAACCCATATTTTTCTTTTTCTTAGGTTCTTCCCTATCAGAGGTTTTTTAATAATATGCCTTCTCCTCTTCCTACCTAACCAAGTCACAAGCATTACTGAGGGTTGTCGGTTTCAACATCAAGATCAGGTACCCAATTTTTGGGTGGAGTCCTAAAAGGAATTTTTGAACCTTAACCTCAATTCTTTGCTCATATTCTGGCATGTATTTAAGCAATTGCATGAAACGGTGATAGTATTCTGTAACAGTCATATTGCCTTGAGTCAATCTTGAAAATTCTATGGTCCTTTCTAAGTAAAATTTCGGAGTTAAAAATATTTCTTTAAAGGCTTTTACAAAGGTTTCCCAATGTACATCAGTGGCCTCTACATTATGAGTTCTCTTATAGGTGTCCCACCAATCTATCGCAATTCCTTTCAGTCGAAATACTGCCCAAGAAGTCTTAGACTTAGATGAGAGGGTTCTAATGGTAAAGTAGGCTTCTACATTGTTTAACCATCTCTCAGCCTCCTTCTCATTTCCTTTGCCATCGAACTTGGCTATATTTATCTTTCACATATTCCTATCTAACTCAGAGCCTACTTGTCGCCTTTTGGGGTCAATAGATGTATCCTCCTCAATGGTTACTATTTCCTTTCCCTTGGACAGGTTTTTTATTATATTTTATTGTTGGGAGATTATCTCTTGCTACTGAGTTAGTTGAGCTTTATGTTGTTCCATGTGTTCCAGCATTTGAGCTTTCTACTGAGCCATATGTTCGACAATTTGGGTTCTTTGTTGCTCTATTTGTTCTTTTTGTTCATTCATTTGTTCTCACATTAATTGCATCATTCAGATTAATTTGTCCTCTCTTGGGGTAGGTTCTTTTTTCCTCCTAACTACCTGAGGGGGTTCTACGGTTCCTCCCATTTCCTTGGTCCTCCTAGCCTTCCTGAGAACCCTTATGGGATTTTTGGTTAGCCCTTCCCATTGTACCATTGTAGATCTCTTTGAGGAGCTAGCCATGGCCTGAGAAATAAAAAGGAGCCCAATCAATTCTTAGATATTCAGTTTATCATTCATTAAGTTAGATATTTGTCAAAATAGTTTGCAACCTTTGGCTCTGATACCAAATGTAACACCCCAGGTCACAACCACCTAGTTGTCTATTCTCCCCAAGTCATTACCACTTAGGAGTCAAAAAAATTTATTTTATTTCTCATTTTAACTTATCTATTTCTTTCTCTAGTTTGAGCATGTTAGTATTATCTTCATGAGTGTCATTCCGCTGCAATTAGAATACCCATGAGATCAGGATTTGTCCAGATCCTACTTAGTTACCTTTTGGAACTTCACTCTCCTCCCGAGGTCCCAAGTCCAAGCAGTGGGTTTCTTTTATCCTCTAGGGCCCATATCACCTAGATGTTTGACGCTTACATTCATGTGTCTTACAGGTTTGACCAGTCTTTAGGCTTTTTTTCCCAATAAGGCTTAGCGCACGCATGCTCGAGCTAGACGATCAACCACTTACCTTGGAGCATTGTCTAAGGTTTTACCAATACCCTGGTAACCACCCAACATTATGTGTTGATTAACCAACATGATATCCCATACAATCATGTTGTCGATATCACCTAGTCAACACATTCTGCCACTCATTCACTAGCAGGGATAACCTAGAAGGGATTCCCATACAACCCTTCGTTACCTCCTGTCCTGACCTTCCCATAAAAATTGTGGTTAGATACCTAAACCATGATTATTACCTACTCATATCATCATTAATTTTTTTCCATGATGATTGCCTACCTGCAACATCACTAAGATTGTCTACCCACAATCTCGAGGATTACCTTCCCATTTTTGAAGGTATTTTAACAAGGTTTGTCTAGGGTTAACGGAATATGGTTGGTGTTCATTTATAATTTTTCAAAGGGATCACTAAGGTATGTTTGGAATTTCCCAGGTTTCGCTAACTTGAATAATTCATGATACCCATATCAAAAGAAGACCAAGGTTTAACACCAATAATAATAATTTTCTCTATGTTCATGTTTTTTTTTTTTTTGATTGGTTGAAAGGGTGTTGAAAGGTCCCTGAACCTTGTACAAGTATTTTTTACATGTTTTCCAAACCGACCAAAGAGGCCCAAGAGCTAAAGATCAAAGAAAAAGCAAAACACCACAAGAATAAAGGTGTCGCGATATCGTGACATGTTGCATTTTCATGGTCCAAAGCATAGGGAAAAATCAAGGAGGAAAAGGTGTCGCGATATCGCGACATGTTGCACCGTCACGGCCAAAGGAGGAAAATATGTCGCGATATCGTGACAAGATGCAGCATCATGGCTGAAGGAGAGAAAGTGTCATGATATCGTGACATGTTGCAACATCGTTGCCAGAAGAGAAGAAGTGACGCGATATTGTGACAAGTTGCGTCGTCATGGCCAGAGGAGGAAAGGTGTCGCGATATCGCGACAAGTTGCATCGTCAAGGCCAAAGAAGAAAATATGTCATGATATCGTGACATGTTGCATTATCGCGGCCACAGGAGAAAAAGTGTCGTGATATCGCGACATGTTGCACCATCACGGCTACAAGAGAAAAGATGTCGCGATATCATGACATGTTGCATTATTGCAGCCAAAGGAGGAAAAGTGTCACGATATCACGACATTTTCAATGTCACGACTAGAAGAGAAAAGTGTCGCGATATCGCAACATGTTGTATCATCGCGGCCTAAGGAGAAAAAATGTCATGATATCACGACATGATGCATTGTCTCGACAAAAAGATAAAAAATGTCGCGATATCGTGACATGTTGCATTGTCATGGCCAAAGAAGGAAAAGGTGTCACGATATCGTGACATGTTGCATCATCGTGGCCAAAGAGAAAAAGTGTCGCGATATCGCGACATGTTGCATCATCACGGCCAAAGGAAAAAAAGTGTCGTGATATCGCGACATGTTGCAGCATCGTGGCCAAAGGAGAAAAAGTGTCACGAAATCGTGACATGTTGCATCGTCTCAGCAAAAAGATAAAAAATGTCATGATATCACGACATGTTGCATTGTCACGGCCAAAGAAGGAAAATGTGTCGCAATATCGCAACATGTTGCATCATCGCGACCAAAGAGAAAAAGTGTCGCGATATCACGACAAGTTGCATCATCGCGGCCAAAGAGAAAATGTGTCGTGATATCATGACATGTTGCAACGTCATGGCCAAAAGAGAAAATGTGTCGCGATATCGCGACATGTTGCATTTTTGCGGCCAAAGGAGGAAAAAGTGTCATGATATCGTGACATGTTGCATCATCGCAGCCAAAGGAGGAAAAAGTGTCGTGATATCGTGACATGTTGCATCATCGTAGCCAAAGAGAAAAAGTGTCGCGATATCGCGACATGTTGCATCATCATGGCCGAAAGAGAAAAAGTGTCACAAAATTGTGACATGATGTAACGCTGCGACCAAAGGAGAAAAAATGTCGTGATATCACAACATGTTGCATCGTCGCGGCCAAAGGAGAAATAAATTTCACGATATCATGACATGTTGCACTTTCGTGGCCAAAAGTGAAAAGTGTCACGATAACACGACATTGTTGCATTTTCGCTGTCGAAGGAGAAGAAGGAAAAAGTGTCACGATATCACGACAAGTTTCATCAGCATACCAAACCAATCCCCTAGCAACATCTCACATTGTGCAAACATTGAAACTTGTAGGATCGTTCCTTAGGCCAATGGGGAAGGAGTCTCTCCACACTTGAATGTCAGATTCGCCGACTCCCTTTTTAGCAAGCCAGTCTATAGCTTTTTTTATTTCTTGGTATTGATGCTTAATGACTAATTCTGGGTAATTGCCAATTAGGGCCTTACATTCTTGGAAAATCAAAGCAAGGGCCCAAGGAGGCTTAACGGTATGATCTAGTTGATACAGTGCAATGAGTCTCCTTTGATGATAAGTTTATTGATGGTCAACCCTTCCATGAGGATCAAACTTTGGAACAGAGCCCGCACCTCTGCCATATTGTTGGATTGAATTCCTAGGTTCTGGGCAAAGGCCAAAATTATTTCTCCTCTATGGTTTCTAAGAATTCCCCCTCCGCCAGCCGCTCCTGGGTTGCCTTTAGCTGCACCATCGAAATTGAGCTTGTGCCACCCAGTAGGTGGTAAGACCCACTTGATGATAGACCTGTCAACAGATTGAAAAGTTTGGTTAGGTCTAATTCTAAGCCATGAGGGGGGGGGGGGGTTTAGAGACAAAACAAGAGAGGCATTCTCTACAGCAAGGGCCATGATTTTGACAATGATAATCTTCTTATCAGTGGTTTGATTTTTAAAAAAATTTGCATTTCTCTCAAGCCATATCTGCCACAGGTAAAGGTGGAGGCAAGCTTGCCACATGAATTTTAGTTGGTTGCTCTTGAAAGGTCGGGGTCATTGCTTAATAAGGAGGGGAATGGAATGTGGGAGGACTATGGAGATGTCAAAGGTGTTATGGACCTGGTTGAGAACTGCTAGAGAAAAGGGACATTCCAAAAAAACATGCGAAGTTGACTCACAGACGTTTTTGCACATGATACACCAATTAGGAATGAGTAACCCTATGATTATCAAGTTGTCAATGGTGAGGATTCTGTTTTGGATGGCCAACCAGCAAAATAATTTGACCTTGGGAATGATCTTGGGAACCCAGACCTGATTTGATAAGTCCCAACCATCTATGGGAGTTTCTTGACTGTAGTAAGCAGATTTGATAGTGAAATTTCTAGATTCTTCAAGGTTCCAGACCATGGAATCATCTTTGTGTGAGCTCAGGATGATACAAGTCCTCAACAAGTTTTGTAACCGCCTGAGAGCTTCGATGATATGCCTGGGCCCGTTAAGAGCCAAGTGTTTCCATTCAGGTCTTGTAGGACCTTGGTTAATGAAGTGACACACCTTATCTCCAAATGTGGCTTCGGTAGTCGCCTTGAGCACTGCAAGATGCGGATCTTAGTTGATAGTTTTATCACGGATCCACGGGTCATCCCAAAAATGGATGGTCGTTCCAGTTCCTAGACACCACCTTAAGCCTTCCATGATGATTTTCCTTGTTTTGATTACGCCATTCCAAAAATTGGATCCGATAGGGAGGTTGTGCTCTCCAAGAAAGGAAAATTGATGGAGGTACTTAGCTTTAATGATATCAATCCAAGTGACCTTTTCATTGATGGTAAGTCTCCAGGCCTGTTTGGCAATGAGGGCCATGTTCATCCGCTTGATGTCTCTGAATCCGAGTCCTCCATCCTTTTTCTTGGAACAAACCCTGTCCTAGGTGACTAGCAAAAATTTATTCTTGTTTTCGTTTCTAGCCCAAAGGAATCTACGTTGAATTTGTTCAATTTTTTGGCATATGTTCATGTTAAGCATATAAATAAATGACTTTTTAATTTGAAAGCATAAAGGCATAATCTCTCTATATTTTGATACATAAGGACGAATGTCATATTCTACTTCTCTTAATCTAAACTTTTTTTCTTATCTTACAACATAAGGTCTATTGACATCTCTATGCATAAACCAAGTAATGTCTTCCCCTTATGAAAATAAATAAAAACATATAACATTTTCTTTTTTTATTAAAATTATAAACAACATACTATATTTGATAAATACATTTTCTATTTAATTTTTCCTTCCTTTCAAAATAATTCTCGTGACCCATAAAGCCTACTGACATTTTCCATATATAATAAAAGCATAATTCAAATAAGATCTGCCTATCATGGTCCTTACCCTAGGCCATATGATTATTTATCTTTAAATTTGAACACATAAAGATAAATAACATATTCTAATTGCATAAGGACAAAATTTATTTTTCCTTTCATTTTCAAACATAATATCTAT
This sequence comes from Wollemia nobilis, assembly GCA_028583015.1. Classification (NCBI taxonomy): domain Eukaryota; kingdom Viridiplantae; phylum Streptophyta; class Pinopsida; order Araucariales; family Araucariaceae; genus Wollemia; species Wollemia nobilis. The sequence goes on from JAQPPZ010001094.1 coordinate 990,256, forward strand.
TAACATCTTTACATGAAGCTAATTATTATTTATGCATAGAGAAGCGCCACTATTCAATTCCAGATCAACATATTAAAATTCCAATCATAATAATACTAATTAAAATTTTCAACTTCTAATACATTCAGATTCACTAAGACTAACATCAACACGCAGCAGACCATTTTCAACTAATATTATGCATCAAATCTAAGACACGGATATCTATAGATTGGTCTGATCCTGGATTTCACAAGCACATGAGGTGAATACTAGAAACAACATGCCCTAATAAGGCTCACGATCCATGAAATCATGAATTAAATACTTTCAATTTAGTACCATCCTTTGGGTGAAGAAATAATCATTTAGCCACATCAACAAGACATATAACATAATCCAGTTGTTAATGAATGTTAGCAACATACGGTGAAACCCAGACTGATTTAAAAATTGAGAAGATTTTGAAAGTAGGGAAAGCTAAGGTTTTCTTGTTAACACTGCACACAGAAGAAAATAAAATTTCCTATTCCCAAATATCTCTGGCACACAGTCCTATTTCAATCAACACAGGCTCATAGGGGACGATTTGGGTGGTTGTTGCAATAGAATGTTTTTCTAATTAATTCCAAGGATTTTGGGTCATACAATATAACTGTTATGGTACAGAGTTCAAAAAAAACCATATATATGTCATACAAGCTTTCCTTGGAAACTTAAATGGAGACATAATACTGAACCAACTCTACTTGGAAAATCGAATGAAATAATATTGAATCAACCTAGGTATTTTAATTATTAGCCATCGGTGACATCTATAGGAATAAGTATTTATCCAGAAGACTTTAACTATTATATTAATGCCTATTCATAAATTGCAACTCAGAAATCAAACTCAGGTTTATAAACAAATATATCCAGTATTTTTATGGCAGATTTTAACCACTGTCACAATCCATTTTTAATACATGAATAAAGACCATAATTATAGCAATGGCGATAACTTACCAGTTAACCCGGGAGCCAATTTATCATAGGTGAATCAAGGGGCAAAAGCTATTGATAGTTATATGATTTTCAATATTGAATTTTGTATTCTAAAATTGCATCAAGAGTACCAACGGGGTTCACTCCTAAGTTTAAAAGCAAGCCAAATTTATAATCACGTAGTTGACACTACATAGGTTTAGTGGAGTAACAGTGAATATAATGTATAACAATGAAGGTAGTGTCACCAAATCATGTGGATCTCCACTTATCAAAAGGAAAAACTAGCAATACAACCAATAACAATAGTACAGAATAGATAGCATAGTATCCATATTGACAATATATAACTTCAAAAGTACAAAACCAGATATTAAAATAATTTCCTTAACTTCCATATGAGATAAAATAATTCAATTGACAGAGATACAATAAACATGCATGATTATTGCACCATATAGGCTTTAATTTATATAATTTTTGGAAACCATAACACCAATTAAAAAAATACAGTAGGTATCCATTTGAAATAAAAGCCTTCAGCTGTTTCATAACAACATTTAGGAGATATTCATTCATATTTTGGCCTCAGCAAATTATAAAGACATCAAATACATCCGGCCCACAACTGAGCACCCATGAAAGCTTAATGGCCATGACGGCGTATTACTGAGTGCCTGCTTCTAGTATCGGAGTCCACGTTCATCTAGCTAGAGCTAGGGTTTAAGGGAGTAAAATTTTAATACCACGAGATCATAGTGGACAACTACCATGAATGCATGCTACCCTATATGTACTCACATTTGAAATCCATGCAGACAAAAAAATCATTTCATACAGGAATACATTTTGCAAAAAATAAAGGACAAATACATAAACTATGCCAAATTTTTCCATTCAAATCACATCATACCAAAATATGGGGGCATACCAAAATTATTTCCATTTCCTCATTTCATCACACAGTACCACGCTCACCCATAGCACCCACAAATTGAGAGGAAATTAGTGTTACAATAAATGTATAGGCATCCTTAAAATACACAGGAGATATTCCTTATCTCATTACTGTTATAATGCACCCATAATCACACTAAAACATCCACAACCATGCAGTAATTATTCTCAACAAAAATATTAGATACCCACAATGGAATCATGTTATTAGGGTTACAGCGAAGTGTGAAACATAGCCAAACAATTTTTGGTTAAATTTTTCTTAATGGGTAATCAAGACAATGCCCTTAAAACACTGATAAATCCCTTAATTTTAAATTTTGTAGTAGTTCTATTGCAAGAGAAATCACAAAAAATATAGAGAAGATTCCATAAAAAATTTCATACTTGTTTCTAATAAAATCCCCACCTTTGTTTAACACTATGTCCATTAAATCTTCTTATGCTAAATTTTAAGATTGCTTTCAGAAGGAGTTGACCTGACCTGGTGCATCATCCACCTTTATCCTTCAATATTATCGTCAGTTCTTGCACCCTTGCTTTCCCCCCTCAAACAAGATTACCTTTATTTAAATAAAGGATGAGAATAAATCAGAGAGGTGCCACTTGTGAAACACATGCCTCCTCCCTACCATGTGTGTCGATTTTATTTTATCTGCCTATTTAGGGTATAGGTTGACCTTAGGTTTCTCATAGTCTTACTATAAGATGTGTTTGATTTCATTGTTTATAATACTGATTATAATTATTGATTTTAATTAGTGCTTATTATTAATATTTTTAATAATATTGTTATTATTATTATTATTATTATTTTATCACCATTCCTTTTATGATTATAACAATTACTATCATTATTGTTTTGTCACCCTTCCATTATACATTTTATTATATATATATATATTTTAACTATTAAACATGATAAAAAAAATTCAAATCATTCACATAATCCTAATATGCAGCTACATGGATGCAATCTATATGGACCACTAGTGGAAGGATTGCCCGAAGGGATTTTAATACCCTATTATAGGTGAAAAACTCCTCCGCTCATCACATCAACTTACATTTCCTCGAAAACCTGTTGATCGTAGATCAAGGAAGATACCAATACTTTTGTGATGCTCCCCTCGAGCACATGCATCTATTCCTACATCCAAATATTTATTAGTAGTACCATGATCTTGTAGATAAAAAGACAAGAGCCATAATTAGGAGGGTTGTTACAATAACAGACTCAAGGAAGAATAGACTCCAAAAGTCGAGTCAAGAAGGAGATAGGATATTGGTGATATCCATTCAAGATCAATACCTATAGAGTGCAGAAGCAGAGAAGGTCGTAGAAGCCTTAATTCTAGATAAGACTTCATAGAAGAATTCCTTATTCAAAAGAAAGACTCCAAAGAAGAGTTCCTAAAGAAGACTTTAGAGAAGAGTTCTTGATTCAGAAGAAGAATTCTTGATTCAGAAGAAGACTCCAAAGAAGAGTTACTAAAGAAGACTCCAGAGAAGAGTCCATGAAATAGGAGATTGGTGATCTCCTTTACTAATTAAAGACTTATTTTAGAAGAAGCTGAAGAGATCCGAAGTAGATCTCATTGGAAAAACTTCCAATCTTGGAAGAGATAGAAAGGGACTAATAGAGCCCTATTCTTGATCAGAGAAGTAGCAAATTTCAGAGATCTAAGAAGAAGATCTCATCACCAACACTTCCAAAAGAAGGTTGAAGAAAAGGTCTCGATTGGAAGACCAGAGAAGCTACAAGATAGAAGACCTTGGAGAGGTCTCAAGGAGGAAAAATAAGAAGGCTTGGAGAGCCTTGTTGTAGAGCTCATGGAAGCATCATCAAAAGAGTTCCTAGGATAACTCATTGGAGAAATCCACTACCAAGGAGAAAGCTCCTGATAGTGAAGGACTTGGGACAATTATCACCATTTGACAACAAGCCCAAGAGAAGAAGAATTTGGCAAGGAGTGCCAAATCCTAGAAGAAGAATCTAGTGAAGACCTCAAGATATTCAGAATCTTGAGAAGAAGAAGATTCTATTTGAAGTTAAAATTCAACAAGAATATTGAAGGAGGATTCAGATAGAAGAAGCCTACCAAATCTAAGATATTTGGAGATTACCTCTCATAGCAAGAAGGCATAGTTCAAATAAAAGAGTTCTCTGAATCTACAACAAAAAATAGAATATCACTAGAAGGATCAGGCCACCAAACCCTAGGCTCAAGATAGAAAGTTCAAGACCATAGTTTGGTGAAGCAAGAAGTTGTTCAAGATAGTCAACAAGAAGTTGTGAATTCATCCACTACAAGGCAACAACTTGGTGAATCAAACACCAAGATCTACATCTACTTCAGAAGCCATTAAAGGTAAGCAACTAGGATGCAATTAGTTGAATTTCAAATTAGGGTTCATTATCAAATTCTATTAAGCACCATATTTGGATTAAAAGTTGCAAGAAGAAGAACCCATATTATAGTCTTCAAGAAAGTGCAAAAAGGAGAATTCATTTTAAGATATATTTGCACATTTAATAGGAGTTAGATATTTTTGAAAGAAATAAAATTATCATCTACCTATTATCTATTTAGAAAGCAAGAAGACTACATCCTACAATATTGATTGTAGTGAAAAATTGCAGAATACTCATTAAGGGTTCATTACAAATTACTCTTGAAAAGTTGCAGAAGATTATTAAGTGCATTTAAAAATTATTTTGAGAGTTTATTGGAGCAATAAGGAGATATTATTGTTACCATTAAAGTGCATTATTAATCCATTAGCACTACACTAGTTAATATTTAACTAGTTACTCTCAAAAGGATTAGTTTGTGTTTGTTGATTGTTAAAGATCAAGGACACAAAAACCAACAGATTATCAAAGTGTCTAGAGACACTATTTGGTGCATAGAACCTATAGCATTTCATGGCCCAAATAAGCCACCAAAAATCAGATCAGATTCCTCCAAGAAAGTGGAGAAGAAATCCACCATCAAATCAGCAAAAGAAGCTTCAAATCGAGACTTGGTGAGTCTCAGATTCAAAGTGCACTAAAGGCTATTTACAGAGAAAAAATAGTGCAAAAATTACTTCTACAAAAAGCTTCTATCTACATGGTTATTATCTTGGGTTTATTACCAAAGTAACCAAGCAAAGGAGAGAGTTGTCTATAAAAAGAGACAATGTCAAATCAGCCCTTGCCTACAAGAAAGTTGCCATTAAAACCAAATAGAGTGCAAAAGGAGGTGCAAAAAGAAGGTATTCTATTTACAAGTTTGTTTACATTATCTTGCACCATATCAATCTGTCCTACGAAGGAAGAAGGGCAGAGTTTAAGTGCCACAAAGGCACATTCTTCACAAAGGAAATCAGCTCAAAGTGGTCGTGTAAAGAGCATTCTCCAAGCAAGGTAGAAGAGCCTCTCAAAGGGCTCATATCTTCTACGATTTGGACAACCAAACCTACAAGCAAACAAAGCACAATACAAAGAAAGGAGAAGCATTATATTCAAGGGTAATATTATCTACAAAAGGGATTTCATAACAGGTTGAAAAAAATAAGGAAAAAATATTACACTAGACGTACGTCCAAGGAGCATCATTGGAGTATTTCAAACTCCACCATAGCAGTTCTTGAAGCCTTCAATATCATTGCTCAAATCCTAGCTCCAAGTCTCCAAAGGTATTGCTCTCCACTCTAGCTAGAACCAACTCATACCAAGCGCCATCGAACAAAGGAAGAGTTGGTCGTGTTGCATTGTTAATAAGGGTATTGCAAAGATACATTGAAGAGGTGTTACGTAGAAATCTCATGCACAAAGGGAAGGTAACACTTATCACCTAGAAGGAAATCCTAATGTTTCCCACATGAGCGCCCATCCATTGCAAGTTTGACCAAGAAAAAATTATAGGAAAGAAGGTTGGTGTGTTAGAAGGAAGAAGACACATGTCATCAAAAAGAATGAGCACTCATCCAAGACTGTAATGCTCATCCTTTACCTGAAAAATTTACAAGTGGCAATAAGCATCTTCTCATCCCTCAAGTGCTCAAAGATAACCGCCATGACACTTGTCACACATTTCAAGATTCCTCTTCTATTAAAAGGTGCCAAAGACCAAGGAGGTTAGCATTCATAGCCAAATTTATAACAACATTCATAGCCGTATTCATAGCACATTTGTAGCAACCTGAGTTGCAGCATGGAAGAAAGGTGAAGAGCATTAAAGGCTCTGGTCAAGGGAGGTCAAAGACTCCAGAATTGAGGTACCACCATCCAAGCATTGAATCCAAGGAAGAATCAAAGCATTCCATTGGCTATAGCACCCAAATAAAGGACATAAAGCTTGTTGTCATCTACGACCGAATTCAACACCAAATATTTCGGGTTTGCAACATTACAAAGGTAAGAATTTACCTTATTCTAATTTGCTTTCATTAATAGGAGTTATAAGGGTATAATATAAGGTTGAAAACTATAGGGAAATCAACCATATTTGAAAGCAAAAATTAAAGGAAATTTATAGCTAAATATTTGCAAATTAAACTTAGGAGAAATAAGGATTTCTACCTGGAAAATTAAAATTCCATTATTGCAAATATTATTGTTTTCTAATATTCCAAATTAGGGAGTTATAAGGAATACTACACCAAAGTAGGATATTGGAATTTAGAAACATTAAATATCAAATATCAAAAGCTATAAAAAGAGGTTCATTAAGAATTATCAAGAGTTGGAAATTAATTGGTATTCTTGTCTCAAAACTACATTAAAGGGGTAAAATAAATCCAACCATTAGAACCTCATCAAATTAGAAAGTGCTTAGTTCAATAGGAGAAATAAGGAGTAACAAAAGTTGATTTTGGTATTTACAAAACTTTACAAAATCAACCTAAAATTGAACTACTATTCACAAAAAGCACTTTATCACTCATACAACATATTCAAAATCACTAGGGAGACATAAGGCATTCTACAAAACTTGATAATAATAGCATTCATTCAAAATTTATCAAGTACTCAATCCATTTGGGAATCATAAGGTTTCTACAAATTCTACAAGGATTTTATTAAATCAAATATCTTGACTAGGGAGATATAAGGAAGCCTACAAAACCTAAGCTCTACAAAGGTTCTATCAAATCAAATTCATATACTCTAAACTAGGGAGTCATAAGGTAGACTACTACAAAGATTCTACAAAGGAATTACAAGAAATACTATTTCAAGGCACTATCAAGTCACTTTATATTCTAATCCAGGAAGCTATAAGGATGTCCACCTCAAGCAATACAATAAACAATAATATGAACAACACTATCAGAAAGGAGAGAGCAAGTGTCATAAAAAGTGGAATCAAGAATTCACTTATAAAGTCTGAAGGAAACTTAGATCCTACCTCAAAAAGGATACATAGTGAAGCTTTAAAATACAGGTTTGAAACAATGGAGCATTACCTACATGCTCAACTCACTGAAGCAATTGATAATGGAAAGAATGACATTCAAATTCCTTTAGAATATGGAAGCATACTGTACATGGCACTACTTACATTCAAATGTTATAAGGATGAAAATGTGGAACAGAAGGGATTGATAGAATTACTTAAACTAAAGATAAAAATGGATGAATCATCTCTGGCAAAGATATTTCAATCCTCATGCAGTATTAGTACTTCAAGTTCTACTAACTCAAAATCTTATCATGATGCTCTAAGTGTATGTTCAGAAACCTCTATACAGGGCACAAAGAATGATGACAAGGACAAAAGCAAAGAAAGAATACTCTTGCAAGAAACAGGTGATAGCACATCCACCTATGAAAGTACTGACTCCAACAAAGAAGAAGAAGAAGAAGAAGAACCAATCCATGGAAGCACACAATGCAATGTAAATTAAAAGGAATAAGGAGCAGACCAAGCTGAAGACCATTCTCAAGAAGAAGATCCATATTGAAGATTGAAATCTTCAATACCCAAATAATGTAATACAGGAGGGTGTTAGAGTTAGAGTATATTACATCATTTGGGTCATGTAAATGTACCACCTTTGGTACATAATTAGAGTAGGATATTACTTTAGGGGGAAGTTAGCTAGTTACTTCAAGCAATGTAATAAATGCACAAGTGGCAATGTGCAAGGTGTCCCCTTGTACAACTAGGTAGAGTGTTGGCCAAGGAATCTATCTTCCTATATAAAGGGCCTCATAGAGACATATCACATATCAAGTGCATTGTAGTAGAGAGTAGTAGATAGTAGTAGAACTCCTGTATGGAGTACAATGTAGCTCTTTAGCTTGTATTGATGGAGTGACCATTACCTCCATATTGCATTGTATTTTCATCATTTCTATTTATAGTATATTTTAGTCATATTGCAGAATTACTTTCTTTCATATTTTTTGCATCTTATTAGGACCTGTGTTAGATCTCTCCCACTGCATATATCCTCAAAAGCTAACATATTTATCCATAATTGTACAAATTTCACTTATTGGACATGTGTAATGGTTTTGCTTTCAAATTTTATGTAGCTTGCTAACAATCATCAGAAGTGGCTTCGAGGTGCATGATAAATTTTTAGGATAGTAAGGTATGTGTTTCTTGCATTTTACTCATAGTTAGCATTGATATTTGATGTATGATAATTAGATATTTGGAAAAAACTACATACAAATTTGGCAAAAATATGAAACAACTTGCTAAACATTTCAAGAAATACCCTATCCTACCCTTGGTCACATAAAATTCTAGTCTGGCAGCATGAAAAATATAATTTAGGGAGCTTCGAAAGGTTCAGGATCTTCGAAATGTGTGGTCGCAATAGAAGTTGAAAATGCATGGGGCGTATGTTTGAAAATATATCTAAATATATATATGATGTGACTCCTATGATGCCACCTCATACAGCCAAAGGTTGAATTTGCAGTAGTTTTTTCAACTCGGACACAATTTGCAAATAAGCATATGGTAGCCATCAAAATGATATCACTAGCATATTTTTAAGCACTCCAATAATACCTCATTAGCATGCACCATTTCAAAGCCATGTGATTGCAATATCTCAAGGCATATGCTAGCGTAGATCGAGGATGGTACCAGAATCCTATAATGTAATAGTCCCATTGTGCAAATCAGACCGTTGATTTTAAACTCAATCACTCTTAATTATTGTATGAGGGAGGGTTTTAATCAACATAATCAAGGAAAAAAATTTAGACTGTAACCTCCACTTTGTGTTGCAAGTTTGAATTCTTGCAGTAAAACAAATTAGAAAGCAACATGTGTCCTGATGATGCATGGGAAATCGTAACGTACTCTATGCTATATTTTGGAGTTGATTGTTGTGTTTCAAAGTGATGAGTGCAAGGATGTTGTAATTATCAAACCAGGATGGGTTAAGCATCATCAAAAACTTATAGGTATTATAAGAGTAAATCAAAAACCAAAACCAAAACAAACCACATTGCATGCAAATAATGTATAGAATATTGTCTGAGGTGCAACAAAGTTGTAGAAGATTTGTAGCAGAATTGAATAGGAATTAAAGTAGAGTAGCAATAGATATTACCAAGAAATTTCAAAGTAGCAATAGGGAAAAAACATAAGGTTGAGCATGATACTATGAAATAATTACAACACTACCCTAAAGTTGTGACTACCCTAAAGTTGTGCAGATTTTTCAACAGGTTGGGTTGATGTCATTTTTGTAGAAGTTCAATGGCTATTTAGAAGGGTTGGCTGCATAATTTACCAAAAATATCTACAATAATAGATCCATAATCAATGGGATGTGGATTGAGGTAACTCCCCTTATATTAAGTCAAATTACTAAATTACCGATTCAAAGAGTAGAAATAGCTAGAACTTTTAAAGCATCACTTCCTAAAGGAGTTAGGGCTTTTCAAGTAGAGGAAGATTCTCAACCTGCAATGCAAATTAACAATAATATATGCAAAGGGGTTAAGAGAGTTAGTTTACAAACACCATGGGATAAGGTAGCAGTTTGGATCATCAGGTATTTAACTTGTGAAGGCCAATTTGTTGTGTTATCTAGCCATCATATCAAATCCTCACCCACCTTAGGCATGGCACACAATTCCTAGAGGTTAGAGTCAAAATTCCCCTGTATTTGCACAATGAATTATTTAATATGGCCAAGAGATGCCAGAATGGGTAGGTTCTGTTAGACACCACAACCTTATTAAACTTATTTGCAAGCATCATTTTAGGGAAAATCTTCAAACCTTCAATAGGTTCTTTAAACCTTGGAATGAACATATTTCTGTTAAGAATGAACTAGAATAAAGATATGGGGTAACCACCAGTAGGGTAGATACCTCTAGGGTAAATATTGATGATAGGGCTACTTCTAAGCCTAAGAAAATCCCATCATCCTCCCATGCATAGTCATCTGCTAAAACTAGGGCATAGGAGAAAAGAAAAGCTAAAAATAGCCTTGCAAAAAAACCAAGGATGAGGAGAGTGATAATTTAAACTAGGGATGCTAAAATTCCTACTCAGGAAAAAACATTGGCACAATATGTACCTTCTAGTCCTTATATAATAAGATAACAGGATGATACAGTCAATCTATCATCTGTAGAGGGGGATGATGTTAATTGTACAAACAAGTCTACAGAGATAAAATTTGAGGGAACAAAACATGTTGGTTGTACACAGAAAACATAGTCACAACTGCTTAGGATGTCCATCATACAACAAGTGGATCAAGGCTATGCTCTTAACCAACCAAATTACTATGAGCATATCAAAAAAATTCTTTGATTGTATTGGGTGTTATTTTGGCATCTTATCAACTATTATCTATAATAATGTCAAGCCTTTTAAAAATGAGAAAAGAAAGAACTTACTACTGAACTAAAAATCCATCCATATTCCATACCCTATTATCTATAAGGGAATAGACAAACTAAAGCATCAAATAAAATTGGTCAATTTCTAAAATGAACAATAAAATATTTGCGCAAGGTTTGACAAGTTATATCCAGCATTATGAATGTATTGCACCAATAATTGTACTTCCACAATGTCCATACTTTTTTCTCTAGTGTATATTACTAAATATGTTTCACCACTTGAAATTTATATCCCTTCTCCCAGTATCTCTCTCAAACATATGTTGGATTACAATGGATATCGTGAGGCTCACCTTGTCAAACTTTTTTTTTTTGGTAGATAAGATACTATAGCATTAATATCGGGTTTTACAGGTTGACCCAAAACCTTTTACAAAAATCAACCCAGGGTTGTTGATGAACATATCCTTACTAAGGATCCTATATATGTAAAATATACATGCCGCCAAAGCCATTACATCCAGTAAGGCACATAGCCTGTTATCAAAAAGAAACTTCCCATACAACATTTTGGGTATACCCCGAGAAAACACACATGCATCATAATTACAAAAAATAAATAGACACGGATCCCTTCCTTGAGACAATGGAGAAACAAAAAGCTACAGACACACATAGCAGAGTACTGAAAAAGACTCCCATAAGCTCTATATTGATAGTTACTCTTAATAATTATTTGGTAATTGCTTTCTTCCATATATTACATGCTTTGGTACCACATACTATCTTGGCCAATCAGCCTTGGAGAACTGAACCTACTGGCTAGATTTATGGTGGTGGCTATTTGGTGGTCCACGTGGCTTTGGTTTGAAGTCTTATATTTTCATTTCTTTCCTTCCCTGTGATTATCAACCAACCTCAAATTACTAAGATGACTAGGAGCCATGTTATCTAACATGTGACTTTCCCCATTATTCTTTGTGGTATTTCCAAGCAACATCCATGAAGACTAACAACTCAGATAATTTTTATTATGAGTCCAATTCAAAAAAGAGACGGGAATACTCCTAGCCTTCAAACTTACAGTGCCTTCCCTGTTGGTAAATTCGACTATCATTCTTGGCATTCTTGTTGAATAAGCTCCTCTACTTCACTCGGGACACCATGTTCCCATTTGAAAAGTCTGTCACCATCGACACCCAAATTGGCCAACTTATCAGCAATTTTGTTAGCTTCTCGAAAGACATGTTGGCCTCTTCTGTCTTGTCTTCCTTGGAAAAGGATCCTAGCCTCTTCAACAATTGTTTTAATCCTCCAAGGAGGTGTTTTCCAATTATTGAGGAGATTTATAACATGCATAGAGTCTCCTTCTACGATAAAATTGCCTTTTAAGTCTTGAGTCATTTGAAGGCCTCTCCACATAGCTCTAGCTTTAGCTTCTTTGTTCATCCTTGTTCCTAAATATTTAGAAAATGCAAGCATCATATTCCCATTATGATCTCGCACAATGCCACCAGCTCCTGCTTTGGCAAGATTGTCCTTAGTTGATCCATCAAAATTAAGCTTAAACCAATCCATAGGTGGTGAAGACCACTTAACATTGGCTCTGGGGTTGACTACCCTAGGCATAGACTCATCTAACAAGGTTAAGATTAAATATTGAGCAATCGTGGTCTCCTACAGATGAGTTTTATAGCTATCAAAAAGGTTCACATTCTCATTAGCAAAGGATAGGATCCTGGCAATGATAGTTTGATGATCATGGATAGACTCATTAAAGACTCTATCATTCCTTTCTAAACACACCTACCAAAGATAGTGATTGAGACAAATTTTCCACATGTATCTAAGTCTTTGGCTTGAAAAGGGGTAAGGCCACTAGATGAACAAATCAAGTACAATGGCTGGTTTAACCCATGAAATATTGAAGGCCTGAAAAGCCCCACTTAGGACAGTCAAGGAAAAAGGGCACTCAAGGAAAATGTGATAAATGGTCTCCCAATTAGCCCTGCATAGATAACAATGATTAGTGATACAAATACCTTTACACATCATATTATCAATGGTTAGAATTCTTCCTTGGATAACCAACCATGAAAAGACTGCAATTTTTGGAATTAAATTTTTTATCCAAACTAAGTCCTTTTGGAGGACAAAATCCTCGTCATCAGCAAAAGCTTGTAAGCTGATTTAATAGTGAACTGCCTATTTTCCGTAGGAGCCCAGGTCACTTGATCTTCCTTGGGTATCATGGGGATAAACTGTTGCCCGAGAATGTTACAAAGATCATTTGATTTTGCTTGAAATTCTTGAATTCTTATTTGTTTCCACTTCATTCTACCTCTATCCTCAACCATATAATCGGAGACTTTTATGCCAATGAGTTCTTCTATGATATCTCTAATTCGGGATAAGTTAGGATATTGCATCAGTGGTTTGTCCTTAGCCCACCTGTCATTACAAAAATTTATCCTCTCATCATTGCCTAAAACCCATCTTAAACCTTTTTTGATGATTTCCTTACAATTAATAATTGCTTTCTAAAAAGCAGAACCTCTGATTGGAACTGAGTCACTTAGAAATTCCATATTTTGAAGATACTTTCATTTGATGATAGTTGTCCATTCATTTTCTTCACCAGAAATGAGACACCATGTCTGCTTAGCTAGTAAATCTAAATTTATATGAGCAATTCTCATTAGACCTAAGCCCCCATTTTCCTTGGGTTTGCACACTTTGGTCCATCCTACAAGGTGTATCCTTTTTTTCTCCTCTGATCTAGTCCATAAAAATTCTTTTTGGAGTTTCTCAATTTTTTGGAAAACCTTCATAGGGGCTTTGAAAACGGAGAGGAAATAGACTGGAATGCTCTAAAGAGAGGCCTTAGTGAGGGTCAGCTTTCCTACTTGAGATAGAAGATGACCTTTCCATCCAACAAGTTTTTTTTGAATTCTTTCAATAACCCTGTCCCACATTGACTCTCTCGGAGAACCAATGAAAATAAGGAGACCAAGATACGAAGTGGGGAGGTTTGCTATATCACACCCTAAAATTTTTGCAATCCTTCCTTACCTCTGAATGGGGGTGTTCAAGAAATATAACTTGCTTTTACTGAAATTAACTTTCTGACCAGCAGCGTCCTCATAGAGTTGTAGGATGTATTTAATTATTTTGGCCTCAACCATCGATGCCTTAGTCAATATAAGGGTATCATCGATGAATTGTTGGTGAGAAACAACCCTAGTGAGAGATGTTGCCTTGATTCCTAATATTAGCCTTGAACTGCAAGCATTTTTTATGGTTCTGCCTAAAGCTTCTACCATAATGATGAATAACATGGGGCTGATAGGGTCCCCCTACCGAATTCCTCTATGACTTTGAAAGTAACCAGCAGTTGTTCCATTAACTAGAATCGAGAACCATGCTTTAGAAATACATTCTTTGATCAAATTAACCCATTGGTGGTGAAAACCAAACTTAAGGAGGACAATAATCAGAAAGTCCCAATTTAGCCTGTCAAATGCTTTGTTCATATCAAGCTTGAGGGCAAAAGCATACCTGTTAGTCTTATGAGCTGAGTGTAGAGCTTCATGAACTGTGATAACTGCATCCAAGATTGACATGCCCTAGATAGAGCTTCCCTGGCATGGATCTATGATGCGGGGCATAATATCTCTCATTCTATTTGTAATGGCTTTAGTTAGGATCTTGTAAGAAACATTGCACATACTGATTGACCTGAAGTTAGACATAGATTCAAAGGTTTGCTTCTTAGGAATTAGAGAAATAAAAGTAGAGTTGATACCTTTTGGGATATGATTGCTTGCTTGGAATTCTTTGACAGAAGAAATTACATCCTCACTTACAATGTCCCAAAAATCTTTATAGAAACAAGGGGGAAAGTCATCGGGTCCCAAGGCTTTGTCTGGCTCTATGCTAAACAAGGCTTCCTTAATTTCCTCATCAAAAAAGGGAGCTAGAAGCTTAAGTTTTATATCCTCATTTATTATGCTAGGAATGGATTGCAAGATAATATATTTGGCCTCCTCATTGCACTACGATTCCTAACCAAGGATAGAATTGAAATAAGTTACTGCCTCCTTTCTGATTTATGTTAAGTCTTGAGTAATAGAACCATCTGCTTTTTTTTTTATCTTGTTATTGTTTATGTTTCTAAGCGTGGTGATGTGAAAAAACTTGGAATTTGAATCTCCATATTTCAACCAAAGAGCCCTTGATTTTTGCCTCTAATAGATTTCCTCACAGGCCAAAATGTTATGAAACTCTGTTAGTTTTGTTCGTTCCTCCTGCCTAGTAGTTTCATCAGCATCACCATGTTGGATCCTCTGATCAATTATCTTCAAACTTTCAACAACCTACTTTTTATTTTCAAAGAGGTTCCCAAAGACCTCTTTGTTCAAATTTTGAAGCTTTTCCTTAACAAAATTTAATTTGCCAGCAAGTTTAAAAGCTACACTACCCCTGATAGGTTGCTGCCACCACTGACTTAAGTTATCTCTGAAACTTGAATGTTTGATCCACATGGATTGAAATCTGAAAGGTTTCTTGAAGGACAGAGAGTCAGGGATCTTCAAAAAAATGGGATTATGATCAAAGGTAATTTTAGGAAGGACTTGCAGGGTAGAATCATCGAACAAAGTTGTCACCTCCTTTGATAGAAAAAACCTATCAAGCATTTCTTGAATGAGATGACACCCTATCCGTCGATTGCTCCAGGTATAATTCGCTCCTCTAAGTTTTACATCCATCAACATGTTAGAGTTCACAAAGTCATTGAACTCATCCATGCTCCTGATAGGTGGTCCATTTCCACCCATTTTTTTTTAAGGGTAAAGAGGAGTGTTAAAATCCCTAGCTAGAATACTTAGATTGCCTAAGTACTCCCACAGTAGAGCTCTCCCTTGAATTGAAGTCGAGGCATAAATATTTGAAAGGATCCATGACTTGCTTTTTATTTCCTTAAATAAAATACTAAGAACCCTATCATCTTTTTGAATAATGGTACCTTCTACTATCCGGGGATCCCACAAAGTCATAAGGCCTCCAGATGCTCCTCTGGCTAATTTGCAAACCATCTCCCCTTGATTCCAGATTTTTTTTGCTATTTTTTTTTATTGAATCTCATCAGTTTTTGTTTCTTGCAACATGATAATAGTTGGATTCACTTGATTTCTTATTGCACTGACTTCCCTGTGTTTGGGTAGGCCATTGAGGCCTCTCACGTTCCATGAGAGGAACTTCATTTAGATTGTTTGGGATTTCTTCCTCTCCCCATCCCTTGAGGGGGTTTTCCTAATTTGTTGTCTTCAGAACCTAAAATAACCTGTTGAAACAAGGTTCTCTGTTTTCCATTGGCAATGTCATTATCAGTTTTAATTTTTTGATGCTCAGCATTTGATATTCTCCTTCTTCTTTTTTCACTACAAAAATCTATAGGAGACTTCACAGTGCTCCTAGTTTGTTTAGGACTAAACTGAGGGGAGGTAATTTGTTGCAAAACTAGACTATCATATTCCTCAGTCTGAAGAGTTTCACATATCACCCCTACATCCAAATATTCTCCTTTTTTCTTGTATTCCTCTGGTTTGTGGGACGGCCCCTTAGTAGGATTCACTTGGCTCTTAGTGATGATGTTAGGGAGATGAGATTTTTTATTTTCCAATGCCTCAACTTTCTTCCTAAGTTCTTTAGCATTAGGGTTTGGCTTTGGGATGCCCACTGGGCTTGAAGTAGTTCCAGCATTGAGGTTTAAGAATCCTGACTTGGATGTGGATTCTAGAGATCATGCATTAGGATTTGGATTTGTGATGCCCACGGGGCTTACATTAATTTCAGCATTAAGGTTTGAGGATCCTAACTTGGATGGGGATTCGAGAGAGTCAGAAAGGTTAGCCTGAAGGTGTTGGGCTTCCATGTCTTCCGATAATCCTCCTACTCCCATATTGGATAGAATTGAAAATTTATTTGAAACTAGAGGATTGGAACTTACCTGAGTATTTTGGTTGCCAAAAACCTATTGTTTTCCTTTGTCTTGTTGGGACCTTGCACCCTCTCTTTTATTTTTTTTGTAGACATAGTTTTCCTGATTGAAATTGCCTCTTCCAGGGAAACTCTAAGAAACAATGGTGAAATTGTTCTATTGATCAACAATGCATTACATAATTTTATAGTTCTTGAAAGAACTAAAAATAGACACGGTGGTTGAGAGAAATCCTCTCAAACTTATTACAACAAACTAACTTAAAGATAGCTCTTATCCTAACAACATTCTAATCTTGGACTATGGTCAAACATTGACCAACCAAGCCAAAACCTCAATGTATGCTAATCAAATTAACTAGAAATATGTAAATAAAAACATTAAACTAAAACTAAATACTAGGACTAAGGAGGCAATGTTGAAAATATTCCAACATTCTCCCCCTTGATGCTAAAGACACTCATGCAAGAGTTCTTTAAGCATCACAAAGTTGGAAGAAAATATTTCTCTTACGTTTCCTCCAATCTTGAATCAAGAAATTAGAATTTGCAAAATACTTGTGGTGGCACTCCTTCCACTTTTTATGTGGAATTTCTTGCAAATTCTTGAGTGCCTTATTTTGTTGATTAGCTCCCCCTTCAACAAAAGTATCTCCTCTTGTGGTTTTCAGCAACCACTCTCTTACATCTTTATCATTATGGTATTTAAACCATGCTCTCACATTTTGATATTCTTTTACATCTTCAACACTAAACAATACTCCACATGAGTATTTACAATTAATCATCTCACATAGATGATTATACCATACAACTCTTTCACATATTTTCACACAAAAAATCACCACAAATATGGCCATATAATGACCAACTACATATGCAACATAAAGTTGCTCCTCACACAAATATTCTCTCAAAATAATGACTTTACAAGAATCCTTCTTCCAAGGAATTTTGAACACATCATTTTGATCCATGTGACCCAAGTTCTCCATCACTGTCTTCTCTCCAAGAAGACTCTTCATCAAAGTTATCTCAATGAGACAATCACCTCTCAATAATGCCTTTGGAAGACATTCTCCTTTCTTTTCATTCATGCTCACAAAAAACAATCATTAATCATAAAAACATTACCTTTAGTATGAGTAGATTTGGTGCTTCCCATAAAGCTATTTTGTAGCAGTTCTCCTTCATTGGATGGTGCTTCAAGATCAACCATCAACTCTTCACTAATAGTTCTCCTCCTTTGTTCAATCCATGTTGGTGTGTTGAAACACCATTCATTCAAGCAATCATACATAGTTGCCTTTTCAAGACAACTCTCTTTCTGCAATGTAGTCACTCCAAGCGAGTGATCTTCATCCATGAGTGATGTTTCCTTTTCCATTACAACAAGAAAATCAGCAATCTCATTTTCATTTTCTATTTCTATCCCATTTTCTTTCTCACTTTCCATCTCCCAAATGATGGAGTCTTTTGGGGTCTTTTCTTCACCCAACACATCCTTCACCCTTGATGAGTGATCTTCTAACAAAAATCTTATAGCTTCCATTTCCTCTTCATCAAATTTTTCTTGTGGATCATCATCCCACATTACTTTATTTTCTCTTTCAAGAGAGCACACATCCATTCCAAGTGAATGGTCTTCAACAAAAATAAGCCAATAGTCTTCCATGAACATTGCTTTTCCATCATCATATTCTTTATTCTCATCCATGAGAATTGTAGATGCATTCTCCATGAAGTATTCTTCAACAAATAGCTAATTTGGTGTCTTCTCCATAAGACACTCTTCTTCATATGTCTCCTTCATGAGACATTCTTCATCATACATCTCACCTTGGTGAGCTTCAAGCAAGGAACACTCCAATGTGAGTGTTTCTCTTCCTTTATCTTCAAATTCTTCTTCCTCTTTGCTATCAATGTGAATGCTTTCAAAGCATACCATTCCCGCAAAAAATTCTTTAGTACAATTTTTCTTTTTAAATTTTCTCCTCCTAAAAGAAATAATTGTTTATTACAATTTTCCATGCCTATACAAGACATGTCTTCAATGATTTGTGTCTCACAATGACTCTCTCCAAGGAAAGTTGTACAAGACTCTTCGTCTTTCTTATGCTCTTCTCCATTAAGGGATTTTTTTCTCTCTTTCACACAAGGCTCTTCTTCAAGTATGTCTTGCTCTTCAAGAAATAATTCTCCATTATAAGAATGTATGTATTCTACAAAATACATACCTTCATATGAGTCTTCACAAGACTCTTCAAAAGCTCCTTCAAAAGGATCTAATTCATAAAATTCTTCAAGGAAGCAAGGCTCCTCCTTGCTTAAACAATATTCATGATTGTCACACATGGTTTTATGGGTATCCTCATCAAACCCATAAGCATCCTTCAACACTTGCCATGCCTTTGTAGCTAATCTACAATTGGCTATGAGAGGAAAAACAGTATTTTCCATTCCTCTCCTCAAATCCATAAGAGCTAAGCAATTTGTGTATTGTTGCTCCTTCTTCTCTTTTCTCTCCACACCTTGTAGATTGCTCCAAGAGGGTTCCTCATAGCCTTCTTGAACTATATCCCATAAGTCTTGAGCCTTCAATAAGTTCATCATTATGCTCCAAATAGCATTATTATCTCCATCAAATTTTGGTACAGCCAAGTCTACATACATGGCTTCCTTTTATTTACCAAAGTCTCAAGCACCCAATTTATCATAAATCGGCCAATACTAATTGAAACAAACTGAAATTTTTTTGTAGACTTCTGATATACTTATCTGAAAATCCACTAAATTTCATATCCAAATTCACAAATGAGAAATATGTGATCAATTTATTTTTGCCCTTTCTATCACAATTCTGGATCTAGGATTGTTGAAGGAAAAATAAATATTCACACAAATCAATCCATATAGATCCAAATGACTTGAATTTTTTTTTGAATTATGATTTTATCTAAATAATATTTCTCCCAATATTTGAGAAGCAAATACCCTGTATTCCACCTTATACAACCATTTTATTGAAAAAATCAAAATGCTAATAAAATCCATAAATTAGCACCAAATCACCTAAAATTTTGATAGCATCCTCTTGATACAATTATCTAAAAACCCTCAAAAATTTCATAATCAAATACCTCAGGATTCATGAAATATTAATGATTTACTTGATCTCTTCCTTGCAAATCTGCTGAGTGCTGGCCACTTGAGTTTCTCTGACAAAGTGCATGCTTCAGATCTCTTCACACCACTCTCCACAGGTTTTGATCCATCTGAGCAAACCTGCTCTGATACCAAATGAGAAACAATGGTGAAATTGTTCTATTGATCAACAATGCATTACATAGTTTTATAGTTCTTGAAATAACTAAAAATAGACACGATGGTTGAGAGAAATCCTATCAAACTTATTACAACAAACTAACTTAAAGATAGCTCTTATCCTAACAATATTCTAATCTTAGACTATGGTCAAACATTGACCAACCAAGTCAAAACCTCAATGTATGCTAATAAAATTAACTAGAAATATGTAAATAAAAACATTAAACTAAAACTAAATACTAGGACTAAGGAGGCAATGTTGAAAATATTCCAACAAACTCCTCAAATTTCCTCTATCTAGCATTCCCTACTTCTGCTTTTCTCTATTCATTGCCATGTTAGGGCACTGATTGCATAGATGTCCTTTATTTTTACATTCTACATAGAATTTCGGTCTGTTCTCATATTCTACCAGCTATTTTCTATAGTATTCTCCATACTCTAGCTCCACAAACCTTGGCAATTCATTATTCAAATTAGCATTTACGCAAATTCATGCATGAGTCATCCTTATCCTAGCCAAGATCACATGGTCAATAGAGATCAGGTCCCATATAGTTCTGGCTATGCCTTGTAGCCAATATTCATTGAAGAACTGGGTAGGTAGACTCGGGAGACGAACCCAAATAGGGGCAATGTTAATATTTTGCTTTTTAGGGTCGAAATCTTCACCCCATCGTCTGAGTCAAACTTATTTAATTTGATTAGAAGCACCTTCATGCCCTCTAACACAAGCAAGTCTATAAAATTGTCACAAAATGGTATAACAAAAAAGTTAAATACCATGATTTTTATGAAATACCTTGTCCTCAAGCATGTCATATGTCTTTATACCTAGCCTCCACTACTTGCCTTTTGTCTTTATTTTATATTTATGTGCTTAGTCTCTATGTTTTGTTTTTTTTGTGTTTTATTTCTACTTAGTGTTTTATCATATTTAGCACATTTAAAATACATTTATATAATCTCTTTCATATCCCCTTGTTCTATTAAAGTTGTTAAAAATTTGTTAAAATTTTACAAGTCATTTTTTCTAAAAAGTGATCTTGTAAAAAAGTGGCAATCACATCAAATTTTGTCAATTCACCTTTTCCCTTCTATGCTTTGTCTTTCTATTTTTTGTTCCACATTTAAAATTTTCTTACCTATATTTTTTCTTTTAGGGTTGTCTTTTTCTATTGGTATATCATGTTCCCTTTTAGATGAAGGGGAATCGTGATTTTTATTTATCTCTTACATCTTCTATTATTTTTTCCTATTGTATATTGTGCTTGCTTTTCTACCAAAGCACACCATATTCTTTTTGCTTGCTTATGTCCCTAATTTATAGCTTATTTATCTTTGCATTTCAAGACATCATCATCATGGGTCTTCATGGTTTACCTTCCATTGTCATTGTTTTATATTTATTTTTTCCTTTGTGTCAATACCATTTACTTTAAGCACTATAAAGCAAAAAACCTGTCCAAATAATACCATCTACCATATGGTTTGACAATGAGGACTCCTAGGCAACATTTCAAAAAGATCATATGAATTTAGTTCTTAAAAATACAATTGTAATTGAATGTAGAACCTTAAAAATTACATACAAAGGATTAAGCACATCTTAATACCAATCAAAATTTCTTATTGTGTCAAGCATATGCTACTTTAGCTTCTTATTGTGTCAAGACATACACTTTTTTCACTTATTTATTTCAAAACTTTATTGTCATGTCATTTCTTCTTTGTCAAGAGGTTTTATGGCCTATAATTATATCAAAATTTTAATAATTCTAGTAAAGTATATCTAGACCTTAAGAAATTATTGTAATCTTCCTAAAGCCTTTGTGGTGGATCAAATAGATTTGAAGTGCTTGGATCACACATACATTCTCAGTTTTCCACTGTGTCAAAAAATAGCTATTATCAAGTGGATGTCAAATATATTTGTAAAGTGTTTCATCACACATAAACCTACTATCCTAGCATGTGTCACTATAGATCCTTAATGATGATGGTCATAAATGAGTCACATTTTACCTCTTTTGATTACCTATATTGTTTCATTAAATATGTAAGTTAGGCTAAGTAATGTGTAGTAAAGGAATTAATGAATATGTTTAGTGTTGCACTTAACACATAATGTATTCTCCTATAGAAGCATTGTGTAGTTTAGTAATTATGTCATATGTTTTGCATGTCATATTTTCACTACATGAGACATCATGTGCATTAATTTCTTTAAATATTAATATTTTTGCATTCCATAAACCATTATGCTTATCAAATTTTAGGAGTATTAAAAACTTTCATGCATGACTTATTTTTACTATAATGGATTATCATGCTTCTCCAAAAAAAATTATGTATCAAAATAATTTAACTACGATGTTAATTCCACTATCATAAATTATGTTCTTTAATCCTTGATGCATCAAAATAATCTCCATACCTTACTTGCCTAATAAAGTGCAACATGCTTTTTAGAATAATTATCAAATTTATTAGAATTTATTGTCTCACTATCAAAACTTTTATGTATCAAAATTATCTAGTATGTCATGTTTTCCTACTATAAAGCATCATACTCATTACATTTTCCATGTGTGAAAATATCTTGCATGTTATGCATCACCATCATGTTACATCATGTTTGTTAGATATCTTTATTCTATGTTACTCATGTCATGATTCCTACCTATTGAGCATCATGTTTAGAACACCTATCTATCTGTCAAATCAACATGTTTTGTTATAACATCTAGGTTATCCAATAAACATGAATAAAAATGCAAAGATAAATAAATAAACATCATACATATGCACAAAATATGGACCAAATCAATATCCTCTCTCTCAATGGTGTCATATGTAAAACAAACCATGAGCACTCAATACTCTTTCACCTAGCCTACAAATCAACTCAAGTAGATATCCCTGTAACCCCAAAACTCTGAGACACATCATTAGGGTGCCATGGTAGCTAGAAAAAAAACTCATACAAAACATACATGTCACAAGGCTTCATGGTCTTCATACCTCCAATTAAATGTCAGGCACATCAGTCCACAAGGTCTCAATATCGAAACATGTGTCATGAGATTGACTTTTGTACTATATTTCAAGTCTATCTATAACTATACAATTGTCTATCTAGATCCTTCTTGCTAGAATTGGCTTATTCCTCTACTACCCTTAATATATCCTTGAGATCTTGCTCTCTTATATGAACTTAGTCCTCCATTGATCTCATTATGCCCTACATATCCTACCTCAATTATAACTCTAAATGGACCTCTTGGGTCTATGTCTCTACCTCATAGTGAGCATGATTTCCTAAAGGTAGATGCAAAACAATGGTCCTATAATGTCAAGCCTAGTTATGCAAGTTAGTTGGCCTCTCAAAGAAATCAATAATAGATACCAATGGGAAATCTATAGTTGACAAGTCAAGACATCATATTTAGAGACGGTTAAAACAACTCTCCTATCAAATATCTCCATCTATGAGATGTTTTTAAAATCACAAGCACAATCAAAAGTTAGATACATCATCATCAAATCTATTCTGCAATATATAAATTATAATGATCTCAAAAAGTACAAGCATCAAAGGACATAGGAGAGGAGCTATAGTGCATAATTATATAACCATCATGTTGAATAGAATCTAGACCTACAATGTCCATACCAATCTCTATCTGAGTCAAAATATCAACCTTTAGAGAAGTTTCACCAAGGAAAATCAATATATATATATATATATATATATATATATATATATATATATATCAATTTTTTGCTGAATTTGACATCCCTACATTCTATGAGGTTAGATCTAGGTCACTATTTCCACACCTAAATTTTTTATCTCTATAATCTCAACATCACTAAATGCATCTAACATAATCTCAAAATCACTAAATGCATCTAACACCTCAAAATTACTTCGTACATCATCATCCACTCGCTCTCCTATCTCCTCATCAACGCCTCTTGTTGCAAAGTGTGAGCTCTCCCCAACCTCCTAAAAAATTAGGAATAGATGGTTTATCTTATCAAAGGAGGCATCCATTGAGTCATCTAGAGATGGCATCTATCTCAAGAGAGTGGTAACTATCGTTATACCTATTAGGTTATCCAATATCTCTCCTATCTCTAGGGTGGTCATGTATCTCCTACATTTGTTACCCTTATTTGACTATCCCTGATTTTGGTGAGTCATAGAGTCAAGATGGTGGTGGCCCACTCACACCTCGCTACCCTCTCCCCCTATGTCAATGTCTATATGGTGGTAAAGATAGGGTCTTCTCCAAGTGCAGATCTTCATATTAACTAGGTATCCACTATATCTAGTGAGGCTCAACAGCATCATATCTCTTATTCAACATTATTGTCATTATATGGGCTATTGTAATCTCCCCCTAATCCTAGTGTCCTAAATCTAGTAGGGGATCCAAACGATCATGTCCCTAGTTTGTTAGAGAATATTACATTATTTGGTATATGATAATGTACCCCCATGGTACCTTTATGTTACAAATGTAAATATGCATGTAATAGATTAGGGTTTGTATCTATAGTGTAGATGAGTTGTTTATATTTTCCCTTTTATGTAAGTGTCCATGTGCAGGATATGCACAAGTGTCATGTAAGTAAGAGTGCAAGTGTGTATTGAGATAATGTGCATAAATATCATGTATGTAAGTATAAAAATATGTAAAGTGAGGATGTGCACAAGTTTCTTGTATTAGGAGTGAATGTAGGAGACTAAGAGTCATGTAGAAGTGTGCAAGTGTCATAGAGTTAAGTATGCATGTAAGAAGAGAGTGAAGAGTCTAGTATACAATTGGCAAGATGATAATCCAAATATCATGGGAGCTGTTATATGGAGATTAATAGTCAAGTATGTAAAGAATCATCTTCTATTTCTATATTATGGAGACAAAGCTCCATACAATGGAAGGGAAAATAGCTTGTAGCGATCATCATTATCAAGCATTGATAATAAAGCTTGTATACATATTTTGAGCAATATTAATGTAAGTTTTCTTCATGCATGTACATGAATGATAACCATTTGCATTCATATTTGATATCATAGTGAATGTTATCTTATATATTGGCCTAGATATATATATTTGATTGCTCATATATTTAATTATACTCTTGATTATTGATATTTTGACCTATAATATTGTGGCTTAATTATATTGGGACCTGTGATATTTTGAGATAGTTAGGCTTAAAAGCCAATAGTGGTATCAAAGTTACCACTTAACTTTATCCATTTTTTATAGATTTATATTTTAGAAGCCACTATAATATTGGATTTCATCCACTTTGAAAGTAGTGAAGACTTGGACTCTGTTTTAAAGGTCTAATTGAGTAGATATTGAGGGGACAGAGAAAATTCACCCTGATTTGGATGCTTGGGTCCTTCCAATAGGTTTAGAGAAA
Source organism: Wollemia nobilis (assembly GCA_028583015.1). Classification (NCBI taxonomy): domain Eukaryota; kingdom Viridiplantae; phylum Streptophyta; class Pinopsida; order Araucariales; family Araucariaceae; genus Wollemia; species Wollemia nobilis. Next base: position 1,015,769 of record JAQPPZ010001094.1, read on the forward strand.
ACCAATGAATATAATAACTGAACTAGAATTGATTGAAGGCCAACTAAAAATAAATTTGGACATGAGGGGATAGAGAAAAGTCACCATGATTTGGATGCTAGGGTCTTTCCACTAGGTTCAGAGAAAACTAGTGAAGACAACTCAAATAGAATTGATTGAGGGCCAACTCAAAAGAAAGTTGGATGTGAGGGGATAGAGAAAAGTCACCTTGATAATAGTTGGATTCTCTAGAAAAGAGGATAATCATTTTGTTCTTAGGTTTGACCTAAGACATCAGAGATAGATTACAGATAATTGAGAAGCATCAAAGCTTCCAAGGATAGAGAAGCAGCTAAGCTTCCTGAGTACAAATATTGAGAAGAATCTGAGCTTCCATAGAGAATAACAGTACATAAAATTATAGAGAAGACTCCAAAGATAGGGAAATATAGAGGCATATAGAGAATTTGAAGGTAACCAGAAGCATCAGGTTGACTATAGTATTTCAATCTTGACCTTGAGGATTTATTAAAATATTTGCATCTACTTGATGACAAAGAAAAGAAAGGAGAATATTTTAAGTGCTATTAAGGGCACTATTATTTCAAGTCACCAGTGAAAGTGCTTTCCAGGAAAGCATTCTAAACAAAAGAAAGAAGTGCTATCAAAGAGCACTATCTAAAAGGTCAAACAAGTAGTGACCAGAAGCACTAATGAAAGTGTCATAAGTGCTAGCAAAGTACTATACAAAAGGACATACAAGTATTGTCAAAAAGCACTAATCTAAGATCCATAGAGAGATCCATAAAGATAATTCAAGCACTATCTAGATCTACATCCAAAAGCAATATAGAGATCCATAAGGACAAGCCAAGCATTGTCCAAGTAGTTGTTTGAGTGTTTTCCAAAAGCACTAACCATACATAAGCAAAAAAAGTGCATCTAAACTCAATTTCATCCAGACTCGAGCATGTCTAGACTCGAGCATGTCCAGATTCAAGTGCATCTATATTAAAACATATCCAAACTTAGCGCATTCAAAGCACTAGCTACCATCCAAACACATAGAATGTCATCCCAAATGTATTGTAGAAACCAGAGAGTTGCATAAGCACCATCCAAAAGCATAGAGAACCATCCCAAGCATGTTGTAGAAACCAAAGAGCTACATAAGCACCATCCAAAAGCATAAAGTGCCATCCCAAGCGTGTTGTAGAAACCCAAGAGCATGAGCACCATTCCAAGCTTGCTGTAGAAATCTAAAGAGTTGCATAAAGCACATAATGCAAATCTAACATAAGCGTAGTAGTAAAAATCTAGCAGGTAGGCATGAGTGTTGAGTACAGAGTAATTATTGCTAGCAGGTAATGTCCATAAGTTATAATTTAGAAGGCATTAAAGATGTTACAATTTTTTAGCGCATTGAAGAAGGAAAGGTATGACTTATGACCTTTCATATTGGAGGGAAAATTAAATAGAGTTGAATTTAAATTTCATAGAAGTTCTAGAAGGAGTTATAAGGCTTTTTTCTATTTTTGGAATTTATTTATTTCAAAAGTTAATTTTTTGAAAGATTTAAATTTATTTAAGTTTTGGAGTGAAGGATTTCTACTATAGTTTGAAATTGATATTTCAATTTTTTTAATTTTTGAGTTCTTAAATATTTAAAGCATGGAGTAATAAGGTTTTCTACTTCAAATAGGATTTAAGTTTTCAAGAATTTGATTTTTAAAATTTGAGTTAAAAGGTTTGAAGATTTGGTTTTTAAGGTTTGAAGATTTGAATTTTTATATTTTGAAGTTTTTAAAATTTGAAGAAAATTGGTTTGAAGTTATTTAAAGTTTTTCAAGTTTTTTTAAGTTTTTTGAAGATTTAAAATTTGAAAATATTTGAAATTGCAAATTAAATTTAGTAGGGAGTTATAAGGATACTACTTTTTTTTTTTTAAAGCTAAAAACCCCTTGAGGGGCCGCCTTGTTCTGAGAGACCACGAACAAGGGGTTCTACACCGTCAAAGTCACCCGAGAGTCGCACCCGACCCTGCCCGCACCAACATTATCAATTGGATTTTGGATACCCAATTCAGCTTTTTGGTAGGGTGGAGATTTGAACCTGGGACCTCCCTTGGAGGATTGCCCTCTCCTCTCCAACTCACCTACAACACCTGGGTAAAATATTAATTTATAGTGGAAAACACCCCTTTCGGGGTGCCACTTTCAACAGGTTGAGCATAGGAGGAATGGAGCCTTTTCGGCCTCTACCAGCACATAGGACATTCCTAACTATACCATATATCTGCAGGATGGAGACAAGGGGAATGGAACCTGGGTCGGCCTCTACCAGCACCCAGGGTATTTACCACTACACCACAACAAGCAGATCATAAGGATACTACTTTAAAGGTTCAAAAATTTGCAAAGTTTTTTATGAGTGATTATTTGAATTTTTTGAATATTTTGCAAATATAATTAATTAGGGAGATAAAAGGATTTCAACTTCAAAGAAATTAAATCATCAAGTTGAATCAATGATTATCATGGAAGAAATTATTAGAAATGCATTTAGTGAAGATAGTAAAGAAATGGTGGATAAACTAAAGTTTTATTCTTAAAATTTGATAGATGATTTTGATGGAAAGAAGGAAATATCAAATGGTTTAAAGAAAAAATTATCTTTATTTCTCAAAGATGCAAAATATGAAAAGTTCACAACACTTATAAGTTATCTTCATGAAAAAAATTAGGACATGGTGGAATTCATAAAACACCATTATATTTTTCTTAGAAGAATGTTGTTAGATTCAATCAGGAATCATTTAAATCTAGAATGTATTATTGTGATGATTTACTAACTCATTTTTTAGAAGACACATCATCAGGTACATCACAACTAAATATGAAGAAAAGAAAAGCAAAGAAGAATAATAGAGGAAAACACAAAAGAAAGAATAGCAGAAGACATGAACAAAAACTTGAAGTAGGAACTTATATTGAAGATCCAGAAAAAAGCCTGAAGAAAGATTGAAGAAGAAGATGAAATTGAAGACTAAAGTATTCAACAACCAAATAATGTAATACAAGGGATTGTTAGAGAATATTACATTATTTGGTACATGATAATGTGCCCCATGATACCTTTATGGTACAAATGTAAATATGTAAAATATTGGTGTTTGTGTCTATAGTTTAGATGAGTGATTTACATTTCCTCTTTTATGTAAGTGTCCATGTGAAATATATGCACAAGTGCCATGTAAGAGTGCAATGCACCAAATATGCACAAGTGTCATGTAAGGGTGCAAGTGTGTATTGAGAGAATGTGCACAAGTGTCATGTATGTAAGTATGCAAATATGTAAAGTGAGGATGTGCATAAGTGTATTGTATTCGGAGTGCATGTAGGAGAGTAAGATTCATGTAGAAGTGTGCAAGTGCCATAGACTCAAGTATACATGTAAGAAGAAAGTGAAGAGTCTAGTATACAAGTGGCAATATGATAAGCCAAAGGTCAGGAGTTTTCATATGGAGAGCAATAGTCAAGCACATGAAGGTTCATCTTCTATATCATATTATGGATACAAAGCTCCATACAATACAAGGGAAAACAGTATATAGTGATCACCACATCAAGCATTGGTAATAAAGCTTGTATACAGATTTTGAGCAATATTATTGGCAATTTACATTCATATTTGATATTATAGTAAATTTTATCTTATTTATATTGGCCTAGATATATATATTTGATTGCTCGTATATTAAATTCTACTTTTGATTATTGATATTTTGACCTATAATATTGTGGCTTAATTATTCTTGAACCTGTGATATTTTGAGATAGTTAGGCTTAAAAGCCAACATAGTCATCTTAGCTAGAGATGTCACTATGGGGCACATTATCCTATAAGTATACTCCCTTCTTTGAATCCTATCTTGTTGGGCCAATGTCAAAGGTAAGTTTGAGTGGTTGATACATCAAAAAATACTCATAAATCCAACCCTCCAACAAAAAGACTAATTCAATCCATATGCACCTCTTTCACAAAGGCAATATAAATCATTATTTAGTGTGGCCATATAAATCATGATACAAAGTGGTCAACATGATGCTACCCATCCAAATCCTCTTTGGCCCTTGATAATTGTCCTCCAATGCCAAATATAGAGGTCATAACAATGATGTCAAGATCTTGTTTGTGCCCTTTTGGAAATACACAAAGTAGAACAAGAGCATAGCAATAGCTCAACAAATAAAATGAATACCATGTGCATCTCTCAAACATTTTATAAGTATAATCTTACCTACATCTAACCAACCCTTACCAATTGTCCAATATACCAACATCAAGCAATTGGACAAATCCTCGAGAATAATACGTGTTCATCCTCAAATAGGAAGCCCAATTACAAAGTAAACAGCTTCTAGAGTAATGGTCATTTCAATGGTGTTTTTGGATATTGGCCTCCAAATTAAGGTGTTTGAGCACCTCTCCTACACAATCATAATCTCAAATAAAAGGGTTTGGTTGGGCCACATATAAGCCATGTCAACTACCCATGCTAGGCCTATCTATGTAAGGGTAGCTCAATCTTCTATCATCAATCTATCATCTACCTAGGAGCGAAACCAACCCAATCTCTACCTCCAAAACAATCATCTATAGTATCATGCTCAAATTATGTCCCCCATTTTGATGAAGGGTGTCCAAGGCCATCCTATAGGCCCAATCCAAGCAAAAGTAAGACACTAATGACATTTAACTCTCTCAATTATCACAGGATCATTGGATTCGTGTAGAATACGGTAAAAGTGTTCAATTTCCCTCATAATATAGACATGATTGTCACGTTCTCTGACATTTTTGTGAGGTTGTTGCTCTATTATGAAAAATTGATGAGGTCGCTAAATTCCTAGCAAAGTTGCCTAAATTCATTCAAAGTTGCTAGTAAATTCTCAAACTTGCCAAAAAAACATGGATTTTAAACCAAAAAATCTTTAAAAGATAAAATTTGAGTCTTCTTGGGTAGTCACATCAATAACCAATTATTCGACATTGGCCAACAGTCCAAATAGCTATCCACATACCCTTCTCTACTCCTAGCTACCCTAATTGTGTAAATGTTTATTTATCACAATTATTAGATGAGAGTTCATTTTCAAACCAAAAATCACAAGATAGGCAAGACACCTACTTGGATGTCGTCAACTCCTCGTCTATATACCATCATCGCTCATCGCATAGAAATTCGATCACCCATGTGCTAAGAATCATGAAAAATGACTCTCAAAAGGGTAAAAGCACATGTGAAAATGAAACTATAAGTAAAAATTGTATCCCCTATTTATGTTTTTGGGATATTATTATAAAATATTAGTTTTCTACATTATTTGTGTTCTAGTTTTACAAGGGCAATACAAGGGTAGTGCTTGTAAGACACATCAATACAAGGCTAGGCAATATAAACATGATTGTCACGTTCTCTGACATTTTTGTGAGGTTGTTGCTCTATTATGAAAAATTGATGAGGTCGCTAAATTCCTAGCAAAGTTGCCTAAATTCATCAAAGTTGCTAGTAAATTCTCAAACTTGCCAAAAAAACATGGATTTTACACCAAAAAATCTTTAAAAGGTAAAATTTGAGTCTTCTTGGGCAGTCACATCAATAACCAATTATTCGACATTGGCCAACAGTCCAAATAGCTATCCACATACCCTTCTCTACTCCTAGCTAGCCTAATTGTGTAAATGTTTATTTATCACAATTATTAGATGAGAGTTCATTTTCAAACCAAAAATCACAAGATAGGCAAGACACCTACTTGGATGTCATCGACTCCTCGTCTATATACCATCATCGCTCATCGCATAGAAATTCGATCACCCATGTGCTAAGAATCATGAAAAATGACTCTTGAAAGGGTAAAAACACATGTGAAAATGAAACTATAAGTAAAAATTGTATCCCTTATTTATGTTTTTGGGATATTATTATAAAATATTAGTTTTCTACATTATTTGTGTTCTATTTTTACAAGGGCAATACAAGGGTAGTGCTTGTAAGGATTTTAATATGCTTTAAAATCATGTGTGCACTCCCTTTCTACCTATCCTACACCATGTCAAGGTTTTCATCATTTTCTCCTCATTTGCATGTAATTGCTATATTTGCTTGCATGGGCATTGTATCAAAATTTTATTTGTCAAAAAAATAGGAAACATACCATGGTAAGTATCATATATGTGTTTTCTCTTGTATTACAAATTATCTACTTTGACTTTATTGTCTACTTTAAATTTTATCAGTTTTTCATAAACAATATCAAAACATGTCAAAATTTATTTCTTAGATCTTTTTACTTTCAATGCATATTTCCTTTGCTTTAGCTACATGGTATTGCTCTTTTTTCTATTGTTCCAAAGGACTCATGTCTTGTTATCCCTTTCAGTGTCACATGGTCCTTGAGAAGGGGCATTATATGTTCTAAAAAATAGCATTAAATTTTATGTTGCAAATAGTGGAGAGCTCGCCCCTTCCTAAGTGGAACATGGGTGGACCAACTTTGTCACTCTTTTGGTAGGATGATGTTGAATCAATTTGACTTAACGCTTGCATACCTTATCTAAGACCTTTTCCCATTTCCTGTGGTCATAAAATTTATTCTTTATCATTTCATGTAAAAAAATTTCTTGGTATGAATGTGACATGAGACACTTAAAGAGAGTGTTGTGAAGAACTTTGGCCAAAAATTGATGTATGACAATATCCCCCTTTTATATGGCCTTTTTGTCCATCAATTTTTTTCAAGGATTTAAACGATACCTCAACAAACCATAGCGTGTTTAGCCATGCAAGGCTAAGTTGAAGTATAGTCTTAATCAAAGATGATGTTTTATGATCTCAAAAAAATCATCTCTTCATTGTTGATCAAACAAGAAAGCTTATTAAATATTTTCATTGTTGTAAATAGCCCAAGTCATCATTATCAACATCCCGTTGTCTCACTCTAATCTCTCTTAAGTATCACTCTCCTCTATGGTTTATCATTTTTGTTATCTCTATTGTCATTTTGCTCCTTTTGAATCATAAGTATTTTCTTTATATGGAGGACCTAGTCATTGGTCGCAAGTATCATCCACTAGTTGCTTCGGTGCCATCCAAAAGAGGACAAGACACTCCGTCAAACCACATAGGAGCTCAACATTCAACCACAAGAGATCTCCTAGTTGCCTTGTTCTCTATAGGTTCCCGAGTAGCTTCTCTCCACCCTTCTAGATTTCCTTCGCAAGATAGTTTCTTTTACAAAAGGTGTGTACTTTTTTTTATTCAAAAAGTTTAGGAATATTTACTAGGATTTGTTGTCTTTTAATTGCTTAAAATGCAAAGTTGTAAATATTTTATTGTTTAATATTGGAACCTTTATTTCATTGCATTATATTTTATTTCTATAGTAGTTCAATAGCAATTTTTTCTAATTTTATTTCTTCCATAAGTAAAAATCATATTTTGATTCATTGTTTTCCTTTATGTTAGATTCTCTTAAACCAAAAATCACAAGACAAGCAAGAGGCCTACTTGGATGTCCTCGACTCCTCATCTATATACCATCATCACTCACTGCATAGAAATTTGATCACCCATGTGCTAATAATCATGAAAAAGGACTCTCAAAAGGGTAAAAGCACATGTGAAAATGAAACTATAAGTAAAAATAGTATCCCCTATTTATGTTTTTGGGATATTATTATAAAATATTAGTTTTCTACATTATTTTTGTTCTAGTTTTACAAGGCTAGTGCTTGTAAGGATTTTAATATGCTTTGAAAGCGTTTGCACACTCCCTTTCTACCTATCTTACACCATGTCAAGTTTTTCATAATTTTCTCCTCATTTGCATGTAATTGCTATATTTGGTTGCATGGGCATTGTATCAAAATTGTATTTACCATGGTAAGTATCAGGCATGTGCTTTTCTTATATTACACCTAATCTACTTTGACTTTATTGTCTACTTCAAATTTTGTCAATTTTCATAGACGACAATATCAAAACATGTCAAAATTTATTTCTTAGATCTTTTTACTTTCAATGCATATTTCCTTTGCTTGAGCTACATGGTATTGCTTTTTTTTTTCTTGTTCCCAAGGACTCATGTCTTGTTATCCCTTTCAGTGTCACACATGGTCCTTGAGAAGGGGCATTATATATTCTAAAAAATAGCATTAATTTTTATGTTGCAAATGGTGGAGAGCTCTCTCCTCCCTAAGTGGAACATGGGTGGACCAAATTTGTCACTCTTTTGGTAGGATGATGTCAAAACAACTAGAATTAATGCTTGCATACCTTATCTAAGACCTTTTCCCCTTTCCTATGGTCCTAAGAGTCATTTTTTATCATTTCATGTAAAAAAACTTCTTGGTATGAATGTGACATGACATACTTAAGAGTGTTGTGAAGCACTTTGGCCAAAAATTGATGGATGACAATATCCCCATTTTATATGGTCATTTTGTCTATCAATTTCGTTCAAGGATTTAGATGACACCTCAACAAACCATAGCATGTTTAGGCATGCAAGGTTAAGTTGAAGTATAGTCTTAGTCAAAGATGATGTTTTATGATCTCAAAAAAATCATCTCTCCACCATTGATCAAAGAAGAAAGCTTATTAAACATTTTCATTGATATAAATAACCGAAGTCATCATTATCAACATCTCGTTGTCTCACTCTAATCTCTCTTAAGTATCACTCTTCTTTATGGTTTATCACTTTTTGTTATCTTTATTGTCCTTTTTCTCTTTTTGAACCATAAGTATTTTCTTTGTATAGAGGACCTAGTCCTTGGTTGCAAGTGTCATCCATTAGTTGCTTCGATGCCATCCATCAAAAGAAGACAAGACACTCCATCAAACCACGTAGTAGCTCAACATTCAGCCACAAGAGATCTCTCCTAGTTGCCTTGTTCTCTATAAGCTCCCGAGTAGCTTTTCTCCACCCTTCTAGATTTCCTTCACAAGATAGTTTCTTTACCAAAGGGTATGTACTTGTTTTGATTCAAAAAATTTAGGAACATTTACTAGGATTTGTTGTCTTTTATTGCTTAAAATGCAAGGTAGCAAATATTTTATTGTTTACTATAGGAATCTTTATTTCATTGCATTAATTTTATTTCTATAGTGGTTCAATAGCATTCTTTTCTGATTTTCTTTCTTCCATAAGTAAAAATCATATTTTGTTTCATTGTTTTCCTTTATGTTAGATTCTCTTAAACCAAAAATCACAAGACAAACAAAAGGCCTACTTGTATGTCCTCAATGACTCGTCTATATACCATCATCACTCACCGCATAGAAATTTGATCACCCATGTGCTAAGAATGATGAAAATGGATGCTGAAAAGGGTAAAAGCACATGTGAAAATGAAACTATAAGTAAAAATCCCTTATTTATGTTTTTGGAAAATTACTATAAAATATTAGTTTTCTACATTATTTTTGTTCTAGTTTTACAAGGGCAATACAAGGGTAGTGCTTGTAAGGATTTTAATATGCTTTGAAAGCATTTGTGCACTCCCTTTCTACCTATCTTACACCATGTCAAGGTTTCATCATTTTCTCCTCATTTGTATGTATTGCTATATTTGGTTGCATGGGCATTGTATCAAAATTTTATTTGTCAAAAACATAGAAAACATACCATGGTAAGTATCAAGTACATGTTTTTTCTTGTATTATACCTTATCTACTGACTTTATTGTCTACTTTAAATTTCATCAATTTTTCATAGACGACAATATCAAAACATGTCAAAATCTATTTCTTAGATCTTATTACTTTCAATGCATATTTCCTTTGCTTTAGCTACATGGTATTGCTTTTTTTTTTCTCTTGTTCCCAAGGACTCATGTCTTGTTATCCCTTTCAATGTCACATGTGGTCCTTGAGAAGGGGCATTACATATTCTAAAAAATAGCATTAACTTTTACGTTGCAAATGGTGCAGAGCGCTCCCCTTCCTAAGTGGAACATGGGTGGACCAACTTTTTCACTCTTTTGGTAGGATGATGTTGAAACAACTGAACTTAATGCTTGCATACCTTATCTAAGACCTTTTCCCCTTTCCTATGGTCCTAAGAGTCATTTTCTATCATTTCATGTTACAAAACTTCTTGGTATGAATTTGACGTAAGACACTTAAAGAGACTGTTATGAAGGACTTTGGCCAAAAATTGATGGATGACAATATCCCCATTTTATATGGTCTTTTTGTCCATCAATTTTGTTCAAGGATTTAAACGACACATCAACAAACCATAACATGTTTAGGTATGCAAGGTTAAATTGAAGTATAGTCTTAATAAAAAAAGATGTTTATGATCTCAAAAAAATCATCTCTCCATCATTGATCAAAGAAGAAAGCTTATTAAACATTTTCATTGCTATAAATAACCCAATTCAGTATTATCAACATCTCGTTGTCTCACTCTAATCTCTCTTAAGTATCATTCTCCTTTAGGATTTATTGATTTTTGTTGTCTCTACTTTCATTTTGCTCTTTTTGTATCATACGTATTTTCTTTGTATGGAGGACCTAGTCCTTAGTAGCAAGTGTCATCCACTAGATGCTTCAATGTCATCCATCAAAAGAGGACAAGACACTTCGTCAAACCACATAGGAGCTCAACATTCAGCCATAAGAGATCTCTCCTAGTTGCCTTGTTCTCTATAGGTTCCCAAGTAGCTTCTCTCCACCCTTTTAGATTTCCTTCGCAAGATAGTTTCTTTAACAAAGGATGCGTACTTGTTTTAATTCAAAACGATTAGGAATATTTACTAGGATTTGTTGTCTTTTAATTGCTTAAAATGCAAGGTAGTAAATATTCTATTGTTTACTATAGGAAGCTTTATTTCATTGCATAATATTTTATTTCTATAGTAGTTTAATAGTAATTTTTCTGATTTTCTTTTTTCCATAGGTAAAAATCATATTTTGTTTCATTGTTTTCCTTTGTGTTAGCTTCTATTTTTTCTTGTTATTGTTTATCTCTAGAATAGGAATCTAGTGTTGAACAAATTTTGTTTAAGATAGATGGTCAATAAATGGAGGGAATCTAGCGAACTTTTGGTATGATGCTTTGTTGAAGACTTATCCTCCTATTTCTAATCTAAAATTGCAAATGTTGGCTTGGGAGTGTAGCTTGTAGAATTTAGAAAAATAAATAAATCAAAATATTGGATCCAAGCAATAACTTCGTATCTTGAAATTTTATTAGTAATTTGGTTGAGGGAGAGGATCTCAAACAAGCAATAGATGAACTCCACAAGATGCTTCAAGAGTCTTACTTCCCCATATTTTTGCAAAAAGTTAAGTTGGTTAGGACTTTATCAAAAGATGATAAATACTTTGTCACGTATTAGAGCAATCAAAATTCCCTACTCCCAAGGACTTCCCTCAAAAGAGGGTTTGGTCATCTAAGGCCTTCCCCAAGGCAAAAATTTCCTTGGTTAGTAGTCCAAAACAAAATTCTTCCATGTGACAATGTGCAAAGAAGTGGATATCATTAATATTAGATCATCTACTTTTTCATGGTTCCTTTGCTTCCATTGTTTAGAGATGTTATTTTCATAAATATTATAATCTATTGGGTTGCTCCAACATTAGAGAAGTTGATTAAATGTTGAATAATTTTTTTCCAAGTTAACACATTAAGCATTCTATAAAGGACAGGTCTTACCAGTATTTGATAAAATATGGCTTGACGGGAATAACAAAAATTTCAAAAATAAATCTCAAAATCACACTTGTGTTTGAATTTGTATGTTTGCCTCTCTTACTAAATGTTTACAAGCATGGTACTTATCGCAAAAAGTCTCAAGCATGGAAAAAGATGTATTAGTTTATTGGTTACAAGATTTGAAGACACATGTAAGGGTGATCTGAAACAATATAGTGTATGAAAGGATCTACATCCACTTCTGGTAAAATGAAAATATCCAAAAGTTGGGTCCATCAAAACTAAAATTGAGGGTGCTTCCTAAGGAAACCCGAGAAAAGCTGGCAAAGGTGGTATTTTTTGTTATAATGAAGGTAAAATTCTCTCATCTACTCAAAATCATAAGTTCAACAAACTATGCAAAGATTAGGGCACAATTTACAAGGATTAAGATGACCATGGGAAAAGGATGGAGACCTATTTCAATTGAGGACAACTAACAAATTATGAATATAGGCAGTATATTGGAAATGCCAATATATCTACAAAGAAAAAAAGAGGATGGCAATTGATCTTAGTCTCTATAATATTAAAGCTCAAGGAGGCAACTGAACAAGAAAAATTCCATCACCTAATGAAAATGATAGCAAGAATTTAATAGAGAAAAATTAGCATTTTCACAAAGATGGAAAACATTTTTATTAGATAGGTAAGCTAGATATGGTTTATAGTTGACCTAATGGCAAGCACAACGTTTTGATGTTTGATGGAAGTGGCCCCCAATAGAAGCGACATATAGTTTATTAAAAATAATAAGGCAAGCTGTTTGATGGAAGTGGCCCCCAATAGAAGCGACATAGTTTATTAAAAATAATAAGGCAAGCTAGACATGGTCTAATTGACCTCATAACAAACATGGAAGCAATCCCTAGTAGAAGCCACATACAACTTATTTAAAATAATAAGAATAATTCCTTCTATTAAATGCTTCCTTGTATGATAGATGGTACCATTCAATTTCTCTATGATGTCTTTCAAGGGATGACAATAAAGTTAAAACTTAATATCTTGTATAACCTAAAATATGCCCTTCAAATGACAATATCCCTAAAAGTTGTAATTACCCAGTATGATTATAAAAAGAAAAAATATAGAAATAACACTAAAAACAATCATCAAAGACTACCTCTAAATGGGAAAGTTGTGCAAATTTTAAATCATATCCTAATAACATTTTAGGTCTATTTTGTGACACTTGAGGACTCTTCCCTTGATAAACTAGTTGCTCAGATAAATGCTACTCCACAATTTTTCTTTAATAAAATAAGGCCACGGACCCTTCTACCATATGGCCCTGTATGTCAAGCTCATAAACTTAGCCAAAAACTTGTTTGTGTTGCACTCAATTAAAATACAACAAGATTTCAAAACCATCAATACTATGATAAAATTCATTGGTTGTATTCACTAACAAATGAAAACAGCTTCTTTACAAAACAATAAAGTTTAAAAAAAGAAAATGACAAGGAACCAAAATGAATACAAAAGATGATTAAATATTAAATGCATGTCCAAACCATGAGATGCCTAAAAATATTTATACATCAATTTGACACCACAACAAGATCAAAGCTAAGGCACAAACAACTTCTCAAATTTTAACAAAGAGATAACTACCTGAATACATTTTATATAAAAAAGGATTGAAGGTCGAATGCATGTTCAAACCATGAGATAACTAAAAACATTTATACATCAATTTGACACCATAACAAGATTAAAGCTAAGGGGAAACCGACTTCTCAAAACATTTATACATCAATTTAATACCTGACATTAGAACTTGCCTCCAACGAAGGCTTCAGACATGTCTACTTTCCCAGGTTATGAAATATTATCATCCATGGACGATATCAAGCTTTGATTCCCCACAATAGGGCATACGTCAATAAGACCTATGCTACCAAGTTAATCCAATAAATTCAAAGGATCATATAAATGCGCATAAAATTTAGCCATCAAACACCATTCTAAAACATAAGAATATATACTTGTTCACCACAATAGAAATATTAGTGATCTTAAAAATAGCTTCAAAACCATGCCAGACGTTGAAGTTAAACATTTTTTGTGTATCTTAAAGAGAAAATTGCTTCCTCTCATAAGCACTGCTCATATCTTTATTAAAGAGCATATCAAGTTAGCAAAATCTATGCAAAATCTATGCACAATCTAAAAGAGTCTCTACTACTGCAATGATGCTATCCAAAGTTTCAGGAAACAAATGTTCTTTTATGTCTCAAAACGAGGATACTAATGGAAAGTGCTAAGCAACAAGCCCAAAAACCTTACTTCAGTCTTGAAGCCAATGTTACAAAGGGAAAATTGTGGTCGCTTACTTTTTTCATAGCTAAAAGGGTAGATTTGATTAAAGTATACACCATTTCAGTTACTCGTACCTCTTCAACCACTTACTTAAGTAGGAAGACACAAGAAGTTAGAATGCACTGACAGCATGAGAGAATCACCGCCCCTTTTTGGAATAGTCAAGGTTGAACTACAAAACTGTAATTTGGGAATGTCTGACAAATAGGAAATCTGCATCATGTTCTATGAAAATGGGCTTATCTCTTGACTATGTACCTGACAAACTGAAACTGCCGTATATCAGACTAAGATGACCTCGTCAGAGAGGGTGTAAATGACTTACATCCATTCCTCCAATAACAAAGATGAAAAAAAACTTCTTTAGTTTGATAAAGTGCATGAATATTCTATCTTGTTTCCCCTTGGTATCAAGAAAGCTGCTTTGCCTGCCAAAGAACATCAAAACTGAAACTGCGTTGATAACGGGCAATGTAATAAACCCACTGTCATCAACAACAGCAGAGCAATTATGACCATTTTTAATAAGTTCAATCCTATTTTCCCCTGATATCAAGGAAGCTGCTTTGCATTTGTCAAAGAAAACCAAAGGTGACACTATGTTAATAATGGGCCATGTATTAAGCCTACTGTCAACAAAAACAGTGGAGCAATTTGAACCATTTTTAATATAGTTCCATAATTTACACCCATCTCCTATACTGTAACAGCCAACTACAGAAACTAAAACCTTCAGCTTTGTTTTGCACTTATTTCATTGAGCCGAGGTGCATCGGTGTGTGTGCATTTGAAAACTGAAGTTTAAAAATGTTTCTCAGTAGGCAACCACTCATGAAATATCAAGGCATGTTAATTACTACTGCCCTCAGGTAACTAGTGGCAACTAGCACCTTAAGCTAGAATGTTCCTACTGAGATCTAACCTCTTAATTTTATTTGATAATAAATATTGAAGAAATCAAAAGGGGGCAAAAATTCTGCTCCTTTATAAATAAAGTTCTCAATAAATAACAAAATCCTTGCTCTTGAATTTTGACTAGAGAAAATAGAGGTGAATCTCCAACCTCACTATTATTCTAAGCGACTGAATCAGCTACCTGTGATCTTTGCCCATATCTCTC
The DNA here is from genome assembly GCA_028583015.1 of Wollemia nobilis. Taxonomy (NCBI): domain Eukaryota; kingdom Viridiplantae; phylum Streptophyta; class Pinopsida; order Araucariales; family Araucariaceae; genus Wollemia; species Wollemia nobilis. The sequence continues at coordinate 1,030,964 of JAQPPZ010001094.1, forward strand.
TTTTCAAATTTAGTCTGGAAGCGTACCAATTCGTGGATCTCCAGCATTACTATCCTCCTCAGCAGCTGCAGTGGCTGCAGCTCCTGCTTTGTCCCATCCTCTTCTATGGAGCTCAGTAACGAAATCATTCACATCAGGTTGACTGATTCTGTATGGAGTATAAGCAGCTGATGGAAATTTCTTGGAGACAACCTCTTCTCTGTATTTTGACAAGGCTTCACTAATAGCAGCTCCTATGTTGCCATAATGCTTACAGAACTTGGGAGTAACCTGAAGGGAAAAGTTGACATATCAAGAAAAGAATATGATGAAAACGTTTTTCTCTACTGTTGTTATCTCTCTTTCTCCCAAAAAATAAATAAGTAAATAATACTTCAAAATAATCCATATGACAAAAATTAATAAATCAGTGATGCTTAACAAATTATAATTCTAATTTAACAATTGCTGGAGAGGATAATGCAAATTCACCTGAGCATGATGTGGATGTTGCATCATTTGCAGCAAGTCGTGGTATACTAAGACCTGCAATAAACAGTCCACCTTTAAACCAGAGTGAAAAACATTTAGAAAAGAAGCAAAACAAACCATCTATCATCTGTAGATCATCCACTGCTCCTAAGGCTTACATGATCCAAGGATTGTGCAAACAAAATAAGCAGTTTTTAAATTAAGCTATATTGTGATCTTCTGCATTACCCACAAAACAATTAGTCAAGCTCCCTCTTGTCTGCTTTGATCTTAGATACACCTCTGTGTATTTTATACACGAACAAGAGCACAGCAAAATGACAACACTTCTAGAAGCACAATAATAATGAGATATTTATCTATTGCAATTCCTCTTGCATACAATGGTGCAATTTTAAAGCCTGTGTGAATAAGAGTCATCGTAAGCCTATACTTCTTGTATTGTAGCAAAACCACATAAGCATGCTTGGTGGAAATGCATGCATGTCAAAAGCTGCAGGAGAACCAAAAGACACGCCTATTAAGAGTATTTCAGAAAGCTGTCATGAAAAAGCAGCTTCAACATATGTCCCACATAAAATGCATCTCAAACTTTCAATATTCTATTACTTGTAAACGCCGGCAATGCTGATAACATTTGAAAATGTATAACTAAATAAGCTTGTATTCAATGCCCTCTTTCAACCTCATCCACAAACTGAAAACATCTAAAGCACTTTCACATGCACTATTTTGAATATAAATTTAAAATCTTGTATCTTATTACCTGTAGTGACAAGTCACTACCTTGGGAATTTTGCAATTTGGAAGGTTACAAAACAGTTGGAATCAGTCAATAAAAGCCTTTCAAAACCCCTCAAATTTTGCTAACTCAAGGAAAATGGCCAATTTGCTCCAGAAGCAATCTGCTAGCAAGATGAAGCGATTGGCTTGCAAGAGTGAAGAGCTAAGATGAAGCGATTCACTCGCCTCTTGAAGTAAATTGCTCATGGACCAGCAGAGGGGTAAAAATACAAGCATGGATCCCGAGGAAGAATTGGGAAAGCAATATTTTGGCATGTAGTGGCACATAACTCATTTTGGAAGTCTTTTAAGCCCTTTAAGGACATAATTAGAGGCATGTAACATTTGGAGGTGCATCATTTTGTTAAAGATGCCCCCAAATCTTTACTTTTATTAGGAATAAGATTTTTAACCCCACATAACTCAGGTAAACCTTTCCTATAAATAGTAGTCGTGGGCTCCATTGTAAACATCTTTGGCCTTAAGGAATTCAAAGCTACACTTTGTGAAGCCCACATTATGCTCTTGTAATTCATTAAATTGGTGAGAAATTGATAAGTCTTTAATACTCCATCAGTGGCACTGTCCTCCTGGATTGTGGAATGCACAGTGATTGTGGCACTGCCCTTTTGCCCGCCTGTCGTTTCTCTCACAATTTCAACTTATTTGAATGGGAATGCATTGTTGTTATTCAAATTTATCATGCGTTGATTGATCACACACTCTCCTTGTTACAGTTTCAGTCGTATTCACTTTTAATTTCACACCCTAGACTTTTTTTTTTTTTTTTTTTTTTGAGTAATACTTCTTATACACATCCGCTGTGGGGATTGAACCCGGGTCACATCATCGATAATGCAAGTGGCGTCCTTGCCGGTAGACCACACTCACGCACCCTAAACTTTGTAATTTACTATCATGCATTTTAATTTCCATGTTTACTTTCCGTAATTTATTTCCTCGCGTTTAATTTCACGCAATTGGATTAGACTAGTTTAGAATTTAGCAAGGATAATGGAAGGCATCCTAAATTCGAAGGTTGGAAGAGGCCTTAAACCCTTCCATCCAACTTTTTTGAGAATAGAATTAAGGGTGCATAAGCAGTCAAACGATTCCCCAAATCAACATAGTTTCTAGCATGCTCGGTGGGGACCCTAATCCTTAAGTCCATTATTTGATGAAATTTCTCAATTTTGGTGCCAAATTTGTATTTTGCCATAGGTGGAGAGCATTTATGATGATTTTGAAGAATTTTTGCCCCAAATGTCCCTTTAGGAAGCAATTCACTCCACTTGGGACCAATCACCTAAAAGATCAAAAAAAAATCTTAAGTCAAATTCTAGGAGCGATCCGCTCCATTAAGCTATTCGCTCCGAATCTGCAAAATTTTCACAAGTTGAATCTAGAGTGATTCACTAGGGCCAAGGTCTTGATTTATCAAGCCCAGACCCAAATTGACCATTAATTTCATGCTCTTTTTCATTATTTGTGTCCAATTTTTGCAAGTGCTTTGCAAATGGTAACTTTGTTACGAACTTCAGAATCATAAACATTTTGTGAAGCAAGCAAGCGAGGCGGCATGAAATCAGAAAAATTTCTCACTTTTGGCTCCAATTTTGCATCTACCATAGGCAAAAGGCATTTGGGATGAATATGGAAAAAAATTTGCCAAAGTCCAATCCAGCTAGCAACTTGCTTCTTACAACTAGCGATTCACTACATAATAGTATAATTTCTCAAGTAGAATTCAAGAAGTGATTCGCCCAAGTTTTGGGGAGCGATTCACTCAAAAGATCAAAAAATCTTCCTAACTCCTCCACGGAGAGTGATTCATCCTAGAATTGAAGTGATTCGCTTGGTCCTTCCTTTGCAAAAATTTCTAAAGTTAAATTTTTGGGAGCAATTCACTCAAGTTTACTAGCAATTCGGATTAGCCAACGATTTGCTTTGTAGGCCAAATTTCTACAAATTTTCAGAATTTGACCTCGAAAAGTTGTCCATGCAAAGGTACATAGATGCATGAGATCAAGCTTACGAATACACACTCAAAAACGCAACGATCAAGTAAAGAACTTCAATCAGTGGAATTAATTGCACATCAACAAAGGAACGCGAAAGAGAAAAAGAAAGAGCAAATCATTGTGGTTGCATCAAAATGACGAGATTGAGGAAATTCCTACGTCTAATCCCACTTTGTCAAAAGGAAAAAATCTAATGGCCAATCAAGTGAGTCAAAATATTACATCCCAAGAAATGGTCTCCAATTTCCATTAGAGTTATTCTTCCGCTCTCACAAATCAAATTTAGGCAATTACGGGTCGTACTTTGACTCATACTAATCCCCTCTATGGAATGCCATTTGATGTAAATAATCCATTCCATCATCCTTCCATAATCCAAACAATGTGAGTCAACCTCCAATGTCTAATGCTCAAATAACCCCTCCTACAAGTGCAACTTCATCTTAAGACCCACCCGGATCTGGGACATTCAACACAACAAACCTATCATTTGGACAATTTGTACCACCAATTGCAAATTCTTTAGCACAAATATTTATTCCTAACCAAAGCCAAGGTTTTGCTCAAAATTTTCAAGCGTCGTCCAATCAAATGGGAGTGCAAGCAATGCAGGGAAACCCCTGGGATCAAACACCGCCTCCAACCAATCAGATATTGTAGAACTTATAGCAATACCTGCCTTTTCAAAAACAACAAATACCGCAGCAAGGTTAGAATAATTATCCACCATTCCAAAACATGCAAGCTCCCCTAAATCTGCAATGGGCTTATCCTAATCCACCATTGCCTTCTTTTCAAAATCCAAACCCTCTTTTCCCACCACCTTACTACGACGCATATCAATACCCTCAAATCCCTCCATACGCAACTCCACCTCAAGGTTACATGGTATACCCCTATCTAACAGAATACGGTTAGCCGCCAAAAAATAATCCAGTGCCTCAACCACCGAGGCCCCAAAACCGACTTCCCAATTAAACCTATCAAGGACAACTAAATCTAAGGGCCTATTCCCCTCTCCCACCTGTCGTTGTGAAAGCATTACTTACCTTTGATGGGAATGGGAATAAGACGACATTGGACAACCTAAATGATCTATTCACACAAGTCAATTCATCGCATCCAAGAGGAAGATATCATGATACATTTACTTATCTATTTATTTTGTGATAAAGTTTCTTTGTGGTATAGAGGTCTACCTGATAATTCCGTTACAATTTGGGCATCAATTATAGAACCTTTCATGCATAGATTTGGCAATATGGGCAATAGATACTATGTTTTGTTTCAATTGAATGCTATGCAAAGCCATCCTCAAGAAAAGAGTCATGATTATGATACTAGATTGTTGAGGACCTTGAATTTAATTGCGCCAAATGTCAAGCCACATGAAGAACAAGCATTGCCATATTACATCAAAGGCTTACAATCTTAGCATTAATAGTTTGTAATGTTAATCAAATCACATGCTACAGCCATTGAAGAAGCAGCCCGTGCAAAAGATGTTCTAAATTAAGGTAGGAAAGTTACCACCTACCCCATCCATGGCCTATGCCACCTATGTCACCCAAAATCCACAAATCCTTGGATCTACACCCTCCATATCACCCATTCCGAGCATCCAATTGTTTGCCAAGCCAACCCCTTCTCCATTATCATAACTAATCCGACCAAAACTCATCATCAATTGTTGCCTTCCAACCACAACTACCAACCCTACTCGCTCCATCACAAACCAATAGTGATACTAAAGCTTTTGTGGATCAATACAAGCACGACATGAAAGAGATGTTAGATCTGGTGAAGACCTTAATAAACCAATTTAATGTTAAAAAGAGGCAGTGGCAGCAAAATAGCGGGTGGCAACAACAACAGAATTGATAGCCCAAGAACCCCCTTATCTCACCAAAGACCAAGTATTGTGACAAGGTGCTAATCAGGTTTAGAAAAATATGCTAAACGCCAATTTGAAAGTGCAGACACAAACAATTGACCCACTTTAGTGGGCAATCTTCCCTAAGTCTTCCTAGGAGACCCCCTAGGCTTGCCTAGGGCAAGGGCTAGGGCTCTCCCCCCTTTTTCTTTGTTTTCTCCCCCTTTATGCGAAATCGTAGTTGCCCTCGACGAAGCGCCATTTAGCATAAGGCGAAATCGCGGTCAGCCCTGACGGGGCACAATTTCGCATTTTAGGGTTTTCTTCTAAGCAAACCCTAATTTCTCGAAGTTGGCGTGTTTGGCATCGGCTCTCCTTGGTTTTCCCACCCATTCCGCTTTCAAATCCACTATATAAGGAGGGTTTGAATTCATTTTGAGATCACGAATAATCACGACGATGAATAACCACAAGGATAAGCAATAAGCAAGCAAGTGATTTTGAAATACCAACCTCACGCAAGTTTTCTTCTTCAAGTGATTTTAAAGTGCTCGCTAAGTGATTTGCATTCTTCCTCTTCTCCCACAAGCAAGCTAACTCGCCATTGTAAAGTGTGATTTGTTTTCTGCTGCATTGAATTATTTGTTGTTGTTGCTCGCTTTGGTGGATTTGTGTTGGAGCCCTAAGGAGAGATCTACTACTTGGGAGGTCTTAACCGTTTTGTTTGCTTCTGCACTATCTGCCAGGTGATTTCGCTCTTTTTCATGCATGTACTGATTTTTTGGATGACGTAATCGAGTTCTCGCATCTTTATTTTGTTTTTCGCATAGCTTCTGCGAAATCACGCCCGGTCTCTGTGGGGCGCGATTTTGCCAGTGCGAAATCGCGGTCGCCTTTTACGAGGCGCGATTTCGCCCAGACTGCGTTTGGGGGCAAATTGCTATCCCCAGACCCTAGATCTGGATTATAGGTGGCATATAGGACATATTGCTACATTTTGTTCTGTGGTTTCATCATTCTATTCTGCTATATTGTGATATGTTTTTTTTCTTTCCAAAGGTCAACTTCCGCTTCTGTTTTCAAAGGTCAACTAAAAGGACCTAGGGGGCTTGACTGTTGCACCTCCAAGCATTATTGTACAGCGGCCTAAGCAGGCCCCCTAACACTGATTATATTTTCCAAGTCTTTGTCAAGTTATCTTGCAGGAACAGGAAATGTTGATATCATTGGACAAAGGATAAAAGCTTGGATCAACCACCGGATAAGATAAGTGCCCTAATTAGTCTTTAGACTGTTTGTTGAGTGCTTTCTATTTCTGTTATAAACCCTAGATCTGATTTTAAATACATTTAGTTGATTTCTAGTCATTGAAAGTAAAACAACATATAGTGTGCACTTAGGGTTAATACTGTTTGTGCATCTTTTCTTGAAGCCCTTGCTTGAAGGTTTTCTGTCTTGAAACCCTAGGGTTAGAAAGCATTCAAAGAAAGAATCATCGTAGGGTTAACTCTTGCATTCTTGCATACTGTATTTCTGCATTGTCCTTTATCTTTCATAGCATAGATCTAGAAAGGCCAAACATAGTTGATTGTCTTGAAACGAATTCATCAAACATTCTTGAAAACCAAAGGACTTGGAGCGAGTCCTTAAACTGTTCCTGGTGAACCCTTCCCCCCTCTTTTTACACCCGATTGTAGAGAACAACGCAGCCCCCGTGGTTCACGTCAAGGCTTTCTCTCTTTGCGGATCCAACCTTGAGAATCGTATGCGGTAGGGCGGTTTTCCCCCTCTACAGGAAGTTAAAACATTATGGTGTTTCCCCATGTAATGCGAGACATGATCCTACAAACTATGCAATGGCCATTAGATATTCACAAACAAATCAGTATGATCAGCAACATCACACTAAATAGGTCATCGTCTTGAGTCAAATGGCACCAACAATGAATCAACCCGCTTACAAAACAGCCTGTCTCGAATCAACCCGCATGCAAGGTTCAAGCGCAGCAGGAAGTCCCTTGTCAAATACTAACAATGCAATTTTTGCTAACTTCAATGTGGTTGAAGCAAAATATTTCACGTTTGAAGATAATATTGTATGTGCGAATTAACAAGGAGTTGGAACCAAGGGTAAAAGGAAGGCATCAGAAGAGCAAGTGTCAATGCATAAACTAACTAAGGCAAGCAAAGGCACCATAGGACTTAGAAGGGGAAGACCAGCATTACACTTGAAATACAACAGGCTAGTAAAGACCACACAACAAGAAAGACAAAGTGAAAATGTTGGGAAGAACACAACCAACGCATCTCAAGCATATGCACAAGCCAGTAAGGATAAACAAACGAATAAGGGAAAGGAACCAGAGACTAAGATAAGAAATCAAGAAGGGTCATACAAGTCCAAAGAAGGGAGGAACAAGAAAGAGAAAAACAAACTACAGAAGGAGGCAAAACAACGCCTCAAATACCCATCTCTCACTAGTGAAGGACGCATGATGGCTACTAGGCAATATAGAAAGTTTACATCATGCACTAAAAGTAGCTCTATCGAGTTTAGGGTCAACATTGCAGAAGAGATGAAGAATCCCGCCATGGTGAGCATGTTAGAAGCACTAGCCCTTCCTGGTCAAAGGGACTTACTTCAAGAAGCTCTCAAGGAACAAGAAAGAAGCTATGCCAAAAATGGGCAGCCTAAGCTTGTTCAACCTGGTCCAGCTGAATGGAAAAACCTAATAGCGAAAGATATATCTGACATTCAGGTCAACACGACGGACATATTGAATGCTCCTAAGCCTAAAACCCTAAAGCCACCATCATTTTATGTGACTTTGAATATTAAAAATTACTTGTTAAGGAGTTGCATAGTCAATTCAAGAGCAGTCGTAACAGTGATGCCAAAAGTTATCTACAAAGAAATAGGATTGCCCAATACCAAAACAACAAGGCATCCAATTCAGATGGATGGCACCTAGGCGAAAGTCATGGGGGTTCTAAAGGATATGATCATGACCATAGCAAAGCATCCATAATTGGTGGTAGTGTAGGAGGTAATAATAGTTGACCTTTCCCCGTATTTCAGTATGTTACTATCCAAAGAATGGATACGCAAGCTATCTAGAGACAAGTACTTGGCAATGGATTATACCCACATGAATGTGCCACCAATGGAAAAAAGATCCGAATTGAAAATGAACCTCCATGCAATTACTTACTGCACAAACATGATGAAGACAACGTGGTAAATTGGAATGAACTGCCAAAATTTGTGGATGATGAGGTCTTAGAGGATGATTAGATGTCCGAGATAGATATGTTTATTGGCGTGCTTCAAGACGATGAGGATCCAAGAGTAAAATTTGAGGAAACCGAGGTAGGGAACAACCTAATATCAGAAGAACCATCTAACATCCCGACCCTAACCTGCCAGCAAGCACATGAGTCTAATAAAGCATGGGAATTGCACTTTGATGGCGCAAGAACCAAGAATAAAGGACATGCAAGTATCCAATTTATTGACCCACAAGGAACGCAAACTAATTTTGCATACATGTTATTGTTCAATTGCTCCTATAATGTGGCCACATAAGAAGCATTATACATTGGTTTGAGGAAAGCCAAAAAGATGAAAATCAAAAACCTAAAAATATTTGGCGATTCTAAGCTAGTCATAAATTAGGTAACTCCCAATGTGCCACCAAATATAAGAACTTGAAGTCATACAAATATTGGATATGGGATTTTCTAGACGGCTTCGACACTTATGAAATCAAGTCATACAAATATTGGATATGGGATTTTCTAGACGGCTTCGACACTTATGAAATCAAGGTAGTTCCCAAGGAGTTAAACATCGAAGTAGATGAAATAGTGTCAATGGCAACCAATTCAACCCCATTGCTGACATTTGAGATAAACCAAAAGAGTTAGAAGTGGTATTTAGGCAAGTCATCCTTGATAATTCCAATCACTAGCAAGCATTCAACAATGATGAACTGATCATTAAGTTCCTCATCAAAGAAACTCAACATACTAAAGACAAAAACAAATACAGGGGCAACATAAAAGATTAAAAACAAACAAGTTGCCGACGTGGTTATTCACCCTGGAAAGTTTGTTTAATCTTGATGATAGTGTTAAGAAATCCAGAATCAAGGTGAAAGCCTCTTCCTACCACCCTGTCGAGATCGCTTAAGGAAAGAACTTGTTGCTTGGTAAGGAGTGGACCAAAGAAGAAATATGCCTGTCCAAGGAGCTCTATGGCAAATACTGACATATAATTGCTTGGTCCTATGAAGATTTCAAGGTATATGACAGAAATATCATATAACATACTATTGAATTAGAACCTGGTGCAATGCCTTCTCGACAGAAACAGTGGCCTATGAATCCCAAAATCCAGGCAGTCATAAAGGAAGTTTTGAAACTTGTGCAAGCCGAAATCAATTTTCTAACTGAGCACTCTGTTAGTCTCATAATGACACTGAGAGGGGGCGGTGAATCAGTGTAGCTCTTTAGAACTTAAATCTTCAACTCTTAAAGCCGAAACAATGAAAACTTAAAACCAAATAAAAAGGTATAACAAGAGAACATCACACAACACAAGATATACCGAGGTTCACCGATTTGGCTACTCCTCAAAAATGACTGTTTGGACTACCATCCAAATCCAGCCTTTGCAAAGCACAACTTTACAATCAATTTACCAGCACCCACTGGAAGGAGCACCAGATTTATCTGTACCAATAGAAAAGAGCACCAACCCCAGATTTATCTGCACCAACAGAAAGGAGCACCAACCCCAGATTTACCAAAACCAACTGGAAGGAGCACCAACCCCTGATGCCAAGCACCAACTTGGACTTCAATTTTGAAACTAGAAGATTGACATAAAAATGCCTTCACTTTTACAAGACCCTGACTAGTCTATTGCTTACCCAACCTCTCTCTCAATTCACACAACACACACCCTTTTCACTCGCCTATAGCACTCCTCTCGCTCACCTCTCACACTACTCTCACTCTCTTCGCAAGATTAAATCCACACACTAAATTCTCCAAGCAACACTCCTTTTATAACAATCCTTTCTCTTTGTAACTCCAGTTGTAACTCCTTTCATATTCTCATGTGCCACTTGTCAATTGTAACTCCTTTATGTAACTCCTTTTGTATATATTTAGAAGGCATTTCGTCAAACACGTCACATGCAAATAATTGACACCATATTCTCCTACCATGACTGTTCGTTTTCTCGGTCATGACTGTTCGTTTTCTCCTTGCATGACTGTTCGTTTTCTCCTTTGTGCATGCATGCGTTTTGGTTTCTGAAAAGGCTTTTCATTTCTATTTTAACGACTGTTCGTTTTCTCCTTCCACGACTGTTCGTTTTCTCCACATGGGCATGCGTCCATTTCTTTCCATGACTATTTGTTTTCTCCACATGGGCATGCGTCCGCTTCTTTCCACGTGTAACGACCATCTTAAATGATTTCAAATCATTAAAGATTCCTTATGGGTCCACGTCACTATGCAGTCTTCAATTTCACCATCCTGGTGTTCATCACTAATATCAGACGCACTGTCAACTACTCTGTTCTTTTGGCGAAACTGCATCATGTCGCGATATCGCGACATGTCGCATTTTCGCGACTCAAAAGGGCAGGCAGGCAGAGAAATAAAAAGTGTCGCGATATCGCGACATGTCGCATTTTCGCGACTCAAAATGGGCAGGCAGGCAGGCAGAGAAAGAAAAAGTGTCGCGATATCGCGACATGTCGCATTTTCGCGACTCAAAATGGGCAGGCAGGCAGGCAGAGAAAGAAAAAGTGTCGCGATATCGCGACATGTCGCATTTTCGCGACTCAAAAAGGGCAGGCAGGCAGAGAAAGAAAAAGTGTCGCGATATCGCGACATGTCGCATTTTCGCGACACAAATTTCTTTCTCTGCCTTCCTACCCTTTTTGAGTCGTGAAAATGCTACATGTCGCGAAGTGTCGCGATATCGCGACACTTTTTCTTTCTCTGCCTTTCTCTTTGCATCGGACCGTGAAAATACAACATGTCGCGATATCGCGACACTTTTTCCTTCTTGCTCTTTCTCTTTGCATCGGCCCGCGAAAATACAACATGTCGCGATATCGCAACACTTTTTCTCCTTGCTCTTTCTCTTTGCTTCGGCCCGCGAAAATACATGTCGCGATATCCCGACAGTTTTTCTCCTTGCTCTTTCTCTTTGCTTCGGCCCGCGAAAATGCAACATGTCGCGATATCGTGACACTGTTTCTCCTTGCTCTTTCTCTTTGCTTCGGCCCGCGAAAATGCAACATGTCGCGATATCGTGACACTGTTTCTCCTTGCTCTTTCTCTTTGCTGCGGCCCGCGAAAATGCAACATGTCGCGATATCGCGACACTTTTTCTCCTTGCATTTTCTCTTTGCTTTGGACTGCGAAAATGCAACATGTCGCGATATCGCGACACTTTTTCTCCTTGCATTTTCTCTTTGCTTTGGACCGTGAAAATACATGTCGCGATATCGCGACACTTTTTTTCTTTTGCGGTGTTTTGCTTTTTCTTTGATTTTTAGCATATGGGCCACTTCGGTCTTCTTGGAAAATATGCAAAAAGGTGGGTAAACATCCTCATAACCATTTAACATCACTGTACATACTCTGAGTAGCCTCTGAACTCCTGTCCACTGCATCAACCGATCTAACTGACTGTGTTGACAACAATGACAATACTGTCACTGCACCTTGCTCAACACACTCCACTTGGGTGGCTAATATGGTGTCAGTGCAGAACATTAATAGGGCGTTATTAAAAGATCACTATCCCCTTCCTGCCATAGACCACATTTTGCAGAAAGTGGCAAGGTCACAAATGTTCACTTTTGGATGGTTTTTTAGGGTACAAAACCAGATCTAGGTCAAGGATAATGATCAACATAAAACTGCTTCTACCACCAAATGGAGAACCTTCGCCTACCAAAGAATGCCTTTTGGATTGTGGAATGTAGAGGCCACCTTCCAAAGAGCCATGGACATCCCCTTCATAGAACTAGTCGATGAGATCATTCTCATATACCTTGATGACTTATTGTCTTTTCAAAAGAAAGGAATAAGCATATCGAACTTTTAGATTCGATCTTCCAAAGGTGTAGGGAATACGGTATCTCACTCAACCCTAAAAAGTCCATTTTTGTGGACCAAGAAGGTAAATTGTTAGGTCTTGTGATGTCAAAAGATGGCCTAGCCATAGATCCTCATAGGATAAAAGCAATCCAAGACCTCCCCCTTCCCAACATCCGTCAAAGGAATCCGATCCTTCCTAGGTCAAATCCAATTTGTTGCTAAGTTCATTATCAATCTCGAACAACTAGTTAGGCCCATCACCAAAATGTTAAAAAGGATACAACCCTAACATGGACTAATGAAGAAAAAAGAACTTTTCAAGACATTAAAAAAGCCATCACCATAGCCCGAATCCTAGTCGACCCTGATTTCTCCAAATATTTTAGGCGCTATGTGTTTGGGAAAGATGAGAGCATTATTGCAGTACTAACCCAAAAGAATGATAAAGATGAGGAACACCCCAACTCCTTCATGAACCAAGTCCTTCACAATTACTTAGGGAGGTACACCTTCTATGAAAAACAAGTGTTTGCCGCCATGAAAGCTCTAAGAAAATTGAGGTACTACCTGTTCCAAAGCAGACTACCATCTTCGTATTTCATGCTACTGTTTGGTCTGATGTTCTCCATGGTGAACTAGGTGAGAAGACTCAGGTGAACAAATAAAATTCAAGAGTCTAATATAGAAATTAATCCCACCAAGCTCATCAAGGTTAGAGCCTTATGTGAGATCCTTGCAATGTCTACCCCGAAGTATCGAGTTTACCTAGTGGAAGAAGCAAAGGTTGATGATCAGATAGGATGGATGGGAGTTATCAATAGGTACATAGCGATTGGACAAGCCCTAGAAGGATTGACACCTAAAGAAACGGCCTGATTCAGGCAAAAAGCAACACGCTATGCTTGGCTAGACGGTGTACTGTTCAAGAAAGGATATGATGGTGTCTTGCTTAGGTGCGTCAAAGAAGAAAGAACAGAAGCCCTTATCAAAGTATATCACAATAAGGAAAAACATTATTCTGTGTCAATCAATATTACTAGCTCAACATCTTCTTTGATTGCTTCCAATGGGTCAAGCATTGCAAGTCCTATTGTATGTTTATGGGAAGAAAGAGAATGACGTTGATGCCTCTAAAACCAGTTATTATCACATAATTTTTCCAAAAGTGAGGCTTGGACTTCATTGGCAAGATAAATCCCATATCAAGTGCAAGGCATGGATGGATATTGACTACAACAAACTACTTCACAAGGTGGATGGAAAGTGTCAGTCAAATCAGCTAACCAGGAAGCGGTCGTCCAACTACTGGAAGATATCATCACTAGATTTGGGACACCATCCACAGTAATCACTGACAATGTCACCTCTTTGACAAGTTTTAAAGTGATTCACCTTGGAATACGGTTTTGTGCTCAAAACCTCCTCCAATTATTACTCTCAATGTAATGGACTGGCAGAGTCTACCAACAAAAATATCATGAGGATCCTATCAACAAGATCTTCCCCCTACAAGTTAGTCTTCAAAAAAGCGATTGTGCTACCAATTAATTTGGAACTCCCCTCCCTCCAAATGGCACAACAATTAGAGCTTAAAGACATCGATATCAAGCCAATGCAAGCACAATTATATGCCTTGCTAGCTCTAGAAGAGGAGAGAGAAAATGTGTTCAAAAGGATGGTCCAACATCAGGAGGTAGTTAAAAGGTGGTTTGACAAACGAGCCACCAAGATGGATTACAAGGGGACATGGTATTCAAATGGGATGACGATAGAGTTAAACCAGGAGGCCATCAAAAGTTTGATTCCCTTTGGAGCGGACCATATCAAATCCTCTAGATAGCTGGTCCAAACGCCTACAAGCTTGAGACGAAGGATGGAACAACGTTGTCGATATCAGTGAACAAGCAGAGCATATTTGACCCATTTGACAGAAAGACCGATGCCAAAAGAAAGTGTAAAAATATGTACGCAGTTCCCCCTTAATTTTACATTTTTCGGCTATTATCCCCTCTTCATCTTTCCCCTTCCTTTACAATGAACCCCATTTCTATCTTATTTTTCTTCCTTCTCTCCTCAAATTTGTCTTCGTTACGGAATGGTCGTACTCATCTTTTTGATTTCCCTTTCTCTTGTAAAAAAAAAAAAAACTTAAGTGCGAGAGCAACAAGTAAATTGCTTGTTAGCTGCCCCATCTATAAGCCAACCAATCAGGTAGGCAAATTGGTCTGTTTTGGGCCGACCTACCCACCCCACCCATTAATGGTCGGGCATAGATGGGGCAAGCCCTATATAAACCACTAGACCCCACAAACAGCGCTCACCTTATACATGCAAATTTGCCAAAGAAAACCGCTTGCTGCTCTGCTATCTTGCTCAAACCCGCATGCACCATCACTACTAATTCGCTCTCAGTCACACAACTTGGCCAAGCAAACCATGTGCCACTCCCTGTTCCAAAGAAACAATCATGACCATAGCCAAAGAGCCCTCCTATATGCACCTGGCCTTCCATATTGACCCTATGCTCTCCTGGTCAGCCAAGTAGAACCCTAAGTGGGCTCCTTGGTTCATCCAACTCAAGTAAATTGCCCACGAGCTAATCAGGTTGAGCTTCAAAGGAGTTTTCCCCACTACAGATTGGTTGAGACACTAAAAGAGAGATCTGCTCCACAATAAACAAGCCACTTCTCTTGAAAACTAAAAGTTTACCAAGGAGTGAACCCCCTAGCGATTCACTCAACCCAATGAGCACATCTCTCTGACAAGCAAGCCATTCAATTGACCCTACAAATTTTTGCCCAAGTCAAAAGCTAGCTAGCAATTCGCTAAACTAAACGAGCGAATCGCTCCTTGGGCCCAGACTGAGCCCTTTTCCTCCATCTACTCATTTCATCATCATGGATACCACTTGTACATCCACAAGCCCTTCCATGCCCACAGCCAACATAGTGACTCCACCTTCCACCACCATTGCCCTGCCCGTGTTTGTGCCACTAGTAACAGTCCCAGCAGAAACACAAGAGACAAGGCCCTCCAGAGAGAGAGGAAAGAAAAATCTAAAGCGGAAGAAGACTTCACCTCCTTGAATATCCAAAAAATTATTCAATGAACCGTACAATAGAGTAAAAGAAGGCAAATACAAACATTCTCCTGTGAATGTGAGAAAGGCCTCAGGAGATTCAATTTGGGCCCATAGACTAACTCAGAGCATAAGCCATATTTGGACCTTGGGCTTCGCTATGAATTTGGTGTCACAAATTTGCAGTTGCCTAGAGTTAGTAGAAGCCTATGTACAAAGATACAACTTCATTGGTAGGATTAACAGAAGAGTCCCTTTATATAAAGGAGGAAAGGCAACAAATGATCCAACCATCTAAGTCACGTGCAACCTAAAGAACCAAAAAGACCATCACAGTAGCTTTGACCAAAATTATTAGCAAGATTTCTTAATCCTACATCTAAAGAATCCCAACAAGATTGTTGACTTCAGCATCCCGTTGGAGTTAGACTAGTTCAAAGATGACGTCCACATGGTCTTTTCCAGGATTGCAATCATACTTGGTGAAGGATTAGACGCAAAGTGTATAAGGAACACGTAGCCCTCCTTCATGTAGTTGAGAACCATCCTAGGCAGTCACAGATGATAGACTACGAGAGATATATAGTTGATCAAATGAGTAACCAAATGAAGGAGTTCAAAGAGGAAAGGAAATTCGCTTACACCTACCTAGTTTGGCTCATTTTGTATAAGGACCGGTTCCCTACCCTCCAGCTAGAACAGATCGGACCAGATGGGCAATTGTTATAAGCAATCAAATGTACAGATGTACCTTGCCAAGGAGTGAGGAAGACATCTTACCACTTCTATGACAAGTGTACAACGTTATAATGGATAAAATGAAAGGGAAGGCACCTAGGTTGTCAAAGGAGGCAAGGGAATTGTTGAGGTCAAAGGAATAGCCCAATGGAGATTACTACCTGGGAAGATTAAGGTCCATCCAACTGTTTGGATTTTCAACTATGCCCTTCAAGTTGTCAACATATGTGCTTGACTACCTCTCCAATCTTGAGTATGTTAGGTGGCTCAACTATATGGTTCCAAGGTACTTCAAAGGGCAGAAGAAGACTGCCTTCTACCCACTTAAGCATCCAATATTCAAGATCACACCAAAGCTATGAGTTTTCCACATGGTGATAGGAGAGATGCTCAAGGACATGAGATTGAAGCAACTTCGGGACATGATCCTATGACCTAGAGAAGAACTTCAAGGAGAAGTTGAGCGACAAGTGTTTGCATACCTTCTTTGCACATGAAAAGAGGTATGTGATCAAGGAGGCAAACCCAACCAAAGTGTTAACCCAAACCACTTTGGGAAGTGCCTAGGGTTATGAAGATGAAATACAATGTTCATATACCAACCCTCCAGAGTGATACGTATTCAATGCTAAAGCGAAGGTCAAGGATGACTTTGACCCAGATGTCAAGCCTAAACATCATGCATTAGGCACCTTAGAAAAGTTGAAATTTAGAAAAGTTGGGATACTTGAAAAGGAAGATCCTTCCCTGGTAGACGATGTGGTATGAGACCAGTACAACAGAAAGGCCAATGCGAGATGGTCCCTTTGAAGAACAGTTCTCGGCCATTTGGGATAGGCAACACCCAACGAGTACGAAAAGGGAAAGGACAGTAGAGAAATCCCCAAGAAGCTCTTCAAGTCCACCTCCCAATCCTGTGCTTGAAATCATAATATTTGCAGTGCCACCACATTGGCCATAATAAGCACCGCAATGCATGAGACCACCAAGGAAAGGCTGCAAAAACATAAAGGCGACCCTCATGGGTCCACGTTCGAGGAAGCAGCAGTAGCGTAGCATCAACAGCAAGTGACCCAACTCAAGAAGGGGGAAATCCCCCAAGGAGGAACTCCTTTCGAGTTAGGAATAGCCAGAACAGGGGTTACCTCCACCTTCACCACCTCTTCCTTTCTTGTTTCTACTGCTCCCGCCTCTTTATCTACTTCTATTCTTGCTTCTTTCTCTTCTCCCACCCCTTCTTCTATCGCACTTCCCTCACCATCCTCTAGTGCAACCCATGGTTCCCCTAGAGGCACCCCACCTCCAACCACAACCCTCATTTCCAGCACCACACTGATCACCTCATTCCCTTCACCCACCCTCCAAGTCACCATTTCACAACCCCTGGTTGCCTACACCATGAGCCCATCTCCTTCGTAGCTAGTCTCCCCACTAGCTGAAACAATGACTCAGATAGCATCTCGAAAAAACCCCTTTGCATCACCATTCACTCCCATCTCCACACAACTCACTCCGGCTAACTTGTCATCCCATTCATGGTGCCCCACCATGCAAGCCAAACAACTCTTGTGCAAGCAATGACCTCGCCTACACCACCTTCTGTGATAGAGGCTGCAAAAGCAACTCTATATACTCGTGTAGTCGCAACGCCTAGCTAGGGCTTTGTTTGGAATATTGTTAGTGAGCCTCAAGAGAGAGATGTCCAAAGACATTTGATGACTTCCAAGATAAGAAAGAAAAATCAAAAAGGAGTATAAACAATTATAAGAGATCTCTCGGGCTCTGGTTATAATGTGGCTGCAGTTAGCATCTAGTGGCAACAAGGTCCTCATTGTGGAAGCAATCCAAAATGACCCTTCCAAAACTGCCGCATTACCTGTCGACTTCATCGCTAGACTGTCAAAGCTGGATCTAAGAAGAACAGATGCATATCAAATGATCCAATTTGCAAATTAGCTGTCAATTGGCACGGCCATGCAATTTGGCCAATTAGCGATGGAGGATGACAGACTAAAGAGAGAATGCATAACTAGAGGCAACAGTGGCCCAATTGAAGACCGAGAAGGAACAACTCTAGCAAGCCAATGAAACCTTGAGAAAAGATGCTGCAAAAAAAGGATCAGCTACAAACAAGTCCCAACTTGATGAAGTTGAAAAGAAAAGGCAGCAGCTAGAGGATCTCTCACAACAACTTGTGCAAGGGTAGGACCAGTTGAGGAAATAGAATGAGCAAGAGAAATCCCAATTGGAAGATCAACTAAAGCAATTACAAGAAGACCAGCAAGGGAGGGATCAGAAAATCTCTGACTTCCAAAAAGAAATAGCTAAATTGAAAAGAGCAATGGCAGATCTAAGGCAAGCCTTCAAGGTCAAAAGCGTGAAGTCCCTCTAGGACAGCATCAAAGCTTAAGTAACAAGTGCCAAGAAGTACTTTTGAGTTTGCTGCCAACACAGAAAGCAGCCTTAGTCAAATGGCTGGAATCATTAAACAAGCTAAATGGGAATTGGTTGCGAAGGAGAGGTACCAGAAGGTAGTCAAACTCTTGGCAAGCCCAACAGTTAAAGATCGATACGAAATACATGGTCAAGAAATTGAAGAAAATCCTTGATGCCCAAAGAGGCCTACAAACCTGCAAAGATGTGTTAGCCTCTCTGCAAAACCCCAGTACAAGAAATGGTGATGGAATTTTAGGGGCTCATCACTGCTGAATTGGCTAACATTTTCGATTCGCAAAGGAAACTCCTCGATGATGACATCATTGATTCAATGATTGATGAAGAGAAAGCGAAGGCTGAAGCTAGGGATGCAATTGAACAAGTCAAGAAACTAGAGTCATTGTTTTCCAAGTTGTAGGATATAGTGGGTAAATAGGACGGGTTGTCAAAAAACCCGTATAAGGACTTGGTAGGAGAAACAGAGGAAAGCGCCAATGTTCACTTGTCGAGGAACGAAGAATGACGGAAGTTGTTGGGTCTGCTGCCATAAAAGGAAAACAAGGACTAGCAGTTTTAAAAATTTTGAAGCAGGGATTCTAATTTTGAGGACTCCATGTCTGAGGATGAAGGCAAGATCTAGGATCTCTCGCCAATCAAGCTTGGCGCCCTGTGAAGTCGCTCGAAATGTAGTGACAAGTCACTACCTTGGGAATTTTGCAATTTGGAAGGTTAGAAAACAGTTGGAATCAATCAATTAAAACCTTCCAAAACCCCTCAATTTTGCTAAGGACAAGGGCCAATTTGCTCCATAAGCGATCCGCTAGCAAGATGAAGTAAGTGGCTTGCAGGAGCAAAGCCCCAACCAAACAAAGACAAAGCACTAGCAGACTGGAGCAATTCGCTCGCCTCTTGCAGCGAATAACTCATGGACCAGTGGATAGGTAAAATGACAAGCATGGATCTCAAGGAAGATTTGGGAAAGTAACATTTTGCATGTAATGGCATCATTGCTCATTTTGGAAGTCTTCTAAGCCCTTTAGGGGCATAATTAGAGACATGTAACATTTGGAGGTGCATCATTTTGTTAGAGATGCCCCAAAATCTTTACTTTTACTAAGAGCAAGAGTTTCTCACCCCAAGTAACTCAAGGGTAAACTTTTCCTATAAATAGGAGCCATGGGCTCCATTGTAAACATCTTTTGGACTTGAGGAATTCAGAGCTACACTTTGTGAAGCCCACATTGTGCTCTTGTAATTCATGAGATTGGTGAGAAATTGATAAGTCTTTTACTCTCCATCAGTGGCATTGACCTCCTGGATTGTGGAATGCGTGGTGATTGTGGCACAGCCCTTTTGCCCATCTTGTCATTCCTCTCACAATTTCAAGTCATTTGAATGGGAATGCATTGTTGTTATTTGGATTTCTTATACATTGATTAATCACACACTCTCCTTGCTACTGTTTTGGCATTATTTACTTTTAATCTCTCACACCCTAAACTTCACAATTTACTTTCATGCATTTTAATTTCCACATTTACTTTCCGTATTTTATTTCCTCGTATTTGATTTCATGCAATTAGATTAGATTAGTTTAGAATTTAGCAAGGATAGGGGGCAGTCAGCCTAAATCTAAAGGTTGGAAGAGGCCTTAAACCCTTCCATCCAACTTTGTTGAAACTAGAATTGAGGGCACATAAGAAGTCAGACAATTCCCTATTTCAACATTACCATAAGCAACTTATTAATAAAGCAAAGCAAATACCAGCCTAGTATTCTACTTATGATCTGAATAAGATCTCGAAAGAACCTAAAGCCAACCTCCAAAGACTTCCACCCCTTGCCAACCATGGCACCAACCTTATTTAGTCAACACCAGCCTTGTTCAGCTTGACGCCAAAACTCTACAATCAAATCCTAGTCACTAGGCATAGCCGCCTGTGCTTCTAGCACCTGACGGCCAAGGGCACTATCAGCTGATGCCAACACTTTGGTGCCAACAGGAACAGGAACCATTGGCAATTTCACCTCTTGTTGTAACCCTTGCAAGATGAGCCACTTTGTCCTTTTGAATGCCTCTTCACGTCCTTGTTTACATGTAACTTACATGTACGTTGCTTCGCAAAGAAAGCACGAAAGTAGAATAGGGAGTAAAGGAGTTGCTTTAGCATGTAAGCATATCAAGCACATTTCTCCTACAAAGATACCTGTACATCACACATATCTCTTTAAAATTGATTATTGTATAGCATTCTATCATTAATATAAATTTTTCCTCCAATATGCCTCTCAATTCTTATTTTGTTGTTCATTAGCATAGTAGTGACCAAGCCATCCAAACAAATCTGAATCATTGGGTATCAGAGCAAGATTTTCACATGCATTCATGCATGCACAAGATCAGGCAATAGGAAAAGCAGTCTCATAACAGGTAATCCATCCGCATACCTTCCTTACCAAAATAGGCAATGACAAATGACCAATGACACAAAGGCGTCCAATCACTTGCTAACAATGTTGAACAAAATGTTGGTGAAACATGGAACAAAGATGTATGTTAGACCACTTCATACAAATTAATTGATGCACCCATGCCACAACTCAACCTATTGCAGATGGAAGGACCTACAGAAGCTCTAGCCCCTTCAAGGTTCACATAAACTTTCATATTCCAACTTTTGAAGGTATTATTGATGTTAAAGCTATAACGAAGTTGCTTAATCAATTGCAGCAATACCTCCAAGTTTGCAATTTCTCCAACAATGAGAGTCCCCATGGTTGTTTGAAACTAGTGCAAAGCATATACTACACAAGCCAAAAGGTAAAGGTAAAAAGGTAAAAGTAGTTTTTAACAGTCCCGAGACCATAGGCTATATGAGACAATTCTCACAGAAGATGTTGTTTACCCAATATGTGTTTATCCAACCAAACTCTAGTTACCGAAGTATGTTCTACAACTCTACACCCCATTGGAGTCGAACCTTGGACCTCCTATTCAGAGTTCCAAAGTCTTACCGTTTGGCCCACCCATGTTGTACTTAAAAGGTAAAGTAGTTTTTTATGTCTACCAAGCCATAGGCCATATGGAACAATCCTCATGAAGGATTTTGATTACTCAATACATGGTTATCCAACCATACTTTGGTTATTGAAGAATGGTGTACAACCCAACCCTTGCAAGATTCAAACCTTAGACCTCCTCAGTAAAGTTCCAAAGAGGGAACGTTGACACCAGCTTACCCGCCAGCATGCTTACCTAGGAAAAAATCATCAATGCCATCAAGGATGAATACTACCCAATGGGTGACTATAACAAAAAGAATCTAAAATGGCAACTACAATGAAATCAAGATCAATCTACCAAAGAATACACTAACACATTCCACAAGTTGTAGGTAAAGTTGGCCTTACAATATGCAAAACGACATAAGATCCTCAAGTACCATAGAGGTCTACACAGATGCATCCAAACATAAATGGATTCCCTTAATATCACTACACTGGGAGAAGCACACAAATATGAAAGGCATATTGCGGCAAAGTTCAAGATCAAATGTATCCAAAAGGAAAGTGGCTTCAACCAGAAGTCACAATCCAAAAAGGACAAAAGTGGCCCTAACCTTGATGCCAAATCATAGAGTAAGGGAAAACAACACTAGCCCAAGAGATGATTGAAGAAATAGGGCTAGTGGTGTGCCTACCATAAAAGCCAATTTTCAAGATAAATGTTCAACCTATCAACCATTGTTGACTTGAGGACAAGAGCCTACCTGATCACCTAAGCAAACGTCATCATCTTCCTCCTCAATACAGGATAAATGAAAGCAAATTATGGATGCAGACCTTGACACCATCATTGCCATGAAAAGGATAATGCCAAACGATGTAGACAAAAAGAAGCACCTCTTGCACTCTAAAATGTGGATCCTGGGAGAGCCTTTGCATTTCATTGTCGATATTTGTCAACAAAAGAACCTGATTTTTGTAGTTAAGAGGATGTAGATGACTAATACGCCACAATCCTCAACCATATGTGGGATGGCTTCAACAAGGAAAAGTCATTCACATCATAAAACAATGTCGCCTCCCTTTCGTCATCAAGTCTTTCAAATGAGGTGTATTTTGACATTATTCCATTCAATGTGTGAGATTTCCTTCTCAAACAATACTACATGTGCATGTGCCATGGGGTCTACAAATCCAAACTTCGAGCATAATCATCACACTCAATAACAAGCACTATTGGATTCCAAAGGTGGTGTTAACCACCAAAGTCTCCTTGATTAGCACCAAAACGTGTCGCATGGTTGTCGATAAAACAGACAAGTTTTTACTTCTCATGAGCAAACCTCAGCAAGAGAAGCTTGTCATCTATACATGGTTAGTTGCAAATGTCCAATAGGGATAGTAGTGCCAAATAGACCAAGTGGTCTCAACATACTAAGATGTTTTCACATTGCTTATAGGAATGCCACTCCATTATCGGTTCAAAGTTCAAACATCCCAAGAACCTAATTTCAAGAATGCCTCTTCCCAACATGCCAATCTGCTGACATTCCATTTTGGACAATGATGAGATTAAGCGCCAAATCCAAATACTAATACAATAAGGTCATAACCGACCCATGCTTCACCCAATGGAAGTCCAATCATGTTAGCGTCCAAGAAAGACAACTCGTGCCAACTCTACATTTGACTATAAAGCATTTGACTATAAAGTGCTCAACAAGATCATTATGAAAAACTAATTAACCATTCCTTGAACTAACAACCTCCTTGACCAACTTAGGGGTAACAAGTACTTCACCAAGATCGACCACAAATCAAGGTGCCATCAAATACCCGTTGAACCGACCAACATTTGGAAGATAGCCTTCAACTACAAAGGTTTGTTTGAATGGCCTTTCATGCCTTTTGGCTGCAAAAATGCACCAATGACTTCATGCAAATGATGAATGACATATTGCTATTACTCACTGATTCTTTCATTATACATGGATGACATTCTTCTTTTCAGCAAGACATGGGAAGAACAACCAGAGCACATTTGCCAAATTCTTGACATGTATGCTAGTAAAATCTTTAGCATTGCCAAATGTATCCAAAATGTAGGTTTATCATTGATGACCCTGGAGTTCATGCCAACCCAAAAATAATCCAGTTCATCCAAGATTGGCCTCCTCCAAAGACCCTAATGGAACTTTGTACCTTCTTGGGCCTTGCCAATTTCTACTTATGATTTATGTTAGGATTCCCCACCATCACTTGGCCTTGAGTCAAGCAACCAATAGAGGTGCTAAAGCAAAGTTCAGTTGGACACAAGCATAGTGAAAAGAATTCAAAGAACTAAAGTGCAACATCAACTTTTGAATTGTAAGATCAACCCTCTTAGCTATGGACTAAACATAATTATCAAGCAAGTAGAAGAGAATGCCTTTGAGCTAACTCTACTGCCATACTTGGGCCTTCATCTAGTTTTCAACGTGGAAGTTCTTTGCATATACTTTCCACCTCTACTAGATACTATAGACGTAGAAAAGCAATTCAGCCTTCGAAGATGAATCCTAATTGCACCTCTCTGGAAACCATAGACCAAATCATGGATACTTATAGGTCAAACACTTGAGGACTCAAGAGATCACCCTCTTCCGAGTCGTCAAAGTAGGTCAGATTATCCACCAAGAACGATGGATCACTCAGTCACATTGAGAAGTTTCCTCACCTAGTTCGAAGTTCTGATTCTTGAAGCAATGAGACCCACTGCTTTACAAGGGAGGAAAATGATCAAAAATAATATCTCAAAAGCACCTGGTGTGAAATTCCAAGGACTTCCACCAATTGTCAATCATGGCTACCCTCCTTAGTCTAGCACCAACTTGTTCAACTTGTTGCCAACACCCAATAGTCCAATACCAATCAAAGTAGGTCAGCTTATCCACCAAGGAAGATGGCTCACATTCAGTCACATTGAGAAGTTTACTCGCCTACTTCAAAGTTTTGATTCTTAAACAATGACATCCATTGCTTTCCAAAGGAGGACAAATGATCGAAAATAAGATCTCAAAAGCACTCGATGTCAAATTCCAGAGACTTCCACCAATTTCCAGTCATGGCTACCCTCCTTAGTGTAGCACCAACTTGTTCAGCTTGTCACCAACAGTCCATAGCCCAGTAACAAGAACCAATTCCTCTACTTCCAACACTTGATGCCACAAGCACCATCAACAAATGCCAACCCTTTGGTGCCATCTAGAACATGAACCGTTGACAATTTTAAAATATCATGACTCTTCTTGTAATTGTTGCAAGATGAACCACTTCGTCTTCTCAAGAACCTCTTCACATCCTTCTGGTACATATCTAACTTCTATGTATGTTGCTTCATAGAAAAGGAAAGAAGGTAGAATATAGAGTAGAGGAGTTGCTTTAGCATGTAAGCATAGCAGGCGCCTCTCTCCTACATAGACACATATCTCTTCATAGAGATCACTATACAACATTCTATCATTAATATAGAATATCTTCTATAGTATGCATCTCAATTCTTGTTCTTGTGTGTAGGCAGCAAATCTACCTCTCAAAACAAATTTAATCCTATGTGACAAATACATCCTCCAATTGTATTGCACACCTTTCATGATGCCTTCTACAGAGTGAGCCAACCATACGAGCATCTCTGATGATCTTGTTTCTCCTAAAAGCTTCACCATAACAATGTTCATAACACATTTTATTTTAGGGATCTTTAGTTGGCTCTGCTTGATCCCACATCCTCCTGAGCCAAAAGACTTAGTAGCATCCTCATCAAGCTTAATATCTATCAACTTCCGGATTATCCTATGCCACTCAATTGGATTTGTGTCCTCTCTTGACAGTGATCCCCCTTGTAGAAACCCAATGTTCGTGAAAATTTTCTGTTGCGAATACCACCTTCGGGTGTCAATTCCCAATTTGAACAAAGGTTAAGTTGTCCTTCTCGTTATAGGATTGAATCATATGTAACACATAATGCTTACCCCTGCTTTCTCCAACGTCACCTTCAATTCATGATTTGGTGGAGTCTCCTGCCACCACTTCTTACAAAACTCTCATGTCAGTTGAGTTAGTGTTATAGCATTCAATGGCACTTCTTCCTTTTCCTCTTCACTTCGAGGCTCACACTATTCTTCTAGCGTCTTTTATTTCTGCATTTCACTTTGAAGTTCTCTTTGATGTTTTGTGGAAGGTTCATTTTGATGTTCTCTGGAAGGTTGATTTTGCTTTGCCATCCTATAACTGCGTCCACGTCTAGGTATAAAACCACATCCTCACCAAGGCTGATAACCACGTCCTTGCCTCTGAGGGTATGGGATTGGTTATAGTCTTCTTGTAAATCGTGATTCTTCTCTTCTTGGCCAATACTCCCTTTGATGCAATGGACCAAGTGAACACTCAATTCGTCATCCCGCAATATTCCATATATGCTCACGAAAGTCTCCTCTCCCGCTCATACTTCATTGGCGTTCATCCTACTCACTTGTCATACAACTCAATGCTTGTCCTGTACAGCCAATCGTACAACTGTAGGATTCCACCTGCAACTATACTTCTTCCTTTGCAATCATACAATTTCTCCTGTGCAATTGTTTTGTTCTTCTTGCACACTTGTATGACTTCTTTTGGCACAATCGTAGGATTCTCCTAGCAACTGTAGAGTTTGTTCTGATTGTATAGTCTTGCCTATAATCGTACGGTCTCTTCAGCAATTGTACGACCCTATTCCTGATCATATCAGATCTCCTTCAAATCGTATGATTACTACATTCTCAACTTTGCTCAATCGTACAATAACTCTCTTGTTGGTTTTCAATAGTCCCTTCATACAATCGTATGACAACAGTACCTTGTGCGATAGCTTTCTTTAGCGAGTTTCACAGCAATTCTACCAACACTTGCAGGGTTCGTCACTTTCTACGCTTCAGACCTTGTACGACGACTTCTTTACTAGTTGGCCTTCCTCCCCAGCGCAGTTTGCCTATACAACAATTTTCTCCTCGGCCTTTCTGTTTTTGCAAAACCTTCGCTAGAAAGATATTTGGACAGTAGGTGCCCTCTTGTGCAAATTTCATACGAGGGTTCTAGAAAAATGTGCTCATTATTGTATCCAACATTTACCCCTTTTTCGTTTCAGACTGCAATTTTTCCACTTCTCCTGCACAGGTCTTTGCCTCCAAATTCTTTCTTTCTTCCTTCTATAGAAAATTCCTGCTCTGTTGCAAGGTTTTATGGCGGGTAGAGTATTCTCCAAAACCCTAGCTTCAATTTGTTGTAAGTTTGCTTCACATGCATCTGCAATGGCGGCCTGCTTCAAGGTTCCCTTAGCGCTTTGCTACCTTCTCCTCGGCTGCAATGTTGCAATGTTCTACCTCTTTTTAAATTAATTTGCGCACTTTTATTTATAACCCTCTCCTTGAAAAAGCGGTTATGACCATTCAGCCACCACCTTCGCACGGCATGTGCTTTTTTGGCTGCCACCTCAGCACTACATGCGCTTTTTGTCCTTTTTGCTTTTCTTTTCTTTTTTCATTAAGCTAACTAGTTGTACATTTTGTACATGTCGACGACTTGCTGCCATGTCAAGGTCGTCGTACAAGTCATACAGCAACATTTACTTGCACTTGTACAACATCCCCTACCGACGTGTCGTTTTGTTGTTCCGAGGGTTTTACAACAAATGTCGTACGACATTCCGCCTGATCCATTGTACGATTTTGTATCGTACGATTATCTTCACTGTCACCCGTCGTACGGTCGCTTGTACGATTTGTTCTCTCTTCCTCTCACGTCATACGATTTGTTCTTTGTTGCATCGTACGATCTGTTTCTTCCTACATCATACGATTTGTTCTTCCTACGTCGTATGATCGCCACTCGTATGATCATTTTCCTCTGTGTGACTTGTACGACATCTTGTCGTACGATTACTTCGCTGCTTTTGACTTGTATGACCCCCTGTCGTACAATCTTCTTCATTTGGACGACTTTTGCTTTGATCCCCCCAAACTAAGTCTGCCTCCAAACTTGGTGAAGGAGTTCTACTTGTTGAGCTTCCACTTGCCTTTGACAATTTTGCTCTCTTTCTCTTCCTTAAGCATTTCTTCCATGGCCCTGCATTTATGCCATAGCTCCTCCTCTATTTCTTCGACGAATTTCCCCAACTTGGGGCAGCCCTCTTCCAACTCCTATCTACCCGAGACCCATCCAATTCATTGGTTGTCGCAAAAGACTTACGCGGTTTGAATGCTTTCCTCGAGAAGGTTCAAATGGTCGACCCCCGAAAGGCACGCCCAACTTGATTATTTCTTTTTGGATCAGCAAACGGTCCTTATGACTCATTACGTTGACCTAACCACCTAAGGGTAGCAGGAGGGCGATTTCTTCCCCTCGATCCACTGGGAGGGATATCAATCAAACTCCTCCCTTGACTAGGTTGCCTTCCCAGGATGCCTAATCCACCTTCTTCTTGTTGTTGTTCTTGTTGTCTGCTTGACTCTCCTCTTTCCCACCTTCTAGAAGGCACTTCTAAAAGTTGTATCCTTGTCAATTGCCATTCTCGATTATGAGTTCCCGGTGACAATTGCCTTAAAGATCTTAATCTTTGATCCACCCACAACAATTGTCTTCTCCATCTAGTTTCTGTTGCAACATTTTGCACGGGGTGCAATGTTTTCAGTTTTGTAAGAGTGCTGCTCTTCCTTTTCCCTCTTCCTCTCTTTCCCTTTCCTCTTCTCTCCCTTTCTCTCTCTTCCCTACATTCTCATTCTCCCCTCTTTCTTTTGAGCCCCTTAGTCAGATCTCACATTTGACAAGCAGCTTGCCCCGAAAAATGGCTAAGTGTCAGGGCGCAATCCGACTTCGCAGCGAAGTCGGAGTGCGCCTCCAGCTTGGAGCGCAGCAGAATACAAAGTGCGCAGGCGACAGATCAGCAGAAGAACAAGTTTTCTGGGCGAAGTCCGACTTCGCAGCGAAGTCGGACTGCGCCCTGCTTTCTGGGCGCACCTTGTAGCAGGCTGGCAGGCTGGCAGGAAAATGACTAAGTGCTGGGGCGAAGTCCGACTTCGCAGCGAAGTCGGACTGCTCCCCCTTTCCAGGGCGAAGTCCGTACGGCGGCAGAAATCAGCTTTCACCTGTGCGCAACCCGACTTCGCAGCGAAGTCGGAGTGCGCCCTTTGACAGGTGCGCAGTAGGGAAACAAACTCAGAAATGCGCCCAAGGCATGAAGGCCTTCCCGACTGCGCTGTTTTCGCCTCGCGCAACCCGATGGCGCTCGATCCCGGGAGAAGTTGGATAAACCGCCTTTCAAGGCAAGCACGTGTCAAACAAAATCATCCGACAAGTGTCCAGCTTTGGGATCTGAGCCAAGACGTGCCGAGCAAAAGGACAAGCATGGGCTGCACTACTTATGCCAGTCGCCTCATTTAAAGCTGATTGGAGGTTCTACCTACTTCAACTGCCCGCATTCCTGCCGATGAGAAGTTCTACCTAACGCGCTGCCACGTAGCCGTCCAGCCTTCAGGGAGACCATGCCGAGGGTACAGTCCCGTCCGACAAAGGTCAGCATCAGCAGCTCCATCGCTGCTTTTGTCAGCTAATGTTTGACTGGGACTTTGTGCCCATTAATGTAACGGGAGGGACTCGGGCTATAAATACCCACCACATTCTCATTGTAAAGTGGTGGAAGGGGAATGTCCCGTTAGGGAACCATTGTAACCGTGCTTCGCTTATCAATATAAAGTATATGCCTCGGATCTCGTTCTACTTCTTTTATTTTTTATGCCGCCTCTCCTTTACATTTCTGCTTTACGTTTTCCCCGTGTCATGGCTTGTTGATTCGCTTCAGCATTTGGTGGTCAGGTATTCCTGAGGCATTGCTTGTGTCATGGCTTGTTGATTCACTTCAGCATTTGGTGGCCAAGTACTCTTGAACTTCATTGATTAGAGGATACATAGAATAAACTTGGTAGCAGCTTCCTTCAGTTTGTGTGTTATGTTTATGTTGCTATTCGTAGTGGTGATTGATGCACTCGCCGTATCGTTAGTTCTCCTTGTAGGGAGAATGTCTCGCTAGGGAGCCATTGTAGCCGTGCGTACAAATTCTCTCGCATAACACACATACTTGGATCCGACATTTCTTGGTTGCTTTTTGTTTATGTTACCGTCCGTAGTGGTGATTGATGCGCTGCCGCATCGTTAGTTCCTTGTAGGGAATGTCTCTTAGGGAGCCATTGTAGCTGTGCGTACACCGCTTTATACAGAAAGTATACTTAGGTTTTGCAGTTCTTGGTTATGCCTTGTATTTATGATGCAAGAAGTAGTGGTGATTGATGCGTTGCCGTACTGTTAGTTCCCCCCACCCAACTCCAATCACATTTGTAAATTCTTTCCGCATTTTTATCTCTTTCCCTGCACTCTTATCTCAAACCATAAAAACCCACAAGAGCCGGCCTTCTCCGGAGATTGGCACGGAAGGCATTCCTTCCTTCCGGCCTTTCAAGCTGGTGGGCGAATCTGGGCGCGTTAACACAAAATCCTTTCCTCATGGCAGATTCGTAACCAACAGCTTCCGGTGGGACCCAAGGTCCCACATTTGAAAAAAGACTCAGGCTCGTGTTCACTCGGCCGACAGTTCATTCTGAGCACTCGGTGGGCCAAGGAAGTTTCCCACCCCCAAACAGAATCGAAGCACTGGTGTTCGCTTCATTGCTGTTCAAAATCAGAACACCTGGCGACTCTGCACGAACAAATCCTCTGAGTCCAAGAGACCGGTCCTAGCACCTTCATGCAAACAAGAAGGTGGCGAGCAAGGGATCCGAGAAACCCGCCTGACTTTTACGAACTGGACATCAACGCTCGAGGCGAAATTGCCAGGCTGGCTGATCCACAAGCTCGTGTCGACGAAGCCGAGGCTGAAATTCAAGAAGAAGCCGAAGCCGAAGTCGGAGGAGCTGAGTACGAAATAGAAGAGGCCGAGGAAGAAGAGGAATCTACATCCTCGGAAGGTACCGACACTGAGTATACAACCGACGGAGGAGAAGAAGAAGAAATGGCTGCCCTGCAGCAGAATGACGATGATCTCTTCCCGGCGGTGGACTCTACAGGGCCCTTGGCCCTGGTCGGACAGCAAGCTGTGCCCCCGCTGCTTTAAAGTCCATCCCTACGTACGACGGCTACGGCAAGACGGCGTACGAGCACATCCAGGACATCCTTGCCCTGGCCGCATTGCATTCCATTACTGACGAGAGTGTGAAGACCCGTCTGCTGGCCCTTTCCCTGAGGGGAAAGCTTCTCTACTGGTGGAGATCGCTGCGTAGGGATCTATCACAGTGGTGGCCCCGCCTTGCCGTAAGGCTCGTGAAAGGATGCAACGAGTCCGCTCGACCCTACTTCTCCGCCGCATCGGGCCCAAAGTATCCAGAGACACCCTCAAGAGGAGGTGTCCGACTTTAACATCAGGTTTGCGAGATCCCGGAAACGGGTACCTCGCGAACTTCGGCCTTCAGCCGGCATGGCTGCTCACTACTACCTGAGATCCTTCAACTCAGACATATGCCTGCTGCTGAAGATTGCCAGAATAGATGAGTTTCCTACTCTGTATGAGGCTGCCCAGCAAGCTGAAGCTGATATCATTTCCATCGGCAGACTCCCGTCCGGGGTGCAGGAACCCATTCATCCCGACTTCCCTGCATCCCGCAGATCCGCCGCCTTCCGGTGGTGCGCCGTCCACATCGTGGCAAGCAACCCCAAGAAGAATGGAATCCGGCGCCGGTCGTAACCCCTTACGGCCCGCCGCAAATGCATTATCCTCACCCGCCTCCTCCTGCCCCGCATTTTCCAACACTTCCTGCTCCCCCGCAGTACGCACCTTATTCCAATCCTCCTCCATTAGCCGCATTGCCTCCACCGGCACAGTTGCCGCCTCCTGACAATAATATTCAGAATACAATCCTCCAGGAGGTACGGGCTTTGGCCTCAGGTTATCATGCCATGTCCAATGACATGACCGCTCTGAAGAAGAAGCAGGCCCAGATGGACCTCGCTCCTAGGAGGCCATATCCGCCCCCGGCACTGACAAAAGACAAGCCCCCAGAGCACCAGCTGCAGAGGCGTCCGCCTCCGAGAAATGCTGCTATAGAAGACCAACCTGGTCCTTCCGACCAGGTTAACTGGTGCACTACGTGCAATGACCCACATTCGGAGGAAGACTGCACACTGCACCAACACTACATCCAGACCTTGGCCGGTAGCGCCATAGAGGACGATGAACTCTACATGATCCCGGACGGCGAAGCCAACTTTGCCCTCCCAGAGGAGAATCTAGTGCCGCCCGCCAAGGAAGAAAAGAAAACTGCAGATGCCGCCAAGCCTTTGCAGGTATATGCCAGAAGAGAAAAGGCGCAGCCCGGTGGGCTGCCACCATACAAGCGGCTGTGGGCCCTACACAGCCCAGGAGAAGGCATCCAAAGACAAAGCTCCAGCCAAGCCTCCTCCGGCAAAGGCAGCCCCCTGCTCCACCCAAGCCTCCTATAGCAAAAGCTCCAGCTCCGGCTAAAGCTCCCGTACTCTCACCCTCCACCGAAACCAAAGAACAAGCACAGGAGAAGTTGAAGTACCCGTCTCTGACCAAGAGACAAAGAGTTGAGGCCACCCAGCAGTACGGGACGAAGTATGAGCCGGCAAAAGAAGCAGAGGGAGCTAGCACCTCGGGCTACAGCATAGTAGACGAGTTGAAAAGAACACCCGCTAGAATCAGCATGTACGATGCTCTTCTGCTCCCAGGCCAGGTGGATCTGCTGCAAGAATCTCTGAAAAACATGAAGAACGGCAAGCAGATACAGCCCGCTGTCCTGGTTCAACCTTTGACAGTCTCAGCCACTGGGAAGAACAGACCGCCTCCCTTCTATCTGTCTTTACGGATGCAAGGGCACATAGTTCATAACTGCATGGTGGACTCTGGCGCTTCCACGACTGTTATGCCGAAAGCCGTCTGCGACGAGATCGGGATGGAGTACACAAGGAGCAGCCAAGGCGTGCCGCAATTAGACGGCACCCCCGTCTAGACAGTTGGTGTCATAAAGGACATCCCTATCCGGCTGCATAAAGCTCTCGACATCGTGGTCATCCAAGAGGTCGTGGTTGTTGACTCGGCTCCCTACTTCGGCATGTGTCTCTCTCGGGAGTTCACCGCGAAGCCGGGCGGGTACCGTCTCTAGACTACTCACACATGGAAGTGCCCTTCAAAGGAAGGAGACCGAAAATCTTTAATGAGAAGCCTTCCACCTTCCTAGTAGAGAAGATACCCGGAGAAGAGTCGGACTGCATGGTCCAGCTGTCGGAGGAAGAACTGGTGACAGTAGAGCTGACGGAGCAAGCCCTCGAAGTGCTACAGCTTGAAGATGAGTTCTCTTTGCGGGATTTCAATGCCGTAATTGAGACAGAGCAGGGCTGTTACACCGTTGTACAGCCCGAGAGGCTTGACAAGTCAGCTGCAAAGGAAGTGGGACCTGCACCTGAGAAGCTGTGGAAGCTTTTCTTTGACGGCGCGCGATGCAAAAATGGCGCCGGTGCAGTGGGTGCTTCCGGTTTCTCCGACTAGGATCCGTAAGGACTATACCTACAGGTTGGCCTGGAGCTGCACTAACAACTCGGCGGAGTACGAAGCCCTGTGCTTGGGTTTGCGAAAGGCGGAGAGGTCGGGGATTAAACACCTGCAGATCTTTGGAGATTCGGAGCTGGTGTGTCACCAGGTTACGAACAAGTGCGCCTCCAAAAAGCACTATCTCAAGGCGTACCGCAACCGGGTGTGGGACCTGATGGAGTCGTTTGACTCGTTGAATGTCAAGGCGATATCGCGTGAGAAAAACAAACACGCTGACATTCTGGCGTCTGTTGGAGCCAGGTACGTTCCGGCTGATGACGTTGTCCGAAAACCGAAGCCGGTTCGCACTATTTACAGGCCTTCTGTGCTCGATAAGGACACCCACTGGCAGTGTTCGATTGTGACGAGGAGATCGTCACATTTTTGGTTAATGAAGTTGGTTCAATCGAGAGTAGAGACCCTGATGACGAGCAATATGAGGGGTTGATACAGTTTAAAAATAATCATGTCCCAAAAGGATTGATTACATTGGAGAGTCTATTTGATCGTAATGACAGAGCTATATCTCATAGGATCAAAGTAGACCCGAAGCAGTATGCCGACCTGGAACTTGAACCCGGTAAAACTATCAAGGTCGGGACAGATTGCACTTCGGAGGAACTTGAGCAGATCAGATCACTGTGCCGAGAGTTCCCCGACATCGTGGCCTGGTGCTACGAGGATTTGAAGGGGTATGACAGAAATGTAATCCAAAGATACCATTGAGCTAGAGGATGGCGCCAAGCCATTCCGACAGGCGTAGGGCCGTAAATCCAAAAATTGAGGCCATGATGAAAGCAGAGCTCTTGAAGATGCCGGAGGCCAAAATCATCTACCCCATCAAACATTCATCCCGGGTCGCGAATTTGGTGCCTCGTGGAGGAAAAAGAATGGCGACATTCGTCTCTGTGTCGACTTCAGAAACCTGAATCAGGCTTCCCTCAAGGACCACTATCCGCTTCCCCAAATTGACCAAATTCTACACATCGTTGCTGGAGCCCAGAGATTCTCACTTTTAGATGGATTTTCCGGCTACAACCAGATTTGGGTCAGGGATGAGGACCAAGGATAAGACGGCGTTCACCACAAAATGGGGAACGTTCGCCTATCACCGCATGCCTTTCGGCTTATCCAATGCCGGTGCCACATTCCAAAGGGCCATGGACCTCGGCCTTCCGAGAGCTGCTCAATAAGATCATTGTCATCTACCTTGATGACATGACCGTTTTCTCTCACCAAAGAGGGGATCATGTTTCCCACCCGCGGCAAATATTTGAGAGGTGTCGAGAATTCGGCATTTCTATAAACCCGAAGAAGTCCGTCTTCGCGGTAAAAGAAGGTAAGTTGCTGGGACATGTCATCTCCGAGAAAGGCCTCGCCATTGACCCTGACAGAGCAGAAGCCCTCCTTCGCTTGCCAGCCCCAATCGATAAAAAAGGGCTGCAGTCCTTCTTCGGTCAGATTAACTTCGTGCGGAAGTTCATCCCGGACTTCGCACAGGTGATCAAGCCTATGGCCGAACTGCTGAAAAAAGATACAACTTACGAATGGACTGATGAGAGAGAGCAAGCCTTCGAGGAAATCAAGGCTCGAATTGCGCAAGCTCCGGTGTTGATAAACCCGGACTACTCCAAGGACTTCATCCTCTATGCGGTGGGAGAACCGGAAAGTTACGCCGCAGTCCTAACTCAGAAGGGAGACGATGGCGAGGAGCGCCCCATAGCGTTCTTGAGCCAAGTGATTCAGCCGCATGAAGAAAAGTACAACTTTATAGAGCGGCAGGTTCACGCTGTCATGAAATCCCTCCGAAAGTTCAGGCATTTTGTCTCCCGTAGCAAAACGACCGTCTTTGTGATTCACCCGACGTTCGAAGCTTCATCATACAAGGAGAGCCGGGTCACAAGAGAGCAGGATGGATTGCAAAAATCCAGGAGTTCGACATCGAAGTGCGGCCCACCAAGCTTATCGGAGGCCGAGCCTTGTGTCAGGAGCTGGCCCGAAGCGCTGTAGCCGGCATCTCCGCCTGTAAGTGGGAGGACACAACGACAAGCATCTACCTAGCCAACTCCTTATCGGAGGAGAGTGATTGGACAGATGAACTGGTGAGATATTTCTGCACCGGAAGATGTCCAGATCACCTGAACGCCTCACAACGAAGGAGATTTCGGCTAGGTGCACTCAAGTACACTCTTCGCCCCGAGGGGCTTTACTTCAAAAATATTGACGGCATCCTGTTGCGGTGCGTCATGAAATCAGACCAGCCCAGGGTCCTCGGAGATTTTCATTCCGAGATGCCTGGAGGTCACCATTCCGCAAGGCCCACGGCCTTAAAAATAATCAGAGCTGGGTACTATTGGCCCACTCTATTTGCGTACGCTTATGCGGTCTGCTCCAAGTGTGATCAATGCCGAGGTTTGTCGGCGTAAACGTAAAAGCACCCCCGCCCCTTCAACCGATTCAAAGCCGAGACTCCGTTCCAAAGAATGGGGTCTAGACTTCATTGGGGTGATTTCGCCTAGTTCCTCTGCCGGACACAAGTTTATTCTTACAGCCACCGATTACTTCACACGGTGGGCAGAGGCGATCCCAACCAAAAACGCGGACCAAGAAACGGTCATCAAGTTCCTTGAGAGCCTGATTACCCGCTTCGGGGTTCCAGAGTCAATTGTGACGGACAATGGTCCGGGATTCGCAGGCGCTGTACTCACGGAGTACACTGGCAAACTTGGCATTTATCACAAAATGTCTTCTAATTACTACCCGCAGGGGAATGGCCTTGCCGAGTCTACTAACAAGAACCTCCTGAAGATCATCGGAGGACCATTGACAGGAACAAGCGGACTTGGCATTTACTCCTGAACCGGGCGCTGTGGGCGGACAGAGTTTCATTCAAGAAATCCATCGAACGTCCCCTATGCGCTCGTCTATGGCAAAGAGGCCGTCATGCCATCTCACATTGAAATCCCCGCCCTATGGATGTTGGACGAAGACAGGAGCAAAGGAGACCCGGTGGATGACAGACTGTGCCAACTCCTGCGTTGGAAGAAGACAGAGAAAAAGCATACCAGGCCTTCACCAAGCATATTGAAGCCACTCAAGGCTGGTTTGCAAAAGGCACCACTGCCCGAGTTTTTAAAATCGGGGACCTGGTGCTGAAGTGGGACTCATTTAAGGCGAAGCCGGCAACCACGGGAAGTTCGATGCCCTCTGGGAGGGCCCTTATCAGATTGCCCGGTGAACCAGCTCAATGCTTACGTACTTCGGGATATGGAGGGTCAGCTCCTACCTATCCCCGTTAACGGGTTCCACTTAAAAATTTACCGCTGCTGAAGGTGCCCAATGGGCCCTTCTTTGTAAAAATTTCCCTTATGCATTTTTATTTTTCAGCATGTACAGTTTTCCAGCTTTCAGTTTTCCATTTGTTTGAGCCAAAACAGGACAAAGGGAGAGAACACAGACTTCGCAATGAAGTCTGTTGTCGCCCCTCAGAAGGAGCGAAGTTCGTAAAGGGAGCTGCTTGAGAAAACAGAGAAAACAGCTAAGTGGCAGTGCGCTGCCCGACTTCGCAGCGAAGTCGGGCTGCGCCCCGGCCAAAGGGCGCGGTTTGAAAGAAGAAGCTGCAAAGGAGTGAGTGTTCGGACTGCGCTCAATTTTGAGCGAAGTCCGACTTCGCGCGCGAAGTCCGTATACACTCCGCTTGCGCGCGAAGTACGAATCGCGCCAACTTGCGCGGCGAACTTCGCCGAACTTTGCGAAGTCCGAGCGCGCCCCATTCAGCGAAGTCCGAGCGCGCTCCATCACAAAAGGCAACAAACATTCGAAGCCTCATCCGAAAATTGCAAAGGTCGGACTGCGCCCGATCCTCGGACGCAGTTGGAAAAGAAAGGCAACGGTCTTAACGCAAGTGTTGGTTCGGACTGCGCCCGATTTTGGGGCGAAGTCCGACTGCGCGGGCGAAGTCGGATCGCGCCCAACTTTGGGGCGAAGTCCGATTGCGCCCTGTTTTCTGGGCCAGCTCGGACGGTTTAAAAAAATAAATAAAAAATTCCAAGCATGGGCCCAGGGCGCATTGCGACAGTTAGAGATGGGTTTCCGCACCAAAGGGTTTTTTCTTGAGCAGTGTGCCCAGATTGCGGCAGTGACGTCAGCCATGGCGCAACGTTCAAAGTTAAATTTAATGATTGCGCAATCTTCAAGGAAAGCGCAATCAAAGAAGCATGGCGCGGCAGCCGGGGTGCATCTTTCAAGACATTCTCCTGCGCGGCCACCCAAAAATCATAACGCCTTCACTTGCCAGCCGACCTACCCCCTCCTGCGCGACATTAATGACGCTGTCATTGTCTAGAAAAGGGGGTCTGATGCATCCAGACATGCCAAATCGTGCAGATTATTCCTGTGACTGCGAAATCTGGTGCGTACGTCCAGAAATCGTAATTATTGTCGTTTCGGAGGGATGGACAAAGGAAAGTTGCCAATGCCAGCGCAATCCAGCGAAGGGCGCGAACTGGGGGATTTACCGCAGTCAAGTGTTTTCAGGAGTGAGACACCGCCGGAGCAAAAGTCAAAATCCCGGCCAAAGAAAGTACAGCATGGGCAAGCCCCACCACCACCGGTTAATTACCTGTCGGGATACAAGGACGGCTCGTTTTCCATGAGCCCGACTAAGCCGCGGATAAATGTGGAGAATTGGGCCGACAAGGTTTCGCCCTCTCACCATTTCGGAGCGGCGTACAAGTCGAACCTTTACCGGTTCTTGTGCCCTCCTCGTCCATCAATGCCCGGAGCCGGTAGACCCAATTGTCGACATTACGTGCATCAGCTACCCGGCAAATTTGCAGCTCCAGCGGTAAACCCTTGTTCGCACTTCGCAAGGAGACTGTCCAGCCGGCCTTCGCCCTAGGGTTGGAGTATGACTCCAGCACGATTGTCGTAAAGATAAATCTTGGCGAGCAAGCGGGGCGCTTTACGCACACAAAAAGGATGAGGGATTTCCTCAATTCGTAGCTGAACGCCCCGCTCGCACTGGACAATGGCCAACCGGCCCCATACCCCCGGAGAGGTTTCGTAGCAAATACATATACACCATTCTCGGCGTGGGTCCTCGGCCGCGACTCCGACGAGCCGGGTACAGCCGCACTAGCCTAGCGCTGGCGTAATGTCTCCTATGCGGAGAATCCTATGAACCAAGCAGCACAGAGAAGTGGGAAGCGCCCTATCTTCTTTGACTGGGCGGACTGGCTTGCATACGCCATTCACTCCAGCCTGGTGAAGCTCCAGAAAAAGCAGTCAACTGAATTTCGGTTCAGTTCCTTCTTGGCTTGGCTTTGTTTGTATCATTTGCACTCCCGGATGCCGATCCCTAACCTGAAGAAGGTGAATGAGAAGGGAGAGCCACAGCCCGTCTATGACTGGACGGATGACCTATACCGGAAAGGGTCTTACTACAAGTTCAACTTCAACTTTCTGGGCTTGGTCATGTCAGGCTTCAGCGATGGTGAGATCCCTCGCCCCCCGTAGGAAATGACGAACTATTTGCTGAATCACAAGCTCGGGGACGTTTTTAGACTGACGCAGGGGATTGTGGTCAGAATCTACGGATTCAAGGGCAAACCTCATCTGCTGCCCTACTGGTGCACGGATCATCAGTTTGGGATGGAGGTTGCGCGGCAGATGGATTACGTTGAAGAGGAGTTCGGCCAGGGAAAGAGAAAGGGCCATATCTTTCAATATCCTCTTTCCTGGGCGAACGTCGAGATTTCAGAGGTAGGACAACATGTCTATCTCGAGCGGGAGCTTTTTGACATTGGCCTGATTCTGCTGCCGCAGCGCTGGAAGTATGACCCACACGGGATAAGGGGAAAGTTTGCGCATATCTGCCCCCGGGCGGATATAATCGAAGACAGATGCGATGTGGTCCATGTTGACCTCGACTGGGAGATTGACTCGATGGAAGCATGGCCTCCGTGGGCAGGATTTTTACTGCGAGGAGGTAGCATATGACCCCGAGCGAAACCCGGACCACAAGTTCTCTTCTCCAGGATTTAAAAAATTCATCTCCAAGCTAGCAGGCCTTAACTGGCCAAAAGAAAAGGTTGTTGAATGCTGGAAGATGAGGTGCCGCACGCAGAAGACGATAAATCCATCAAGAGAAATCTGGCCGTTGATGACGACTTTTCAGCCCTATATGACCAGCACATTGCCAGCTGGCGGCCTTTCGCATTTCGAGATTACGTTCCCCGAGGTCCCTTCGAGGGTTATAAAGGGGGATCTTCCTCCCAACAGTTGTACACTTTTGCAACTGCCAGCGTGGGCCCAACAGACGTCCAAGTGGACCCAATGCAGCCTGTGGCTTCCAAGGTGGCGCCTGAAAAGGCGAAAAAATCAGTCAAGTCAACGCCCGAGGTGACTCCTCAGGCACAAAAGACGCCAGCGCCACCAACGAGCGGACCGGCCGCGGCAGACCTTCTGCAAGTCAAACCCCGGTACAAGTTTACCGTGGGAACATCAGTGACCGCTGCACCTGCTTCATCTCCTTCTTCCGAACCAGCCATCGCTCCAGAAAAGAAAAAGAGGAAGAGAGTTGAGAAAGTCAGGCGACCTAGTCTGACAAAGGCAGCAGCCTGGCCGCAGAGCCGCAGCTCGCGCCCAACCGCTCCGGAGGTTGTTTCTCCGGGATAGTCCCGAGCCACCGCCGGAACCGTAACCGCAGACATTCATCCAAAGATCGGCTCAAGCGGAGCCCGCAGGTACGTTCGCTGCCCCGCTCCCTTTGATCTCATCTAGCCCTACTCCTACTCCATCTCCCGCTCAATCCGAGCAAGTCATGGCCGCATCTTCCTCCCCATCTCCACACCCTTCTAGCGGCCCCCATTCTTTCAACCAGCTTTGCTCAGACCCCAACGCCTTCCTATCCCTGAGTCAAACCCCAAACCCTTCACCTGTGGTTAGTGCTGAAGCTGCGCGTTCACCGCTGCATCCATCGCCTCGGCCGCTTGAAACCCTTCCAGCATCAACCGCTCCGATCTCCACTTCCCGGTCGCCCTCAAAAGCGGCCGCTCCTTCCAAAGTCCGTCCGGTTCCTCCTATTTCCCTTGTCGCAGGAGAGACGTCTCAGCAGAACCCTAGGCTGGGGGAACCGGACTTCATGGACGACCTCCAGAACACGGATGATTTGCCTCTGGCAACGAGAGCTGTAGAATACCCTATCTCTTTCCTCCAAAACCTGAAGCGGAGGAGACCTGAAGAGATAGCCGCCCCGGTAAAGCGCACCAAGTTTAACTTCGAGAGGAGAGTGCTTACGACAGAGAAGATAACTCCGAAAGTGAAGAAGCCTCTCCGGGAAATGACCAGGGCGGACTACGAGCTCCAGACAAAGGAGAAGAGCTTTGACGATATTCACCCGCAATACGAGATTCAGTGAATCCTCCGTAAAGCGGATAATCTCCTTGTCAAAAATCTGGAGGAACAGGAAGAGCTTTTCCGGTTGCAGGACAAGACAAGACAGCTTGAAGAGGACCTGTCCAGGTCCACTGAGCAGCTGGAAGCGGCGCAACGAGAAATAGACGAATTGAAAGCCCAGCTGGCCGCTTCTCAGCAAGAAGCCGCAACGGAAAAGCAGGCAGCCCTGGAGCAGATTTCTCAGCTCCAGGAGTCTTTGAAACAAGCGCAGTCGCAACTCGCAGAGAAAGCATCACAAGCGACGGCCTTTTCAAAGAGCAAAGTCAAGGAGATGCGGGCTGATCTCGCTGCGGGGATGCAAGCCCCACACATATAAAGCTATGTCGGTCCCGGATTTCGCATCCAGGATCCAAGAAGTTTCGCGCCAGTGGAAAGCCCCGTGGTAGAGGAGGCCGAACGCCGTGCGAAGCAATGGCCGGACCTCGGCGATAAATCTTCAAGAGCGCGAGCGCGATGGCCTCCAATCCTCCCCCATGTCCTCATTCGCCGCAGAATGGGCAGATGCAAGGGTAACCTTGCATAAATATTTTAAGAAAGTAGAAGAGGTGAGGGTTGCCAGACGAATGCTGGATGCATTTGAACATGAAAGAGACATTTGTATGGCTCCCTTTCACGCTCTCTCCGAACTAGGGTGCCCGGGCTTTGTTGAGAATGGTGAGTTTCTCACCCATGAGCAGTGAAAAAGAATTGGCGGTCCTTTGAGGCAGACATAGCCTGAAATTGATAGCCGGACCGAGCCAATTCAAGAAAGTCAGGTCACCCAGATGGTGTCCAAGTGCTGCAGGATCAGCTCCTACTTCCAGGAGCTGGGAAAAAGATACCTCACCATCGACCTGCACGCGGTCGCCGCATTCCACGCAGCATTAGAAGAAGTTGCCGACCGCCGACCATTCGAAGCAGAAGCCTGGGGCCAAGCCCAAGCCGCATACAACCGCATCTGCGAGGCAGAAGCCAGTGCCAGAGAGCATTCGGAAGGCGAGTCTGAGGAGGCAACTGCCGAAAGTGAATCTGAAGAACAGTTGCCGCGAGGAGAACGGCTAGAGCAGCAGAAGCTGTGGGAAGCAAGTTCC
Source organism: Wollemia nobilis (assembly GCA_028583015.1). Classification (NCBI taxonomy): domain Eukaryota; kingdom Viridiplantae; phylum Streptophyta; class Pinopsida; order Araucariales; family Araucariaceae; genus Wollemia; species Wollemia nobilis. The sequence goes on from JAQPPZ010001094.1 coordinate 1,072,696, forward strand.
TCCGCACCCAATGGATGAAGGCATGGATTCTTTGCGCCGAGGCGAGCTCGACACCCCGCGAGCCGCCGTGAATGTTGCCACATTTTGCACGGGGTGCAATGTTTTCAGTTTTGTAAGAGTGCTGCTCTTCCTTTTCCCTCTTCCTCTCTTTCCCTTTCTTCTTCTCTCCCTTTCTCTCTCTTCCCTACATTCTCATTCTTCCCTCTTTCTTTTGAGCCCCTCAACCGTATCTCAAATTTGACAAAGCAGCTTGCCCCGAAAAATGGCTAAGTGTCGTAGCGCAATCCGACTTCGCAAGCCGAAGTCGGAGTGCGCCTCCAGCTGGGAGCGCAAGCAGAATACAAAGTGCGCAAGTGCAGACAGATCAACCGTAAGAACAAGTTTTCGGGCGAAGTCCGACTTCGCAGCAAGTCGGACTGCGCCCTGCTTTCTAGGCGCACCTTGTAGCAAGTCGGGCAGCGGCAGGAAAATGACTAAGTGTCGGGGCGAAGTCCGACTTCGCAGCCGAAGTCGGACCGCTCCCCTTTCCAGGGCGAAGTCCGTACGGCGGCAGAAATCAGCTTTCACCTGTGCGCAACCCGACTTCGCAGCGAAGTCGGAGTGCGCCCTTTGACAGGTGCGCAGTAGGGAAACAAACTCAGAAATGCACCCAAGGCATGAAGGCCTTCCCGACTGCGCTGTTTTCTGCCCGCGCAACCCGATGGCGCTCAGATCCTGGGAGAAGTTGGATAAACTGCCTTTCAAGGCAAGCACGTGTCAAACAACATCATCCGACAAGTGTCCAGCTTTGGGATCTGAGCCAAGACGTGCCGAGCAAAAGGACAAGCATGGGCTGCACTACTTATGCCAGCCGCCCCATTTAAAGCTGATTGGAGGTTCTACCTGCTCCAGCTGCCCGCATTCCTGCCGATGAGAAGTTCTACCTAACGCGCTGCCACGTAGCTGTCCAGCCTCCAGGGAGACCATGCTGCAGGTACAGTCCTGTCCGACAAAGGTCAGCATTAGCAGCTCCATCGCCGCTTTTGTCAGCTAATGTTTGACTGGGACTTTGTGCCCATTAATGTAACGGGAGGGACTCGGGCTATAAATACCCACCACATTCTCATTGTAAGGTGGTGGAAGGGGAATGTCTGTTAGGGAACCATTGTAACTGTGCTTCTGCTTATCAATATAAAGTATATGCCTGGATCTGTTCTACTGCTTTTATTTTTTATGCTGCCTCTCCTTTACATTTCTCGCTTTACGTTTTCCTGTGTCATGGCTTGTTGATTCGCTTCAGCATTTGGTGGTCAGGTATTCCTGAGGCATTGCTTGTGTCATGGCTTGTTGATTCACTTCAGCATTTGGTGGCCAAGTACTCTTGGACTTCATTGATTAGAGGATACATAGAATAAACTTGGTAGCAGTTCCTTCAGTTTGTGTGTTATGTTTATGTTGCTGTCCGTAGTGGTGATTGATGCACTGCCGTACTGTTAGTTCCTTGTAGGGAATGTCTGTTAGGGAGTCATTGTAGCTGTGCGTACAAATTCTCTCGCACAACACACATACTTGGATCCGACATCTCTTGGTTGCTTTTTGTTTATGTTACCGTCCGTAGTGGTGATTGATGCGCTGCCGCATCGTTAGTTCCTTGTAGGGAATGTCTCTTAGGGAGCCATTGTAGCTGTGCGTACACTGCTTTATATAGAAAGTATACTTAGGTTTTGCAGTTCCCGGTTATGCTTTGTATTTATGATGCAGTAAGTAGTGGTGATTGATGTGTTGCCGTACTGTTAGTTCCCCCCACCCAACTCCAATCACATTTGTAAATTCTTTCCGCATTTTTATCTCTTTCCTGCACTCTTATCTTAAACCATAAAAACCCACAGGAGCCGGCCTTCTCCGGAGATTGGCACGGAAGGCATTCCTTCCTTCCGGCCTTTCAAGCTGGTGGGCGAATCTGGGCGCGTTAACACAAAATCCTTTCCTCATGGCAGATTCGTAACCAACAGCTTTCTCGAAGCATCTTTGTGTTTCACAATCTATTAACGCTTCTCTATATTGTGCTAAGAAATCAAAATCGGTGCTTGAATCATTCCTACTGTCTTCTCTTTGTAGGGTCCAACCAGGTGTTGTTTCTAGACGTCTTTGAAGCCTTCTCACTTCTCGCCTTTGCCTTCTCAATTGTCTACATGCTTCTACATAGTTCTCTACCTCAAGACGAACTTGCGGTTCCTAATACCTTCTTAAGAGGTCATAACTACTGCTTGAACTGCTGCTATGTCTCAAAACTAGGGGAACCTCATTATCACTCAAATCTGGTTCCCAGTTCCTTCCTTCTTTCGAACTGCTACATTGTGTGCATTAGCGTGGTAATGACCAGGCTGCCCAAGCAAACAGACATCAACTTATTAAGTAATTTCAAGTGTTCAAGCTAAAAGTTAGGTAAATGTTCCATATGACATATGTCATTAGTTGTTTTAGCAAAATAAAAAAGGAAAGAAAGTGAAACATAGTTTTTAACGTGCACAAGGCCATAGGCCATATAGGACGATGTTGTTTATCCAATATGTGTGAAGCCACCCAGGATCCAGTTAAGGAGGCCTGGTTATCATCTAGCTTGTTATCTAGAAGTGAGAAAACATGTGAAGATAGGGTATACAACTTAGAAAAATGAACATCATCTATCTCGTTATCGAGAATGAATTGAACCAAGTTATCATGGCTGTCAAAATGCCATTTTCCCATGTTAAATCTATAGCTCTAATTATGATTCTACCTTTAACTGTACTATTGTATCTTTTGTGGGCATATAAGTCAATTGATTAAACAACTTCACTCACAAAACCGTGCTTTACAAGCTTCTATGTAACACTTTCCGTTATTATTATGATGATGTAATTTCAACTCATAACATAAGGTATGTCACATGTAGTTCTTAGTTGTTTTTAAAAACTCTTAATAAAGGGTTGATAATGTCTTCTGAACTAGTAAGTAGTACAGCAAATGGAAGGGACCTTCTGTTAATCAGGAAAGGTGTCTTCAACTCAAAAACAAAATTAAGAATCTTAAGCAAGGCAAATAATTTAAATCTATAATGAATGGAAAAGGCAAAAGTAACAGACATGTATGCGACTGGTGGTTCTGCCAAAAAGTCCTGCCATGTAAAGAAGCCTCCAGGAGGAAATCCTCCTCAAAAGTTAATCTGGATTTAAGCATCATATAGGTCATTGGCTTCCAGGATTATAAAGCACTAAAACTTCCATCCATCAAAGAATATTATATAGAATCTTTTGAGTCCATTAACAAATAGATCCTGTGGAACAACTCAGGACAAAATGACTGAGTCCAAAAGTTAGCTCCAGCGGGGCTATTGATCCTGACAAAATAATGCTGAATAACAAAAAGACCCTATACCAATAGAAGGGGAACCAAATATGGCAGAAATAAAAACAGAGAATGCAAATACAAGAGACAGATTCAGAAAGTTAGGTGAGAAAGGACTGCTACAAGAAGCTAGAAGATCTGCCAAAAAACAGACTTCATGATTCAAAATTTGACTGCTCAGAATGGTGCAACATCTGTAGTATAGATTATTTATTCCCAATAATCAGAGGGAACATATCAAAAGAACATGCAACAAGGAATGAACAGCAGATGTATGAACCATAGTTATAAAAATCGCTCAAAAATCGTCGATTCCCCTATTTTTTCCAACACTGCCAGAAATCCAAGTCAAAGCATCAAAATCAGAAATGCACAATTTTTTGCCAATTTTTTGAAAAAAAAAGGAATAGCGATTTTTTCCTTCTAGTGATGAAAATCAGCCACAGACGCACGGGTAGAGAAAACGCTATAATGATAATTTTTTTTCAATCTGCTTCATTTTTAAGGGGTCTGCCTACCTGCTACCACACCAAACAAAACACACTAAGACATCCTAAAAGTGGATTTTTTGCAGTTTGAAGGAATCTGGCAGCCACCAATAGCTGCCCAAGTAAAAAGTTAAAACCAATCGCAATCATCATTTAAGTTAATTTGTTGGTGTTTTATTCAGCCTATGAGTTGTTGAAGTCCCATATTAGTATTTGCAGCATCCTTTCTGCACCAAAATGCAAACAAGGAGAAAAATTCAGTTCAGATAGTGAAGGTATTAATGGTTTTGCTGTTGAGGTTTTGGGGCGCTGCCCCAACCCTGCAGGGATGCTGCCCCTCGACCCTGCAAGGGGGCTTCTACAAAGGGCGCTGCCCCTTGACCCCCAACACATGTGGCGACAGGCATTAGCAACCAAGGTACAAGAAGAAGCATGGGCACAGCAACAAAGAGAGACTAGAGCTTCTGCTAAGGCAAAGGGCAAAGGCATTCAAAGATCTTGAGACATTGTATTTGTCATGACTCATGACACATTTTGTAATTTGTACCTTTTTTATATTATAAGCAATACAAAAATATTTGAATTTTGGATGCATTAAAAAATTTTTATTTAAGATGTGTTTTGTCACTTTCATGTGTAGTTTAAGCTTCCAATCTTGCATCATTAATATTTGATTTGCACAATGTTAATTCATTGTGATATGCATGAAAAAAACTTGTTTTCAATGAAAAATTGCATTTTCATCGGGGTTTCTTTTGCCACTTTTTTCCCCGATTTTTCCCAAGTCCTTTTCCAATCCAATTCCGAGCCGATTCCAATTTTCCCTACTATTGTATGAACAAAAGAACCATTTCATTATGTGCAAATGATATATATTACTCACAGCAGCATAGTTCTCTGTATCACAACATAGCAAGATGATCTCATCTTCAACAAAAACACCAATAGCCTGACGACACAATGACAATAATATGATGCCAATCTACTACTCTCGTATAAAATATATACAAATGAAAAAAGAGAAACTGTCACACCTCATACTTAACTACATATTGAAATTGAAATTAATCACATAACACATTACACAATACTATGCCTTATTACATTTGGGTGTTATGCACATGCGGCAACCCATGATGTGTACAAAATGACAAACAACTTGACCAACTTGATCCACACCTATGTACAAACAAAATGAACTTCATTAACTCACTCGGGTGGTGCCTGAGATGGTGCCACATCCTTCTGCATGGTATGATGTGTTTGGAAACTATCACACCTCATACTTAACTACATATTGAAATTGAAATTAATCACATAACACATTACACAATACTATGCCTTATTACATTTGGGTGTTATGCACATGCGGCAACCCATGATGTGTACAAAATGACAAACAACTTGACCAACTTGATCCACACCTATGTACAAACAAAATGAACTTCATTAACTCACTCGGGTGGTGCCTGAGATGGCGCCACATCCTTCTGCATGGTATGATGTGTTTGGCTGCCTACATTTGCCCCCCTCCTCTAGATTTGTTGGCATCCCCACCAACAAACCAACTAAATTGTGGGGGTAGGAGCATTGAATGTCGTACTTGAATCTCTTGTTGCACAACCTACCGCACCATATATCTCCACTTTGTGCAACCAACCGCATCACAAATATGACGAACAATGCTCATCGCCACCTATGCCAGGGATCAAAGGGACAAGCACCACCTTGCAATGTCGAGGGGCAACACCTCAAAACCTCAACAATTGAATAGATGACTCCTTTACTGTTTGAGCTGAAGTTTTCCCATAAATGGCATTTTGGTGACCTTTGCTCGACCCACTTTCAACACTCAAATCACTACTCAAATATTCCTCTGTTACCAAACGGTTGAATACTTAGGTCACTTGCCTACAGACTGACTGGCAATGGATGCCTCTGTCTTTATCCTATGCAGAACTACAACACTCTTCCTCTGGACGATGAACATGGCAATGTAGCTCCTACCTCTTTGGCTAGTGACAAGATTGTGCCTCTTGGTTGATAGGAATCAGAATTCACAAAGGTGGAAAATTTTGGTGCCAATGGGGCAGTAGACAAGGCTTCTATCAGGGACTCAAGACCTGATGACAACAAGACTAGGGTCGACGAAAGGGCTACAAATGTGGGATAGACGGTGTACAATTTAGATGACAGGAAATCGGACAATGACAAGGACCCCAACAACAAAGATAGGGACGTGGAAGACAATGGTGACGATGAGGTAGACAAACAAGCTGATGAAGACAATTGTACTAGGCTTGGATGACAAGGACCTGGCCGATAGAGACGACCACAATGTGGAAGGAAGACTTGAACCTACTGGATGACACGAACCTGTAGGGCAACGACAGAGCAATGACAACTAGCGACAATGACATAGAGGCAACGATGCCAAATGATGGCGTGACAATGATGATAAGGAATGAAGTATCGACAACGACAACGACAATAACATTGTCAATGAGAACAGATCAAACTATGGTGCAAGGAACATCGACGACAAAGACAGTGTCAATGAAGCAAACACATAGGCCAACAATGATTAAGTTGAGGACTTCGGCAATTTACAGGACAACCACCAACGAAATGCAATTGGCAAGGTAAACAACACCTCAAAACAGGACTTGTTTGTCCATGACCATCATTTGTTTGACCATCGATAGCCATTTTAGTGTTGTCAACTCATCCAAAGCCCCCATTGCAGTCGTTATCATCATCATATGTGAAATCTACCTTGTCATCCCCACGTCAGTCGTTGACAAATTTAGCATACCCATCCTTGTCAATTGAAGTGTTATTTACCTTGCCAATGGCTTAGTAGTTTTCCTAGGAACGTTGGCACACTAGCAGTAAGCAAGAAATCAAACCAAGTTAACCCTCTGCTAATCCTCCACTAAAAAATATCGCCCATCTCTCCTAGGTTCACATTCAGCTATTAGACCATGAGTAACCCAGAGAGTAAAAGCCCTTTGCCATCTACTACAAATTCTTTGGCATTGCAAAGGACAATTCATATGGCCAATTTGAAATTACCCCTTCCTTCTTCATTCTTGGCTTATCCTGCAATTTGGCCTTGGCCACTCCTGTCTCCCAGTTGCCATTTGCCTATTACTCCGTCGTCTTATGACAAAGGTAGTCACCTTAGCAATGGTGGTTCATACAACACTCTTCTTTCTCCCAACTTCTTCCATCAAACTAAAAGGCTTGAATTCTTTTAAGTTTCAATTTACAAGACGACTCTTTCCTTCCACCTACTTTCTCTCTTATCAAAAAAAAGTTATTACAATTATGGGCATTTCATCCAACCACTTGCATCCTTATTTCTCGGGCCTCAACACAACATGGTCAATGTCTCCAATCAAATCATTGAGCAAAGTTGTTCATTCATCAGTTGGGCTTTTCAACTTAAAAAAAAATTAAAAGTTTTATGCATTAAAAATTTCAAAAATTCTATTCTCTTTGGCCATCTTTAATTCCATCGTTTTGTTCGTGTAGGGAGATGAATTGACATGTGTGCATGTGTGCATGAGTGCACACACACAAGTTGATAATACATGTAAATAGTATTATTGTATGTAAGTGTTTGTCATGTAGTCTTGTGTGTATACATGGCAAAGTGTTTATCATAATGTCAATTAATGTAATGGGTTAGTTGTTGTCAGCGGACAGGTATGATAGTTAGTGATATAACTACCTCCCCTATCGAAATTTTTTATTTATGTAGTGTTGATCATTATTATATCACATGTGTATTGTGAGATCATATTGCATATGGAAGTGTTGTGTTGTTGATATAACGAGTTGTTCTTGCTGGTAATAAAATATCCTTACAATTTCCTTTATATTTATGCATGTTTAATGGGTTATCTTTGTGTATGTGCATTGTTGTTCTAATAGTTTCTCGTACTTTCAATTTAGAAATACCAACCGTTGTGCTACAGTTTGGGCACAAAACCAAGTGCTTTTCCCTTATGCTTCTCTTCTCGATGCTTTTGAATTATTTCGTGCAACTCTAATATGTTTGTTCATCATTGTGCAATTAGGGCAGCAATCTAGCATTGCATCCACTCGCTCTCCTCTTGCAGTTGCTCAATTTCCCATTGCTTCTCCAGTCGCACATGTCCAAGTTGTGTTAGTGTACTTAGTCCATCTGCCCTAATATTACTTTGCCTTTCACTCCCAATTGTGTCAACATCATTTTTACTTGCCACTTCAGCTCCACTCAAGGCCTTACACCCTTCCATGGGCTGGCACTCCTAGAAGTAATCTAATGTATGCCAAAATGTTTTTACTTCCAAGCAAACAATAGTTTCCTTCTGTCTACCATCAACTGCCTTAGGTTCACATGTTTCTTTGCTCACTTCTTTGGGATTGTGCATTGCCAAAACATGCCCCTCCATGTTGCAGCATATGCACCTTAATGGGCAACATACCAAGTCTCCTAGAAATTGGACGTGTACCCAAAACCTGTGTTGGCTAGGGTAAGTCTACTCTAGCTCCTCTTATTCAACAATTGGCTCAATTGTTGGTAGTTGGACTTCCTTCACCTCTTCCTGTTGGTTACGAATCTGCCATTAGGAAAGGATTTAGTGAAATGCGCCCCATATTCGCCCACCAGATTGAAAGGCCGGAAGGAAGGAATGCCTTCCGTGCCAATCTCCGGAGAAGGCCGGCTTCCTATGGGTTTTCTCAAGTGTTTTAAGCTAAGAGTGCAGGAAAGAGATTAAAATGCGGAAAGAGATGCAAATATGATTTGAGTTGGGTGGGGAGGATAAGCAGCACGACAACGATCAATCACCACTACTAACAACAATTAAATACAGAACACACTACAGAAACTACAACTATCATACATCCTATGTATCCTCTATCTATGCATTCCAGGAATACTTAATCATCAAATACCGGAATCCAGATATCAGAATAACAAGTAAGCAATAAAATAAGCAACATGAGGCAGAAATGCTAAGTAAAGGCAGCATAAAGAATGATAACAAGCAAATAGAGCCAAGTGTGTGTCTTGCATTCGGAAGCAAACGTATAGCTACAATGGTTCCCTAGCAGGATATCCCCCTTCCACCCCTTTACAATGATGTGGTGCGGCTATTTATAGCGCAACTTCCCCGATTACAATCCCGGGCACAAAATCCCAGAGCCGACAATAGCTGACAAAAGCGGCGAAAGAGCTGCTGATGTTGACTCCTGCAGACAGGGACTGTACTGGCAGCAAGGTCCACCTGAAAACTTGGCAGCTACGTGGCAGTGCGGTTGATGAAACTTCGAGTCAGCATGAATGCGGGTAGCTGCGGTAGATGGAACTTTGCGTCAGCTTAAATGGGGGTAGCTGGAGTAGGTAATTTGGCCCATGCTTGTCCTTTTTCCCATCACATCTCGGCTCGGATCCCGAGGCTGGACACTTGTCAAATTCTGATGAGGGACACATCTGCCTTGAAAGGCAGTCTCTTTTTGTGTCCTACTTCGCTTGGAAACGGAGCGCAACTGGACAGCGCAAGTGGGGAACAACGCAGTTGGGGAGGCCTCCGTGCCTTAGATAGTTTTTGGGCTGCTTGAAAGATATTGCCCAACTGCGCACAAGCTAGAGGGCGCAGCCCGACTTCGCTGCGAAGTCGGGTTGCGCACTCCGACACTTAGTCAATTTGGCCGTTGTTCAGACTGCGCACAGGAATCAGGGCGCAGCCCGACTTCGCTGCGAAGTCGGGCTGCGCTCTGGAACTTAGCTGATTTTCCTCGATACCGCTTCCCAAGTGCGCACAGAAGAAGAGCGCACCCCGACTTCGCTGCGAAGTCGGGTTGCGCTCCCATACTTAGCCAAATTCTGCTTCTTTTCGGTCATCTTCCGCACTTCGCATTCCCGAGTGCGCTCGAACTTAAGGGCGCACCCCGACTTCGCCGCGAAGTCGGGTTGCGCTCTTAGACTTAGAAATTTTCAGGGATGTTTGCTCTGTTTTGGAATCGACCGAGAAAGAATAAGGGGAAAAGGGAGGAATGCAACTGATAGAAGGGGAGAAAGGGAAAGGAGAAAGGGAAAGGAGATGGAGGGAAGGGAGAGCAAGATACTTACAAAATTTGAAAACATGGCACCCCGTGCAAAATGTGGCAACATTCCTGGCGGCTCGCGGGGTGTCGAGCTCGCCTCGACGCAAAGAACCAGGCCTTCATCCTTTGGGCGCAGAGGAACTCCCTTCCCCTCGCACATTCCGCCGCTTCCGACGGCTTCTTCTTGGGCAACCGCTCCTCTTCAGATTCACTTTTTGCAGTTGCTTGTTCTGTTTCTCCTCCTCTTCTCGAGTCCGAATGGTCGCCACCGTCACCTCTCTCTCCCCGCTCGCGGACATGATTGTATGCGGCCTTGGCTCGGTCCTGTGCCGTCGCTCGAAATGGCCCTAAGTCGCTGACATCTCTCAGCCGCCGCTCTGAATGCCGCAACCGCATGCACGTCGATGGTGTTGTATCTCTCTCCCAACTCCTGAAGGGAGGTGTTGATCTTGCAATATCTCGACACCATCTGGGTGACCTGAGCTTCCTGGACGGGCTCGGCCCAGCTGTCAATTTCTGACGTGTCTGCCTCAAAAGACAGCCAATTCAGCTTCACCTGCTCAAGGGTCAGAAACTCTCCATCCTTGACGAAGCTCGGGCAACCGTGCTCAGAAAGAGCGTTGAAGGGGGCCAGGCAAATGTTCATTTCGTGGTCTAATGCGTCCAACATTTTCCTGGCGGCCCTTATTTTCTCTGTTTTTTCAAAATAATTGTGCAAGGTTACCCTTGCATCTGCCCATTCTAAGGCAATTCGGGACATTGGGGGAAATCGGAGGCCTTTGCGCGCGAACTCCTCAAGTTTTAATGCCAAGTCCAGCCACTGCTTCGCTTGGTGTTCGGCCTCCTCTACCACAGGCTTTCCCTGGCGTATACTTCTTGGATCCTGGACGCGAAATCCAGGACGGATATGGACCTGACGACGTTGGCCCTGCATCCCTGCAGCAAACCGGCCCGCATCTCTTTGACCTTATTCTTCGAAAAGGCCGCCGTCTGGGATGTTTTCTCCTCGAGCTGAGATTGAGCCTCGCTTAATGAATCCTGGAGCTGAGAGATCTGCTCCAACACTGCCTTTTTCTCCTCTGACAGCTGTTCGGCTGTCTGTCTTTGCGCCGTAGCCTCCCGCCGAGAGGCGGCGAGCCGGGCTTTCAGGTCATTGATTTCCTCGCTGTGCACTCCACTGCGCGGTGGCCCTAGCTAGATCTTCCTCCACTGCCTTGAGTTATTTTGCAGCCAAACAACGTCTCCGATTTTCGAGTCGCTTGACAAGGAGATTATGAGTTCTGCGACGAATACCGTTGATTTCGTATTCCTCGTTTATATCGTCAAAGCTCTTCTCCTTGACTTGGTGTTCATAGTCCGCCTCGGTCATTTCCCGGAGAGGCTTCTTCACTTTCGGGATCAACTTTCGCTCTCAAGACTCTCCGTCCAAGTCGTACTTGGTGCGCTTCACCGGGGCAGCTATCTCCTCGGCTCTTCTCCGTTTGACGCCCTGGAGGAAAGAGGCGGAACACCCTACGGCCTTTGCTGCCAGAGGCTGATCATCCGTAATCTGCAGCTGTTCTCCCATGAAGTCAAGGTCTTCCAAGATCGGAATCTTGTCGCGGCATTTTTCCTGCAAACAACGAAGCAGGAGGTATTCCGAAGTCGTGGTCGCTTTGAGGGCGACCGGGTCCTAGGGGAAGCGAGCGGCTGAGTGGAAGGTGTAGGCGGGGTTTTGAACAAGGGAGGTGAGCGGCGCGGCGATGTAGGCACAGCTTCGGCACTGGCCGCAGGCGAGGGGTCTAGGGTTTGACTGAGGGACTGGAAAGCATTTGGGTCCTGGGCGAACTGGTCGAAGGAATGGGGGCTGTGGGAGGGTTGGGTGGTCCGAGACGAAGAGGATGCAACTATGGCTTGCCCTGATACAATGGGGGACGGTGTTACGGCAGGGCCGACTGGGATTTGGGGGAGCGGGGAAGAGGACGTACCTGCGGGCTCCGCCTGAGCCGCTGATTGAAGGACGCCTGCAGCCCAAGCTTCTGCTTCTATCTCAGGGCTGTCTAACGAGACGATTTCCGACGCGGCTGTCCCTGTCCGTGCTGCGGCCGTTTGCTGTGCAGACTCCTTAGGCCGCTTGGCCTTTTCGCTCCTCTTCCTCTTCTTTTCTTCTGGCGCTGCAGCTGGTTCAAAGGAGGGAGAGGAGGTTGGGGCGGCAGGCAGCGATGTTCCCACGGTAAACTTGTACCTGGGTCTAGACGGGAGGATGCTTGCCGCGGCCGTTCTACTAGCTGGTTGTTCTGGCGCCTTTTCCTCTTGGGGGCCACCTCAGGAGTTGACTTTTCTGGCTCTTGTACCCTTTCAGGTAAGGCTTCAGGAGCTGGAGGCAACATTGGGCCCACTTGGCTGCTTGTTGGTGTCGCGCTGGAAGTCCCAGGAGTAGGCAATTGCTAGGACGGGGACCTCCTTTTATACCTTTTTCTGGCGCCTCGGGGAACGCAATCTCGAAATGCGAAAGGCTGCCATGTGTCAACGTATTGATCATATAAGGCCGAAAACTCATCATCAACGGCCAACGTCTTCCGGTTAGACTTATCGTGTTGCGTGCGGCACCTCATCTTCCAACATTCAATGATTTTGTCCTTTTGCCGCTTGAGGGGCGCCACCTTGGAGAGGAATTTCTTGAAGCCCGCTGAGTCTAACCGGTGGTCCGGGTTGCGCTCCGGATCAAACGCCACTTCTTCGCAAGTAAAAATCATGCCATGGCGGCCATGATTGCATCCGCTCAATGTGCCATTCCAGGTCCGCGCCTGTTCTATTGCACCTTTCTTGCATGATCTCTGCTCGGGGGCAGATATGCACAAACTTTCCCCTGACCCCAATCGGGTCATACTTCCAGCGCTGAGGTAGCTGTATCAGGCCCATGTCGATGAGCTCTTGTTCGAGGTAGACATGCTGTCCAATCTCGCGTACTTGAATGTTCGCCCAGGTAATAGGATACTGGAAAATATGGCCTCTCTTCTTTCCTTGGCCGAATTCCTCCTCGACATAGTCCATCTGGCGTGATATCTCCATACCGAATTGATGGTCAATGCAGAAATAGGGCAGCAAGAACGGCTTCCCCTTGAATCCGTAGATTCTGACTACAATGCCCCGCGTCACCCGGAAGGTGTCCCCGCATTTGTACTTCCTCAGATAGCTCGTCATGGCCTCTGGTGGGCGGGATGCCTCACCGTTGAACACGCCATGGTCATACCTAGAAATTTGAAGTTGAACTCATAGTATGACCCTTTCCCGTACAGGCTTCACCCATTCGTACACAGCAACGGCTCTCCTTTTTCATTCACCTTCTTCAAGTCAAGCACTTTAATTCGGTAGTGCGTGTGGTACAAGCACAACCATGTGAGGAACGAGCAGAGCCGGAATTCTGTTGTCTGTCTTCGCAACCCGACCAGGTTCGAATGTATGGCGTACGCCACCCAATCTGCCCAGTCAAAGAAAATAGGGCGCCTTCCGCTCCTTTGCGCCGTGGAGTCATAAAACTCCCCATGCAAGATGCATTCGCTAGCGCCACCGGTACGGGCGTACCACTCTGTCGGAATCGCAGCCGAGTACCCATGCCAGGATGATATATATGTACTTGTTTTCGAACCTGTCCAGGGGTATAGGGCCTGTCGGCCACTGTCCGACTGGTAGCGGAGTTTTCAGCTCTGAGTCGAGGAACTCTCTCATCCTCTTGGTCCGGGCGAATCCGCCCGTCTGTTCGTCCAGGTTAATCCTCCTTACAATTGCGTTGGGGTCGTACTGGAGCCCCGGGCGAAAGCTGGCTGGACGCTTCCCTGAAGAGTGTGAACAATACTCTTCCTTTGTTGTCGCGTACTTGCCGGGCAGCTGGTTTGTAGTATGCCACAATGGATTCAACCAGCTCCGGCATTGGTGGACAGGAGGGCACAAGAACCAATACAGGTTCGATTTGTATGCAGCCCCGACATGGTGCGAGGGTGAAACCTTGTCGCCCCACTTCGCAATATTCGGCCGCAGCTTGGTGAGGCTGATAGAGTACTCGCCATCTTTGTACCCGGCCAGGCGATTGATGGGCGGCGGTGGAGCTTGCCCTTGGCTTCTCTTCGACCTGGTTCTCCTTGTTTGCTCTCGCGGCGCTTCGCTCTCATGAGCGCTGGATTCTCGTCTCGTTCTTCGCCTTCGCGTTCGCGTCGCTGGACTGTGCCGGCATTGGCGCTTTCCCTTTGTCCATTCTCTCTTTCTGCTCGAAGTGGCAGAGACGGGGATTCTGGCTACTGATTCTTCAGTTCTGCGCCTTGCAGCTCAGAGTCAGCTTGACAATTTGGATGTTCTGAGTATGCCAGGGCCCCTTTTCTAGGCAAGGAATACAGCATTAATGGCGCAAGGGAGGGGGTTAAGGTGATTTACCCGAAGTAGTTGGAAGCGTTATAATTTTTTGGCGGCCGTGCGTGGGTTTTTCTTTGGAAAGCGTACCTCGGTTGTGGTTGGTCCTAATGCGCCCGCTTTTTAATGACATCCTTTTTGAAAGTCGCGCAATCATTATTTTTAAAATTTTTTCGGACCTCGTGCTTCCAATGACGTCACAGCCGCCGCCTGGGCACACACTTCGAGGGAGAACTTTTGGCCCAGGGTTTTAAGGAGGGACGCAACCCAACTTCGCACTATGCCACACTGCGTTGTCTGGGCCCACACTTAGAAATATTTCATCATTTTTCCTTGTTTCCCGCGACAGTCATCCAAGGTGCGCCGAAATTGAGGGCGCACTCGGACTTCGCCCAAAACGTGCGCACTCCGACTTCGCCATTTTCGCACTTCGCTCTAAAAGTTGCGCAGCCGACTTCGAGACTTAGCCGATTTTTGCTCTACGCTCCCAAGACGGTGCGCAGTCCGACTTCGCTGTGAAGTCGGGTTGCGCACCCAGCACTTAGTCAAATTTTTGGCTTTTTTGTCAGCTACCTTCTCTCAAACTCCCGATGTCGCACTATCCAAGGAGCGATGCCCGACTTCGCTGCGAAGTCGGGGTTTGCTCTAGGCTTCACTTAGGCTCTTGAAAACTAAAAGCTGAATGCTGAAATAAATATATACATTTCCGATAAAAATGCAGAAAAGAAATATGTACAAGGAAGGACCCCTTGGGTGCCTTCAGTGGTGGTAAATCTTCAGGTGGAACCCGTTGACAGGAATGGGGAGAAGCTGTCCCTCCATGTCCCGGAGCACGAATGCATTAAATTGGTTCACCCGAGCAATCTGATAGGGACCTTCCCAGAGGGCATCAAATTTACCATGGTTGCCCGGCTTTGCTTTCAGTGAGTCCCACTTCAACACTAGGTCCCCGATTTTGAAAACTCGGCGGTGGTGCCTTTCGCAAACCAGCCTTGGGTCGCTTCAGCATGTTTAGTAAAGGCCTGGTATGCCTTTTCTCTTTCTTCTTCTAACCGCAGTAGTTGGCACAGTCTGGCGTCCACTGGATCCCCGTTGCCTTTTTCTTCATCTAGCATCCAGAGTGCGGGTATCTCTACGTGGGTAGGCAGAACTGCCTCCTTGCCGTACACGAGCGCGTAGGGGGATGTCTTGATAGACTTCTTGAATGATATGCGATCCGCCCACAACGCCCGATTCAGGAGTAGGTGCCATGTCCTCTTGTTTCTCTCTACTGTCCTTTTGACAATCTTCGGTAGATTCTTGTTGGTGGACTCACCTGTGCCATTCCCTCGCGGGTAGTAGTTCGAAGACATCTTGTGATAGATGCCATATTTGCTGGTGTACTCCGTGAGTACAGCGCCTGCGAACCCCGGACCATTGTCCGTCACTATTGACTCCGGGACCCCGAAACGGGTGATGAGGCTCTCGAGGAACCCAATGACCGTTTCCTGGTCCGCATTCTTAGTGGGGATCGCCTCTGCCCACCGGGTGAAGTAATCGGTGGCGGTAAGGATAAACTTGTGTCCCGCTGCAGAGTTAGGCGTGATGACCCCGATGAAGTCTAGACCCCACTGCTGAAACGGAGTCTCAGCTTGAATTGGCTGGAGGGGCAAGGGTGCTTTTCTGTTCCTGCCAAAGAAACCTCTGGCATTTATCACATTTGGACACGGACCGCATGTGCGTCTCGTGGAAGAGAGTGGGCCAATAGTACCCAACTCGATGATTTTCAAGGCCGTAGGCCTTCCGTAATGATGTCCCCTGTGCATCCCGGAGTGGAATTCTCCGAGGACCCCGGGTTTGTCTCTGCTTTCGACGCATCGCAACAAGGATGCCGTCAATGTTTTTGAAATAAAGCCCCTCGGGGCGAAGTACGTATCTCAAGGCGTTTAGCCTAAACCTCCTTCTTTGTGAGGCATTGAGGTGATCTGGGCATCTCCCGGTGCTGAAATACTGCACCATGTCATTTGTCCAATCACTTTCCTCTGATAAGGAGTTGGCTAGGTTGGTGTGTCGCTATCGGATCTTCCCACTTGCAGCGGAGATTTCAGCTGCAGCGCTTCGGGCCAGCTCTTGGCACAAGGCTCGGCCTCTGATCAGCTTTGTTGGCCGTACCTCGATGTCAAACTCTTGGATCTTGGCAATCCATCCTGCCCTCTTGTGACCAGGCTCTCCTTGTATGATGAAATTCCTGACGTCCGGATGTATCACGAAGACACTTATCCGGCTCTGGGAGACGAAGTGCCTAAACTTTCGAAGGGATTTCATGACCGCGTGAACCTGCCGCTCAATAAAATTGTACTTCTCTTCATGCGGCTAAATCACCTGGCTTAAGAACGCTATGGGGCGTTCTTCGCCATCATCTCCCTTTCGAGTCGGACTGCGGCGTAACTCTCGGGTTCTCCCACCGCGTACAGATGAAATCCTTGGAATAGTCCGGATTGATCAACACCGGAGCTTGCGCAATTCTAGCCTTGATCTCCTCGAAGGCCTGCCTTCTTTCATCAGTCCACAAGAATTTGGCATTCTTCTTTAACAGCTCGGCCATGGGCTTGATTACTTGTGCGAAGTCCGGTATGAACTTCCTCACGAAGTTGATCTGGCCAAAAAATGACTATAGCCCCTTCTTGTCGACCGGGATGGGCAAGCGGAGGAGGGCTTCGCTCCGTCGAGATCCACCGCAAGGCCTTTCTCGGAGATGACATGTCCCAAGAGCCTACCTTCTTTTACCGCGAAGACCGACTTCTTCGGGTTGATGGAAATGCCGAATTCACGACATCTCTCAAATATCCGTCGTAGGTGGGAAGCATGGTCCTCTCTTCTCGTGAGAAAATACAGTCATGTCATCCAAGTAGATGAAAATGACCTTGTTGAGTAGCTCTCGAAAGGCCAATTCCATGGCTCTCTGGAATGTGGCGTCGACATTAGACAAGCCGAAGGGCATGCGCTAATATGCAAACATTCCCCATTTGGTGGTGAACATTGTCTTGTGCCGATCTTCGTCCTTTACCCATATCCGGTTGTATCCAGAGAATCCGTCCAAGAGAGAGAACCTCCCGCGCTCCAAAAACTATGTGGAGGATCTGATCGATTTGGGGAAGCGGGTAATGGTCCTTCAGCGAGGCTTGATTTAGATTTCTGAAATCCACGCAGAGACGGATGTCTCCATTCTTCTTCCTCACAGGAACCAAATTCGCGACCCAAGATGAATGCTTGATGGGGTAGATGATTTTGGCTTCCAACATCTTCAAGAGCTCAGCTTTCATCATGGCTTCAATCTTCGGGTTTACAGCCCTTTGCTTCTGCTGGAAAGGTTTTGCATTATCTTCTAGCTCTATGGTATGTCGGATCATCTGTCTGTCATACCCCTTCAAGTCCTGGTAGCACCAAGGCTACGATATCTGGGAACTCTCTCGCATAATGATCTGATCTCGCTCGAGTTCCTCTTCGAGGGCAAGTCCGTCCCAACCTTGATTGTTTTTCCAGGTTCTAGCTCCAGGTCTACGTACTGCTTGGGGTCTACTTTGATCCTGTGTGATATTGCTCTATCGTTCTGGTCAAAGAGACTCTCTAAGGTAATCAGTCCTTTCGGGACATGATTATTCTTCAACTGTATCAACCCCTCGTATTGCTCGTCATCAGGGTCTCTACCTTCGATTGTACATGCTTCGGTAATCAAAAAGTGACGATATCCTCGTCACAAGCAAACACCGGCGCAGCTGCGGTGTCTTTATCGAGCACGTAAGGCCCGTAGATGGTACGAACCGGCTTCGAGCTTCTCGGGACAGATGTCATCACCGGAACGTACTCGGCTCCAACGGACGCCGTAATGTCGCGGTGCTTGTTCTTCTCACGTGATATGGCTTTGACATTCAACGAGTCGAATGACTCCATCGAGGTCCCGTACACGATTACGATACGCCTTGAGATAATGCTTCTTGGAGGCGCACTTATTCGTAATCCTGGTTGCACACCAGCTCCGAGTCGCCAAAGATCTCGCAAATGTTTTATCCCCGCCTCTCTCCGCTTTTCTCAAACCCAAGCACAGTAGGCTTCATACTCCGCCGCGTTGTTAGTACAGCTCCAAGCCAGCCTCGTAGGTGTAGTCTTTCTGGATCCCGGACGTGGAAACCAAGAGAATACCTGCACCAGCGCCATTTTTGCATCGGGCGCCATCAAAGAAGAGCTGCCATAGCTTTTCTGGTGCAGGTCCTACCTCTTTCTTGGCTGACTGGTCAAGTCTCTCAGCTGAGTGACAGAGTAGCAGCCTTGCTCAGTCTCGATCATGGCATTGAAGTCCAGCAAAGAGAACTCATCCTCCACTTGTAACGACTCAAGAGCTTGCTCGTCATGTCCACCACCACCGCTCCTCGCCGTCAGCTGAACCATGCAGTCCTGTGACTCTTCTCCGGTTATCTTCTCTACTAGAAATGTGGAAGGCTTTTCATTGTAGATCTTCAGTCTCCTTCCTTTGAAGGGCACTTCCATATGTGAGTAATCCAGAGACAGATACCCACCCAACTTTGCAGTGAACTCCCTGGAGAGACACATGCCGAAGTAGGGTTCCAAGTCGACAACCACGACTTCCTGTATGACCACTATGTCAAGAGCTTTGTGCAGCCGGATCGGGATATCCTTGATGACACCAACTGTCTTGACAAGGGTGCCGTCTAGCTGCAGCACACCTTGGCTGCTCCTTGTATACTCCATACCGATCTCGTCGCAGACAGCTCTTGGCATAACAGTCGTGGAGGCACCAGAATCCACCATGCAGTTGTGAACTATATAGCCTTCCATCCGCAATGACAGATAGAAAGGAGGTGGTCTGTTTTTTCCGGTGGCGGAGACTGTCAGGGGTTGAGCTAACACAGCAGGTGCGTCGGCTTCCCGTCTTTTATGTTCTTCAAAGATTCCTGCAGCAGATCAACTTGCCCTGGTAGCAGAAGAGCCTCGTACATACTTATCTTTGCGGGAGTCCTCTTTAGCTCGTCAACTATGCTGTAGCTTGAAGTGCTGGCTCCCTCCGTTTCTTTCGCAGGCTCATACTTAGTCCGGTATTGCTGCGTGGCTTCGACTCTCTGTCTCTTCGTCAACGACGGATATCTCAGCTTCTCCTGAGCTTGTTCTTTTGTTTCAGCCGGAGACTGAGCTGCGGGAGCTTTTACCGCGGGAGCCTTGGGCGCAGGAAACTTTTCCTTGGCTGCATGAGGCCACAGTGACTTGTCAGGTGGTAGCCCACAAGTTGCGCCTTTTCTCTTCTGGCGTATACCTTTAATGGCTTTGCTTGGGCCGCGGCAGCTTCAACGGGCTTTCTGCCTTCCTTAGGCAGGAGCAACGCAGGATCTTCTTCTGGGACGGCAAAGTTGCCTTCATCGTCCAGGATCATGTATAATTCATCCTCTATGGCGCTGCCTGCCAGGGTCTGGAGGTAATGTTGATGCAGCGTGCACCCTTCTTCTGAGTGTGGATCGTTGCACGTGGAGCACCATTGACCTGGTCGAAGTGCCAGGTTGATCCTCAATGGCAGCATTTCTTGCAGGGGGTTGCCTTTGAGCTTGTGCGGCTTGGTCTTTCGTTAGCGCCGGAGGAGGATACGGCCTCCTTGGAAGGAACTCCATCTGGGCTTGCTTCTTCTTCATTATTGTCATGTCATTAGACATGGTATGATACCCAGAGGCCAGAGCCCGTACCTCTTGGAGGATTTTATTTTGAATATCATTGTCTGCAGGTGCCAACTGAGCCGGCGGAGGTAATGCAGCCAATGGCGGGGGCGCAGAATACGCCGCGTACTGAGGGGGAGCAGGGAGTGCGGGATACTGCGGAGGCGGAGGTGGCGGGTTAGGATAATGGATTTGAGGGGGGCCGTAGGGGTTTACAACTGGTGCCGGATTCCATGGCTGCTGGGGGTGCTGACTTGAAGATGAAGGCATCACACCAGAGGCCGATGGGTACTGGGACTGAGGAAAATCAGGATAAATAGGGGGCTGCACTCTATGCGGGAGTCTGGCTATGGAGATTATATCTAATTCCGCTTGTTGGGCAGCTTCGTATAGGGCAGGGAAGGAGTCGACTCGGCTATCTTCAGAAGTAGGCAAATATCTGAGTTGAAAGACCTCAGTAGTAGTGTGCAGCCGACTCGCGAAGGTCGCAGTTCACGAGGTACTCTCTTCCAAGACCTCGCAAACCTTATGTTGAAGTCTGACACCTCCTCTTGCGGGTGTCGTTGGATGCTTTGGAACTGATGCAACAACGAAGAGGGATCGGCAGACTCGTTGCATCCTTTTACAAGCCTCGCCCGCCACCGAGGCCACCCCGTGATAGATCCTTCCGGCAAGGATCTCCACCAATAGAGAAGCTTCCCCCCTGGGGAAAGAGCCAGAGACGGGTCTTGACACTCTCGTCGCAACAGAGTGTAGCGCAGCCAAGGCCAGAATGTCTTGGATGTGTTCATACGCCGTTTTGCCGTAGCCATCATAAGTAGGGATGGCCTTCAGGGCAGCGGGGGTACAGCCTCTTGTCCGACTAGGGCCAAGGGCCCCGTGGAGTCGACCGTCGGGAAGAGATCGTCATCATTCTATTGAGCAGCCATTTCTTCCTCTCCTCCGATAGTGTACTCGGTATCGGTACCGTCCGAAGATGTAGATTGCTCTTCAACTTCGGCCTCTTCGATTTCGGGCTCGGATTCGTCTATGCGAGCTTGGTAGTCAGCCAGCCTGACGCGCTCTCCCGGAGCGTTAATGTCAATTTCGTAAAGATCAGCTGGTTTCCCAGATTCCTTGCTCTCCACCTTCTTGTATGCATGAAGGCGCTTGGACCGGTCTCACGGACTCAGAGAATATTCGTGTACTTGCAGAGTCGCCAGTGTTCTGATTTTAACAAGAATGAAGCGAACACCGATGCTTCGATTCTGTTTTGGGTGGGAAACTTTCGTGTCCCACCGGGCGTGCCAGAGAAACTGTTGGTTACGAATCTGCCATTAGGAAAGGATTTAGTGAAATGCGCCCAGATTCGCCCACCAGATTGAAAGGCCGGAAGGAAGGAATGCCTTCCGTGCCAATCTCCGGAGAAGGCCGGCTTCCTATGGGTTTTCTCAAGTGTTTTAAGCTAAGAGTGCAGGAAAGAAATTAAAATGCGAAAAGAGATGCAAATATGATTTGAGTTGGGTGGGGGGATAAGCAACACGACAACGATCAATCACCACTACTAACAACAATTAAATACATAACACACTACAGAAACTATAACTATCATACATCCTATGTATCCTCTATCTATGCATTCCAGGAATACTTAATCATCAAATACCGGAATCCAGATATCAGAATAACAATAAGCAATGAAATAAGCAACATGAGGCAGAAATGCTAAGTAAAGGCAGCATAAAGAATGATAACAAAAATAGAGCCAAGTGTGTGTCTTGCATTCAAAGGCAAACGTATAGCTACAATGGTTCCCTAGCAGATATCCCCCTTCCACCCCTTTACAATGATGTGGTGCGGCTATTTATAGCGCAATTCCCCCGATTACAATCCCGGGCACAAAATCCCAGACCCGACAATAGCTGACAAAAGCGGCAAAAGAGCCGCTGATGTTGACTCCTGCAGACAAGGACTGTACTGGCAAAGAAGGTCCACCCGAAAACCGGGCAGCTACGTGGCAGGTGCGGTTGATGAAACTTCGAGTCAGCATGAATGCGGGTAGCTGCGGTAGATGGAACTTTGCGTCACCTAAATGAGGGTAGCTGGAGTAGATAATTTGGCCCACGCTTGTCCTTTTTCCCATCACATCTCGGCTCGGATCCCGAGGCTGGACACTTGTCAAATTATCGATGAGGGACGCATCCGCCTTGAAAGGCGCCTCTCTTTGTGTCCTACTTCGCCCGGAATCGGAGCGCAATTGGACAGCGCAAGTGGGGAACAACGCAGTTGGGGAGGCCTCCGTGCCTTAGTCTCGTTTTTGGGCTGCTTGAAAGATATTGCCCAAGTGCGCACAAGCTAGAGGGCGCAGCCCGACTTCGCTCTGGCACTTAGTCAATTTGGCCTCGTTCATCGCACAGGAGAGGCAGACCCGACTTCGCTGCGAAGTCGGGTTGCGCTCTGGCACTTAGCTGATTTTCTGGATACACTGCTTCCCAAGTGCGCACAGGAGGAAGAGCGCACCCCGACTTCGCTGCGAAGTCGGGTTGCGCTCTGACACTTAGCCAAATTTTGCTTCTTTTCGGTCATCTTCCGCACTTCGCATTCCCGAGTGCGCTCGAACTTAAGGGCGCACCCCGACTTCGCTGCGAAGTCGGGTTGCGCTCTTAGACTTAGAAATTTTCAGGGGATGTTTGCTCTATTTTAGGAATCTGACCAGAGAAAGTACCTGCGAAGTCGGGGTGCGCTCTTCCTCCTAGCCAAATTTTGCTTTTTTTCGGTCATCTTCCGCACTTCGCATTCCCGAGTGCGCTCGAACTTAAGGGCGCACCCCGACTTCGCTGCGAAGTCGGGTTGCGCTCTTAGACTTAGAAATTTTCAGGGGATGTTTGCTCTATTTTAGGAATCTGACCAGAGAAAGTACAAAGGGGAAAAAGAGGGGAAATGAAGCTGCTAGAAGGGGAGAAAGGGGACAGTGGAGAAAGGGAAAGGAGGAGGGAAGGGAGAGCAGCATACTTACAAAATTTGAAAACATGGCACCCCGTGCAAAATGTGGCAACACTTCCCTTGCCGCATTGCCAACCCATTCATTTCCATCATAGGCTTGGTTTGTAGTTGGCAATGTCTCATCCTTTGGTCGATTGCTTTCACCAACTTAAAAAGTTGTGATTCCCTCAAACAAGTCCTCAAACTAATTAGATACCCTTCATAGTCCAACTAAACTACTAGTCTTTATCTCGTATTAGATGATATTCACTTGTTCACTTACTCTACACCCTTGCTCGTCTCCATATCCAAAGAAAGGCATCACAACCGAAAATTTTATTGTCACCCCTTTGCCAATGGTAAAGACCATTGCCAATATCCCTCATCTTTTGTGGACTCCTCCAATCCCCAGACACTGTCCTCATTCCATTCCAAGTTGGTTTGTTTTCCTTTCTCCTTGTCAAAGGACAAAAATTCTGACTTGCCTGAGGATGCAATGTCTTCTCCGACCAACTGATCTTGAAAGTTTATAGTGAACCTACGATGTTCCTTCTTGAATGTCAATCAGTCCTCCCAATAATGATCATTTTTGCCATCCTTGGCCAGCCTCATCCTAACAAAACATCATAGTCAGTTTTCTATAGGGTGATGACTATGAAATCAAAAATGAAGGGTTCATCTGTAGTGATCATTTTTTGTCCCATCAAGACTCCATTTTGAGGCCATATTGGTCTACTCCAACTAGCCGGAAAATTCACAACATCAATGCTCCCAACTCCCTCCAAGTCTTCTCCAAGAGCACATTCACACTTGAACCACCATCCATAATGATGTGTCAATGTGTGGACCAATATCTCAATATACTAGTGTTGGTCACTTCCCAACATCAATCATCGAAATCGCAAGGATGATGAATCGACCACATGTTGCAGTCTTTGGTGATTTCTATTGTCCTTTCTCCTCCTTCCTTGGTCCTTACAACATTTCTCCAATAGATGCATGCAAGTTTGGTATTGCTTTTAACAGAGTTGCCACCTTCATTGGTACACTCGACAGCAACAACTAGCATGCCAAGTCTTGTGATGTAGATGGCTCATTTGTCAACATTCTTCTAGTTCGATCATCGTTTCCATATCACTCCATTTCATCTTCAATTTCTACACAAGCTTCCTACTACCTCTTCCTCTCCATTGCAATGTTTGGATACTCATTTTTCTTCTTTGTCTACGCCCAAGTGACTAAAAGGACATGCTCCGTCCCCATAGTTGGTACTTCAATGTCAATGTCAATTAGATTAACATTCTAGCTAGTTCCACTCTTCTTGGAACAATCTGCTTCAACATGGTTTCCAAGTCCACAACACCTACACATCATTTGGCCACTTCGTTTAGCAACATTGGTGCGATTTCATGCAAAATACCTCTACTCCTAGCATTTGTGGCACTAGACTATAGGCCTCCTTGTCGTACGATACTGAATGTGCCCTTCAGCATTCCTTACACCTTGCTGATTATTATCTCTTCTCCCTTGAAAATTATTTCTATAACTACTATTGATCACACCTCCATCATTCTTTGAAGTAGTAAGCCTCTTTTGCTTCTTTCTAGAGTGCCAATGTCCAATGCTTCTTACCTTTAATATTGAACGAACACTCTAACACCAAGTGACCATGTAACTCATAGACATTACACTATTGCATTTTGGCCAATTGGCCCTTGTATGTCCTTCAGTCCGACTTTTTGCACACTATATGTCATGCTTCTCCCTTTCCTCTTTGTCCTCTGAATTCACGCATCATGTGCATCATATCATTTATGAGTGCTCTGATGGATGATCCTGTCTTTTCATCATCATTATCAATGTCGAAGTCACTCTATTGATTTTGACTATGTCCACCCATTGTCTTCACCTCGAGAGCTCTATCAACTACCTCTTGATAAGACGTCAATGAAACTACCTCATCTTATTCCAAAGCTTCGAAAGAAGACCATCCAAAAACAATAGCTTAGTCAATGGTCTATCAGCTGAACTTCCATTTTGTCCATCAATTCCTTCAACCAACGGTTGTAGGACTTGATGTCCTCATCCTCCTACTTAGTGTTGTAGAGTTTCATAATGATTTCAATACCATCATGTAAGAAGCAAAATTCTTTCTCAAAAGCTGATTTCAACTTGTTTTCATGTGTTGAACGGGTTTGCCAATAGTAAATTCCAGCCCATAGCCAAACCCCTAAGAGTTGTTGGAAACAATTGTATCCATGTGCCTCATCCATTACACCACTCGCCTTCGAGTGACACGTGCTTATATGAAAGATGAGATCCTCTTTCCCATTGTCATGAAATTTGGAGCATTTCTGCTTTCCTGTAGCAGCAATCATGATTGTTTGGTGTCTAGTTTTTGGTGGACTTGTTTTGTCCGATGATGTTGAAGGTTGGTCTATGTTGACTTCTTCGTCTTTCGAATTCAATGCTCAATTGTTTCCTAGTTGGAATGCTTGCATTGATGCTCCATCATTGTCTTCATGAATAAACTCTTGTAGGTTCTCTAGTCGACTCCCAAAATTCCAACCCCTTGCAAACACACTCCTCTGCAATAGTCTTTGTTACAAACTCCCGTTTCATATGCCTCCATACTCTCCCTCGTGCATTTGTGCTTGGATTGGAATCTCTTGTCAATCGCCTACTTCATTGGCTTCACAAACTCTATCACCTTCTCGATCTCTGTCAACACTACCTTCATCAACACCTTCTCTATCTACACGAGGTTGGTCATTATCAATACCTTCCTCATCAACGCCTTCAACAATGGCACCACCTTTGACATCACGACCTTCTTTGTCTTCAGCACTCTTTGTTTGTTCGTCATTCAATGTTTGCACAAACTTTTGCACCTTCCACTACATGACCTTCTACTGAATGATCTCCTAATGTAAGACCTTTGTCATCAACTCTATCTTCCTCATCCTTTTACAATAGCTTTTGCAACCAATTTTCACTTCCCTTCTCCCGTGGGGCCGCATGTGTCGAATCTTTCATACTAAGACCTGTCACCCAAAGAGTCTTGTCTTTGCTTGTATTCAAGGGTCTTCGTCTAGGGACAGGCTTTGTAGAAGTTTTGCTTTCTACACTTCTACACGTGAAAGGGGCTCTTGATGTTACTATACCTTTGAGTGTGCTTTGTTGCACTCACCATCTTCACAATATGCAATATGTTGGAATTTGTGCATTGGTTCTTCTCATCACCGCATGCAACTACCGCATCCATGGACGTCTTGATGCTTCATTCATTCACCCTATTACGTTTGCTCTTGTCAAATATTCTCCCTCCCGATCCAGGGCATTACAAGAATGGCACCAAATGTAATATAGATTATTTACTCCCAAACAATCAAAACAAACATATCAAAATAACACGCAACAAGGAATGAACAGCAAATGTATGAACAACAAAACCATTTCATTGTGTGCAAATGATATACATTACTAACAGCAGCATAGTTCTTAGTGTTTGAACACAACAATACAATCTCATCTTCACCAACAATACCAACAGCATGGCAATACACCTATCGTATGGAATATATAGTTTTTTTTTTTCTTATTTCTTTTCTTTTCCCCCCGAAATTTGATCACACAATACTGTCTTATTACGTTCAGGAGTCATGCACACACAACGACCCATCACATGTACAAAATGGCAAACAACTTGATCAACACCTATGTACAAACAAAATGAACTTTGTTAACTAACTTGGGTGGCACCTGAGACGATGCCACATCTGTCTGCTTAGTCTGATGTGTTTGGCCACCTACTACATCAAAACTGAACAAAGAGAATCTATTTGCTGCATTGACATCGTTTCACACTGGTGTTTTTCTTGCAAATTTGAGGAACCTATTACAGTAGAGCAGAGTGGTTAGACTAAATCCATTTATTTTCCATATTCTGTATCAACACATCCAAATAACCAATATAATTATAGAAGCTACACATATTGCTATGGGGAAGTCTTGTTTTATTTATTATTCTTTACTATCAATTGTCTCAGGAAGGATACAAATTGGATGAAATTGAATTCTTGAATAACAATTCAGGATCTGCTTATTTCTTTTTTGTGCATAGTTTTGCCAAGAGAATAAACCTCTTGAATCCATCAGGAGATACACAGGCATGGGGAAGTCTTGTTTTATTTATTATTTTTTACTATCAATTGTCTCAGGAAGGATTCAAATTGGATGAAATTGAATTCTTGAATGCCAATTCAGGATCTGCTTATTTCTTTTTTGTGCATAGTTTTGCCAAGAGAATAAACCTCTTGAATCCATCAGTTTATTATCTCAGATACACAGACATGTATTAGAGACTCAAATAGACTCTCAACATTTTTGACCTCATGAATGAAAGAAAGCAGAAGAATTCTCAAAGAGAATGTAACCCAGTGAACAACGGAGATTTGAATGTGCTTTTCAATCCACATGAAAATTATTTAGCTGCACATATTTCGAAACAAAAAACAAAAGCCAGGGGTCATAGTGAAAGATTCTGATAGTTCATAGCTGGACTGAATGCACATCTGAAAGAATTTAAGCATCAGTTCAATTTCTGAGCAATGAGGAGGCCCCAAAGACAACCCTCAGACTAAAACATAAAGAGAAAAATGACTCCATATTTCTATTAGATATACTTCAAAGCCAAATATAAACATTGCAAGAAAGAATATCAAAGTTTGCAGCATGAAATAACAAATGTCTTGTGGCAAAAATATTATGAGCTTTTAGGTTATTAAAAGGAGAATTGCACTTTTTTTTTTTTGAAAATTTTGAAAAAAACTTGTATTAAGACATAGATCAATTACAATGTGGGAAGAGCCTCTTCCCAGCCGAGGTCCGAGAGGACACAATCATACAATAGTAAAGGAAGAACTGCACCGGAGCCAATTTTCGTGAACCAAAAACTAGCTGCCATGGGGTCCCCCATCGTACTCTATTTTTTCGAAGGTCATTAGCTCAAGGACCTTTCAAGACCCTGTCTAATCACCTCATCCTCAATATCCATGTCACTGTGCAACTGAACTCCAACCTCCTTTTCCGCACCCATCTTAGCCGGAAAGTCAGCCGCTTTGTTCAAATCTCTACTCGCATAAACCGGGATCACGTCCTCCAATTCCTTCCATAATTCTTTAATTTGGGTAACAAGAGCCCTCAACCTCCAAGCTTTCGGATCAAAGTTCCTCATGCAGCCTAGAGCTCCAACCATTATTTGCGAGTCCGATTCAAGAATAATCCCGCGGTGGCCATGTTTCACCGCCCAAACGAAGCGGACTTGATGGCAATGGCTTCGGCTTCATTGTTAGTGGTTCTTCCTGGGCCTTGCAATTCCCAATAGAGCACAGTCCCAAAGCATGGTTCCGGCACACCACTCCAATTCCGGCTCTACCCGGATTGCCTTTTGCAGCTCCATCAGTATTGATTTTAATCCAACCTTCAGGGGGAGGTTTCCAACAATTTCTGTCCTGTCCCTCTTGCAGTTCAACGCGTTCTTCCATAGCTCCAATGTCAATTTGAGCTTCCTCCTCAACATGAACAGCCACAATTTCGGTAACCTTGCTCCAAATGGTCTCGCCAAACCCCGTCTAGAGCAAGAAAAGTTTCTCTAAAAATTCTGGCATTTCTTTCCAGCCATACTTGCCACCAGATAAAGCTTAAACCGAGCTCCCAGCCAATACGAAGAGCTTTAGATTTGAATCTACCTTTCTGCCATTTTGCCCATATATTCATCCGGTTCAGGTCACCACTTACTTGAATTTTAAAGTATGCAAACCAACGCAGCCAAATCTGTCGGGTGAAAGGGCAACCAAACAACAAATGGTCAGCAGCTTCCTCGCTCTTGTAGCATAGTACACATTGAGAAGGGCCGATGATACCTTTTGATCTGAGATTATCAAAAGTGAGGATTCCATTGTGCATGCACTGCCAAGCAAAAAAGTTAACTTTCGACTAGCCTTTAGAGTGCCATATTTTCCTCCAGTCCTCAACCCGAAAAGTATGAGGGGGGGCTCTGGGAGAATGCTATCATATCCGTCCTTTATTGTATAGACGCCAAGACTCCCAAAGCCCCAAGCTAATTCATCCTCCACGTCTCCCCCTGTAAGAAATCTTTCTGTCAGAATTTTAGTCATGATGGGAGTCAAATCCGGAGGGATTGAAATGGGCCACTCATCCAACTTCTTGAACTCGCTTAAACTTACACTCCACCAGCTGAGTAGTTGTGAAATAACTTTCAATACGGATCCATCCCTTGGCTTCAATGGCCGCTTTTATTGGTAGTAATTCTGGAAATTCAGCAATGATGGGTGGGAACTGATCCCAAGAATCTGTCCAAAAACGAGCCTTCTCCCCTCTTCCCACTTTCCAAAATAAGCGGTCTTTAACAACCTGAGACCCTAACTTGAGAGCCTGCCAAACTAGGGACCCAAGCACCATCCAAGGGGATGCGAGCTACATCGTTTGGGTTGGCTCTGTCCTGGTATATGCTAGTTAGGATTCTACTAAAAAGGGAGGTGGGTTGGGAGATCCATCTCCAGTACAGCTTTCCAGCCAAAGCTTTATTATTCAGCTTAGATTTTCTCAAACCCATACCTCCTTTAACCTTGGGCTGGGTAACTTTGTCCCAGCCCACTAAGGCCCACTTTCTCTCTCCCTTTGCTCCTTCCCATAAAAAATTTCTAGCCATCCTGTCCAACTCTTTCCATATTGTAATCGGGGCAGCCAGGATAGAGAATTTGTAAATTGGCATGGCTTGAATGACTGACTGTAAGAACGTTAATCTGCCACCATAACTTAACCACTTGTGAGACCAGTGATTAATTCTGTCCTTGATACACTCCAGCAGATTCCTCCATGTGTCTAATTTCAGCTTCTTAAAGTGCAAGGGGACCCCCAAGTAAACCACTCGGGAGAGAAGTCCTTGTGAATCCCAGGATTTCTAAAATTCTGTTCTGAAGCCTTTGCTCCGCATTAAAAAAACCACTTTGGATTTCTTGTCATTAATGACCTCGTTGAGTAGCCCCGAGATAGACATTAAGAGTATCCCTAATCATTCTTGCTTCCCCGAAGCCGGCCACTCCCACCAAACCAAGGTCATCCACAAACCGCAGGTGCGTTAAAACTTCGTCACCCACCCCGATACCCAATAATCTACCTTGTTGTCTTCTCCTCAAGAAAAGTCTGCCAAGACCTTCAGCCAAAATGAGAAAAAGATAAGGAGAACATGGATCCCCCTGGCGCAGTCCCCGAGTAGCTCCAAATGGTTGCGAAGGAAGGCCCTTGATTAGCACAGAGTAAGTCGGGGTAGAGACATAGCTCATGACCCACTCTATCCAATCCCGAGAGAAACCAAAGGCTGCCATCATTTTAGCCAGGAAACTCCATTCAACCCCGTCATAAGCCTTTGACATGTCCAGCTTTATGAACATCCCTTTATTACCGAAAGTGTGCATTGAATGGATTGCTTCCCGGGCCACAACCACCCCATCCGTAATCTGCCGTCCCTCAACAAAACCCCCTTGCTCGTAGGAGACAATGTTGTGAAGAAGATGTTTTAGGCATTACCTTTGTGATTATTTTGTACAACACATTACATAAGGCAATAGGCCTATAATCTGAAATATGAACCCCCTCCTCCCCTTTTGGAATTAAGGTAATGAAAGTGTGGTTTATAGCTTTAAGCATTCTCTTATTTTCTCTCGACTCTTCTACAACAGCCATTACATCTTCCTCTAAGTAGTCCCGTAAAGCCCGAAAAACTCAATTGGGAAGCCGTCCGGACCTGGAGTTTTACCAGTGCTCATTCCAAAGACCACAGCTTTCAATTCATCTCTATCAATGGGTTTGAGGAGGGCCTGATTTTCATCCTCATAAATAAAAGTAGGTATGACAGAAATAACTTCATTTTGGGCCTCTACATCTTGTACCACACTTTCCTTAAAAAGCTTAGAAAAATAATCCATAGCATGGGAATGCATACCCGGAAGTGTATCAAAGGAATGACCGTTCTCATCTTGAAGGGCCTCCATCTTGTTCATCCGTCTTCGAGCACAAGCAGTCCGATGAAAGAATTTTGTATTTCTGTCCCCTTCTAATAACCAGGTGGTTCTTGCTCTCTCGCTTCCAATAGGTCTCCTCCCGGTTGTCAATGTCCTCAACCGCCGTACGCAGGGCATCATCCTCACCTTTGAGCTGGTCTCGTAATTACTCCTTCTCCGAACTCATTTTTGGACCTCATCCCATCCGGCCACCAATGGAGCTCTTTGGGCCTCGGAAGTTCTGTTTTATTAGCACGCCTCCAATACTTCAACCGAGTTTTGACATATTGTAGTTGTTTGTGGATTCCGAACATTGCTCTCCCATAAGTCGGGCGGCCTTCTTCCCACCACCGTGGAATTTTCTCCCGAAGTTCTTCTTTCGAAGCCAAAAATTCTCAAATCCGAAAGGTTTGTGATGCCGCCCCATCCTAGTCCCGCCTTCCAACGTAATGGGACAGTGATCCGAAACTGGGCCTTCTAAAATCTGAAAATTTATATTCCATTTTACAAACGCCTCCTCTGAAACCAGAAAACGATCTAGCTTAACCTTCCTGCTATGTGGCTCCCGCATTTTATTAGTCCAAGTGTAGTTAATGCCAGGACATTTAATGTCCACTAAGTGCAAAGCCTGGACTTGGGCAATCATGAAACGGTCCCCTGGGTCCAAAAATGGTGTTCCCCCTTCCTGATCTCTAGAAGATAATTTAGCGTTAAAGTCCCCTGCTATAATCCAGTCTAGATCTTCCCTTGAGGTTCGCATGTTATGCACAACCTTCCACCGCCGCCTCTGACCATCTAGGTTTTGAGACCCATAAAAGTTTGTGATTAGAACGTGTTCCGCAGTTGACATTATTCCTAAAAAGAGAAGTGAGAACACCCCTCCGTGCAAGATGTTCTATTGCGGACCATTCAAGAGAGTTCCACAGAGTAACAATCCCCCCGAGGCACCTTGGGCAGCCACATCCATATGACCAAGCACCCCTCCAAATTCTCGTTGGACTGTTTTGGACATAAGATCTAATGACATCTTAGTCTCCCGTAAAAGCAAAAAATCAGTATTACGATTCTCTAAAAGTCTTCGAATAGCAGATTGATGGGTTCTGTTGTTTAAACCCCTCACATTCCATGATTGTATAATCATTGGTTACCCTGGGAGCAATAAGAGTCTATTGGCCTCACCGATCCTCCCGTGATCAATTGTCTCCTTGGACTGCTAGCAACTCCTTATTGGATCTTCTACCTACTCCCCGAGAATTGCTGTTTTTTGATCTTTTTTCTACCCGGGTTATCCCCAAAGTTGGCCTTTCCCTCGTTCTTCTCTCGCTATTCCCATGCCGACATCCCGAGATACCGTCTCGCTCCCCGGTTATGCACTACTAAAGCCCCCGAACACACCGGGCCGTGATACCTCACGTAGTTCAACTACCTGCTGTATGACCGGAGGAGATGAGAGGGGGAGTTGCACGGGAATATTAGAATTTTCCTTATTACCCTCCATGCCCTCCATAAATTGTTCCTCTTCGTCAACCAGTGACTTAAATATCTCATACCTATTGGCAGGTCTGAGATGGGATTGCTCCTTTCCCTCTTTTTTCTTTGTCCGTCTTTTTCTTCTGGGCTGTTCAAAACCCTCTCTCTGAGCTTCCTGGCCCTGAACGGTGCTATTAGAATCTTTATTAAGTGTTGCCTTATCCTCTTTAGGCAGGTTTGGCATTCCTAAAGGGGCCTCCATTTTAGCATTCATATTATTAGGGCAGAAACGGGCCAAATGTCCATGTTTGTGACAAACCCTACATCTAAAGGGTAGGGCCTCATAGTCCAGCTGTTGAATCCAGGAGATTCCTCGCCAATTCAATTTCCATCTCTCGCCGGCAAAGGCCGGCCGAGATCCATCTCCACACATATTCTTGCATACACCGCCATGCTCCCTTCAATTGTGTCTCCGGCAACACCCGGATGTCTTCCAATAGAATTGCCAATCCTTGCCAACACCTCGCTCACTCCATAATTCCATTGGAAGAGCATATAGTCGGATCCATACTGGGACAGCAGTAGGTTCAACTCGGGGATCGAATCCCACTCTCCATGGTTGAACAAATAGCCCTGTCGGGCCATGATTTTTCTTCTCTGACTCGAAAGCCCTATTTCTATCGGCCAAAGACGAAAAGCTAACAATAAAATATCCATTGCTAATAAACCACAATGAATACTCACCGTGAGGCTCCCGGTTTTGGCGGATCAAGAGTGCAAAAAATTCAGGGAAGGACGTATACCCATGAACTTGCAGATTAAATCGTGATTAGCTCAGTAAATGACTCGATTCTTCAACCATACTTGGCTCGATGACAATT
Source organism: Wollemia nobilis (assembly GCA_028583015.1). Taxonomy (NCBI): domain Eukaryota; kingdom Viridiplantae; phylum Streptophyta; class Pinopsida; order Araucariales; family Araucariaceae; genus Wollemia; species Wollemia nobilis. The sequence continues at coordinate 1,106,124 of JAQPPZ010001094.1, forward strand.
TTTGGCCTGGTTTCGGCCTGCGGCAAACATCCATTCACACGATGTGCCGTCGACCTATTCCCAAGCAGCCGTGAAGAGCATTTTATATGCCGTTTTTTGAGCTTCGTCGTTCTTTGGAGGAGATTTTTCTTTAAACAAATCTGCGTATGAGCCGCTACTCCCTAGAAAAGGAGCCGGAGAAGTCCCCATTGGACCCTCCTGGGGCACCAATCTAGCCTCCAGATCCACCGTACCCCGAAAGCACTTCTGCAATCCAGTTGATGCCCTAGATTTTTCGAAGTTCCAGAAACCCTATCCAGAGGAGGCCGCTTCCACCATTCCGGAGAATTGCACTTTTAGAAATATGAATTCCATATTATATTAGAGACCTATGTCAACAAAGTCTTGCATGGTCCAAAATAGGTTGTGAATATCTTTTATACAGAATATAAAGAGAGCGGTCAATATGACAGAATGAACCTGATTGAGGTGGTGGAGAACCACATCAAGAGTGAGGCTATAGTAACAACCATAACAGGCAATGAAAGCAAGGTGGAGTTTATGATATAGAACTTGTTTCAAGCAATACATAGAATGTCGACAGAGTATCTGTGGAAAATTTCAACCTTCAGAGTTGCACACCCTCCATTCCTAAGTAGTGACATACAAAAAGAAAATTTTCAGCAAATATCTTGTCCCTACAACTGATAACTCCTCTATGGGTGACTCAAGAAACCAGTCAAAGTTTCCTAAGTGCATCTCGCATGATGATAAGAATGTGCAACTATTGCAGGAAAACAACAAAAGTCAACCAACCACCATTAGAAAATGTTTTAAAAGGCAGATGTATGAAACCATTTGCTTCACCAGTTTAGCTCATTCTTAGGGTAGAAGGCCCATGACCCAGAAATCAGCCAGTTCTCCAGAAGTCACATTAGAGTGTCATGGCCATGTCAGTTGCTCAATAGAACTGAAATTTATGGCGTACTTCAGAAGTGAAACAGGTCAATGTTGCCATTTTTCAAGGGGTGCATAATTTTATTTTTTTTCTAAAAAATCAGTTATCTCCCAGATTCGTCCCTAAATAGCAGCAACTGGGCGGCAATCAGAAGTGAATCTTCCGGTTTAGGGCGCTTCAGAGCAAATCTGGAAGGGTTTTAAAAATTGATGTTTGTTTGTTTGTTTTTTTGTCTAAGTGTAAAATTCTCCCCAGAGCGCTGCAGTTTGGAGCGATTTGGGGTATTTTTTCCAGCATCGAGCGCTTTGGAGCTCATTTCGAGCAGTAAGAAGAGAAGGGTGGAAGGAGGCCCAAAAATATTCTAAGTGTAATTTCGCCCCAAAGCGCTCCAGTTTGGAGCGCTCCAGGGCATATTTTTCAATCTTGAGCGCTCCAGGGTAGATTTCCCTCCCAGAGCGCTATGGGGCAATTTTTGGCCAGGCTGTAGGAATAAAAAGGAGAGTATTTTGTCTAAGTACCAAAAAGTGCCCTATGTCGCCGAAGTTTGGAGCGCTTCCGAGCAAATTTTGGTTTTTGGTGCGCTTTAGGGCAATTTTGCCGCTGCCTAAGAGGAAGCAAGAAAGCCTGAAATATTCTAAGTGTAAAAAAGGAACCCCAGAGCGCTCCAATTTGGAGCGCTCCAGGGTAAAAATCCTGAGGTCGAGCGCTTTAGGGTTATTTTCGGACACTTAGTAAAAAAAGGAAAAAAGGTGCAATTTTGGTAAAGGAACAAAAAGCGCCCTAGAGCGCTGCTGTTGGGCAGCGCTAGAGGGCAAATCACTCTCCCTGGAGCGCTTCAGGGCATCTTTTCCTTGTCCAGTTTTGGGGCAGCCAGCCAGCTCCAAGGTGGTTGCAGCAGTGTTTCGTTTTTCAGCATTTTTGATGTTTTCCCTGCCCGTTTTTGCCAGCTAAGCAGCTGACGTCTCCGGAGGTCAAAGTCAAGTTTTTCGGACAAGGGCTCATCCAAGTACAGCCAAGGCCATACTTCAACAGCGAAATAGGTGACCATTGAAGACCAACAGTAGCAGGCATTTGAGGCAAAGTACCGCTACACCCACCGCGTTGATGAGCCGTCTCCTCCCAGCTACCCAAACTGTCAGAGGCCATACCGGAATCAAGGAAAAGCATACTACGGATGCAGATACGGCCGACAAGGATCAAACCTGGCCGCTTTTTGCAGCTTTTGCAGACTTAGGTATTTGTGCCTACATTGTAATCTAGGGGGATATTCTGCTATAAATAGCAGCTCATTCTATTGTAAAAGGGGGGGAACATATTGCTAAAGAAAGTTGTTATAGCTAAGATCGTTTGCTTCAATACAATCCATACTTTGGCTCCAATTGTGTCTCTTTATTTTATGCTGCCTTATTCGTGTCATTTCTGCATTTACTCATTTATTTTTCTAATTGATGTCATTCTGAACTCTGGATCACAGCATTAGCGATTATCTGATCCTGGAATGCATGTTTAAGGATACATAGGGAAGAATTTCATAGCTGGTTTCTGTTACATGTATTGTTTTGATTGTTGTTGGTTTAGTTGCTAGTTAGTGACTGTGCTGCTTGTTCTTTCCCAAACGCTGAATACCACCGTTTCTATCCCTTATCCCTTTTATTTCTTTCCAGTTCCCTTATCTTAAAACTGAAAAGTTACATAGGAAGTCGGCCTCCTCCGGAGATTGGCACGGAAGGCATCCCTTCCTTCCGGCCTTTCAAGCTATTGGGCGAATCGAGGGCGCAACGACAACAAATCCTTTCTTCATGGCAGATTTGTAACCAACAGTCAACAGGATTCTTTGGGATAAATAACAGTAAACAGCATAGTGAGAATTAGAAATAGTAAAGTACTTTTAGCCTTCCTGATGGTCAGCACCTACCTAATTAAATGAATTTAGGAACACAGTAGTAGTGGGAAAAACGACCAAGTCCACTTGGAACATGGCACTTAGTCATCAGAAAGCATGAATGGAATGGAAATGGGGAGCCTGCTTGAATTCCTAACAAGTTAGGTAAAACTCCCTTGCCACCATGCTACTGCGCCCAACTTGTTCTTTGCCTCAACACTAACTTTTGCCATCAAATCTCTTGTTTTCACTGCTTAATTTCTGAATTTTGCTGTTGGTTGGCTGATTTCCGCTGCTGGCACGCTGTTTCTTCCTCCTGACAGATTTTGATGGTTTTCCTCTTCTTCCCAGCAAAAGCCTGGCTGATTTTGCTGGCTAGGGTTTGGATTTTGTCTTCTTTTGTTCTGGGCTGCACTCCTTGGCTGAATTCACTTCAATCTCACCAAGGTTTTGATTTTTACTCCGACCGAACAAGGGTTTCAACAAAACTTTTGTTTTTGATGCTTCTCCAGCATTCCCTACCTCCAATCTGATGGTAACCAACCCCCCCCCCCTCAGGCCTGACGGCACAAGGGTTGTCTAGAAACACTTGCCCCTTCCAAACTGCCAAGGGGTGGCCCAAACAACCCTCCCCCCTAGCTAGATGACCTATGGATCGTTTGAGGTCAAGTCATCTTCCTCAAACAGTCAGGGAGAGGCCTTGACAGCCTCCCACCTTGGTCGGGTTGTCCCAGACAGCCTAGGGGGCCATCACTGCATGCATGGGCAGCCTAACGTCCCACCAAGACTACCCGAAGGATCGATTCTTTTTGGTGAATGATAGCAATCCTTGCTTGTCTTAGTGTCGCCATCTAAACACTTAGTCGATTTCTAACTTGTTCCTCCTCTCTATCAGCTTGGACTCCAACTAAGCCTGATTGCCCTTGTCCTCCTTCATATGATCGTTCATTGTACTACATGTACCTCCTTGTCATCAACTTCGTCATAGGTGCTCCTAAGCCAATTTTCCACTTGGTCATGACATGCACGTCATTTTGTGTTAGCTAGCGATATAATTCCACTATCTGGAGAATCTTATCCATTTCCTAATGACTTTGCCAAGTTGTTTCATGGATGGCTATCTGGTAGACGAGTTACCACTTTGTCGTCGTTGAAACCCCATATTTTCATCCTTGGCACTCCATGAGGGAAGTAGTTACATAACTGCCTCTATCGGTTATTGTAACTACCCCAAATGTTCGCTCCTTACCTTTATAAACCCGAGCTAGAGCTAGCACTATTACGATATTTTTCACTAGAATTTGTCAAAGACACACTATTGCTCTCGATCATCGACCTATGCACTTCACTGTTTAACGAGAGTCCACCATACAAGTAGTTTTTTGGCAGCTCCCTTCCAAGTGCATTGATGTCGTCATTGACAAATTCAACTAGCACTTCATGAAAATCTCTTCATCCAACTTCTGCCAAACCCTTGCTTGCTATGGTCATCAAGCTACTTGTCGCTGAGTTGTTGCTTGCCAAGGTGGTTATTGCCAAGTTGTTCATTAGCAAGTTGGTTGTCGACAAATTGTTTGCCGCCAAGTTGTTCATTAGCAAGTTGGTTGTCGACAAATTGTTTGCCGCCAAGTTGGTTTTTGCCAAGTTACCATTTCCAGCAGTCTTCTTCCAAAAGTTCAGCCTTCATCGAACAATGGTCAACATTTCCCAACACCTCCTCATTCGACATGCTTGTGTAGCAATGTCCTTTGGACTTGTCCCTCTGCCAGATAGTCTGTTTGTTAAAATGCCTTTGCTAGGTAAGCTATTTACTATCATGTCTTGCTGCAGCTGTCACAGTCCCTATGCATGCTACTTCAACAACTCGCCAATTCGAATAATCAACTATTCGCTTATTTCATGTAGGTAGGCAAATTAACATGTCTGCATTTAGAAAATAAGTTTTGGTATTATGTGTTATTTTGTAGTTGTACGCAAAGTGTTTGATGAAATGTGAGCACATATATTTAATAATGTTATAAAGTTGTGATGTATTGTACATTATATTATAATGTTATGTATGTCCGTAAAGTCATAAGTTATAAGTTAATTTGTCCTATAGTGGAAAATGCCATGTAAATGCAAGTTAAATGCATATGAAATGTAATTTACGAAATGATGAGGTGTCAGGTAGTTGGAGAGTGCAACTAATTTTTGGTTGTATAAATAAGACCCTCATTCATTCATTCGATATAGCATGTTGGTGCATAGGGTAGAAGGTTAGTGCGTATGTGCATAGGGCATGATGCAGTCAAGTCATGGATGCAGTCATGAAGAGGATTCTGCACAGGGTTTGCAAACTATAATTTTGTAACCTATATACCATAGTTAATACAAATCTGTTTATTTATATGTCATCTGCTATTGTTGTTGTTGTTGTTTGTGTATTGTTATTGCTAATGGTTGCAGATTTGTAGAATTATTAAAGTAGAAAAGGAATTGTGTGTATGCATGTTAAATTTCATTTCTACATTATGGCGTCGTTGCTTGTACAAAATTGGGTCCAATTTGGTGACATGGAGTTTTGAGAAGCAAAACCCTTGGGAAGATGTGCAACGAGAGCAATGGAATGCAGCCAAAGAAGTAGGTGAAGATGCAGTAGATTTGTTTGTTACCACAGACGAAGGGCCATCTAACGAAACGTGCACAACAGATGCGCAGACAGGATGTAGGGCAGACTGTCGTCCAAATGCAAATGAATAATCCGTCAACAAAAGAATTGTAGACATAGGGATCTGCAGACGCAGACATTGCAAACAGAGGAATTGCAAACGCATAAATTACAGATGCAAAAACTACAGATGGAGGAACTACAAACGAAGAATCCGCAAACAGAGGAACTGCAGACAAAGGATTTGCAAACAAAGGATCTGCAGTTCGAGCAAATGCAGTCTGCCGTATTAATGAATATGTTGTCTAGTCTGCCGACTGAAGGAAACGTCGTTTGCAATCATGAGAAGCGTAGTCTGCCGATTGAAGGAAATGTCGTCTACAATCATGAGAATCGCAGTTTTTTTACTGAAGTCGTCATCTACAATCTATCGTCTAAAGGAAGTGTTGTCTACAATTTGTCATTCGAAGAAGCCGTCATCTGCAGTTTGTCGTTTGAAGTGCGTGTCGTCTACAGTCTATCGTCCGAAGAAGTCGTCGCCTGCAGTTTGCCGTCTAAAGCAGTTGTCGTTTGCAGTCAAAGGAAACACAATCTGCCAACTAAAGGAAGCACCATCTGCAGTCAAAGGGAGCACAGACTGCCGACAGGCATGGCAACAACGAATGTTTGTCGTTAAAGCACTTCCAAGTTGTGATGCACGATGGTGAGCAGGACAAGAGTCCGATATGTGCAAAATAAGATGACGTGTCCAATAATGCGCAAGACAAGAGTCCAACACTAGGGAAATTACAGATTAGTATGCTCAATGGTGAGCGAGACTGGAGTCCGACATCGAAGCAACTATATATAGGTTGGAACGTTGCCTAGTAGGAAGAATGGGAGAACAATGGAAGAGCAATTGCAAGGTCGTGCACCTAATGTTGTGCATAAGGGAGCAATAAACAAACAACCACTATCGAGGTTAAGTCAACCTGTGATATCGAAGGCCAATTTGGGCATATCGTGTAAGTGTCCATTATTTCATGGAGAAGCAACAGAAGACCCAGTAAGGCATTGGAGAATTTGTCGCATGATGTGGAAAGCGACTGGGCAAAATAATGAGGCAGATTGGAGGTGGTTGTTTCCTACGACATTTCGTGGATTCGCAATGGATTGGTACATGAAATTCCCTGAGGACAAGTACCAAACATGGGAAGAGTTGTGCGATGCATTTGTGCAAGAATTTCGGTTGTTTGACAATGACAATGTAGTCATTGCTAAAATCTATAGAATGAAATAGGGTAAAAACAAGTATATTCGAAGTTAAGTGGGTTGTTTGACCATTTGAAGGAAGACCAATCAGACACATTGAAGAGGAGATGGTTCATCGATGGACTTCTTCCTACATATCGGAAGAAGATGACAATGATTCCTCCAAGATCATACCAAGAGGCTCTGGATTACGCCTTGATCTGGGAAAGAGATGCAAAAACATCATTGAAGTATTGGCATCATGTTAATGCAAACGAGAGTGACCCTGAGGAAGTAAATGATTCTGATATTGAGAATGACTCAAACAGTAAGAGTGATGATTTTGGGCAAGAGAGTAGTTCATCATTCAAGTGTTGGGGTCGAGTAGTCAAGGAAGGAAGCAACTCCCAAGAGACGAATGATGACTCCGAGGATGAGTGTGAAGTGCAAGATCCTACAGAGCAAGGATGCCACTAGTTAAGTAGTCTGTAACAATCGTCGGAGAACTCGCAGACAAAGAATTCAATATGATTTTGAGGGTAGACCCATTGTACAATGTTGGTGATGCCATTTGTGGGGGCAATTTGCACGTAATAATCAAAGTGTTGCAAAGTGAGATGAACCGGTGATGTGTACAGAGTTTGAAACGCCGAAGAAGAGTTATAGCCTTTGCTAGGAAGTAGAGGTGGTGAAGCCAATTGCATTTGAGGAAGTGAACCTGTGTGAGATGGTTAACTTGATGAGCTTGATTCAAATTGAGCAAGTGAATTTGATTTCAATTGAGGGAGACTTCCCACAAGAAGTTGAAACGGTTCAGGAAGTTGGTCCGACGACAGAGTGCAATCAACAGGGTGATAGGACGGCAATGCAGTCATCTAAGTCACCAAATAGAAGAGTGTAGTCAATAGGGAGAAGGCCAAACGACAAAGTGCAGTTAGGAAGAAGGCCAAATGACAAGGTGTTGTCAAGAGGATGGTCAAACAAATGAGGCTAAGACGATCGGAGACCGCAATCATACGACGGAGGAGGGGGTGCCATCTGAGAAACCGTTGTCTGAGGAGTTGTCGCCAGAGGGGTTGTCGTTAGAAGTGTCGTCTGAGGAGCTGCGATCAGAGGGGTTGATGTCTGAAGTGGTGTTGTCAGAGAAACCGATGTCTGAGGAGTTGTCATCAAAAGTGGTGTCGTCTGAGTTGTCGTCAGAGGAGTTGCCATTTGAAGCGTTGTCGTTTGAGAAACCACCATCTAAAGCGTTGTTGTCTGAGAAATTGTCGTCAGAGGTGTTGCCATTAGAGATGTTGTTGTTAGGTATGAAGACAGTATACAACAAGCAGGTGAGCTAGACGTTTGACATGCTAGACGTCTAGGTCATACGTCTAGGCAACAGGCCAGACGTCTGACCTACTAGACGTCTAGGCCAGACGTTTGGATTGCCAGACGTCTAGGCTGGTAGACGTCTGGGCCTGACGTCTAGGCAGCCAGACGTCTAGGCCTGACGTCTGGGCTGCCACACGTCTGACCAAGTAGACGTCTAGGATTGACGTCTGGGCTGCCACACGTCTGACCAAGTAGACGTCTGGGCTGCCACACGTCAAGCCAAGTAGGCATCCAGCCGAATAGACGTCCAACCAAGTAGACGTCAGAGGAGTGGACGTCTAGGTAGACGACAGGAATGCGGAAGACGAACAGTCTTTGGGAGCTGAAACGAACAGGTTTTGGAGGCTTCCGTCGGAAGAGGAAACGAATAGTTTGGAGTCTTCCTTCTGCTCTATAAAAGGGATGTGATCCCTTGCATATGAGATAGTTGTTGAAAATGTTGAGAAACGTGAATGTAAACTTTGCTGAAAATAATAAAAGGAGAAGTTGCCATTGCCCCGTGGTTTTTCCTGCACATTGCAGGTTTCCACGTAAATCTCTGTGTCACTTGTGTTATATTTTTGTTATTGTGCTTCCTCTTGCAGGTGATAAATCTTAGAAGTTTTTCCTAACAACAGTCGTCAAAGGTACTACCATCAGAGGTACTCCCATCAAAGGTGTTGTTGTCAGAGGTACTACCGTCAGGGGTACTGTCGTCATGGGTATTGTTGTTAGGGGTACTATCGTCTAGGTACTACCGTCAAGGGTACTATCATCTGGGTACTACCGTCAAGGGTACTACCATTAGGGGTACTGCCATCAGAGGTACTTCCGTTAGAAGTACTGTCGTCATGGGTACTGCCATCAAAAGTACTACCATCACATGTTCTACCATCGGAAGACTTGTCGTCACAAGCCTTGCTATCAGAGGTCTTGCCATTTGAGGCAACGCGATCAAAGGAGCTGCCATCAAAAGTACCATCCGATGAGGGAGATGTCTGTCAAAGGTTGACAAGTAGTCAATTGGATCAAGAGAGTAGTGAATTACAGCTGAGGGGAAGCCATTTCAGTGGGTTTTTAAGGCTCCCAAAATGTTGATGAGGAGAAAATTTTAGTTCAGGCAGTTCCTCTGACCCCTTGACCCCCGACACAGGTGGCGATGGGCGTTGCCCGTCATGTTCATTATGTTGATGATGTTGGTCATGAAGGTCATCTTTATCATGTTGGCTATGTTCGTCATGTTGATCAAATTGATGATGTGGTTGATTGCAAAAAGTGGAGTGAACAACTGAAAATAATGGTCATATTGATCCAATTGATGTTACAATTGATTGCAACAAGTGGAGTGCACAATTAGAGAACAAGGTGTTGCAAGAAGCAGTCTGAAGTGAAGTCTATTGCAAAAGATGTATGGAATAGGAGAAAACGGAAGGAGCACGACAAGAGATTCCATTACATTGTTTAGTACTTCTATTCCCAGTGTTCAGCTCATGTGTCGTCGAGGACGCCGACTAGTTTAGAGAAGGGGATAGATGTAGGCAGGCAAATTGATATGTCTATATTTAGAAAATAAATTTTGGTAATATGTTTTATTTTGTAGTTGTATGCAAAGTGATTGATGAAATGTGCGTACATATATTTAATAAAATTATATAGTCGTGATGTAATATTGTACAAAATAATATAATGTTATGTATGTTGGAAAAGTCATAATTTATAAGTTAGTTTGTCCTATAGTGGTAAATGCTTTGTAAATGCAAGTTAAATGCATATGAAATGTAATTTAGGAAATGATGAGGTGTCAAGTAGTTGGAGAGTGCAACTAATTTTTGGTTGTATAAATAAGACCCTCCTTCATTCATTTGATATAGCATGTTGGTGCATAGGGTAGAAGGTTAGTGCGTATGTGCGTAGGGCATGATGCAGTCAGGTCATGGATGCAGTCATGAAGAGGATTCTGCACAGGGTTTGCAGACTATAATGTTGTAACCTATATACCATTGTTAATACAAATCTGCTTATTTATTTGTCATCTGCTATTGTTGCTGCTATTGTTGTTTTTGTGTATTGTTATTGTTAATGGCTGCAAATCTGTAGATTTATTAAAGTAGAAATGGAATTGTGTGTATGTATGTTAAATTTCATTTCTACATTTCACGTAGTTGCTCTGTTTCTTTGCGCATTTTTTGTTGTGTGCATGCAATGGCTGCCAACAAACTCATTTTGTTGTCTTGGCTCTCCCCATCTCTCACCGATTTCTTCTTCTAGCGACATCTCCTACTCAACATGTCTCGTCGTCTATGCCCTTCAAGTGAACTCTGACTACCTTTGTCGTCAAGGAACCTAAAGTACATTGCAATCCCCTTTGTTCAGTGTGTTCAAACTCCAATTCTTCCTATCCTATAACTAGCTTCTAGCTATGTTTAGTCTCCATCTAAAGAGGAATTGTCAAATTCATCTGATGATGCCAACTCCTCACTGACAAACTGGCTTTTTAGGTTGATGACATATTTCTGCTGGCCTTTCTTGAATGTCTATCAGTCCTCCTAATTATGGTCAATTTTCGCCATTCTAACCACCCCTGCTAGTTTTTGCATGGCGATCACCACAAAGTCCAAAATGAATACTTGTTTGATGATCTTCACCTTTTGTGCAATCAAAGCCCCTTTCATCTCTATGCTATATTTGTTTGCAGTATATAGTCAAAAGTTTGGCGACCACAAAAAACGGTGCCGCCAAGTCCTTCCATGTTTTCTCGAGCAAGACATTTTACACTGGAACCCCCATCAATGATCACCTATGTCAACTTGTGTTCGAGCAACTCAATGTGAATCAAGGTTGGTTTCTTCTTGGTATCTATCATCAACACTATCAAGTCTATGTATCGATCCTTACCTATTTGTTTTACTACAGTTTGGCATTGAATCTCCTTCGTGTGAATCAACTCTCCTACCCTCACATAGAGCTTCGATACCACACGAAATAAGTTGGACATTTTGATTGCACCATTCGAGTCGAACAATTGCACTGCCAACTATTTCGTTGGCAGTTTTTCTTCTACTAAAATGTCCTCCTTTTGCTTCCTGTTGCTGCTTTTCAACATTTTTTCTTCAACGTGTGCACATGCTTCCTGCCATCTTTCCTTCTCCTTGGAAGGATTTGGGTACTCCAACTTCTTCGCTTGTGCACATGTTACTGTTGGTTACGAATCTGCCATGAGGAAAGGATTTGGTTAAATGCGCCCCAGATTCGCCCACCAGATTGAAAGGCCGAAAGGAAGGAATGCCTTCCGTGCCAATCTCCGGAGAAGGCCGGTTTCCTATGGGTTTTCTCGGTTGTTTTAGCTAAGAGTACAGGAAAGAAATAAAAATGCGGAAAGAGATTCAAATGTGATTTGAGTTGGGTGGGGGGAATAAGCAGCACGGCAACGATCAATCACCACTACTAACAACAATCCAATACAGAACACACAATAGAAACTACCACTGTCATGCACCCTATGTATCCTCTATCTATGCATTCCAGGAATACTTAATCATCAAATACCGGAATCCAGAATTCAGTATAACAGTAAGCAATGAAATAAGCAACATGAGGCAGAAATGACAAGTAAAGGCAGCATAAAGAATGACAACAGCAAAATAGAGCCAAGTGTGTGTCTTGCATTCAGAGGCAAACGTATAGCTACAATGGTTCCCTAGCAGGATATCCCCCTTCCACCCCTTTACAATGAAGTAGTGCGGCTATTTATAGCGCAGTTTCCCCCCAATTACAATCTTGGGCACAAAATCCCAGAGCTGACAAAAGCGGCGAAAGAGCTGCTGATGTTGACTCCTGCAGACAAGGACTGTACTGGCAGCAAGGTCCACCTGAAGACTTGGCAGCTACGTGGCAGTGCGGTTGATGAGACTTTGAGTCAGCATGAATGCGGGTAGCTGCGGTAGATGGAACTTTGCGTCAGCTTGAATGAGGGCAGCTAGTGGAGGTGATTTGGGCCATGCTTGTCCTTTTTCCCATCGCATATCGGCACGGATCCCGAGGCTGGACACTTGTCAACTTCTGACGGGGGTGCATCTACCTTGGAAGACAGCTTCTCTCTTGTGTCCTACTTCGCCTGGAAACGGAGCGCAATTGGATAGCGCAGGTGGGGAACAGCGCAGTTGGGGAGGCCTCCGTGCCTTAGTCTGTTTTGGGCTGCTTGAGAGATATTTCCCAACTGCGCACAGGTCAGAGGGCGCAGCCCGACTTCGCTGCGAAGTCGGGTTGCGCACTCCAGCACTTAGTCAATTTGGCTGCTGCTCGGACTACGCGCAAGAAGGGGAGCGCACCCCGACTTCGCTGCGAAGTCGGGTTGCGCTCCGGCACTTAGCTGATTTCTGGAGACACTGCTTCCCAACTGCGCACAGGAAGAGGAGCGCACCCCGACTTCGTTGCGAAATTGGGTTGCGCTCCCATACTTAGCCAAATTCTGCTCAATTCCAGCCTACTTCCGCACTTCGCATTCCCTAGTGCGCTCATTTTTAAGGGCGCACCCCGACTTCGCTGCGAAGTCGGGTTGCGCTCTTAGACTTAGAATTTTTCAGGGAATGTGAGATCTGTTTTGGGAATTCTGACTGCAGAAAGAACCGGGGGAAAAAGGGAGGAATGCAACTGATACAAGGGGAGAAAGGGAACAGTGGAGAAAGGGAAAGGAGATGGAGGGAAGGAAGAGCAGCATACTTACAAAATTTGAAAACATGGCATCCCGTGCAAAATGTGGCAACAGTTACTACACCTACGTGCCTTTCCAATATCAATGAAATTGACATTTTGCAAGTTGTTTCTACTCGCCTTCTTCAGACTGTCTCTTTGTGGTTGCAGGTATGCACCAACGACAAATCATTATCAAGTTCTTGCTTCTGCCACTTGGTGCATTTGTGTAGTTACATCTGAAGTGTCCCCATTCTTGACATCTTCTACATTGTATAATAGACCTTCCATCTGAGTCATATTGCAACCGATTTTCACTACCACCACTGAACCTGTTGCCAGATTGCAATTGGCTTCTTCATTGGCAATTATTGCAATAACTACCACTCATCACACCTTGTCGCCTTTAGAAGTGCTAGGCTTCTACTTTATCTTCTTCTACACTATCATTGTCTAGTGTCATGCACTTCTCAAATTGAAGGGACAATCCACAATGCATGTCTGCTCACTTCAAAGATTGCCTTTTTTTGGCAGTTGGTGTTTGTATGTCCTTTCAACTTGCATTCTAAACACCAAATGTCCTTTTTTCTCCTTTTTCTTCTCGGCTTTGACATCGTTTATCATCCTCTCCAAGTTCTTCCTCATCGTCTAGATGGTCACACTTAAATCTTGACGATCACTATCTGAGTCGTCATCTCTATCGTGATTGGTACTTCCACCACCTACTACCATTATCTTCATCTCACATTCCAAATTCAACATGCGGTGGAACGCTTCCTGATAGGTTGTTGGCCAAACAACCTCCATCTTCTTCTTATACTTTGGAAGTAACTTATATAGGGACCATCTTTTCTGCAGTCCATCGGCTAGTTTCACTTCCATTTTTCCGATTAACTCCTTCAAGCTGCAGTTGTAGGACTTAATGTTCTCATACTTTTTTTTTGGTTGGTGGCATAGATTTCTCCAATGATCTTTGTATCGTCGCAAAGCAGTTTGAACTCCTCATTGAATTTTTCCTTCAAGTTGGCCAATGAATGAAGGTCATTGTCTTGGCAAAGCATCTCCTCTTAAAGTTACTAGAAACAAACGCACCTATGCATTCTCATTCGTTAACCCATTGGCTCGTCATATTGTTTCACAGGTTTTAATATGGCATTTGGAATCTCCTTCAAATCTCCTATGAACATGAAGCATTTTTGCTTGCTTGTGGTTGCAGCCATAACTACTAGTGGTGGTGGTACTTGTTGTTTGTCGAACACTCCTCCACTTGACGAACTTACGTCTAATGATTGGGTCTCCTACAAACAATCATCAACCACCTCCTACTACACTTGTACTATGCGATCTCCTTTGCGTGTATACAAGCATCGGCTCTGGTCTCTCAAATCTAATCCCTTACGGTTGCATTTGTGCTTGACTCCCATTCTCCGCACCCCTAAGCACTCTCCCCCATGTTTGTGTTGGAGTCACCAATTGTTTTGCCTCGTATTGTTTTGTGTGGTCCTCTCTGTCATGCTCCACATTGGCACCTTCACTACTTTCACGAACATCTTGTCGGTCCAATTCTCATATGCTTGTTGTGCTTCTTCCTCCATCGTCAAAAATGACATCTCCCACCAGTCAATTTGTCCTCCGTCAGAGCTTCCCTCCTCCCAAGGTTTCCACATGCACTCCAATTTTGGCGATGAAACTCCAACCACGTCAGTTTCTTCTACACATACTTCTATATTGGCAAGTTGTTCTTCTAGCACATTGACACTTTGTTCGTCATGCACTTGAACTCTGCCAAGTTATCCGTCACGTACTTGTCGTGCCTATTGTTGTGCAAGTCTCTGGCTTCTTCGCGCCAGCTCTTCTCTTGTCCTTCCACTCATCCATCCGCATCCACATCTTCCACATTCGCACGTTGGGTTATTTGTCATTCACGTCTTTCCCTCTTCAACTTGTCACTACAATCAAACTTTGGACAGCAACAAAACCAAATCTAGCACAATGAGAGTTTTCCACCATTGAAGGAACATGAAGGATTAAATGACAACAAACATTAACAGGATTCACCAACATAGTATGTAAGAAAAGAGATCAGAGACAAAAGTTCATGCAAAACTACACATTGCATTGATATATTCAGGTATGAACAGCAAAAATATACCATTAACAGCAATTTTGTACATGAATCAGCATATATCAACTTCTACTACAGCAATATCTCAATGACAGCCAACAACAAGTCTATAGCCTGTGTATGCTAATTATTATCGAAATGTTGAGGGCCTATGTATAACGAATCGGGCAGGGGGGAAGTAGTTGCATGACTTGCACAACTCCCTTGTACCTGTCTGCCAATGACCCTTACATGACAATTAGCTTATGCGCACACAATAACAACATCCCACCATTTAACACAACATGACGACACATTTGCCATTTAACACAATATGGCAAAATGTTATACGCAAAATGACAAAACAACTGTACAATCAAAATTGCTTTTGCATACTGATTTCTGTACGCGTTCATCTATGCTAAAGGTGGAGTCAGTGATGGCGCCACATCAGAACTAGCCCCTACACACTCACTTTGTGAAGTGAAACAGAAAAGGCAAAGAATGCTAAAGGTGGAGTTTTTTTGTATTCTTATCTCTGTCTTGTATCTTACAAAAAATAACAGTACATCAGAGTGCAAACAAAAGATTAGGATGTAAATCCTAATGTATAGCCTTATCTATAAAGGCTGACCTTTGAAATTAAGCATTGTACTCTATATGAAATTTAACTAGCAATGGTAGTTGTAGTGCCATAGATCTTCGATAGAAGGAAAAACAAATTTTGTACAAAACAATAAAAAGAACATTCATTAAGCAGTTCAAACATCCTTGCGTTAATGGATGCCCTTTGTTAGCAAAAAGGGAAATGCTTACAGAAAGAGAAAATACTATTAAATATGAAAAGTACAGAAAATGTAGACATTGATTGTCAATACAAAAGATTCGGCTCATCGATTCCATGGACAGTCAAGGTTGATCATAGGTTACAAATGTATATGTCATGAACTGTGCATTATCCCTGTATAAATGATGCTCCTGTACATTTATAACATTAATCTTAAATTAAAATATTTCAAAGGTTTATCTGTCATATAATTGGCCCACCATCGGTCATTCAATACAAGAGCCTTCTATACAAATGCCCAAAACAGAAAGGATGAAATTGAATAAAATAAATGTCAATTCATCCAAATGCTGTAGAAATCTATCCATGCATTAACAATCTATTGATGTAGAGATGGAATTGTAAGTTTTGGCATCCGAGTGAAATAAATCACTAATGCATGAGTGTTTCCTCCTTGTTTCCTAGGAATAACTAGATCTACAAAAAAAAAAAAAAATCATATCTATTTTTTTTTTATTTATGTCATAGTTATACCAGCTCTTTACAGTCTATCCCTCAGAACGAAAGAAGCAGCAAACTTAAAAGGATGTCACCAAAATACAATGCAAGAAATAAATTCATCTAATGCCCATGATATTCTCGTGATATGTGAAAATATATATACGTCATTTCAATTAAAAATTTTCCTTGAAAGTACAGAATACATTGAGGTCAGAAAATTACAGCGGATGATAGGTAAGTCCCACGAATTTCACAAACCAGACCTCCCTTCCACACAAGTAGAAAACCAATAAAATGCTCCAAAATTATTGTGCAACACTATTCCTTCTAAAAGTACACTTCTCACCAAGAACATCAACAACTAGTCAATCGGTACCCAACCTTCACGATAGATTTGTCTACTATATTCAATAGATATTTTCTTGACAGCAACTTCGATCTTGAAAAAAAAAATCAAGCAAAATTACAATATAAAAGAGACAGATTTGCATATTTCATTGTAAAGAGCCCCAAATATTGGCAGAACCACTAACTACAAAGCTATTTGCTTTGTGAGCTGTTGCTAAGGAGCCATTTTGCCAGAAAGCCATCTTTGCGAGCCACCGTTGCGGTGTCTCTGTATGACCCCTCTCTTATAATTTCATTCGTCTTTTGCAGAGCTTTCGCATAGATCAATGCACAAGCACGGAGACAAGCATAATTGTTTCCTTCTATATGGAAAGGATGAGGCCGTGGGGAGGCAAGACTGAGACTAATGACACAGCAAGAGTTGTACACATAACAACTTGTTGATCCACGAGATCACAGTTCAACATAGGAAGAGAGAGGATTAACCCTTTTAGCCTCCAGATTCAGACCAGTTCCCCACTAATCTGGCTGAACTGAAACTAATCTAATGCAAATAAAGTGATCTTGTGGAAGGGATGCGAGGGAATAAACTAAATGCAGTAAACAAAATACGGGTGGGTGATTGTAGTGAGATTAGTGTTGATACAATGAGGACATTTGGAAGTGACCGAATAACATAGGTGTGATCGGATCTGCATATAACCTGCAATAACAAAAGGAAAGTACAGAGCCACCAGCACCATGCAACCAAAAGTCAAGAGGTCAAATGACAAAATTAATCCACAGAAGTTGACCGAATAACATAGGTGTGATCGGATCTGCATATAACCTGCAATAACAAAAGGAAAGTATGGAGCCAACAGCACCATGCAACCACAAGTCAAGAGGTCAAATGACACAATTGATCCACAGAAGTCATGCACAATACTTCTATTAATTGCAATTTGATGTCAATGTACAATTTCTCATCACAAAGTGTAGCTCTAGTAACCCAATAATTGCCAAAGGATCCTTGCTAATGAGCTCTTAGAGCTTATTTATAGCAAAAGTTTAACCTAACTATACTTCTAACTGCAATAAAAGAGTTAACTCCTAGTTACATCGCTTGGGACCAGAAGACAAAAATGTAGCTATCATCTTTAAGTGACAGCAGATTGCTTTCCCTTGAGGGTGAAGCGTACTTTATGAAGCAAGGCACACTTTTGCCTCAAAGCAAGGCGCACCTATGCCTTGAAGCAGGGCGCAGTCCTGTCTCAAAGCAAAGTGCAATTCTTCCTCGGTGTGTAACACAGTCCTATCTTAGAGCAATGTGCACTTCTACCTCAAAGTGGGGTGCACTTCTACCTCAAAGCGGGGTGCACTTCTGTCTCAAAGCGGAATGCACTTCTGCCTCATAGCAAGACGCAATCCTATCTCAGAGCGGTATGCACCTCTGCCTAGGAGCGAGGCACTGTCCAACCTCAAAGCCAAGCGCACTTCAAACTTGTACACTTATAAAAGGCACACATGAGACTGGGACGCACTCACTATGAGAGCAGGGTACTTCAGACTTGCACACTCTGACAGGGCACACACACTATGAGAGGGGGGCACTGTCATGCCTCGATTTAAATTTTGGGATTATTTGGTTCTCTCTTTTATTGAAACTTGACATCCTGGCTCCATTGTGACCAATTCTGAGCTATCTAATTGGCTTGTTTAAGTCTTTATTGCACTGATTCTTACTCTGTTTGGATTCAAGCGATGGATTTGTAATAAATGGAAACTACAAAACCATAAGATGTGTGTTTATCAGAAGCCTCAAACAAATGGCACTAAAAAGTAGCTTAGACAAAACCAAAACCATATAATTTTCCCATTTGCCTCTCAATTATAAATCGACTATTGTCAAAATAGACAAATGTGTCTTTCATTCAATCATGCTCTTTCATTCAATTTTATCTACAAATTTATTTATTTATTTTTAAGTTATATTTGTTAATTAGGCATTTTCTTTGTCATTTCCACATTCCAAAGGCTTTGACAGCTTGCATTTCCTAAGGCATTTCTGTTTCGGAAACCACGCCCATTTCTAAATTTTGTGCAAATTAGTTCCCATGCATTTTTATATAAATATTGTAACATACAATTTAATCTGGTTAGTAAGTTGATTGATTTATTATGAGATATTTGTGATTCTGTTTGTTTAAAGATTACTAGATCTTAGATGGTTTTAGCAATCTTCACAGTAAGCAGCTTTGTACGGCAAAAGACATAAAGAAAGCATTAGAGACTAATTGAACGCAATCTATCAATGATGTAAGTCATCCCCATTTAAGTCAAAATCATGTTAATTTTGGCATTTTTATCAAGGACAAATTTCTCTTGCCTAGTGGATTCCAAAGTAGAGTTCAAAATCCCCTTTTGTACTAACCAAGTTCCATGTCAAATTGACTAGCATAGTTGAAGCACAAGAGGATAACTGCTTATCAACTGCCCCAAGTTGGGAATCCATGTGAATATATAGGCAGATTCTGACTTAGCCTCTATACATGGGCGAAAAAACTTCTTATAGTTATTTATTCCAATCCCATTCCATTCATTGAATTGGTGCTTCCAGTTAAAAAGCTGTAAAAACATAATTTTTTTGGCTAAAATTTCTAAATAGAAGGCCAATCCTATGCCAATAAACAATTAGTACTGATACGACACAAAATATAGGAAAACTATCCACAACAATACAATGTCTGGACTCATTTTCAGGTAATCACATCCATTATATGATTGTTATTCTTTCACATACTCGTATTGTAACCATCAAACCCACCTAGATACCATTTCTGAAAACATGCATAACATCCCCAAACAATTATAACTTCACCTTACACGAAGTGTTTGCAAGTTTCCTATTCACAATGTAGGACCTACTGTGGAGTGCATGTGTGTAACGAAAAAGGAATCAAAAGCATCCTATTATATGGATTCAATTAGTCCTTAAGAAGAAAGACACTTCATCAAGAACAAAGTCGTAGTTGTCTAAACTAAAAGATATCAGACCAAAGTGAAATAGGGTATCTTGATAACCTCTACAATCAATGTCATGTAAGGCGCCAGATCCCTATGTAGGATGTGCAAAAATAATGAAAAAGATTCAGACAAAATTCAAAAACAAAAGAACAATCCAAAAGCCACAAGATCCCTTGGCACTTTAAGATAAATCTGAATCAAAGAAAAGAAGTCAAATATGTCATGCCACATTATTCGATACATGGGCCATGGATGTACCCTCTCAATTTTGGATTCAAATACTCAATGGACCTTGATTACTGTTTTGATATCAGCATCTAATTTCCTTTATGAGATGGATTTTATGATCATAGTTGGAAAACTAGCAGATTTCCCACGATTTCACTTGCAACTCATGAGAAAATCCGTGCTGCGATGCGATTTTTTTTTAACTCAAGACCGAGAAAATCGCCGAACATTTTCTTGCCAAGTTCTTGCCAAACACCCAGTAAAACTTGCATTCTGTGGCAGAAACGGAAATCATGGTTTTAAAAGGGGTTTTGGCCCCATTTTGTCAGTTTTCCTTCTCCCCTACTATGAAGAAGTCGTCCTAGAGGTTAACCACAATCTTTAAACCGTGTTTGGAGATCGAATCGGCGGATTTAACACTATTTGGAGGACATTTCATTCCCAAGAGATTTCAGAGGTAATTTTTTGGGGGGCAATATCTAGGGTTTTTTTAAATCTTTATTTGTGTTTGTTGTTCCTAAAACATGTGGGCTAGGCCCTAGGGCATTTGTTTAGTTAATCATTTCTTCGTTTTTCCTTACCCCTTTGGAAAAATAGATAAATTCTTCATGAGAGGGTCATGGACCCGCTGTCAGCAGCAATGAGCTAAATCCTTCAAGTTCAGCCTCAAATCCAAGCCCAGGGAGCGATCCAATGTGAAACCATGGGATAAAGGGGAACTTGCCATATCAAGTCCTTTGTAAACACTGCAGCAAGGACATACAAGAAGGCATCCATCACCTCAAATATCATTTGATTGAGCAACCAGGGCATGATGTGGACCCCTATCCTAGAGCAAATGATATAATAAAAAATGAGGTGAAGGCTTGGATGTGCAGTAAGGAGATAAAGAAAATAAAGCACAAAATGACGAGAATTACAGTTGGATATGGAGTACACCCTTAGGTCTCTTTTTATAGGGATGAGGCCAAACTGGAAGATGTTAGTGCCACTGTTGAAGAGTCCAATCTTAGCCCTCGCATCTGGCAAGATACTAGGAGTGGGAGGCGTTCAAGTGTTGGTCGAGACTCAAACACAAGATAAATAACTCTTCAGATTATCAAATGGGGAAAGAAGAAGATGAAGGAAGTAAGACCAGAGACAGCTAATTTTTGGTACTACTGCAACATTCCCTTCAATTGTGCGAACAAACCCTATTGGGACGCCCTTGTGAGGGCATTGAGTGAGGCTCGCAAAGGGGTCAAGCCACCTTAAGCAAAACATTGCCTCATCCCTGCCGAGTTGCATACCTATTAGGGCACTCATGAGAGCCTGCTTTCATCCTCCTCCTATAAAGAATCAAGATCAACACTGCAACCAGGTAAAATATTTAAACTTTTAAACATTTATTTCCTGAAGTTTACATTTACAGCTACACAATTACAAATGTAAGATGATGGTGGGAGGATTATGCAATTACACAGCTACACAATTACATTTACAATTACACAATTACATTTACAGCTACACAATTACATTTACTTTTAAACATTTATTTCCTGAAGTTTGTAGATTTATGGTGGGAGGATTATGCTTCAAAAACACCTATTCTGAGGAGGATGGCAATCTGCATCTTGAGTCAGCCTTGTAGCACTTCTGAGAGTGAATGCAATTGGTCTTTATGTGAGGTCATACACACCAAAAAGCACAATAGGTTGACCCAAGAGAACCTCAATGACCTTGTCTTCGTATAGTACAATCTTCGGCTTCGCACCAAACAAGTGGAGGCGAATCAATCCTATGAGACAATTGACTTGGATGAGCTCGATCCACTATCAAGTTGGATTGTCAAAACTCTGTCATATACCAAGTTTACTACAAAGGACATTGAAGCATTAGAGGTTGAAGCAGACAGTTGAAAGGATTGGAGGAGATATACCATGATGATCCCATACCTGAGGAGCCTCCAATTTAACCACCCGTCCAAAGCCAAGTCCAACCATCTAGTTCGAGGGGAGAAGGGGAAAACAAAAAGCAGTTTAAAAATTACTTTATATTTTGAAATTTTGAATTTGTATGATGTATTTGGTTGGATTTCATGATCAAGAACTGTAATTGTACTCTTTTTTATGAATATCTAATATAAAATCAGCTTTCTGGCTCTCCAATTGTTGTTTAAAATGTATTTTTTTTTAATTGAAATATTTTCTTACTTTTTGTTTGCCGAGTTTTCCCAAGTTGTCGATAAAATCTCCAAAATTGGAGTGTTGAGTTTTTCCCGAGTTGTGATTTTTCCAACTAGGTTTATGATATGTGGACTTTACATTATAAATGATAATGTCACATGATTTTATTTGAGATATTTTACATGTTTTACTCTTTAGAAAAAATAAAATGGATAATGTTTATTCATATGTTGTGGAGCAGTATAATTTATTACAGGAACCATATTATAATCATGCTTAAAACCCTTTAATTTGATCAGTAGCATCAAGATGCATAATTAGCTAATGGTATTAATTGATTGTGACCTTGTTCTAATTATTAATAAAGTGTCACTTCAGAAAGATATTTAACTTAGAAATTTCAGATTAATTAAGAGGAGGATTTTAGAGATGAGTGTGCTCTCTCTTCCCCCTTTCTGAAGAGAGCTCCAAACGGTACATGTCAAGTCCCTATTGGCGGACCTGGGAATGAATATACACAAAGGAATTTACCTTACTTGTTTGTAAATAGTAACTATTATGGTATCCCATGTTTTGATTTTGCGTTTATTACTGTAAGCTAAGGTTGAAAGGGTCTCTTTGTAATGGGAATTTTTGTTGTGATTTGATGAGTCATTGTCTGTTTGCTAAGGGAGGCCCTAGTTAAATCTAGAGGAGGAAGTCCCTCTACATTTAACAAAATGGGCCACAAATTAGCAAAATGGAGGTGAACCCCTTGCCAAGGCTCTATACGTCCATTATTTTGATACATGACCATAACACCTAGTCCAACCCACCCATCTTGAAGAGATGGTGCAAAAGCTTTACCACCTTTAAAGCTTTACTTGAAGAGATGGTGCTATAAGTCACTTCTGAAATTTACACTATCTTATCTAATATCAATGGTCATATACACATTTTAAGGATGGATTCCACTTTTGAGTTCAAAAGCAAAGAACCCTCGGTACACCCAATTTGGAAAAAGGGAAGATGGATGAGGTGGGTTTGGTGTCTTCATGTGGGAAGAATAGGGAAGGGGGGGCTACACCCTAGTGACTGGTTTGTAATAAGAAAATCAACTTCAGACGTCCATCATGTGTCTAGAGTGTTCAATGTGTGTTAAATTCTAATTTTGTATTGTGACTGATTTCCCCTTCTATATCCAAACAAAAAGAAGAAAAAAAAATTAGGTCTATTCCAGTTTCTATGCTAGTTATTTCTATTACTGTTTAGCAAAGGCTAATGTCAAGAGAGACATTACAAAATGCAAATGCACCATAAATGAGTAGTTCTAAAGTGCTTCTCATTGAAACAACTTTAAATGAGTCTATTAATGGCCTTTCCAATGCCTTGCATTATTTGAATAAAATAATACATCAGAATACATGTTTCACAAAGTTTCTTGGAAGATGATGGCATGAGACGGTGGGATGCATTTCTAGGTCAGTTGGATGTATTTCTAGGGCAGTTGAACATGTGTCTGGGACAGCAGGAAAAGTTACAGACTAGTTGAAAACATCTCTGAGATGGCCCCCGAAGCCTGGGATCCATCCCCATGGAACATAATGACACTCACTCAACTAAGTCATTTTAAAGGCCAGTTCAGTTGCTCAAATTGAAGAAGAATGAAGAGTAAATAACAATTAAAAAGCTCTCTTCATAGTTTAAAAGAACACGTAAATTTACTCATTTCAAACATCATGGCAGGATAATCCATTTGCAAAGAAAATTTGACAGAAAATGTGGACTTCTTTTAGACAGTAGGGCAGGAAAACCCATGCAATCTTAAAGCAATGCTACTACTCAATAATTTGGTCTCAAATAAATGCTTAACCATTTGCAAGTTATGTGAATGTATTTAGCAAAGGGAAAAGACAATGTAGCAGAGGCCAAAAATTCTAAATAAATTGTGCAAAGATGTACAGTTTCTCAAGCTCTCAAAGATTGAAAACCATTGACATAGTATTGGTTAACAGGAAGGGAAATAAGTCCGCGACATGTCGCGATATCGCGACATGTCGCATTATCGCGTGTCGCGATATCGCGACACGCGCGATATCGCGGCGTGTCGCGATATCGCTGCGTGTCACGATTTCGCGACACGCGATTCCGCGACATGTCGCGATTTCCCGACAGTTCCTGCTTTCTTGGTCCGATTGGTGTTCTTGTCGCGCTCTCGTTCCCTTCATGAAGTTGAAAAGCAAAGTAAATATTTCGTCGCGTTTTCGTGACAAGTTTGAGATTTGGAAGCTGCATGGTTTTCCTGTCGCGATTTCGCGACACGTTTGGCACTTAGGCGGCCGGGTGGAAAATTGTCGCGATATAAAATTGTCGCGATATCGCGACCTGTAGCGCTGTCGCGGCAACGAGTAGGTTTTTGTCGCGATTTCGCGACAGGTTGTGCCTTCCTGGCCTCTGGCGAATTTCTTGCGCGATATCGCGCCATGTTGCGCTGTCGTGGCTTTTGCTGGGCTTTGCTAGCGATATTGTGTCTCTCTTGAAGATGCTGCTCAAAGGTGGTATTGTGCCGCGTTTTCGCAACAGGTTGACTAATTGGATGCAGCTTGGCTTTTTTGTCGCGATTTCGCGGCATGTTGGGCTCTTTTGCGACTGGCTGGTTTTTTGTCGCGATATCGCGACCCTTTTGCGGCATGACTGCTGTTTAGTGTTTTCGTCGCGTTTTCGCGACGCTTTCTGCGGTTGGCTGTCGAGGGCCCTTCCTGTCGCGATTTCGCGACATGTCGCGTTATCGCGACTGTTGGCGCCGAAGTGGCCGTGACGGGTTTGCCTGTCGCGATTTCGTGACATGTCGCGTTTTCGCGACATGTCGCCTTTTCGCGCCGTCCGTTCTCTGTGCCTTGTGGCTGCTAGTGTTGCCTTTGTGCGCTTTCCTTGTTGTGTTGCTCTTGGCTCTGGCTCGGGATGTGTTTTCTCCCGCTTGTATCTGGTTTTTGTTTTAATACAAGTTTTCATTTTTTTCAAAAAAAAACAGGAAGGGAAATAAGAGGCTTGTGAACAAAGATATAAGGTTCAGCCTTTTACTAATATCCCTAGAAAAATATAATCCACAACTTATAGCAAAAAAGAGATCCCACTTCAAAATGCTGATGATAGATGTACCTTGAGCATTTAACTTACTGTGTTATAAACAGTATGACATATACTATCTTTTATAGTAAAACATGTAAAATTGTTCACTAAGATGATGTTCCCATGCATTAGAGCTTTTACGAATAAATACAAGCTTGAAATAAAAGTAAGAATATAAAACGTCCATCCTTGTTCCAAGAGTACAATTTGGATATATTGTAATTTCCATATTCTTTATGCACAAACGAACCAATGCTAAGGGATTTCTTAAGGATTCATATTGTGATAAAACAGTTGCAAGGATGCCTTTGCGACTAGAGATAAACCAAAAAACAAACAAACAAAATCTTTAACAGCAAAAAGTACTCACATGGTATCTTAAAGAAATACAAAAGGCTATTTTACAACTTTATCTTACAACGCCATGTTTCATGATGAGAAAGAAAGCAATAAAAATATAAGCAACCTGACCACCACAATTCGGCCCAGCTCCAATCCCAATCGTAGGGATTCTAAGAGCAGAAGTGACAGCTGCTGCCACAGGAGAAGGCACACACTCAAGTACAATGGAAAAACATCCAGCATCCTGCAAAGCCAATGCACTATCCAAAACCTGCAAGCAAATGGTCTCCTTGTTGACTTATTTAAAGATTAAGTCAATAATAATGCATAAATACACCTTAGTTTGAATGATTAAATGTTGTGGAACTTACTTTAGTTGCACTAGCAACATTTCTACCCTGAGGTCTAAATCCACCGAGAACACTTATTGCTTGAGGAGTCAATCCCACATGTCCCATGACTGCAATGCCTGCCTCAACTATAGCTTTTGCTGCTGTAACCCTGGAGGGTGTACCTCCTTCAAGCTTTATTGCATCCATGCCCCCCTCCTTCAACATGCGAGTTGCACTTGCAACTGCCTGCCATACAATAAACTATATATGACTTTTTCCATTCCTTTAAATAAATGAATTATTTTTCTAATGTATTAAATAATATTAACAGAATTGCATTGCTTGTAAAATTTATATTCAAATATAAAATGGCATGAGCTCAACCGGTTAAATTCTAGGATTTTCAAGGAGGAGACCCAGGTTCAAATCTTGCCAAGCTGTTATAATACCACTATGTGGTCATTGTGTGATACACTTAGCTTTTTATGAATTTTATATAAATATACATACTTACTGGTGGAAAGCAACACCATCCATTAAGGATTTTCTCATATTACCATATTGGCATACAAACTGCATCAGCATACAACATCCATGAAGACTTTGAAGCATCATGTAGAGAAATAAAAAGCCAAGCTCGTATACAGGTTATATCTCCCTCAAATGGCATAACAAGTTCTTTATATATCTCAAATTAAAAAATGGACAAAGTTAACAAAAAATGCTCCAACTTGGCAAAGGGTATCTTCCTGGTTTTGATTGATTAAAAAATGGACCCGCTAGGACTTCAACCCTAGAGCTTCCTCCAACACCTTCAAGCCCTACCAATTGTGTTACAGCCTATTATGGTTCAAAATTTTAGTAAGTGTGGACTGATACTTTGAACACTCTCCAAAAGGCAATCTATCTGCTTCATCTCTTATAGTGTGACTTTGACACTGTGTTGAAAACGTGGAACAACCAGAACTCTAACCTAAGAACTCCCTTTGGAACCTTAAAGTGGGCTACCAGCCTTTTACAGTATGGACTTTTTCTTGACGGTAATGTGGATTGACACAGGCAACAAGGAAAAACTTTGTTGGGTTGATACTTCCAGAAAAAAAAAAAAGACTCACATCAAGAAAAACTCAAAACTGGTAGCTTAAGTGCGAGATCGCTAGAGGTTTTAGGTTTGAGTTCTAGCCAGTTGACAATTCTCAATATGATATCAGTCTAGTTAGGAGAGCTCCAAGAATGTGTGGCTTAAGCGAATGTTTGAATAATGAATATACTCATCCATAGCAGAAACTAAAAAATAGTTAAAAGGTGATTTTTCTAGGCCTCAGCCTAACTTATAGTGTATATGACTTCTTGTTGGCCGCAAAGAAAGTTTTCACTTCGCCTCATAAGAGTATTCCCATCCTTTGACCAAGCTCATGGTACATTGATTTATGCTCAAGGTACCTCTCATCTCTTGCACCCACGGTGAGAATCACACCATTAAATCAAACACCATTAAAATCTTATCAAATGTAGAAATGTAGTTAACTGGAAAGTGAATTGGAGAGGGCAATCTTTAGTCCAAGGTTCAAATCTCCATCCTACTAAAAAGTTGAATTGGGTACCCAAAATCCAATTGATAATGTTGGTGCAGGCAGGGGCAGGGGCGGGCACGACTCCCGGATGACTTTGAAAATCTTGTCGTGGTCTCTCAAGACAAAGAATTTTTGACTTAAAAAATCTTATCAAATTATATATACAATTTTTAATAATCATAGAGTACAGCTAAAAAGTGTTTCCATAAAACTAGTGTCCAAAGCATATAATGGCATACATGCCTGCTCCTTGCTCTCCTCATAGCTGCCGAAGGGCAAATCCCCAACAAGGAGAGGGCGGGATGAGCCACGGGCCACTGCACGACAATGAAGCAGCATATCCTCCATTGTCACAGGTAACGTTGTGTCATGTCCGTGCACCACCATTCCTATTCCATTCACCAACCCAAATAAACCATAGGTCATATGTGCTCTTCCACAAAAATTCAAACAGAAATCTTACAAACATTCGCAATTCAATTCCACTAGAAATTGCATTCTATTCTCACCGACAGAGTCTCCAACCAAGCAGATGTCAATGCCAGCCATGTCCACATGAACCGCAGAGGGGTAATCATAAGCAGTGACCATTGTGATGGGCTCCCCTTTCTCGTATTTCCTCGCAAGGTGATTTAAGGTAATCCTTTTCCATGGAGATTGGGTTTTGGGTCCTCCGTATACAGCGTTCTCTGGAAGATTAGACATTCCCCGCACGCGCACACCCCCCATTGATAATGAACAAGGAAGGCCCTCAACTCTCCTTGATGCCACCATTATTCCCTTTCTAATTCTCAGTCCTGAACCACTACACAAATGTGTAAGTTGTCGCGCCATGCGCATTGTGCTCTGCTGGGCAATCATCATTTCTCCCCAATATTCAAGCAGTTCCCACAAATAGCAAAAGTTCAATGTACTTAAGACTTTGTATTCACGAACTTATTGCATGCCCCTTTCTGTGAATACTAGCTAGCGGAACTTCAAGGACGGGACAGAAGAACATTTTTTGTATGCCACTTATGGATTTAGACTATCTTCCATTTGTGAGGTCCATTGCAAATCCCTATTTAAATACGGAAAGTGACTCTTACTACAAAGTCACTAACGTAAACCAATTTCCATACACCTAATTCCTCTGTTTTAAGAAGGTTTTGATAGCAATATTGGGATTCTTACTTTTAAAGGAAATTAATGTTTTGTCTTTCTAAATTTTTTAATCTTCTAAATTATTATATATTATAATTAATAGAAATATATAATATTATGAATTAGTTAATAGTTTTTATACAAAATTATATATATCATGCATCATATTACATCCACTATGTATATATTACATTTTATTATAATTTGATTCTTAATCTCCAAAAGCAAATTCTAAAATTCTATTCACTAAAATATTTCAGAAACAATAATTAAATTGTTTGGTTCATTTCTCTTTCCGCCTATAGTGGAAGGCATGTGAGAGTGAAACACCATCATTCTCAAAAAAAAATTATAATTTAAATAATTAATAGTTGTTTTTATGAAATTCGATTTTTTAATATTATAGATTTAAAAGTTATATGTAAATTGATATATGGATTGAATTTTCTTTGATCTATTTATTTATATAACTTGCAACTTGTATTTAAAAAATAAGTTAATTGATAACAATTAAGTGTTTATCAATAAATTGTTCATATTGGAACCATTTATAAAATGTTATAACAAATCATAACCTCTTTATACATAATGTATGTTTTTAATGAAAATAATATTTTATTTTATTTTTTATTTTTTCAAAGAGAATAGTTTACACCTCAATTTTTTTTTTATTGCCAATTAGGTTTAAATTGTAGAGTTGCTTCCTATAACCTTTATGCCACCTCGTTGTTAATGACTCGACGTGAAGGAGACCATTGATGACTCAGAATCGGTACTTTACTACTAACTAGGGTTCAAATCTTGGAGTTGCCCCTATAACCTTTATGCTACTCATTGTTAACGGTCCTACGTGATGACTCGAAGCGAGGAAGACCACCGGCGTGATGACTCGAAGTGAGGAAGACCACCGATAACTTAGGATTGGTATTTTACTACCAACTAAGGTTCAAATCCTGGAGTTGCCCCTATAACCCTTATGATACCTTGTTGTTAAAAGTTCGACGTGAGGGAGATCATTAGTGGGATGACTCACGATTGGTATTTTACTACTAACTAGGGTTCAAATCATGGAGTTGCCCCTATAACCCTTATTCTACCTCGTTGTTAACAGTTCGACATAAGGGAGATCATTAGTGGCTCGATATTGATACCATCGTCAAGTTAGAGCAAGTCAGGTCAAACTATTACCTTTATTTCAACAATACTTATCTCCAAAGTTTGAACCTAAGTCTCTTTTTAATAAATACCCAAAACTTACCAATCCACCCAACCTATAAAATTATGTACACAAAATTATCATCAACAAACATTCTTATAAGATATATGTTTCGAGGATACTAATTTAGATTTAAAAAATATATAAAATAATGGAAAATAAATCATGTGCATGTCTCGTTTGAAAGGTATGTATAGAGGATACTAGTTTAGATTTTAAAATTTTATAAAATAATAGAAAATAGGTATGTATAGAGGATATTAATTTAAATTTAAAAATGTTATAAAATAATGGAAAATAAATCATGTGCATGTCTCGTTTAAAAGGTATGTATAGAGGATACTAATTTAGATTTTAAAAATTTATAAAATAATAGAAAATAAATCATGTGCATGTTTGCTAGTTGATTAATATGTTTTATATATGATTATAATCTAATAAGAGTTATTAGGTAATATTATAGGTAAATAAGGAAAAGACAATATCTTTATAAGATGGAATTATAGTTTAGTTGCAGTATGGAAAAATATTAATATATTGTGAGGTAGAAAAATGTTTTAGGTTGTCCACAATAAAAATTAAATTAGAAACTGTCATAAGTTATTGTGATTAATGATATTTTTTTTATTTTATTAATTATTTTTAATATTATAATTGATTTTATCAAATAACACAATTAAAATTATAAAAATCTTACTTTTTCAATTAATTTATCATAGTAATTATTAAATTTAATTAATTCTAAGAGAAATAGCAACTATACGAGTTTTGACGAGTTTTGGTTTTTTTTCACCGGGACATGGGCGAGTGTGTGAGGGAGTGGATATGTGTTAAATTCTCTATTGATAAACATCTCAGTTTTACATGATTAAGAAAAGATGGTGATTGTTTTTAAGTGGTCTTGTGTTCAAATCCCTTGAAAGTTGTTATTGATATAATTTGTAAACGTTCTCTTAAAAAAAAAGAAAAAAAAAAAAAATATATATATATATATATATATATATATATATATATATTAACTAAATCAAAAAAATTATTAAATTTAATTAATATTATATAATGGAATTTATAAGAGATTCCATGCAAAAACTCACATAATCCCCTTTATCCTTTAAAAGCAAAGTCAAATTCGGGAACTAGTTACACTTTAAGATTTAAAATTCATGACCTAAGATTTAAAATTCATAACCTTGCTATTTGCAAGAGTCCAGTCACTTAATAAATCACGTGGTCCTTTCAATACATGAAATGACAAACATTAGACGTCAAATATAGCAAAGTAAAGGTTGCACAAGCTTATAATCAATGAGTTGTGACCTTACAATCTCGACAGTTACGAATAAAAAATGCTTTTACAAATTTGGTTAATGGATCAAATATTTTGAGAGGAATTCCAGGAAACGTGTTTTAAATAAAGGGTTAAATTATGAGTTTGGTATTAAATTGAAATAAGATGTTCAAACAATTGGAGACATACTATCTACAATAAAGCTTGACCTCAGGTTTAGAAAGTTTTTTTTCAACCATTGGAGGGAGGCATAAACATTTGAATTATATAAAGAAAACACCACTTTTCTACCATTCCATCCAATGTTGCAAAGGAATATAATTTATTTCTTCCCTTATGAGTTGATATATATGTTTTCACAATATTAATGTATTTATGTCCACCATGTTAGAATATCCTCCACAATCATTTTATTGAAAGCAAACTTGCTCATAGATGATCTGAAAGAAATAAATTAAAATCGTAACTACTAAATGACATCGTCCATATTCACTTATGAATAATAGAATATATAATTAAAGCCTCCACTGTTGACACCCCTCATAGCTAGAAATCTCTTCATGTGAATGTGTAGAAAGTGACCATGGTATAGCCATAGGAACATTTAGGGATTGATTGGCTAGTCTTGATATATGAGGTTGCTTACATAATGTGTATGATTGAGAAATTTGAAGCTACGTTTTAACTATTTTTCATTGTCAAAAATCTTTTTGATTTTACTCACACATTCCAATAATGAAAAGGAAAGTCCAATGATATTAATTTTGTTTGAATTACAAATAAATCCTTTTGAATAATTCATGGAAAATGAGAGGATCTCATGATCCATATATTTAGCATGTTTGAACTTTTGTCTTGCTACTACGATAGATTTGCATGAGCATGAATGCATATGTAGAAAGGGGAATGGGGAAAGTGTCATGAAGGACCTCTTTGCGACATTTCCCACACTTCTCCTCACCTTAAAGATAGGGGTAGTTTGTGAGCTTGGAGTCTAGATTTTGATGGATTAATTGAAGATAACCTATGTTTCTCCTAATATATTCTTTGATTAAGCTTAACTTTGATCTATCTCTAATACAACATGCAAATGCAACAACAAGACCTTAAACTAATATGATTAATAATTGAAATAAAAATGATTTCTCTTTTAAAGACAAGGGTCCAAGAGAGATGTAACAAACAAGTCTTAGATGTAGTTATATGCAATTTTTATTTAATGATAGTAATATTAGCAATTTAGTTGGTTCCTAAGTGACTAAAGCACTAAACTAGTTTATTTTTCCCTTTTCTTTATTTTGAAAAATAAACAAAAAATAGGAACTTGTTTTTGCAAACAATAAACAAACCTTAAATCCTAAATGCTAAAAAAAAAGGAGTATGAATTAGAAGAACCTGGTTTTACAACAGAGGAAGAAACATTATCGGTTCCACAAAAGCTCTTCTAGGACTAATGCATCTTGATGGCACTTTTGTCTTTCTACAAAATAAACAAAAAATAAGGGATCAATGGTAAAGGGGTCTAGATAAGATGGGGGAGGGTATTGTACTCCCTTTGTCAACATTAGACCCCTATTTAGATAGGAGTTAATAATTGATAGAATATTGAAAACATGTATTAAATTATCAGTGGAAAAAGGGCCATTGGGTTAGTGATAGCATTGTCGGTGCTTTTAACTGATAAATAGTGTTTTCACTCTTTGTGATTGTATAAAAATTTAGAATAACAACACCATTGAACCTATGATTTGGTGGTAATTTTGCTTTAAAGAGTAGCAAAATAAAAATAAATGACTTGATGACTAGTATGAGGAAGGTCTCTAACCAAGGGGTACAAATGCCTTGCTAAATATAGAAAACAACAAGGTTTCTTAATGTAAATGTAAGTTAATGATGATAAATTATGACATGTCAAAATAAATATAAATGAGCTAACCAACGCAAAGTACTATGTAGTAAGATTGAATCTTAGAGCTACAAAAGCAAAGAAAGTGCCAAAAGTAAGTAAAGGAAAAGGCCATAATCCCAAAGCATAGTTGTTGCTCCAAGGTGCTAAGGTTATTTCTGAAGAACACAACTTTATACTGAGAGGGGGGAGGTGAATAGTATAAGATTAAACTTTTACTTTTCTTTCCAAAGTAGTATTATTCGATATTAACAATTGCAATAATGAAACAATGCACAGATCATCACACACATAAGAGACACAGATTTAACGTGGTTCACCCAATGTGGGTTACGTCCAAGAAGAAAATATTTCTTATAAATTTTCTCAACAAATCTCTTGGGAACCAATTCCCTATTACAATGTTTATGGGAACCAACCCAAAGGAGACACCAATCCCCTATGCTCAAGTTCGTGGATCTTTGTCCACAGGAGACACTAATCCCCTTTGCTCTAGTTCATGGACCTCTACCCATAGGAGACACCAATCCCCTTTGCCTTGGTTCGTGGACCTCTATCCATAGAAAACACCAATCCCCTTTGCTCTAGTTCGTGGACCTCTACCCATAGGAGACACCAATTTCCTTTGCTCTGGTTCGTGGACCTCTATTTATAGGAGACACCAATCCTCTTTGCTCTAGTTTGTGGACCTCTATCCACAGGAGACACCAATCCCTTTTGCTTTGTTCAAATCTGCTCCAATCCTACTCACAAGGCTTGCTCAAATCTACTCCAAGCCTACTCATAAGGCTTGCTCAAATATGCTCATAAATTTTTCTCTAATATGCTCACAATCCTACTCAAATCTACCTCACAAGGTTTGCTCAAATCTACTCCAAGCCTACTCACAAGGCTTGCTCAAATATGCTAATAAAATTTGCTCAAATCTACTAACAATCCTGCTCAAATATACCTCAAACAAACTTTCTCAAATCTGCTCTACAATCTTGCTCAAATCACTGCTCAAACATGCTCACATATCCTGCTCAAATATTCCTCAAACCTTATCATAACTTAGCTCACAAACCTGCTCAATTCTGCCTCAATAACCTGTTCAAATCTGCCTCAATGTTGCTCATAGAAACTGCTCAAATATTCCTAATTCTTGCATATAAACAATTACATATATCTTTTCCAAAAGTGCTTTCTTTGACTAAAGTAATTCATACATATTCTATCCATAATTTTTTTTCTTCGTGAACATATAGAGAATGATATGCATTACAAATACTCAATATGTTCTTCTCACATTCATTAAGTCTATCACTTTCACATGTCTCACATTCATTGCATTCAAAAGGATACTCTAGTCTAGCACTTGTTATTTGAGCTTCTTATGTACTTCCAAAATTAATCAAAACCAATGTACATACTTGCTTCACAAAATTGGTCTATAGCCCTTGCAAATTTATTCCCAATATCACTCAAAACTAATGCATAGATTTGCTTCACAAGATTGGTCTATAGCCCTTGCAAATTTATTCCCAATATCACTCAAAACTAATGCATAGATTTGCTTCACAAGATTGGTCTATAACCCTTGCAAGTTCATTTTCAATATGACTCAAATTTAATGCACCATTTTTCTCTCAAACCCTTGCTAGTATATTTTAAAATTCATTCAACAATAATGTACAAATTTATTCTCAAATCCTAGCGTATATATTTCCAACAATGCACATAAATTAATCCTTATATCTCCACCTTATGACTTAAAACTATTTTCTTCAAACAATACCACTTTGAGTAGAAGTTAAAACACCATACCTCAAAAATACCTTGATGATGATGTGCCTTCAAAAACCTATCTCAAAATAATCTCCTTCCTTTTGCCACTTAAAAAACAAGTTAGCAAAACTCCTTTTCAAAACATTCACATAAAACCCACTCAAGAATATGTGCACAAGAATACCTGAAAATAATGTTTCATAACTCCTTTTTGATTTCACAATATAAAACCTTTAATAATGAACCAAAGCCTTCAAAATATCATGCAAAAATACAATCGACAAAAAGACCACAATACACCTTCTGTCTAAAGTGCCAAGTACAATATATCAACAATTCCAAATACAATAAATCTTATACACCTTATAACTCCTTTTTTTTTAACAATCACAAATAACTCCCTCACACATTACACCACATACAATTTCCAAATGACACAATACACCATACAACTTCCACTTTGATATATATAAATAATTCCCTCAACAAAATATAATTTTCACATACACCTAATACACCTTGTCACTCCTGCTCAATTAATTCAATTCAAAATCAAAGACTTTATGCACTCTCGCAACCACCTCAAATTAAACCAAAACAAAATTTTAAAAATTCAAATACCTCATATGCGGATGCGATTCGAAACCTTGACCTCCCACATCGCAGTGCTTCCACAAGCGCCTCTAACTGGTTGCGCTACCGCAGTAGGTAGCACTAAAAATAGGGTGTGTCAGATATAAACCTTATGTCCTGTAATAATCTGAAACTCAACCCACGATAAAACGACGTCAAAACGTTTCAACCCCACGATCCTTCTCTCAAAAATGCTCACGCAATCCAACCAACCACTAGGCTAAACCAGACGAGTGAGACCCAATTGACGCGCACACAGATTTGACAATGCCAGCACCTGCACACCTTAAAATTTCACTTTATTTTTATCTTTGTCGTTCGCAAAAAATCATGCATGAAAATCATTAACGAAATGCTTGCCACTCACTTTCAAAGGTGAAAGGGCAATGTATTTATATGTTTTGTAAAAACATCTTCAAATTTCCCAAGGTCGGTTTATATTTCGAAACCTCCAAAACGTTGGCACATTTGGGTTTAAATATTATAACATAAACTTTATATTATAATATTAAATATATTATAATATTATTCTTTTAAATATTTGGCCTTAATATTTAAAACTTGCCTCCTCTTTTAAGTCTTGGCCTTTTTATTTTAAACCTTGGACCCAAACCACTTTTAAAAACTTTGTCCCAATCAACCTCTTTGACCTTCTTTATAATATTTAAATTAAATATTATAAACCTTTTCTTGCAATAATTTTCCTTGCTTTTGAGATATACTTGCCTTGAACCTTTCCTTAAAAATATTTGCCTTGCTTTGCATTATGAATAATATTTTGCCTTGAGTGCCATGCACCTTTGACATAAAAATATTTTTGCCTCGTGTACCCTTTGACATCAATGAAAACTCAATATTTTCAACAATCTCCCCCTTTATCATTGATGGCAACCCTTCAAAAAAAACCTTATTTTACTGCAATTGAATTTTCAAACTGTTCCCCCTGAGAAGTTGCTCCCCCTCATTGAAATTCTCCCCCTTGACATCAATGGCAAAGGGCTCCTTGGGGCTAAAAATAAAACACTTGGTGTAGGCCCCCTTACCACCTCCTTTTCTTGATGTGATTAATTATGGGATGGGAGTGAAACTCCCAAATTACTATGCTCTTTTTCTTTTTCAATATTTTTCCAAACTTTTGAAGTCATACCTCTTTGATCATTTTGAGCACCTTTTTTCTTGCTTGTCTTTGGAAGTTCTATAAATTATGTTCTACACCACTTTGCTCTAAGCCCAAAAATATTGCAATTGTAACACCTGATGTTGTAGTCTTTAAAAGATGCAAATGAATTCTTGGTGAAGCTATGATCATTCTTACCATAAAACCTGCAATGTGTAGCTTTATGACTAAAATTATTACAATTGAAACACACGATGTTGTAGTCCTTGGAGAGTGCAAGTAACTTAAAATTTCTCTTTTTGAAGCCATAATCATTTTTATCATGAACCCTGCAATGTATAGCTTTATGATCAAAATGATTACATGAAAAACAATAACCTTGGAAGAGATATTCATCTTACCTTGATCTCATGTTTCTTTCTTTGATTTTCTTGTGATGGTCCTTGTTCCTTGCTGAAGAAGTCTATGATATGTCTTTGTCCATCGGTAGAGAGGGACCCTAACAAATTGTTGGTGCATTGTCTAGTGACCCTGCCCACGTCCAAACTGGATTATGTGGGGTGTTTTCGTCTGATGTCCCCTAGTCCATCAGAGCTAGTGAAGTATATTGTGATGAGCCGATGTTGAGGGGGGTGAGATCCATTTGGAGGAGAACTTTTATGTCGATGAAACTAAGCTACCTTCCTAAGAAATAGTGTGAGATACTACTGATCCGGATATCTGAAGAAGGTAGAAACAGATCGAGAGTTATCCTTGAAAAGGAAATGGAATATGCCTTAGATCTCGTAACAAATGGGATAAAAAAAAATAAAGTGATGCAGGATTTTGGCTTCACCCAAGAAACTAAACAAGGAAATCTACTCCTCCATCGGAATATGGTGATCTAACTCAATATAGAGTTGGTGAGAACACACCTTGAGTTGCCCAATCGGGATCCAAAGACTATGCATTGTGTGTTTTTGAAGGTATTGGGGAGGAACTATTTTGTCCTCTTAAATTTGTAAGAAGTTCTCATAGTAGAAAGACAACTTGGGGGAAATAGGGGCAACAAGAGAGATCCATGTGCATCTAGTGTACTAGAGACTAACATCCTTTCGGATCTCATGGAGCACCTTCTCCTTACTAAGTCGAGAGGGGGGAGAACATCCAAAGAATAAGGGGGGAACATATATATCTGTATTTGAATGTTAGCCAAGAGGGCATAGACTTGAAAATACTAGCACATCCGAGCTCCCTGAGAACTTGGAGAGAGTTTCATTGAGGAGCATAGAGCAAGGTAAGGGTATCGCCTGCAACCCGTAGGGGTATCCCCTAAAGTACGAATCCTATGAAGATAACTGATAATAAAGAAGATAATCTCAATATGGAGAGGATAGGCCCCAAAATATTCCAAAATAATAGAGCGAGGGACTATGCCCTTACAATGAATGAATCACCAAAGAAAGAGTGTTTTTACTTGTTCAACTTATGACCACTCAGTCGAGCCAAGACTAGGACCCCAAACCACTGATTCATAAGTAATATTTGGCTTGACCAAGGCATCAAATATCCTCATCTTCACAGGCATATCCTAAAAATGTGCTTTGAAATTATTCCTCTCTAGTAAAAACAAAGTTGCATACCCTTTACACACCCGAGCCTGGGTGACGGGTTTCATACCAAAAGAGGGACCAGTGAAGAGAACCCCTAAGTACACATATGAGGTGGCAATCTCAACCTCTCGACCTTGGAAAAATAAGTGGAGATGAGATAGATCCTCTTTTGTAGTATTGAACACCATAACCTTGGTATTAGAAACATTCATTGTTAGTTGTCTTAAGTCACAAAAAGCAGCAAGTGTGTCCATATGACGTTGAAGCATCTTAGGAAAAGAAGTAATAAAGTTTGTATACATTTTGAGAAATTAATATTTTAAGGTTTCTTAA
Source organism: Wollemia nobilis (assembly GCA_028583015.1). NCBI lineage: Eukaryota > Viridiplantae > Streptophyta > Pinopsida > Araucariales > Araucariaceae > Wollemia > Wollemia nobilis. The sequence goes on from JAQPPZ010001094.1 coordinate 1,144,355, forward strand.
TGTATAGTTCATGAATGATTTAGGCTATTTACATTCACATTTCAATATATAAATGAATGTTATTATCTTTATTATTTAAGCCTTGATATACATATTAATTTTCTCATATTATTCTACTCATGTTATTATTACCTTGAACTTTAATATTGTGGCTATTTTATATTGGATCCTATGTAATATTCTGTGATATTTGTGGTAGAAAGGCTTAAAAAACCAACATGATCCAACCCAAACTATCCCTATGCAAGTCCACACTAAATTGCGAAGTTCAACGCATGAACATGGACATGAAAATTCTTATCCCAATCTGGAAACACCAAAATGGATCACAAATCAACTTTGCCTTTAGTTCATCAAAGGCTTACTAGTTTTCCTTTGTCCATCTAAAAGGAACACACGTATCCAATGAATGTGACATTTGTACAAAATTCTTTATGAAGTGTTGATCATACCTGAAATCCCTTTATAATAATTTTAACAAGCTTATGTTGTATGGATCTTCCATGCTCATCATTATGTAAAGTTTGTTGGGATATGTATTCAATACCTCCTACACACAACATGCCCCAACAATTTATCATATGGCACCGACAACATGCATTTCTTTGGGTTCAATGAAAGTCAAAAGTTCATACACAACTTCATGCATTCCTCCAATGCCTTCAAGTGCTCTTTCTTCCTGTACAATGACCAATCATCCAAAAACACTTTGAATTTGCTCATTGACATTTGTTCAATTATATTGTAGACACCAAATCCTAGCCATTTGTTATTTATATATAAATATATAAATATTATATATATATATATATATATATATATATATATATATATATATATATATACATAAAAAAATTCTAGCCTCTAATCATACTCTATCCTAGATTCCTACTTGGCAACGTTACCTAGCTACTTCCAAACCCTAACCTTCTAAAAAAATTATAAAACATCATTTATTTTGTGAATGAGAGGCAAGGGAACGAAAGAAGGAGGGAGGCAAAAGAGAGAGAATGCTACTGTTATGCTGCCAAAATTGTGACTCATGTATGCAATAATCTTTTCCTTTTTCAATTTACATTTGGTCATTTCATTATACTCATTTTGACAGGTGCTACTAAATCCTTTGTTTCTCTGCATGTGTGCAGTTTCAAGATTCTAAAGCTCAAATCCATCATGGTGGTCACAACAAACCCACCTCCAACATTAATTGTAGCATGAAGAAAAATACGACATCATATTTTATTGTAAAAGGAGATCACCCCCTTTGGACATTTTTATTGTGAAGCACCCTATACAGGGGTTTATTGTATTCCAAAGAATCATTTCACGATATAATACAATGATTCATTTTTATTGTAATGGTGTCTTTTTCATGCTTACAAAATGGCGATCACGATTTTTCTTACCCATCTTCCTCTTTATTTTATTTCACGAACACTAATTTTTGGTTTTTTTTGTGTGGTTGCAAGATTTGACTTTTGTCTTGACAATCTCCTTCCCCGCTCGAAATCCAGATAGGTGTTCTTATTTAGTTTCTAACAAAAAAAAAACGTTCTATTTTTTTGTGTTATTTATTCTTTGTTTAAATTAAAAAAAAAGCATCGTGTTTTTATTTTATTTTATTATTCTTTGTTAACAAATAATTAAAAAAAATAGGGAGGTTGTGCGCGACCCCCCCCTTTCCCTACCATAGAGGGTTGTGTCACCGCGACCCCCTTTCCCCTTCCCCTAACCACAAAGGGTCGCACCATCACGGCCCCCTTTTCCCTTCACCTACCCCCAAAGGGTCGCGCCACCATGGACCCGTTCTTGAAACCCTCAAAGGGTCACGCCACTACAACCCCCCTTTCTTGAAACCCATGAGGGCTACGTTGTGCATGATCCCCTTCACCTACCCTAGAGGGTTACACCACCGTGACCCCCTTATCGAAACCCTTAGAGGGTTGCGCCATCGCAGCCCCCTTCCCACATCCCCCAGAGGGCCGCGCCACCACGATCCCCTTTCCCCCAAAACTTGTGAGGGTCGCGTTGTGCATTCCCCCTTACCCTAACCCTAGAGAGCCACACCACTGTAGCCACCCCCATTTCCCACACGTGGGTTGCAGCTCACACTCCCCTTATGCAGGCCACAAGCCCCATGTTCCATGAGGGTCGCAACCCGTGCAATCCTTGCGCAGGCCATAGACCCCATGTTCCACAAAGGCTACACCCCGTGCAACCCCTGTGCAGGCCAAAGGTGACAGGCCTGCTACTTGTTTCGGGCCTACCAGGCCCGATAGGCCCTGTCTCGAGCTTGTGTGTGTAGGTCTATGCACGTTGCCTATGGCCTACCCCAACATTAGGGTTAAAAAATCTATAATAATTTTTTTTTCACTTTGATTTTTGTTTTAACCTTTATTTAAAAAAAATCAAAACAATCAAACTTTAGAAAAAATATAAAATAAAACATTAGAAAAAATACAAAATAAAACATTAGAAAAAAAATCAAACAAATCAACAAATTCATGTTAGCATAACTTCTTCACCAGGTATCGAATTTCAGTTTCGTAAGTTCTATTATAGAGCTGAATTCGAGCTCTTTTTAATGCACAACTCCAAAAACATATTTTGGATATATTTTCCAAGTGATTTTAATGCTTAAGTTGCAATAGTTGTATTTTTTTCTTTACTTGAAAACAAAACAAAAACAAGTTGCAAAACGAAAAGAAAGAAACAAAAAAAAACACTTGTTTATTTGTTTGATTGTGTGTTTGTTTGTAGTGTAGATTTCGTATTCACCACACTCACCACATAGATAACACACACATCTGTCATTCCATTTCAAATCCCCTAGCTTATGGTATTAACCCAACATGCCAGAGCTCTAGTCGTCGCCTGAGTTCAAATCCTTTCATCCATGGCATCCTATGCCCAACATTCCCATAATCTTGCTGAGCATATGCAACATATCATCCCTCGCTTTGTCGCAATACCCTTTGCCACCTATCCTCCACCAACATCGACAAATGTTGCCATCACACATCATCTTCAATATTTCGCTCCTCATTCAACCATTTTGCCTACATCTACAATCACTATCCAACAAGTTGTACAACAACTACAATAGTTGCTTGCTGGTAGTGGTAATCAAGTTATTCACTCCATCGCACAACACCAACCATGGGTGGTGGACTTCAACCATCCCTCACCATCAACTCAAAACACCTTCTCCACGCAAGATCCATCATGGGTATCGTGACCACCCACCATCAACATACCTACACCGCCACTCCAAAATTTGTATGTTGCTTCATCTACACAACATACCATAATTCCCCCATCCCCTCATTAGCAACCCCCACATCATTAACAAAAATAATTTCATAACCAATATCAACAAAACATTACACACCACCAAATTCCAAAAAATATCAATCCACTCACCAACCAACACCTCATCTCATCCATCATGCAACAAACACATCCAACACACACACAAAACACAAATCAGGGTTTTCAAGCACCATTTGAAGACCCAAAATTTTATTTTTTGCAAAAATAGATTGATAGCCTAGCCATGCAAATGCTTGGAATGATATATCAAAATCCCACTTTAAGGTAGTTGATCAATCACCCTATTCATCCTTTGGTACCCTCACCACCATATCCTACTAATTTCAAAGTATCGAATATGGAAAAATTTAGAGGGGAAGAGGACCCCCGTGAGCATGTAAGTGCATTCATCCATGCATGTTTCAAAATTCAAAATATTGACCCATTGATGCTCCGAACCTTTCCCTAAACCCTAGGGGGAGATTCCTTGGATTGGTACCACCATTTTCCCAACCATAGCATATTTACTTTTGAGCAATTGGCCAATCTATTCTTAGAATGTTTCACTTTTAATATCAAACAACAATCCACTCTAACTGATCTCTACAATCTTCACCAATTTGAATATGAGCCTGTCTTGGAGTATGGCAAACGATGGAGAGCCATGTTAACCAAACTACCCTTTACTCTCCCCGCTATGGAGCTCACTCGAATGTTCACAATGAGTTGTTCGAAACACATATATTTACTATTACAACTCAAACATTATCGCACACTTGAGGAAGCTTTAGCACAAGCCCAAATCATTGAAGATATCAAAATCCAAGAAGGAGAAATCAGACTTCAGAAGAAAGAGTGGCCCAAAAACAATGCTAAAGGCTATGTCAATAACTAATCCAAGCCCTCTCTAGTCAACCATACTCACCACCTTTGCCCCTCATAATCCGCAACCTTGTCATCCACCTCTACAACAACCATCACCACAGTATCCACAACCACAACAATAGGTGCACATCCAACATCTCCTCAACAAATTATCCTCAATGGATAACCACAACAACAGGTGCACATCCAGGCACCTCCTCAACAAATTATCCTCAACGGACAACCACAACAATAGGTGCACATCCAGGCACCTCCTAAAAAAATTATCCTCAACAAAAAACCACAACAATAGGTGTACATCCAGGCATCTCCTAAACAAATTGTTCTCAATGAACAACCATAACAATAGGTACATACCTGGGAACCTCCTCAACATATTATGCTCAATGGACAACCACAAAAACATGTGCACATCTAGGCACCTCCTAAACATATTATCCTTAAAGGACAATGACAACAACAGGTGCACATCCAGGCACCTCCTAAATAAACTATCCTCAAAGGACAACCACAACAACAGGTGCACATCCAGACACCTACTAAACAAATTGTCCTCAAAGGACCACCACAACTATAGGGGTACATCCTAATACCTCCAAAGCAAATTGTCCTCAAAGGACAACCACAACAACCTATGTAAGCTCAACCACCCACTCAGGAAGTGGTCAACTAAGGACTACCTCAATAAGGGTACACCCAACCACCTATTCAGCAAGGACCTATTCAAGCACCACTAAATCAAATGCACCAACAAAAAGTAATAGATCACTATTGGTACCCTCAGGAACCACAACAACATACACTCTCGTGCTTGCACGTATGCCAAAACATGAAGGGTACAACCATGTACCCCAACAACAAAAGCACACCTAGGTATCATCTCACGAGGCACATGACCAAACATCTTATTAAAAATCCATTCCTGCGTCGGGGTCTTCAATACCACCAACATGCCCAAACACCCCACTTGTCTTGGTTCTCATGACTAATTCAAATTTGAGGAAGTCTATCAGGCACAACGTGAATATCTCCTCTCCCAACATCCACACAAAACAACCTAGCATCGACATGGCTTTGTGTTAGCAACCTAGCATCGACATGGCTCTATGTTAGCAACCTAGCATCAACATGACTCTACGCCAACAACCAAGCATAGACACAACTCCACAATCCTTGCAATCCACCATCAAAATTCATCCATACTTCTTCTAAGCCTTCATGATTCCATTAGAGTCCCTTGACACTTCTAAAGACCAACTCAAACAACAATCGTACAATCTCTTAGCCAATTTTGACAGCTCTAAATATGTGTTATTCCCCATTGTTTCCATCATTGAACAACCTGCCAAAGGCCCTGACTGCCTTTACTCATTACTAATTTTGTTACCCATTCTTCCCATCCTCCTCTTAGAGGAGCATCCACAACCACCACCACCTTGACTTGTTCATCCCCCTCCAATTCTACACCCACCATTACCATAACCACAATTTGCCCATTCTTGTACATTCTATAACAAAAACCACACAAAAAAACAACTCAAAAATACAAAAAAAATCAAAATACAAAAACATCAACAAATATCATCAAAAACAACAATAAACAATTTTTTTTTACTTACTCATTCACATTGCATTTTGTGCATCCATTCATGCATTCATAACTCATATATTCCACTTACATTGCATTCACACATTCCTATCATTTGCATTCGTTCATGTCCCTAGCCATATTGGTGGTTATTTGGTTAGTTTGGATAATTGTTAGTCCACTACGTCTTGTTGCCTTAATCAAGGGCACCTTCGGTCTATCATCAGTCCCATTTCACAATCCAAAAAAAAAACTGCACCTCTAGGTGTTTGCAATAACTCAGCCACTCCTAGTGTTTCAAGTAACCTCCATTGAACGCCAAGTTTCCTCTTGGACCAAAACACGCTTTTCACTAAGAAAATTTTGAGTTATGGGAGTTTACTCTACCATTTTTGAACCAAACACATATCGCACTTATTAATAACATCTTGTGTCAAAAAGGGATGCCACCATGATTGAGTTCAACCTTGAAGCAAAAAGTTATTCTTGCTTGTCCCATTACGCACATAGTCCAAAAACAAAACAATAAAAACAGTGGTTTTCACCACTTTAAATATGCATCTTTGTTCAATTTACAAAAATGACAGAAAGAGTAGTAAGGATAAGGGCAAAATTCTCATCAAGACTCAATTCGAGTGGTTGAGAATCAGATTCCCCAAAGCTTTAATTCTTGTTACAACAACAATCTCATCACAAAGTGAGTAGTAAGGATAGGGTAAAATTCTCATAAGGTCTCGATTCGAGTGGTTGAGAATCTAAATCCTCAAATATCTCTTTATGAACACAGTAATAATAATAGACCTTCAAGTAGTAAGGATAGGGTTTAATTCTCATCAGGAAATGATTCGAGTAGTTGAGAATTTGACTTCCCAACACTTGAAGACCCTAATATTGGACTATGCTCGCACATGGCGACATGTCCCTTTTAAGAGACCTCTGAACGAACATAAGGATAAGCTAGTTTTTTGGTTCTTTTTATGTCTGGTTTAACCTTACCTTACTCAAGATGAATAAATAAATTCATTTGCACACACAATGGTTCTTGACTGGATTGAGTCATTACCATGGTCATGATTGGTAAATGAACATCCATTGCACACACAATTGATCCTTGAGAAATTTGACTTTGCTAAAACTACTCTAGGATAACTTTGTTTAAAATCACTAGGATGTTTGAGTCTCTACAAAACAACTCTAGATCCTTCATCCCTAACACAAAGTCATAAATGAGCTCCCATTTTGTACACCATTGCATTTCACACATGTATCATAGTCCATTTCATATTGCAACATATGGCCAAAACCAATACTACTGTATTGGTACCCCTAGTTAAGTAATAAAGGCAAAGTATATTAGATAATGGTTAGAATCTCTTTGAAGGAAAATTAATAAGGCAACACCATTCATTCATTTGCATACATCACCACCAATTGCATTCATTCATAATACATGTATTTCATCACATGCACACCCAAAAAAAAATCCAAACAATCTATCATTACACATATACATTCATAATCACATCATTACCAATTGGGGGGGTTCAAGGTCTCACACCTTCCCCAATAATCATATCAAGTAGTCAACTAGCTGGGGGGTTCAAGGTCATACACCTTCCCTAACAATCATATCATCAACACCAACTGGGAGGAACTTCAAGGTCTCATACCTTCCCCATTAGTCGCATCAAACAATCAATCAAGCAACTTGGGGATGTTCAAGGTATCACACCTTCCCCCCAAAAAGCAATCAATCAAACAACTTGGGGGCACTCTAGGTATCACACCTTCCCCACCAATCAATCAACCCAAATCAATCAATCAATCTAACATGTGAATCAATCAACAGTCAATCAAGCAAACAATCCACTTGGGGATGTTCAATGTATCACACCTTCCCCAATAAAACAATAAATCAACTGGGGGTACTTAAGGTATCGCATCTTCCCCATTAGTCAACATCACATCAAACAATCATCAACACACCATGGGGATGTTTCAGGTAATTCACCTTCCCCACCAATCTAGAAAACAACTTAATCAATCAATCAAACAACCAATCAACCACCAGGTTCAAAAGGTTGCACCCTTTGCCTCGTCTTTACAAACACAGTTAATTCCATTTTACTTTCTAGAATTTTCTTTTTTCAACCATCCACTACATTCACTAGCCTAGTGAACCTCATATCTAGTGCTCTACTCTAGTCACCTAGCAATTGCAATGACTGGTTATCCATGCAATCTAGTAGGATGAGTATATTACCATAAGGACACTCATAATTACATTAATTCAAAAGCTCCACAGCCCCAACACCCTGCACAAATTAAAAACAAAAACCCCAAAGGGCCAACCCTTCGGTCAAATTTTAAATAAAAGCAAAGGCACAAAACCCCTTTGGTCAAATCAGTTCAAAATGCCCCAAAGGCACCTAACACCTTTGGTCACATTTTCAATTCAAAGGATCCAAAGGAAACAAACCCCTTTGGTGACATTTCAATTCAAAAGCTCCAAAGGGCCTAACCCCTTTGGTTAAATTTTCAATTCAAAGGCCCCAAAGGCACAAAGACCTTGTGGTCAAATTTTAGTTCAAAAGCTCCAAAGGAGACACCCCTTTGGTCAAATCAATTCAAAACGCTCCAAAGGCACATAACCCCTTTGGTCACATTTCAGTCAAAATGCTCCAAAGACACCTAACCCCTTTGGTTATTTTCATTTTGAAAGGCTCCAGAGGCACCAAACCCCTTTGGTCAACATCTACAATATCTTTTTCTTTCCTGCACTAGCTAACCTAAATTCTCAAGTGAACCTTGTATCTAGTGATTTACTCTAGACACCTGGCGGTTGCAATGATTGGTTATCCATGCAATCCGATAGGATGGGTAGATCACCATAAGGACACTTGTTCAAAAAAATAAAAAATAAAAATTCATTTCATTCTAATCATTTTCACCTTTGTCATCTACTTCGTCGCTTTCATCATTTCATCTCTTCTCCATTGACTCATCGCTTGAGGGGGTAGACAATATCTACAAATTCTAGTCTCAAATCAAGTCAATACTCAAAACACTCAATATTGGAAATTGTGTTTGTTCAAGAATCATTACCAAAGACTATCATACACCCTTTTTGTTGGGGCAGATAACAAGCAAAAATTTCAATCAAACAAACACTTGGTATACCTAAAGTCTAAAGTGTATACCTCTCCTTATACATCTACCTACGACCAAAAGGTTATCAAGTGCAGGTAGACCTAAAGCCTAAAGTGTAAACTTCTCCCTGAACATCTACCCATGGCTAAAAAGTTTACCAAAATCAAATACCATCAATGTGTCAAAAGTAATGATTCGACGATGTGCGTCTTTTCCATGATTGGGGCAACCCACATTGACTTTTATTTGTGACCATCTTACACAACTCCCTTTCAAATGCAAATGGCTTCAAAAGCCCCCAAACAATCAAACACTCCACAAAATCATCACATCAACCCATCAATACATCCAAAACATCATCCCATGTCATGATGTTTAAAATCAAATCAGTTTGGTCTCTTAATCTTGGAATGTGATTGCGTTCAAGAAAATTTGCTCAAGGTAATCATTAGGCCCTCTTCGTGGGTTCTTAAAAGCGGAAATTTTCACAAATCTCTCAAAATGGTATGGACCATGACATTTACAAGTTTGTATGCAGTGACTGCAATCGAGGTGTAGAGACAAATTCCATCTCCAAACGATTACAATATCACGCACACACTCATATTGGTTGGTCCATCTACCATATCAAAACTGCTCATCATTCCACCAACAACAAAGTTTCGACAAAACGAATCTACCCCAAACTTTGGGCAACCACCTTGATCTTGATTTTCAACATTTGCATCCATCACATCTGCCCCTTTTCATCATCCACATTCGTTCAATTGACTTGTGGGTTTCATTCTTCACCCATTTGTCAATTGAGGGAGTAAGCCAAAATAAAAAAAATCATCAATCATTCCATCTTCGCGTTGAGGCAACAAAAATTAATTTCTTCATCCAATAAAGCTAGGTGTCTCTTGTTTTTGCACCGCATTGTATTCTACACAACGTAATACGAAAAGGGGCATCCGTAGACACCAAATCCTAGCCATTTGTTATATATATATATATATACATAAACAAATCCTAGCCACTAATCATACTCTAATCCTAGCTTGCCACTTGGAATAATTACCTAGCTACTTCCAAACCCTAACCCTAACCTTCTAAAAAAATATAAAACATCATTCATTTTGTGAATGAGGAGAGGCAAGGGAACGAAAGGAGGGAGGCAAAAGAGATATAGAATGCTACTGCTATGCTACCAAAATCATGACTCATGTATGCAATAATATTTTCCATCTTCAAATTACATTGGTCATTTCATTATATTCATTTTGACAGGTTCTACTAAATCCTCTGTTTCTTTGCATTTGTGCAGGTTCAAGATTCGAAAGCTCAAATCCATCATGGTGGTCACAACAAACCCACCTCCAACATTGATTGTAGCATGAAGAAGAATACGACACCATATTTTATTGTAAAAGGGGATCACCCCCTTTGGACATTTTTATTGTGAAGCACCCTATAAAGGGGTTTATTGTATTCCAAAGATTCATTTTATGATATAATACAATGATTCATTTTTAGTGTAATGGTGTATTTTTCATGCTTACATATATATAGGATTATTCTTTGAAATGTTGCACGTGCATTGCATAAATAGAAAGGCATTTGGATATATGCACATATTCCATTCTCTTCAAAAACGTTGTCTTCATCATGTCCTCCTTAGTGATGCTTATTTGATTATAGCCCGAGAATCCATCCAAAAAGGAGTAGATCTCATGCCTTGCTACTTTCTCCAAAATTGAGTTCATGAAGGTGATTGAGAATGAGTATTTGATTGTCATTGTGTTCATAATTCTAAAATCCACACAAACGTGGATTTAGCTGCTCTCCTTTTTCAAGCTAATGACAGTGGGTGATACCCATTCATTCACTATCACTTTGAAGATTATTTTCACATCCAACATCTTTATTTTGACATTAACTAGCATTGCATACTTGGGATTCATTCAATATGGTCGTGTCCTTATAGGTTGCACACCCATAACCAAAGGAATCCAATGCACACACAACTCTGGTAGAAACCCCTGTAGATCTCTATACTTCCATGCAAAAACCTCTTTATACTTCATGAAGATTTAAAAGTTGTTGCTTTTAAAACTAGATCCCAATCATCCCCATAATGAGTTATTTTCTCTTTGTCCTTTTCACCAAGGTTTACTTGGACCATCTTAAGGCCTTCATACTTAATGGTGTTAGGATCTTCTACCGCCTTTGTCATATCAAAGAAATATGCCAACTTTTTATCAATCTATGGATTGCAAACACCATGCAAAATTCAAGAGGGACGACAATTTCTCCTCTCCTTCAACTTGCATGCGTTTGGCAATCTTTAGATACATGGTTGTACTCACCAACTTCATAAGTGCTACGAAGTACATCATGTTGTTCTTCCTCCTTTGTACTGATACACAAGCATATGGGCTGGAAGACTTCATAGTCTTCGATTTACCAATGAAGCAATACACTGTTCAAGTGTCCTCATTTTGCGTGCACTCTTCCAACACCAACACCCCTCCATTTGATAAGGACTCACCATATTCATTTGAAGATGTCGACCATTTGTTGACAGACTAATTTCTCAAATTGATCACATACTTGTGTTGGCTTTTTTTGAACGTCAACTAGTCCTCCCAATTGTGATAAACTTTTGTCATGCATAACCACCCACACCCCAACAATGCATTGTAGGTTGGTTTTTGCATGGCAATTACAATGAAGTTCGTGATGAACACTTGTTTGACAATCTTCACTTTCTATGTAGTTAGTACGATTTTGGTCTCAATGCCATATTGGTTTGCTCCATACAATTGAAAATTGGGTAATGACAAAAATATTGTCCCCAAGTCCTTCCATGTCTTCTTGGGTAATATATTCATGTTGGAACCTCCATCAATGATCACTTGTGCATTAGATTGTGCCCAAGCAACTCAATGTGGGCCAATGCAACTTTCTTCTTAGTATTAATTATTAGAACTACCAAGTCTATATATTGATCCTTGTTTATTTGTCTTATTATAGTTGGCCAATACAAAATCTCTTTGTTCGTCGTGTCAATTCTCTGACCATCGCATAAAGCTTTGTTACAACACGAAATAAGTTGGAATTTTTTATTGAAACACTTGTCCAACACCTGCAATGCCAATTGTTTTGTTAATTAGTCCTCCAACATTGTGATGGGTTCCTTTTTTTTTCGCTTCATGTCACTATTCTTTGTGATTTCTTCCTCCACTTGTGCATTCCTTTTCCTTGGTAGGATTTGGGTATTCCTCTAGTTTTTTTTGCCCATGCACGTGTGATTGCAAGCACATGCTTTTCTTTCTCCTTGTCTGACTATGTCCCCTCAATGTCAATGAAGTTGACAATTTGCCTCTTTGTAATTACCAAGACCGCACCATTGGCACATCATTGTCGTATTATTGCCACTACCTCCAATTGGTGCATTCATGCAATTCCGTGCAAAGTGTCCCCACTCTTGACACCTTCTACATTGGATAATTGGTCTGCCATCTAATTGATATTACAATCAATTCTTGCCACCACCATTGGACTGATTGTTGGATTGTGTAGTATAACAATTTCCTTGGTGATTGTTATGATAACTGCCATTCATCGCATTTTGATTTCTCTTGAAGTGTTGGGTCTAGCTCATTCTCTTCCTTTTGCATTGTCAATGTTTGGTGTCGTGCACTTCTTAAGTTGAATGGAGTCAAATGACAATCAACAATCACATGTCTGCTTACTTCACAAATATTGCAATACACTTTCTTTGGGTAGTTGGTGTTCGTGTGTTCGTTTGCCTTACAATCAGAACACCAACAGGCCTTTCTTTTTGAATTTCATGTCTTTGATCATTCTCTCTAGGTCTTTTCTCACTGCCTGGATGTCTGCATGGATATCTTTCTTTTCACTCTTGGACTTTTTGTCATCTTTGTCATGACTTGCAATTCTGCCTACTATTGTCATCTTCATTTCACTGTCAAATGCCTCCTGATATGTTATGGGTGCTACTACCTTCATCTTCTTTTTGTATAATGAAAGTAGTCCATCCATGAACCACCTTTTTTGCAATCCCTCCACCGGTTTTACTTCCATATTACCGATCAAATCCTTTAAGCGACGATTATATGACTTAATATTTTATCTTTCTTCCGCTTTGTGGTGTATATCTCCCCAACGATCTCAATATCTTCACAAAGCATTTGAACTCTTTGTTAAATTCTTCTTCCAAATTGTTCCAAACAATGAATGGTTATTCCTTTTTCAGGTACCAATCTATATCAACTTCTCTTAATGTGGCTGGAAATAATGACACCCATGCGTCTTTGTCTGTCACAACATTGACTTTCCATATTGTTTCACATGTTCCAATATGTCATTTAGGATCCTCCTTCTTATCTCTCATGAATTTGGCAAGTTTCATTTGCTTGTTGCTATAGCCATTACTACCAGTTGTACTTGTACTTATTATTCGTTGGACTCTGCTCCACTTAACAATCTTTCATCTGACGATTGGTCTTCCTCTTATGCAAGCAATCATTGGTTGCTTCCTATTGGACTTGTTCTATGTGATCTCCTTTGCATGTATACAATCATCAACTCTAGTCTCCTAGATACTCTCCCTTGCAATGCCTTTATGTTTGACTCCCAATATATGCACCTCTAGGTATTCTCGCGTTTGTTTCACTGTTGGAATCACCACTTGCTTGGATTCATATTATGATGCTCCATTTTCTCTGTCATGCTCCACGTTGGTGTCTCACCACCTACATGAATGCCTTTGTCGGTCCTATTCATGTTTGCTTGTTGCATGTCATCCGCTAGAGTCTTCCTCCATCATCAAGAACAATGTCTCCCACCAGTCAGATCACTTTGGTTTCTCCCCTTCTCCCTTCTATCTTAGGGCTTCCTCCTCCCAAGGGTTCCACACGTGCTCCAAATTTAGCAAGGAAACTCCAACAACAACGCTCTCCTCCACACGTTCTTGTTGCATTTATGACTGTACTTCTATGTTGGTAAGTCGTTTGTCATGCACTTCCCCGTTGTTCATCATGTACTTGCTCGTTCATCACTTTCTGTTGTGCAAGTCTTTGACTTCTTTGCCTCAACTCTTCTTTGGTTCATCCATGTCCACGTCTCCCACATCCACACGTTAGATTATCTATTATTCATGTTCTCTCCTCTTCAAATGTCACCATGGTCATAGGTCTGAACTTATTGTGACAGTGGCAACAAATGTAGCATAGTGAGTGTATTCCACTCTGCAGGAACAAAAACATAAATGACAACAATTGTTAATAGCAATAACAAATCAACATACATGTGCAAAGAAAGATCAGAGACAAGATATCAATTAAAACTACACATCGTCATTGATATATTCAAAAATATGAACAAGATCACCCTAAACACAACAATCCTCGACAATGTCAACATACATACATCAAGTCTTCATCCTCAATCATGCATATGCTCTTATCGAAATGTACGGGTCCTATAAATAAGGAATCCTATCCTCATACCTGTCTGCCAATTGACAACTAATGATCAATTACATGACAATTGCCTATTATTTGAAAACTCTTCATGCATGCATACTTTCTACAAACACTTTGAACGCAAGCTATATTATTCACAAAACGACAAGAAAAACTATACAATCATGCATATGCTCTTGTCGAAATGTACGGGTCCTATAAATAAGGAATCCTATCCTTGTACCTGTCTGCCAATTGACAATTAATGATCAATTACACGACAATTGCCTATTATTTGAAGACTCTTCATGCATGCATACTTTCTACAAACACTTATTCACAAAACGACAAGAAAAATTATACAATCAAAATTGCATTTGCATTCTCATGTCCGTATACATCCCTGTATGCATGAGGTAATTTCAATGAACTAATTTCAATTTTCAATGAACTAATTTCAATGAATACTCATGTCCGTATACATCCCTCGGAATTGGCTGTTACAAGGATTGTCAAAGGTAATTTCAATGAACTAATTTCAGCAGACTGGAAAGATTATGACTGGCAATTCTGAGTGATAGTAGAACTGTGACTTTTATTTCAAAGAAAAGTTTTGATGAGAGTGCTCAAGGACACATGCTAGTCTGAGTCTCCCTTCTTTGGTTATGGATTGATTTGTTTCTACTTATTTACTTTCTGTTTTTAGAATTTGAAACAGGGAAACAGACATTAAATACAAATATATTTGAATTGAGCATCAAAGTTGTCTTAAGAATGTCATCGAGCAACCCATAACAGATTTTTGTGACAGGTTGCAGGGAACAAGCAAAATACATTACATAAGGGAACAAGCAAAATACATTACATAAGGTTTACTTAATTTTTTTTGAGTAATACTTCTTATACACATCTACTTAACTATTTATTCATGATACCACTATGTTTATAACCAAACAGAGAAAAGTTTATAACCAAACAGAGAAAGGAAATGAGATGACCTGAAGGGGTCAAACTCTAACAATTATAAGAGATAGAGAGCTGCCATGGAGTGGCTAGTAAAATGTAAAATATCCCAAGGAAAGAATAAATTGAGCCTTTCATGCCATATTTAGTGCAGTTTTTAGGAACTCGGCAGGAACTTGTTGTATAATAGCCCTTATTATTCTAAGCAATTACAAAACTCCCACATGATTACAACAATTAACCCGAGTGTCCATTTCAGAGGAATTACTATTCACATTCAGATATATTGCTGCTTTGCGGTAAAATAACTACTATTAAAAAAAGTACCAAATCTAGAATTATATCTGAATGTGAATAGGATGGAGCAATACTAAGTGTTTCTCTGAAGTTGAAAAGAATATAATGTATTACCCACAGTAGTATAAAATATTATTACTGTTAAAAGAGAGCAATCGGGAACATTTAGCATAAAATAGCATCTAAACTGCTAAAAGGCAAAGATATTTCAAACAGCAAGGCTATAACTTGTTAATGAGGGCAATGCTATTAGAATACCAGTCTTTAATGAGGGTCTTCCTGTTAGAATACCAGATAATAACACTACATGCAGGAAGTATAACCGGCTCCCCTTTCTTTTCTTTTCCAAATAGCTGGTTGCTACTGTATTGAACACATTCACAGAATGGGCAGACTCTGGAGTTTCATAGGTTTAGGTTCAGCACAGGGCTTTGCTTGAACACAAGGAACTTCATTTAGACATTGCTTTTTTGCAAAAACAGGAAGGTCCTCATCTCTGTAGCAACGTTTTACTCCCCTTGCTTGATCTCGCCATTTTCCAGGAATAGGATCTGCTTTCACCCGCTTTGTTACTTTGTCACCACCGACACACACATCGGTTCTAACATGATTGGATTTTGAAGTAGTATTCCTAGTGGCTGTTAATGGAACTTCACCTTCTTTTGTATAGTTCCTCTCCTTCCACAAAAGAGGCTGATTGTCCGCCTCCAAAAATCGCTCCACTGCTTGAACCTGCATATAAACATTTAAAGTCAGTTTAACAAAGAATATAATGTGGGAAAAATTAGGCAAGGGCTTTTGTGGATCTCCACTTGGGGAATTATTAGCTGCATTATTATTGAAAATGAGGATGTTGCAAACTATAGCTGAAAACAAAGAGGTCTATGAAAATATTCATTTTAAATTTACTACGGCATTGATGTCCCTAGAAATAGCAGATCCCCCATTTAAGAAAAGGGGAAATGGTTTAAAAATTATTATTTCAAACCAAGGTTATTAATGTTAAACCATCTAAGAGATCAGTTTCAAAGGACAAAAATAGTAGCAAGTAACAAAGAATAGCAGTCACGGGCTCAATTTCTTGATCAAGTGAAGGTTGATCTTTTTGTAAAACACGGATGAGGTTTCGGAGGCTTTGGGTTCAAACCAATTTTTGAGAGAATAGGACCTAGGAGTTAATTTTGGGGAGAATAAGATCACTGAGTTCCAAGAATTTTGAAGAGGATTCAACCCGCCAGATCAATGGAACATGACAGTGGCATAAGAGTTGTCCAACTTCAGTCTCAGCTTAAAGAGAAGACAGGTTGGACCAATACCCGTCAATAAGGCCTGCTTTCTGTCAAAACCTCTATGCCTGATTCTGCTGTAATTTTTACTGATTAATAAAGTGTGATTCCCTGGGATTTAATTACTGAGTCATCATAGTTTGGGTAAAATAAGTACAAGTAACTCTTTGAGCCATCCCAAGGTATATTACTGTCAATGGACAGTGTGCTCCTCAAGCCATGCTGAAACATGTAACATAGGAAAGAGTAGTGGCATTTGAACGAGTGGATCAAAACAAAACTCAGGATGAGTAAAAAAACCTGGGCCTCCTAGCTAGTGCTCTAGGGCTCTACCAGTGAGCTACTGACCCTTTCTAGGTTTATTTTTCCTAGAATGTGAATTGACCTGCAATACGCTCCTCAAGCTACATGCACGGAGGAGCAACATGCAAAATTTTTCAGCTTGAGCTGGCTTTGATACCTTGTTAGGGTTGTTCAAAGCAGTTGAATTCACATGTGGCTCCTCCATGCATGTGGCTTGATGAAGATGCTGGAGGTCCAATCCATACTCCAACTGTACACACCTAAGGCTTTAATAAATTGGCAAGGTTTACTTTATCATATGCGTTGTCAAAGGATGGGAAACAAAGAAGGTATAAGATTTGAAACAATGCATATAAGAGAAAGCAAAAAATTCCTTTTTCTATCAAAAAGGGGTCTCATTTGCTGATTTAACATGTTTGCTAGAATGGGACCTAAAACATTACCTTTACTTTTTACCTTTTATTGAGAACTAATTCAAAACCTTATCCAGAAAAGTCCACCTCAAAGAAAAAATTAAGGGTGGTCAAAAGCTTTTGTTTGAAAAGAGCATAACAAGATCTAGTCAAGCTGGTGAAGAGCAATCAATTATTAAAAGCCTAAGAAAGATGCCCTTTACAAGTTTGTAATTCAAATGCCCATCATTCTAGTCATTTCTGTCCTAGGCTAATCTATTGCCTGTAGCTTTAGTATGAAATACAATGTAATTTTTCTAGACAAAAAAAAAAAAAAATTGCTATCAAAGGAGGGGAAAGAATCACTGAATTCAATATAGCCCTTTGCAATTTCTTTGCCTTATCACCTTATCGTTAAAATCTTTGAGTAGATGATTACATAGTTGCATTTCTTGCAAATATGAATTCTTTCTTTTCATAAGATCCTTTTGAGTGGAGATAGATGCCAGTTTCATGGTAATATCAGGCAGTGAAGCTTTATCATCAGGTTCAGGTGACGGTGCTTCATCAAGAAGTTTAACTGCACTCTTAATTTTGTTTAAGCATACAGCTCCATCAATGCGTTTTATTTCACTCTTGGTTTTGTCTATGCGACCTTCAAGTACTTTAACAGACCTCCTGCCATATTTGAGAGCTTCTGGTAGGTTGTTCATACTGTCCAGTGCCAAGCATATCTTATAGCATCTGATTTTATGGATAAAGATTTACAATTAAATTTGCTAGTATTTATGTTAACCAACAAAAGAAACAGAAACAAGAGGCAGCAAATTGAATTCTAACAAGGATACAGTGTTGCTATGTGGGGACTATCAGGCTCCACAGTTCCTTCCAGAATAGAAAGAACCTTAGAATAATCAGTGAAAGCCATTCCAAAATCCTCTGCAAATCCAAAAATAAATCAGTCGTTTTGGGGGTATTTCAAGTATTCATATTTTATGCTTTGTATTCAATAAAGAGCATACCCCTCTCAAGAGAGACATCCCCCAAAGTAGTAATAATATCAGCCATCTGCAAAGGATCAGCTGTCTTGTTCTTCTCAAGAATTGCTCGAGCAATGTCAAGCATTTTCCATGCTAAATCTAGATCTGAATCGTCCTCTAGAATCTGCTCTTCAAGATCACAATCACCTTCAGATTGCTTTTTCTCTTGCATTTCACCTGAATTGCAACACACAACAACAGTTAAGTTGTATCTTAGCAGCATGTTCAACAAAATTGGAATTAAAATGTGAAATCGCAAAATAAAATTATAACTGCAAAACCATCCATCAACCCTCTGGATAGACCCACAAAGAGACACCTTAGAAACAAGGAACATGAACCATTTTTCCTTATAACTTCTTCCAGCCTAATAATATTCTACTGTGCAGGGACAATGTAAAACTCAAAATCAGAACTACAACTTAACACATACAATCCTAAATCAAGCATATCAAATAGAACTTTAAAAACTTATTTCAAATTCCGAAGATCATAAAATAAACTCTCCTACTCTTTGATAAGTCCAAGTGGTAGAGGGCTCACTAATTTTGGTGTGAAGATGTACCAAAAATAGCTGTAAGATTGATGCATATGACTTGATTAACAGTAAGGGAGGAGAGAGCTTGATTAAATGTAACGGAAGAGGGAGGTGTCTGATTTGTGCTTTGACTGTTCATAGCTCTCTGAGAACAAAGGTGACGATGAAAGTGAAATGAATCAATCCAATCAAATTAAAATAGTTAACAAATCCAATGTCATTCCAATAAAAGTGAAGTGGATGAGATTCTGGTAATTGAATATTTTGACGGAATCTTAAAACCCTGTTGGTTTTTTCCAATATTCGTATAATATCTAATTCTTTTGAAGGTGATTCAAATAATTCGTTACAAGCTTGCTCCCCTTATTGAGTATTGTCAAATGTATTTGTCTAGGATCAATATTTATCTGATCTCAACACATACTCCTAATCATGTAAAAAGAAGATGAAGCCAGTGAAAAATCATGATAAGATAAACATTAATAGATGCTCTCTTGCATATTAGAGTTGCAGAGCCCCTGCATGGAATTCTATAAAAAACAAGTAATGAGAAATTCCATATAAAATTACTGTGGCTCAAACCAGCCATTTCTCTTTATGTGAGAGACATTTCTATTTATGTGAGAGAGGAAACAAAGAGGATCTCTGAAAAGATTCAAGAAGGCAAGATGAAAATGAGTAGGGAAACAAAACGTCTCTTACAACATGAAGGGTATTATAATTAAGGGTATTGTTATCAATGTGGATGAAAAGTCTAGATTTTGCTGTAGGAAACACTAACCTGGGCTAGAAAATTGCATCACAAAAATTCATCAAAAAGCAAGAGGGAGGGCTGCTACATACTAGCTGATGATACCAAACAGGAAGCAAAAGGGTTATTATACACTGACCCATGATGTCAAATAGTCGGCCAAAAGGGCCACTACAAAAAATGGCAATAGGAGCAAAAGGGCTACTACACCACACCCACAATATTTCAACACAAACAATCCAAACCACCCTAAAAGTCATCTTACCTGATCCATGTTGAGCAGCTGTAAGACCTTCATTTTCTGCAGAGGCATTCTCCCTAACAGGGCTTGCTAATCCCTCATACTTGTTCTCTTTGCTCGCATCAGCAGCAGTACCTGAAGATGCCAATTCATGTCTGGAACTATCATTAACATGCTCAAAAGCAGCAGCATCTTCGCAATTCATAGCTACTGCTTCTCCTTTCTTCTCTTCGTCGCCATCATTCTCTTTTGATTCTTCTTCCTCTTCCTCTTCCTCTTCCTCTTCCTCCTCCTCCTCCTCCTCATCTCCCTCGTCTTTTTCTTCTGATATTTCGGTGGAAGATTCTTTTTTTTCTTCATCTTCATCTTCATCATCTTCATCCTCGTAATCCTCTGCCTCCTCATTATCAGAAAACATTGGGGCAAACTCTTCCATTGCTTTATAAAAAAGTGCACGTCCATACTCGCAATAGGCAGAAGCACATTCAGGAGCAAGCTCTCCATAATGCGCCACCCTGAATCATGTTTCAAACGGTAACGAATCAATACTCCCAATAACCGTATTCAATCTAAAAAAAAAAAAAAAATTTCATAGACGAAGATTTCCTAAAGAAACGACTATTAAGTATAAACCTGATTTCCAAAGCTCGGCCAAAATAGACGAGTGCATCGTCAAACTGATCGGATTTAATGCAACTCACACCCATAAGAAAGAACGCCTCTGCTTTATCCAAAGGTGTTGGTCTTTTGCCTGTGGGTGGAGAATCTATTGGAGGTGGAACAGGACAAAACTCTTCCTCATCTTCGTCTGCATAGGATCGATTGCCAGTAATAGGATCTTCATCTTCTTTTTTATTTTGTTGTTGGTGGTGGTCTAGTTCCATGTCAACACCCTCTATGGAAACTAGTTTTGATTCTTCTTTAAATACTGCTCTTGACATTTTGTTTTCAAGCCCAATTCTACAGGAAATTAGAGAAGGGATGGAAATATTTTGAGAAAAGAAGAGTATTGACAGAGATGAAAATGGGAATGGCGGACGGCAAGTTGACAGGGAAGTCTGGTTACTATTCATACAAAATATGAATATGAAAACGGGAAGAGGAAGTTGAAGCGAAAGGCCAAGTCCTAATCATTCGTTTAAGCGTGTTTTATTCGCTTCATTTTCCAAATTGCAAGGATTTGGAAACAACCGCACTTACGTGAAATTCTTCTCCTAGTTGTTTGTGTTTAAGTAGGATGCATCGGGGTTACTTGATTCTTTATTTGAGAATTTGGGTTTCTTAATGAAATGAAAGATTTTAATTACGTCCGCGAGACCCAAATATGGTCTATGGGACCTCAAATATGGAAGTACAATTACTCAAATCATATCATATGATCTTTAATATCTTTGAGAAGGTTGTTCCTTCTCCCGCTGATTTGTGTTAGCAATTCTCCAACTTTTTTATTTTACCCGTCTTCAAATAAATCTGTCATAAACTCGTTCCCAAGTATTTTTTGTATTTGTCATCGGATATCCGAAAAACTCGGGCATTTATAGATGAAGTGTTCCTCCTCGTCTCTACCGCCCCGTGTCGCATAGAGTACATATCCTTTCTTCCCATTGTTCTTTGGGCGTTGTCCATCTCCCCGTTTCACATCTAAGCCTATGAGAGCTAGTCCTTATCTCGAGCAATGAGTATTTTTTCCTTCCACTTGATTTCAGCGCCTATATACGCTTTTTCCTTGTGGTCATACGTTGGGTTAAAATTTGCAATATAATATTGTCTTTTCCTGCTTGCATTTTTCCACATTCCACTTCCGAACTTTTCATTCACATAATTTTTTATGTCTTTGTTGACATTTGGGCATTCATTTATGTTGATTTCCCAACGTTTCATCCATTTTCGATTTTGTTTCATCCACGTATTCTTTCGCCTATGCAACTCTTCGTCCCTAGCTGCCCTAGGCCATCTATCATTTGTCATGTTTTCTCTTTTTTTCAAGTAACATAACAACTTGGTCATAGCAATTGCTTCTAAAGGGAACATTCCAGTTTCAACTAGAATAATTTCATAAGGGGTTGTGGCCTTAATTTTGAGAAAGTTTGTGATTAGATATTTTTGAATCCTTTCTATTTGCCTCCATTTTGCATTTGTTGTGCCACTAGCCCACACCTCGCAACCATACAAGCAATCCGGTGTAACAAGTAGGCCAAATAAGACCTTGGTGGTCTTCCAAGTCCCACAACTCGACATTCCTACACCTGCTTTGAAGTGCATATAGTGCTCTCCAACCACTTTGAGTTCTTTTCATCCTACATGTATTCCAATTAAGTTTGTCATGAAAGTCTATGCCTAGGTATTTGTATTCTACTACTACATCAAGCGGTTCTCCCGCAAACTGAAATTTGAGTTGTTGCTTCTTCTTTTTGCTGAAAAATCATAATTTTTGTTTTGGTCGTGTTCACCCCGCATCCCAACTTCTTTACAAAAGAGTTCTAGAGCTTGAAGGTGATCTTCTAGATCTTTGGTCGTTTTGGCCACAAGAATTACATCATCTCCATACATGAGGAGTTTTACCACATATTTGGCTAAATGCACACCCTCTCCCCCAAATTTGTTTATCCATTCTTCTAACTTGTCAATGTACAACCCAAATAAGGTCGGAGATAGAGGGCAACCTTGTTTGACACCTATGTCACTACCAAAACATTCGGATAACCCTTCCCGTGTTCGATTCTAGCCTTTACATGCTCATATAGTCTCGTGAACTCGCTGCCTCGTAGTGAATTGGAACCTCTAGCTCTTCCATTCTCGCTCCTTAATTTTTTCCTTGGCACCGTGTCAAATGCCTTTTTGAAGTCTACAAAACAACAAAAGCCTCCTCTTTTTATCCCATATTTTTTCCACTATGTGTCCGAGCATGATACAATGATCAATAGTTGAGTGCTTGGGCCTAAAACCCGCTTGCCCCTTTGCTCTCTTTCCCTTTTCTTCTCGCCCATATGCCGATCCTACGCTCTATCATACTCCCAAACAACTTTGCAAAGAGAGGGTTGATCATGATAGTTCGATAGTTTGAGGGATTATTTACATCTCCACTTTTAAACAAAGGAATGGTCAAGCTAGTTGTCCACTCAGTAGGGAAGCCATTTTGTATGACCTCATTGAAAATTTCTTTGATTTGCGGTGCCAAGATATCTACCCCCCATTTTATATGCTCGACTTGAAGATTGTCTATGTCACGGCTTTACCACTGCTAACTTTTTTATCCCTTGAATAATGTCTTCAATTGTGAAAAGTTCTTTCTTGACAATGATAGTAGGGGGTGTCTCCTGCTGGTTACTACGCCGATACAGTTGTTTTGAATACTCCAACCACTGATTAACTCTTATGTTATTTTCAGTTTGCATCCTTTTCACGCTTAGTTCCTTCCAAAATTTCTTTGGTTCATGCTTCCCTAAATAAATCAATTCTTTCCTCCTTGTTCTAGTGTATTCTTCTTTTTTTGCCCTTTGCTCTTGTTTTATCCGTTGGTTCCTTTAGTAATCTTCGCATTTTTTTGCAATCTTCATCGAACCATGGGTTGGTTGGGAAGCTATTCCTTTCTTTCTTTTTAGGTTTAGCTCTCTTGCATTTGTTTAGAGCTTCTTGAATAACGTGCATTAACCATTCACTCTTACTGTAATCTCTACTACTGTGATGTAGTTCTTCCCTTTCCCGTAACTTATTATTTAATACCGCTCTAAAATTTCGTCGATTTTCATCTCGTTAAGAGAATGTTTCCCTTGTGAGGATATTTATTTTGATTGCCTTGCAAGTGTTTTTCCCTTGGTTTGTCTCCATGCATTCAAGTTTCATAACAATTGGGTTGTGATCTGACTTAAGTTCCACTCGAGAATCTTCCACTTCTAGCTCCTCTATTTTTGGTATGTAATTTTGTGAGCATATTACATAGTCTATTACACTTTGTCCCTTATATGTTTTGCATGTATACTTTCCTGAATTTTTCCATTTGTTCATCCCATTGCAAATAATCAAATTGTATATGCTGCAAAGACCTAACAACTCTTCTCCATATTGCGTGATAGCCCCATGCTCATCTTCTGAAGTCCTCGTCCACTGTTGATTTTCCTCTTCTGGCATCCAAAGAGGATTAATCTCAATATCTTCGTTACCTTCTAGAATGTTAGCTTGCTTATTTGTTGTCCTTGCATTGAAATCTCCAATTAATATAATCTCCCCCAACTTATTGTATATTGAAATGTCTCTTTTTAGGGAGGAGTATGGGTCTTCTCTCTTAAGGTCATGTTTCTTATAGAATTTAGAATTCTTGGGAGCAAAATAACATGCTGCTATGCTAATAACTGACTTATTTTCTAGGATCTTTATCCAGATGTACCGTTTGTTTTCATCTTGTTTTTCAATTTTAATGACCCTATCCCATTCCTCTTTATTAAAACCATAATACCCCCATGTCCTTTGCCATTTTCTGCTGCTTTATTCCATATTGCTATTTTTTTGTATCCCACAAATTCTGGAGTCCTACATCCATCGTGTTCATGTGTTTCGTCAATATGATTATATCTTTGTCTCTAGCAATGGGACCCAACCCGAGTCCTCTTCTCCAAGGGTAATCTCTACAGTTCCAACTTACCATTGTAATATGTTCTTGTTTAGTCCATACTCCCTATTTGTTTTGGATTTGTTTAGATGTGATGTATGCCTTTCCATTTCTTAAATATGTCTGTTTCCCTTCATTCCTTGCTGCCCTCACCTTTTCCCATTCCTTATTTCTTTCTTCCTGCTGTAAAAATGTTAGGTCATCATCTAAATAAAATTGTGACCCTCTCAAAGATGCCTCTGTTTTTAAGTAACCTTATTTTATCCTCGTAGCTCATCAATGTGACCCGAATATGTCTATCTCTCGCCTCCTTCTCTCACCCGCCAATTCTCGCTTACTTTTTTTATCTGACCCTTCCATTGTAATCGATCTGACAAGAAGTCCCCGGTTAAACGATTTGTGTCTTCCCCGTCCCCATAATCTTTCAACCCTTTGATGATTATATTTGTTAACTTCTCATGTCTTTCTTTCTCTTCTGTTATTTGAATTTTTACTTGCTTCTCTATCAACTCTTTTGTTGATTGACCGGTTCTTTTACTACTTGAGACCATGTCTTTGCCTTTGCTAATTCATTTCGTAGCTCATTTTCTCTTGTTTCAATGTTTTGGAGTGTTTTCTGTACCTCTTTATTTGATTTGCATTTGTTTTTTCCACCTCTATTGCATCATTGATTGGGGGATGGATGGCTTGTTTGAGGACATGCCATTCACGTTGACCCATGTTTGCAAGGTTTTGTAGCTTTGACACTTGCTCCTTGAGTTGGTTGTTTTCCTTTTCCAACCTCCGAATGGTGTTTATAACCTCATCTGATTTAGTTTCTCTTAATTTCTCCCTCCTTTCCATGCTTTCAAGTTTCTCTTTCATCTTCATTAGCTCTTGCACATAAAGTCTTGGTGCCCACATGAGTGGTGTAGTTGTGGGACCGTAAGTTTCTTCCTCATCTGAAAACTCATTTTGGTGATTTGCCTTTGATTGTTCCTTATTCTCCACCGGTTTATGTGGTAGAATATTTTTTATTTTTATTTTTTGATATGCCCTTTTCATTGTTGTTGCCCTTGCTCGAGCTTGTCGACGCCTTAATATCCTCCAATATTGTTTCTCATTGACATATATTGGTTCTTGCAATTGTTGCTTCCCTTCTTCCATTTTCAAACCCTTTATAGCCGAACCCTCTCGTACTATTGATCCGATGAAATAAATGTGTAATAAAACCCTCCTTGCTCGCAAACCCTCTCGTCGCAAACCCTTGCCGATAATAAAACCTTCTCGCCGCAAACCCCTATAACGAATGTATTTCTCCTACCTACTTAAATTGTTTTATAAATCGAAAGAGGACAAAAAAATATGCTTACCCGATGAAATAGATGTTTAATACAATACTCCGCCGCAAACCCTCCTTGCTCTGCAAAACCCTTTGCCGCAAACCCTTTAATTTTTTTGTGCTCGATATTTCTTGTCCGGTCTAAGTGTACAGTTCAAATCTTCTCCGTTCTATCGGCTCTGCTTCAGTATCCCCGTGCTCTGCTTCAGTCCTGCTTCAGTATCTTGCCGTAAACCCGATGAAATAGATGTTTAATACAATAAGGTTAGCTTCTTTATGATTCGGTGAGAACCTAAAATATAAGAAAGTTGATTATTTATTTATTTTAAAATAATATTATCAAATTTTAAAAAATTGTAAATAATATGTATTGATTGACAATAAAGTTATGTTTTAGGTTATATAGTTGAAGCACTCTTGTTGTTGGATCAAAAGGATTAAGGAAAGATATTATAATAATTTAATAATTATATATATCTTTTATTTAAAAATTTAGGTTTCTTTTTGTAAAGTCAAAGAACTTGGTTGAATTTATAACATTTAATTACAAGTA
Source organism: Wollemia nobilis (assembly GCA_028583015.1). Lineage (NCBI taxonomy): Eukaryota > Viridiplantae > Streptophyta > Pinopsida > Araucariales > Araucariaceae > Wollemia > Wollemia nobilis. The sequence goes on from JAQPPZ010001094.1 coordinate 1,171,052, forward strand.
TTTTTATATTAATTTATATAATTATTTTTTATTGTCACAATATCTTATTATTACTTTTTTTAAAACAAAATTTAAGATATAACATTTAATTACAAGTATTTTTATATTAATTTATATAATTGTTTTTTATTGTCACAATCTCTTATTATTACTTTTTTAAAATAAAATTTAAGATATTTTAAACAATAAAATAATTATTTGTAAAGATAAAGTAATTTTTTTTTTGGATTTGGTTATTGTGAGAAACCCCCTACGTTATGACGTACAAACCGACGTACAAGGTTGAGCAGTATCCTCTCAACCATGACCCCTCCTAAAGTTGAGAGCTATACTTATCAATAGGGAATTTAACACAAAGCCACCACACACCCACCCCCTCACACACTCGCCCACACCGTGGTTTGAACCTTGGACCTCCCAAAGAAGAGCCAAAGCCCGAACCGTTGCATTGCACCCCATGTAAGATAAAGTAATTTTTAATATATACAAGGCTATATATTATATGAGATGACCTTCATAAAAGACATAGTTCAATCTAACCATATATTGGTTAAAGAAGTATGATGTACCTTGGATCTCTATTCAAAGTTTCAAAGTCTTTAATATTAGGCATAATTTCTATTTTAATATTTATACATTATCAATAAATAATTTTTAAAATCTATTTTTATTTAATTATTAATATAATTAAAATGATCAAAGTCGAGTGAGTAGAGGTATAAGTGGGCAACAAAAAGCAAAGTGCGAGCACCACTTTTTCTTGTTCCAAAATTTAAGAGAAATTCAAAAACTAAAGGATTCATGTGAAATAAATATAGGTAATATGGCATGGAAGTCATTTTTGAAAGTACTTATTGGAAGTAAATATGCCTTAGTTGAAAGTACGGATGTCCTAGCTAATGATAAGAGAAAGATAAAATATATGACAAATTGTATCTAAGTAGCAGATACTACATGAGAAGCGATTATCAAGGATGAGATGGTTGAACATGATATAATGGTTCTTAATATTGGAGGGTTACTATGTAAGTTCAATGGATATTGGCCAAGTTTTTTTAAGATTCAAAATTGGATCTAGGGGAAGTGGGGATTGAACTCAGATTATTCCCATGAATTTTCTTCTAAAAGGATTTTTCCTCATTATCTTCTTTAATTCAAAAATAAGGGATAAAATAATGGATGGTGGCCCTTGATTTAGGGGTAAATATACATTATATTTAAGATGAGTGATATTTTTTTGTGGAGACAAAGACTATTAAAAGGCTTCCGGTGTGGATTAGACTTTTTGGACTTCCTTATCAACTCATCAATAAGGAGGTTTTAAAAAATATTGACAATACTCTAGGTGAGTTCATCTAGGAGGGACCAACTACTAAGGAGATAAAACATGTTGTATACCCTCAAATATGTGTTGCCATGGATATTTCAAAACATTTGTCATAGTTCATTAGGATTAAATCTGAATCAAGAGAATGATATCAATAGGTGGATTATGAAAATATTGCATTCCATTGTCACAAATTTCATGAAATCGAACACATGGCAAGAGGTTGCAAAGTGAATGGTAGAGAAAAAGATGGAAATTTTTTGGCATGAGGTAAACTTCAATATGAACAAAGAGATCATATCATAGGAGAAGTTGGGTCAAATAAAGGATTTTTCACTTCTAAGAAAGTGGTCAGAAAAATCCCTTTGTATCATCAAATGGCAAAGGCCATTATAGTTCACTCAAATCAACCATTAGAAGAAAAAAATAACACAAGGAATAAGCAAGTACAATGCACAAGTTCAAATAATGGAGTTACAAGTGCGAAAAATATGGGGAGGAAAATTTTAAAGCAAATGAGATGAAGGAGGTCAAGGTTAATAACGTAAATCATCTTCATTTTCCTCAAGTAGCATAAAATCATCTCCTTGCAATAAAAATTAAAGTAGTACAAAGTATATCCATTGCACTTTAGAGCAGCTCAATAAAGAATGCATATGGAGGACATCCATGGAGATTTAGGGTTTCTAACACAACATAAGAAAGTAATGACTATGGAGGGTCATCCATGCACTTTAGGGTTTTCGAGGCAACATAAAGAAGAAACTATTTATGATGCTATTCCATGCATTTCATGTTCTTTAGGGCAACATAAATGTTTAGAAGATAAACCTCATTATGAACAATATAGGAAAATAGAAGAGCTTGATTAAGATGAAAGTGTTGGTTGGAATGGTAAAAGAAGAGGAAGGCCATAAAAAAAGAAACTCAAAGGGATATCAATTTGGAAATCCAAATAAATTGTTACAGGTGTTAACAAGAAGTGGGGCTAAACCTACTACTAATTAAAATAAAAAGTGATTATGACGAAAATGATATCATGAAATATCTGGTGCATGGATAAGACCCTTAAAAAAGAGTTATTAAGGAATTAATAGGTTGTTATAGTCCTAAGTTTATTTCAATACAAGAAATAAAATTAAGTACTAAGGAATGTAAAAATGCTTTTAAAACATATTTGGAAGATGAGTGATTGTCTAGTAGTTTCTTCTATATGAGCTTTAGGGAGTATTACAAAAATATGAGACAAACACAAATGGGATGGAGAATTATTAGAAACAAAAAAGAACTAGTTCGCTAGACTATTTTTGCTAAGAAAAAGGAAAACATCAAAGTTGGGGTTATAAATGTATATGCTCCAACTATAGTTACTCCTTGTGAAAGATATGAAAGGACCTTAGTATATTTTTGTCAAACATAATGATGGTTCATAATTGCAATCTATGGAATTCTGGGGTGAGTTCAACGTAGTTCTATCTCCTTTGGAAAAGAATGGTGGTACTCTAGGATGGTCTAAATCAATGCAAAATTTTGCTCCATTTGTCAATTCAAATGACCTTTGGGTTATTAGTCCTTCAAGTTGTCAATATACATGAGATATTAGACACATTGGACAAATTCATATAGCAAAATATTGGATAAATTCTTGTTATCCAAATATGATTGCAAACAAAATATACAACCTCTTCAGATATTTTACTGCATGTATGATTGGATCACAAACCCATTCTTTTGACCTGTGATTCACCCAATAATGGTCATCCAAAGCCATTTCACTTCTAGTCTATATGGCTCCAACACCAATTTCTTCCAAATGGTTATCTTATGGTGGGATGAAGCACATTTTTAAGCATCACATTTATGTGCAGGTTTGTTCAAAAGATGAAATATTTAAAGGATCAAGTGAAGATTTGAAATGCCAAATATTTTTGTAAGTTTTTTTATAGAAAAGAAGGAAATTAAATCCAAGCTAGAAAATCTACAAAATATTGTAGAAATCAATGGAATGGACTATGATTCTTATGTGAAAGAAAAACAATTACTTTTTTATTATCATAATGAATTGAAAAAGGAGTCATATTGGTTCCAAAAATCTAGGGAGAAATGGCTCAAGGAAGGAGATAGAAATACAAAAAAAATTCATGCTATAGCAAAAATTTTTTTTCTTTTTATCACATAAAAAATATTTTAACTCTAGATGGAAGAAATATTGAGGAAGAAGAAGATATAAGGAAGAAAACAATTAATTATTTTAAAAATGTTTTTCTCTGATATTGGGCAAGTTAAGGAGGCATAAGATAAGCTTTTGAAAAATATTCTATCAATTATTACATAAGACAAAATGAAAGCTTGATGAAGAAAATATCTATGGAGGAGGTATATGATGCAATTTTCTCTTTTCATCCTAACAGGGCACCTAACCCTGATGGATTTCCCACAATTTTTTTAATTTTTTTTTGGGATTATTGAAGAGAGATATGTTGGTTGTAGTTCAAGAGGACGATAAAAGGAAGGCTGCAATAAGTAAGATCAATGCCACTTTTATTAAATTGGTTTCCAAGAAAGGTAGGATAAAATATTTAGATAATTTCTGTCCAATAAGCCTTTATAATATAATTTATAAGACCATTTAAAAATTTATGGAAAACAGGTTGAAAGACATTCTAGATTGTGTTATCTTAGAGGAACAAGATGGTTTTGTTTATGATAAACAAATTATTTATGGTGTAATAATTGCACAAGAATACATACTTTCTCTTCATTCCATAAACAATAGGTATGCTTAAGAAATTAGATATGAACAAAGCATATGATAGATTTTCCTAGAGTTTTCTACATGAATATTCTCAAAACGTTTGGTTTTGGGTACAATTGGTGTGAATGAATTAGATGTTGTTATAACATTGCCAAATATTCTATTTTGAATAATGGTTCTCTTGTTGGTCACTTTAAGTCATATTATGGACTCCACCTAAGTGATCCACTATCTTCTTATCTATTCATTATTCTTATAGAGGCATTAGGGTGAGCTTTCTTAAAGGAAAGAATGGAAGGAAAAATTAAAGGTATTCAGGTTGCAAAAAATGGTTTCTTTGAATCTCATCTCTAAATTATTGATGATACTTTTCTTTTGGATCATTCTTCGGTCAGTGAATTACATCTATTATGCTAGTAGATATAACATTTTCTTACTCTATTTGTTGGAATTTATGGGATGAAAGAAATAATAGAATTTTTAAAAATAAATCTCAAAATTACGCTTAAACCATATTATTGCCTCTCTTGCAAAATGTTTACAAATATGGTGCTCATCATGGGAAGTCCTCAAGTACAAAAAGGAGGCGGTAACTTGTTTATAGGGTTTGAACATACATGGAAGAGTCATTTACAATAATGACACTAAAACAAAGGATCTACTTCAATCTAGGGTAAAATGAAAATATCCATAAATTGGGTTTATCAAAATTTATTTTGATGATGCTTCTAAAGGAAATTTAGAAAAAGCTAGCAGAGGTGGTGTTTTTCAAAATAATGAAGGCAAAATTCTCCTCACTCACTCAAAATCATATGGAACTTCAACTAACAACTATGTAGAGGCTAAAACACTTTTTATAGAGATTAAATTTATAATTGAAAAAGGATGGAAATATATTTCAATTGAGGGGGATTCATAAATTATGACTAATGCTATTAACAAAAATGGATGTGAATATTGGATAAAAAATAATATTATTATTGATGTTCATCATCTATTATTAGACACAATCTCTTGTAAATGTGAGCATGTCTATAGAGAAGGAAACCCAGATAGCAGCTAATTTAGTTAATCATGGTGTTAATCTTCATCTTGGTAAAATTCAAATTTTAGAAGGCCACTATCAAGTGAGATTTTATCTCTTAACAAAAAAATGATATCAAGGAGTTAATTGTGGGAATGTAGCATTTTGAGGAAGATGAAGAATACATTTAATAGAAAAAGAAATGAAAAATATCTATGATAAAAAGGCATGTTGGATATGGTTTAGTTGACCTAACAACAAATATAATATTTTAGTATTTTGATGGGAGTGGCCTCAATAAAAAAAAAAAAAAAAAAAAATATATATATATATATATATATATATATAAATAAGTGTTACGTGTTGTTTGGTCACTTAAGATATTTTAACTAAAAAAAATTATAATGGTTATTGCTACAAAGTATATAGAACTCATCTTTGTGCATTTTATTATATTTGAAAACATCTTTTAAAAAGTTATCATTTTTATATTAAACTCTAATTATTCTTGCTATAAAGCATGCAAGCATGATCATTCTTCATTATATTTTAAAAATATTTGTTATAATTATATCTCTATATAAATTTTAAAGTTGATATTTTTAATTTAGTTCTAATATTTAAATAATACAACATTATAATTTTCTTTTGAGTTGTAAAGTAATTGAATGTATTATTTTTAATTAATATTTTTCAAATTTTTGTTTTGATTGTGAATGATATAATTTTTATTAAATTTATTACTATTTTTGAAGTTATTTTTCTTTTAATAACGTTATTATTATTTTTATATAAGCTTCTTTGGAGATGATTTTGTTTTAGCTATTTAATTGATCTAAAATCTACAAAAATTTCACTATCTTATTAAGATTTTGTAACAAAGTTTTAACTAAAGAATCTCTAGACAAATAAATATGATCATTTCTTAAGTTTTTTTAAAATTAACTTTATAAATTCTTGGTATCAAATCTTTTAATATTAGTAGTAAAGTTTCAAATGCTTGTAAAAGGAAAATGATTATAAGATTGAACATAGACTTAGAAATTAATATACGATAAAACATAGACTTTGTCCAAGTAGGAAGACAAATGACTCAATCTACTTAAAGAAAACATGATTATGTAAAATGTAAATAATTGTCGATTTGATTCTTCACCTAAATCATAGTTCTTACATGGCATATGGGATGAATTATCTCACATACATAATCTCTTATTATTGATAATTTAATAAAATTGTTTACCATGGGTTTCCTCAATCTTGGTCAACACATTATCCATTCTTTCCATAAATGAAGGGACATTCTTGATCCAAATAGTTGCCATACTATTATGATTAGACATACTCCTTCTAAACTCAATGCCACTGAAAGTCAAGATGCATTTAAAAAATAAAAACTATGGCTAAAGATCAACCAGGATTTAAAAATGAGTATTAGACTATTGATTACATCTTTAGCTTATGGGTTATTATTTAAGAAGAGCCAAAGATCTAACAAGTTCTATTATTGTTTCATAGATTTCAAGGACCTTGATTCAATCTAAGGAACTTGATTTTCAATAGCTTATGAGACATTGGTATTTCTAAAAAATCTTAATATTACAATTGTGGGTATCTATGAATTATTTATTGGTCAGGTTCAAATATCCAATGGCTTTTTCAATCATATTCAAAGTACTATAATGGTTAAATAAGACTAATGTCATTTGATGACATAGAGGAAGTATTATCCTATATCTCTTCCTCATTTTAATCCATTGTATAGACACTCAATTAATGTGTACTATCAATAAGTGTTCACAAGGCTACGATCTTGATGATAGGATATTGTGGTAGGGGTGCAACGACTATGGTCTCAATGACATGATACTGTGGTAGGGTTCTTGTGGTAGGGGTGCAACGACTACGATCTCGATGGTAGGATATTATTTTGTGGTAGGGTTACTATTGAGGGGTGCAATGACTATGGTCTCGATGATAGGATAATATTATGTGGTAGGGTTCCTATTGAGGGGTGCAAAGACTATGGTCACAAGATACTATTGGGGTTCTTGGAATGACCTCAATGTAGTAAGATTAAATTTATTGGTGATTGAAGAAAGAACTTAATTTTTTGATGGCCTCTACTGAGGGTTGTTTGGATGAGGCTGGAGAGCTTGAGGCTGATCAAGGGGAGAATTTTCATCCAGATCTAGGTAGAGACAAAACCTAGGCAAAGCTGGTTATGGGAGAAGTGAACCCCAACAAGGAAATTTTTTATCTAAATCCAGAGAAAATAGAGGAAGTGTTGACTTTGAGGGTTCCACAGATTATTCTGAGTAGAACCTCCAAAGAAAGAGAAAATAGCCTTGTTGGAAAATTCATTGGTGTCAGGCTAGATCTAGATACAGTCAAAAAATGGGCATCCCACAAGTGGAAACCCAAAGGTAACCTAGAGATTGTTGCATTGGCAAAAGGGTTTTTACTATTTAACTTCATGTGCAGGGAAGATATGAATGGGGCTCTGTTGAAAGGCCCATGGTTTTTTGGAAGATGAGGGCTCTATCTCCAAAAATGGAAATCGAGATTTGACCCAAATACTGAGAATATAAATGTTGCACCATTATGGGTCAGACTCCTAGGGCTTCCAATCAAGTTTTGGGATGAAGACATCATTGAAGGGATTGCTAAAGGCATAGGAAAATTAATAGCATTTGACCCAGCTACTCGATCCAAAACCAAAATGGTTTTCGCTAGATTTTGCGTGAATGCAGATTTGACCCAACCATTACCTCCCTCAATAAAACTTGTTTCAGATGTGGGGGTGTGGAGTCAGCCAATTGAATATGAATCATCAATGGTAGTTTGTTTTGGATGTAAGATAGTAGGGCATATTATAGCTCACTACCCAAAAATAAAATAGCCCAAGAAAAAAGAAAAGGTGCAGATCTAGAAAAACAAGGAGAAAGAGCTAAGACAAATAGATGTTTTGATAGAGAAAGCTGAATTGTTGAAGAAAAATAACCTAGAAACCAATAAATTCTAGATCTTGCAAGGTTTGGAGGAAGAGATCATGAGCAAACCAGATCTGGAGGAGGTTAGAGAAGTTGACAAAGGACTAGAGAATGTAGATTTATAGGCTCAAGAGGAGAATCAACTAGATCTATTGAATAAATATTTAGACCCAGAATTAGAAGAAGAGGAAGTAGTTAAAGAAACTCCTATGGAGGAAGGAGAGGTTGAAGAAATAGAGCTAAGAATAGAACCTGAACTAGAGGAAGTATGGTTATCTTTGGAAGAGGGAGAAGGCTTCAAAGAGGTGGCATATAAAAGGAAGTTAAGAAGAGGTAAAGCTTTGGAGAACCAAGAAGTTCAGCAACAACAAAATACCAAGGGTGTTGAAGGAGAAAAAAATCTTCCATAGAAGAAACTAGTACGATGAGGCTGATAAGAAATACATGGAAAACCATAGATCTAGGTAGTGTGAAAAATCTTGGAAGACCCAAACTAGCAGATACAAGGAACAAGAAAGTAGCTCAAGACATAGCAAATGGAACTCAACAGGTGTTGGTACTGAGAGGGGTGAAAGCTCCCACCAAAGGTAAGAAATGAAAGTTATTTCTTGGAATATTCAAGGACTGAACACCCCAAACAAGCATAGGGTAGTTAGAGATATTAGAAAAATGCATGGGATAGATATCCTTTTACTTCAAGAAACAAAAATTAGAGAAGGAAATTTAGACAAGATTAAAAATCTAGTATGGAATAAAGTAGAAGGCACCTATAGACCAGCTAGAGGTGCTTCTAGGGGTTTGTGGACTCTTTGGAATCCAAATAACCTAGAAGGAGAGTGTGTGCAATAGAATGATAGATTTATTTTGGTCCTCTTTCAATGTAAATTGATTAATTTTTGCTGGTTAGCTACAAATGTCTATGCCCCTAATTCTCAAGTGGATAGGAGAAGGCTTTGGGATGATTTAGAGAGATTTGGTGCTTCAGTTAGTCTTCCTTGGATGATAGTGAGAGACTTCAACACTACTCTCCTACCAAGTGAGAGGTAAGGAGGAGTAGTTGACTTCACAAATAGTATGGAGGATTTTGGTAAGTTTCTCTCTTCTTTGGGCTTAATAGATGTGGATCTATAGGGGCCAAGTTCACTTGGTCAAACTGAAGAATAGGAGGGGGTCTCATCCAATCAAGGATTGATAGAGTAGTAGCTTCCATTGATTGGTATGGAAACTTTCACTTTTGTTCTTTGAGAGCCTTACCAAAAATTACCTCTGACCATAGCCCACTTCTTTTAGAGTTTTCTAAGGAAAAAGGACAAAAGGATTTCCTTTTTGATTTGAGATGATGTGGTTGAAGCATCCTCAAATTAAGGATAGGATCAGAGATTGGTGGAACACAGATGTGTATGGAACTAAAATGTTCCAAGTTGTCAAAAAACTAAAAATCATAAAGGTGAATCTCAAGAAATGGAACCGAGATGTGTTTGGAAATATTTTCCAGCAAAAGTAGGAGCTTTTAGATAACTTGAAGGAAGTGGAGTTGAAGCTTCAATAGGAAGGAAGAACTTTGGAGCTGGATAAAAGAGAAAGAGAGGTTCTTGTAGAGTTTCATAATGTTTTAGCAAAGGAGGAAACTCATTGGAAGTAGAAATCAAGGGCAACATGGCTAGAGGAATATCATAACACATAGTTCTTCCATATCTCAACCATAAGGTATAGGAGTGCCAATAGGATAAAGGAGCTTAAGCTAGATAATGGTGATGTAGTGAAAAAGGAGGAAATAGTAACAATAGTAAATTTCTTCTAGACTCTATTTTCTAAAGATTAGGATGAAGATGAGGTAATAATGGACTCCCTTCTTGGCAATATTCCCTCACTGATTTCAGAAGAAATGAACAACCTATTACTTACTCCCTTCTTGGAAGAAGAGGTCAAGGAAAGTGTGTTTGATATGGTAAAATATAAGGCACCAGGCTTCGGATGGTTTTTCAGTTGGATTCTTCTTTTGGCACATAATAGGAAAAGATGTTGTAGAGGTAGTAAGAGAATTTCAAGTCTCTAATTCATTACTTCAGGACTAGAATAATACTTTTCTAGTTTTGATCCCAAAGAATCATGGAGCCTCTTCCCTAAAATATTTTAGACCTATTAGCCTTTGCAATTCCATATACAAAATCCTCACTAAGACATTGGCCAATAGACTCAAGAAGGTACTTCCAAGGATCATATCTTCTATGCAAGGAGGCTTTGTTCAAGGGAGACAAATAATAGATGGAGTAATGATAGTACATGAAATATTGCATTCAATGGATAAGAGGGGTGTTGTAGGTATGTTATTTAAACTAGATATGAATAAAGCATATGATCGAGTGTCATGGATTTTCTTGGATAAGGTAATGCAAAAATTTGGTTTTGACATTAAGTGGAGACAATGGATAAAAATATGTCTCTCTTCAACAAAGTTTTTGATCATAGTTAATGGTAGATCAATAGGTTTCTTTAGGGGGTAGTGAGGTCTAAGACAAGGAGATCCTATATCCCCATATTTGTTCATCATCATGGCTAAAGCTTTAGGTAGAACTTTGGGTGCAACCACTACCACAACAAAGATAAGAGGGATTAAACCTATAGGTAATGTTGTAGCAATATCTTACCAAAAATTCATGGATGACACTATCATCTTGGGTGAAGCCTCAATAAGAGAAGCGAAGGAGATACTCAATATCCTACATATTTATGAAAGAGCTTCCAATCAAAGTATCAATTTTAGTAAAAGTCATGTTTATTTTGTCAACACAACTAGACAGGTGCAACAAAGAATATCTAGGATTTTGGGATGCAACATAGCAAAATTTCTAGCTACCTACCTTGGATTACCTCTTTTCATAGGTAGATTGAAAGAAGAAATATGGGCTCCAATCATAGACCAGATTCAAAGGAAGTTGGTAGGGTGGAAGGGTAATATGCTATCTCAAGCTAGGAAATTACAACTTCTAAAGGCAACATTACAAAGCATCCCAATTTACTACATGTCACTTTTCATAATCCCCTACAAGGTCAAAAATAGAATAGAGAAAATATTTAGAAGGTTTCTTTGGGTAGGGGTAGAAGAAAAATAGAGGCTTGCTCTAGTATCATGGGATAGAGTTTGCTCTTCGAAGAGGGAAGGTGGTCTAGGGATAAGAAAGTTGCAGTAGTTCAATAAAGCACTGCTAACTAAAATAGGTTGGAGATTGACCAAGGAACAAGATCTGCTTTGGGCTAATATTCTTAAAGGTAAGTACTTGGAAGGTTCCATACCCTTCTTTAGAAGTTTAGACCCTCCTAAAGGATCAACAATTTGGAATGGAGTTTCAAAAACTAGGAAATTGTTGAGAAGTGGACTAAGATGGATGGTAGGAGAAGGCAAGGAAATATTTTTTTGGGAAGACACTTGGATTGCAGATAGTCCTTTACAATAGATGTAGGAGTTTAGAAGACTAAAAGACCCCCTGGTTCAAAAATATGGACCGCTAGTCAAAAATTACATAGAATTTGGGGAAGGTCAGAGGTTTTGGAAAGAGCTAACTTTGGATTCTATTGATCCAAAACTGCAACAATATCTGCTAAATATTAATAGGTTGCTATAGTAGTACCACTTACCTCAAAATGAAGATAAGGACTCTTTGATCTGGTTCCCTACTTCCTCAGGGAAATTCTCTGTGAAATCAACTTATACCCTACAGTTTGGAGGTGTGGAGGGGGACTTTCCTATAAATAAGGTTTGGAAGAATGAGTTAATCCCCAAATTGGCTTTCTTTCTTTGGTTATGCTTACAAAACAAGATTCTAACTCTAGATAACCTGAGTAAGAGAGGTTTTCAAATGCCAAATATATGCTCTCTTTGCATGAAGGATGTTGAATCAGTTGACCACTTGTTTATTCATTGTGAGTTTGCAAGTAAGGTACTTAATAATCTAATGGAAGCTATGTTCTGCTCTTGGGTGGTCCCTAGTACTTTTAGGTAGCTTTTTAACCAATGGAGATGCCCTTTTAGCAGCAACAGGTTATCAAAACTCTAGAATTTACTGCTACCTCATTTTTTGTGGGGTGTTTGGTGGGAAAGAAATCAGAGAGTATTCAGGGGGGAAAGTAAGGATGAACTTTCAGTGTCTAACAGAATTAAAACTGTAGTGAGGGAGAATTTTCTTGCCTTTGATAATAGTGTGGACTCTAAGAACAATTTGGAAAAGAGGATCACTAGAGAATGGAACTTGGGAGAACCTAGAGCAACACCTTTGCCAATTAGTTTGAAAAGAGCAAACACTAGATGGCTAAAACCGGAGGAGGGTTGGGTAAAGTTAAACTTTGATGGAGCTGTGAAAGGCAACCCAGGTAGAGCTGGGGGAGGAGGTGTCATTTAAAATGAGAAAGGTGAAGTGTTATGGGCTTATGCAGAAAGTTATGGGATACAAACCAATCACTATGCGGAAGCTAAAGCCCTATACTCTGGTGTTATGTTGTTGAGATAGAAGAGTGTAAGGAAGGCCATCATAGAAGGGGACTCTATGAATATTCTCAGGGATCTTAAGAAAGGAGAAGCTGATAACTGGTAGGTGTCAGGTTTAATTAAGGATACCTCATCCCTATTAAAAGAAATGGTAGAGGTGAAGATATTACATATATATCAGGAAGGAAATGTTGTAGTTGATTTTTTGGCAAACATTGGAGTTCATTTTGATCAGAGGAAGATATGGGAAAATAATTTTCCCTTATCTCTTATAAGGATTACCTCATCAGAGGTAGAAGAAAATTCTATTCCATAGGGTGTTATCTTTTGATGTTGTTGGTATTGTTGTTGCTTTTGGGGTCTTTTGGTGCTCCCGATGTGATTGTATGTTGTTGCTATTACAACAATTGTAGTTCTAGTGAATGCTATTGTAGTGTGCTTCTGCTTTTGTTGTTGCTACTTATGTTACCTATTGTTGAGAATTGGAGAAACTACTACTATTATTGGTGTGGAAGGGAGGAATAAACAATAGTTGGGTCAACCTTTGTTCCTTTGCTAGAAATAGTTTTCAATATCAGCTAGAGTGTTGTTTTTTGTCTAGTTCTATTCTGGGATTTTTGCTGCAACTTTGTTTTTGTCTCATGCTATCCAGGGAGGAGGTTGATGTTTATCTTGTAACCTTGGAAAGCTTAATTATTTAATAGGGTTGGCATCCCTCCAAAACCCCTTTTTTTCACCATTACCAAAAAATGGTTAAACAAGGCTATTATATTTCTCTAAAATTATTTGGGACCTACATTGATGAGTTTGAAGGATTTCTTTATGAGGATACATATATTAATTATAATTACGTTCCTCATCATATTGTGATATGTTTACTTATTTTTGCTTATGATATAGTGCTAATGAATTTCTACCCTAAAGGAATTCAATGTCTTAGCTAAAACTTTTGATACAACCAAATATTTAATGACTCAATTGCATTTCTTCTTCAAAGGAGAATTCCATTGAGAACACAACAACTTATACTTGGGTGTTCAAGTTTCTAGGACTTTAACTTTAAAGTGAACTTCTTAATCATGATTGTATGAAGTGTAAGCTTCATTAGCTCTATTGGGTAAGCAATATTTCCAACTTCATTTCCAATATAACTTTTCCAAAATAAAACTCTTTAACTCTATTATTTATCCCATGAAATTCATTTAATATTTGGGTACTTGTTTGGTAAATGTTGATTGGGTATGTATTGATAGAATTCAAACTCCCATGCTTCAAAGATGATTTGATGTGAAATGATAATTTCATGTATTATTGTGCAAGTTTAACTTGATGCCCACCCACTTGGTTAGAGACTATGTTTAGAATTATTTCTTACATAGTATTTGATGTCTTGGTAATTCAATATTAGGTGTGAAGATAATCATTATTTAGAATTTTGCTCATCTTCAAACATTGCTTCATATATTTCTCAAGGTATAATAATAACAAAGAAAAGGTATTGTTATTTGTAAGTGTATATACTATTACAAGTTATTGCCCAAGATTTATATTAATCATCTTTATTTTTACTACTCTTTCAGTGCTCTAGAGCGATTTTTTCCTATAAATAATAATGCAACCATGCAATCAAAGATGATATCTATAAGAAACCCATTTAACTTGTAGATGCCTTGTATTCAATCACTCAATACCAATTTGGATTTTTATGTTGAGAACTTTCCCAAAATTTTAAATGGAAAAATCATTTATTGAAGGTACATATAACAACATTAAAATCATAAATTAAAAAATTTAAAACGTCAATTGAGGGTCCAATGAAACTAACTCAAAATTAAGATACATCATTATATCCCTCATGAGGAACACATTTATAAGATTTATAAGCTCCATGAGGTTAAGAATGAGGAGAATTTCATATTTTTATGCCTAATATATTGTGATATTTGATAAAGGCATCATTGCCTTTATAGGGATGCAAGAAATAACTTCTTAGTATTCTTTAACTATCTTGATAAGAAATGTTGTATTTCTAACAATTTTTTGCATTAATATGGAATACTTCTAAGATAATCTCTATCAATTTGCTTGATAACATCTTTCTAATTCTAGTAAAAGAATGTTAAGCAAATTCATCTAGTGAAGTTGCCAATTCTACCAAGAAAATAAAAATGCACACTATATTATACAAGTTACAATAAGAGGTATGAACAAAGAGTAAATAACTCTTATATGTAAAGATACTATCGTAAAACTTGCCTTACTAGTTTTACTAGTTATATTAATTGATGCAAAACTTTAGGTAAGTAAATAAAATTATCTAACCATAAAATAAAACATCATGATATCCTCTTCTTACCTAATATTTTTTAAAAAGTAAAAGAATTTTGAAAGTGGTTGTAATAGGACAATTTATTTTATCTATATGTTCTCCCTATTTATGGGTAGATGTTTTAGCTTTTGTTTTATTTTGAATTTTAAAGATGCTACTATAAACAGATTTTGTTTTCATAGTATCGTAATAGTACAATTTCCTTTATCAAATGCATTAGCTCAATCAGTTATATTCCTTGACTTCCAAGGAGGAGACATAGATTTGAATCTTGCCAATAGATACATGCATAATTGCTAAACTATTGTAATTCCACTATATAGTCATGATGTAATATTTATGGGGCCCATTTCAATCCCATATAACCAATTAGAAAAAAAGTACACTTTCCTTTTTCTTGATTAAATAACGTTTTTAAGAATTCATTTTTTTTTGCATAGAGTACATGCAATTATATATCATTCAATTAAGTAGCAAGTTTTAACAAATAGAAGACCAACAAGAAAATAAAATAAAGCTTGGAATGATTTTTAAATAAACATAAATATATGATAGAACATAAGATTTGTGAATGTAGGAAGATAAAAAAAACCTAGTTTGTGAAAGTATTTTTATGAAAAATACAAATAGTTCTATTAATGTGATTCTTCACTTGAATCATAATTCTTACATGATGATAGTGGATAATTACATCTATAATTAGGTCGCTCTAATCCAAATATTAAAATACTACATTTGTAATTAAGTCAAGTAGACCATATCCAAGAAACAATTTCATAATTTGTTTTCATTTCACCTTTTCATTGAACATTTTCCTAGTTTTCTCTTTTCCCAATTTATTATTGGGTCTCTATTTTTTTCCTATCCATTTTTTGATATTAGTTTTATTTAAAGGTGGATTTTTTGTTTTGGTCACTTCTCTAAGTCAAATTTCAACATTATAAATAAAACTCTCAAAGCATCTTTTTAAGTTCATCTGCAATTTATTTGAGTTCCTCTCCTTCAACTAGGTTACTAAAAGAAATCCATGATCTGGAGTTGTTGCTCATAATAATATAGTCTTTGACCTTTGGACCTTTACATGCTAAGCATGCTTGAGCCAATGGTTTCCATTTTGAGTTAGAGATAAGAGGATAAGACTTCAACTAAGCATCAAACCAAACATTTGCATGACTCCCCTCATTGAATGACCATCTAATATGTTTTTTTACTTATTGCAAACTCTTTGATATGAAGTTCCATGTTGATGATCCTTTGGGTAGAGTTTTTTTCCTAAATATTTTCATTGCATCAAGAGAACCTATATATTTTTGAAGTAATATTTTTTCTATTTTTCCTCGATCTCTAAATAATATCCACCCAAGCTTTACTCCTAATGCCAAATTCATAAGTCTACAATTTTGCAAACTTGCTCCTCTAATATTATTTTCTTTGCAAACCCACTTACAAAGAGAAAACTTAAATCTTTCCTCACAACCTTTCCAAAGAAAGTCTCTTTAAATTTTATAAATTTCTAATGTTATATCTATTGGCAGTCTTGAAAGTGAATCATATAAATAGGGATGGATTGCAATGTAGCCTTTATGAGTTGTAGCCTTCCTGCCATGGTTAAGAACTTACCTTTCCAACTTGCCAAGCAAGATTTCATTCTATCCAAAAAAGAGATCCAAAGCTCATTTTTATTTCCTTTATAAGACAAAGGAATACCCAAGTAGGTTGATGTAAAATTTTTAATTTTAAACCCTATTTATTCACAATAATATGTTGTAAATCTAAGGCAGTATTAGTGATTTTTTTTAGATTTTGTAGTATTTACCAACCATCCAGAAGCCTTCTCATAGCATGATAATATTGATTTAAACTCCATGGCCTCATTGACTAAGGGATTCTCATAGCATGATAATATTGATTTAAACTCCATGGCCTCATTGACTAAGGGATGGCCCAAAAGAAAAGTATCATCAACAAATTGGAAATGAGATTCGGAGGGACCATTTTTTGCAACTTGAATACCCTTGATTTTTCCTTCCATTTTTATCTTTGAAAAGGCTCTCCCCAATGCTTTCACCAGAATGAGGAATAAGTGAGGAGAAAGTGGATCACCTTGATGAAGTCCACAAGATGACTTGAAGTAACCAACAGGAGAACCATTGATTAAAATAGAAAATTTTATAGTGTTATAATAACATTTAGTCCATTTACACCAACTATAATCAAAGCCAAACTTTCTAGGAATAGCATGTAGAAAATTCTAAAAAACCCTATCATATGCTTTGTTCATATCTAATTTCAAAATATTTTTTTCATGGAATGAAGAGAATGTATGGCCTCTTGTGCAATAATTATACCATCAAGATTTTTTTACCATGAACAAATCCACCTTGTTCCTATAAGATACGATGCCCTAGAATGCCCTTCAATATATTTTTCATAATTTTTGAAATGATCTTATAAGTCATATTACAAACTTATTGGACAAAAATTATCAAAATATTTTTTGTTGCCTTTCTTGGGGACCAAGGTAATAAAAGTAGCATTGATCTCACTTATTATAGCCTTTTTTTTTTGGGCCTCTTCAACCACAATTAACATATCACTCTTCAATAAATTCCAATTTTTTTGAAAGAAAATTGCCAGAAATCCATTGGGGCCAGGTGCCTTATTAGGATGGAAAGAGAAAAATGCTTCATGGAGATCCTCCATGGATATCTTCTTCATCAAGATTTTATTTTGTCCTTGAGTTATATTTGATGGAATATTTTGTAGAAGTTTTTCTTGTGCCTCTCTATCTTGCCTAGAATTTGAAAAAATATTTTAAAAATAATTAATTGCTTCCTTATATATTATTCATCCTCAATATTTCTTCCATATGGAGTTAAAATTTTGATATAATGAACAAAACAATTTATTTTTGTTGTAATATATATATATATATATATATTTTATTTCTATCTCCTTCTTTAAGCCATTTCTCTCTAGATTTTTAGAACCAATATGACTCATTTTTCAATGCATTATGATAACAAAAAAGTAATTGTTTTTCTTTCACATAAGAATCCTAATCCATTCCATTAATTTTCTACTATCTCTTGTAAATTTTTGAGCTTGGATTCAATTTATTTCTTTTCTAAAATGTTACCAAAATATTTGGCATTCCAAATCTTCATTTTCTCCTTTAAATATTTCAACTTTTGAATAAACTTGTACATACATGATCTTTCAAAATTTGATTCATCCCACCATAACATAACCATCTAGAAAAAATCAGGGTCTTGGAGCCACATAGACTAGAAGAGAAATGGATTTGGATGACTATTATTAGGTAACTCACAAGTTAAAATAATGGGTTTGTAATTTGATCCTACTAGCAATAAAATATTTGAAGAGATTGTATACTTTGTTTGCAACCATTTATTGGATAACAAGAATATATCTAGTCTTTCTGCTATATGATTTTACCCAATGCTTCTATTATCCCATGTATAATAAAATCTTGATAGACTAACATCCCAAATATCATTTGAATTGACAAATGAAGCAAAATATTGCATTGATTTAGACCATCTTGGAATACCAGGAGATAAAATAGTATTAAAATCACCCCCAAGAATCCATAGATCACAATGAATCATCATTCTATTTGATAAAAATTTGCTAAGGTCCTTCCAACATATTTCACGATGAGTAACTGTAGTTGGAGTATATATATTTATAACCCCAACTTTGATATTTTTCTCTATCCTGCAAAATAATCAAGCAACCCAATTACTTTTTGCTTCTAATAATTGCCCATCCCATTTGCATTTGTGTCATATTATCGCAATACCACCTAAAGCTCCTGTAGAAGAAACTGCTAAACAATCACCAATCTTCCAAATGTTCTTAAAAGCAACCTTACATTCCTCACTGCTTAATTTTATTTCTTGTATTAAAACAAACTTAGGACTATAACAACCTATTAATTCCTTAATAATTCTTTTTTTAGGAGTTTTATTCATACCCCTAATATTCCATGGTATCATTTTCATAATCAACACTTTTTATTTTTATTAGTGGGCTTAGCCCCACTTCTTGTTAACATCTATGATATTTTTATTTGGCTTCCCATATCAATATTCTTTTGAGTTTCTTTTTCTCTTTGTTCTTGCTTTGATGGCCTTCCTCTCTCTCTTCCACCACCAACACTCTCATCTTCATCAATCTCTTCTATATTTTCTATTTTTCATATTGTTCATAATGAGACTTATCTTCTAAAGATTTATGTTGCCCTAAATATTTGAAAGTGCAAGGAATAACCTCATTAGCATTTTCTTCTTTATGTTACCCTAAAAACTAAAAACTGCATAGACGATCCTCCATAGTCATTACTTTTTTTTATAAGTTATGTGTGGCTTCTATTGGGGGCCACTCCCATTACAAAAATAAAACATTACAATGCTCTCATTATATTTCTAACAAGTTAATTAAAGCATATCCAACTTTTCCTTTCTATCAAAGATATTCTTCATTTGCCTTTCTATCAAAGAAATTCTCTATGTTCCTCAAATTGTTAAGTTTACACAATCAACTCCTTTTATATCAGATGCCTTCTAAAATTTAAATTCTATGAAGATGAAATTCAAAACTACAAATGGCCAAAATATTTGTTACCCAACTTCTATATTTATAAATATATTGTCTATAACAAATTCACATTTTCCTAATACCTTTTTTTATGGTTCTTATTCATTCCCCTAATATTCCAAGATATTATTTTCATTGCTATTTTTTATTTTTATTTGTGGGTTTAGCCCCACTTCTTGTTAGCACTTGTGATATTTTCTTTTGTTTTCGATATCCCTCTAGGTTTCTTTTCTCTTTGTTTTTGCTTCTTGGGTCTTCCTCTCTTTTTTCATTCCCAACAATAATTTCATATTCATCAATATCTTCAATTTTCTCACATTGCTCATAGTAAGACTTATCATATTTAGGTTCTCCTTGTTATTCTAAAGCAATTATGTTCTTATTTTGCCCTAATAAACCTAAATTATTATGGGTTTCCTCCATCCTCATTTCTTTATTATACTGCTCTTGAAACCTTAAAGTGCAAGGGATAACATCTTCACCCCTTTCACTTTTATTATCTAAAGAGGATTCTATGGTACTTGAGGAAAATAAATATGACTTACCTAGAATAAACTTGACCTCTTTTACCACCTTTGTTTTAGGATTTCTCTCCACATCTTCTTTTGCATCTTTAATTCCTTCTAAACTTGCCAAATGATATTGTAGATAGGCTTTATTTACCTCTTCTTTTAGAGTGGAATATTCTTGATATGATCTTAACTTCTATTATTGTATGATTTTCTTGCTCTGTCTTGAAATTTATTTCATGGCTAGAATTTTTTGTCTCTTTCTTCATAGTTTTTACTTTGTAAACTCTTGCCATGTGTCCAATCTCATAACAATTATGGCAAGGAAATACAATATTTTCATAATCTACTTGTTGATCCCTTTCCCTTGATTTAGATCTAATCTTAGTGGATTATGACAAAGGTTTTGAAATATCCATAGCAACATAGATTAGAATATATATAGAATGTTTTCGCTCCTTAGTAGTTAGTCCTTCCTTGATGAATTCCCATAGGGTATTTACAATATTCTTCAAAACATCCTTATTTATAAGTTGATATGGAAGTCCAAAAAGCCTAACACATACTGGAATATTCTTAATATATTTTGTCTCAACAAAAAAAAATCATTCCATGGTCTCAAATAAAGTGCATGTCTTCCCTTAAACCATGAGCCAACAACCATTATTTTATCCCTAATTTTTGAACTAGAAAAGATGATGAGAAAAAAAACCATTAGGAAGAAAAGTCACAGAATAATTTAAATTTAATCCCCACTTCCACTTGATCCAATTTTGAATCTCCAAAAACCCTGGCCATGATCTATGAAACTTACATATTAACCCTGTTGGACATTTTGAGTCCCTAAGCCAAAGTTGTCATTGATGTCAAGATGCCAGTGAGAGTTCTTCTTCAGTTCGAGTGCAAAGTTTAATGGAAGTTTATAATGGGTTAAAATATTTTATTTTACACCCAAAAAGATTGGGTCAGAAAGAGGTTTTTATTTCTCCATGGAAGCAATTCATCCGAAGCATTGGAAGGTTAAAAATATTATAATTGTTATTATAATATTTACCAAAGTGGTAAAAATCTAATTAAATATTATAATTTTTAATTATAATATAATTAGATTTTAAAGGATAAAGTTCATTTGATTAAAACCCTAAGGTTGGGTTTTAGAAAATTAAAATATATTCGAGCGCAAAGTTTTTAGAGATTAAAAACCCAAAGGTTGGGTTTTACTAAGGCTTTCGAAGCCTTAGAGCGTCGACGTGATGCATTCAAATCAAAGCACCGACGTCCTAGACAAAGGAGGAGGGCAATATAAATATATGCCCAAAGTTGTTCATTAATTATCCTTGCTCGAATGAAATTTGTGTGGCATATGCAAAAATGAGCTCGTGTGGTTTAAAATGTTTGGCAAAGGAAGCAGAGGATAACACGGAGAGAGACCACCCCCCAATTCGCATTGGGCAGTGTGGCCTAGTGGCAGCTTGGAGAGCGTGAAGGCGTTGAGAGCACGGAGGTCGTGCGTTCGATTCTCGTGAAGTGGTTTTTGGTGGCAGTGTTGTGGAAGCGCCCAAGGCGCACATTTTTGTTAAACGTGGGCAAGGAGAAGCGCAAAGAGGAAGCACGTGGTGCTTCCCCCTTTGTGAACGAGCGTGTAGCTCGTGTGGCAACCTTAGCCATGGCTAAGGCGCTCGTGGTGAGGGCAAGTCGTGGGGTCGAAACCCCTTGAGGCAGGTACGATTTTTTAATTAAAATTTTATGATTTATGCCCTAAGGTTGGAGTGATAAGGTTGTTCTAAAGTTTATTAATTTTTAATAAACTTTATTAAATAAAGGTTGTGGTGATTGATTTTTGAAGGTGAAGTGTTGATGATTATTTGAGTTCTATAATCTTGAAATTGTTGTTTTGAGAGTTATGTTTTAGGAGGTATAAGGAGTTATAATAAAGGCTTAATTGAGATTTATTTTAAGACTTGTTGGCTATTATTTTTTATAAGGGTTTCTTCTAAAAGGACTTTGGTGGATGTTAAAATTAAGTTGGAGTAATAAGGTGTTATAGAGTTATTATTTTTGCATTGTGATTTTTATTGAAGTCTTCTAACCCTTATTGAGATTGGAAAAGAGAAATTTGTGAGTGTGGCAGATTTGTGAGATCAACTCCTTGACATTCAAAAGGTATGGGCAAATTCCTTCTTTGGTTGAGTTGATTGATTGGCTTTATTGAAAATTAAGTTTGGAGTGAAAAGGACTTGATTAGGGTTTCCTTTTCGAAAGTGGTTGAGTTATTGCTTCAAGGTTTTCTGATTTGAGAGTTGAGATTAAAACCTTGTTTTATTAGCATTGTTGTTGAGATCATTGGTTGAGTGAAGTGTTTGAGTTAATGCTTCAAGGTTTTCTAAAATTGAGAGTTGTGATTAAAACATTGTTTGATGAGCATGGTTGTTGAAGTGAGTTGTTATGCAAAGAACTTGAACTAGGGTTTGAAAAGATCATGAGTATCATTGTTATGTGAGATTTATTGTTGAGCATTATTGGAAACATTTTGAGTTGGATGATACATGCTTGGACTAGGGTTTATGAGCAAGAGTTGTTTCTTGAGTGATTGGTTGAGTAGAGTTGATTGAGCCTAGTCAAGTGGATGTATGAAGTGATTGTTCAAGTTCCATAAAATAAACTATTCTATATTCTGATTTGAGTTGAGATTGAGTTTGTGAGAATAGAACATATTGAGTCTCTAACAATTCTCTTTATGCTTCTATGAGATTGAGTTGAGAAAGTGATTGAGTTTTGAGAATAGAACATATTGAGTCTCTAACAATTCTCTTTATGCTTCTATGAGATTGATTTGAGTTGAGAAAGTGATTGAGTATTGAGTATAGAACATATTGAGTCTCTAACAATTCTCTTTATGTTTCTATGAGATTGGACAAGTTTTGTGTGGACTTGTTAAGCATATTTGAGACAAGTCTTTGAGAAGACTTGTGGACTAATTTTGTGTGAGATTTTGTGGAAGTTAACAGATTTGGATAAGTCCTAGAGAGGACTTATTGAGAATATTTGGACAAGTTTTATGTGAGCTTGTTGAGCAGAGTTTTGTAGGTTCTATGTGGACCTATTGAGCAGATTTGGACAAGTTCTATGTGAACTTATTGAGCAGATTTGAGCAAGTTCTGAGTGGACCTATTGAGAGTTGTGCAGGTTCTATGTGGACCTATTGAGCAGATTTGGATAGGTTCTAAGTGGACCTAATGAGCAGATTTGAGTAGGTTCTGAGTGGACCTATTGAGCAGATTTGTGCTAGACCGAATAGACTATGTTTAGTACAGATTTGAGTGGACTTGTGCTAGACCGAATGGACTATGTTTAGTGCAAGAGTTGAGTAGAGTTATGCTAGACCGACTGGAATATGTTTAGTATAGAATTGAGATAGAGCTTTGGAGGTGATAGAGTAGAGAGGACAGAGTCTCTAGTGGATAGAGATCCATCATCCAAGACATTGAGGATAGGTCTTCTGAGTGAGGACAAGAGTCTTCAAGTGGAGAGAGATCCACCAATCAGTGTAGTGGAGGTAGTGTCTTCTAGAGGATCACCAGCCAGAGTAGAGGAGAAAGAGTTCTCCTATGGATAGAGATCCATAAACTAGATTTAGGGGATCAACATCTCCTTTGGACAGAGGTCCATAAACATTGTAATTGGGAAGGATTCCCAAGAGATTGATTGAGAAAATTTAGTGAAATATTTTCTCCGTGGAAGTAGCCATATTTGGGTGAACCACGTAAATTGTTGTGTCTCTATTGTGTGTGGTGTTGTGTACATTGCTTTGATTACTACTATTGATATTGCTATCTTTACATTGCATATATTGGTTTGAGAGAAAAAGTAAAAAGTGCTCTTATACTATTCACCCCCTCTCAGTATAAGCTTGTGTTCTTCAATTGGTATCAGAGCGGGTTCCTTCAGAAGAGTTTGATAGCTTGAAGGAAAAGTGGTCAAGAACACAATGGATCAAAAGGATCAAAGGGATGGGTCCATCAATAATATAGAACCAGTATTTGATGGAAGTGACTTCTTGTATTGGTGTATGCTGATGAGGTTTCACTTGATGGCACTTGGCAATGAAGTTTGGGATGTAGTGGAACTTGGATATGATTCAAATAGTCAATCCTCCTACAGATAAGGAAGGTAAGCTTCTAATGCATGCAAATTCAAGAGCTATGAATGCAATTATAAAAGGGTTGCGTAGATCAGAATCTATGAAGGTTATGGATTGTAAAACAACAAAAGAAATGTGGGAACTATTGCATAACATATATGAAGGAGATAAAGGTGTCAGGAAAGCTAAGATCAAAAATCTCAAAGGAGAATTTGAAAATCTAAGAATGCGGGATGATGAAAATATTCATGACTATCTCAGTAAGATTGATGAACTTGTACATGAGATGAGAGGTCTTGGAATGAAGGTCGATGAATCCGATGCTTGTGATAAGATCTTGAGAACTCTTCCAAAAAGGTACAGTGAAAAGGTCTCTGCTATAGAAACTTCAATTGATAGTGATAGTCTAACAAGAAATTCTTTACTTGGCATGCTTACAACTTTTGAGATAAGAACAAAAGATCCTATCCCTCCGAAAGAGGCTGCTTTCAAAGCAAACAAGAAGATAAAGGGTAAGAAGTCAGAATCAAGAAGTGAGTCATCCAATGATGAAGAAGCAAATTATGGTAGAAGAGATAAAGGTTCCAGAAGACCCATAGATCTAAGATTTGTTAAGTGTTTCAATTGTGGAAAGTATGGATATTTTGCAATAGATTGTAAAGAGCCAAAGAACAACAATGGTGAAGAAAAATAGGATCATAGGTACAGGGAATCAGAAAGACATAGGCACCAAAAGAAAAGCAAATATGGACAAAGCAGACAAGGAAGGAAGTTCTTTCAAAGACAAAAGAGGAGCTACTATGCGGACAATGCAAGTAAGTACTCAAATGATAGTGATGCTAGTTCTTCAGATAATGATAGAGATGAAGTCCTATTTATGATTGAAGAAAAAGAACAAGTTAAGAAAAAGACTCCAGTTATTCTCAAGTGTTTTAGATGTGGTAAATTTGGACATCTTGAAGATGATTGTACAAGGGATGGTTATAGTTTCAGTGATGATGAATATGAGAATGCACTTGAAGGACCAGATGAAAATATTCTAATGGCTTTAGAAGAAGAAGTAAGTGATCCTATAGAAGATAAGCCAAAAGAAAGTAATGATGTGGACAAAGGTAAACAAATAGAGGATTATTCAGGAGAGAATGGTTATGATCTCAAGGGAGAACTTATCTATGCCCTTGACATGGTAAAGAAGGTAAGAAAGCAACACTCTAAACTTGAAATTCAGTTTCAAGAATGTGATGAAGAGAGAAGATTGCTCATAGAGGATTTAGAAAAATCAAAGGCTAAGGCAAAAAGGTTCAAAGATAAGTTAGAAGCAAAGATCTTGGAATGTGAGAAGTTAGCACAAGAAGTGGCACTACTAAAAGAAGATTTAGAGGACTCCAAGATCAAGATGAAAGGATTCAAGAATAGCTCAAATATTATGGATAAGATAGTCAAGGTACAAAGAAGGTCAACAAACAAAATAGGTCTTGGTTTTGAACAAACTCAAAAGAAATAGGAAGGAGAGTTAACTTCAAGTTCTGAAGAGGAAACTTCAGATGAAGATACTTCAGAAGAAGATAATGTAAGAGAAAGTCAGACATCAGAGGAAGAGTTGGACAATAGAGAGTTCAAAAAATATAGGAACAATGCACAGAGAAGATACAGATGGAACAACAATCAGAATAGGAGACCGATGAGGTCAAAACAAGGAAGCTTCAATGGAAGATGTTTTTCATGTCACAGGTTTGGGCACATGGCTTCACAATGCAGGACACATGAAAGACAAGAATATGGGAATGGACAATTTTTCCATGGGTATTGCTACTCATGTAATCAGTTTGGTCACAAGGCAATGAATTGCAGGGTTCATGAAAGAAGAGGATATGACTTCAATAGGAGAAATCCTAAGATATTTGCACCTCCAAGGAATAATATCATTAAGTGTTATAAGTGCAATAATGATGGTCACACAACAAAGTGGTGTAGAGAAGATATTCCAAAAATATGTATGAACAGGAACAAGAACATGAACAAGATAGGAACATGGATAAGAACAGGAGCAAGAATATGAAGAAAGGAACATGAACAAGAATAGGAACAGGAACAGGAATAGGAACAAGAACATGAACAGGAACAAGAACAAGAACAGGAACATAGATGAGAACAAGAATAGAAACAGGAACAGGAATGATGATAGGAACAGGGATGATGACTTGGATAGAAATAATCAGAGGATTCAAGAAACTCAGAAAAGAAGGGAAAAGGATAAAGGTAAAGAGCAGTGCTTTCAGGGAGTAGAAATACTCCCACCCCAGAATTAACCACCTCATGAGGAGGTGGGGGAGGGGCTAAGCTAAGAGGCTCATTCTTAGCCCCGAGCCCCAAAGGTGACCCTTTGCCATTGATGTCAAAGGGGGAGAGATTTGTGTATTGGGGAGAGATTTGATATTGGGAGAGATTTGATATCTGAGAGAGCATTGAGCTAGGGGGAGCAATGTCCCAAGGGAGAAGAAAAAGAAAGGTCAGGTTTCAAGTAAAAAGAATGTGGGTTGCCATCAATGACAAAGGGGGAGATTGTTGGACATTTTGAGTCCCTAAGCCAAAGTTGTCATTGATGTCAAGATGCCAGTGAGAGTTCTTCTTCAATTCGAGTGCAAAGTTTAATGGAATTTTATAATGGGTTAAAATATTTTATTTTACACCCAAAAATATTGGGTCAGAAAGAGGTTTTTATTTCTCCATGGAAGCAATTCATCCGAAGCATTGGAAGGTTAAAAATATTATAATTGTTATTATAATATTTACCAAAGTGGTAAAAATCTAATTAAATATTATAATTTTTAATTATAATATAATTAGATTTTAAAGGATAAAGTTCATTTGATTAAAACCCTAAGGTTGGGTTTTAGAAAATTAAAATATATTCGAGCGCAAAGTTTTTAGAGATTAAAAACCCAAAGGTTGGGTTTTACTAAGGCTTTCGAAGCCTTAGAGCGTCGACGTGATGCATTCAAATCAAAGCACCGACGTCCTAGACAAAGGAGGAGGGCAATATAAATATATGCCCAAAGTTATTCATTAATTATCCTTGCTCGAATGAAATTTGTGTGGCATATGCAAAAATGAGCTCGTGTGGTTTAAAACATTTGGCAAAGGAAGCAGAGGATAACATGGAGAGAGACCACCCCCAATTCGCATTGGGTAGTGTGGCCTAGTGGCAGCTTGGAGAGTGCAAAGGCGTTGAGAGCACGGAGGTCATGCGTTCGATTCTCGCGAAGTGGTTTTTGGTGGCAGTGTTGTGGAAGTGCCCAAGGCGCACATTTTTGTTAAACATGGGCAAGGAGAAGCGCAAAGAGGAAGCACATGGTGCTTCCCCCTTTGTGAATGAGCATGTAGCTCATGTGGCAACCTTAGCCATGGCTAAGGCGCTCACAGTGAGGGCAAGTCATGGGATCGAAACCCCTTGAGGCAGGTACAATTTTTTAATTAAAATTTTATGATTTATGCCCTAAGGTTGGAGTGATAAGGTTGTTCTAAAGTTTATTAATTTTTAATAAAATTTATTAAATAAAGGTTGTGGTGATTGATTTTTGAAGGTGAAGTGTTGATGATTATTTGAGTTCTATAATTTGGAAATTGTTGTTTTGAGAGTTATGTTTTAGGAGGTATAAGGAGTTATAATAAAGGCTTAATTGAGATTTATTTTAAGACTTGTTGGCTATTATTTTTTATAAGGGTTTCTTCTAAAAGGACTTTGGTGGATGTTAAAATTAAGTTGGAGTAATAAGGTGTTATTGAGTTATTATTTTTGTATTGTGATTTTTATTGAAGTCTTCTAACCCTTATTGAGATTGGAAAAGAGAAATTTGTGAGTGTGGCAGATTTGTGAGATCAACTCCTTGACATTCAAAAGGTATGGGAAAATTCTTCTTTGGTTGAGTTGATTGATTGGATTTATTGAAAATTAAGTTTGGAGTGAAAAGGACTTGATTAGGGTTTCCTTTTCGAAAGTGGTTGAGTTATTGCTTCAAGGTTTTCTGATTTGAGAGTTGAGATTAAAACCTTGTTTTATTAGCATTGTTGTTGAGATCATTGGTTGAGTGAAGTGTTTGAGTTAATGCTTCAAGGTTTTCTGAAATTGAGAGTTGTGATTAAAACATTGTTTGATGAGCATGGTTGTTGAAGTGAGTTGTTATGCAAAGAACTTGAACTAGGGTTTGAAAAGATCATGAGTATCATTGTTATGTGAGATTTGTTGTTGAGCATTGTTGGAAATATTTTGAGTTGGATGATACATGCTTGGACTAGGGTTTATGAGCAAGAGTTGTTTCTTGAGTGATTGGTTGAGTAGAGTTGATTGAGCCTAGTCAAGTGGATGTATGAAGTGATTGTTCAAGTTCCATAAAATAAACTATTCTATATTCTGATTTGAGATTGAGATTGAGTTTGTGAGAATAGAACATATTGAGTCTCTAACAATTCTCTTTATGCTTCTATGAGATTGAGTTGAGAAAGTGATTGAGTTTTTGAGTATAGAACATATTGAGTCTCTAACAATTCTCTTTATGCTTCTATGAGATTGAGTTGAGAAAGTGATTGAGTATTGAGTATAGAACATATTGAGTCTCTAACAATTCTCTTTATGTTTCTATGATATTGGACAAGTTCTGTGGACTTGTTAAGCAGGTTTGAGGTAAGTCTTCGAGAAGACTTGTGGAATGATTTTGTGTGAGCTTTTGTGGAAGATTACAATAAAGATTTGAGTAAGTCCTAGAGAGGACTTATTGAGAAGATTTGGACAAGTTATATGTGAGCTTGTTGAGCAGAGTTTGGTAGGTTCTATGTGGACCTATTGAGCAGATTTGGACAGGTTCTATGTGGACCTGTTGAGCAGATTTGAGTAGGTTCTAAGTGAACCTATTGAGCAGATTTGTGAAGGTTCTGTGTGGACTTGTTGAGTAGATTTGAGAAGGTTTGAGTGGACCTATTGAGCATATTTGAGTAGGTTATGAGTGGACCTATTGAGAAGATTTGTGCTAGACTGAATAGACTATGTTTAGTGTAGATTTGAGTGGACTTGTGCTAGACCGAATGGACTATGTTTAGTGCAAGAGTTGAGAAGAGTTGTGCTAGACCGACTAGATTATGTTTAGTATAGAATTGAGATAGAGCTTTGGAGGTGATAGAGTAGAGAGGATAGAGTCTCTAGTGGATAGAGATCCATCAGCTAAGACATTGAGGATAGGTCTTCTGAGTGAGGACAAGAGTCTTCAAGTGGAGAGAGATCCACCAGTCAATGCAGTGGAGGTAGTGTCTTCTAGAGGATCACCAACCAGAGTAGAGGAGAAAGAGTTCTCCTATGGATAGAGATCCACAAACTAGATTTAGGGGATCAACATCTCCTTTGGATAGAGGTCCATAAACATTGTAATTGGGAAGGATTCCCAAGAGATTGATTGAGAAAATTTAGTGAAATATTTTCTCCGTGGAAGTAGCCATCTTTGGGTGAACCACGTAAATTGTTGTGTCTCTATTGTGTGTGGTGTTGTGTACATTGCTTTGATTACTATTATTGATATTGCTATATTTACATTGCATATATTGGTTTGAGAGAAAAAGTAAAAAGTGCTCTTATACTATTCACCCCCTCTCAATATAAGCTTGTGTTCTTCAATTGGTATCAGAGCGGGTTCCTTCAGAAGAGTTTGATAGCTTGAAGGAAAAGTGGTCAAGAACACAATGGATCAAAAGGATCAAAGGGATGGGTCCATCAATAATATAGTACCAGTATTTGATGGAAGTGACTTCTTGTATTGGTGTATGTTGATGAGGTTTCACTTGATGGCACTTGGCAATGAAGTTTGGGATGTAGTGGAACTTGGATATGATTCAATAGTCAATCCTCCTACAGATAAGGAAGGTAAGCTTCTAATGCATGCAAATTCAAGAGCTATGAATGCAATTATAAAAGGGTTGCATAGATCAGAATCTATGAAGGTTATGGATTGTAAAACAACAAAAGAAATGTGGGAACTACTGCATAACATATATGAAGGAGATAAAGGTGTCAGGAAAGCTAAGATCAAAAATCTCAAAGGAGAATTTGAAAATCTAAGAATGTGGGATGATGAAAACATTCATGACTATCTCAGTAAGATTGATGAACTTGTACATGAGATGAGAGGTCTTGGAATGAAGGTCGATGAATCTGATGCTTGTGATAAGATCTTGAGAACTCTTCCAAAAAGGTACAGTGAAAAGGTCTCTGCTATAGAAACTTCAATTGATAGTGACAGTCTGACAAGAAATTCTTTACTTGGCATGCTTACAACTTTTGAGATAAGAACAAAAGATCCTATCCCTCCAAAAGAGGTTGCTTTCAAAGCGAACAAGAATATAAAGGGTAAGAAGTCAGAATCAAGCAGTGAGTCATCCAGTGATGAAGAAGCAAATTATGGTAGAAGAGATAAAGGTTCCAGAAGACCCATAGATCTAAGATCTGTTAAGTGTTTCAATTGTGGAAAGTATGGATATTTTGCAATAGATTGTAAAGAGCCAAAGAACAACAATGGTGAAGAAAAATAGGATCATAGGTACAAGGAATCAGAAAGACACAGGCACCAAAAGAAAAGCAAATATGGACAAAGCAGACAAGGAAGGAAGTTCTTTCGAAGACAAAAGAGGAGCTACTATGCGGACAATGCAAGTAAGTACTCAAATGATAGTGATGCTAGTTCTTCAGATAATGATAGAGATGAAGTCCTATTTATGATTGAAGAAAAAGAACTAGTTAAGAAAAAGACTCCAGTTATTCTCAAGTGTTTTAGATGTGGTAAATTTGGACATCTTGAAGATGATTGTACAAGGGATGGTTATAGTTTCAGTGATGATGAATATGAGAATGCACTTGAAGGACCAGATGAAAATCTTCTAATGGATTTAGAAGAAGAAGTAAGTGATCCTATAGAAGACAAGCCAAAATAAAGTAATGATGTGGACAAAGGTAAAAAAATAGAGGATTATTCAGCAGAGAATGGTTATGATCTCAAGGGAGAACTTATCTATGCCCTTGACACGGTAAAGAAGGTAAGAAAGCAACACTCTAAACTTGAAATTCAGTTTCAAGAATGTGATGAAGAGAGAAGATTGCTCATAGAGGATTTAGAAAAATCAAAGGCTAAGGCAAAAAGGTTCAAAGATAAGTTAGAAGCAAAGATCTTGGAATGTGAGAAGTTAGCACAAGAAGTGGCACTACTAAAAGAATATTTAGAGGACTCCAAGATCAAGATGAAAGGATTCAAGAATAGCTCAAATATTATGGATAAGATAGTCAAGGTACAAAGAAGGTCAACAAACAAAATAGGTCTTGGTTTTGAACAAACTCAAAAGAAACAGGAAGGAGAGTTAACTTCAAGTTCTGAAGAGGAAACTTCAGATGAAGATACTTCAGAAGAAGACAATGTAAGAGAAAGTCAGACATCAGAGGAAGAGTTGGACAATAGAGAGTTCAAAAAAGATAGGAACAATGCACAGAGAAGATACAGATGGAACAACAATCAGAATAGGAGACCGATGAGGTCAAAACAAGGAAGCTTCAATGGAAGATGTTTTTCATGTCACAGGTTTGGGCACATGGCTTCACAATGCAGGACACATGAAAGACAGGAATATGGGAATAGATAGTTTTTCCATGGGTATTGCTACTCATGTAATCAGTTTGGTCACAAGGCAATGAATTGCAGGGTTCATGAAAGAAGAGGATATGACTTCACTAGGAGAAATCCTAAGATATTTGCACCTCCAAGGAATAATATCATTAAGTGTTATAAGTGCAATAATGATGGTCACACAACAAAGTGGTGTAGAGCAGACATTCCAAAAATAGGTATGAACAAGAACATGAACATGAACATGAAGGAACAGATAATAAAATGAACAGAACAAGAACAGGAACATAGATGAGAATAGGAACATAAAAGGAACATGAATGATGACAGGAACAGGGATGATGACTTGGATAGAAACAATTAGAGGATTCAGAAAACTCAAAAAATAAGGGAA
Source organism: Wollemia nobilis (assembly GCA_028583015.1). NCBI lineage: Eukaryota > Viridiplantae > Streptophyta > Pinopsida > Araucariales > Araucariaceae > Wollemia > Wollemia nobilis. Next base: position 1,203,285 of record JAQPPZ010001094.1, read on the forward strand.
AAGGATAAAGGTAAAGAATAGTGCTTTCGGGGAGTAGAAATACTCCCACCCTAGAATTAACCACCTCATGAGGAGGTGGGGGAGGGGCTAAGCTAAGAGGCTCATTCTTAGCCCCGAGCCCCAAAGGTGACCCTTTGCCATTGATGTCAAAGGGGGAGAGATTTGATATTTGAGAGAGCATTGAGCTAGGGGGAGCAATGTCCCAGGGGGAGTAGAAGGAAAAAGAAAGGTCAGGTTTCAAGTAAAAAGAATGTGGGTTGCCATCAATGACAAAGGGGGAGATTGTTGGACATTTTGAGTCCCTAAGCCAAAGTTGTCATTGATGTCAAGATGCCAATGAGAGTTCTTCTTTAATTCGAGTGCAAAGTTTAATGGAAGTTTATAATGGGTTAAAATATTTTATTTTACACCCAAAAATATTGGGTCAGAAAGAGGTTTTTATTTCTCCATGGAAGCAATTCATCCGAAGCATTGGAAGGTTAAAAATATTATAATTGTTATTATAATATTTACCAAAGTGGTAAAAATATAATTAAATATTATAATTTTTAATTATAATATAATTAGATTTTAAAGGATAAAGTTCATTTGATTAAAACCCTAAGGTTGGGTTTTAGAAAATTAAAATATATTCGAGCGCAAAGTTTTTAGAGATTAAAAACCCAAAGGTTGGGTTTTACTAAGGCTTTCAAAGCCTTAGAGCGCCGACGTGATGCATTCAAATCAAAGCACCGACGTCCTAGACAAAGGAGGAGGGCAATATAAATATATGCCCAAAGTTGTTCATTAATTATCCTTGCTCGAATGAAATTTGTGTGGCATATGTGAAAATGAGCTCATGTGGTTTAAAACATTTGGCAAAGGAAGCAGAGGATAACACGGAGAGAGACCACCCCCCAATTCGCATTGGGCAGTGTGGCCTAGTGGCAGCTTGGAGAGCATGAAGGCGTTGAGAGCACGGAGGTCATGCGTTCGATTCTCGTAAAGTGGTTTTTGGTGGCAGTGTTGTGGAAGCGCCCAAGGTGCACATTTTTGTTAAACGTGGGCAAGGAGAAGTGCAAAGAGGAAGCACATGGTGCTTCCCCCTTTGTGAACGAGCATGTAGCTCATGTGGCAACCTTAGCCATGGCTAAGGCACTCGTGATGAGGGCAAGTCATGGGGTCGAAACCCCTTGAGGTAGGTATGATTTTTTAATTAAAATTTTATGATTTATGCCCTAAGGTTGGAGTGATAAGGTTGTTCTAAAGTTTATTAATTTTTAATAAAATTTATTAAATAAAGGTTGTGGTGATTGATTTTTGAAGGTGAAGTGTTGATGATTATTTGAGTTCTATAATTTGGAAATTGTTGTTTTGAGAGTTATGTTTTAGGAGGTATAAGGAGTTATAATAAAGGCTTAATTGAGATTTATTTTAAGACTTGTTGGCTATTATTTTTGATAAGGGTTTCTTCTAAAAGGACTTTGGTGGATGTTAAAATTAAGTTGGAGTAATAAGGTGTTATTGAGTTATTATTTTTGTATTGTGATTTTTATTGAAGTCTTCTAACCCTTATTGAGATTGGAAAAGAGAAATTTGTGAGTGTGGCAGATTTGTGAGATCAACTCCTTGACATTCAAAAGGTATGGGCAAATTCTTCTTTGGTTGAGTTGATTGATTGGCTTTATTGAAAATTAAGTTTGGAGTGAAAAGGACTTGATTAGGGTTTCCTTTTCGAAAGTGGTTGAGTTATTGCTTCAAGGTTTTCTGATTTGAGAGTTGAGATTAAAACCTTGTTTTATTAGCATTGTTGTTGAGATCATTGGTTGAGTGAAGTGTTTGAGTTAATGCTTCAAGGTTTTCTAAAATTGAGAGTTGTGATTAAAACATTGTTTGATGAGCATGGTTGTTGAAGTGAGTTGTTATGCAAAGAACTTGAACTAGGGTTTGAAAAGATCATGAGTATCATTGTTATGTGAGATTTGTTGTTGAGCATTGTTGGAAACATTTTGAGTTGGATGATACATGCTTGGACTAGGGTTTATGAGCAAGAGTTGTTTCTTGAAGTGATTGGTTGAGTAGAGTTGATTGAGCCTAGTCAAGTGGATGTATGAAGTGGTTGTTCAAGTTCCATAAAATAAACTATTCTATATTCTGATTTGAGTTGAGATTGAGTTTGTGAGAATAGAACATATTGAGTCTCTAACAATTCTCTTTATGCTTCTATGAGATTGAGTTGAGAAAGAGATTGAGTTTTGAGTATAGAACATATTGAGTCTCTAAAAATTCTCTTTATGCTTCTATGAGATTGATTTGAGTTGAGAAAGTGATTGAGTATTGAGTATAGAACATATTGAGTCTCTAACAATTCTCTTTATGTTTCTATGAGATTTGGACAAGTTATGTGTGGACTTGTTAAGCAGATTTGAGGTAAGTCTTTGAGAAGACTTGTGGACAGATTTTGTGTGAGCTTTTGTGGAAACTTACAATACAGATTTGGTTAAGTCCTAGAGAGGACTTATTGAGCAGATTTGGACAAGTTCTATGTGAGACTTGTTGAGCAGATTTGAGTAGGTTTTATATGGACCTATTGAGCAGATTTGGACAAGTTCTTGAGGACCTATTGAGCAGATTTAAGCAGGTTCTGAGTAGACTTGTTGAGTAGAGTTGTGTAGTTTTTGTGTGGACCCGTTCTAAGTGGACCTGTTGAGTAGATTTGAGTAGGTTCTAAGTGGACCTATTGAGCAGATTTGTGCTAGACCGAATGGACTATGTTTAGTGTAGATTTGAGTGGACTTGTGCTAGACCGATTGGACTATGTTTAGTGCAAGATATTGAGAAAGATGTGCTAGACCGACTGGACTATGTTTAGTACAGAATTGAGATAGAGCTTTGGAGGTGATAGAGCAGAGAGGACAGAGTCTCCAGTGGATAGAGATCCATCAGCCAGGACATTGAGGATAGGTCTTCTAAGTGAGGACAAGAGTCTTCAAGTGGAGAGAGATCCACCAGTAAGTGTAGTGGAGGCAGTGTCTTCTAGAGGATCACCAACCAGAGTAGAGGAGAAAGAGTTCTCCTATGGATAGAGATCCACAAACCAGATTTAGGGGATCAACATCTCCTTTGGATAGAGGTCCATAAACATTGTAATTGGGAAGGATTCCCAAGAGATTGATTGAGAAAATTTAGTGAAATATTTTCTCCGTGGAAGTAGCCATCTTTGGGTGAACCACGTAAATTGTTGTGTCTCTATTGTGTGTGGTGTTGTGTACATTGCTTTGATTACTTATTTTGATATTGCTATCTTTACATTGCATATATTGGTTTGAGAGAAAAAGTAAAAAGTGCTCTTATACTTTTCACCCCCCTCTCAGTATAAGCTTGTGTTCTTCAAACCCTCTATTTTTAAGAACCATTATATCATGCTCAATCATCTCATTCTTGATACTTAATTTTGGTGTAACATCTACTACCTAGATCAAACTTACCATGTATTTGATCTTTTGCTTATCTCCAATTTGGCTTCATACTTCCAACTAGGGCATCCTGACTTCCCATTAGGGATTTCAAATATGACTTTCCTTCCATACTATCTAATAGGGCTCACTCTTGGATTTCACTCCTTGGATCACATTCCCTCTCAGATTGCACTCGATCCTATCTTTCACTCTCTCCTACCTCACACTTACTTCTAGCTTGCGCTCTCTCTTGGCTTACAATAGCCCTTGTCTCTTCATTTTATCGATATTACTTCACTTCAACAATTTTTTGTAAATAATATTCCATACATTTGTGGTAAGGGTTTGAAGCATTGATGCACTTATGATGAACCCATTGCTCTTTTGCCATGACTAAATCTTGGATCACACTCCCTCTTCGCACTTCCTCTTGGTTCACACTCCCTCTTGGCTTGCACTTCTTTCCAACTTGCACTTCCTCTTAGCTCTCAAAATTTTAGTTTACACGGGTTTTATGAGGGGTCCTGGTGCCCTCGTACTAGGGTTTGAATGGATTTTCCAAATGAAAATCCAAAGACTTACCAATACGGTATCCCTCATGGGTACAATTAGAGTTTACATAGGTGGTTCCGATCCCCTCATACTGGGGTTTGAACTTGGGTATCCTATATGAAAACCCAAGAACTTACCACTATAATATCCCTCATAGGTCAATAATCATTACTTTCTTATGTTGATCTAGAAACCCTAAATTTTTTTGGTTATCCTCCATAAGATTTTCTTTACTGTACTACTATTGAAACCCTAAAGTGAAAGGAACACACTCCATACTACTTTTGTTTTTATTGTAAGGAGAAGATAGTATGCTACTTGAGGAGAACAAAGGTGATTTACTTGGATTAAGCTTGACCTCCTTCATCTCATTTGCTTTAATATTCACCTCCCCATCTTCCTTTGCTTTAAAATATGCCTTCTTATCTTCCTTAACATCTTCAAATTCTTCTATATATGAACTTGTGCATTGTACTTCCTTATTACTCATCATTTTTTCTTCTAATGGTTGATTCAAGTGAACTGTAATGGCCTTTGTCATCTGATGATGTAGTGGATTTTTTCTAGCCACTTTATTAGGAGTGGAAAATCCTTTATTTAACCTAGCTTCTCTTGTGATATGATCTCCTTGTTTCAAATTGAAGCTACTATCATGTACACAAATTTCCATCTCTTCATCATTTTCACTTTGTAGTCTCTTTCCATGTGCCCAATTTCATGACATCTATGACATCGAAATGCAATATTTTAATAATCCACTTGTTGATCCCATTCTATTGATTTAGATTTAATCCTAATTGATTGTGGTAAACGTTTTGAAATATCCATGGAAACACATATTCAAGTGTATACAACATTCATTCTCCCCTTATAGTTGGTCCCTTCTAGATGAATTCACCTAGAGTATTACCAATATCCTTTGAAACATTATTATTGATGAGTGGATAAGGAAGTGCAAAAATCCTAATCCATACCAGAAGCCTTTTAATAGTTTCTATATCCATAAATAAATTCTCACTCCAAGGTCTTAACTATAATGTATATTTTCCCCTAAACCACATGCCTCCATCCATTATTTTATCCCTTATTTATGAACTAGAGAAAATAATAATGAAAAATCCTTTTGGAAGAAAATTCATGGAGTAATTTGAATTCACTCCTCACTTCTACTTGATCCAATTTTGAATCTCAAAAGAAATTTACCAGTATCCATTAAACTTACATATTAAACCTTTGGTTTTAAGAACCATTATATCATGCTCAATCATCTCATCCTTGATAATCACTTTTGTAGTAGAAGCTGCTACCTAGACAAGGTTTACCATAAATTTGCTCTTCCTCTTATTACTAGCTAGGGCATCCATAATTCCAACTTGGCTATTCATACTTTTAGTAAGGAGTTTCGCAAATCACTTATTCAAATAAATCCTTTAAATTCTCCTAAGATATGGAACAAGAAGTAGCACTTATTCCTTGATCACATTTTGCTTTCTACTTTCTACTTCCCTGCTCACACTTCCTCCTCGCTCTTGGCTTGCACTTATTTTTTACTTTCTGCTCCTCTACTCACACTTTTTCCTCATTCTCAATTCGTATTTGCTCCTTGCTTTCAGCCCACACTCGCTTTCTACTTCCTACTTCCCTGCACACACTTCCTCCTTGCTCCTGACTCTTTTTAATGGTAATATTGATCCCTATAATAAGTTTCATATCCACTACATAGTTATTAAGTGAAATTTCTTATTATTCTAATCACATGAGGATGATTTTATCTTTATAAATTTTTTATAGTACCATCCTCAACTTTTCTATAGTTTTGAAAGCATCATCAAGATTAAGTTTGATGAACCCAACTTATAGATATTTTGATTTTATAAAAAACTAAACTAGTCTAGGAAGACACCACAACCTTGAGTGAAAAAAACGCTAGAAAAAAGATAAAATAGGTTAAAAACAACTAAAAATAAGGAAAATGAGAAAGGTTAGGTTGAAATATTAAAATGGTATAACCTGGAGGATGATATAAATGGAATAGATAAATGAAGTAAAACAACACACATGCACACATTTGATATAGGGTATGCTAAGAAAATAAATGCAATGCAACTGACATAAAATGGAAGTAAAGTAAACAAAAATTTCTATCTCTTCATTATTTTCACTTTGCAGCCTCTTGCCATGTACCCAGTTTCATTACATCTGTGACATCAAAATGTAATATTTTCATAATCCACTTGTTGATACCATTCTCTTGATTTAGATTTAATCTTAATTGATTGCGGTAAACATTTTGAAATATCCATAAAAACACGTATTCAAGTATATAAAACATTCTTCTCCCCTTAGTAGTTGGCCCCTTCTAGATGAATTCACCTAGAGTATTACCAATATTCTTTGAAACCTCCTTATTGATGAGTTGATAAGGAAGTCCAAAAAGCCTAATCTATACTAGAAGCCTTTTAATAGTTTCTATATCCACAAATAAATTCTCACTCCAAGGTCTTAAATATAATGCATCTTTTACCCTAAACCACATGCCTCCATCCATTATTTTATCCCTTATTTATGAACCAGAGAAAATAATGATGAAAAAATATTTTGGAAGAAAAGTCATGGAGTAATTTGAATTCAATCCCCACTTCCACTTGATCCAATTTTGAATCTCAGAAAAAATTTTCCAGTATCCATGAAACTTACATATTAACCCTCTGATTTTAAGAACCATTGTATCATGCTCAATCATCTCATCTTTGATAATCACTTTTGTAGTAAAATATGCTACTTGGAAAGGGTTTGCCATAATTTTGCTCTTCCCCTTATTACTAGCTAGGGCATCCATAATTCCAACTTGGATATTCATACTTTCAGTAAGGACTTTCACAAATGACTTTCTTTCCATGTTATATTTTCTTCAAATGAATCCTTTAAATTCTCCTAAGATCTGGAACAAGAAGTAGCACTTGTTCCTTGATCACACTTTGCTTTCTACTTCCTGCTTCCCTGCTCACACTTCCTCCTTGCTCTAGGCTTGCACTCACTTTTTACTTCCTGATTCCCTACTCACACTTGCTCCTTGCTCTCGGCCCACACTTGTTTTCTACTTCCTGCTTTCCTACTCACACTTCCTCCTTGCTCCTGAATTTTTTTAATGGTAATATTGATCCCTATAATAAGTTTCATATCCACTATATAGTTATTAATTAAAATTTCTTATTATTCTAAGTACATGAGGGTGATTTTACCTTTATAATTTTTTATAATACCATCCTTACATTTTCTATAGTTTTGAAAGCACCATCAAGATTAATTTTGATGAACCCAACTTCTAGATATTTTGATTTTATAAAAAACTAAACAAGTCTAGGAAGACACCACAACCTTAAGTGCAAACAACACTAGCAAAAAGATAAAATAGGTTAAAAACAACTAAAAATTAGGAAAATGGAAATGTTAGATTGAAACATTAAAAATGTATAACCTGGAGGATGATATAAATGGAATAGATAAATGAAGTAAAATAACACACATACACACAATTGATATAGGGTATGCTAATAAAATAAATGTAATGCAAATGGCATAAAATGGAAGCAGAGTAAACAAAATAAAATTGTAAAATGAAAGTGATCAAATGGTTTTAACTCAACTAGTTAGATTCCTCAAATTTTAAGGAGGAGACCAAGGTTCGAATCTTTCCAAGCAATACATTCATACTTGCCAAGCTTTTGTAATACCACTACATGGTCATCATGTAATATGGGTGGAGCTAGTTTCAATACCATATAACCCTTTAAAAAATATTGTAAGATGAAACCTATGATAAAAACTACCTATTGAAGATGCTTGATTTGATCTTGATTCCTTGAACCATAAATGATCTTTTTGATGCTATTGAAGATACTTTTCTTGGCTAATGTTACCTTATTATTAAATTTGAGATAAGGATGGGAACAATTGAAAAGCACTAACTAGGACAAAGGAAAGATAAAGTTTGATAATATTCAATATCAACCTTGCAATAATAAATTGATGGGTAAAATAATACTTGTAAATGAGTCTATTATATTTGTTTGTATTATCCTTGGATTATACAACAAAGAGTTGATATTTAGTCTAAGAGGCTTGTGAAAGTTTAATATCTGAACAGGTATATAACCAAAGTATAAATAAGAGATAGGTATATAATATAAATGTATACTTTTAGGTTTTAGATCCATAAGATCTGTAATGGAGAACCTAAATTTTGACACTATTTGAAAATTTTTAGTGTTTAGCGAAATTTTAGGATTTTAGATTTCCAAACATGATAAATTTTTGAGTTAATTTTTTATGATGGTTCTTCTTAGAACAAGTAAAAAAGAAAAAAGAAAAGAAAAAAGGAATAATATGGGTATGATCTAAGTTTATATAAGACTAATCCTTACCTCAAGTCCTATCCATCATCTTTTCCTTGGGACTTGTATCCAAGAAAATAATATAATCTTACCTTGTGATTCTTGTGTATACACATTTCCATTATACCATCCATTCATACAAATACTTTGTATTAATTCCATTGTTATGGATTATCCCATAATATATATTCCAATATTGTAACCAATAGATCAACACATATTCTTATATGTGACATTGCCTATGATGAGCAACATGCGTACAAAAATTTTGTAAGATAGATAGCTATATGAATCCAAATTTAGATATGATTCTGAATTATTTTTTAATAGTCTATTATTTATTTCAAGCTAGAGATTCAAAGGATAATAAAAGGTTGAATCTCCATAAAATATATAATAATTTTACTTTGAAATGTTTAGTATGTAGCATCTTTTCAAATTTTAGACTTATAACCAAATCAATGTTGAGGTCTTAGGGAGGGAATTAGATGCCTGAATCTTCTTTCAAGGATAATACCTAGGATTAGGAAATTTTAATTTATTATATCCTTATATCCCAACTTGATCAAGCGTGTCCACCATATTTTGACAGGTCCAAAACCAACTTATCCTTATTTAGATAGGCAAATATAATTTTAGCAATCTCATCAACTATATTACTATTTGAAATCTAAGATCTGGAGTTGCTTCTCATAACATTATAATCCTTAAATATCAAACCTCCATAAGCCAAGCCTAGGTCATAAATTGGAAGATAATATTTTGATCAAGCATTGAATCAAAATTTTATAGAATCTCATTGTTAAAAGCACAATTGAGATGTTCTTCATTAGTTGTAAATTATTTGACATGATGTTCTATATTGGAGACGCCCTAAGTAAAACTTTTTTTTTTAATAAGAATTGTTCATCCATAAATCCTATATACTTCTAAGGTAATATTTTTATCAACTCTTTCCTTGATATTTGAAAAGTTTCCAACCTTGTTTTGTCTCCTCAAACTAAACTCATGAATATCTAGTTTTTAAAGTCTATACCACCTATATTATTTTCTCAATGAACACTATATAATTTGTAAAAAATTCTAACTAATTTCCACATCCTCTCAAAATATAATCTTACTAAATTTGGGCAAATCAAAGGTTATAATAATTGGTAATCTCAAACGTGGTGTCATATATATTGGAATAAGTTGCAATGTCACCTTAATGAGTAGAAGTTTTCCATCAATGTTTAGGAACTTATATTTCTAACCAACTATATATGATTAATCTTATATCTAAAACTAAGTCTTTTATTTCCTTCTTTCATCAAATAAGGAAATACCTATATATATTGATGGTAGTATTTCCACTCTAAATCCCAAAATCTACATAATAATTCACAATAAATCAAGGGTAGTGTCAATAAAAATCTCTTTGATTTTATTGTATTTTACATCCGTTTAATTGCCTTCTCATAAAATGATAGATTGATTTTAAATGACATGTCCTTGATGGAAAGAGGATGATCCAAAAAATAATTTCATGAACATGTCTACCATGGGATTCAAAGAGTGCATTTTTGGCAAACTAAATACTTTCCTTTCTCTTTTCCTTTTAAGAAAGATCTTTCCAATGTACTATCAAGAATAATAATAAGTATAAATAAAAGTATCTAACACAAGATCCATTATTCAAAATAAAAATTTTTGGTGTGGTAAAATATCATTTAATCCATTCACACTAACCTTGATCAAAAGTAAAACTTTAATGAACTCTATTAAATAATTTATTAATATATTATTTTGTAAGCATACTTGATTTTTTGTTGACTAAGAGAATGTATGACCAATTGGGGAATAATTATACCATCAGGGATTTACTTCCCATGAAAAAACACCTTATTCCTCTAGGACAATGCCATCCAATATGTATTTAAATTTATTTTCCATAACTTTTGAGACAATCTTATAAACCATATTATAAAGACTTATTGGAAGAAAATTATTAGAATATTTTGACTCATATTTTTTAAAAACTAGTATAATATAAGTGAAATTAATCTCACTTATTGTAGCCTTATATTTCCTATCCTCTTTTGATGTAATTAAAATATTTATCTTTGAAGTATTCCAAAATGTTTGAAATAAGATTGTACGAAACCACTAGGGACAAATGCCATGTTATAATGAAAATAAAAAATCACTTATTATAGACCATTGATTGAAATATTTTTCATCGATATTTTATTTGTTCTTATATGATAATTGATGGAATATTTTTATATAATATCAACCATATTAGGTTTATCATGATCATATTACAATAAAATATCTTTAAAATAATTGATTGGTTCTTTCCTAGTATTATCTTCTTTCTCAATTTGCCTTCCACATAAGATAGACTTATTTTTGAACCTATCAAAATACAAATCTAATTTAGTAGTAACATCAGATAATTGGAATATCACTCTTATTAGTCTATATCTTATAGGATATTTAGGACCAATATGTATTTCATTTTGTAACGAGTTATGATAACTACCTAGTAGTTGCTTTTTCTCCATATTTATTTTTCATCCATTTTTTTGAGTTTTGCTATCTTTTATAAGTCCCTAAGATCAAATTAATTTTATTTTATTTTCTTAAATATATTACAAAAGTATTTGATATCCCACATCTTCGTATGTCCCCTTTAGATATTTTTTTTGGAAAAAATTGAACATATAGGGTCCTTTAACTTTTTATTCAACTCATTACAATATAACCATTTGGAAGGAGTTTGGATTTTGAATCCATATAGACTAAAATTAAAATGGAATTGGATGATCATTATTGAGGAGGTAGTAACCCAAAAAATTGGTTTATGATTTGAGCTCACTTGCACCAAAGCATATGAAGAGAATTCACACTCTATTTGTAGCCAACGTTGGATAATAAGAATTGTATGATAATTTTGCTTTGTGATATCTTCTAATACTTCTATTATTCCACATCTATTGAAAAATTAAAAAAATGTCGGTCCAAAGGGTATTTATATTAACATAGGAAGAACAAAAATACATAGATATTGACTATATAAGGTTTCTACCCTTGTTTTAGCAAGAAAAAATTATGCTAAATGCCTCCAATAGTCTAGAGATTGTAGCTTTGACTCATCATCAAAATTAATATGAATAAACAAATTTTTTTACAATATGAATACCAAAGAGTTAATTGTATTTGGATCATATACATTTATAATTTCAATTCTCATAATTCACCCTTGTTACAAAAAGGACTAACATAATTACTACTTTCATCTATCAATTTCCATCCAATTTGTAATTTTTATTAGATAGTTTTATTAATCAGTTGTATGGTATTTGAATGGATTCCACCCATATTACATTATGATCAAATAGTGGTATTATAAACAAATTGGCAATTATGCATGCATCTCGTAGAAATAACTAAACTTGGGTCTCCTCCTTGAAAGTTGAGGAATCTAATCAGTTGAGCTAATGCCATTTGATGATTTTCCTATAGAGTTATGACATTTCCAAATGATCCATTTAAAAATTGTTAGGTAATCATCCATCATCTATATCTTTTCAACTGTCTCCCTTTATTCGTTATTGCTTAATTTTATCTCATGTATTTAAATAATTCAAGACTATGACAATCTATTAATTCTTTGATAATATTTCTTTTGAGGCCATAATTATACCTCAAATATTCTAATATTATACCTTAATAATAATTTTGTACACTAATGGTATTTTCTCCACTTGTTAATATTTGTGATATAGGCTTTGAGCTTCCCAAATCTATCCCACAATAGATGTCTTTTTGTGTCTTATCATACTATTGACCAAGGAATTATCTTAACTTCTACTTTAATGATGTGATGCAATTTTAGATTCAACAAAGTTGCAAGGAAGGTCCAATGACTCCTCCTAACCTTTGTATTGAAGCCAACAACACACTATCCCCATGAAATACTCCTATGCTAACCTACATTAATTGCATGAAAAGTAAAGTACAAAAAATAAACATGCATAAAAGGTTAAGGGTGTGAGATATTCAAATTTAAATATGGTGTTTAGCCATATAAAGGAAGTGTGCAATGATCAATTAACAAATACTAATTTAAATAACATCATTATTAACCTACTAATTAAGTATGAAATTGCTAAGCAAATAACAAGATGAGAAAAATAGTTATACCTCAATCACTACACATTGATCAAACTAGGAAGGTGGTGCTACTAATAGAATGCATAAGGACTTGCAAATTTTCTCAAAAATATCATGAGATTCAAAGTATAATATGGGTTTCATAGAGTATAGCTATGAATTCCCATGGCTAAAATATGAATACAGTGGATCCCATGGCTCCTATTTATAGTAGGAGTTTAACCTTAAGTTATTTGGGGTATGAAATAGTTAATCCTAGTAAAATTAAATATTTGGGGGCATCTCTAACAAAATGATGCACCTTTGGAAGAAAGTAGAGAGGGGAGGGCTCTGGTCCCTCCCCTGCTCCCCCTCCCATGGCTCCTGGTTCTTGCCCAGTCCCTGGCTCAACCCAGGTCATCCCTCCCGGGGAGTGGTTGTTTGCAGATGATCTCCTAGGGGGAGATCCTTCTCCACTATCTGCGCCCTCTCGGCCGGCTAGGGTTTCCTTGGTTGTTTTTTCGGACTGGTGCTTCCCAGGGATCCCTGTTTGGTTGGGGATCCCTTCCCTTTTTCCCTCAGGCTTCCCCCTGGGGTTTTTTGCAGGTTATTCGCGTGGATCTGGTCCCCTGCGTTTCTCGGTGCGGTGGAGGTGACGATTTAGGGTTTGGATAGCTTCCCCCTTTTTCTTGTGAATCCTCGACGGGCTCTGTGCTTGGATGGGATTCTTGGTCCCTCGACGGGCTCTGTGCTTGGACGAGATTCTTGGTCCCTGCTGCTGGGATCCTCTTTTGTTTTCCCGAGGCGGGTTCCTTGTGGTGCAACTCTCTGGTCACTTCTTGATGGGCTGGATCCTCTCTGTGCTGGCTGTCGGCTTCCTACAGGATGGCTCTCGCTGAACTGAATGTTTTACCGATGGGCGGGATGGTTTCTCCACAAGGTGGGATCCGCCAAATCCACTGGTTTTCCTGCGAGGCGGGATCCTTTCTTTTCTGCTAGTTTCCCGGATGGCGGGATTTTCCTGTTGCTTCCCGCTAGGCGGGACTGTTTGTGGTGGTTTTGACTGCTTCCCGCAAGGCGGGATTTTGTTGTAACGGTTTTTCTGTGCTTCCTGCTGGGTGGGATCTTCTCGATGGTGGTTTTTGGCTACTCCCCACTGGGCGGGATCTCCAAAACTACTTTCTTTCTTATTTGTTTGTTTCCCGCTAAGAGGGATTGTTTCATGCTTACTGTTACCACTGGGCAAGATTTCTGTTTTGGTGTTCAGTTTCAAGGGATTGATGCCCTAGGCCCATTGCTTATGTAATCAGGTTTTGGGATCCTTGTTAAAACCCACTATAAATACAAACACTTATAACTATCAAAAAAAAAAATGATGCACCTTTAAATATTTCATACCTCTAAATATACCTCTAACAACCTTAGAAGGCTTCCAAAATGAGTTAGTGCACCACTACATGAAAAAATGTTGCTCTCAAAAGGTGCTTATTGGGATTCATGCCTTTATTTTTACTCCACTGGATGGCCTAGGGAGTCAATTTTTTTTTTTGAATTTTCTAGCAAATCACTAGATAATGTCTTCACTTGAAGGAGAAATTATATTTCTAGGATGTTGGATGTAGCAGGTGTATGGGTATGGCAGGTGGAGAAAATTGAGTGGTGATGGAATCAAATGTTATAGATATATGAGGGGTTAACCCAATGATAGTTGCACTACCATTTTTTCCAGTGGGGACACCATTGGTGATAAGGTGGATGATAATGAAGGAGATGTGGCATATATCACTAGTGATTGTGTGGTAGGAATTTGGATGGATGAAGATGGAAATGAAGTGATCAATGTAGTATCAGGCATGGTGGAGGAATTTGGAGTTAAAGTTCCTCCAGGAGAACCATGAGCTACACTATCAAAGGATGAGAGAAGTGCAATAGAAGAAGAGGTGGGAAGAGAAGAAGAAATAAGGAGGTAAGAAGAAAATATAAAGAAAGAAGTGAGAGCTATAGACACCAAATCCTAACCATTCATCATCATCAAATCATAGCCATCCATATATTTATATATTTATATTTGTATTTATATTCACACACACACACACACATATATATATATATATATATATATATATATATATATATATATATACATATACATATATAAATATATATGTATGTATATGTACACATATATATATACTTATATATGTATATATACATATATAAGTATATACATATGTATATATTATACATATAAGTATATATAAGTATATATGTATGTATGTATATGTATATATTATACATATACATATATATATACTTATATATATGTATGTATATAAGTATATATATATATATGTATAATATATACTTATATATATATGTATGTACATAAGTATATATATATATATGTATAATATATACATATATAAGTATATATATATGTATATATTATACATATATATATATATATACTTATATACATACATATATATATAAGTATATATATAAGTATATATACTTATACATACTTATATATATATATATATATATACATATATATATATATATATATATATATATATATATATATATATATATATATACATATATATATATATACATATATATATATATATATATATATATATATATACATATATATATATATATATACATATATATATATATATATATATATATATATATACATATATATATATATATATATATACATATATATATATATATATATATATATATATGATATTAAATCATAGCCATCCATCAAACTGCAATCCTAGTCACTTAACCAAATCTTAATCTTAGCCGCTCATCAAGGTTTAATCTTAGCTGCTCATTGCCACCATCAAAACCCTAATATTTACTAAAGGGGTTATAAAATACTATTCACTTTTGTGAATAAGGAAGAGAACTTGAAAATTTGCACAACATTTTGCATGAGCAAAACCCTAGATGTTGTCTGCATCAAGCACTACATTCATCATTCAATTGCCACCACTTCTACAAACTAGATCCAAATGTTTCAAAGCATCCATCACAATCCGTAGAAACTTTTGGATGTCTATTAGAAACTATAGGATGCTCATCATAGTTTGCAGACACTTTTGGGCATCTATCAGAATAACATTACATCCAAAAAGCATTTGAATTCTTTCTGACATCTACGCAATAGCATTTCAAACCCTCAAGAGCAGAGATCAAGGTCAAGTATTGGCAAGACATTTTGATTTATTTATTTACTATTTTTTGTATGCAGTTATACATTTTATAAGTATTGTAATTAGTGTTTATATATCTATATTATTATTAAATAGAACATCACACAGTGGAGGCCCCTCATATGCTATTGACTCTTTTTATGTTGTTTGTTTGATTGTAGGTGTGGGTTACAAATTATTGGATAGTTGTTGAAGCTAGAGTGGTCCAACAAAGGATACACAAGCCCACTCAAAAATTTATTTGTAGCAATGAAGAATGTTTACACCCACTTTTGATTGGATCTACCAAAGGAGCTTCACTCCTTTGGTGTTTATTGTATTTTGATGAAGCGAACAAAATTATTTTGTAATAAGATCCCTTATAATTCGAGGTAGATCATTATTGTAAAAAGAGTTGAATACAAAAAATATTTTATTTATTGCAATCACTTGTGTCAATATTTTATTGTTCGTATGCATTTAAACTACTTACAAGAGCAATGGAGGGTGGAATGTGAGTGGAAATGCATGTAAATGTGGCCCTAATATTGGTCATTCCCAACTCAATATGGGGGTCTCCTTGAGGAATTTTCCCTTATTTAAGATGGGTTTTTTAATTTTGCTGCTCTTGGGCCACTATAACCTTATTGAAAATTTACCTATACCTTTCAAATCCCTTCTATCCCTCAATATCATTTTTACCTTACCATTAAGCTAACTATTGTCAATGTTGTTGGTGTAGTTGAAATGACGATTTTTGTCATTGATGTCTTCCTTGGTATTCATGGGTTTGAAGGGCTAGTTATAACTTTAGTGATAGTCTTGGACCTCTTAGCACTCTTGGGGTGATCTCTATCCCAAATGGTAGATAATTGGTTTTCGAATGGGTCATCTATGGTTGGTCTAATTAATGTGCCCATATTATACCTCATATTTTATCAAACTAGAATTTTCCTATATGTATACCCCAACATTCTTAGGGCTCCCAAATTTTGATGGTTCATTTTAATATTGGGATCAAAATAATCCTTGTCCTTGGTATAGAAAACATGCCACTCATGTGGGTTGTTGTACTGCCCATGGATTTCATCTTTGTATCTATGGCTACTTCCTAGGGTAGCAAGGGCCAATTGTTCACATGGCTTTGCCTCCTTTTGGATGTTGGAATCCCTTAGCTATTCCACCCCATGTCTCTTATATTTTCCTCCATGATCTAGTGGAACCCATGCAACTTTAATGTAATCTTTATTATTTGCTTCCCAAGTAGGTAGAAGGTTGTTTTCTTCTACCCCTTGAAGTACTTTAAGTCCACATAATCGAGTTTCCACATATATTCAATATTGAACATGTAGTATAGCATGTATATAGGCAACATAAAAAAATGGCTGAAAATCCAATAAGGTGTATGAAAGATTAGGTCCTTCCCAAATAGAAGTCACTACTTGGCCATACTTTTGACTTCATGATTTTCCATATCTCTGTTGTCATATTTGATTGTCCCTAGCGAGGCAATCATGACTCATGGGAAGCGACACAACAGAGCCTTGAATGAGAGAGTGGGGTTTACTTTAATTGAGGGACTTTGAGATTTTTTACAAGGTTGGATCCTTGGTAGGATGTGATATTCAAGGTACACTTGGAATAAACAAAGGGAAAAGGGGTGTAAGAGATAAAATAAAAGTAACTCAACAAAAGAAAATGGGGTGAAAATATACCAAGAGATCCACTAAGATATTCATGCAAAAAAAATATTGAATGCTATATGCCAGTGGTGAAAATTTCCTCTCCTTGATATAGTGAAGCACATATGAAAGTTACCAGTTATAGGTATGCATAAAGAGTTGGGTCCCACAAGAGAGCAAATGATATATGATTGGTCCAAAAATAGACACAAATTCCTCACACATACATATACTTAATAAAACCCAAAATAGATAAAAAGTCACAAACACATACATACATAGAAAAATAGGTCAATAGGAGGCTATAGATGGCTATACCAAAAAATTGACATAGAATCTTATGTATATTTATGCAAGCAAAATTTTATAGAGATTGTGCCAAAAGTGGAGGTTTGAGATTACCCATAAACCGCTTAGGAGCCAAATGTTTCTACAAAAATAAATAAAGGGAAAGCATATAAGGGAATACAGTTGTAAAATTGTCAATTCTTTACAAAGTTAATGCTATTCTTATTTATAGATTACAAGGGGAGGGTTTTACCTCCAAAAATCATGCAAAGACTTCTAAGTGGTTTTCACTTCTGATATTGCATCATATTTCTTTTCAATTGTTAGTCCCTTTAAGGTCCTTTGGATTTGAAGTCATAAATATCAAATGGACTTAAGCCTTTGGATGAGAAGCTACAATATTTATTGCCATCTACCCATTTCTAGGAATTCCCATCATTTGGTCATAAAAGATATCTTCATTTAATGTTCAGGATATTTGAATTGCTTTTGCCATGGCTTCCATGTTTTTGTTGTCCTTTCATGAAGATATGAGACATTTCTTTATAGGAAAGGATGATATTACTAAAATGTGCAACTTATTAGTTTGAATTTTGAGGTATCGTATTTTCTTCTTCGAGAGTCTTCTTCACCACTTGAACTTGGGGTTGCTTGAATTTTGATCTTTGAGACTTTTTTGCTAGGTACCTTTGTCAAAGTTTATACTCCTTATCTTATGATTGTGACTTTTAAACTTTTGAATTTTGGACCTCCTATCGTCAAATTTTTTTATTAGGGTTTCTTCTATGTTTTTTCGTAACTCAAACTTTCACTTTCTCTTGTTGGACAAAGAGTGTAGCAATTCATAACTATAGTTCTGGTAGCTCTCAAGGGATATTTATCTTTCTAAAGATAAGGAAACCAAAAAATTGGTGCCTTAGTTCATTGGGCATAGATTCAAGCAAAGGTCTCCCTTGTAAGCAAAAGTTTTTAGTGGGTAAGCCACTTCAAAAAAATTGCAATTAGTTGGGACTTTCAGTATCTCATAAAACTAAGATTACCTATAGTGCATATGTACAAATTTTTAAGTGAGTGGCCTTTATCCATTGGGTATGGAGTAAAAAGGCCTACCCACTAGTTGCTCAAGTTATTTATTCTTTCTTTTTCTCTAGTTTCTTGGGTGAAATATTGTCACCCCAATGAAATTGGGACTTTCCTGCAACTTTCTCACCCTAAATAGGTATGTGCTAGAGATAATGCTATGGTTGGCACCACTAAGGCATTTGTTGGTCAAAGCTTTTGATATCCTCTCATACTTGTAGATGAAGATGTTCTTTGCACATGTTGGATCAACCTCTTCAAAAGGGAGGGTGTCTAAGGTGGAAGTTTCTTGTCATCCCACTTGGTCACCACAAGGGTAGAGAATGTCTGACCAAAAAATTTCCTCCCCATTACGAGTCTTTTTAGCTTTTGACTAATTTATAGACTCGTGCCCTTTGTGATGTGTATAGAGGCTGCCTTTGAGATTTGTTCTTATTGTTCAAGGGTGGTGCATATATCCTTTTTATCCTCCATAAGGGTGCTTTGCATATTTCCTTCTAATTTATCCTTGGAGGGAGTGTTTGGCTTAGGTTCTACTCTATCTACCTCTTCTATAAAATTGCATAACACTGAGGCAACAAGCTAATCCTAGTTAGAGATTGAATGTAAAGACAAAGAATTATACTTCTAACGAGTCTTACCTTTTAGTGAAGCCATCAATATCTTGAGGGTCACATCTTTTTTTGTGGTGTTGTGCACTTGGTATATGAAAATTATTTCTTGTAGGTGTTCTAATAGAGATGTTGGGCCTTCATAGTATATTCAGGTAATATTTCCAATAGTGATACTTGAAAGTTTTCCCAAATAGCTAGTGGTTCTAGAGATCATAGTGAGTTCTTTTATCTCTAGTAGGGGATAAATCTTGATATGGGGGAACCATCTGGGACCTATGGATCCTTTGGATTATAGTGGGATTATAGGTGAATGCAAATTCTTGCTTCTAGAAAATAGGTAGACTAAGGTCTTCACTTGAACCTTAGTTTGGTATCCTCAATAGTGGATTCTTTTGGTGTTCATTACGGAGTGGAGTCACCAGGTGAGTAAAGAGACACTTTAAAAAAAAAAAATAGACAAAGACCCTCACCAAGTCTAGGATTTTCTAGAAGCTACTCAAGAGCCAACTATTTTTACAAAAAAAATGAAGGGAAAGCCTACAAGAGAATACAATTGAAAACTTGCCAAACCTTTCCTATTTATAGATTAAAAGGGGAGGGTTTTCCCTCAAAAAATTATGCATAAATTTTTAGTTGGCTACCACTTTTGATGCTGAGTCATATCTTGTTTGATTGTTTATCCCTCTAAGGTTCTCTAAATTTGAAGTTATGAATGCCAAATGGTGCTAAACCCTTGGATGATAAGCTATCATCGTTGTTGTCATATACTCTTTTATAGGAATTCCCATCATTTGGGCATATAATATCTCTTTATAAAATATTTTGGATCTTTGAGCTACTTTTGGTATGACTCCCATGTTGTTTTCCTTTCACATAGATATAAGACATTCCTTTGTAGGAAAGGATGATATTACTTGAATAAAATGCACCTTATTATTTTAACTTTTGGGGTATCGATATTTTCTTCTTTAAGAGTTTTATTCACCACTTGATCTTGAGGCCACTTGACTTCAGATCTTTAGGATTTTTTGTCTCAGGTACCTTTGTTGAAACGTATACTCCTTATATTTTGCTCATGACTTTCAAACTTTTGACTTTCAAACATCCTTTGATTTTTGAGACCTGACCTCTAATCATCGGATCTTTTTTGTCAGGGTTTATTCTATGCTTGTCTATGACTCAAAATTTTGATTTCTCTTGCTTGAAAAAAGGTGTAGTGATTCATCACTATAGTCTTATTTGAAAACCTCGGTGCCTTACCCCTAAAATTTTCCATATTAACCTCATAAACCTTGTCATAGAAGTGGTAGGAGCTCTCTTTCACTTCTTGATAGGGTACATTTGTGTAATCTATGACTAAAAGAGGCTCACCATCTACTCCTACCTAGTATATTTGAAGGGTCAAAAGCCAACGTTTCTTCTAATATATGATAAGACAAACTAGGTATGAGGTGTAGGTAAGATTCCTTTCTTCATTTAAGGCTTTTAGCTAATTGTCCATATGATATACAATATATTTGTCATATTCAATCATTTGTGAGTTCCTGAGATTGGTTTATATGGTATAGATCAAGGCAGTGTGATCCTTATAGATCTTCAATTTTTTCCTCTCTTCTAAAACTATAGTGATACTAGACAACATCATCTAGGCATATTCCTTGAATATCTCTAAATCTAGTAGAATGTTGAAGTCATATGGTAGGTTGGGCTTCTTTAGGTATGAGATTAAGAAATCCCTCCAATAGGTGCTTGTCTCCCTATTAAAAAATTGTCTTTCTATATCTTGGGATTACATGACACCCACATGAATGGATCATCTCCTACCTTAAACATATTTCTAATACCCCCCTCTATAATTTAGAATTATTCCTTGCTCTATTTAGGGGGTCTAAAGTTATATATAGATGGGTCATATCTTTTGGCATAAGCCTGAACTAGTTTGAGGCAACTCCATACTTGGGACACTAGATTCATGGATAGCCTCGAATCCCATGTGTGGTTGATGCTCCAAGAATTTATCTATGGGTCTAATTTGAATCTTCTCAAATATTATATCCTAATTTGACCAATAGAATAAGTATAATTTACTCCTAAATTCTCTAGAATGGGTCTTCAAACAATTCCTTAGATGTCTTTAGAGGAGGGAGTCATGTCTCTTTCTCTTTTCTCTTTTTTATTTTCCTTTCCTTTAGAAGGTTTTACCTCCTCATGTAAGGCAGGTATGGGTGAAGGTGCAACTAATGTAGGTAGGGCAATGGTAGTGGATTGGTGAGATGTTGGATTGGAATCCAAAATGAAATGTCATTCTGAAGTGAAATATATGTCCATGGTGATAGAATAGGTGGGATTTTTTGGATTGTAGGATTTTTTTGCCAAGCCTTGATAAAGCAAGTGATTCACTTGTATAAGGGGGAAATTATTTTCTTTTGGAGGGTCTTTGGTTAAATGTAGGTGAATCACCTACAAATACAAGTGATTATCTTACCATTTCAAGCGATTCACTTGGGGAAAGGAACTTTGAGATATCATAATTTTGAACTATTTGCTTGTCAATTGAAGATAATATCTCATCATTTAGGACTTTGAAGATGGTTTTTTAGGGTGGCATATTTATAGGTGGGTTAATTTGCTTAGGTTTTATTTTGATGAGCTTTAAACTATTTTCTAGGAAGGGGTTTGAGTGGAATGCTCCAAGTGAGTTATCCTAACTGAGGTCAAGTGGATTGTTTAAGCCAACTAGTTTGTATGAGGGGAGCTTGATGGATAAACCCCTAAATAACTTGTAGATAATATTGTTCTCTTTAGAGTTGTGCAATTTTCTTAGATTAGTTGGCTCGAAGACAATGCATCGATAGATTATGTGTAGTTGGCACATGGTAGTAGTAAAGAACTTAGGAATGTAGTATCTCGAATGAAAAGTTTAGAGGGAGGTTTGGATAGGCATGATATTATATAGCCCCTAATTAGTACAAAGGCCTACCTATACCTACCTACACTCAATGTAGGCCCATTTGAGTAGGGTGAGCAACCTACATGAGGCTAATTTGCTTGCCTGACCATTAATCCTTTGTGCTTTTTAAAAATATATTAATGTAAATGATAAAACAACGGTTCATATTTGTTGTAGGAGAAAAAATAGAAGAAGACAAGATAACATGAAATTCTATAAATAAATGGAAAATTGAAGTGAGAATTAGAAGATGAAGGGAAAAATAATAGTAAAAAATAATAGCCACAAAAAAAGAAGAAATCATATATACATATTTGTATCTTCTTTTGGCCAATGTATTTGTTAGATCAAATGGATGTGCTACCCATTTATAGAAATTAGTAACATTCTTCCATCCATAATGGCAAGTTTGTAGGAATATAGACCCATAATATTTAGAATTTGATAATGTCTATTCTAAAGGGAATCAAACTTCTAATATTCTCTTGGTTTTTACTTGTCTTTGTCCCAATTGAATATGAAACCTCCTTCCTTATAGTCCACTTCAGTAGCCCACTTGTCAAACTATCATTATCTCTTGATTAGTTAGTTTGGTTGGGATTACTTCAACTCATTTTAGGAAAAAATCTATAGCAGAGAGGATCCATCCATGTCCTATGGTTGAAAAATGGTTGATTTGCCTAAGAAGTATAGGTCCAATTGTTGGAATGGTTTTGGTCATAATAATAAGCTTTAGGGGCATTGGATTTTTTATCCTCTTTTTCATTAATGTACAATAATATTTACATTTTGTTACCCATTAGAAACAATTAGTGAATAGATTAGGCTAGTAAAATCTAGCCCATAAGATTTTGTGGACCATAGTCGATGCATAATAATGCCCTTCATAACGATACTATTTTATTAGGGCTTTCATATTTTTCTCTTAAATGTATTGTATTAAGACACCATCATATACTTTCCTGAACAAGACATCATAGATGCATATATAATGAGTTTTGTTTTATCTAACCTAGACTCTTTCCTTGACTGGCAATCCTTCTAATACTTATCCAATGGCCATGTATTTGTAAATGTATGCCATCCATCTTGTACTATCATTCAATTCAATTTTCTCCACTATGGTGATTTGATCCTTGGATACTAACATTACTATATTCTCATATAAGGCCCTAGCCTAGACAAGTTTGGTGGATTTGATTCCAATATTGAGTTCCTAGATGTTGTTAATACATCCAACTCTCTTTGCTCCCAATTATCTATGAAGCATAGTAAATCAGACATCAAGGTACACTACAAAGAGTGTGGTCTTGATCTGTGACATGTAATAACCAATTTTTTGAGATCCTTAATAACGAAAAACATCTATTTCTTGTTTAAGATGTATCTCTCTCATAGTTATGGAGGACTTGGCTGAAAAATAAGATGAGGTGTCTTTGTCCTAGTTATTTTTTGGGTCATAATGACAATGATGATTTCATGTGTTATGAACATGTAGAACCTAATTTTTTGGAAAAGTCTAAATTGATCAAGATTGGGTTCTAGGTTATAGCATCCTTGATACCTTAGAATATCTATCTATATTTGTTGGTCCACACTAATATGCCATATTTACTTAGCATTTTGGTGATTAGTTTGACCATCTAAGTTAAGTAGTTATGATTTTTATCACAAATTGGATTTCACCTATGAAAAACAACATTATTTTGACTAAAATGGGCAAGGGGAGGTATTAGATGGAATTTCTATTGGGATCTATAGCTACACCATCTTTTGATACTACATGACCTAGTAGTTTTCCTTCATGGACCATAAATATTATTATTTTTAGATTGAGTGATATGCCAAAATCTTTACACATCTGAAATACTGACTCAAGATGTTTAATGTTCTTACTTATATCTTTGGAATACATAGTTAAATCATAAAGGCATATGAGGATTATCTCACCAACAAGTTTGACCAAATTAATGTCCATATCCCATTGGAAGGTAGCACTAGCCTTTTATAGACCAAAAGGCATCCTCTAGTACATAATTATCCTCCATTTAGTAGTGAATGTCATCTTACATTGATCATATTTGAACCAAATATGATTGTACCCTAAGAAACCATCTAGGAGTAATAACATTTATGACCCTGCTACTTTTTGCACAATCCAATAAATGGTAGGCAAAGAATAATAGTCTAGTAATGAAGCTATATTTATGTTCCTAAAATTCATGAACAACCTTATATCACCACTCTTATTGCATACATGAACTAGATTAGTGACTCAGGTGGTGTATTTTATTAGGAATATTATCTAGGCATGTAGGAGCTTCAAGATTTCCTTCTTCATTACTACCTTAATTTTAGGGTTGATTAGTTAGTGTTTTATCAAAAAGGTCTAGCATTGGGTTCCAACTCAATAGTATGTTCTATGATATTTTGATCACACACCTTGAGATATTCATATGAGGTTTCAATGATATCCCCATACTTTCCATAGAGTTGTTTGAATAGGGTGATATCTTCCTGAGTATACCTCTTCCTCAGGAGCAAGTTCTTCCCTTTAGTGACTTCAACAAGGTGGTACAAAGAGAACTTCATTAGGAGACTTGATTTCCTTATGTTGTCATTAGGGTTAAATAGGATATCCAAGGTCATTAATTTTTTTGAAAATTAGTTTCCTTTAGCTATATAAATATATATTTAATTTCATCCCCATACTCATTATTTTATTTATTCTACTAGGCTTCTCTGTTTAGGAACTTGATGTTCTTTTCATCATTGTTGAAAACCTAACAATGATCATAGGTATAAAGGATAGATGGCTTGAAGGCCACTTATAAATATTTTTATTTATGTAATATGTTAGTGGTGGGGTCAAATATCACTACCATACATACCAATGCATCTACATTGGTATTCAATTCCTTGGGAATGACATCAATTTTATACATGTCAAAAATTTCCAAAAAATCCTAGACTCAATGAGATGTTTATTCTTTATGACACATTGGGAATTGAACTGATTTACAATCAATTTAGAGTCACCATATATTATTAGGTTCTTAATTTCTATCTTTTTGACTTTCCTCAAATAATTACACAATACTTTGTATTCTACCATGTTATTGGTATAATCAAATAAAAATCTACATGCAAAATGGGTCTGTATACCTTTTGGGTCAATGAACTGAATGTCAAAACCTACCACAATTTTGGTTTTTGTGCCATAAAAATACATCATCCAAGTTTTGTTATCTCATTGACTTGTTAGATATAGGAGGTTAGATGGCTCTTTAGTGATAAGACAATTCCTCAACTTAGTCTCTACATGATCAACATTTGGATCATCTTCATCTTGAAGTACATAAATTATGTTTTCAATATCATAGGTTTGATCAACTTTAGACCCTTAATCATCTTCTACAAATTTTGAGAGCTCATTATAGCTCACTATATCATATTCATATAGCTTTTATATAGATAGTTACAAGGTGTCTCATTCTCAATTTTGATTACTTTCTCATCCCTAGGCACATTCATGTGGGCATAATCTATTTCAAAGTATTAATCTTCTAATAATTTGCATATCCACTCTCTAGATAGTAACATACTGATGTATAGAGGAAGACCAACAACTATCACTTCTTACACCACAACCAATTCTATATGCTTAGCTATGGTTATAATTAGGTCTTTTAGGAATACCACTATGTTCACCCTAATGTTGTTTATCTAGATCAGATGCTTGGCTATCTTAGTGTAGGATAAACCCATCTATTCATAAACTCATTTTGATATCACTATCACTACTACCCTCGAGTTGACTATATAAATTTCCAATAGATAGTTTCAATCTTTAGGGTCACATAAAATAGATTTGGCTTCAATATTTTGGACTTTGATCATTAAGTATATTAGTAGTATTAACTTGGATGTCCACTAAATGCTCTATTATTAAGTTTTGTTGTTTATCTATATTGGCTTAAGATGGCTTTGATTGCTCACTCTTAGCATAAATCCTTTTTTATTCTTTCAAACCCTCTTGGAGTATATCTCACTAGCCATGTAGAGATAATTATTCTAATACACTTACTTTGATGGTGTATTTTTCATTTCTTTCATGATGTTGAACTTTTGATATTGTTATGAAGTGAAAGTATTAATGGGTTTTTGAGGTTGCCATATTTGAGGTTATTAAAATTGTCTCCTTTTAGTGTTGTTATTATTTACCAAATATTTTATCACTTCCAACATCTTGTTCACCCCAAAACTATTAGTGGAATAATTATTTGTATTGGACAAAGCAGAAAGGGTTGGTAGTTATGGATGAAAAACAACTATTGATGATTTACTAGCTAGAATACATGCCAATATATGGAGAAGGTGATGGATTGGTAACAAAATTTAATTGAGGATTCATAATGAGTGAAATAGAGGGTGTAGAACCACGAGTTTATGGGTTTTAGGTAATATGGGCAACACAGATTGTAGGCAAGGCAGGCGATAAGTTTTTGATTATAATAAAAAACTCTTCCACTTTAGCTACTTCTTTGAAGGCTACATATAGTGTATTGTGATTAGCATTACAAACCATCAAAGCTATATTTAGACTATAGATCCTTCATGTAATAAGACAATACTTGATCTTCATTGGGCCTAACATTCTATGGAATCGGATTTAAGATCCTAAAGAATCTAGTGTTGAAATCATGTATTTTATTAGGGATAAATTTATATTATATTTATTTGAAATAAAATTGAATAACCATTACTAACACTACTAAATCTATGAAAAAATATTTTATAATTGATTTCTAACTTGTAATAGAATTTTCATGCAAACCTCTATACCACAATGTGACTTTATCATGTAAAGAGTAAATAAATAAGTACACCATATTATATGCCTCATAAATATGATGAATCAAATTGAGCATGAAAATATCATTGAGGTGATCTAGAGTTGTCTTATTCCCACTTCTATCAAAAGTAGCTAAGGTATTCATAATTGTAGATGGAATAGAAGACTAACCCACTAGTTTCAATGGTCCTTGATAGGTCCCATTGTGAAGTTAATTCTAAGGCCTTGGTGGAGATATTAAATTATTCTATGGTGTAGGAGGTTGACCATATTGTTGTTATGGTGTAAGATAAGGATATACTTCATAATACTAAGGTGGATATGGAGGATATTAAGGATATTGGTATGAGTATAGTAATACAAAAGATAATGAGGGTTTGGCATATGAAAACGATGAGGAGGTGGGTTTTGATAATCCCACTGTTGATTTTCAAAGAAATATTTATATTTGGAAAATGAGGAGAATATTATAAGCCTTCATAATGAATTTATTGGTTAGGAGGAGATAAGCCTTGCATGTTTTGTTATGCTTGACTAGATTAAGGTAGTGTTTATCCCTAGGTGTTTTCCTTGGCCATTTGTATCCCCACTTGTTTAGTAAATACTTACATATTTTGATTTGGAAAGATCTATCCTAAAATCCATCTATTTAGAGCTATAAATTATCCAAGTGGAAGGCTAGATATGTTGGATAAACTAGATTTAGTGGAATTTGAGTCAAAGCAGTGTTAATAAGAGTTTCTTTTGGCACTAGATGTAGGTGTTAGATTCATGCTATTGGTATAGTAGTGGATTCCAAAAGATATATTATTTACATCAAATGAGATCTTGTAGAGAGGGTTTGTGTGGGTTAATGTAGGATCAATATTTGACCAAGTTTGGTTGGCCCAGGTAGATGAATAGTTCATTTGTTGACCTAAGAAACCAATTTCTTGGAATGTGGTATTTTGATTGATAGGGTTGGACATTGGGTTTTTATTATTGAGGAAACATGATTAGACATTATAATTCCTTAATTTTATTGTCTTGATGTACCCACACAATGGTTTATTCCTTCATTTTTCCTTTGGCATTCCTTCAATAATACATAACTATCTCCAATAATTAATTTTATTGTATTGATATTTATCCCATGAAGTGCATATTCATAAGCCTATATGTATGGTCCTCCATGGACAAATATGCAAGGTTAAAATTTGTAAAATTTTAAAAACTGACCTATAGAGCAGTTTGCCTAAAAACTAGAGTGATTCACTAGCAATTTTTAGTCAATTTGTTATTAGGAATTGAACTTGATAAAAAATTACCTATGGAGAAATTTTCCTATGAACTAGAGTGATTTATTTGCAAATAAAGTGATTCACTAGCAATTTTAGGCGATTTTATAGCAAGATTTGAACTTGAAATATTTTGAAGATCAAGGGGTCCAAGCGAATTATTTTGAAATTGGAGTGGATTGCTCTCCTAGGAAAGAGTTGGAAAGAAAATTATCTTTCCTAGTGAATTGCTTTATAGATTTTGAGTGAACCACTCTTTAGATTTGTATTGAAGATAAATCACTATTTTTGGAGCAAATCACTTGTTGAACTAAGCGAATCACTCTCTAAACTAAGCAAATTACTTACTATTTTGATCTTTAGATAAAGTATCTTAGAATCTACCCTAAATGTTTTATGCCTATGAAATATGCAAAATTAGGGTTATATCTATGGTCTAATGTTGTTAATGTTTCTTCACAAAAATTTCAAAATTATGAAGTTCATATTGAAGTTGCCATTTGTAAATCACCTACAAAAATCAAGCATAAATAACAAAAATGATGTAAAATTCAAGGATAGTTTGACAAAAATGATGTAAAATTCAAGGATAGTTTGAGGTTGGGTTTGATAAGTCAATTCACTAGCCTTGAAAAATCACTATGGATTCTATCTATGTAAATTCAATATTTTCAAAATAAATCACTTGTATAATAGAGTGAATTGCTCATAGAAATGGACTTAATTGATGTTCAGGTGATTGGCTTAAATCAAAGTAAATTGCTCCAAAATTAGAATGAATTGCTACCTATATAACGGGTTGTAATTTTTTCTTTGATTATGATCCAATTGTTTCATTTATGATGAATGCAAATTTATTCCAAAATTAAGGAATTTGGCCATCTGAGCAAAAATTATGGATAATGAAGGTGAGTCCCATCAAGCATGCCAAAAACTATGTGGAATGTGGAATTGGAGATTTGTCCTAACTTCTATTTTAATCATATACACCAATTCTAATCCAAAAAAGTTGGAAGGGCGAATGGATCCTCCCAAACTTTAGATTAAGGATGGCTCCCAACTATCCTTGTGGAATACTCCTACATTAACCAACACTAATTCATGAAAAGTAAAACGCAAAAAATAAATATGCATAAAAGATAAAGTGTGAGAGGGATTCAAATTAAATACAATGTTTAACCATAGCAAGAAAGTGTTCATGATCCATCAACACATTAAAATTTGAATAACATCATTATTCTTCCACTCATTAAGTATGAAATTGCTTAGCAAATGTCAAGATGAGGAAAAGGGCTATGCCTCAATCACCACACACTTAGCAAACTAGTGTTAGTTTTTGATGCAACATGTAATGGGAGATAGAAATCACAAGATGCAAAATAATATGAAATAAAGTAAATCTACGAGATGACTAAAAATATACTATAAATAGAAATGATGGAGATGTTTACAAAAGTAGCTATGGAGGAAATGAACACTCCATGAATATAGCTACAACTCAAGAATGGGCATTGAGCATATTACACCCCATCACATTACATCACATTGCTACATCATGCCACTCTAGTCTACACTACTTCCTATCTTGCTCTATATCTATTACTCTATGTCTATGGCCCTTTATATAGGAAATAGGTTCCTTGGCCAACACTCTACCTAGATGTGCAAGGGACAACTTGCACATATACAACTTGCACTTTGACACTTGTGCATTTATTACATTGCATGAAGTAACTAGATAACTTCCCCCTAAAGTAATCTAATGTCCTAAGTATGTACCAAGAAAGGTACATTTACATGATCCAAATGATGTAATATAGTCTATTTCTAACACCCCTCTGTATTACATTATTTGGATATTGAAGACTTTAGTCTTCAATGTGGATCTTCTTCCAGATGATGGCTTTGATTCTTCTGTAGTTGCTTCAGTCTTCAGATGATGCAAAAATAGGCTGAAGTTGTAGGTTCTCCTTTCAATTGACCTTGCACTGTATTCCTTCTTCTTTGGATTCATCTTCTTCTTCTTCTTTAGCTTTGCCTTTGGATCCAGTCTCTGTGCTTTCATAGGTGGTCATGTTGCTACTCGATTCTTGTAGAGTGGGTCCCTCTTTCTTGTCTTCAATCTATATAGAAGTTTCTGAACAACCACTCAGAGTATCATGATAAGATCTTGAATTAGTAGATCCTAAAATGTCAATGTTGCATGAGGATTGGAAAATCTTTTCTAGATATGACTCATTAAGTTTGATCTTCTTTTTGAGTAGTTCTATCAATCCTCTTTGTTCTACATTTTCATTCTTGTAGAATTTATAGGTGAGCAATGCCATATATAAAATGCTCACAAGATCTAAGGAAAGTGTAATGTCACTTTTTCCATTGTCAATAGCTTCATTGAGATGAGCTTGAAGATAGTATTCCATAGTATCAAAATTATCTTCTAAAGCTTCACTATGGATTACTTTTGAAGTTAGATCTATCATTCTTTCAGATTTCATGAGCAGATTCATGATCCCAAGTTTTATAGCACTGACTTTTTCTTTGCTGAAACAATTATCCTTGTTGGAGTTTGCATTGAAAGTAGACATTCTTATGGCTCCCTAATTAGGATATATGATTCCTGATTGAAGAAATATAAGCTTGATTTGATAAAACCTTTAATAATCCTTGTTTTGTAGACTACCTTATGTCTCCCAAGTAATGTGAGTATATACTCCTAAGGATTTTTAGGTTATGAGGAAAGCTTATATTTTGTAACTTGATAATCTATGATAGATGCTGATATTACCAAGTTTTGTAGAATACCTTATGACTCCCTAGTATGCTATGGATAAGATATAGTGCTTTTGTAGAATTATAGTTCAATATTTGATTGATTTTGTAAGGTTTTGTAGAATACCAAAATCAATTCCTATTATCCCTTATTGCTCCTATTGAACTAAGCATTGTTCCCAAATTTTAAAGAGGTTATAATGTTGGATCTTTTATCTCCTTTTGAAAGGATTGAGACAATAATATTATGAATATCCAACCTATGAAAAACTCTCTTTATAAATAACCCTTTGGGAATTAGGTTAAGTGTATCTAATTTTCCAATTAAATGATTTGATGTAGTAGCCCTTATGACTCCCTAATATTTGGATAAATTAGATCACAATAATATTTGCAAATATTCAATTTTTATCCAAGTAGAAAACCTTATTACTCCTAGGTTTTATATTGCAAATATTTGATTCATTTGATAAAATATTCCCCTTGATGTATGGCTTTCAATGTAAATAAATTCCTTTGATTTAAACCTTATAACTCCAAGGAAAGAAAGCACATATAAATGGAAATAATTTTACCTTTCTCCAAGCAATGTTCGATACTGATTTCAGAGAAGCTTGGACTGTAGAATTTATGTAGATATCATGGATGTATCCTCCAATGGAAGCACTTTGAGTTTAATGTATTCCAAATCTGGCATCTTCTAGTCTCTTCCCTTGAATTCGGTTGCCTTGAGCATTAAAGGCTCTAACACCTTCTTGACATGCTGCAACTCGACCTTTTTTGCACAGACGATGAGAGAGTAAATTCGATGATGAAGAATGCTTGCTGACTTTGATCATTGATATCCTTAAAATGGAGAAGATTCATCTCTTATGTGCCAAGTGGCATGACCATTTCCCTTTGAGTGCTTGAGGAGAGTTTGGTGCCAATGAAATGTTTGTCTACCTTCTTGTAATGTAAGAATATTATGTTCTTTAGAAAAATACTTGGTCTTCCTCTTTGACAAGTGTATTCAATGCACCAAATGCACCAGCCTATTCATGTAACTCCTCCTTGAAGATGAGCACTCTCTTGAATCGAGCGTTAGGGTTTTCCTTTAGTGACAAGTGTCACTTTCTTCTCTGCATGGACGTAGTCTCTATTGTTGGTTCGAACGGACCCTTTGAGACCTTTTTAGCTTCGCAAATCCCCTCCTTTGCTTTCATTCACCTACATAGTTTTCTACTGGGATATGGAGCAACAATATGGAGGCCTTGAGCACCACTTTCAATGAGCGTATATGGAGTAAGTAACACTCCAAATGGTGCTTCAACTTTCTTTTGCTTTATACTTTTTTTTTCATCCTCCTTACGTAGATGCTATTGCTCTTGAATGACATTATTTCTCCCTTGCTCTTGTACATGTATCTTGCAGGTTTGGTCATCTAGAATGTGAGGAGTATGAGCCCTTCGAATGGCTCCTTGAGCTAGGCTTGGATGGTTGCTAGCATATGACTGCTTTCGAATAGTTTTTCTAGCAAGTGTAGTGCCTTTGAGGCACCTTTAAATCTGCCTTCTCTCCTTATATAACCATATTAAAAATAGTGCACTATAATGTAAAATAGTTTTTATACAAGATGACCTTATTGCACTTTCTTTTGCACTCCTCTTTATAAATCTGAATTTCTGGTTTTTGAGGTAGAATATTGAGTGCAATATAGGGGTTTTGAGGTTGTCTCTTTGATTAGACACCTTCCCCTATTTGCTTGGATATTTTATAAATGAATCCAAGCTTGTAACCACATGATAGAAGCTATTTTTCTGCACTATTTTCTTGTGCTTTGAACTTGAGACTCACCAAGTCTCATTCAAGGCTTCTTTTGATGCTCTTATGGTGGTTACTTTCTTCTCCAATGCTTGGAGGATTGAGCTGATTTTGTGGCTTCCTTAGGCCACTTCAAAGTTGCAGATCTCAATGCATTAATAGTGTCTTTAGACACTTTGAAAAATTCTATTTTTGTGCCCTTCTAATGAACACAAACAATAATATTTGAGAGCAATATAATAGTGCAAAATGAATCTAATAATATTTTACTTCTACTGCACTAACAATTTCACCTTATCACTCCAATCAACTCTAAAAAATAATGCACTTAATCAATTTACTGCAACTAATCAAGAATAATATGAAATGAATCTTCAAGAATTATTCTGAAATTTCTTTATAAGCAAGGTAATAGGAGCTAGTCTTCATTTTCTTTCCAAAGTAGATGATAGGTAGTTGATAGATAGTTTGAGATTCTGAAATCTAATCAACTCCTAAAGTGCAAATGAACCTTAAAGAATCCTTTCTTTTTGCACATTTGAAGACTCTTAATTCAACTCTCCTTTTTGCAACTTTACTCCAATCAAGGTGCTTAAACAAATCTGATAAGTAATCCACTTAATGAATTTACTTGCACCAATAGTTGCTTACCTTTTTTTGAAAGCCCTTTTTGCCACTTCTGTAGAGGATGTAGATCTTGGTGTCTAAGATCACCAAGTTGCTATCTTGAGTAAGATCTTGCAGCTCTCTATAGGCTGCCTTGAACAACTTCATCTTCACCAAAATATGGTCTCCAACTCTCTTTCACGAGCCTAGGATTTTGGTGGCTTGTTCTCCTCTTGTAGTCTCCTCATTTTGTTGTAGATTAGAAGAGATCTTTGATTCTGAAGTGGTGCCTTCTTGCTATGAGAGGTAATCTCCAAATATCCTGGATTTGGTAGGCTTCTTCTATCTGAATCTTCCTTCAAGCTTCTTGTCGAATTCTGACTTCAAATAGGATCTTCTTCTCAATATTCTGAATGTC
Source organism: Wollemia nobilis (assembly GCA_028583015.1). NCBI lineage: Eukaryota > Viridiplantae > Streptophyta > Pinopsida > Araucariales > Araucariaceae > Wollemia > Wollemia nobilis. Next base: position 1,237,362 of record JAQPPZ010001094.1, read on the forward strand.
TTGAGGTCTTCTGAGATTTGGCACTCCTTGCCAAATTCTTCTTCTTGGGCTTGTTGTCGGATGATGATAATTGTCCCAAATCTTTCACTATCTCCAATAGTGAATTTCTCCAATGAGTTCTCCTTGGAACTCCTTTGATGATTTCTTCAATAAGGCTCTCCAAGCCTTTTACTGGATGCTCGTAGAGGCCTCTCCAAGGCCTTGCAACTTCTTCTGGTCTTCCTTGAGACCTTATCTTCAACCTTCTACTTCTGGAAGTGTTGGTGGTGAGATCTTCTCCTAGATATCTGATTCTTCTACCTCTGTATTCGAGCAAGACTCTCCTAGTCCTTCTTCATCAATGAGATCTTCTCCTGATATCTTTTTCTTCAGGTGCTAGATTGATTCTGAAGAAGATACTCTTCCTAACATTTTTGTAGGAAGCTTTCCCAACTCATTGAATCTCCCTATTCCTACAACAAAGTATTAGTACTAAAATCTACTTCTGAATTAGATACTCTCTTCTAGAGTCTTCTTCAGGATCAAGGCTTCTATGGCATTTTCTTCAAGGCTTCTATGGCCTTTTCTTCAAGGCTTTTGTGGCCTTTCCTCTGGATCAAGGCTTCTATGGCCTTTTCTTCTAGATCAAGGCTTCTATGGCCTTTTCTTTTGGATCAAGGCTTCTATGGCCTTTTCTTCTTGTGAAGTTTCCAATCTAGCAATGGAGATCTCCTGTCTCCAAACTTCACTACAATTCTTCTCTAGAAGTCTCTTCTGTAGTGTTCTTCTCTTGCAACAACTAATATCTACGCTATGAAGGCACTCCGACCTTCGGGCAACGAAGTTGAAATATCCTAGATTTCTATTGTAGGAGGTGTCCCAATCATCTGAGTATTAATTCCCTACAATAAAAGAACCTTCAGGTTAGTTTCTCCAGATCTCTTAGATGAGCTTCACTAGTTGATTCATCAAACTAGTGGATCAAGTGTTGAGTCCTAGTCTTCACAAGTTTTCCCTTGAAACTCTATGGAAAGACTCTAGCCATATGCAATCTCAGTATTCTAGAATCTAAGATTTCTTTCAGTCCTTACTTGTGGCTCTCCTTAATTCTACCACCTAGACTCTTTTGAGAATTTTTGATAGTGACTGGTCCAATGGCGCGTCAGGTTGTCAAAAAACTTAGGGTCAATGATAATGGTGGTTTTCCTATTGACCTACCATGGATCTGATACCACTGTTAGATTTTGATGCAACATGTAATGGGAGATAGCAATCACAAGATGCAGAATAATATGAAATAAAGTAAATCTGCGAGATGACTAAAAATATACTATAAATAGAAATGATGGAGATGTTTACAAAAGTAGTTATGGAGGAAATGAACACTCCATGAATATAGCTATAGCTCAAGAATGGGCATTGAGCATATTACACCCCATCACAATACATCACACTGCTACATCATGCCACTCTGGTCTACACTACTTCCTACTGCTCTATATTGCTCTATGTCTATGGCCCTTTATATAGGAAATAGGTTCCTTGGCCAACACTCTACCTAGATGTGCAAGGGATAACTTGCACATATACAACTTGCACTTTGACACTTGTGCATTTATTACATTGCATGAAGTAACTAGATAAATTCCCCTAAAGTAATCTAATGTCCTAAGTATGTACCAAGAAAGGTACATTTACATAATCCAAATGATGTAATATAGTCTATTTCTAACAACTAGGATGTTGGTTCTATTGATTAAATGTATAAGGACTTACCAATTTTTCAATAATATCATGATATACAAAGCATAATGTGTGTTTCATGGAGAGTAGCTTTGAATTCTTATGGTTGAAATATTAATACAATGGATCCCATGGCTTCTATTTATAGGAGTTCACCCCTAAGTTACTTGGGGTGAAAAAATTAATCCTAGTAAAGTAAATATTTAGGGGCATCTCTAATAAAATGACACATCTCTATATGTTACATGACTCTAAATAAGCATCTAATAGGGTTTTAAGGATTCCAAAATGAGTTAGTGCACCACTACATGCCAATATATTTCTCTCAAAAGGTGTTTCTTAAAGTCCATTTCTTCATTTTTTACTCCTCCACTAGATGACGAATGATTTGCTCTAGGAATCAAATGAATCACTCAACTTTACTAGCAAATCACTATATGACCCTGAGTGCTTCACTCATATGATCCAATCAATCCACTTTGCAAGTGAATCACTCCTAAACCAATTGGACTCCTTTGCAAGAAAATCAATATTGAATGAATTAGCACTTTGAACTTAGTGAAATTTTGGATGGTTTTGAAAGGTATCAATTATTTAATTTCACTATTTTATGTCCTAAATTGTAAATCCCAAGGTAGTGTCAGGGTACTACATATACTTTAAATCTTTCATCTCTTTTGTTTATTTCAAGTTCCAGAATGTTTTGATCCCCCTCAATATCTTTAATGTTTTGAGAGTCATCCCTATTTGACTTATCATCCATAGTTTTGGTAATATATTGAAGACCCTAAAGTGAAGGAAAAACCTCCATGTTGCTTTGTTTTTATTTGAAGGAGATTATTTTCTACCATTTCAAAAGAATAGAGATGATTTATCTAATCTATTTTTTTCTTCTTCCATTTGAAATTTGACTCTAATTCTTCCTTAGGAACCTTCAAACCTTTGAATTTGAACCCTTAGTGTGTAATTGATCTTCCAATACATTATTATTTATTCATCATGTTTATTACATATAAAATATGATGGAATTTACGATTTTATAAGTTATAGATTCTTTCTTGACTATTGGTTCAGGACTAGAAAATATTTGATTAAAGTCATCTTTGTTGCTATCTAATCCCCTTGCTTCAATTTTGGTGTAGTCTTATGTTTATAATATTTCATATATTTCTTTATTATTTTTTTTTTTTTTGTAATATCTTGGTATGTGTTTGGTCTTATAGTATATGAGGCACTGAAATAGAATATTTTTATATTCCATTCATAAACCCATTTTATGAATTCAAATTTTATAATAATATATTTTTTTATTTTATTTTAATTCTATGGCAATACATCTTTGCACATATATAGCTAGGTTTTGCTCCATAAATTTTGGTACCACTCAGGTGAATTATCCAAATATATTACTAATATTTCTCAAAAAAATCATATTGATAAGCTCATGCCCAACGTAAATCAATGATAGAAAAAATATATTTAACAATAAACCCAAAAAAGTCATAGTCATATCTTGTTATCAACTAAGATTACAGTCACTCCAAAAGAAAAGTACATAAAAAATAAAAGAAGTAAAAACTAGACCTACCTTTTAAAGATACCATGCACACATCCTTAGCATGTCATGAATGCAACAAAACATTTTATTATTATTTTAATATCATGACAAAACACTTGAGATGCCATGTGCAGTTCCCTTTAGATGGATACCTTTGCAACTACTTTAAAACTCTAATATATTCCTTCAAATATTCATAGTCACCTCCTCCACGTATACCACATTGTCCTTAAATTCATCAATTTCACATCCTTTATGTTTATCACAACAACCCAAATATTATTGATTTTTTTGATCAAATTTCTTCTTAGTTCCAAAACTACAAGTACTATCCCTTTCACCCTAAACTCCTTTCTCCCATTCAATTAAGACATATTTACCCTAGTCTTAGATGATATGAAGGGATGAAATTTGAAAGAATAATGACTCTTTGTTGATCCAAGGGAAATTTGAGGGGGAAAATGTCTCTTCCCTCATCATGATGGGAATATCTTATTTTTCATCCTTCCCACAACTCCCATATTTATCCATCTTCTTTATTGAACCAATTAACTCCATATCTATAACAACTTTGCAACTACTTTGTATAACAAATTCTTGTTAATCAAGTTGCTTTAGTATCACCTGTAATTATTCTTGTTATAATTTGTTTATAAATTAATAATATTAATATTACTTTCATAATATATATGAGAACTTAAATAATATGCACATAGGCTTCAAAATTTCTTGATATTTATTCTTGCCAACCACTACCAATAACTTCTCCACTATTTATACACTTTAATTTCCATATTTCTATAGGGTCTAAAGAATTATAACAAATATTACCCATCAAACTCATAGCCTAGAATGATTTTCATATGACCCTCTTTTTTATTGAGATTAATTTAGTAATCTCAAATATCTATTAAAAACCTTCATCTATGAACCAATTCTCTTATATATTCACATCCTTAGTAATGATTTTGTATCCTTATCACTCCTCCAACTTGAATTTCTTTTTATCATTATTTTCTATTATACAAATACATCCCTCCTCCAAAAGCACCAAGAGATGTGGATTGTGTATATTCCTTTGATAACAAATTCTTGTAGGAGAATTGTTTAGTTTTAATGTGATTTACAATATATAAAATTTAGTTTTAATATTATTAGAGATATATATAACCATGTGAAACTATGTAATGCTTAATTTGTATATCCATAATATTATATACAATAATAAAATTTTTAACTTATATATTGTTTTATATTTTATAAATACCACATGGTTGTTGTTCATTTATCAACCATTGATCAACTACAATAATAACTATTTTCATCTTATTATCCCTAGTGGGGCAATCATGCCTCGTAGGGAGTGACATAGAAGGGGTTTCAACTCAATTTGGGACCTCTGAGAGTTTTTACAAGGTCGAATCCTTGTTATAATGTGATCTTCAAGGTACACTTGGACTCAACAAAGGTAAAGGGAGGCAAGAAATAAAAATAAAAACAACTCAACAAAAGAAAATGGTGGTGATGCACCAAGAGATCTGCTAAGATCTTTCTACAAAAACAAACCTAAATGATATATGCTAGTGATGAACACTTCCTCTTCTCAAAATAGTGAAGCACATATGAGATTTACCAGTTGTATGTATGCATAAGAAGGTGGGTCCCATTGGAGAGCCAATGACAAGTGACAGGTCCCAAAATAGACATAAGCCTCTCACATACATTCACTTAATAAACCATGAAAAATAGGCATAATGTCATAGATAAATATATACACACAAAAATGGGTTAGTAAGGGGCCACATATGGTTATACCAAAAAAATTACATAGGCTCCTATGTGTGTGTTTATATGTAAGCAAAATTTTATAAAGATTGTGCTAAAAGCAGGGGTTCAAGATTTCCCACAAGCCGCTCACGAGCTAACTATTTTTACAAAAAGAAATAAAGAGAAATCCTACAATAGAATATAATTGCAAACTTGCTAATACTTTACAAAGCCAATGCTACTTATATTTATAGATTACAAGGGGAGGGTTTTCCATCCAAAACTCATGCAAAGATTTCAAGGTGACTACCACTTCTGATGTTGCATCATGCCTCATCTAAATTATTGGTCCCTCTAAGGTCCTCTAGATTTGAAGTCATGAATATCAAATGGCCCTAAGTCCTTGGATGAGCAACTATTGTATTTATTGCCATCTATCCATTTTTGGGAATTCCCATCATTTAGGCACAAAATATCTCTATATTTAATTTTTAGGATATTTGAGTTGTTTTTGTCATGGATCCCATGTTGTTGCTACCATTTCATGGAAATATGAGATATTATTTTGTAGGAAAGGATGATATTCCTCAAAGAACATGCACATTATTAGTTTAACTTTTAGGGCATTGGTGTTTTCTTGTTCGAGAGTTTTCTTCACCACTTGAGCTCAAGGCCACTTGAATTCAGATCTTTGGGATTTTTTGTCTTAGGTACCTTTGTCAAAAATTTTGCTTCCTATTTTATGATATGGACTTAAAAAAATTTGAATTTTAGACATCCTTTGCTTTTTGAGACCTGACCTCCGATCATCGAATATTTTTTATTGGGGTTTCTTCTATGCTTGTCCGTGTCTTAAAATTCTTCTTCCTCTTGTTAGTAAAAGTTGTGTATTAATTTATGAAGAACACAAGCTTATATTGAGAGGGGGGGGTGAATAGTATAATACCATTTTTTACTTTCTTTCCAAATCAATATCAATTAATGTCCTTAATTGCAATAACCAAATATAGCAATGTGCATTAATAACTCAGATAACAATAGTAAGGAAGAGCACAAGTCACCACAAACAATTGAGACACAAGATTTAATGTGGTTCCTCAAATGTAGGGTACTCCACCAGATAATATCCTTATAATATTTCACACAGAAATAAGGATCCTTATCCAATACAATGATTTCTTTGATCTGCTCAAAGCTAGGCAATAACATGTTCACACAGAACTTGTCCAAATTTGAATAACAAGCTCACACAGAACTTGTCCAAAACTGAATAACAAGTAAACATAGAACTTGTCCAAATATGAATAACAAGATCACACAGAACTTGTTCAAAAATGAATAACAAGCTCACACATAACTTGTCCAAATATGCTCCAACAAGCTCACCAAGAACTTGTCCAAATTTGCTCTAGCAAGCTCACCAAGAACTTGACCAAATATGCTCTAGCAAGCTCACCAAGAACTTGTTCAAATATGCTCTATCAAGCTCACTGAGAACTTGCCCAAATTTTCTCTAGCAAGGTCATCAATAACTTGCTCAAATCTATCCCAAAACTGTCCACAAAGCTGTCCACAAAGATGTCCACAAAGCTGTCCCAAAACTATCCACAAAGATGTTCCAAAACTGTCCACAAAGGCTATCCCAAAACTGTCCACAAAGGCTGTCCCAAAACTATCCACAAAGGTCTTCTCAAAGGCTCATTCAATCATGCTCAAGTAGCACTCAAATCTCATCCACAAATCTATCAAGGCAAAGCTCAAATATGAACTCAACAATGAATGGCAATGTACTCTTCAATGGAGGACAACAATGATCCACAATGATCTCAACTCAACTCAACTCAAATCAACTCATAGAATATGTTCTAAGCTCAATCTTCAACTCAAATCAACTCAAATCAATCTCAAATCAACTCAAGTCAACTCATAGAAGCATAAAGAGAATTGTTAGAGACTCAATATGTTCTAATCTCACTCTCAACTCAATTCAACTTAAATCAATCTCAACTCAACTCAAGTCAACTCATAGAAGCATAAATATAATTGTTAGAGACTCAATATGTTCTAATCTCACTCTCAACTCAAATCAGAATTATGGAATAATTTATTTCATGGAACTTGACCAATCACCTCACACAATCACTTGACTAGGATCAATCAACTCAACTCAACCAATCACCACAAGGGACTACTCTTTCTCACAAACACCCTAGTCCAAGCATGTATCAACCAACTCAAATGTTTCCAACAATGCTCAACCATAAATCTCACATAACAATGATACTCATGTTCTTTTCAAGTTTTTTCACAACCAATGGGCTTCAACAACTATGCTTATAAAACAAGGTTTAAACACAACTCTCAAACTAGAAAACCTTGAAGCATTTAACCAACCACTTTCGAAAAGGAAACCATAATCAATCCTTTTCACTCCAATGATATTTTAGAAATCAACCACCATAACCAATCAATAGGAGAATGTGCCCATACCTTTTTGATGCCAAGAAATTGTCTAAAAAATCTGCCACACTAAATACAACTTTCCTTTCCAATCAATAAGGGTTAGTGGACTTCAAATAATAATCACAAGATAAGCATAACTCAATTTACACCTTTTTACTCCAACTTAATAAACACATCCACCAAAGTCATTTTTAATAAAAACCCTTATCAAAAATAATAATCAACAAGGCTCTCAAAAATATTTTATAACAACTCCTTATTTCTCCTAAATCTTAATTTTTCAATTTCATGAATATCAAATTAAATCAACAACTCATCCACCTCTGAAATAATAATCACAACCCTTACAAAAATAAAGTTTAATTAAAAACTTTAATTATTCCTTAACCACATTATAACTCCTATCCTAGGGCATCAACGAAATTAATTTGAGCAAAACGTAATTACCTCCTCAAGGGGATTCGAACCCCCAAATTGCACACACCACGAGTGCCTTAGTGGTGGCTAAGGTTGCCACACAAGCTAGCTGCTCATTCAAAATGAAAAGGCACGACGTGCCTTACGTCCTTCCTCCCTTCCACACAAACCAGAAGCACTTCGAGCACTTTCCATCCAATGCCTTCGAATGCAGTCAAGGAGATTCGAACCTTAACGTAAAGCGCTGCCACACACCTTAACAAAAAGCCAATTTCCAATGCGCAACTCTGCCCACAATGTCTTGGGATTTCAACTAACCTTGGATTTATTCGCTGTATCCCTTTTCAAAATGATTTTCGCATGAGCTCTCTTCGGATGCTTAGCCAACGATTAACACGAGCAAGGATTTTTTTCAAATGAACCTTAGGATCCCCCTTTATACAGTCTTCTCCTCATTTTTGATGACGTCGGTGCATTATTGATTTTCCCTCTTTCTTTAGACATCGGTGCTAACTTTAATTTTAATTTTAAAATTAAAATTAAAATTAAAATTTGAAATAATTAAAATTTAAACTAAATATTTAAAATTAAATATCTCCATCATCGGGGCACATTTTTCGATGAAACGAAAGGCCAACCTGGGTTTTAAGAAAAAACCATTTCAAATATACCATCCATGGTTTTAAATAAAACCTTTTATTTTACCTGCCTTGGTTTTCACAAAAACTTGAATTTATCCATGCTTTCCAAAATATCATCTGCCCATCAAAACTCAATGTGATCCATATGACATCAATGATTCATGTGACATCAATGACAACATAAAATAACTCAAATTGCCAATAATTTATCATTACAATTTTGGTGTCTCTTAGGGGATATTTAGCCTACTAAATATAAGGAACCCAAAAGCTTATGCCTTAGTCCATTGGGCTCAAAGTCAGGAAAATATTTCCTTTTGTAAGCGAACATTTTTAGTAGGCAAGCCCCTTCTTGGAAAATTCTACAGCTAGTTGGAAATTTTGATATCTCATAAAACTAAGATCACTTATAGTACATATGTACAAAATTTTAAGTGAGTGGCCTTTATCCATTAGGCATTGAGTCAAAATCCCCCACTCACCACCCGAGCCTTTATTAATTTTTCTTTTTCTTCTAGTTTTATGGGGAAATTATTTCAACCACCTTGGGAATCATATTTTTGAGAAAATTTCATGGCTTAGATTGATTGGTACTAGAGCCCAGATTCTTGCTTTTTGAGATAAGGCTAGTATCAGTGCCACATCCTTCTTAGATTTGACCCTGTCAATATGCATTTCCTCCCTCTAGTTTAGATTCTTTGCTTCCTTTATATTGGAGGAGGGGAAAGTCATTTATTTTGGGGTTGTAGAAATGCCCAAGGTTGTTTGGTCAAGAATTTTTAAGGTAGTATAATATACTACCTCTATTATACTCTGGTCCACTTGGTCATAATTTTGGTGTTGGGACCTGCTAAGAAATGTTGCCTCTACCTCCATGAAATATTATTCCTCTTCCTAGATTGGAATAACCTGGTGAGGAATAGTAGGTTGCTAAGTGAGAGAGGATTGGGGAGTAGTAGCTTGGATAGTTAGGGTTGATTGTTCCATATTCTTAAATATATTTATAAATAGGTTAGAAATATAATCCCATTCTTCAATTGAGTTCAGGGAGAGGGAATAAAACCCTTATAATCCTTTCCTTGAAATGAAGCCATAAGCAACCTCAAAGCCACATTATAATTTGTAATGTGTAATTGGTAGAAGTAGACCAAATCTTGTTGATGCTCTTATGGGGTTGATGGTCCTTCACCACTATAATATGACATTTTTATAATATGGATGTCATATAATCATCCCAAACATCTGGTGGCACCAAAGGTCACAAGGGACTTTTCTTGCTCCATGCTGATAATTTTACAAGGAAAAAAATATTTATATTTTGGCATGCAACCTCCATGGTGGAGATTTGATAGTCTTTCAAACCCTTTGGATTGTGGTGGAGTCACCACGTGAATGCAACTTCTTTATTTTGCAAAGCAGGTAGACTAAGGTTTTAACTCAAACCTTGGTTTGGTATCTTTAGAAATAACTTCTTCTGGTGTTCGTTTTGGAGCAAAGTATCTAGGTGAGTAGAGAGGCACTTCAACAAGTATGAATAGACAAAGACCCTCATCAAGTCTAAGTACTACTCGTAACTTTGGGATCAATGATGTATCACTAGGGTCCCATCGAGTGTGCCATTAAACTATTGCCATATTTGATTATCCTTAGTGAGGCAATCATGTCTCATGGGGAGTGACACAGTAAGGCTACAATTGAGAGTGCAAGATTTGGCTCAATCAAGGGCCTCCGAGAGTTTTTACAAGGATGGCTTCTTGTTATGATGTGATCTTTAAGGTATACTTGGACTCAATAAAGGGAAAAGGGGTGTAAGAGTAAATATAAAAACAACTCAAAAAAAGAAAAGGGCAATGATACGCTAAGAGATCCACTAAGATCTTTGTACAAAAATAGGTTTGAATGCTATGTGCCAATGATGAACACTTCCTCTCCTTGGGCATAGTGAAGCACATATGAGAGTTACTAGTTATATGCATACATAAGAAGACAGACCCCATAGGAGAGATAATGATAAGTGACTGGTCCAAAAATAGATGTAGGTCCCTCACACATACATACACTTAATAAAACCCAAAAAATAGGTAAAAGGACACAGAAAAATATATACACACAAAAACATGTCAACAGGAGGCCATAGATGGCTATACCAAAAAAATTGACATAGGATCCTGTTTATATATATGCAAGCAAGATTTTACAAATATTATGCCAAAAGCGGGGGTTCAATATTACCCACAAGGTACTTAGGAGCTAATTATTTTTACAAAAATAAATGAAGGGAAAGCCTACAAAATAATATAATTGCAAACTTGTCAATCCTTTACAAAGCTAATGCTACTCCTATTTATAGATTACAAGGGGAGGGTTTTCCCTCCAAAACTCACATAGATATTTTAGGATGGCTGCCACTTCTGATTTCAATCATGTCTCATATGAATTTTCAGTCTCTTTGATATCCTTTGAATTCAAAGTCATGAATACAAAATGACCCTGAGCCCTTAGATGAGTAGTTACCTTCTTCATTGTCATCTACCAATTTTTTAAAATTTCCATCATTTGGGTATAAAATATCTCTTCATTTAATGTTCTAGATCTTTGAGCTACTTTTATCATGGCTTTCATGCTATTGGTATCCTTTCATGGAGATATAAGATATTATTTTGTAGGAAAGGACATTATTCCTTGAAGAACATGCATATTATTAGTTTAACTTCTAGGGCATTGATGTTTTCTTCTTCAGAAGTTTACTTCACCACTTGAGCTTGGGGTCACCTAAATTTAGATATTTGGGAAATTTTGTCTTAGGTACCTTTTTTGGAACTTTCACTCTTTTTTTTTGATCGGGAATTACAAAATTTTGACTTTCAAACATCCTTTGCTTTTTGAGACCTGACCTCCGATTGTCAGACCTTTTTGATTGGGGTTTCTTCTATGCTTGTTTGTGACTTAAAATTTTTCTTCTTCTTGTCGGGAAAAGTGGTGTAGTTATTTATCACTATAATAAATAGAAAATATTATAATCTATTTGTAATTCATTTTTCATTTATGATAATTTAGATGAAAATAAAACTAGGTTGTTAGCCATTTGTATGATTTTTCCAACCTAGTTAATCTCTAATAGTTCTATTATAGCTTATATAATATTTATCTCATTATGGATTTCTCATACCATATAGTTTTTTGGGGTTTATTTCCTTATTTAATAATAAACATCCAATATTCAATATAGCCTTTTCATTTCACAATGCATCAACTCATGCAAGAGTTAGAGGTATATTAGAGCAAAATTATACCCAAATGTGTGAGAAAATTTATATTAATAATATGTCATGAGGTTAATCTATTGATATTACTATTAAATCCTATCAATATAGATAATGTTTAAAAATGGTATGAGAAGAACACCTTGATTGGTTATTATATTGGTTGTATCCCCATTTATAGCAAGGATCAATGCTATGTGCCCAAGCTCAACCACATGAAACAAGAAACAAGAGAAGAAGATTTTCGATAATGGAGAGAATGAAAAATCACACCTCTCACTTTGTGTTATGGAATTATATATTGAGAAAAATGAGATTAGGGTTAGGGTTCCCAAATACATATTACATGAAATTCAAATGAACATGAAATAAAATTACACATTAAAATAACCTATTCTAATGAGGTCTTATTAAAGCCTCATAACAATTAATTAGGAACCTAACTAATAAACATGACCTTATAGCATTAACATATCTTCAATCCCCCCTTAATGGTAGAAGGTTATTATATTTCAGTAGATAAGTGGCTCAGGTGTCTTTTTGTGTAGTTGATTAACCAAATATTCATGAAATGTGACTCCAATCCGCTGGGTCTCCATATACTGTTTGGTCATCCCCATGCCATTTTGGGTTTTTACAGGTTCTTATTTTCCAAAACTAGTACAATGTTTATCCTTTCATGCTGACAAGGGGTTTTCATGCATGGTATAGAGTAGATACTGACCAATAATTTTTGCCCACATGAAGGTGGTTTTATGAATAAGCATTAGCCTTGTTGGTCCTATTGCATCTCCATTGTTAGGGGGAGATGGAGGCTCTCAAGCCTATCTATTGTTTGAACTATTCAAAATTCACCCTTTGGAGTGGCTTGGTGAAGATGTCGGCAATCTAATTTATTGTTGGACAATAGTGCATTTGTATTGTGCCATCTTAAACAAGTTCTTATATCCTATGAAATTTTGTACTGATATGTTTGGTTCTATCATGAAACACAAGATTCTTTGCCAGGTGGGTTGTTGATTGATTGTCTACATGCAATATTGTAGGACATTTTTGAGTGATATCGAGAGTGTGTAACAACTTTCTTAACCATACCACTTATTTGCTTGTCTCAGCTGCAAAAATATATTCAACTTGTGCTGAAGAATATGCTATAGTATTTTTTTGCTTTGATCTCCATGAAATTGGTACTAAATAAATAAATGTCTAGTACCCAGACATAGATATCCTAGTGTCATTACCTCCTACAAAGTCTAATTCTATGTATGTGATGAGTTTGAAATATACATTATTTTCATATAATAGGTCATAATTGTGGGTTATCTTTAGGTACCTCAACACTCTTTTTTCCACTTGCTAGTAACTCTCCATTGGCTTGGTCATATACCCTGCTAGAATCCTCACTATGTAAGTGATGCTAGATATTGCATTAGTAACATAGATGAGACTACTAACCAACCTTCTATAGAGTGTTACATCTACCTTTGGTGTGGTGTTTTCATAGGACATGCATATTTGAGTTGAAACTTCTCTAGAGGATCATTGATCTATTTATCTTGGGTCAATAATATTTTACCATTTTCTTGAGTTACTTCTATTCCCTAATAGAATTTCATCAATCCCTGATTAGATATATCAAAAGTCCTTGCAAGGTCATTTTTCACTATGTTGATGATGTGTTCATTGTTACCTATTATAAGTATATCATCCACAAAGATTATGAGGTTTGTGACAGTGTCTTTGTTGTGCTTGATGAACAATGTTGCATCAATGTCTTGGTAATCACACACTTCAAATTCAAGTTGCTTCATTCAATATGACAACTTGCTAAACCAAGCACGAGGGGCTTGCTTCAATCCATATAAATATTTTTTGAGTCTGCATACCTTGTGCTCATGTCCTACAATCTCAAAACCTTCTAGTTATACCATGTATATTTCTTCTTCCAATTTTCCATTCAAGAAAGCAATATTTACATCTAATTGATGAATCTTCCAACCTTGTTGTGCAGCTACAAGAGTCCTAATTGTGGGCTATTTTGTGGTAGGTGCAAATACCTTAGTGTAGTCAATGCCTTATTTTTATGTGAAGCCTTTAGCCACTAATATCACCTTGTGTTTTTCAAGGGTGCCATCTAATTTATACTTATTTTTGTACATCCATTTGTTTTGAACTACCTTTATTCCAAGTGGTAGATCGACTAACTCCCAAGTACCATTTTGATCAAAAATTCATACTCCTAGTTCATTGCATGTCTCCAAGCTGTGTGTTTGATAACTTCTTGGTACATGAGAGGTTAATTATTTAGAGAAAGGTGTAGTTTTGCATGTTCTAGTTCAACAAGTAATGATTCGTGCACTCTTTATCTGAGGGCACCTCTTATACCTATTTTTCCCACTTCATTTGGTTTGATGTCCTTTAAGAGCTAGTGAAATTCACAAATTCCATGAGTCAGGAGTAGTGTGGATGCCTCACCTACCTCAAATTTTTCATCATGATATTGAAATGAATCATTAGGTACAAAGAATGCTGATCAATATGGATGTAAAATAATACTTTTATCATGATCAACAATTCTGTGTGAAAGGGCAGAAGGTGTATAAGATATAGACATTTGATCAATATCATAGTTTGGTTCCTCCAGAATTTTGGGTGATTTATAGGTTTCAAAATTTTGAGAAAAATTTCAACGTGTCTCCCCAAAGGTTGGAATTTGAACATCATATATGTTAGCATATTTTGATCTAGGCTGAAGATTGTATACCTTGGTATCTGTAAAGCAAAAATGAACAACACCAATATAATGATAACATATCCAACACAAGCAATATTGCATAATAAATAAATGATATTATATTGATATTGTGGGAGCCTTGATCTTCACTATTACAATGCAACTCATGTTGATACAAATTATTTTACAATTGAAGGGTTTAAAACCCTTGTTCAAATGAATATTTGGTGTTTTTGGGTCATATTCACTCCAAACAATTTGTGAGTGGGCTTGTGTATCTCTATGGGTCCACTCTAGATACAACAACCATCAATGAATATATCTCTTGTACCTATAAACAAATCACAACACAAATATATTAGTAGTATATGCGAGGGATCCACTATGTGAGACCCTCTGAGTAACAAATCTACAAACCCTAAATGCAGCAATGATAACATATAAGACAAGCACACAAAATGTAAGTTAAAAACTAATAATACATGTTACCTTGTCAGAATGTACCTAATTTTTTTGATCTATGTATCTACTTCCTCTATCTGATGGTGCATGAATACTCGTAAGCGTTTGAGGGTTTATCAACTGTAAACTGGATGATCTACATGGAGGCTTTGAAAAGCTTGTTCAAAAGAGGAAGTGGAAGGATGAGAATGGTATCCTAAATCTAAACGGTCATGCACCTATTGATATGAAGTTTCAATGATGTCATGCATACCCTATTCATGTCATCCTAGGTTGTATCCTTGGCAATTGACTCAATGAAAGTAACATGATGTGAAACCAAACATGTGCTCTATATTGACAAGGAATGGTTGCTTAGGTTTAGCTAGGGAAAGTGGATAAAATGATGAATCAAACCCCCTATATATAAAATTAATTTTGTTAGGCACTGAACCCATATTATACACCACTCCTATGGATAAGAGTGGGTCATGTGGGAAACCGTAATACCTAACACTTTGGATTCTTAGTGGTGTAACTGTGACATCTTGGACCACGTATTCATCGATACTAGGATTGACGAGGTGGGCTACAACTTATATGGGTGATGAAGTGGATGTGGAGAGGGGGGCTCATTAATGGCTTGTGGCTCCAATGAGGGAAGAGATGAATGGTGAAATGGCATATCATAATCTATCAAATCAACTTATGAGACATTAGCTAGTGGAGATGAATATGGATTTGGTTGAGGGGTTCAATGGATGACTGGTGATGTTGATGTGGATGGAGTGATAGTTGGTATTTGTGGAGTAGGTTGGATGGATTATGATGAATGGGTGGTGATAATGGGTGATTTTGATGTTGATGATGTGGATGGTGTGGATTGGGTTTGATCACATGTACATGTAACCAACTATGATGAAGGTGTGGGTGTGGAAGTGGAAGCTTGATATGGGGTGGTGATGGGAAGCTCCTCAAGGATAGGAGCTTTTTCTAAAGAAGTGGTGTGATGTAAATTGAATGGTGTGGTTGATGGAGTTAAGAATAGATGGGTGGATAGAAGTGTGGATTCGTATGGATTGGAAATGAAGTTGTAGTACTTAAACGATTCGATGTCTGCTAGTATGTAATGAATCTATCCATCATGTACATATTTTAAGCATTGATGTAGTATTGAAGGGATATATTTCATTTCCTTTATCCAGGGGTACCCAAGGAATACATTGTAAGCCATGGACCCCTCTAGGATATGGAACATGGTATGCAACATCTTAACCCCCACTTCTATAGGTAATATGACAATGCCAACTGTAGAACAAAGAGCATCATTGAATGCTCTCAAGGTGAATGTAGATTTGGTTATGTGTGAGGGTGGAATATTGAGATGTTGAAGGGTAGAGGTGGTGATGATATTTATGGATGAGCTGGTTTCAATTAGCACTCACTTAAAGGGCTTCCTATAAACTTGGGCCATAATGTGTAATGGAGGATCTGACAATTTTGATGACATTGATTTAATTTTAAAATTATAGAATGTGATAGAATATTCCATACACATTTGAATACTCCTCACAATTTTTTAAAATAAATTATTGTCTTGGGATTGAAGTTCAACGGACTTTAACATTTCTATTAATGCCTCACGGAGTGGGGGAGATTGTCATATGAGCTCATATATGGATAGTTTGGTTGAAGCCATTTTAAGGCTAGTTGTTAGCTGGCTACTCAAGGAGATGATGGGTCTTTGTGGATGACTTGAAAGATGAATGGGATAGGATGAATTGGTAGAAAAATGGATGGGTGATGATGAATTGGTATGCTATGGAGATATATTTACTTGTGGTACCATAGGAGGTTGAATTGCCTGTTGTTGTTCATTTTATCGATTGGTGCTTCTTTGATCTTGGGTGACTACATGGATAGCCCCCACAAAACCTTGGTAATGTTGTACATGATTAACTTGGTTAGGAGGAGTCATTGTATTTGACCCCCCTATCATTTGTTGTTGTTCCTCATGATGAGGAATTGGCATTTGGTATATACCAAGGTTTTGGTTTTGTTGTGCCAAGGGACTATCAAACTTAATGGTCCCAAGGTCTATCAAATTTTGTATTATATTTTTAAACGTAAAGGAGTTGTTAATATCATATCCTTTGTTTTGATGAAAAGGATAAAACATGTGCTCCTTATAGGTCTTGCCATGTTGGTTTGATATTCTATTTTTTTTTTGGGTAAGGCAATGGCATTAGTGTCATACAACCTATGGAAGAGGGAGGCATATAATTTAGGCAAGGATGTGTAGGTGCGGTCTTGTTGAGAGGATTATCGATATTGATGGTTGTCTATAGTTGGCACTACATTATGAAGTTATTATGGTGGGGGTACCACTTGATAATTTACTTGCGATTGTTGCGGTGATTGATGCTGTTGGTGTTGATTGTGGGGTTGTTGAGTCATTTGGGGTTGACTCAAAACCAATTGATTTACTTGCCCTAATTTTGTTTGGCCAGAATAATTTTCTTTAGATTGACCCTTATTATGTTGTTCTTTTTTCTTTGTTTGGATCACGCCCTCTTGGATTTTTATCTCTTAAATTACATGAGCCTGGGTGAGAGATTCATAAAATGTTCTATATTGCTATAGTTGCAATGAAAAGGAAATGGATTTCAAAAAAATCCTTACAAACATTCGAGTCAATTCTTCAATTGGTAGGAAGAATGGAAACTTAGTGATAACCGCCCTCCAACAATTTCCAAAAACATAGATCGACTCTTCATCAAATTGTTTAAGGTTGTATAGGTTGATCAATGTGGTTTTCTTGTGGAAATTGAGGGAGAACCTTTCCAAAAATTTATCTACCAATTGTTCAAATCTATAAATGCTATGGTGTGGTAGATTATTATACCAATCTAAGGCATCTACCCCCAATGTTTGAGGAATGTTTCGAGTATAAAATCATTTAATCTTGAATTACAAAGCATGAATGAATGAATGTGCTGATGTGCTCTCTAGGTTCCTTAGTCCCTTTGAATTTGTCAAATTTTGGTATTGTAAAGTCTATGAGATAAGGCAGTAATGGTACCAAAAAATGAATAGGTTGATTAATTAGTTGTATCAGTGTAGGCTTGTGGTACTTCATACTAGGAGTATGCATAATCAAACTGTCAATATATTGTTGCATGGCTTAGATTTTAGGGTCTTCCACATGTGTGTAGAAACCCTGAGTTATTTGATGATTGTGTGGAGGTGGGATGTGTGGAGTGGTAAATTGTTGAGATGGAATATGATGTTGATGGATTGATGGATTGAGGGGTATTTGATGATGTTGGGTATGTTGTTGGGCTTGGTGATGGAGTAACTATTGTTGATAGAGTGGAGATGAGGTTTGTGGAATGTGAATGTGATGGGTTGTGGAAGTGGGGTTGATGTGGGTGAATGGAGGTGTTGGTATAACAACTTGAGAAGATTATGATACCTAGGATGGATCATAGGTGAAGCAAGTGTGTTGGCTTAGAATGGAATGTGGTTTGAAATTTATCATATGTGATTGTTGTTGAGGGTAAGAACAAACATCTTGTTTGCCCATGAGAAATTGATTGTGGTGTTGCCATGTTTGATGTATGGCAATTTTTGATGAATATTTTGTGGTTGTGGTAGAAGTGGATGTGGATGGGGGGTAAGTATCGACAATGGTGGTTGAGGTTAATGGAGGGTAAGTTGGAAAATAAATCACAACTGAATGGAAAGTGGTGGATGGAATCTATGAAGCAAAATTAACTTATTCTTTATAGAGTGTGTTGGAATAGGTAGTGGTGTAGGTAGATGGGATGGAGGTGCTTTGGATACATTATGGTGGAGGAATTTGGTATGAAGGTGTGAATGGTACCTCAAAAAGAGGGTTGGTGTAGACTTGATTGAAGTTGTGGGGATGTGAGTGAGCCAGTTCCTATTTAAAATAAGGAACATGTCTGGGTGGAATATGAAGTGGTTCTAGAGTAGGATTGATTGGTCTTAAATAAGTTCCAACTTTGTCCATGTCTATTTAGGTGATGTGAGTATCAGTGGGTGTGGATGGCTTGGTTTTTGGAATGGAGGTATGGATGGCTCTTTGCATCACATCAACATTCAAAGTGAATATTGTGTGAGAGGGTGTTGTAGACAAAAAAAAATAGCTTATCTATGTTATGTTGGTTGGGTTAGCCATAAAAGTGGCTAAGAAAGGAGTGAAGCACTCCATGGATGAGTTTGATGCTTGATTCATGGCTCTAGCTCGATTTTTGATCAATACCATAAGCTATGAGCAAGCAGGGGTAGAAAATGTGAGGGATGTGTGTGAAATATGAGATGATAAAATACATAAAATTAAACAAACAATTGTATGCTATGTCTTGCAATAATATATATTTTTTTATATTTTTGTGTGGTTTGTGTGTTTTGATGTGTAAACCCTCTAAGCCTAAGACAACAATGTAGGGTGGCTTCCTAATGTGGATGTCTGATGCAGGAGCATCCGAGGGCAGCAAAGCAATCGAGCATCAACCAAACTTTTGTTGTTATTTCTTTCTAAGTGTTGCAAATGTATTTTTTTCCTAAGTGTTGCAAATGTCGCGAAATCGTGACATCGCAATTTCGTGACATGTCGTGAAATCGTGACATCATAGAAGAAACAAAGGTGCAAAGGACCAAAGGCCACGAAATCATGACCTAAGCAGTGGAACAAAGGCGCGGAGTAACAAAGGTCACGAAATCATGGCCTAAGCAGTGGAACAAAGGCGCGGAGTAACAAAGGTCGCGAAATCGTGACATGTCGTGAAATCGTGGCCTAAGCAGTGGAACAAAGGCGCGGAGTAACAAAGGTCGCGAAATCGTGACATGTCACGAAATCGTGGCCTAAGCAGGGAAACAAAGGCGTGGAGGAGCAATGGTCATGAAATCGTGACATGTCATGATTTCGTGACCGAAATGGGAGAACAGAGGCCGATAGGAAAAATGGCGCGATATCGCGACATGTCGCGATATCGCGGCCAAAATGGAGAGAGAAGGTGTAGAAAGAAAATGGTCGCGATATCGCGACATGTCGCGATATCGTGACCAAACAGAAAGACACGCACTTCCAGCTTTCATAAAGACGTCCCTTCGTGCGTGGCAAGTTAGAGGCAGTGAAGCAGTAGTTCCAAAGAAGGATTTCAACGGGCATGTTGGCCACTCGCGCAGGATATCTGGAAGACGCATTTAAAGCAACTAACAACAAGCAGCAGATCGAGAAGAAGATTTCGTTGGATATGGCAGCCGATCACGCACCTCACCTAGAGTCTCATCAATGCAACTTTCCAGAATTGTTCCAAGTGGCAATTGTAGATCGTGGGAAGTGGGAAAGCACAGAGGATCGGGACCTCAATAAAAACCCATGGATTGTAATGAGAGGGGGTTGGAAAATGATAGTTGGGCTGTATATTCTTGTAAAATTCTTCCTAAGTATCAAATACAAATTTTGGGCTCTTGTCTTGCTGGTTTTCTGTATTATGTAAGATCTGTTCTCCACCAAGTGGTATCAGAGCCAGTAGTTCCTGAGTGTGTAGCAGATCGCCGGAGGAGAGGCAGTTACACCAGGATCTGTGGAAGGGCTTGGAATTGGGTGAGTAGAATGCCTCCAAGGAGAAATCCTGTTGGTGGGAGAGGCATGGCAGCAGCGAAAGATGTTCGAGCTTTGCAGCGGCAAATGCAAGCCCTACAAGAAGAAATGCGCAGAAGATTGGAGCCAAGAAGAGACGAAGGTAGTGAAGAGGAAGATGATGAAGAAGAAGACCAACCTGAGGAAGAAGAAGAAGCGGTAGATCCTGCTCAGGCCAGACTATACAAAGCCATATCCCAGATTGGGAAGAGGCCGAAGATGGAGGTTTCCACATATTTCGGGAACCTTGATCCAGAGGAATTGATCGACTGGATCAACGACCTGGAAGAGTACTTTGAGTACGAAGAGGTTGAGGACCATGATAGGGTCAGATTCGCAAAGACCAAGCTGAAAGGTCATGCTAGCATTTGGTGGAAGGGAGTGCAGCTGGAGCGAAATAAAAGAGGGAAAGAGAGAATAACTAAGTGGGAACGGATGGCAGAAAAGCTAAAGAGGCAGTTCATCCCTGGTGATTATGAGTTAGACCTGCTGAAGAAAATGCAAGGATTGAGGCAATCAAGCAAGTCTGTGAAAGAATACATAGAAGAATTTCATAAAATAATGATTAGAATAGGCCACTCAGAGGCCAACAAGGAGAAGGTAGCCCGTTACATTAATGGGTTACGAGCAAGCATTCAGGAAGAACTAAGTCTAGTCCGGATGACCACCATAGAGGACGCTTACCAATTTGCTTTAAAGGTTGAAGAGAAGCTCAATAGGAGGTTTGAAAACAAGCAAAGAGGAAGAGGTCATGGCGGAAGGACCGACGGAAGGAACAGTGGAAGAAGAAATGAAGATTCTCAAAAAAATGGAGAAGGTAGCAGCAATCAAGAACAAAGGAGAGAAAATACAGACCGCCCCGTAATCAGAATAATGGTTACCGAGGGGGAAGAGGCAGAGCTGGACGTGGACAAGGAAGAGGAAGATTTCGAGGGACTTGCTTCTAGTGTGGTGAAGAGGGACATCACCAATATGAGTGCCCATAACAGTGAGAAAGAAATAATCGGAGGCCGAAAGGAAATGCCAGAGTAGCAATCACGAATGAAGATGTTGGATCTGAGCATTCTGAAGAAGCTGAGAGAGGAGAAGTAATGATTGCAAGGAGAGTCCTGTTGAATGAAGAGGGAGCTACAGATCAGAGGAAAAGCTTATTCCGCATAAGGTGTAAATGCGCGGGTAAGATTTGCAACATCATCATTGACAACGGTAGCACAGATAACCTAGTTTCAGAGGGAATGGTTACAAAGCTACAAGCTGGAGAGAAAGAAACACCCGCATCCATATCGGATCGCGTGGTTGCAGAAAGACCATAAGGTTTTGGTCAATGAACAATGCCTGGTAAAATTCAGCATTGGAAATTACCGTGATGAGGTTTTGTGCGACATTCTGCCCATGGATGCGTGCCATTTGCTTCTGGGAAGGCCATGGCAGTTTGACAGGTGTGCGGTTCATGATGGCCGAGCCAACACCTATTTCGTGACCAAGAATGGAATGCGTCATAAGTTGAAACCCCTGAAGGAGGTGGAAGAAAAGGTATGTGGCAGTGCAAGAATTTGCTTGGTTGACGGAAGAAAATTTTTAGATGATTTAAAGCATGAACATATGTGTTATGCATTAATTCCTAGAGTCAGGGATACAGAATGCAAAGATGCACCAGTAGAAGTCCAAGAGCTATTGAAGGAATTTCCAGATATCATATCTGATAATGTGCCTGAGGGTTTACCCCCAGTAAGAAAAATCAGTCACCATATTGATTTGGTGCCAGGGTCAAGCTTGCCCAATAAAGCTGCACATAGAATGACACCTGTAGAAACTGAAGAACTAAACAAGCAGGTCCAGGAGTTGCTGGAGAAGGGATTGATTAGGGAGAGTCTTAGCCCATGTGCAGTACCTACAGTACTAGCACCCAAGAAGGATGGAGAGTGGAGAATGTGCATAGACTCTCGGGCAATTAACAAGATCACTATCAAATACAGATTCCCATTGCCAAGGATGGATGATATCATGGACTGTTTGAGTGGAGCTGAGTACTTCACGAAGATTGACCTAAAAAGTGGTTATCATCAGATCCGTATCCGAGAAGGAGATGAGTGGAAGACAGCCTTCAAGACAAGAGAGGGCTTGTATGAGTGGTTGGTCATGCCATTTGGGCTGTCCAATGCACCAAGTACCTTCATGCGGCTGATGAATGAGGTACTGAAAGAGTTTTTAGGAAAATTTGTCATTGTTTATTTAGATGATATATTAATATTTAGCGAGAACCCGGGAGGAACACCGATGCACATCGGGAGGGTTTTTGAAAAGCTGCGGGAGGAGCGAGTTATTAATAAATCTGAAAAAGTGTAATTTTGTCAAGAAAGAGTTAGTATACCCGGGATTTGTAATCTCGGCAGAAGGTCTAAAAATGGACCCGAGAGAAGGTGAGGGCTATCATAGAATGGCCTACCCCAAGAAGCACAACCGAGGTAAGATCATTTCATGGTCTAGCCAGCTTTTACAGAAAGTTCATAAGAAACTTCAGCAGCATTTGTGCACCCCTCACGAAACAATGAGAGGGGATAAAAAAGAGTTCAAGTGGACCTTAGGGGCTGAGAGGAGCTTTGATGCATTAAAGAAAAAGGTCATAGAACAGCCTGTTTTGGCACTTCCAGGACTTTAACAAAGTATTTCAGGTAGATTGTGATGCCAGTGGCAGTGCAATAGGGGCTGTACTGAGCCAAGAAGGCAGACCTGTTGCTTATTTTAGTGAAAAGCTCAATGATGCTCGAAAAAAGTATTCAGTTTATGACCAGGAATTTTATGCTATAGTTCAGGCTCTGAAGAAGTGGAGGCATTACTTGTTGCCAAAAGAGTTTGTTCTATTTACTGATCATCAGGCATTGCGGTACATCAACAGCCAGACAAAAGCTGAATCAGCGGCACATGAAGTGGGTTGAGTTTCTCCAAAGCTATACCTTTGTGTTAAAGCACAGGAGCGGGAAATCAAATAGAGTTGCAGATGCTTTAAGTAGAAGGCAGAATCTGCTGATTGAAATGATAGTGGAAGTAGTAGGATTCGAAGAACTAAAGGGTCTTTATCCTGAAGATCCTGATTTTGCAGCAGCCTGGACGGCTTGCTTGGCACTTGTTACTGTGGACAGGACAAAATGGTTAGATTTCCTAATCCAAGATGGAATGCTGTTCAAGGGAAGTAAATTATGCATTCCAAGGAGTTCCATGCGGGAGAACTTAATCAAGGAAAAGCACAGCGAAGGACTGGCTGGGCATTTTGGTCGGGATAAGACCATTGCCCTGGTGAATGAAAATTACTACTGGCCGCAACTTCAGCAAGATGTGAAAAAGTTTGTGCAAGGTTGCAGAATATGCCAGATGGCAAAAGGCGTAAGGCAAAACACAGGATTATACCAGCCGTTACCTGTACCTGAGAGGCCATGGGAGGACATAAGCATGGATTTTATTCTTGGATTGCCCAGAACACAGAGGGGAAATGACTCTGTATTTGTGGTGGTTGACAGATTCTCCAAGATGGCACATTTTATTCCCTACCAGAAGACAAGTGATGCGGTTCACATTGCAGGGTTATTTTTCAAGGAAGTGGTACGACTTCACGGTCTACCAAGAAGCATAGTTTCTGACAGAGATACAAAGTTTGTTGGGTATTTCCGGAGAACATTGTGGAAGAAGTCGAAGACAGATCTGAAGTTCAGTTCTGCATACCACCCACAAAATGATGGATGAGACAGAGGTGGTAAATAGAAGTCTGGGTAATTTATTAAGATGCTTGATAGCAGATAAACCCAAGGGATGGGATTTAGTTTTGTCGCAGGCAGAATTTGCATACAACAATTCTGTCAATAAGAGTACAAACAAATCTCCATTCCAAATCATATATGGAAACGGTCCAAGAAACGTTTTTGAGCTGAGAAAATTAGATAAAGGAGAAAAGTGCAGTGCAGAGGCTGAGGAATTCGCGAAACAAATGAGAAGCCTGCATGAAGAAGTGAGGAAACAAATTGCAAAGATGAATACTCAGTATAAAGCAAGAGCAGACCAAAAGCGGCGGTTCAAAGAATTCGAAGTGGGGGATGAAGTCATGGTCCATCTCAGAAAAGAAATATTTCCAGCCAAAACTTACAACAAGTTGAAGATGAAGAAGTTTGGGCCATGCAAAATACTGGAAAAACGGGATTCAGGCAATGCATATGAAGTGGAATTGCCAAGTGGGCTTGACATTTCACCTATTTTTAACATATCTGATTTAGTGGAATACCATGAAGGAGATAGTACGGAGGCACCAAGCATAGAATTGTGGAGCATTCCAGCGTCTAGCCCAACCAAAGAAGAGATCGAGGAAATATTAGATACTCGTGAAGGCAGAAGCACAAGGAACAAACAATATTCTGAGTATTTGATCAAGTGGAGGGGCAGACCTGTAGAAGATGCAACTTGGTTGTTGAAAATAGAGGTTGACCGCTTGGGTCTTCCTCCCAAAGATCAGAAGTGAGGATCACTTCTCGATCCACCCCGGGTGTCTGATGCAGGAGCATCCGAGGGCAGCAAAGCAATCGAGCATCAACCAAACTTTTGTTGTTATTTCTTTCTAAGTGTTGCAAATGTATTTTTTTCCTAAGTGTTGCAAATGTCACGAAATCGTGACATCGCAGAAGAAACAAAGGTGCAAAGGACCAAAGGCCACGAAATCGTGACATGTCACGATTTCGTGACATGTCGCAAAATCATGGCCCAAGCAGTGGAACAAAGGCGCGGAGACAAAAGGTCACGAAATCATGACATGTCACAATATCCAGGGAACAAAGGCGGGAGTAACAAAGGTCACGAAATCATGCCTAGCGGAACAAGGCGTGGAGTAACAAAGGTCACGAAATCATGACCACCAAAGAGGAAACGAAGGCACGGAGGACCAAGGTCACGAAATCGTGACATGTCACGATTTCGCGACCGAAATGGGAGAACAGAGGCCGATAGGAAAAATGGCGCGATATCGCGACATGTCGCGATATCACGGCCAAAATGGAGAGAGAAGGTGCAGAAAGAAAATGGTCACGATATCGCAACATGTGATATCGCGACCAAACAGAAAGACACGCACTTCCAGCTTTCATAAAGACGTCCCTTCGTGCGCGGCAAGTTAGAGGCAGTGAAGCAACAGTTCCAAAGAAGGATTTCAACGGGCATGTTGGCCACTCACGCAGGATATCTGGAAGACGCATTTAAAGCAACTAACAACAAGCAGCAGATCGAGAAGAAGATTTCGTTGGATATGGCAGCCAGTCACGCACCTCACCTAGAGTCTCATCAATGCAACTTTCCAGAATTGTTCCAAGTGGCAATTGTAGATCGTGGGAAGTGGGAAAGCACAGAGGATCGGGACCTCAATAAAAACCCATGGATTGTAATGAGAGGGGGTTGGCAAACGGCAGTTTGGCTGTATATTCTTGTAAAATTCTTCCTAAGTATTGAATACAAATTTTGGGCTCTTGTCTTGCTGGTTTTTTGTATTATGTAAGATCTGTTCTCCACCAATGTCAAGTGAATATTTTTCCAATGATGAAATCTAGAAAAATCACTCATGGGATGCTAAGGTATCTAAGAGGCAAGCCAATGGATGGAGATAAAACTCACCGTTGCTAATATCGATCAGTGGTTCGTGATGAAATCCAACTTACTGATGTTGAAAGTGAGACGTGCAAAGTGTGTGGATTTTTTTTAATTTTTTTTTGTAATGACAATGTCATTTTGTTGAGGTATTCCTGGTATTTTCAATTGATGTTTGATCCTATGTGAGGATAAGAACTGTTTGAATTTATTTTAGGTGTACCCACTACCATTGTCACTCCTAAAGATCTTGATTCTACAACCTGATTCTCATTTTGTGCAAGTTTTGAATGCTTTGAATAATTCAAATGCTTCAGACTTATCCAAAATATCAATCCATAAATTCTTTGAGAAGTCATCAATGAAGATGATGTAATACCTTTTGCCTTTTAATGAGGGAATAGGCATTGGCTTGCAAATTTTTGAGTGAACTAGCTTCAATTTTTATGTGGACTTCCAATGACTCTTTGAAAATGTTATCAAGAGAATTTGACAATGATGCATGCTTCACATTTGATGGGTTTGGAAGAGAAGTTTGATTATCCCCTGACAGTGGAATCTATTTGTCTCAATCGATCAAGTTTTGACATGATCCATGCGAGCATGCCATAATGTGTCAATACAAAAATTCTTGGGAGTTAGGGTGGCATTAAGTGCCATGTTAGCTTAGGTAATGTGAACTTCAAAAGTAGGATGTCCAACAAGTTTGATGAGTTTTCCATCTAAGGAACTGATCATGACCATTATTTTAGAGCGTGGATGAATGAATTAAAGATTTTTATCTTTGGTAGTGACACTCATATCAAATCCATGATAAATGAGTGTGGATAGTGACAACAGATTTTGCTTTAGAGTAGGTATATAGAGAACATCATGTAGCCAAAATCAGGTAATTTGAGAAGTTTCCATCTAACAATTCTTGCTCCTTCAATTGGTTGAGAGGATTTATCATCCATGTGAACTATACCAAGTACTTCTAAGTTGAATTCTTCAAATAAGTCCTTGTTGGAAGTCATGTGTTGGGTGGCTCTAGTATCCATGATATATGAACTACTGGTGGAGGCTATATCATGGACAACTCCAATGGGTTGCGATATGGGATGAGAAATGCCATAGCCAACATATCTTGAATGTGCCTCAATGAATGTTTTGGAATGGTCAATAGATGGTGATATAGGTGCCTCTGTGTTGCTGATATGGGCATGCACAAATTGAGCACTTTAAAATATGTCTAGATCAGAGTCATATTCATTTACATTATATACGCCGTGCTTTTAAAATTGCTTGATCTTGTGTGTGGTAGTTTGAAAATCAGTGGCATAGTGACCTTTTCTATTACAATGTTTACACATGACATTTGAGTTTCTAATTACTTGAGAGGCACTAGGCTATTTTATTTGTCCTTGACTATTTTGATGTTGTGAGTGTTCATTTTGACCATTGTTAGAACCTTGTCCTTGTCCTTTGCCTTTGCCTGAACCATGACTTCGAACATGGCTTCTGTTACCTTGACTGCTTAAAAAATTTGCATCTTCATCCACCTAAAATGCTGAGTCATCACGATCAGAACTGGTGAAGTTTGTGTCAAAGATTTTTCAAGTTCAACAAACATTTTTGCTAAGGCTTCAAAGTTGAGATTTTTTAAGGTTCCACTAGCTGATAAACTGGCAAGCAATTTATTTTAGTCTAGAATGTAAAGACATGACAGCATGAGAAAATCTCATGTAATACATTGATTTTTGAAGTATTTATCGATGATATATTTAATAGGGTGAATAAGGTTGATGGTGGAACTAGAGTGTCCTTATTGCATATTTATTTGATTTATCTTGAGGACAAGATGAACAAATCCTAGGTCAAATTTGGTGTCAAATTTTTTCTTGAAGACTTCGAGAACTGACTATGCTGTGTCATGCTTGGATTCATCAATAAAATTATGAAGGTGATATTTTATGACAAGTAGGATGCTAAAACGAATTTGGTCATCATCTATCTACCATTTTTCTAAGGTAGCAACATCTGTGGGTGGTGTAGGATTTGCATCCAAATGGTTTCACCATAGGTTCTCAAATTTTGTAGCTGTACTAAGGCCTGTGAACCATTGATCCCAATTATCCTTACCTTTGAGGGTACATCCAATATTTTTTTTGAATTTGAAAGTCATTGTGACTTGTGATACTACAAAGACCTAAAAGAGGTGTGTCAAGGTGTGAACAAGGAACAAATTACTAAGTGAGATAAATGTACTAGTAAATAATGAGCCAAGTGATGACAATAAATGAATGTAATCCACTAGACCTTGCTCATCATCCGAGTAGAATCTATTTTACAAATGATGAATTATACAAGTAAGTGGCTATGAGTCTTGATGCAATAGGATGATGATGTGGCTAAATTTGAAGTACTAAAAAAATGTGTGTAGCCCAAACTAAAATACTATAGATGAATATAAAATCTAATATCTCCAATAAATGAATGTGTAGAACAACATCTCCAACACTAGATTACACAACTGAATACCAAAGTGTTGGATGTGTAAAACTAATAACATCATTCTTGTGACTGCAAGTAGGTGAGGTGCTAAAAGTAGGAGGTATGGTGAGCTTGTATCAAATTAAGGCCTTCACCTAGATGCCCACATACAGACACTTGGTGATGAAATCCAAGCCATGATGGAGCCCAAGTCCTACCAATCCTCACCTAGTTTACTATGGTCAGTGATATACTCTCTAAAGATAAGTACATGCTTTATTCCATAGCTATGATGGATATTGGACTGGCTTAATTTTAATCTTGATTAAGAGTTTTTAGTTTTTTTAGCATAGGCAAAAGGATGATCCCTTTACAAAGGTTCTTGAGTATGGCTAACCCCCTTCACTATATATTCTCATTAAGTCTAGTCCAACTTTGACTCACAAGGCTTTTAATATGGATTTCCCACCACAAAGGAAGTGGCACCCTGTCATGAGGCTAGGCTACAAAATGAGTCATCGTATGCATTCATTTTAGGGATGATGCAAATATGTGAATCAATCTACAATAAAAGAAAGCAAATAAAATTTGGAAATAGACTTGGAGTGCAGATGGAGTGCTTCTACATGCTAATGTGGTAGTATGTATGTTAGGTGTGATCGAATAGACCTTGCACACCATCCAAGTGGAATCACTTTTATAAATGAGAGCTATAAGTTAGCCAAAAGCAATGTGGAAAATTCTATAAGCCACTTATACAAGTACAATGGAGAGGCTAGAAGCCTACTATGCTATAAAAAAACATGATTAGTTTACACAAAGGCTGATTTGACTGTATGACTATGTAAAAACAAACACAATCAGTTTACACAGAGGTCGTCAAAATCCATTAGATCCAAATTTTGGATACTATATGGTTGTGTAAAAAAAATGAACATGAACAGTTTACACAAAGGCCACTGAACTTGATAAAATCTAGATTTTAGATATTGTATGACTATGTAAAAATGAACATTATAAGTTTACACAGAGGCAAACGAACTCGGTCAGATCCAAATTTTGGATACTATATGGCTGTGTAAAAACAAACACAGTCAGTTTACATAGGGGTCACTAAAATCAATAAGATCTAGATTTTGGATACCTGCAAACAGAGATACAAGCTAATATCTACAATAAAAAGAAAACCTATGAAGGTTTTATGAAACCTCATGCAACATCCTCATTATCTCCTTCAACTCAACACATAAATTTGTGGAGGAGGAGAGGAGAGGAATGTAATGCTTCTCCAAGATTGGTTGTGGGAGGGGTAAGCATCCAATATCTGATACCACTTGTAGCAAGGATTAATGCTATGTGCCCAAGATCAACCACATGAAACAAGAAAAAGGAGGAGAATATTTTTAACAATGGAGAGAATGAAAAATCACACATCTCCTTATGTGTTATGGAATTATATATTAAGAAAAATGAGATTAGGTTTAAGGTTCCTAAATCCATATTATATGAAATTCAAATGAACATGCAATGCAATTACACATTAAAATAATCTATTCTAATGAGGTCTTATTAAAGCCTCATAACAATTAATTAGGAACCTAACTAATAAACATGACCTTGTAGCATTAACATGTCTCCACCATTGAGTCTAGTCTAATAATATTATAAAGTTAAACTATTATGATTACAAAGAATGAACAAGGGTTTCTTTTTGGTATCTTTATCTAAATAGATCCACTTGAAACCCATTTAGTCAAAGTGGATTTGGTTTATATAAAGTATTTTTTAGTGCTTTCCAAGTGGACTTGAAACTTTGTTGCTTTAAATATTATATTTCTAAAGTCCCTATAGAGGTAGAGTTTACTACCCTACCTATTTTATTTTAAATATTAATTGACCATCTTGTTAAGTTAGACAAAATCATATTTCACGAATAGCAAAATTTTACTCTACTCAACTCCATAAAAAGGATTACATGGAAGTAGATGAAATTGAATCCATGTTAGAACACATTGTTATTTATAGTAGGATTTGTGTATAAATTTATCAAATATAGATTTTTTTTGTTACTCCAAATATCATAAGAATAGGTATTTCTAATTATTAATGAAGGTTAGACCTCCTCCCACTTCCACACCAACTTAGGAAGCTAGAAAATATGAGGATTGAATCATAATTGGTTCCAAAAAGGCTTCCCAAAGTAACACTCATAATTAAATGCCTGATACAATGCTTATGGTAGAGATGTTAGTGAATTCTATTTTGAAGGTTGTGTATAAGCTTATGGTTGAAAAACTCTAAATATCATAATGAAACCTTTAGACTTAATAAGGTATACATGTCAATTGTATATCCTAGTGTCACTTCAATACCATTGAGGCTACAACTTCACAAGCCGTTTCAACCTCTTGGATATATTTTGAGTAGGTGATGTTTTGATCACATAGCTCTCCTAGATTTTTAGGGGGAAAAATATAAATACATATCTATGAGCCACAATTTAAGAACATTATTTTGATTTTATTACTTTATGATGCATGATTCACACATATTTTAGATCTACTTTACTCTTTAGGACCTTGAATAATAAATGTATTGCTACTAAGCATACATGAAATGCATTTATTAGAATGTACCTGAATAGATGGACCTATAAGAATGTTTTTGTTAGATATATTTTTTAAAAGTTTAGGACCCTAGATTATTTCTATTTTCAATTTGTTAATGTTTAAGGACTTCTTATTTATATAAACTTAACTTTATCTATCCCTTCTATATACATTGTTCTAGACAACATATAGAATATTGAGGCAAAGTGGATACCCCTATCACTTATTAGTACCAATCCTCTAGTATGGATAGGGAATAATGTTTCTCACATAGATATTTATGGGTTTTGGTAGACATATTAAGAATTGTGTGCAATATACTTAATATTTATGCCTCTAATGATTCTATTGAAATAGTCAAGCTATGGAATTACTTAGCTAACATTTTCCTAAAATCTAATTGGATGATCTATGAATTTTTTAATATTGTAGAAGCATTAGAATATAAATTTGGACTTCTTCTGATATGATGGGATATTCTTGAGCATGAATCCTAGTTTCACTTAAAAAATAAATGGGACCTCTCAAAGGCCATTTGTCATAAAAAAATATAGCTATTGTTATTCTTGGTTCACTAGGTGAAATATTCAATAAATGAGGGATCACATCCTTAAAATTCTAGACAAAAAATGATGTATAATAAAACCTTATTTAATTTTGATAGTAGCAAAAGTGTGTTGATTAGAGTTTCAATGGACAAGTATTTTAAATCAATTCATTATTCTATTTGATATCAAATTTAGGTATTTACCACATAAGCCCATTAGCTACAATTTCTATGAATATTTATTTTTCATCACAAATAGAATCTTAATGTGTATCCTAAATTTGAAACTTAGTGCCTAGTCTAAGAGGTGATTCTAGATGGATTTAATTATAGAATAATGTTGTAGTACAAATGACCTCTTTCTTCCACCATTATGTCAAGAAAATTGCCTAGGTTATAAAAGGGTAACTAGTACTAATTTATGGCCTTCTAAAAAATCATTGCAATAATTGAAGCTCATCCATTTGATTCAAAATTGTTTCTCTAACCCACTTTAATTCAGCTCTACATGAAAGTATCTAAATCTAGAAAATATTTAGAAGTGCATTTTATTTCATGTTGATGTGAGCATGGGGGTATCCCATGGATTCATTAAATCAAAATATTAACAATTTCCTTCAAAATTAGTTCTAGCACTAGCTACAAGCATAATATCATATTTTAACATTGGAATTAACACTAGATATTGGTGCTTTTATCACTCTCCAACATTGGTTTCAACACCAATTTATGACATTAAAACCATCCTTTATCACTATGGTGAAAATATTTAGTATCATCAATATCATCCTCAATCATCTACCATATCCAATGTCTATCCTCAAACATTGATTTTATCACTAGCATGTAATCAATTATAGCCACTCTAAGGGAGATTTGGGGGAGTGGTGTGATCTCCTGCTTTGGGTGGGAGGACCCCATTTCAAATTCCCTGCTTTCCCTCCTCTAGCCCTGCAGATTCCCAACTGGGTAGACCTTCCTAGGATATCCTTGCTACATTTTCAAGACCTCTACATGATACTCCTAGGACCTTCCAGGACATGCCTTCCCATTTTTGACATGATTACATTAGCTTGGCTAGATCAACCCAAAGCTTCTTTCCTTGGTGGCCTTCGGTGGTGGTTGGCTTTTAGATGGCTTAGGTTGGGATATGAAGCTGTAGAGACTATCTCAGTGGACCTTTCTAGTCTTTGATGGGATCCCATGCATTATTATTATCCATTGAAAGGTTTCCTCTTTTCCTCTATAGTGTTTGGATTTTGGAAGGGGGCTTCTGCTTTCTTGTTTCCCATGGTGTTGTAGCTTCGGGTTTGCTCTCTACATTTTTCTTGGTCTTTGGGAGGTCCATAGTTTTATCATCATTATTTAAGTGTCTCTTATGGTTTTTGTGGGGATGGGCCTTAAAAATTAGGTTCAAGATCTTTTGATTTTTAGAAGTGGGTTCAAGATTTTCTCACTATATTTTTCTTGGTCTCTAGGAGGGCCACATTTTTATCATCCATAGTTGAGTGGCTCTTGTGACTATTTCTAGGAGGGGCTTTCAAAAGATTCATTTTTTGTCTATCTAGGATTTTTTGTAGCACCTTTCTCTACTGCTTCATTTTGATCTTCAGGATGGCCCTATGTTTCTCGTGTAGTAGAGGGTGAAGGTGTCTATGGATCTCTTCTTGGATGGATAATTGGTGGGACTGGATGCTGATCTAGCATGGGTGAATCTTTGGTAGATTTCTTCTTATGTAGTTTTTATTGGTCTTTGGAATGGGGACCCTATGCATGCATGCCTACCTATAGAAGATAGTCTCTTGATGAAATTCCCTATGTGATATGTTCCCTTCTAGCCATGAGGTTCCATAGTGGATTGATTCTTCTTTGGGTTTTCCTACCTTTCAATTGTGATCTTCATCTCCTTTGCAACAAGATCTTATCGCCTATGGGGATCTCCTTATGCTACTGAACTATCTTCCAGGCCTTATTTCTATTGCAGTGTGATCGTGTGGCCTGTAGAGATCCCCCTTTACTATTGATCCTTCTTTCAGGCTCCTATTGATCCATGGTGAAGGTCTCCCTATGGCAGGGAACCTCCTATATTTTTTCCTATGTGTTGTAGTTTGTTGTCGATGAAGACTTCCCTGCATGGGAATCCTTTCTAAAAAAATTGAATTTCTTTTGATTGTTGGTTAGTATTTCCTTAAGCAGGAAACCTTTTTTCAATTGTTGAATTGATGGAGCTCTTTGGTGTTGTTTTCTCTGGGTAGGAAACTTTTGTATATTTTTTTAAATCTCAAATTATCTTATTAGGGCCATGATGGCCCCTGTTTATTGTCTTCTGGAGACTGTCTCGTTTAATTTTTTTTGTAAAAGGTTTGGGATCCTTTCAAAACCTCTTTTAAAAAAAAAAAAAAAAATTATACTCACTGTAAGGAATAAAATAATATTACTTTTATTAGTAGTCATGGTGTTTCCAATCGTCACTATATCAACATATAACTACTATTGCTTCCACCCTTATTCATGATCAAAATAAAATTTTAACCTTTATTCTATGGTGGGACATCACATATTTAAACCTTAGTTGCCATAGAGCATGCAATCATTCTCCACCACCAATAGAATGCTACGTTGAAATCAACAACCATAATGGAACTAGTGTCTTCCCAACCATTTTTTATGGAACTATAATTTACCATTATCATCAATTTTCTATATCCACTACTCAAATATTGATGCTCAACACTAACACTCAATTCTAGCATCTAATATTAGTGATTATGCATCATATACATATTTAACAATTATGTGTTCAGTCCCATGTGGCACAAGACATCTAAAAACTTATGAAACATAGACAACTTATGTGTGAAGAATCCCAACAATCATTGACACTTGAAATCTCTCATGTATATTAATTTCAAATTCTTTAAAACTTAATACCAAGCAAAACATAATAGAATAGTAATTTACTTATTGCTTATACCCTATGTTAACTAGAGGGATTGTTGGATAACATTAGAACCTTGTAAACATGAAAAATTGAAGATCTTCACTTCTCAATGCTAACTAAACATATTTTATTTCATCATCATGTATAAGAAAATATTTTCTTTAAATAAAAAAGAAAAAAATTAGGAAAAACCTAATATAAATAGAGGAAGTCATATATTGAGTAATCAATATTGATTCACATATTAAGACTTAACACAATCAATTTTTATGCATAAAGTCTTAAGATATTTTCTACTTCTAGTAGTTACATTTTTATATTTATTCTATAATTACACTCTATGTTATACCTTCTTTACCTTTGTAACATAATTCTAGGAGTTATCCTTTGTTCTACATATTTGTTCCTTTAAGCACAAATTATTGGAATTAAAGCATAGAGAAGATCTATCCATATAAAATTTAATCTTAAATGTTTTTTTTCCTTGAGAAAAATGAGTTGTTCTCAAGTCCCCCACCCTTGACAAATCACAACTCTCTCCTTTAGAGCTTGAGAGTTTACAAATAGATTTAATTCTCATCTTAGGAATTTCTATAGCTAGATACCTACATGTTTTCTCATAAAAAGTATGAATTATTGATTTTTATTTTTTTGGATCTTCTTCAATTTTCCTTGTAAATATAAATATTCTAGAATTCGACATCCTTCTTCTTGATATTTTTCTATAATGGCCTTCACAGTACCAAAACTCCAACTTTATTGTCTATGCACTACATATTAGTAGAGTAATATTTCCAAAAAATTTCATCATCATAGTCCACTTTACTAGCTCTAGAATGTTAGTTTCCTTCCTAAAGCATAAGTGCAACCACAAGAACTATAATAAATAGTTTAGTAGTCTCAAAAAGTTAAAATTTTATTATTAAATCTTATCAAAGAATATATGCATAGTTACTAAACTATGGGTCATTATATAATACAAGTGGAATTAAATTTAATCCCAAATAGCCAATTAAAACAATATTTTATCATTTTAATGAGTTATGAAATGAATCTCATTCATATTATAATGTCATTTTAACAAATCAAAATGATATTATTTTTAAAAATACTTTAGCAGTCTCAAAAATTTGAAATTTCCAATCCATACTTTGTCCCATAATCCAACCAACAACCAACAACTCAAATAATCCATTCATCCATGAAGTCCATTTGATATCATCTTCTTTTGCTTCAACATACAAAACTTCTACTCACTTCATGAAATCATAGTCTGCTTTACCAAATATGGACTATTAGTTTCCTCCAATGCATTGATCTATAAATGGATCCCCTAAAATATTTTGTAATCCTTTAGAACATTATTTTGAATTTATGACTTTTAGGTTTTTCTTTTTAGCTTCAGCTAAAATTACTACTTCCTCTAACCATAGAAAAAGGAATTTAACTTCACGATCCTCTATTAAACTCCCTTTATTGGCTAGCCTAATTGCATATTTGTTCCCTTCCCTTAACATATGTGTAAACCTAATTTTTCAAACTCTATAATATTAATGCTCTTTGGATTCCATCAATAATCTAAATTAAAAGTTGATACTCTAGTAAAGATATTCACATTTTTAATCAACATGGGAATATACAAAAATTGAAGTAAGATAATATACACTTGCATAAAGAGATCATGATTTTAAAGGATATAGTTAAGTTTAGGATGATGTGGAAATATTCACTTATTTAATACCCAAGATAGTTACGCTAAAATAAAGTTCTTAGTGTTGGAGGTATGCAACAAGTAGAGGAAATATGCAACTAGTACATGGGAAAGCTTCTACAAGAATTGAAGGTGAAAGAATCCCCCTCTGAATAAATCTAGCAAAATATAATGATATTAAAATAATATTTAGATAAGGTTCATAAAGAGCAATAGTGTCTTTTAGAAGATTGCATATAAAGAGCATCAATCTAGTGAGTTTCACCTCTTAATCTTAGCAATATTCCATATATTTTTTTGGTCATTATGAAAAGTACACAAATGGCATTGGTCTCAAGATCTTGAAGAAAATAGGTTGTGTATAAGAATGAGGAAAGCGTGGTCATGAAATCAAATGAACCAAAAATATCATGAAGTTTAATAATGAACCAAAAATGTAGGTATTAAATACACTTTTAGTCATTATAAAAGATAAGTACATTAATCCATTGAGTGCTTTGATATTAACATTTCTAAAATTTATGATAGACAACCATATTGTTCAACCTATTTAGTTCACCAATTTTTATTCTAAGTTTATCTAATTTGGTACATATGCTATGGTACGTAGGAATAGGTATAAGGGGTTATGATATTATATTGTATATGGGTATTATGGATAGTTGGCAAGGGACACACATAACCCAATGTTGTTTATATTATTATATTATATTATAATAAGTGGAACGCAGGTATATAAGGTGGGTATATAAAGAAGGAATATTTTCATTGTAATCATCATGGAGGTAATTCATATGAAGTATTACTTGTAATTTTCTTTGCCTATCAAGTGGCTTATGAGAATTTTCCCTCTCAAAGTGGTGCTCTCATCTTAGGAGATTGTTGGTCACAAATCTGCCACAAGAAAGGATTTTGTACGTGTATGTGCCCTAGACTTGGCCAACATTGAAAGGCCGAGAGAAAGAGAAGTCTCTCGGGATAATATCTAGAGAGGGCTAGCTCCCAAGCTAATCTAAACTGGTTTCAAGATTAGAGATGCAGGAAAGAAATGGGAAAATGCGAAAAGAAATGGGAAAATACGAAAGAAATGGGAAATAATAGAAAGGGATGTAAATATGGCCGAAGCCGATCGTTGATGGGGAGAAAAACCTTGAACAACAATAACCTCAACTAGATCCTAAAGCTAAGTAGCAACTGACTCTTAGAATACGTATACAGAAATTAGATCATGCATTAGCCATGAGTTCGCTTCTAATTGTACTTCTAACATTCGAATGCAAACACAACCAAATTCAGAACAACAAAATTCAACTGATATTAACACTGGACTAATAGAAGTAACTCAAACAAAAAGCAAAACATACACAACAATTTAGATCACCAACTCCAAAAGACACTAAGAATGGAAGCAAATGCATCTAGGACTTCTATTTCAATTTCTGCAACAAGATCCTTCTCTTTTTGCTTGAGTTTTACATTGGTATTTATAGAGGTCCATCCTCTTCCTTTCGTATTACAACATTTAATAAATGAAACAGATTTTGAAGAAACAATCCCCTTAATTGCCTTGGAGAAATGACAATCCTTGTTTTTAAATGACCATTATCAGGGGAATCTGGAAGTTGTTAAGAGATCACGAACAAGAAATTTTAATGCTAGAGGCATCTTTAATTTTGACGGCATCAAACACTGCTTCATGTCCTTCCATCTTGTGGACATCGATAATCAACAACATTTAATATTTGAGTTTCCTTGACCACGATCTCAAAATTAGTTGGAGAGCTTTCATTTGATCCTTATCTTCTCCACACGTTCTCCTATGCAATTCTGAAGGAAAAATGCAAACAAAACTGTATCGGGAATTTGTTATTGCTTCTATCACGAAAATGTGACAGGTCGCAAAAATACATGTCGTGAAATCATGACACTTTTACCTTACTGCTCTCTGTGTCTGCCACCAGTCGCAAAAATGTGACATGTCATGAAATCGTGACATCTTCTCTCATTCAGCTTCATTTCCATGACATGTCGCGAAATCGTGACACTCTCCTCTATCTGGATTTGTTTGCTGCTCCAAATCACAAAAATGAAACATGTCACAAAATTGCGACATCTTCCACTTGGCACTGTCTTGTTTGCTTTATACCCGTGAAAACGCGACAGGTCACGAAAATGTGACATGTCACAAAATCATGACATTTTTTCCATTTGGCTTTTTCATATTCGACAAGTCACGAAATCGTGACATGTTTCTCCATTTGGCTTTATCTCTACAATATGTCACGAAATCGTGACATTTTCTGTCTTCTTTTACTTTGATGCTTTTAGGCCGTGAAAATTTGACATGTCGCAAAATCATGACATTCCGTACAATCTGGCTTCCTCATTGCTTCCTCCTCGCGAAAACATGACATGTGATATCACGACATTTCTTCGCACTTGGTCCTTCCGCCCCAATATGTCACGAAATCGTGACACTTTCTTGCCTTCGCCTTCGTTGCCGCTTCCTGTCGCGATATCGCGACAAGTTTCTCTTGCTTGGTCTCATTTTCAAAAATGTCACGATATCATGACATCTTTCTTGCCTTATGTTTTTCTTTCAGCCCTTCTGCGATAATGCGACATGTCACGATATCGCGCCATTTTGTACCATTAGCTCCTTTCTTTGCTTTTCTGTCGCGATATCATGACAATTTTCATTGACATTGCCCTTGGCCGCTTTATGTCACGATATCGTGATATTTTCTATCACTCTGCTCTGTGGCCATCGTAAGTCGTGAAAACGCGACATGTCGCGATATCGCGACAACTTTTCAATTAGCTCTCCCTCACCGCAACAAGTCGTGAAACTCCAACATGTCGTGATATCATGACAGTTTGGCTTCATTTCTTTCATTGACTGTTTTGACCATGAAAACGCGATAGGTCACGAAAATGCGACACGTCACGATATCGTGACAATTTATTTACTTAGCTCTTTTTTGCATTTGGCGTCGCGAAACTGCAACAGGTCGCGATATCGCGATAGTTTCACTTTTGCACAAACTTAGTTATTTTGCATGAACAACAACAACAAAAAACAATGTGGCAAAAATGCCAACAGAGATCTTGTGGAGTTATTTCTTAAGGAGTACTATTGGTATTTCCATACCCTAAGGGTATTATTTATCTCTATCTCATTGTGTACATTGTTATTGTGGATAATTATTTATGGATGAATGATTTGATATTTATACATATTGGTGAATGATTTATATTATTGAGACTAAAGGTTCATAACAAGTGGTATTACAACAATGATTTTGGCAAAGTGGAGATTGGTTTTTTGTGGATTGTAGAATTAGGGCAAGTTTTTTCTATAAAATGCCTCAGTTTTTGGAAGCCATATATATATGTAAATTTATCTAATTCATATGGTTTTTGTGCTATTTATTTTAAAATTTGAAGAGATTTAAAATGAGTGGTCATATGAAGGAATCCGAGAAGTATTGAGGAAGATACGACCCTATGAAGTTAGACATCTAGAATAAGGGTAGTGTTAGGACAATTTCTACAGAATATATCTCATTTTTTTTAGTTATATATTTGTGAGAAATTGTTTGATTTAGACAATTCTTACACCATTTTGTTTATAATTTGAAAATATTTAAAATTAGTGGTCATATAATAAAAATCTAATAAGTATTAAGGGAGATACGACCATATTAAGTCAGCCATTTAGAACAAAGGAAGTGGTAATTTCTCAAATCATTTTTTTTTTCCAAAAACATGAAATTTGATAAATATTTCAATTGTGGGTAAGCAAAATATCTATTGTTGTGTTTGAAGGAGATTTTCTCTTTTGAAAGTTTAGATTCAAATCAATAGGGATATATATATTTTTTAAACCCTAGTTTACATTGTCTTCTTGTTGGGGTGTGAACTTATGGAGCTACATAAGTTTTTTTGGAGAAGATGATATTGATGTTAGAGACAAGTGGAAACATTTCAAAACCTTGTATTCTACTAATTATTATTGGAAAATTATGCTTAATTCTTAGCTTGGAGGAGAAGATCTCTCTTGGTTTTATAGTTTTTGTAGTGCCCATAATTATGAACTAACTTGGGAAAAAATAGAGCAAGCATTTTTGAGTCAATACAATGCATATAAAAGATAGTTATTTTGAAGAATACACTCAAAGGATTTGTAGAAGAAATAAACATGCTTAAAAAAAAACAAAAGGAATTAAAAGAGAATTAATAAATTTCAAAGAAGTGGTAGAAGGAAAAAATGTTAGTGTGCAAATGAAGGGAACAACACCTTCAGTGGAAAAAAGTATTTGTTAGATCGTTGGCATGGGCCACACATAACCTAGGGTTGATTATATTATTATATTATATTATAATAATAAGTGGAATGAGGGTTTATAATATGGGTATATAAAGAAGGGATATTGTCATTGTAATAATCATGGAGATCATTCATATGAAGTATTACTTGTAATCATATTTACCTACAAAGTGGCTTATGAGATTTTTCTCTCTGATAGTGGTGTGCTCTTCTTGGGAGATCTTGTGGAGTTATTCCTTACTTAAGGAGTATTATTTGTATTACCACACCCTTAGGGTATTATCTATCTCTGCCTAATTGTATAGATTTTTATTGTAGATAATTATTTGTAGATGAATGATTTGATATTTTTGCATATTGGTGAATGGTTTTTCTTAATGAGAATAAAATTTCATAACAACATATGTATTTTGAATGGGACCCAATCTTAGAATAAATTCATTGCAACCATTTGAAATTCTTATATATGTGGAGTCTAAATTTGCATTCTTATATTGCTCTCCTACCTTCAGGTCCTCTTCACAACCATCAATAATAAATAGATCTCATATCCTTATATGGGATTCATCTTCACATCCTTTATGAACATACAACTCTTTCATCCATGTTGATAGGTCCTCTTCATATTGTTATATGTAATGGGTCAATTACAATACCATGTATATAATTCTACATATATCATTTTTTGTAATATTAATATCTATTCTAGTTTAAAAATATTTCTTTTCTACTTTAAATATGTTCATATTCTAGTTTAAAATTATATTTTTCTAGTTTCATAAAATATCCATGATTTTCTTAATATTATAGCTATTTATTAATAAATCATCGTAATTAAATTTATAATAATTTTTTTTGTACAAGGATGATTTCATCAATACCTTAACTTGTTATGTTTAACATAGATTAATGTTTCTCTATCTTCATCAATATTAGAGATCTATTCTCCAATTTAAAGTTGTTGAGGATTTCTCTTCATTCTCAACAATCCTACTAGACCCTTTGAAATTTGCTCAAGATATCTTAAATTGTCATAATGTTACATTGGATAAGTATCCAAGGAAATACATATATTTATCATAGTAAAATAAGCCTCAACTTAGGAGGGAGGGGGCTCCCGCTCTAGCTTTGATGTGTTGATTCCTCTGAGCAGGAGGCCCCCTGTTTCCTTTGCTAGATATGGATGTTTCTATGGT
Source organism: Wollemia nobilis (assembly GCA_028583015.1). Lineage (NCBI taxonomy): Eukaryota > Viridiplantae > Streptophyta > Pinopsida > Araucariales > Araucariaceae > Wollemia > Wollemia nobilis. The sequence continues at coordinate 1,279,461 of JAQPPZ010001094.1, forward strand.
TTGATTGCTCTACTTTGGTGGTTTTTTGTATCTATTGCTTGTCGGGGGGGTCTAGTTGGTTTGTTTTAGATTTTGTATGCATTTTATAAGCCATTGAATATCTGGCTGAGGTCCTAGAGGGGAATAAATCCAAATATCGATCCAAACCCGTGGGGATGATCTGGAGCTTTTTTTTTTTTTTTAAGCAAAAAACCCATTGTGAAGTCGCCTTGGTATGAGAGACCACGAACAGGGGTTTCTACACCATCAAAGTCACCCGAGGGTCGCACCCGACCCTGCCCGCACCAACATTATCAATTAGATTTTGGATACCCAATTCAACTTTTTGGTAGGGTGGAGATTTGAACCTGGGACCTCCCTTGGAGGATTGCCCTCTCCTCTCCAATTCACCTACATCACTTGGGTGGATGATCTGGAGCTTTTATTGCGATGCAAAATATTCTGGTTGTTGGCCCCTTGTATGGATTTGGACCAGCATTTTGGTTTGATGAGCAACGTTTCCACTAGGGTTGGTTTTCAGTTATGGTTCTTGGTCAGATGGCTCTGTATTTCTTATGGGTTTGGTTTACCATTGAATATTTGGTCAAGTCCTTGAAGGGGATAGGGCTAAATACTAACCCAAAACTATTGGGGGTGATCTTGGTATGTAGCTATTGTAGTAATATCTGGTTGCTTTCCTTGGTTGGCATTGAGTTTGGTTTTCTATTACTCGGGTGGACTTGGTGGTGTTAGGTGGTTGCAGAGTTTCTTTCTCTAGGTCTAGCACTAGTACTGGTGGAGTTGCCATCGTGTGAAATTGCAGATTTGACCTTTTTGGCAAATGTTGTTGGTGTTTCTATTTTTTGTAGGGGGTTCCCACTTTAGCTTTGATGCATTGATTCCTCTGAATGGGAGGCCCCCTATTTTACCCTGCTAGATCTGGTTGTTTCTATGTTGCTTTACTTTGGTGGTTGGTTGTGTCTATTGCTTGTTGAGGGGCTTTGCTGGTTCATTATAGATTTATTGTAGGCTCGATAAGCCATTGAATATCTAGCTAAGATCCCTGAGGGGGATAGAACCAAATACCAACCCAAACCCATGGGGTGACATCAAGCTTTTGTTGTGGTGTAGAATGTTCAGGTTGTTGGTCCCTTGGATGGCTCTAGACTTGCATTTTGGTTTGGTGAGCAATGTTTTCACTAGGGTTGGTTGCCAGTTGTGGTTCTTGGTCAGATGGCTCTGTATTTCTTATAGGTTTTGTTTGCCATTGAATATCTAGTTGAGATACTTGAGGGGGATAGGACCAAATACCGATCCAAACCCATTGGGGGTGATCTTGGGATGTAGCTATTGTAGTAATATCTGGTTGCTTTCCTTGGCTGGCATCGGTTTTAGTTTTCTATTTCTCGAGTGGTGTTAGGTTGTTGTAGAGTTTCTTTCTTCAAGTCTAGCACTAGTGGAATTACCATCACATGAGATTATAGATTTTATCTTTCTGGCACCTGTTGTTGGTGTTTCTATTCTCTGGTTGTTGAGCGGGGCTCTGGGTTGTCCAGAGTTGAATTTTTAGTTGGGGACTTGTTTTTGGTTGTCTCCTTTTCCTAGGTGGTTGTCTTGGAGGTTAAAACCAATTCTATTGGTTTTTGTTTGATCTCTATTTAGTTGATGCTTCAAGAGTAGAGATATGGATTCCTTCAGGGTTGTCTTCATGGCTGATTATTTGGACTGCCTATTTTTGTTGGTTTCTCTTTGCTAGATTGTGCAAGGGTTTCAATCCTTCGTCAGTGGATCCCCTATTCCTGTTGGTATTCTTCATTGCCCTGGGTGTTTTTTGGAGCCTTTTCGAGGTGTTAATTTCTAGGTTTTGTGTTTTGTGCCTTTTGGGAAATTGTTGAATCCTGGTCTTGTATCTTCTATGGTGCATTCTTTACAAGAGATAGGGGTAAAGGAGAAAATAAGGAATGTACCTTTGGAGGAGCAGTAAGGAATGAACAAATTGGATAATGTTTATGGATAATGGGAACTAACCAGATTGAGGCAAATTGTTGTGGTATGTTCTTGACTATTATTTTTGGAGATTGTTGTTTAAGTTGTACTTGGTTGTGTTTTGCTCAAATTTTAGTTTAGTTCATTGCCAATATGTGGTTGTATAGGGTATTTTTGTATTGGTCAGCAAGTTATGTAGCTAACAGGTAGTTCTTTGCCAGTTTTTTTATGCTAAACTATATATTTTTCTGGATTTTGTAAGGGTTTGGGGACCCTAAAACCCGTTCTTACCATAATAAAAAAAAATCCTCAACTTTATTTATATATTTTTTCTAAATGTGACCAATCTAGAAACATGTTAACTAATATTTAACCTTATTTACTTATCATAAAGTCTGAACTTTATTCATATATTTTTCTAAGTGTAAGCAGATAAAATACAAGAATACTATTCTTTAGCCTTCCTCTAATTTGTCATAAACATAACCTAGTTTAACTAGTTGTAGCAAATGATGACCAGTGTTACTATTTATCCTTCAAGTGTTCAAGGTGGCCAAAATGTAAATAAGGGCAAGATCCTAAGAGTGGACAATTAATGATTGTTGTTTTTTTACATGATTGAGTTGTTTCTATTCTTTGTATGGTTTCTAAAAGGTAAGTACACATAGCTAAAGTAACTACTTGGGATATCTTTCTAGTTAGAAACAATAGAAACATACAATTTACTAACAATAGTAAATTTGATTCAACTTCATTCATATTTAAATTAAGATAGTACAACATTATTATTTATTTATTTATTCAAAGTAATACTACTTCAATTAAGTCAGCATAGTGTATAAATAATCATTCATAACCCATTCCAAGAGATAAAGTGAAAACAATAAGCATGTTCATGATATTCAAATACAACTAGTTTACACATATTGCATTCATTGTTACAAGTTTCACAAATACTTAAATTTTTCTAGAGAGATATAATCAAGTATAAGTAAAATAGTCATAATGCAATTAGTTCATCTCTTATATTCATTATTATTCTTTATTTTGACTAATCTTCAAAGGAGCAAAGTCATCATTTGAGTGCTTTATTGTTAACCAAGTAACAATCCTTGAAATTTCCCTATATTAGAATCATAATTGAAGCTCTAGCCCTTCATTTAGGGGTAAATATACATAACCAAATAGATAGATAATTCCACATGTGCAATGCTTCATGCATACTTCCATGAGTTCAAACGAGTATATACTCATTACTATATCTATATTTAGTGCAATGACCAACTTGTACTACTAGGAATATAACTACTATACGTATTTGTGTAATAGTATTGTATTCCACATGTAATCCATAATATTATTCCTAATTCATAGTGCAATGGTTTGATTAACAAACCATTATCTTTGTCAATCTAGGATTTCACACACATTTAGTCAACTAGAATGAAATCTAATTTTTCTTCATGCTACTTATTGCACACATTTTTGCTTCATACTTTAAGCTCAATACAAAAGGAGTTCAAAATATTCATTCTAATTTTTCATAATTTAGGACAACCAAACACATTATAAATCACACCTTCATCCATGTAAAGATATGCTCCATAATATTTTAACTTTTAAGGAGAGCTGGGTATAGAAAATATAGTCACATATTTGATACAAGCAATCTTTATATTTCAACTATAATTAACTAATAGTTTTTTGAGGGTGTTCCAAACATTTTTTTATAATAAATGAGCATAAAAATCAATATATATATATATATATATATATATATATATATATATATATATATATATATATAAGAGAGAGAGAGAGAGAGAGAGAGAGAGAGAGAGAGAGAGAGAGAGAGAGAGAGAGAGATTTGTCTATCCATCTATTTGTGGTTCATTATAATAATTTTTAAATCAAGTTATTACTTCAATATCCAACTTACAACCAACCATTGATATGATAGTTCATAAACTCTCGTAGTTTATCAATATCTTAGCATGATAGCCCATGATATTTAATGATCATTAAAACTAGTCATTAATGATAAAGAAATATTCATTTTAGTTTGATGGTTAGCAATTTCAAGAATGATATGGGTATAAAACCATTATGTTAAAAATTCCTATAATTCATCCATAAGATGAAGGTAATAAACTAGCATAAAGGTGGTCATACAATTCCTTGAGTATAGTAGGTCAAGGATGTCCTACAACTAGCCCCTCATCATATTGTTTCCTATATAGGTTTCACATGCAACAAAATAAAGTGAATAACTCTTTTGTATACATTTCTTTATATTGTTAATAGGTTTAGACCATGATCGTCATCCATATTTGGTAACCATTTTCAATCTATTTTTTCAAGAATAAAATGATAAAAGAAAGAACCATTCAATTGATAGCCAAACCATTTTTGTGCACTATTTTGGATAGGGTAAAATGCGGCCTCTCTAGTTTATGTAAATGGTTTAAATATTTCTAACACTAACCAAGTAAGATTTTAAATATCTCAAGTCTCATAACAAGGTAGGTAAAGTACACAAGGATTTTTTTGTTTATCATAATACCCAGTTGTTATATCAAACCAATAGAAAAATTTGTTATACCATACAAGCAAGACAACTATATAGTAAGAAGGTATCCAATTTTCATTAGTGTAAGTCTAGACCCAAATTTTTATATTTCAAGCTATTCCATTTTTCATCAACAGGGTTATAAAAAAGATATAACAAAAAAACATTAGTACTCCAAATAAAATTTGAATTTGAATTTCATAAGTGAAACCCAAATTTATTCCTATAAGTATTGTAAATAAAAACAATATTTAGAAATACAACTACCTATATTTGCAAACCAATATAATATCCTTTTCCTTATTGTAAGCATTTACTAGATATCTAAATCAACATAGAAGTAGTAAGGACATAAACTAATTTTTTTTTTTAAATGAATTTCTTTACCCAAAAGTAAATGCAAGAGTCATGACCTAGAAGCAGAGTATTCCTTCTTCCTTAGTCTTTGCTAAGCATTGAGATAGTCTCCCAGATTTGTTTTCCCCATCCCTTACAAAAAAATTTCCTCAACTATTTATTTTCATTTTACATGCAATGAAGGTTAATGCCCAAAGAAGGGCAAGAAGACACCTACCCACAAGTTTAGAAACCACAAGAATGACCATGTAATTGAGTGTAGTAGTCTTCATCCATGGTTACACTCTTCACTCATCCTAATTCATGGCACTTCAAAGAGCATTTAGTGCCCTAGTAGAATGTGAGGGTCTTATTCCCTTTGGCATGCTCCACCAAGTGACATATGTCCTTTCCATTTATATTTTAAAACCTTTTTAATTTTAAAATTACAAGTCAAGAAGGAGGTTGTCTTCCAAGGAGGATAAAAGGACACAATTTTAACTCAATTATTTTTAATATATACATTTCTTAAAGAACTAAACAATGCCACTTAAATGGTATAAAGATAAGACCTTTCCAATGCAACTACTTTCATGAGACAATATCATTTAATTATATGAATATTATTACAATGCATTCAAATGGAAGGTTATGCATGGATCCTTGTCAATCATGCAATTATTTGGTTTCTATTTGATTCAAAAAAAGATGTTCAAATGCAAACACACATACCATTTAATGAATTCTTAAATTCCATTTAAAGAAATTTAAAAATTTCAATGCAAGTGCAAATGTAAATAAAATTTGTGGTGTGTGCAATCTTTCTAAACTAATTGCTTCTCCTAGATATTTTGCCTTCTCCTAGATCATACCTTCCTTTATTTACTGTCTATAGGATGACTTGTCAATATTCACACACATTTTGCAAGTTAGTCATTTTAGGTAAAAATCCTTATTTATTTAAACTAACTATTTTTAATTATTATTTATAATATCATAAATTAACAATTTTATAAAATCTAGAAATTGTGGGATGTAACATATTTTTTGTTGGATTATTATTTTTTGGTCAGTTAATAATTAAAAATGGGTTTTTATCAAGGATCCCAAAACCTGATTACAAAAAGTCAAAAGACTAAAGGCAAGGCCCCAAGGCCAAAGAAAAAGAACCCCAAAAACCAAAGGAAAGACAAAAGCCTTTCAGGACAGGCTAAGGATAACCTTACAGAAAGGCTAGAGGATAGCCTTAAAGGACAAAAATAATAATTTTTTTTTGAAACATTGCAAAGAAGACATGGATATCACCATCCTTCCAAAAAAAACCCAAGAATACACGACCAAAATTACAACCTAACGACACAAATAAGGGAGAAGAGGGACAAGGCCATCCCACCAAAACAGAAGCAGGGCTGACCCCCTAGGAAAATTTTGAAAAATAATACACGTGATACAAAGCACTAAAAGTGGGAAAAAGACAAACCAATCCTGCCTAAAGGAAGGAATGAAAAAAATAGGGCCATCCCGCCCACTATTAACATTTAAAATTTAAATTCAAAATGAAACATTCCTACCAAGGACAACCTTGGACACAGAAAGAAGATGCAGAATAGGAAGCAACAACGAGGATGCAACAACACGGTTCAAAAACCAGCTAAAAACTTAGAGAAGAAACATCACCAAGCCTAGAAAATCTGATGCAGCAAGGATAACTATCCAGGAGCCAAAGGAGACAGAGAGAAAAATAGTGTAGAGCAACAAGCCACGGGAAAGAGGTGGGGAGGTCCCAGAAAACCTCAGTAGAAGAAGCCATGAAGCACAAGCTACCAACAAAAAGCACAGGGTTGCCCTCAAGCCAAAAAAATACAACAAGAACTCCAAAGCAACCTTCAACACCACCAACAAGCAGCTTCAGGGATCCATAAGAGGATGACAAGTAGGAGAACAACATCAATCAACACAGAGGCTCTCCCCAAGCCATGAAAAAGCTAAAAAACCACTACCAAACCAACATCTAGAAACCCAAAGAGCAGCACCACATGAATAAGCACGAGGTATCTCACCAAAGCCAGAAAGAAACTGTGAAGAGCTACTCATGAAGCCAAACTCCCAATCCGTGAAGCACTGCACCAAAGACCCTCTAATCCTCAGCTCCAAATAGAACCCTATAAGAAAATGGGACAAAGCAGTAAGCTCCAAGGAAAATGAATCCATAAGGAACACAAGAATCCTAGGGGAAGACCCAACAAAAATCTAGGGACATCCCAGTTCATAGGCACAAGAGGAAAACCCAGCCAAAGGGCATGGAAAGGGGCATATAAGTGAATCAGGGATCTCCCAACCTAAGGAGATCATATGAAACACCATCTAGCCAAGGAGGAGGGTAAAGAAGTTCCAGGGAAATAGAACAGAACCCGAGGACATCCCAAAAGAACCTAGGGAAATCCCAGATCATAGGCACCAATCAAAAACCCCACCAAGCAGCAAGGAAAGGGGTAAACAAGTGGAACAGTGATCTCCCACCCCAAGGAGATCGTCTGCAATGCCAACCAGATGAGGAATAAGGGCAAAGGAAGTGCCAAGGATCCAGGACAAGGCCAGGGATCTAGGACAGGTCCAAGGATGGGCTATAGGGAAGTGGTGCAGGACTTCCCAGGAAAGTCCCCTGTAGAGCCCATAAACAAATAAATAATTATGTTACATTGTGGGATATAACATAATTATTGTTATGATTAACAAATATCCACTCTATCCCTTGTAGAAATTTGTCCATGTCCTTACTATAAACTCTTTTCCAATATGATCCATTTGATATATTTCATTATTGAATGTCAACTCATATATTCTTGGTTCTAGAATGAAGGTACGCGTTCTAGTTTTATGTTTGCAAATCTAGATAATTATCATTATGTGTAAGAATAGTTAGATCTACAAATTCCATCATGTAAATACCCTAACTATATTGAATTCCATTAGAGACATACTAAGAAAATATATCACCACTCAAATGACTCAAAAATATGATCTAAAACTTATATATATATCCAATCTTGAGATTTGGTATTCAATACATTCCAATATTTATCTTGGATGCACTATAAGAATAAATCACTATATAATTGACTTCTACTCCAACATATTCCACTTTCCATTCAAAAGCTTCATCAAAAATCTAAATGTCAATTACTTCAAATTAGTATTGCAAACAAAATACGAACTCTTGTTACTCAAGAAGAAGTGAATGATCTAAGCATATATAGGATAACATTGTGTATAAATTAAAAGAATATGTTGACCATATTTGGAATTCAAAGCAACACCAACTACCAATAATAATTCCATCCTTCAACATTGGTATTAGTTGTCAATTCCATCTTTAGAACCATTTTTAGTGTTGGTATTGGTTTTGGATGCTAGTATAAATGCCCTATTTTGGCATTGGTTACAATATTAGCTACTAATATTAGTGCTAATACTAAGCACTATTAATAAAATACAATATTCCAACTCTAGATCTAGTACTTAGAGTTTAACTTTATCATCATCAACTAGCTAGTCTATGATCATTTTAATGCATGAAGGGATTATGATTTTATTATCAATAGTGATCTAGCCAATCATGGTTTTCACTAACATATAGTTTCTAGTGTTTTCAATCTGATTCATCATTAGGAAAACATTACCCTTCATCTTATAAGAAAACAAAATAGGTTTCAACCTCACCCACTATTAGTTATGCACATTAGACACCAACACCCATATGATAATGCATGGGCATTACATACCACTATGGTACCACTATTAGTTTACAATAATGAATGCACCTCAAGCTTAATCACTAATAATTATATAATTAGTAATAAACCATTATTATTGACTTTATATAGCATCAAAATTCCCACGACTCAAACCTAGTGATTAAAATTTATCTCTTAGCACCAATGTTTAATACCTAATGTTCAACATTTATGTTCAATTCTAACACTTAAAATCAACTCTATTGCCCATCCTTGTAACCTAGCATATATCCAATAGAAATTATCACACTCTCATGTGGTCCACAATATCTTAAGACCTACATGTAGCTTAGAGAACCCCATATGCATAAAAGACCAAGGATCACCAACCTTCAAAACCTTCTATCCATAATCAAAGTTGGATTCTATCAATCTTGATGCTAAGAAAAATAGAAAGAAATAAATTTATATTTATCCATCAATTATGCATTATATTTTACTAAGAATTTAATTAATAAAGTCATAACTATTAAAATTTTTAATCTATCCTCATTAGCCAAGGCTAAAATTATGCGATGTTTTGTAGAGTGCAATCCTATACGCTAACATTGTATAGTGTAATATGAGATTTATTAGAGGACCACAATTCAACTTGTAAAATAAAATTTATAACCTAATATAGTAAAATATTGGTTATATGTTTATTATATCTAATGTAATTATTATAACTATTTATACATCTCTTCTACTAATCCATTGATCAACATTTGATCATTTGATTATCAATAGTGTTATCAATCCTAAGGGCATCCTCTCCATATTTTGTGTCCTTTCAACTATGATTTGAATAATGTGGTATTTATATTAGTTATAAATTCCATCATGGTATTAGAGTATTTATGAGCCACCATTGCTTGGTAGTGCTAAGGATTTGTTTTGAAGTATTTATTCATATTTTTATAATATGAAAAATTATGTCATCTATAAGTTCATAAATCATTCCAAGATAAAGATAAAGAAGAACAAAATATGGTTTTTTATTTATGAAACCCTTGTGCATTAAGTAAAATTAAGAGAGATAGAATTTGTTTTGCATAATTATGAAGCCTTAGTTATTCTATAAATCTCATCTTCTAGCATAATTTAAAGGGGTATTTTTTTAGACTCTACATAATTTTTGGACAATATTTAATTTATTCTTCTTTCTTTTTTGAAATTGAAATAAATTTAAGGTATTTTACCTATCCTCCTCTAGAAATATTTGTCCTAGTACAACAAGAGACCTCCCACTCTGGGTGGGAGGTCACATTTTCAAATTCTTGCTCCCTCCTTGGCTCTTCCTAGGGTTTTTCAGGTGGATCTTCTGCTTTCCTATGGATTTCCAAGAAAATCTCCTATTTTTCCTAAGATTTCTCGTCTTTCTTGTCTCTTCTTGGTGCTTGGAGGACCTATAGGACCTTTTATACATCTTTTTAAGGTGTTCTAGGAAGTATTCTTGGGTGGTGCTTTATGGTCGAACAAACTTGATTTTTCAACATGGTTTGGGGGTTTTCATTCTTGCTCGGTTTGGGGGGCTAGTGGATCTCTTCCCTACAATTTTTTCTTCATCTATGGGATGGGACCACATACTTTACTACATATAGGGGAAACTCTTTGTTCCTCTCAATATTTTGGCATTACTTCAAAGTGGGCTTCAGTTCGTTCATTCTACTTATCAATATGGTCTTTCGCTAGTTTTTCTAGGCTTGGGGGAGGCCTTGATTGTTCTCAGTTGAGTTATTCCCATGGTTTGTGGTTTCTGGCTAGAAATTTAGGATTTTTTATGGATTTATTTCATTTATTTTTCTTGCCAGGTTGGTCTTTCACTAGTTTTTCTAGTCTTAGGGGAGGTCTCGATTGTTCCAGTTGAGTGATTCCCATTGTTTGTAGATCGTGGCTGGCGATTCAAGGTTTTTGATAGATTCGTTTCTTTCGATTCGCTTACTAGGATGGTCATTCACTATTTTTTTGGGCTTGGAAAGACCCAAATTTTATTATTCACAGTTGAGTGATTCCTATTGGTAGCAGTTCGGGGCTCGTATCCAGGGGTTTATGACGAATTCCTTCTCTTCCTTTTTTGGTCTTGTAGGGGACCATGTGCTACATTATGTTGTAGAAGGGTTTTGTGGATTTTAATTTGGTGGTAGGGTTAGATTTTCTTACATATATGTGGGTAATTTGTGGATAGTCCTACCTACAACTCTTTCTGGTCTGGTTGGGGACCATTTTTTTGCTATAATGGAGGACTTTTTGACATTGTGGTATGTTTGATCTTCTTCTTATTTAGAGGCATCTTATTTACCAGGTTTTGTCTTTGGTTGTGCTTCACCTTTATTTGTTGGGAGATCACATGGCCTGTTGTGATCTCCTTAGTTTGTTCCATTTTCAATCCTATGGATGACCCTGCATGGACTATCTTTACGAATTTGCTCAGTGCTGGTGTTTTGGCATTAGGTCCTATGGAGTTTTCTATATTTTGGGCCTTCCAAAAATGTGTTTTTCCCTAGGTAAGAAAAAATTTTAATAAAAAAAATTATTTTCTCAAGGAGACTTTTGTAGATGGCCCTGAGTTGTTTTGTAGATGGACCTGTGATGGTTTTCAAGTGGTCTCGTTTCTCTTGCGGATGATCATGATTCGCTTACGAATGGTCCTATTTTATTTATGGATGACCTTGCACTGTATTGCTTCATTTTTTTTCTATGGGCTTTCTAAATCTGTGAGGTTTTCTCTTGTGCAAGAAAACCCTTCTCAAATTTCTGTGTAACTTTGAGGTTTTTCTCTTGTGCCAAAAAACCCTTTTCAATTTTATGTGTAACTATGAGATTTTCTTTGCTGCCCCTACGAGGGCTTCTCTTCTCTGCCCATGTGGCTTCCTCTCTTGCTCCTATGTGGGCTTCTCTTTTTTTGTTTTAGCTATTTTTCTCCAATAGTCCATTGAGGGCATGTTTCTTTGACTATTTTTTAGTTGGGAAATCTTCTCCCAACCTTAATTTTTGTAAAAGGTTACGATATCCTTTCAAAACCCCTCTTACCAGTCAAAAAATAAAATTTAAGGTTTGGAAGAAAAACTTACATTAAATTTTTTGAATTGTTTTATAATGCTATGGTTTCTTCTCTATTTCTCTTTATTCTTTGGTCTAACAAATGTCAATGCTTTATGGATATCAAGGATTTATATGGAAAGAATAATGAAAGATCAATATATTTACATTATTTTCCCATCGTATTTTGCATAGATGGATTAGTATTTCCTTTATCTTGGATGAATGATATCCCATGATTGGTTTTATTCTTGAGATTATTTTGTGTTAAAAGGGGATGCAAACTTATTAGTGTAAGTGATAACATTGATCAAGGTCACATTACTAGATTATCCACAATAGTTCGACTTGGAAAAGTGGTCTTCCATCCCTTGTTTCATACCTTGGTATAGGGTAGTCATAGCTTAAATATCCTTTCAAGTCATTTTGGTGATGTATGTGGCACATAGAGATATGGTTTTATGTTTTCTTCAAATATCAGTATAAGAATCCTCCTTGTCTAATAGTATTATCAACATAGACTTTAGGTATATATTATTATGTTAGTAGGTTTTAGGTTCAATTATGGACCCTATATTTTGCCATACCTAGCCATGGAATATGAGGTTTTATACATTGTATCTATGGAAGAGCTATGTCTTCTTCAAGGAGGGGTATATCACCTCTTTCCAATGGTACTAGTTGTCATGTTGGTCATAGCATGTATGTTGGATCATTGCATCTAAGGAGGCTATATGGTCAATTATTCATTTTAAATTTAGAAATTCCACTTTGTTGGTGGACAACCAAGCAATGAAGGCTTTGATTTGATTCACATTTATGGGTGTGGGATATTGACTAGCGTAGCTAGCTCAACATATTCACAACCTAGTAGATGCAACTTCAATCCTTAATAACTCTTCTTAGTTCTTAATACACCTTGGATTGTGTAATTGAATAAGTTAGAAGATGAGTTACAAATGACGTGGTTCTATGGAGGACCAAATTTTTAATTTATATAAAGGAGATTACCCAATAATTTTTTTTATTAAAAATCACAAAACCCCTTGCGGGGCCGCCTTGGTATGAGAGACCACGAACATGGGGTTCTACACCATCAAATTCACCCGAGAGTCGCGCCCTGCCCTGCCCGCACCAACATTATCAATTGAATTTTGGGTACCCAATTCAACTTTTTGGTAGGGTGGATATTCGAACTTGGGACCTCCCTTGGAGGATTGCCCTCTCCTCTCCAACTCACCTACAACAACTGGGTAGATTACCCAATCATTTCAAACCAAGTTTCATCACCCCTATGCAAAAATTAGTGGTTGCTATCAACAAATTGAGTACTATCAAGTGGTGAATATGTGTGGTGAGAAATAATATTAAAGGTTTACAATTTTTTTAATTGATTTTAGAGGTTGATAGGGATTTTTTGGATGATATAAGTTTTACATACTAATTTTTTTTTAGTTTATTTTTCATATAGTATGATTCTTCAAGCTCTTCACATTAGTAGCACTTATTTTGGAATTAGGTGCAAGTGAAAAGGGGAAATAGGCATTATAAACTCTAAAGCATATATTGTCTAATTTAATAGTAAAATTATGATATAGGTTAACTCAAATGATCAAATTATTATAGAATAAAAGACTTTGGTAAATATTTAAAAAGAAAATAATAAAATTTGATGAAGGAACTCATTAGCTGAACCAAAAGGAGGTTCTTACTGTATTCTCCTTATTGACTAAGATAGATTGATTTTCTATATCAAATATAAGGGATATCTAAGCAAGGCATGGACTAAAATTCATGATCTATTTGAAAATATAAACATTAAAAAGGTCATTTAATTAGAGCTAGATCTTGTTGCTTTTAAGATGACAAAAAATAATGCCGAGGACCATACTACTATATTTATAGCATTGGTAGTAGTGTACATCCTTTGTAGGTATACATAAATAATATTAAAAATGTGTTAAAATAATTCTTTCCAATATCTCTTCTTTGTATCAGATGCTTAGACTAATGATTAATTTTATTGTTATGTTCTTGAAGAAGTATAAGAATTTGATCTTTTATGAGCTCTTTTCCCTTCTGATTTATTCTTAGATGGCTCTCAGGAGCTATGATGACTTTCTGCATGAATAGATCATGCAAAGTATTTCAAAAATATGGAGAAAAAATTAAGCAACTTAAGGGTCAGTCAAAGCATCCTAGAATATGAAGTCTACTCACATATACTATAAGTAGGAAGGTCATTCTACCAAGAATTGCCTTATGAGATTATAGAAGACTAAGGTAAAATTTAAGAAGGATATAATTAATGGATACCTTTTATAGGCTAACAAGGGAGTTTTTTTTGGGTTCTCTTCACATGGAAATGGACTAACATGATAGAAATTCCATAAGAAGGAATATGATTAGTATCTTCTCTTCTTGGTATATTAGTTCAAATTAAGGTAGCATGTTAAAATATGTAATCTACTCTCATTGGCCAAGGTTAATATTGTATGATATTTTTTTATATTGCAAGATTATAAATAACATTGTATAATATAAGACAAGGTTTATTGTATAAGCCTACGGACCATAGTCATGTTGTAAAGTCGAGGCTAAAAGCGACGATTCTTCCCAAGAGTCCCCAGAACCATGAAACCCAAAAAAGACCAAGGTTGATGTGGGAGGTGACAGAAAGAAGGGAAGGCCCTTGAGTGCAGTTCTGAGAAACATAGATGCAGCTAAAGATATAGCCAATGGCATCCAAAAAACTCTGTTCCAGGACCTAGGGTTAACAAACAAGGAAGAAACTAAGAGATCCAAAACCCTCGCGTAGCAAGGCAAATGGGGCAAAAAACCCTCCAAAGGTTCCAAATGAAAGTCCTCTCCTAGAATGCAAGAGGGCTAAATGGGAGGTGGAATCTTTCCTCTCCAGCGCCATTAGTGAAATCCAGGAGATCCCTACTGCGCTCAAGGTCCTTCTCGCCCTTGATCAGAAAAATACTGCTAAGGAGGAAGGTCAAGCGGAATCCCAGTAGAAGTGGGAAGGTGACAACATCCAGTTGGACTACCTTTGTTTGTAATGGCTTCAGTTTGGTTTTGTTTTTACTATTTTTGTTTATGGCTTGTCTAGTCTGTAGGGTGATGGACTCCCAGACTGTAATTTTCAAAATATGTCAATTGTGTACTACTGGCATTGACTATGCCCAATGTAACAAGGTCGGGACCCTTCAACCCGTATAGTCAATAAATTTTTTTTTTACCTACCAAAAAAAAATGAAGAATTTAGTAAGCAACCTTACAACTACATTGAGATATGGCTAATATTCACTTGAGGGCACATCTAGTATTATATTGTGGTTATTTATATTTATCTTATAGGCCAATGTTCACCTTATGGGATGATACTTATTTCATTATTAGATAATATGATAGGTTGTTTTAAATATTTATTAGGATATTCACACTGTATCATAGGTAGTATTTAGACATCTACTCATTGAATTATTTATATATTTGTTGGAGATTCATATTATTTAGTAAGGAATATTTTGATGTCTAAGGCCACCTCACCATATTTTACATCATGTTTTATTTAAATGGGTTATATGGGATTGAAATGGGACCACCTATATTACATCATGACCACATGGTGGTATTTCAATAATCTTGGAAATTATGCATGTATTACTTTGCAAGATTCGAACCTTAGACTCCTTGAATGTCAAGGAATGTAACCGATTGACCTAATGCCATTTCACTATGTGGCTTGATGTTATTTATATTTTATTTATTGACTATTTGGATATTGTGCTTGATCCCATTTGTTCCTATTAATATTTCATAAACTTAGATGGTATCAATATAGGCATGGATTTCTATTATTAGATCCAAAAGTTTAGTTCTCAATGTTTTGTAATATCGATTCTAAAAAAGGTATTTTTCAAAGGAATGACAATGAAGCAACGATATTTGGATCAAAAAGTCTTTTTTTAGATTTTTTTAAAATCCCAAGGTTCCTTAGTTTTGTTCAATTGTAATAAAACTATTTAAGGATATCGTGCCTATTAGAGGAGTGGCTATGTAGCAAGAATGCAAATAAAGTTCTAAGTTATTTTTAAAGACCTTAATTTATCTTTTATGATTTTTCTAAAAATATATTTTCTTCAAAATTTTAAATGTTTATCACCACAATATAATGCTAGAAATGGTAAAATATTTGTCATCCAAAGAATTGAAGAGGTATTATACATTAAAACGACATTCATAAATGACAATGATTTTTTGGATGAAATCTAATGCACTATGAAGTACTTTAAGTTTTAGATCTAGATAAAAGTCACTTGCAAGTCTTCTTGACTCTCATAGATCTTAAATGAAGGGGGTTTAATTAGTATTAGTATTTTATATTATGGTTGTATAGACCAACTATCAATAATAGCTAAAAAAAAATCAACATTTTTGAAAATGTTGTAAATAAGTTTTTGGATTTTAATTCAACATTTCTAAATTTTAACATTTAGGACATATTTAATAAGGATAAGAATAATTACTCTAAAAATTCTAAAATTTTAAATTCAATTTTGAAAGAAAGAATTGGCATGTCCTTTTTCCATTGCAATGGTTTTTCATAGAAGAAAATGCATGTCTCACATGTTGGAAGATAAATAATAATAGTGTTTGATAAAGAACACATGTTTCATCGACTACATGGGTGCTCGATGTCTTTGTTAGAGTCATCGTAAGTAAGGGGATTCATATATTTTTTATGGTGCATTACGCTTTTTTAATAGTAAGAATATGTGGTTTGATTTTATTTTCTTGCATGGTGGAATTGGTAGCCGCTACGAATTTGAGTAGGTTATTCGATTTTTATGGTCGTTACAGTATTTTACGTTATTTACTTTAAAAACAGTCATAAAAATCTTCGTGCAGTCTGTCCCTATAACCACCATGCCACAATTATTTTAAATCTTTTACACTGCTAAAATCATAAAAAAAAAAGGGACAAGCATTTTAAACCTTTTACATCGCTAAAATCACCAAGAAAAAGACAAACGTTCAATCCGACAAGGCCGAGATTTAAACCTTGAACCTCTGCCCGTTTACAAGGTTTGATCGAAACAATTGGTCTACACCTCGGGCCTATTATATTGAATTAATTTAAAAGCATACGATTGTGATTTTTCCTTCCTTTCTTATGTTGGCATGTGGTTTTTTAATTACGTGGGAGATGGAGGAAATTTTATTGCGATGTGGTTTTTTGAATTATGTGGGAGATGAGGAAATTTTATGTGCACAATGGTTATATATTTTTAAGGGGCCTTGGCTAACTATCCCAAGCCTAAGTCACCAATGTTAAAGGGACCATGAGTTTGATAGTTTCTTGAATATTATTACTTAAAATTATGTATTAATGGTTAGTGGTGGTCAATATGGTATTCCATAGGACCAATATGTAACCTCATTCCAATGAAATTCAATACTTTTACTATATATTTATGTCCAACCAAAAATGTAATTTGTGAACTCATGCATCCATGTGGAAGTCTTCTATTCCCCTGTGGTTATAATGTTGTAAATACGACAATTAAAGGGAATTTGAATTAAAATTTATTTGTTTGAATTTTGGTAGTAACTTTAATTACAAAATGGGCTGTCCTTCAAAGACCACACCTTCATCGCACCCAAGCATTTATTATATCCTTTCTTCAGATCATATATTCTATTAAGCTCTCCATAACCATGGTGTTTTTGTACTTGTATTTTCCTATTTAGAAGATAGTTATACCAAAACCTAATGGAGTAGTAGTTTCCTATTCCCATATTGAATGGATTAAAGTATATCTTTTGGTATTAAAAAAAAATCTTCAAAGTAAGGGTTTATAGATGTTACGTAGAAGGAAAGGATGAAGCTCTTTGCCACATCATCAAATACTTAGAACACGTTATATTTTTTTCTTATTTTCTTAGGTGGATTAGTGGATAACATGAAACCAATGAATCATCCTATTATATTGAATTGAATAAACTATAAGATGTAATGGTTTATAGATATTCATTTATTTAAAATGATATAATTGATTATTTTATGTTATATTGATTTTGTTTTTAAAATTAATTAGATGCCTTTACATGTAATAAGTGTTGGTAGGCTACCCTCCAGATAGAGTGAGGAAGTTTATTGTCAGAGAGAAGGTTTTAAATATATAAAAGTGATGCACATGGATGGAATATTTAAAGCAAATACCACATAATAAAATTCTTGCATTCTAGCTTGTATGAATATGTCTCACATTTTATTGCATTATGAATGACATTTTAGTATGGATTCATTTCAAACGTAATCTTGGATTAAAAATATGATAAATTTTTTGTGATATCCTTATATTGCATTCTTGGAAAGGATCATTGATAAACTTAAGTCTTAATGTATCAAAGTGGTTGTTTGAGCTTTCACCCTCCAATAGCTTATGCTAATGGTCATGCACCATGAGAAGAGTACTTAACCATCGTACTTATGTGTCCAAGTGTAAACTGGTTTACCTAAGACTTGTTATGGAAATAAAATGAATGTTAAGGGAAAATCTTACCAAATAAATGAAAAACACTTTGGTGGCATATAAAGGGTAAATTATTTTACCAATTGTTTTCTTTGTCTTGCTTTAGAGTAGAGAGCAAGTGGGGGTTTCAAGACTTTGTTTATCTTTTATCCACGCTTGTTAAAATAATTTAGGTCATGGCTTTTATAAATCTCCTAAAGTATTGTAATCCTTGGAGAGGCTTTGGGGTATTAAATGGAAGGGATGGTGGAATATCACATAAGTTTTTTAAGGAAGAAGAAGAATGAGTAGATGGTTTTTCATGTTGTTGTCTTTTGCTTACAATTTCATTCTATGGATATAACAGGTTACACATTTTTTTTGAATTGCATCTATTTATTTTAGAAATCTAGATTAGAATGAAAGAAAATTATGTTCTAGATATTGAACCTCTTATTAAAATTTATCTTTCTTTTGCAATTTATGTTCATTTGATTGCATTCAATCATTGGGTATGTAAGTAATTTATTTCAAATGAATATGAACATCTTGTCATATAATTATATTTATATAGCAAAAATACAAAAAAAATATTCATTCCCATTTGGGTATTTTAATCCTAGGGTATATGTTTTAGTTCCATTTATATTATGAATGTCTTTATTTCAATTTGGAAAGATATAGGGTATAAGTGAGGTGTTGGTTGAGTAGAAGCATAATTTCATTGGGACTTTTGGCTATTCCTATTTGATTTCATAAAGGAGCTAATTAGGTCGCTAAACTAGGATTTTTAAATAATTGGATATAGAGTATACATAAGGATATACTGTCATGGTGTATTTGTTGGCCGAAATAATTGGCCTCCCCAATGACAGAGAAATTATCAACCACGAGAAGCATTCTCTCCATGGGGAATTGGCCCTCTTTAGGGACAGAGGAGAGTCCTTGGGCAAGGAGAAAGGGAGTATTGTGAGAGAGATGCTTTCAAAGCCTTTGGACACTGTCATGGTTACTATTCTTCAGTACTTCACCCTCGACATCCCTGGTGCAATTTTGAAAAAAATTCATCTGGATTTTTTGAACCACCTTTGAGGGAAAAATAATTAACATTTCCAAGTACATGTCCAGGTCAGTGGAAAGGTTAGTCCTGAATGTCAAAAGAGGAATTTCTTCATCTCCCCTTCATTAGGACCTCGACCTTGTCCTCTTCAACCACATGGTTGCTGAGCAGAATCAAATAGCTGTTGGCCCTGCTGGCCCTACCCTCATAGCTGGTGGTCCTACTAACATTGGTGGGGAAGCTAGGGGAGACGTTCCTGCATCTCCTCCTTCCAACTGTACTCTAGATCATATGACTAGAGTGAAGGTACCCCTAGTTATCAGAAGTCTAAGCCTCAATGCTACCTCTTGTGAGACAAGGCAGGTTGCAACAAACGTAAAGCTCCCATGATCATCGATAAAGTCTCGGATGAATCTTTATTGTTCCAAATCAAAAAGGATAATCTGACCAAAAGAATTGTCCCCACCAAGGGTACTTTTGCTCAAGCATTAATGTTATTCTCATGAGTCACCAACTATCCCAACCTCTCGGATCGTAGGCATCTCTAGAAAATTTAGGATCTCCTCAAGGCTCTCGAGCGGGAGGCTAAGACAATATCTTCTCTCTTGACTTAGGTGGATGCCCTCCTGGAGGAATATAAGGACCAATACAAAATCCTTGAGGATTTCAAAAACTTTGTGGCAGCAAGAATCATAGATAATGGCCAAGGGTCGAACAATGCAAATTTCTAATTAGGCATCCTAGGTTGGTTTTGTTTCGGGAAGGTTTAGTTTTTGTTGTTTCTACCCCTACATGGGTGTTTTATCTGTTTTTGCTGGGTCTGCCCCTGCATGGTATTTTTCTTGATTTGTGTTTCTCTTGTTATGCTTCTCCTTAAGTGTGTTAGGCTTCTCCTGGACTCTCAGTCAGGGTTGGTGTTCTTGTTCCTTTTTTCCCTTATGGAGATTTTTGTAATGGTTTTCTATTTGTAAAAGGTTACGGGATCCTTTCAAAACTCCTTTTACCAATAAAACAAATATTTGATAATAGATGAGATGTATACTATTGAATGATGTTAATCTAGAATTGTATATGAATACAATAAATAAACACTTAGATAAAACATGTCTTCCCATGCTTTTTGATTTTTTTCTTATGATAATATGTTCAAGAACTTCCTTTTGTAACATTTATTTTAGGAATTCAAACCCAAAGAAAACACTACAAATTTTTAACTCAAATAGTTGATCTTCGTTATTATCTGAGTCATAATAAATGAACCTATTATAGCATAGTGAAATTTATTTATAGTATATTAGATGCACGCTATTCAATGATGTCAATTTAGAATTATATGTGAATAAAACAAATAAACACTTAGATCAAACATGGCTTCCCATGCTTGCTGACTTCATTTTTGTGAGAATGTGTTCAAGAACTTTCTTTGGTAGTATTTTATGATTGTGGAAACTCAAATCCAAAGTAAACACTACATTACATAGTTGAAAACTTGAATTATGTAAATGGAAAGAAAAATAATATTGTATTAAGATTTGCTAGTTGGAAATTGGTATGATTCCTAAACATTACGAATGGATCCTAAAGAATGGAAAACAATAATGATACCTAAATATTGGAAATGAATTATAAATAATAGAAGAAGGGATTCAATGCTAAATATTAGGAATGAATCTTAATAGAAAATGGTAATGATCACTAAAAATTGGAAATGAAAATACTCCCTAAAGATTGAATGAGTCTTAAAGGCTAGAAAAAATCCCTAGAGTTCAAGAATAAAACTAAGTGGTAAACACTTAGATGAATATTTTTATATATTAGCTCAATAAATTCATGAAATACAAGATATACAAGAAACCACTGATGAAAATAAATTCAAAGCTCTCTCAGCAAAGTTAACAATCAATAAATATGACTAGAAAGAGAACTAGGGTTTGAAGAGAAAGAGTTGCATTAGGGTTCGAATAGCAATAGCAACATAAGGAGGGAGGATGCAAGGAACGGACTAGGTGTTACTATGGATAGATTAAATTTCAAATATGTTGTAAGGGGTGCTCAACTTCTAATAACACCAACTAGTCAATGAGGTTTTTTGCGTCAACCTCTTTGTATGCTAAGGATTGATTCCAAGAAAACAAACTCTGGTTGCATGCGAGTAGCGAATGAATCTCCAGTTTATTGATTCCAAGAAAACAAAATCTAGTTGCATACGAGCAATGAATGAATCTCTAGTTGTTAATCTATAGTGATTTGACATTTAGGATGGAATTGCTACAATGGAGCAATGAGGGTTGATCTATCGATTCTTGGGCTTTCGGCCATCCTTACCTGCTTTTAAAAGTTGGGCTTTGAAGCAATGGCAAACTCCAGGTGAGTTTAGCATCTCAAATTATCCTAATGGGTATTTTTGGTGTTATTTGTTAATGAAGCAGATAGACAACAATTTTAGGGTGGTCCTTGGTTTTTTGGTTGAGTTGATTTGTTCATGAAACCTTGGCATGCTTTATTTAAGGTTGAAGAGGAAATACCTTCAATAGGACCTATCTGGGTCAGAATTTTTGGTTTACCAATTGAATTTTGGAATCTTATAGTCTTCTCAGCTATTGGTAACACTTTAGGCACCTACATGATGATAACAAATAGCACAATACAATTTGAGCATTTTATTTATGCTCGGATCTGTGTGCTCATAGACTTTAATAATCCCCTACCAAAAAAATCACTTTGCAGTTTGGGGAAGAAACTTGGGAGCAAGAAGTTGATTATGAAAACATTCCCTTTAGGTGTTGGGTTTGTCATGAATATGACCACTTAGTAAAATATTACAAATATGTAGTCTTGGAGCAAATAAAGCAAGGTCAGGAGGAATTTTAGGTTCCTAAAAAAAGCATATTACTAAGAAAATGAAGCCTATAGATAAGTCAACCTCCTAAGATAATAGGTTTTCAAAACTTATAGTGGAAGATGAATTAGAGGATGTGGATGATTCTATGAAGATGAAGATTTTGAAAACCTAGTTTTTGGATAGCTCATAGATTTCCCACCCAAAAATATTCAAAAACTCCTCAGAGATAGCCACTGGTTTAGTTAACAATAATTTTGAGATCTATCCTCAGCAAGGGAAAACTCACCAGAAAAAACATAAAATGGAGAAGAAGGTCAAACAAGGCTTTAGTTCTCAAGGAGGATCCCAAGGATCTATGAATCAATATTTAGTCATGTATTCTCAATTTGCAGAAATAGATTTAAATCTAGAGCAATCAAGAGTTAGTGAAAACTCTAATAAAAAATGAAGTTGGATACAAACCAAAAAGTAGAAAGGAAAATAGATGTGGTTCAAATTAAAAAAGAAGGGGTAAAGTTGTCTACCAAAGGCTTTTGGATGAAATGATTAGGAGAAAATGCAAATCGGGGATGAAAAGTCTGGTGGGCTTTGCAAATCAAGGATGCTCTTCTTTCTATCATTTCTTTGTTTGGCTCCAATTTTAATATTACCTTATTCCTTTTCTCTTTGTTTTAGCTTCTCTCTGGTTCAATTAGGATTTTTTAGTTCCCTGATCAGATATTTCTTTCTTATGTTTCCTCTATTGAATCTTTGGCTATAAGGCCTGTTGGATTAATTTGGCAATACATGTAATATATTTTTTCCTTCCATTTTTTAGTGTGTGTGTGTTTGTTGTGTTATGTTTTATTTTTTATTTTTTTTCACGTTTTTCGTGTTTTTGTGTTTTTGTTGTTTTCGTTTTTTTGTGTTGTTTTTGTTGATTTTTTTGTTTTCATTTTTTTTGTTTTGTTTTTGTTGTGTTCTGTTTTTTTTTTGTATTTTTTTGTGTTTTATGTTTTTGTGTTGATTTTATTTTGTTTTTTTACTTTTGTGTTTTTGTTGTTTTTTTGTTTGTTTGTTTCGTGTTTTTGTTTTTGTGTTATTTTTTTGTTTTTGAGCGTTTTTTGTGTTTTGTTGTTGTTGTTTGTGTTTTTGTTGTTTTAGGCATGCTCTTTGAGTGTGTCAAAGGGGGTAGACCAAGCACGAGCCCTGGGCATATTTTTGCAAAATAGATACCCCTGCCTCCTTGGGTCTTACCCGAAAGTGGTACCCTAAAAGGGGTGTTTTCCACAAACAAAAAAATATTTTTATGTATGGATGAATGAAATTCCAAATATGTCCCAACTTACTATAAATTGTATTCAAATAGAAAGAGAAAGATATGAATTTACTATTTTAGTAATTAGAATTTTTTAAAGATCATACAGTTTTTGAAAATCTTAAAACCTAAGTTGCTACACTCTTGGATTAATAAAATTATATATGGATGGTGAATTGAGGATATATCTCTAAGAAACAAAGGATCTTCTTGCATTATGGAAGACATTTCAAGAAGTTGTTTAATACAATTAATAACACATAAGTAGTTTAAAAATTGAGCATATCACATTGAAGTTAATAAACTTCAATAGTATCAAAGAGTATATAAATTATTTTAAAACATTGTAAAGAGATGTCAAAACAAATAATGGAAATTGGAGAATCCTATTGATTTTGTTAGCATGGTTCTCAATAATATTTCTTTGTATTATGAAAACTTTTTTAATTTCTATAATATAATTTACATATTTTTCAAGAGAAAATTGAAGTTGATTCTTGATGAATTTTCTCTCACCTTATTCAACATGGAGTGACTTTGATTCCACCCCAACTTTAGGCACACCCCAAATAATTTTCCATATGTGACTCAATAAAGCCAAATATATTTAATAATTATATAGAGAGAACTAAAAATCTAGTTTGTGAGTATTGTAATAAGGAAGAGTACAAAATCAAGTTTTATGGATTAAAAATAAGGAAACTTGAGGAAGTTTCTAATAAAGATCATTGTGATGCATCCCTCCTTATTACACATGAAAAAAAATATGGTCATAACTCCCAAGCACATGCTACTATTAATTAGGATCATTGGTCATTCTCTTCATAAGAAAGGATTTGAAATTCATGAGCTACAAAGAATATGACCAAAATATTGTTATCTTATTTTTATATTGTGTGTGTGTGTATATGCATACACATACAAAGGGAGGTAATTACTAATGATAAAGAATTGAAAGTATTGAATCATGGATATGTGACTACTGGTTCATTATCCTTTTAAGAAGTACTTAATGTTCTAAGCATTGGGCATAGCCTTCTATCTATTTTATCACATCACTCATATGAAAAAAAGGTGGAATTTGGGTCAAATCAATGGATTACTAAGAATATTTATGATTTTTATGTTTGTTGGTTTAGGATATCATGATGAGTCAAATTAGATGTATAATATTAAAAAGGTTCTCCATTATTTTAATCATAAAGTGTTTGATTTTATATATAGTAGTTAAGGTTGATGGTACCAGTATTTATTGAAACAAGCACTTAGTGAATATGAAATATGGATGCTTAAGACACCCAATTTTTCCTGGAATGGTTGATGATATTTTATTTATTGATCCACCAAGTACACGAGGTTTATATTTTGGGAAATCATCATAGGAAGTTCTTTCCTAAAGGTAAATATACTTGTTTTTCTTAGCCTTTGGACCTTGTTTATAGTTACATTTATGTTATATGGTAGGTCATTATATCTATGGGTACAAGTGTTTTTCTCATTTTTATTAATGATTTTTTTAGAATTTTGTCTATTTAAATCATTAAATACAAGGATCAAGATTTTTAAAATTTTAATGATTTCAAAGCATTGATAAAAAACTTGAGCAGAAAGAAGATAAAATACCAAAGGATTGATGGTAGTAACATTTTTATTGGTAATGTATTTGAGGATTTTCTTAAATACAATTATACTACCTAAAAGCAAACCATTTATTACACTCTATAAAATAAGTTATTGAGTAAATACTAGGGCCATATTGGATATGGGTAATTGTATGATACATTCTAAACATGTAAAGCTTAAGCTTTGGGATGAAGTAGTGTTTTATACAACATATATCATCAACAAGACATCAATTAATATAATCAAGGGTATGATCCATTCATGTGAGATGGCATCAATATGAGAGATCTAAATTTTTAGGAATCCCATATTTAGTATCTTATGGACCTATTTTCGCTCTTTTCTCTAATTATTCCTCAACCATTGGAATTTTATTGGTACTTGTTCTTAACCATATAATTTTAATCCTCTTTCATATAAGTAGCAAATTTATATGTTGTAATCATCCATTTACCTTTTGGGATTCTCATAGTATAACTTCTTGTTATTTTGTATACTATTATCCATCATCACTCAGATCTTCAATTGAGGAGGTTGATCCTTCTTCTTGTGCTTTTGTATTAGATAATTTCATCCAATTTTTTGGATAGATAGATTGTATTAAGTTAAAAAGTGGGTTTTGAAAGGGTCCTAAAACCTTTTACAATAAAGCTAAAACTGACAGGTCAGTAGACCCAAGCCACCAAAACAAAGGATGGTCCTGCATGGAAGATCCCATCCTTACAAATAAAGGAGATACCAAAAAAGGGAATGATCCTAGAGGGAATATCCTGGCCAAGCAACAAGGAATAGGTATGGAAGGGGAGGTCCCAGAAGGAAGACCTTGATAAGAATAGGTACATGGGTCTACACCACTAGAATATTTGAATTTCTTGAAGAGGATCTTGAGGTACCCATGGAGCTCATCCATCACCTTCGTAGATTGGTTGTAGAGTGTCCAGGCCACCTTGGACGAGTTAGTAGCCACTGACAGAGTAACCACTGTGCTGGTGATGTGGCTGATGTAATTTCTTCTAATTTTAATGATGTGGATTTTTTTAATTTCCTATGTTGCTTCTAGTAATTAATATTTCATGTCTTTACTCTTCCTATGGATCAACCTATGCCCAAGTGGACTTAGACTCTTCTAATAGACAAACAATTTATTTTATAGGAGGAACATCATCAAAATCTCCAAGTTATAATTTAATCAATAAGGAAAGTAATATTGGAGGTCCTACTACCTAATATTGAGAAAAGGACTATACTAAATTTGAGGTAGTTATCTAGGCAAAGTATATTTCTCTCATGAAGAATAAGACTTGGAAGTTTGCTAACATCCTTTCCCATGGGAAAGAACATTGTCAGTTGCTAATGGTCTACGAGAACAAGTTTTATAATTATGGCTAGATTAAGAAGTATAATTTTTTTCTTATTGGTAAGGAGGGAGTGTATTAGGAAGTAGCACATATTCTTTGTTAGTAATGAGGAGGAATATAATGGCAAAAATCAATTCATTCATTATTGCAAGAGCCTATTTAATACATGCTTTAGGATTACAAACTAGAATATTGATACTCCTAAATCAGGAGATCGTTACATGCAAGAAATATTAAAATAATATTCTAGATAATAGTGCATAATTTAATAAAATATCCTAAAATTCCCTTATTACATCATTTGGATTAGGAAATATTAGGACCCCCCTCAATTTAGAGGAGTGTAGGCTCTTGCTCTTGGCTTTGGTTGCTTTAGCTCTAGTTGCTTTATCTCTATATGCTATGGCTCTTGGGTAAATACCTTTGGGTCCACCTATGGTCCTACCTCTAGGTATTCCACTAGTTTTTCCTCTGGGTCGACCACTACATTAACCACTAGGTCAGCCATAGGGTTTGCCATTGGGTTTACCACTAGCTCTTCCTCTAGTTGTACCTTTGGGTTGGCCTCTAGGTTTACCATTGGCTCTACCTCTAGGTCTACCTTTAGGTATATCACCTATGGGTCTATATTTGGGTCTATTAGTTATGGATCTGCCTCTAGATCTATTTCCTATGGTTCTACCATTAGGTTGACCTTTGGATTGGTCATTGGGTCTATCATTGGGTTTACCTCTAGATCTACTTCTTTTGGGTTTGTTACCTCTAGGTATGCTACCTTTGGATTTTTTTCCTCTAGGTATACTACCTCTAGGATTGTTACCTATGGGACTATTACCTCTAGGACTACTACCTCTTGGATTTCTTTCTTTGGGTCTACTACCTTTAGAACTACTACCTTTGGGTCTATCACCTCTAGGTTTGTTTCCTCTAGGACTACTTTTGCAATATTACAATTATCTTGGATGCTAATAGTTCTACATTAGGATAAAATTGGACATCTAGGGAAAACAATTCATGTTTGTAGGAATCGATGACCACATTCTCACCATTTTTTGTGATGAAACACTTATTGTAACCATTATCAACTCTAAAATCAACCATCATATTTTGATCCAATAGTTGTGGCATAGAAAATAAATTATTTATTAGACTTGGTACATATAGTATTTTTTTAATGGTGCATTTTCCATTTGAAATATTACTTGAAACATTGACTACTCATTTGAGCTCATAGGTTTTATCATCAATGATGGTCAACAGTTTTCCTTCTTTAGATTTCAAGGTATCAAACTGGTCTTTGTCCCCTATTATGTGTTGCCTAGCACCATAATCAATGTACCAAGCATTATCCTTTGTTTTGTTTGTAGCCATTGTAATGATCACCTTTCATGCCTATTTAAATTCTGAATCTGACTCTTTGTGTGCCTATTCATAATTTGATTTGACTCTTTAACGAAAACATGCTCTTTTTACTACTTTTGTTGGGTTCATGGCTTGTACTATTACCACTTATGTTGAGGTTTGTAGACTTGCTCACCTCATGGGGTGGTATTGTATCAATAATATTTAGTATCATTTCCATCACGTTCATAGATATGACAATACCTTTTTTATATTAGCAAAATATTACTATGCTCATAGGATTAAACAATCTCCAAGATCATAAAAAACAACTCAATAACATGCATATATCAATTCCCAATAATGAACAATAAACTCACTAAAATCTTTATTGAAACTACTAAAGTAATGCATAAAT
Organism: Wollemia nobilis; assembly: GCA_028583015.1. Lineage (NCBI taxonomy): Eukaryota > Viridiplantae > Streptophyta > Pinopsida > Araucariales > Araucariaceae > Wollemia > Wollemia nobilis. Next base: position 1,307,609 of record JAQPPZ010001094.1, read on the forward strand.
GCAAAGCTTCTTTGAGTTACATATTACATGGCTTTGTCTTCAATATATACATACATGATATTGTTCATTTTTATGACTCTTGAACTTTGCTCTCCTCAAACTCATGAGAGATCCAACTCTTCATATTTCCCTCTTACATAATAAATCTCACATATTACATAAATAAAAAATTTCTCATGATTGCACATAACTCCTCACTTCTAAACTTGACACTTAAATCACATAACTCACACAAATCACACTTACAAACATGACACCTCACACTCATAACTCCACACTTATTTACATGACACATACTCACACTTAATAACTTGACACATACTATAAACTCAAATATTAAACACACCCTAATCTAAATATTTACATGGTACAAAATAATGTAATACCTCCAACACCCCTTGTATTACATTATTTGGTATGAAGAACTTTTGTTTTACGCTTCTTCTTTTGGTCTTGGTATTTTTACTCTGACTTGAGTACTTCTAGTTCTAAATTTGTCCCTTTGAGCTATTGTCTATTCCTGCTACATTTTTTAGCAATTCATCACAATAATATAATTTATGACTCCCATTATTATTGTCTCTACTACTATTAGACTTATTATAAGATGTAGAATGTAACAAATTATCATTTTTCCTATCATATCCATGTTTAGTCCCAACTAATTTCGTGAATTTTTCAAGTTTGTCATAATCACTATTTTTATTTAAAAACTTCAAGTCTTTGCTAACATGTTTTGTATCAATACATATACCTTTTGTATATTTTCCTCAATTTTCAAGTCCTTTTTGTCATATGTTCTATCTATTCTATGCACATGGTCATAACATTTCTTTGTTGTCATATCATTGATATTCAACAATTCTTTTTGCCTTTTATAAACTTCAAGAGAGAATAATGCCATATATGTTACAATAGGTATTGTAATAGTACCTTAAGATTCTTCACTAACTTTAGTTAGCTTAATGCTTAGATAATCACCAAATGTTAAAAAAATCATCTTTGGCTTCTCTAAAAATTATTTGTAAAACCTTCTTTAATTTTATCGATATATTTTTCTGTTCTTCAGTATTCTCTATCATGCATTGTGTGTAATGTTGTAGGTTTTTCAGTATTTCCTCACTATATCCTATTGATGTTCTCTAAATATTTGTTTGCTCTATTTCCATGGTATTTTTACCTTTGATTAGTCTTCAAAATACAAATTTAATTTTTCTTTGTTGTAGAATTCCTTATTGCTCCTAAATTCAATTTTTTGATTTCTTAAATCTTTGATATTTTTATTCTTGTTCTTATTATCTTCAATATTCTTCTTTTCTTCAATTTATATTTCCTTAATTATCTATTATTTCCTTCGATTTATTCTTACAATTTCCATTAAATTTATATTCTTCATAGTTTTTATTTTTAATCTTATTCAATTTCAATTTCAGTTTTTTATTCTTCTTTTCTCTTCTTTCTATCTTTTTAATTTCAAATTCCAAAATTCTTATATCTCCCTTCAATTGAATTAATTTATTCTTCAATATAATTTTTCTTTCAAAGAATATCTTTCCCCAAACTTTTAATTAATATTCTTCTTCTTATAGCTCTTGTTCATTTTATTCTTATTCATTTTTCAATTTATTTATTATTCATATTTTTATATCTTCCAAATGTAAATCAATCCAATTTTTATCAAATCAAAATGCATGCCTAAATAATAAAATATCTTAAAGTTTAAAATATACCTTTCATAAACGGTGCTCACTTATCTTTCTCATTCGTACATCTTGTCAATCTCATAATTAACCTTCCAAGTTTATTTCTTCCTTGAGTGTTATTGCATAATTAGATTACATATCTACTATGTTCTTCTAAGGCTTTATTTGTCTCTATTCTTGGTGCTCTATCCTGATATTTCTCTCCAATTTTGTTGAGGTCTTCCTTAATTTCAACCTACTCCTTTGCATAGGCTAGTCTACCACTTAGGTAGCTTGTTTGTACCACTTATCTCATGGATAGTTCTAGCACTCTCCTCCAATTCTCCTCTTCATAAATCCTTAGATAAACTCACACTTTTCTATGTATAATAGTATGCAATTTGTTGCTTTGATTGCTTGTAAACATATACTATTGTATGTGTTCAATTTTCCCTTTGAACACTTCTACTATTACATTGGATATCTACTTTGACCTTCCTCTCTCCAATCCACTCATCCTTTGCATGTTGTGAATGCTCATCTAGTTGATCTACTCATCTATATAGTCTCAACTATCTAGCCTACTTCCAGCATTGGTGTCAACCTAGTTTCCTTTCACTAGGTCTTTAACATTCCTTCTTCAATCTTCTTCTCTCCAACATTCCTTATTTAAACTTTTTTAATCTCCAATCATCGCTTCTTAGTCATCTCTTCACTTCATCTCTTTTATGCATGCTATCTTCATCCTCCAAACTTGAAATCGTCCTTTCCTATAGCTATCTCACTCAACATGGATTTTTCTAAGCACACTCAAGGAGGTAGATCCGATACCATTGTTAGAAAACTATTACTATGCTTACTATTAAACAATCTCTAGGATCATAAAAAACAACTCAATAACATGCATATATTATTTTCCAATAATGAACAATAAACTCACTCAAAATATTTATTGAAACTACTAAAGCAATGCATAAATGCAAATATTCTTCGAGTTACATATTACATGGTTTTTTATTCAATATATACATATATGAGACTCTTTATATTACATGACTCTTAACCTTTGCTCTCCTCAAACTCAGGGGAGATCAAACTCTTCACATTTTCCTCTTACATAATTAAATCTCACATATTACATAAAGATAAAGTCTGTCATGATTTCACATAACTTCTTACTTCCAAACTCAATACTTCACTCACATAACTCACACTTACAAACATGACACCTCACACTCATAAATCTACACTTATTTACATGACACATATTCACACTTAATAACATGACACATACTATGAACTCAAATATTAAACACACACCCTAATATAAATATTTATAAGGTACCAAATAATATAATACCTATAAAATTTTGGTGCTAAGGTTGCTATTGTGATGATGAGGAAGGACCTTTGTTCAAAGAACCCTTTTGTCTTCTCTGTTTCCCAAATTTTTAACTTATAGATTTCTTGCTTACGAGTGCACTGTTCAATAACTAGTGCCTTAATTTATTGATTTCTTCTTCTTGTTGTAACCAATTGACCAACTTCTTAAAGGAAACTACCCTAATGAAGACCTATGAGAAGGTTATAAACATGCAAAAGGAATATAGTAAATCTCAAAGTATGATGGGAACTATGAGCTTGTCATCCAATTTTTCACCCATAGCATTCAGTTTTCCCTTTAGGTCTATGAATTTGCAAAGAAATTGCTCCATAGTCTCTCCATCTCCCACTCGCAATGTGTGAAGTTGGGATTGAAGGTTAAGAATAGTGGACTAATTCTTTCCTTCATAAATGGTCATAAGAGCATCCCATGCTTGACTAAAAGTTTTTGCATCATAAATTTTGAGTTGGATCTCATCAACTATAGCAAGGGTGATTATCATAAGTGCTTTTTGATCTGCTTGATCATACTTCTTTGCTTTATCCACTTCTTGAGGTTGCATCATGATGCTTGTTATAATATCTTATAGATTCTTCACTATTAAGATAGTCTGCAAATTTGTCTTCCATGGTCTGAACTTGGATCCTTTTAGAAGCTAAGAATTTGTGAGGAACACTTTGAGAGTGGTCCTCTATGCAAAGTTACAAAATATGACCTACAAAACTTGGAAGAGATAATAAATATGTCAAACCCTACCAATAATGCACTTTGTGTTACAATCACAATTGTACAATTGGTTAAATCATATGCATAAAATAAGGTCCTCTTCTAATTTATCAAGTGTCTAATTTATCAAGTGCTTGAATTTAAACCCCCTCTTAAAATAAAACATTAAACATTCCCCTTATTATTAAAGGCATATCTTTAAAATAAAATATTAATCTCCCCTTTTAATAAAAGCAAGTGCCTTAAATAAAGGGCCTAAATTAAGATTAAGCCTGCCTTTAAATATTAAAGCACCCAAAAATTGTCGCACCTTTATTTTTGGAAGTCGATGAGAATTGAATTTGGAAAAACCTTCTAGAGGGCATAATTTTTTATCCAAAAATTTGATTTTAGAATTTATTTTCAAATTAAATATCTTGAAAATTTGGATGCATTGAATGGATCAAAGATCAATTTGGTGCTTGTTAAACTAAAAAACCCTCAAAAGCCCTTGAAAATGAGCTCCAAAGTTTCTATAGTGCGATACCTGAGAAAAAGTGAATAGAGATCTAGCAAGGGTAATATACAAAAATACTTAAGGAGGTTAGATCTTTGGCAACCCAAGATGAGAGATTTGGTAAATATTGAGCAAAATATTTTAGAAGATTCTATCCAAGGATGCGATTGCAAAGGCTTTAATATATTTCCAATGATCGAACCTACAAACACTCAAACTTATGCATGTCAAATAAATGGAAGGGCTTGTCATCGGATAACGATGATTATCCCTTACTAGACCTCACACACTTTATTATGGATTGGATCAAAGAATCCTTTTTTGATCAACCTAATCAGTGTAACATCATAGGTTCAAAGCATACTCGAATTTCCTTGCTTTGATACTAATGATGGTAAAAAGCAATTCATTCATTGAGGCAAGAGCATTTTTAAAACATTCTTTAGGGTTACAAATTAGAAGATTGATACTCCTAATTTTGGAAATCACTACATGCAAGAAATATTAAAATAATCTTCCAACTAATAATGAATCATCTAATAATAATGTAATAAAAAATCCTAATAGAACACATCACATCTAGCTCTCTTGAAATCTTTCTCAAGTTCCTTTATTCCTAACCTAAAAAATTCTACTTTATAAACATCCTTCTTATAATACTCATAAAATAAATTCTTTGAGTTCTTTCTAAAATGTACTCATAAACAATTGATGAATATAGAACTCAAAATCAATCAATCAACACTATTTCATAGTATGCTAGTGAGATAACTAACTACATTAACATATAAATACACCATATACACCATGTGTACCAACACATCTCTTAACAGGGGTACTAATTTTCTATCACATTATTTATTGGGAAAACTACTTGCAACATGACCCCTTTCTATAGATATTCAAACCACATAATCTCGTATCCATTCTTAGTGGTTCAAATCATGTTAATATATTTTTTGAAAGATATAACGTGTATCAGTAAAAATATCTCCTTCATAAGTATCCATTGTCATATTTTCATGTAATATAATTTTTGTATATTTTATGGATTTATGCTAGTGTTTTCTTATGCGCATATATTCAATCACCCTTGTATTAAAATATACTTAATGTATATGATTTAGTATAAATCACTAAGCTAACACCCCATGTAATAACTATAGTCTTGGTTGTAATAGGATCCATAAGCTTAAAGCATGTGTCTATATCAATTTGATTCTAGGTCTAAGTAGTTACCCATTCAATCTCAAATAATTAGAATTTGTATGACCGCTTTCATGCTTAGTTATTCATTTTGTAGTGCCTTTTATTTTATACCTATCTAATTAGATTATTGACTCCACTTGATGCTAATACTCTTCTACATAATTTATTGAATATAGTACCATTGTTTCATTAGGATATCAAGTTTGTATGTATAGAGTCTTAAGATCTTTTTTTCTCATTCCTAGTAGTTATATCTTGGTTCCCTATTATGTAGTGCCACTTTGTATTATAACTCCAATAGGATCCATAATATAAAACCTAAGGTTATGTTCCATGCTAGATATCAAACCCTCATAGCATGCATCATTGGATTTATTAGAATTAGGTTGGAAAAGAGATTCAAACAAATTTTTTAGGATATTTTGATTCCACCACTCTTTATAAAGGATTCAAGCCATCAAAAATACCAATAGAAGATCAATCAAGCTATTCATATTGTTGTATTTGTAGAACTTTATAAGGTATCCCTTTAGTCATAGAATTAATAGAAAGTGGTTAAAGAGCTCATAGTGCCACCATAATATTGCTTATATATATTTTCCTTGAACTATTCTCTTCTCATTAGGTTTTTTGTGAATTACATCTTTTATTGAAAGAGTTTAATGAAGTAGTTATCTTGTTTGTTAATGATAAATCTCTAAGGTTAGATGGATTACCTTATGAATTTTATAAACCCTAATAAGGAACTATAGGTGAATATATCCATTATACATACAAACACACACATATGTGTGTGTGTGTATGCATGTGTATAAAAAACCTCTTATCAAGCATTATTTCGAAGCATTTACCAATAAAGGAAATAATGAATCATTCCTAAAAAGGAAATATAGAATTGTTTATTAGTTGAGATCCTATTATGCTACTATACATCTTCCATAAAATCCCCTCTAAATCCATAAAGCTCAAAATTTATTTCTTGTTTCTTACAATAATAGCATTCCTAAGCAAACTAGTTTTATTAATTAGATATATTCTTGATAACTTAATTGTAGTTTAGGAGGGCATGAAATAGTCTAAAATATATACACTATGAATTATCTTCATTAAAATCAAAATAATAAGGATTATGATCAAATTGAATGGTAATTCATTCTATCCATGTTTAAATACTCTGGTTTTAGAAATTTTTTATTATTGTGATCCAAGCTCTTATTTTTTTTATTCTAATGCTTACCTCACCATTAATGATTTTTAGTCAAAGGATTTTGAAACCTTTAGATCCATGAAATTGGATTGCATACTTTATTTATCTCTTTATGTCCTATTCGCTAAAGATTTTGGGTATTTTGTTTTATACAAAGCTTCTATTAACTTGGTTATAAGGATTTTTCTTCTTAAAGGTTGAACCCAATTTCTTAATATCTACTTTACTGACGACTTATTTGTCACTATTAATGAGGAAGGATAATATGTCATAAAGGCCGTATCTTAATTTGATAATTTTTAAAAAATCTTGTGACTCAAGTTTAGTGTGAAAAGTCACAATTATAGACAAATCCCATTTGTGATACCCCTTGTATTTCATAGTTTGTCTAAAAGGGATCTAATAAATGAATATATTTTGGATTTTGATAACCCTTATTTCCTTATAGGAATTCCCTTGTGATCCCAAAATAATAATTTATAGAAAACTAAATCAAAATTAGTTATTAGGTAACCAAGAAGGTCTCCTTGATAGACATTCATATTTACACTAAAGCCTATTACCAATAGTATTTACTACTCATATTGTTGGGCTCTTACTATAAAATATTACAAGAATATCAACAAGGATTTTAGATATTTCTTTTAGACCAAAGATTTTAGTGTCAATAATTTTATAGAGTTAATTGGGATATCTATTTCCTTTCTCACTATCAAGGGGGTGTTCAATGATATCTATCTCTAAGGCCTCATCTTGTGTTAAAGTAGTTGTGCAAGTAGTTACAAAGTATTAAAATTGCTTCTTAGGTACTATGTTCAATTAAGTATCCTTATTGCGAGAAGAGTTGGAAAGGGATGGGTCATCATACTATCATGTTTGTCCTATCCCTACTTAAATTTCAAAGCTTATATACAACTTAGACTATATGGAAGGCTTACGAAAATATAAAACCTCACCTTTGATAGGTTGTCAATAAATTCTATATAACTATCTATTATTTTCCATAGTGGTGCCAAATTATTTTATGAAGTGAACATCATTTAAATTAGTTGATATGTTTCAAATACCTTTCTTTCTTCAGGTAAGGAATTCACACTATATTCAAGATCTCATTCATGATCACTCATAGACTCCCTAATAAAATACCAAAATAAAATTTAAATCAGATCCTAATGATAAGCCTATTTTATAAATTATGTTAGAAATCATACCTAACATTTGCTTGTATAAACTTGATGTCAGTCCTACAAAGTGGTGGAGAGACTGGAAGTAAAATGTTTACATGTCTTTTTAAAATTAGTCCATTGATATGTTATGTCTACTTCTCTTATCATTTCTAGGCCCAGTGGAAAAGCTTAATAAAATATGAAAAACTAATTTAGCTTCGCACAATTAGTTAAAATGTCTAAATAGTGTTTGATATTTTTCTTTGGACGAATCTAAGAAATGTTACTTCTTATGGTGCCTTTTGATACAAATTGTTTACCTATTGAATAAAGGCTAAGGTGCATGAGGTTAAATCTATTAGAATAATAAATTATATCCTAAGTTGTTACTAGGATAATCTTGTGGCTCAGATTAGCTCAGTTAGTTATGATCCAATGGATCAAATTGTAAGCACTTGCTATTTAAGCAAGGTCTTTGTCATTCAATAAGATCAAGCATTTCATTTTCTAACATGGTATCAGAGTAGGCCTTCCCTGCCCTGTGAGCGTGAGGAGCTTTTCCTCATGGGGGATTTCCCTCATGGAAATCCCCCCTCTCTTTTTTCCTAATTTTTTTACCGAGGGAGTATGCTCTCCATCTTTTGATGGATCAGAAACCAGATGGTTAAAATTTTAGTTTGGGAGGTCATTTTAGTTTTTTTTTTCCCCTACTCTACCTAATTTTTTTCATCACTGTTGTACTATGTGCCACATTTTTGGATGAATGGGTGTGGACGAGCAGATCCACGAGGAATTTGTTGCAGCAGGCTTAATTCTGTGGATATTTTTTGTGGCCCGGATTGTATTTCCTACCAGTATTGTATGGTGGACTGGATTTTTTTTAAATCTGTGGATTTTTTCTGTGGCTTAGATTTTTTCTGCTCGACTTACCCCCTATGGTGTCTATTGCATGAGTGCAGACTCAAGATTTTGGGTCGTTTTTTATTTTCATATCATAGGAGGATAAACTTTTTTTGACTTCACGGGATCGCCCAGCTATGACTGCGACGCAAGGAGAAGCACATGCAGTGAGCGTGGATTGGGTGATAAAAATTTGGCAACGACAGCCACACCTTTTTTTTCCACGACAGCGACAAACCCACTAGAATAATCCCATCATAGAAGTTTCTGACTGTGAGGATCATTTTTTGGCTCTACTGGTCTCTAGCTTTATAATATTTTCTGGATATGACAATGTTCTCTGGAGTTTTTACGTTCATTTTTTTATTTTGTCATATAGTGCAATGCTCCCTCTGATGTCATGCGTGTTGTTGGGTCTCTACGCCTCCACCGAGATAAAGTTTTTTTGGCAAATTTTAGCCAAAATTAAAACTGGCAGTTGCGACAACATGCATTGCAATGGTTCCAAGGAGTGGGTATGGCGTTCGCTGAAAGAGACAGTGGAAGATCTATATTTTGAAGTTCGCTTAATATTTGGTCTCGATGTAATTGAATTCAATGGCAGTGCAACTTCAAAGGAGAAGGCCTCTAGTAACACAGATTCCATCTACGGTGAAAGATCCATTTTTTGGGAGGCAACATTTTTTTTTTCAATAAACTTGGCATCGATCTCCAGTGGTCGATCTTCATCATGCATCGTGACACATGAAGGAGCTGGCAGTATCCGTTCGAGATTGGAGATTACGTGACCAAGAGCGATGTTGTAGTTAATGATGCATAAAATATGATTGGTTGTATGTAGACATGCCTCGTAGAGATTAAATTACTTCTATGTTAGGGCCCCTGACTTTGGCCAAACTTAGACTTTAACATCTCATCGACTTAGATAGATTTTAATGAGGTGAAAAAAAAATGACTCTTCGCCCGAAAACACATGACGTGAAAAGCTCCATGGCATTGCTCTAGTTTGAAATGCAGAGAATGTAAACTTCACAGCAGCCATCGATGGCGATAGTTGTCGTTGATTATACCGTTTGGGACTGTGCGATATTTTTCTCATATTTTTATGGCTAAGCATCCGTCGTCAAGGGAGATCTGCAGCATCGTGGAGATGGTGAAGAAAGAAGCATCATCCACACATATGGTGCTAGTGTTATTCAAGAGTGGAGAGGAGAGTTTTAAGAAAGTACAAATGCAGTAGTAATGGCCAAGTGGTTTGGTTGTTGGTGGACCCGCATGGGGCCGCTTGTTTTTTTCTAATTCTAAAATTTATCGTTATACTTCTAATTTCAAAATTTGCAATTGTCATAGAAAAGGATAAATGTATGATAGGTGTGGAAAGCGACCAACCAAATCATGTTGAGATGCGCATTCGGATCGTCGACTATGCAAGCTGGATGTGTAATGGAGATGAAGTAGTGTTTAAGTTGATGAATCCTGTTGTTGTTAATAGAGATGATTCGAGGTCCCCCATTTGGTTGGTGCAGTGCAGTGATGGCATTGCAGTGGTGTTATAGCTTGAACACTAAAAATTCCTCGATGAACATTGGAGAGTTACATAAGCATGATGGTGCATTTCAAAGCATTTTAGATTGACCTATTCGGCGATTTGCTATGTTTGATGATCAATGCTATTGATGGGAAGCCATTCTCATGATAAATTTGACTAGGAAGTGTGTGGTCATATTTTTAATGGTGGTGTGCCACTTCCTCCTGTGCGTTGTGATGGCACCAACTATGCACCTACAAATGTCGATGCTACCCAAACGCTTTGCTCAAGACAATTGATTCGGAGGAAATAATAATGGGTATTTGAAGCAACAAGTTTTTTGATGTTTTTTTAAGATCCGTGCATTTTATTTCTCTGGGTACTGAGATCGTGCTCCAGATGGGCTACACCCAATATAGCGAGCATTAATCCGTGATAAAACCCATCAAAATGGACTGAATCTAAGCAATGTGCATTGTGAATGTTTTTTGCGGCACTATTGATTTCATGACTGATTCAATTTGCCAGTGAAGTTGCAGGGAGAATGAACGTATCAATGTTGTTTCTATCTTGCTATATCGGTGGTAATTTGTGGGACCAGTTTGCATCGAAACAATGGTGATTTGAATTTGTGTTTTACCACCCTCAAAACCTTAATCGTCCGGCATGTGGAGGGGATTTTCCACTTTTGTTCCAATTAATCACCGTATATGGAGGAGATGTTGCTCCATTGTTTCAACTAGAGGTGTATATTAAAATTTTGCATGAGGGCAGACTTGAAGGCAGCGGGACTCCTGTCATTAGAAATATTTTGAGAACTGCAAGTTTCATTAGCCCTTCTTCAGTGGTTCCATTGTCGAGTGCACGTGGGAAGTTTTTTTTACCTAAATTTTTTTTGTCATTACATTTTCATATCTATTTAATGTGTTAATGGCAAAGATCCTTTTAAAATTATGTTGACATGTATTTTTTTGCCATCTATTCATGCCCGCCCATATGGTCGGAAAAGAAATATAGAAGCCTTTTATTTTGTTATATTGTAAATTCCTTCCTTTTTATATGGGGAGTGCAGCAAGTGGCCTAAAGCCTTCAGTTGCATTTATTTGTGACAAATTTGACAAGGCATATTTTATTAAGTGGAGGAGCCCACCATGTAATTTTTTCTACGAGAGACATTTTTTAAAACCATACTTTATACCATTCCAGATTATTCCCTTGTGAGGGAAAGGAGAAGACTTTTGTTTTCCTGCAAAAATTAGGTCACATTCAAACCCAAATATATGGGTATTTATAGTCGTTGGAAAGGTTTTTCGAGTCGAACAATATGGTGCAGTCCATTTTCAATTTTGATATTGTTTTCCACACTTTTTTGTGGTTTGAAGATTATTGTATCATGGAGTGCATTCTCAGTTGAACCCGACACTCCCAAATATTTGTTAATGTGATCCTAGTATCTAGTCATCTCCTCTATATCACCTAGCGGTTGTAGCGGCTGGTTACCCATGCATTTTGGTAGGATGAGGAGGTCACCATAAGGACACATTTCATAGCTACATTGGTGCATTTCATTTTTTCCCTTGTTTTTACTGTTTGTCCAGATATTTTTTGGACCTTGTCATCAGCCCATTGTGTTCATATAGGTGGAAACCACATACTTATGCTTGTGGAGTCAATTTTGGACATCCCTTGCACTTCTTGTGGTTATTTCCACACTATCTTCACACTCTTATTTTTGTGAGACACTTTGGTTTCAAGGGGTTTTTTTAGTGATCTTTCTTCATGGTTCACAAGAGGAGTATGGTTTCATTCAGTTCGACGAAGAGGCTTCTCTACTTTTTTGATAATTCTTATGGATCCTTTGTAGGCTTCTTGTTGGAAGTTGTCCGTAAGGGGGGTGTTATTTATCCTTAGGGGGGGTGTTAGTATATCCTAGTACCACTTAAGGGGGTGTTAGAATAATAAATTATATCCTAAGTTGTTACTAGGATAATCCTGTGGCTGAGATTAGCCCAGTTAGTTATGATCCAATGGATTAGATTGTAAGAACTTGCTATTTAAGCAAGGTCTTTGTCATTCAATAAGATCAAGCATTTCATTTTATAACAAAATCAATATTTTTGATTTACATGTTCCTCCCTTGAAACTCTGAAGTGTATATTTTAGTCTTATCTGATAGCTTGGAAGATTCATGATGGTTGGGTTTATTTTCTCATTTACTTCACCTAGAACACATTTTTATTAATGAAATTATTTTAGGTGGTTGTTTATCTATGCTACAATATACAATCAATATCTATCATTTGAATTTATGTTTTTAAAATTAAAAGACTCAAAGTAGATGCGTATTACTAGAAGATAAGTCTAAAATTTTTCTTGGATATAAAAATATATGTTTCTAATCTAAAATTAAAAGGACAAAATAAGCTTTGAGATCCAACATTTAGGGAGATTAATGTACATTGGCAAAACACCCCTTATATAATGGTATAGATCCCTTCATATGATCATTTGATCTCTTTAATGAGATACATCTCTTTACCATTTACATGTCTCTAACAAACATAACATATCTTATAATTATGTTCACTCCATTAATTGATTCCCTTTATTTCAACGCCACATAAATACTTGGTCCTCTTATGGGATGGAAATTGGTTTCTCTACAAATTATTTAAGGAATCCTTGAGCTTATCAAAGAAGTTCCTTTGATAGGACTTGTTACTTCTCCATATTGTAGATAATTGCCTCATAAGAAAGAAAAGTTAAGAAGAATAATATATTACAATTAAATGTAGATAGAACATCTTTGTTCCAAATAGTCCACTAGGTTGAGGATGTGAAGTATAATAGCCCATATTCGGATTTTAGATTTGCATCTCTATTTGTGTGATAATGAGTCTCTATTATTTTTATTATGTTCTAATGATGTGATTTTTATTATGTTATCCAGTTGTCATGTCTTTTTAAATTATTGCCCTATAAAGTGCTAGTCATATTAATTTTATGTTAGTGTTGATCACTTTTATTATGACATGAATCATTGTAATTTTTTTTTAATAATGGAAATTATGCTTCACTAGAAAAAGCAAAATAAAAGTTGTGAAGGAAAAATAATTGCAAATTCACTATTTAGTTTTTGTTATAAAATTTTTCACTAGTAAAATAAAAGTACGTAATTCAATATTTTTAGAGCTAAGGTTTTCTAGAGGCTTATAGATGAAACTAGTAGACACCATAAACACCCAAACATACATGTTTATAACACTTTAATATATAAGCAAAATCCAACACTATCTTAGCCCCCTTTAGCATATAGACTAAAAACTACATAAAGACTAAAAGTAAAAAATATTTTATGAAATAAGGGATCATTCCAAAATAGAATTTATCTTGTAGATCAATCTACCAATCCTAGGACAATATTACTCTTGTTTTATCCCAACAATGTTTTCCATCATGTCATGTACACAATTTAGGAGTACATTTTTCTCAAAGAGTGTTTGACATAGCCTTTGGCATCGAGACATCTAGGATTTCTTCAAACATGGTGTATAAACCTTTGTAGGAATTAACAAATTTTCTCTCAAATCTACAATGGATTCTTTCTCCCTGTTCCCATTCTTTTCCATTCTATAAATATCAGTGTTACTAACAAGCAACTCCTCCTAAATGTGTTATCTATGACATACCTCATATTGTACTGGCACCAACAATTTTTCTACTTTAGCTTCAATTGCTTTACATGTACTTGGTATCCCCAAGAGGGACCATCAACATTGATAGACAAACCTCATTGTCCCCATGAAGGACCTCCTATATTCTCTTTATCCATTGAGGATCCTGCAACCAAAAGCTTACTATGATTTCCTTTCTTTTATAGTGTATAGAATGCTAGAACGAGATAAACAAATCATGAATTGCTTCTTGACTATCCTACCTATCAAGTCAATCAATGCTTATCCTTTGACAGGTTCAATCTTTAGTGCATCCTCCTTCCCATAAAGGATTTGAATAAAGGCTACCATGGATATTGCATAGGAGAGAGATGTCATGAGTTCCTCCACATATTTGATTCCTTACACATTATTAAAAAATAATAGAATTGAACACAATAGGTTTCTTAGTTATCACATCCTTCTTATAATGCAATTTAAAGTAATCGATCTTTCAAAAAACCTCCACTAATTTCTATTGAAGGTATTAATTCTTACATCGTATGAATTCTATTGGATGGTGTGAATAAGCATGCCCTCTCCATTAATTTTATGGGCCTCCCCTAACTTATTCTTGGAGTTATGTTGCTTGTCCATATCCTCAAGAAATAAGATATTTACAAATATTCAACTTAATATCCACCTTTCTATTTAAATGATCTATATGGATTCAAAGGGGAAGGTCAATTTAGTTTTTGTTGGTGCCATTTAATGTGTATCCCATTGGGTATGCTTGCAACATAGATGGAAGATACAAATGTAGGTGTGTTTAAATATACTCCTAGCCACTCTAGCTTGGGAATAATTCCTTTTTAACAAAGTCATTTAACCTTCTCCATGTAGACCCATCACAAATTGTTTTTCAAAAGTTTTATCACAATATTGCAAGTTACATTAATAATGTGAAAAATCTAATAAACTACCAATTCTTATGCCAAAGGATTACATAATTAATGGTAATATTTAGCATTATCACCATGGTTAAAAGACACCAAAACATTCCTTTTGAACCTTTACCTGATAGTACCTTAGGAGTTCCTTTTGAAGATAAACTACCTACCCTTCCTCCCAATTTTTGAATACAACCTATGATCACGAAATATATTCATGCAACATTATTCTAATCACATTA
This sequence comes from Wollemia nobilis, assembly GCA_028583015.1. Classification (NCBI taxonomy): domain Eukaryota; kingdom Viridiplantae; phylum Streptophyta; class Pinopsida; order Araucariales; family Araucariaceae; genus Wollemia; species Wollemia nobilis. The sequence continues at coordinate 1,322,752 of JAQPPZ010001094.1, forward strand.
AATGACCAAATCCTATATTTTTTTCTAATTACAAGAGATAAATGAGCCACTAGCTATTATAATTTAGAACATCAATTCTTTTAAAATAATATTTCAACTCACTTTATCAGGGCTTAGATTTTGGGTTGGAACTCTTTCAAGGATTGAATTAAAATATGACTTTTCTTAGACATCACTTCTTTTGAGAGGTTGTTTACTACAAATTTTCTTTCTATGAAAATTTGTGACATTGTGCATTATAATTCAACAAACAAAGAGCGAACTTCTTTTGTATAACTTTAAATGTTCTATCTTCATTCCCTCCTTTAAGGTTGTCAAAAATAAGTTTTGAGACCCCCTCAACAAGGAGGCCTATGGTATTCTCCTTTTTTCCAAATGGAGACTAACTAAAAGAGATACGAACTAGGTATCAGTATTGGTGGCTATACTAGTATTTTTCACACAAGAAAAAAATTATTCTTTCGTGATTATACTTGTGTATTTCATGGATACTTGTTAGTTCTAGATGTCATTTATTGTATCCATTGAAGTTAAAGTTAAGACGACTAGTCATTGGTTTTTTATACAACCAAAAGGAGCTTGCCATTTTGCATAACCATAAATGATTTAAATAGAAATCTAATTACCTTGTATAAGATAAGGATGCATTAGTTATCAAATACCCTCTTGGATAAAAACTAGCGGCCATGACCAACAAACCAACTATTGAGAGTATTTATGGCTACATCTAGAAGGCGGCTAGAAGTTCTAGAAGGTAGCTTATGATACACGTGCTTGCCTACCTTATTACATGCAATTAATATTCTAGCTAACCATATTATATATTAATATTACATTACATTATATATTGTATTATATTTTATATATTGCTTTTACTGTCCTCATCATTTTTATTACTCGACCTCTATTATAAGGACAATTTTAAGAATAGATTCATTTCTTACAACAATTCTTGATGGGATCAAAGTGTATGTCTCTTCAATTGCTTATTGAAAAAAGTCTAAACTTTATTTAAAGGTTTAAAAGTTTCCTAAAAAGCTATATGTTTTTTTTGTTTTACCTAGATTTGGACAAGTTGAGGAAGTTACTAAATCCTGTAGGTCAAGGCAAAGAAAGGTTATAATTGGGGATGGTTTGGATGGAGTTGGTGTATGGGCATTCCTAAGAGGGTGATTTAGGTAAGACAAGGAAGTAGAAGGAAAGGGGATGGGTACATGTATTTCTCATGAGACTAGTGCTCTAAGCAAAGCAATAGATCATAACAAGATAAGATAAAGCAATTGACCATGTAGGCAAATAGAGAAATAAAGTAATTGATAACAATTAATCCAATATACTTGTAAAGAGTGAAGAAAAATAGAATGAAAAGGTGTACTAACTATTGAGTGAACATACCTTGATGCTTAATGGAGATTGATGAAGAACTCATTGAAGACCTTTGATTAGGACTCCTCCTTGATCTTGGACCTCTCTCCTTTTCCTTGATGATGCTTCTTGGTGATCTTATCTTCTAATCACTTCTTGGTTAAGGGTGTCCATCTAAAAGACCTTGAGATAAGGTGTCCTCCAAGAGGAATAGTAATCGAGGGATGAAAAGAGTTTGTCTTCTCCTTTGATTGTATAAAAAGCAATAGTGAGTGGGCTTCCTATAGTTTCCTTAGTATTAGTAACGAATTTTGGATAAATGAGGAAATAATACTAGAATGATTTGACTAGGACAAAGAGAATGTTGATAAAAGAAGAGGAAGGCTTAACAAAGAAGAAGAATTTTCCAAATTGCAAATATTTTATTTGTTTATGGTGGAATTGGAACTTAGATGTGTTTGAAATTGGTCAAGTGATACTTTATTTATACGGATTAATTGTCCAAGATTATCTTGACAAAGATGTTGACTAACATGAGGCACTCTTGTCAACCATAAATGGGATAGCAACAACTGGTTAGGGGTAAAATAGATGGTTGAGAGGAAGTTGATTATAAAGTCAATTTTAGACTTTGTTGCATTTTGAATAAGGGAACTCTCTCCTTTTCCTTGATGATGCTTCCTGGTGATCTTGTCTTCTAATCCCTTCTTGGTTAAGGGTGCCCATCTAAAAGACCTTGAGATAAGGTGTCCTCCAAGAGGAATACTAATCGAGGGATGAAAAGAGTTTGTCTTCTCCTTTGATTGTATAAAACGTAATAGTGAGTCGGCTTCCTATTGTTTCCTTAGTATTAGAAAGGAATTTTGGATAAATGAGGAAAGAATACTATAATGATTTGACTAAGACAAAGAAAACGTTCATAAAAGAAGAAGGCTTAACAAAAAAAAAGAATTTTCCAAATTGCAAATATATTATTTATTTGTGATGGAACTAGAACTTAAATATGTGTTTGAAATTGGCCAAGTGATACTTTATTTATAGGGATTAATTATCCAAGATTATCTTGATAAGAGTATTGACTAACATGAGGCACTCTTGCCATAAATAGGATAATGATAACTTATTAGGGGTAAAATAGATGGTTGAGAGACAGTTGATTATAAAGTGAATTTTAGGCTTTTCTGTATTTTGAACAAGGGAACAACTATAATTAATGAGTGAACTTTCTAGCGTTTCCATTAGAATGGAAAAAAGAAAGGGATTGAATCGTAAGGGTTTGCTAGGCTTTCTAAAGCATTTTATGTGGCTTTATAGTGATAAATTAAGTGATTTTTAGTTTGCTAGGCTTTCTAAAGCATTTTATGTGGCTTTATAGTGATAAATTAAGTGATTTTTATTCTGTGGCTTAATCATAGGAAAAAAAAGTGTTATAGGCTGCCTAAAACTTATAAACCTTAAGCCCTTGCTTTTCCACTCAATATCATGCTTGCCCTTGTCCTCAGCACCATTAATCACTCAAGGAGAGTGGGAAGGGTACTTAACTTACCTTTGATTTTTTTTTTTTTAAATTGAACTTAGACTCTTCTCTGCTTGCTTCCTAAATTTATTGTTTATATAAGCTTGCACCTTCACCATATTTAAAATCACATTCTTATATATATAATTTACTGACATTTTTTAATTTATCGATTATCAACGCTTTAAGACTTCATAAAACCGAACACTTTACAGCCATTCTGGGGACGACTTTTTCGAGAGAGGGTCGTCTCTCAATTACTCCAGGTACTATGCCTGCAAACCTTCGGAGTAGACTGAGCAAATGGCACCTTCTAGGCAGTCACTGTTTAATACAAAATGTATTTTTAAGTGGTGGATTTCGATTTTGAAACTGTGATAATCCTAATTAATATTTAAATATTTTAGTTTATTTTTTAATTTTTATTAAAATTAAATTATCTTATAAATATTTATAATTTTATTAAAAGTAATGTTGCATATCATGTTTTAACAATCAAGATTAAATAATCTAGATAAACAATAACTATAACTTATAAATAATACTTTTTTAAAACATAAAATTGTTGTTTTTTGAGTAGAGAATCTTTATAATACCTTACTTCACAAAATAAAGACAAAGTTAATAGAATCCCATCTTTCCAAAAAAATTTAGGATAACCTACTTATGGCTTTCGTTAATAACCAATCTATCTATCCTTGACCATACCTTGCTGATAAAGACAAAATCAATAGATTCCCAACTTTCCAAAAAAATCTAAAATAACCCACTTATCCGAATAACTACTTACCAATCTATCTATCTATGCTTGACTATGGCTTGTTGACCGTGCGTTGATCTTTTCATTCAAAACCTAATTTTCTCCGTCCACTCCGTCAACTCGCACATGTAGGTCTCCCTAGTCAATCAGGAGACGTTTTCTTTTTCGGGCTCTTCTCCTCCGCGTATTGTTTTTTTCGAGGCCTTGGGGGTATTTCTATTGACTGTTTTAACTGCTGAATTTTTCAATGCAAACCAATCCAATAGGAAGGCCTCGTTTTTTTGAAAATTTCAAGGCGGGTAGATTGTAAAAATTATAAAGCCAGGGGAAGGAAAGGATAAAGGATTGTTTCAGTGTTCCCCAAGATGGCAAACCATCATAGCGATGGGTATGATTTGGTTCACTTTGATAATTTTTACACTGAAGAAGAGGCGAATCCGATGATTTTTGCCACTGGAGATTGTATTTGGAATAGTGAGGAAGCTTTCATGGAGAACACATCGCAGGTTTCTTGTTCTTCTCTACAATATGATATCTTTGATAGTATTCAGGTTCCTCCTGCAGAGAGTTCAGCGGTGAGAGAAAATAGTGCATTCGTGAGGTACAACAGAGAATGTAGAATAGGCGTCAAGGCAGTGGAAATGAAGCAGAAATCATTCAAGAGATGCCTCAGTTTTTTAAGAACGATAAGCAAAAGTGGAGGGTCAGATCCAGATCATGTAATGCCCCGCCAAACAAATAGTGCTGTGGATGACAAGGATTTTGCCTCCAGCCACATGATTGCTGAGAGGAACCGGAGAAGCAGGCTCAATCAACATTTCTTGGCATTGCGTTCTGTCCTGTCCTACAATTCTAAGGTGACAAACTCTCTAGAATATCTTTTACTTTATATTTTTTTTACATGGTGGAATAGGTAGCCACCACAAATCTAAGTAGATTGTTTGTTTTTTATGACGCTACAGTATTATGTGTTGTTCACCCCAAAAGCTGTATTCTGTGCTCGAGGTCTCAAAGGAATCCGGGTAGGTTGTTTGTTTTTTTATGGCCGCTACAGTATTCTGTGCTGTTCACCCCAGAAGTCGTATTCTGTGTTGTCAGTCCCAAAGGAATCCGGGTATTCTGTGTCGAGAGGCCATATTTTGTGTTGTTTGCCCCAAATCCGTCACACAGATCTCCACGCGGTCCGCCTCTATAACCACCTTGCCACCATTTTAAACCTGCTGAAAATATAGAGAGAAGTGTTCGCTCGGGAAGACCCGAGATTTGAATCTTGGACCGAGTTTGGGGAACCAATTGCTCTACACCTCGAATCTATATGTTTTACTTTATTCATCTCTGAATTCTTTTTAATTATTTTGATTTCAAAATGTGTGCAGAAATCGGATCAGTTTTCCTTACTGTCAAACGCAAAAGCGGAGCTCGATCAGTTAAAGCTTCACATTGCAGAGCTCGAGCAACGAAACGAGACTCTAATGAATACCCTTATGAGGAATATAGCTGACAGTAGCTCTGGTTTATTAAAGGATTGTGGGAAATTATGTGGAGCGGCAGGAGCTTCAGCAACAGATTGTGTATCTGACGAAGCCGTTGTGCTGATTGAGGAGTCTGCTGTTCCAGAGAGGGCAAACATGCAAGCAACTTTCAAAAGGATAGCTTGCAGTCATGCAGACGCAATTGTTGCCCTGCTTACATGCTTTAAAAATTTGAATTTGGAGGTGCTCAGAATCCAGTCTAAGGATCTAGACTGCAGTTACCAATCAATTCAAGCGACAATACGCAAGAGAACAAGGGTATAGTCTAAAACACAAACTGCTTTTCTGGGTATAGCTATGAAGATTTAAGACTTCGATTTCGTTTTGATCTAATGACTAATTTCCCCTATGACGTAGGAGGAAGGATGGCAGACATATGAGAAAAAGGTTGAAGACGTGCTGAAACAGACTTCTATTGTACATCGCTGAAGCTGCCGTCAAATAAGTTGATGATAACGCGAGGACGATGATAACTAGCCTACAAAATTCTTTAAATTATTATTTTTTAGATGGAATTGAATAAGTTTTCTTTATAGAGGTAATAATATTAAAATTTGTAGGGTAAAGCATGGACCCCAATTTTTGGGTTTGAACTGAGTTTCTTAGATGAAAACCTAAAGATATATCACTATTTTATCTTTTATGGGATTTTTTTTTTTTTAAGGGTAAATCAGGATTTTTTTTGAAAGGGGTCCAATCTCCTTATACCGAGTTTGAACTCGGGTATCCTAGACCCAAAAACATACCAGTACATTAACCCTCGTTGGACTAAAATTTTAGAGTAAAGCATGGGTTTTTTAAAGGGGTCTCGGTCCCTTGTATCGGGGTTTGAATATTATTTTTTATAATTATATATCTTATATCTTATGAATAGCTTTGTTTTTATTGTCTTGAAAAGAATTTTAAAAATTTATATTAATACGAGATTGTTTACAAGTTGGGACGAGACTCTTCTAAACCTTAGCTTGCAAGAGCATCCATTTTCTTTCTTTTACTTTTCAATAAACTTTTATAACTCTAATACTCAAGATCCTAAGAACTAACAACTTTTGGTTACAACACTAAAAGAAAATTTGTATTGGAGCCAAATCTCCTAAACCATATATCTGCAATAACTATCCAAATTAACCAAATGTTGGATTTGCTTATCAACTTGTTTAATCCTCTCATCCTCAATAGCCATACCACTATGCCATTGAATCCTACCTTCTTCTCAATAGCTATACCAGTATTCAGAGCTTTACCACATAAATTGAGATCACATCATCTAATTCTCTTTACACCTCCTTAATTTGGGTGATAAGAATCCTCAACCTCCATGTCTCCAAAGCAAAGTTCCTCATGTAATCCAGAGCTCCTACCAAGATTTGAGAATCCAATTCTATGATTATCCTCCTATAACATTGTCTTACTGCCTAGATAGAAGCAGACTTGATAGCTAAGGCTTCTACTTCATTCTATATGGCCTTGCCCAAGCTCTGTAGTTCCCAATAGAGAATTGTCCCAACATGATTTTTACAAACCACTTCAATTTTAGCTCTACCTAGATTGCTTTTTGTAGATTTATCTATATGAATTTTAATCCAACCTTTTAGGGGTGTTTTCCAACTAGCTTAGTCTTACCCCTCCTACACTTCAGCTTCTTTCTCCATCATCCCTAATCAACTTGAGTTTTCTCTTTAGTGCACATTACCATAATTTTTGTAACTTTGCTCCAAATGACTTGCCGAACGCCATCCAATGATGAAAAGGTTTCTTTAAAATTTTGTCATTTCTCTCTAACCACATTTGCCACCAAAAAAAGTTTAAACAAGTTTCCACCTGATAAGAAGAGCTTCAAATTTAAATCTACCCCTCTTCCATCTTTCAAAAATATTTAATTTGATTTAATTTTTATAAGCTAAAAACCATATCTCCTAAATTTGGTATGAGAATGGGCATTCAAACATCAGGTGGTCAAATGTTTCCTCACCTTTGTAGCATAAAACACACTGGGATGGGCCAACTATTCCCCTACACCCCAGATTATCAAAAGTAAGTATTCCATTGTGCATGAACTACCAAGCAAAGAAGTTTACTTTTGACCAACCCTTGAACTACCAAATTATTCTCCAATCCTCAATATGATGTGCATGAGGAGGTTCTAGAAGGATTTTTGTATACCCATCCTTTACCATGTAGACTCTGAGGCTCCCATAGCCCCAAGCTAATACATCCTCCTCATCCCTACTTATGAGAAATATTTCTCCCAATATTTTAGTCATGATGGGTGCTAATTTCATAGGGATTATAATTGGCCACTCCTCCAACTTCTAAAGTTGCTTAAATGCATAATCTCCCAACTAACTGGTGTTGAAATACCTTTTGATATTGATCCAACCCCTACTTTCCATGGTTGTTTTTATTGGTTGTAGTTCTCGGAATTCAACAATGATAGGTGGATGTTGATCCCATGAATATTTCTAAAATCATGCTTTATCCCCTCTTCCCACTTTCTAAAATAATCATAGCTTTAGATCCTACCACACTAGGGATCCATTACCATCCAAAGGAAAAAAAATTACCTTATTTGGGTTTACCTATCCCAAATATTTACTAGTTTAAACGCTACTGAATAAAGAAGTTAATTGGGAGATCCACCTCTAGCAAAGCTTTCCAACCAAAGCTTTATTATTTAGCTATGAATTCCTCAGACCCAAACCTCCCTTTTCCTTGTGTTGGCTTACTTTCTCCTAGCCTACTAATACCCATTTTCTCTCTCCTTTTGTTCCTCATAAAATATTTTGGCCATCTTGTCCAACTTTTTCCATATGGTATGTGAGGAAACAATGATATAAAATTTGTATATTGGCATGGCCTAAATAATTGACTGCAAAAAAGTTAATCTATCCCCAAAGATTAACCATTTGTGATGCAAATGGTTAATTCATTATTTGATATTTGATATGGTCCAAAAGATTCCTCCAAACAACTATCTTTAGATTTTTAAAATACAAAGGGACCCCCAAATAGATCACTAGGAGATAAGTCCTCATGAATCCTAAGATCTCTAAAATTTTATCTTGAAGCCTTCAGTCAAGATTGAAGAACACTTTGGATTTCTTATTTTTGATGACTTGGTTTGTGGCCCTATGATAAACATTAAGAATATCTTCATTATTATTACTTCATTGAGGTTGGCCACTCCCATAAATCCCATGTCATCCACAAACTGTAGGTGAGTCAAAACCTCCTCACCCATCTTGATACCTATGAGTGAACCATGTTGTATTCTCCTCAAGATAAGTTTACCCGAGCCTTCAACCAATATGAAAATAATATAAGGATAACAAGGATCTCCCTGACGAAGGCCTCTAGTGGCTCCAAACGATTGTGAGGGAAGACCTTTGCTTAACATTGAGTATGCCAAAATTAGAGACATAACTCATGACCCACTCTATCCAATATTGAGAAAATTTGAATCCTACCATTATATTTGACAAGAAGCTCCACTCCAACCTATGATAAGCCTCCGACATATCCAATTTTATGAACATTCCTCGATTGCTATATTTTTGCATTGAGTGGATTGCCTCTTGAGCTAGGACTACACCATCCAAATCTACCTACCCTCTATAAAACCCCCTTGTTCTGAGGAGATAATGTTTTGTAGGAGAGGTTTTAGTTGCTTAGTCATTGCCTTTATGCTCATTATGTATATGGCATTCATAAGATAATAGGTCTATAGTCTTAAATATGCATCCTCTCCTCCCCTTTTGGAATTAAGGCAACTAATGTGTGATTTAATGATTTATGCATTATTTTACTACCTTGGACTCCTCTATAATATCCATTACATCCTCCTTCAAGCTATTCCATAAGGTTTGAAAAACTTGATTGGGAAGCCATTTGGACCTAGCATTTTTCCTGTACTCATTCCAAAGACTACCTTCTTCAGTTCCTCTCTATCAATGGGTTTAAGCAAATCCTGGTTTTGTTCTTTGGAGATGATAAATGGTATGTCAACAAGAATTTATTTCTAAGCCTCTTCTTTTTGCAACATCCCTTCCTTAAATAATTTAGCAAAATAATCCATTGAAAGGAAACACATACCTAGGATCTTATCAAAGGAGGGCTTGTTCGTATCCTGAAGAGATTTCATCTTGTTCATAAATCTCCTAGAACAAGCAGCCTGATGGAAAATTTTGGTGTTTTTATTGCCTTCTAGTAACCAAGTGATTCTTTCCTTATATTTTTAGTATATCTCCTCTTGGTTGTCAATGTCCTCAACTGCTTTATATAACTCATCATCCTCTTCTTCAAGCTACTATGTAATTGTTCTTTTCCTAAATAGTTTTTTCACCTCATCCCATCTAACCACCAATGGAGCTCTTAGGGACTATAAGTTCAGCTTGTTAGATCACCTCCATGATTTGAGTTGATCCTTGACATAATGAAGCTACTTGTGGAATCCAAAAATTGGTGTCCCATATGTTGGGCATCCCCCTTCCCACCACTATGGGATTTTATTTTGAAGTTCTTTCTTTTGTAACCAAAAGTTTTTAAATCTGAACGGTTGTCAGTGTTGAACTATCTTGATCCTCTTATTAGTCCATGTATAGTTGGTTCTAGGGAATTTAATATCCACCAAGTGTAATGCGTGGACATGGGCAATAATTTGTCAATCCCCTGAGTCCAAAATTGGAGTTCCACCTTCTTGATATTTGGATGATAATTTGGCATTGAAATCCCCAACAACAATCCATTCTAAATCCTTCCCTAAGACTCTCATGAACCACTTTCTACTGATGATTCTGACCATCTAGATTTTGAGCCCTATGAAACTTTGTGATTAAAACCTTCTCAACTATCACATTGTTACTAAAATGGGATGTGAGGACATCCCTCAAAAATATATGTTCTATTGTTGTCCATTCAAGAGAGTTCCAAAAGGTAACTATCCCCCCAAGGCCCCTTGGGCAACCACTTCTATATGACTAGCACTCCTCCAAATTCTATTAACTATTTTATACATGAGATCCATTTGATCTCTCATATAAGCAAAAAATCTATTTTAATTTTCTGTAAGAGTCTTCAAACAAAAAATTGATGGGTTCTACTATTTAAACCCCTAATATTTCATGATTGTATAATCATTGGTTACCTTGAGACCAATAAGAATATATTGTCCTCATCGAACCCCTAATGACTAGTTTGTCTCCTTGAGATGCTATTAATTCCTTATTTGATTTTCTACCCACTTCTTAAGAGTTGATATTTATTGATATCTTCTCCACCTGGTTGATCCCCATATTTGGCTTCTCTCTATTATTTTTTACCACACCCATGATGACATCCTTTACTATCAACGTTATGCACTATCAATGCACCTACCATATTTGATTATAATAACTCACTGCACTCTATTACCTGCTTTAGGATAGGAGGAACCAAAAGAGGGGCTTGAATATGATTGCTAATGTTATCATTATTCCCATCCACTCCTTCCATAAATTGTTCTTCTTCCTAGTCCACCTGTGTCATGAATATCTCATACCTATTTGAGGGTTTGGGCTAAGTTTGCTCTTTGCCATTTTTTTCTTTTTCCTCATTTTTTCGGGTTGTTCAAAGCCTCTCCCTTTGCTCCTCCTCCCTGAGAAGTGTTGGCTACTTTTTTAGTGACTATAGAATTACCCTCCTTAGGAATATTAGACATTCTTATAGGATCCCCCATTTCCATGATCATATTTTTTGGGCAATACCAAGACAAATACCCATATTTGTAGCAAACTCTACACGTAAAGGGTAGCACCTCATAATCTAGTTGTTGAATCCAAGATAGTATTACAAGTTCATATTTCACCTCTACCAAAAGAGGTTGGCTGAGATCTATTTTAATGTATAATATAGAATAAATGGTTGTGTTTATGTTTATTGTGTCTCTAGAGACCTCAAAATATCTTCCAAGGAAGTTATTGATGGTTTTTAATACCTGCTCACTCTAGAACTTCATTGGGAGTGCGTATAATTGGACCCAAACTGAGATAGTAGTGGGTTTAATTTAGGGATCAAATCCCACTCTCCAAGGCTAAATAAATAATCCTACTAAATTGTGATTCCTCTTTTTTTATTCAAAAGTCCTATTTCTATCAGCTAGTGAGGAAAAACTAACTATAAAATATCCATTATTAATAAACCACAAAGAATACTCACCAAGAGGCTCCCTCTTCTGTTAAACCTAGGAATGCAAAAAATTCAAGTTAGGGTGAATACCCATAAATTTATATATCAAGTCATGATTGGATCTATATAACACAATTTCTTCTACTATACTTTGCTCAATAATAATATTTGGTCTTTATTCAGTCTATGGAAAGCATCAATTGACTTTGTGAGGTGTTGATATTTTCTAGTAGCCACAGAGAATTTTTAGAGTAACTTTTTGTGCTTCTTTAGTCCTTGTTTATGATGTCTCCTTAAATAAATCTACAAACTCTGTTTATTTGAGAGAGAAGCTGGAGGAGTTTCCATTGGACCCTCTCAAGGCAACATTCTCATCTTCAATTCTACAAAAACTAGAAAGTGCTTTGTCTACCCTATCAATGCCCTAGAAATATGAATGACTCTTTTAAAATGGCATCAATCGAGATAAAGATCCATTCCAACCTCATTCACCATTTATGTACTTGTACCACTTTAGCCTTAGACCCAATTTGTGTATCCAATTGCAATGAAAACCTGATAGCATGTATATAGATAAGTAAACTCAAAAAACGTTTCTAGGGATGATCTTAGTTTAGCATTCCAAGGAATGACAATGAAGAAAATGGTACATTATGTAATGATTGGATCAATAAAAAGTGATAATGTTTTGAAGAATACCTAAAAAGGGATAGGTCATTTGGTAGCGGCTGAGTGCTTGCTAGTGGGTTGCCCCAATTTGATTCCTTGGAGGGTAGGGGTATTATAGAGGTTTTCCTATGAAAAAAAGAAAGAAAATAATTTTGAAGAACATACTATTTATTAAAATTATGATTTTTTGACATAGAAATAGAACTAAAGTCAAAATCATGAGGAGGTCTAAATTGGACTTGTATGTCTTTTGTTTGCATTAAAGAGCCTCCCTTCTAAAAAAATAAAATTATCAATATTTAATTATATGTATAGTGAGTCAAGTAAGAGAACAATAGTCAATGTTGTTATATTTTTTTTAATATTTTAAATTATATGTATATTATTAATATGAGTATACACATTGTTACTAGGTATAAATACATCTTATATAATGTTATTAAAAATATAAATTTTTAATAAGTAATTTTTAATTATAGTATTAGGTTTATCCATTAGTTTTTTAGCCTTGCTTTTAATTAGAAATTCACAAATAGAAAGGGAATGGGCAAATAACCATGAAATGAAATTTATTGTCTCTAATAACTCCTTCTCCTAGGACTATGCCCTCTTTAAAAACATAGAATTAAGATCCAATAAGTTCTTTGAAGGGTTGCTTGACTCTCTACAATGGTTAGATTTTATGTCATGTTTGAGTTATTATGACAATTTTTTGGTGGGTGTTGTTCCCTTTTAGACTGCGAGTCTAAGGAATCTCAAGTCCCTAGACTTGTCCGAGAATTCCTTAGATGGAGGATTACCCACCAACATGAGCATATTGTAAAACCTTTGGTCCATCAATGTGTCAAACAATATGTTCTCTAAATCCATCTTAGAGTCTTTGATGGGGTGTGATGCTTTGTTCTGCCTTAATTTTAGGAACACTAACATTAGTGAGAGTGTTCCCAAGGGCCCCCTGAATTGTGTTTGCAAAGCTTTATCATCAAACCATCTAAGCAAGACTTTGATTTTGTTACCTTGTAGATTTCTATAACTTCTTGGAGGGGCTATACTTGGTGTATAATATTTTGAGGAAAGATATTCTATCATTGATTAATCAATGCTCTACCTTGAAGTACTTGAGTTTGTTAAGGAATCTAATTGCTTCCAAGATTCTCTTGAGTTTGGTGGCCTTTGGACTTTGAAGATATTGGATTTGAGTTACAATAATTTGGTAGGGGAAAATCCTACCAAGCTTGGGATGCTAGGGATTTTTTGATATGCAAAGAGGGATATTTCTTTCCCTTGTGAAGTCATCATGCAAGACATGTGAAAGCTATACAAGAGAAGAAATTAAGAATGTACTAGGTCATGGTGTTCATCCTAATGCTCTTTCTTTTGTATTTTATTAATATTTCGACTATGAAGAATATCCCTAACATGTCCAAGCTCATCTCTTTATGACCCATGACCAAGTATGAGAGGACGATGTATAACACATTCTTTGTGGTTATAATTTGTATTACAATATTCAATTTAACTTTTATATTTTAAAATTTATTTCATTTTAACAATTTTTTTAAGGAAATTTATTTGGATTTGCAAAAATTATAAGTAAAGCTCCAAAGAGTCCAACTATGTTAATATTACCAATGATTCCCTAGCATAGGAAAATATTTATAAGAACTTCCATCGAATATTGTGAACTTTGCATATACTATATAACAAAATTGATTGTTACATAACTTCTTTTTATATAAAATAAAGGAAACATTTTTTCCTAACCTTGATATCTAATGATATTCTATGGTACTTTCTATATCATTGCGAGTATAGTTTATAGTGGATTTTGTATGTAAAAATAGAAAAGCGTATATATACAAATTGAAGTTGTATTCATAAGTAAAAGCCCTCTAATATGTTATTCCCTCTTTATCAATTTAGGCTAACCTATAGTTGTAAGTTGAGCAACTATTGTTTCCATTGATTCATTGGATGATCTAACATTTGAACAACAGTATTGAGTTGTGGGCTTAGCATATTTATTTTAGTTATGCATAGTCTATAGGAATATATCTTGTGCATGCCTTGTTGTAACAATAATAAATCCTACATCATTACAAGTATAAAATCAAAGGAGATACATATGGAAAATATAAAAAATAATTTTTTTAAAGGCTAGTAAGATAAGATGTATGCATGTACATGTAATAGTTGCATGCAAAAAATTGTCATTTATTTTCAAGATCTTGGTATATACTGCCCATGGGGTTTGATGTATATATAGGCAGCCTCCTCTCCCCTAAATTTTCATGCCTTATGTCGAACAAGAATGGCCAACATGTAACATGTATCTCCAACCTTCTAACTTTATATTGTCTATCTCAATTTCCCCTCCCAATATGCAACCACTAAAAATCATATCTCTTCGTATATCATATAAATTTTTAGTTTGTTTAATTTAGGTGGTGTGACCTTCCATGTTCATACAATTTAGGTAGGTGTTCTTGGACCATTATTTTTGTCTCAAGACATAAGCAACGGTTGCTACATGAAACCATTAATGCTTCACCCATTAATTTTACCATGTATATCTCTTAATTGATCTCATTGGTCTTATCAAGGAAAGTTGTGGTACACTACCTAGTGGATGGTATCTTCCAAATAATTATGGAAATTTTAATACATATCACACACTCAATTTCACATGCAACAAATTTTAGGTATTGTGAAAATGACATAGAAGAACTCAGAGCTTTGTCACTTGGATTCATAACATGATCCCATGGCATCACTCCTTTCAAAGGTTTTGAAAATTAAAAAAAAAAATGTTTTCAAAACACTCATTTTAAAAAAGGCTCAACTTCTTTTCCATAAATTCTAAGGTTTAAACCACAGTATACTTAAAAATTGTCATTTATTATCAAGATCTTGATATCTATCTGAAATGATACTCTTAAGCAATCCAAAATGAACAAAAATATGTTCAAAAAAATAGTTTGGATGTACCTTATGTTGTAACAATTTTCTTACAAGGCACAAAAGTTTCCATTTTACTAAATTTATCTACTATAATAAATAAATAATCATTACCTCTCCGAGTGGTTGGCAATCCTCCTAATAAGTCCATTGAAATTCTCTCCCATGGTCGATTAGGAACTGGTAAAGATGTGTACAGTCCCAATTTGCAGTTGTCAGGTTTACTTGTGTTGTAATTTGCACATCTATAAATACAATTAGACACATCATTATGTATATTATACCGGTAGATATATCGTTGTAGGTTAGTTATTATTTTGTGCATGCCAAAATGACCAACAACTAGTGATGTGTGAGCTTCCCTTATCAGTTGTAAGCATTTATCTCCCTTGGGCACACATAATTTTCTCCCTTTGAACAACAAGTCATTTTACAAATGAAAATCCTCATTGGGTTTGCCCTACACTCCATTTTTCAACTCCTTGTACTTCTCCCCACGTTCAACATATTCTTCATACTACCCCTTGTACTCTTCAAAATAAAAATTCTCCAATTCCATTACAACTAAATCAAACTTAATGAGAGGATGAGACAACATATCATCCAACGTATTTTTCTTCCCCTTCTTGTATTTGATTAGGAGATTAAATTGTTGTAGAAAATCCATCCATTTAAAATGCCTGGACTACTGTAACTTGCTCTGATTTTGTAAGTGCTTTAATGGCTCATGATCCGTATGCACAATGGTTTCTTTACCTAATAAATAATGTCTCCATTTCTTCACTACTTGGACAAGTGTGAGCAACTCTTTATCATGCATAGGATAGTTAAGAACAATCGCTAAAAATATTTTGGAATGGTAACATATAGGTTTACCTTGCTGGAACAAAATTGCCCCCATAGCATGGTCTGAGGCATCAATCTCAATATTAAAAAGCATCCTCATGTCTGGCATAGCAAAGACAAGTGCATTGCATACCTTACCCTTTATTGGCTCAAAGGCTTTGTTCTCCTCTTTTTACCAAATAATATTTTTTGTTTTGCAGTTGTTGTAACAAAGGTCTTGCTACATGTGAGGAATCCTTAGTAAAAATTTTTAGGTATTGGGATGTCCCAATAAAACTTCTCAATTCAATTTGGGTCTTTGGTGTGTTGGAAGTTACATTAGGTAAAAAATGTTTTTACCACAGTGAAAGGGTGGACTTACCTTTTACCTCATGGACGACGGAGTTTGGACGACATGGGCGGCAGAGAGAGAACTCAAATTCAATTTCCTTTTCTTCTTTCCTCCCTATTTTCCTTCTCCCTATTCTCTTTCCCCTAAGTTAGGCGTATGGTTAATTAGCTCCTATTTAAACTTTGTAACCTGATTATTATTGTTAATGGTTAATGCTCATTTGATTTTTATTGTTTCGACTCTTTGGTTTCTAACCCTAAGCTCCTGATCTCAATATCTGGTATCAGAGCAGGTTGGAAGCGAAGCTGGTGGGCATTGTCGAGGCAGGCACGAATCTCGAGGAGGTCAGCCTAGCCCGTAGCACACGAATCGAGGTGACCTTGGAGGCACAAAGATCGAGGAGCGAATAGAACCAGAGACGTGGACACGTGGCACGACCAGACCAGACCAGACACTGACACGTGGCGTGACCAGACAAGAGCAGACCAGACTGACACGTGGCGCGAGGAGGCACGACTTGCGCGGGGAGGCAAAAGGCAGTCCCGATTGCCCGTAGGCAATCGAGAATCTACCGACGACGTTAGGCTTTTAAAGCCTACAAAAACATCCGCATAGCGGATGTGGGACTAAAGTCCCGATTTTTTAATCCTGTAGCTAGCGCCGATAGGAAATAAAAGGAAGGACTCTTCCTTCCTTTCCCGTCGGATACGCTAGCCCGACTGGCTATTCGGGCCAGCGTTAAGTTGAGGCGCGGGAGGTCGCGGGGTCGAACCCCACGCGCGCCTAACAAAGTTTTTTTTGCTTATAAAATATAATATATATATTTTTATTTTCTTTTAATCATTTTTAATTTTATAAATTTATATTATATAGATAAATCTTTAAAAAAAAATTTAAATTTTTATCTATAAAAATATATAGTTTATAAAAATTTTGATTAAAAAAAATTTATATATTTTAAAATATTTTAAAAAGAAAATCTCTAGCATTCTCTTTCAAATTTGATTCTTAGAACTAGAGAAAAATTATTTCCTAAGAGGAAATAGATGTAAAAGTTTTTACGCTTTGACGGGTAAAAACTTAGAAAAATTTCCTAAGAGGAAATTGTTGTAAAAAAAGAAATTTCGGGGAAATTTTCTTTAAAATATCTAGATGATCAGATCTGGTGGGTGTTATCATGCTCTATGTAGTTTGTTACTAAGAACAAACGCAGAAAATTTTGACGAGCATGTAAGAACGCTTGGACTTAACAACTTGTATTTTCACAATTACAAAATGCAGTAATTGCAAATCAGCGAAATCCTGAACTAGGCTACGAAGCAGATTCAGAAGATAATTCTTTTGGAAGCAGATTTGAACAATCTGAGTCAATACCAATTGCTCCAGTAGAATCGAAATATACTCATTATAGTAATTCCATTGAAATTATTGAACCAGATTCACCAGAAATCATCTTAATCAGTGACGACGAGGAAGAAGTTGCAGACAATTTTGTGCACCAGGAGATAGCGGAGTCTCATCAAGCAGAATAAAGCCCTTTGTGAAAAGTTAAAATCAAGCAAGGCTTGATCTTTGTAATTTTCTTTATTTTCTTGTAATTGCACAATAATAGTAGTTTTTTGTTATTGTTTGTAATGGCATCAAACTACAATCTACCCATCCCTGAATTTGATGGGGATGATTATGAGTATTGGTCCATCAAGATGAGGACACTACTCATTGGAAAAGGCTTATGGGATATTGTCGAAGATGGCTACACAGCTCCAACGGATTGGACTACTTTGAATGCAGCAGACAAGAAAACCCTAAAGGAAGCCCAGAAAAATAATTCTTCTACCCTATCCCTACTTCAAGCGGCATTAGTTAAAAGTATCTTTCCTAGGATTGCATCAAGCACAACTGCTAAAGATGCATGGAAGGCCTTACAAGAAGGTTTTCAAGGAAATGATAAAGTGAAGCGAGTCGGGCTTCAAACACCGAAAAGAGATTTTGAAAATCTCAGAATGAGAGACAATGAAAGAGTCAGAGATTACTGTGTAAGAGTTAAAGCGGTAATCGATATGATGCAAACCTTGGGTGATGACACAAAACCTGAAATAGTGGTGAAGAAAGTGTTGAGAACACTTCTTCCTAAGTGGAATCACATAGCAATCATAATCGAAGAATCAAGAGACCTTTCTACTCTCACGTTTGATAACTTAATAGGTTCATTAACTTCTCATGAGGAGAGGTTACGGGGGGCACCTTCCACAAGCTATGGAGGTGAAGACAATGCCTTCACTTCAAACGAAGCCGCAGGGCGAGGACAAGGAAGAGGAAGAGGCGAGAGGACGACAACGAGAGAGACAGAGGCCGAGACAACTCAAGAGGAGCAAACTCCTACAAAGGAGGAAATCAAAATAGAGGACAAAATCGGAACGAGAGGAGGTAACCAAAATCAAAGCGGCAATCTAGGCCGGAATGGAAATCAAGGACGAGGAAGCAACAAGTCCAAAACAACATGTTTCAATTGCGGTAAACCAGGACACTTCGCTCGTGACTGCTAGTTGAAAACTTCACAAGGACAAAGCAGTCAATACGGTTCCTTCTATGGAGAAGAAGAAGACCCCTCAAATATTTTTCTTTCATATGGACAATCAGATCACAATCTAGATGATACATGGATTCTAGATACTTGGTTGTTCCAATCATATGAGTGGCAAAGAAGAACTCTTTGCTACCTTAGATTCAAATTATAAATCCCATATTAAGTTAGGGGATAATAAGACATTGCAAGTAGAAGGCATTGGAGCCATGGAGGTTCCAACAAAAGAAGGCCTTAAAAAAGTGAATGACATTTATTTTACTCCCAAGCTCCAACACAATCTCCTCAGTGTTGGGCAAATGATGGAGAGGAATTACAAACTTGTTTTTGATGAAGGTAGATGTACCATACTTGATAAAAACAATTGTAATAGAGTCATTACACAAGTACCTATGACAAAAAATAGGTTATTCCCTCTGAAATTTGGTGAGCCAGGGGGAGCACAACTTGCGAATGTAGCTATTTCAAATCCAAGTGTATTGTGGCACTTGAGATATGGTCACCTTAATTCCGCTAGCTTGAAAATGTTAACTTCACAAGCTATGGTGACGGGACTACCAAAGATTTCAGATCACAAGAAAGTATGCGAAGGTTGTGCTTTGGGAAAGCACTCCAGATCAAAGTTTCCTAAAAGACAAGCCTGGAGAGCCAGTTATCCTCTTCAACTAGTGCACTCGGACATCTGTGGTCCTATGCAAACAAAAAGTCTAGGAAACAATTCATATTTTCTAACTTTTATTGATGATTATTCCAGAATGTCGTTGGATTTATTTTTCGAAACATAAAGATGAAGCATTTGATTGCTTCATAGATTTCAGAAATAATGTAGAAAAGCGAGTGAATATCATGTAAAATGTCTAAGGACAGATAGAGGAGGTGAGTACTCCTCAAATGAATTCTTGCAATACTGTAGAGAGAATGGGATTAAAAGGCAGTTCACTACTGCCTATACTCCTCAACAGAACGGTGTGGCAGAGCGAAAGAACCGCACCCTTGTAGAGATGGCAAGAACTATGCTACAAACAAAGCATCTAACACACACATATTGGGCAGATGCTGTTAGAACCAGTGCATACATAATAAATAGAAGTCCAACTTCTAGTTTAGATGGTATCACTCCTTATGAAGGATGGTACGGCAAGAAGCCAAATGTAAAGCATTTCAAGATATTTGGTTGTTTAGCCTATGCACATATTCCAGAAGAGAAAAGAAAGAAGCTTGATCCCAAGAGTCAAGCATGTATATTTGTAGGGTACTTGTGAATCCACAAAAGGATACAGACTCTACAATCCAAAGACCCATAAAGTAATTATTTCAAGAGATGTAATTTTTGATGAAGGGGGAGAATGGGGTCATCAAAAATTTGCTAATGTAGAATCTGATTCAGCCAGTTCTTCACAGGTACAAATTAAGAATAGCAGTGGTACCCCACCACAGAGTCCTCAAAATGAATCTTCTTCGAGTACATCGAGTGGTACACCAAGTCCTAGAAGAAGTCCTTTGAAGGCACCACCAAACTCTCCAAGAAGATTTCAGAGATCTGTAAGTGCTCCAAGTCCTATGGATATTGATCCATCTTCTCAAAGGAAAGAGACTAATAAAGGAAAAAGAACACTACAGAATCATCCATCTTCTCAAATGTTGGATAGGAATTTCCAACGAAGATACACTAGAAGTCAAGCTAGTGAGATGGATGACATATTATCCAGACTTGAAAATCTTCACATGTCTGGAGATGATGAATCTCACGAACCAAGAGGAGATGTAGTCAATTATGCTTTATTGGCTACTTGCACAGCTAGAACCATCTAGCTATGAAAAAGCATGTACAGAAAGTATATGGCAAGATGCCATGAAAGAGGAAATATCCTCTATTAACAAAAATGATACTTGGGAGCTTGTGAAGCTACCCAAAGGTAAAAAATGTGTTGGTTGTAAATGGGTCTATAAGACCAAATTCAATGCTGATGGAAGCATTGAAAGACATAAGGCAAGACTAGTTGCAAAAGGTTTTACTCAGAAATATGGAATAGACTATGAGGAAACCTTTGCTCCTGTAGCAAGACAGGAGACAATTAGAACAATTCTTTCCTTAGCTGCTCACAAAGGTTGGGCAATACAACACATGGATGTGAAAAGTGCATTCTTAAATGGATACTTAATAGAAGAGGTGTATGTTCAGCAACCTCAAGGTTTCCAAGAACAAGGAAAAGAAAACCTTGTTTATAAATTGAAAAAGGCACTTTATGGCCTCAAGCAAGCACCAAGAGCTTGGTACTCACGCATTGATGGCTATTTTAATGAGCTTGGATTCACTAAAAGCAAAAGTGAACCAACTCTGTACTACCTCAAGAATGGAACAGACATCCTCATAGTTTGTTTATATGTGGATGATCTTATATTTATGGGTAGTAATAATAAAATGAACATGGAGTTCAAAAACTCCATGATGAATCAATTTGAGATGAAAGATCTCGGATTAATGAGATACTTCCTAGGCATGGAAGTACATCAATCAGAGAAAGGGATCTTCATATGTCAACATAAGTATGCAAGTGACATGATCAATAAGTTTGCTATGCAGCGAGTGCAAATCGGTTACAACACCAACGGGACATGGAATCCAGGTGAGCAAAGATGATGGATCACCAAAGGTTGACATGACCACTTTCGGGAGTATGGTTGGGAGTCTGATGTTTCTTACCAACACAAGACCTGATATTCAGTATGTTGTTTCTCTTGTTTCAAGGTTTATGGCTAGCCCATCTGAGTTGCATCTTCAAGCAACCAAAAGAATTCTACGTTATGTAAAAGGTACATTGGATTTTGGAATCCATTACCACAAGAGTAACTCTGTGAAGTTACTTGGTTTTAGTGACAGTGATTGGGGCAGCAATATAGATGACAGGAAATCTACATCAGGGAACTATTTTAGTCTAGGTTCGGGACTAATAACTTGGAGTTCCAAGAAACAATCTGTTGTAGCATTATCATCTACTGAAGCTGAGTATATAGCCATTACACATGCTAGTACTCAAGTCCTCCGGTTGAGGAAAATCCTTGAAGAGATTGGCGAAAAACAAAGTGGTCCAACAACTCCGAATTGTGATAATATTAGTGCCATTCGGTTGGCATATAATCCAATCCATCACAAAAGATCAAAACATTTTGATATGAAGTATCACTTCATTCGAGATATGGTGGATCAGAAGATAGTTGAGCTTAAATACTGCAGCACTTTGGACAATATAGCAGATATCTTCACCAAAGGCATAGCTACAACTCAATTTATAAAGTTGAGAGACTGTATAGTCAGTCCTCTCAACTTTAAGGGGGAGAATGTTGGAAGTTACATTAGGTAAAAAATGTTTTTACCACAGTGAAAGGGTGGACTTACCTTTTACCTCATGGACGGCGGAGTTTGGACGGCATGGGCGGCAGAGAGAGAACTCAAATTCAATTTCCTTTTCTTCTTTCCTCCCTATTTTCCTTCTCCCTATTCTCTTTCCCCTAAGTTAGGCGTATGGTTAATTAGCTCCTATTTAAACTTTGTAACCTGATTATTATTGTTAATGGTTAATGCTCATTTGATTTTTATTGTTCCGACTCTTTGGTTTCTAACCCTAAGCTCCTGATCTCAATATGGTGCTGGCCAATTCCTTATGGCAGCCACCTTGGATGGATCTATTTTGAGTTCTCCATTCCCTATTACATGACCCAAATAAACTAAAGACTTCTTTCCAAACTCACACTTTTTAAGATTCAATTTTAAATCTTCCCTTGCTAACACTTCAAAAACTAATTTTAAATTCTAAATATGCTCTTCCCATGTTGGACTGAAAACTAATATATCATCAAGAAATACAATGACATACCTATCCAGGAAAGGTCTCAAAATGTCATTCATCAACCTCATGAAGGTAGTTGAGAAAATTTCTTAATCCGAATGGCATCACCAACCATTCAAACAAACCCTACTTGGTCTTGAATGTAGTCTTATAGATGTCCTCTTCATCTGGATTTGATGATAACCTGATTTTAGATCCAGGTTAGTAAAATACTTTGTATGCTTCACTTGGTCCAATAGATCATCACTTCACGGAAGTGGGTACCAATTATTAATAGTTATCTTATTTAGTGCCCTATAATCTATGCACATCCTCCATGTTCCATACTTCTTGGGGACTAAAACAATTAGGGACCCAAGTAGGGATGCACTAGGATAAATCAAATCCTTATCCAACAACTCTTGAACTTGTTTCTTCAAATCATTTGACTCAATTATAGACTACCTATATAGTCCAATATTAGGCAGAGGTGAATCAGATAATAGCTGAATTGTATGCTCCAATTCTCTCTTTGATGGTAAGACTTTTGGTTCTAGTTGTAGACACCTAAAACATGTCATATTGAGGAGACTGCATAAATGCACTCCTTTAGACTATGTGACCCACCATGGGCAAACTCACGGCAAAAACAATAGTTTTCACCACTTAAACAGGGACTTTTTCCTTTGTAGCCAAGGTCGTCTCACCCCAAGATAACCCCAGATCGGAGTCATCTCACCTCAAGATGGTTGCATCAAAAAATAGATTTTAAAAATAAAGTGAGATAGCTAGCAGTCAAAACTACCAATTAACCTTGTGCATGATCTTGTGTCATGATTTAGCACTTTGTATGAGCTAAAATAGAAAAATCCTATGCAATTATGATTCACATGATATTTTAGAGATAAGCATTCACTTTTCTTAACATGAACTGCCTCTTCATTTTTTCATGCAGGGTGTTTTGCTATTTTGAGGCTTCCATCTGAGAAGTCTATAAAATAACACTCACCCCTTAGTTTTAAATGATCCTCAACTTGTGATTTTGTGCAATGAAGTGCTACCAAAATCCATACCAATCCTAAGTAATGAAGTGCTACCATCAAGCAATCCCGTCACTAAAAGGCATGCTGCTAGATTGCTCCTAGGATTGAAGATCGTGCTTCCACCTTTCGTGTAGATAAAAAATTCTACTTTGGTGATTGATCAGACCCACTAATCCACTCCTATGAGCACACCAACCCACTAATAAGACCCCAGGTTGAACCCAAAAGTCACCCCTACTCAGCCATAAGAAACACAGTTACAGGATAATGATCGTCTCGACCTGAGATGACCTACAGGCAAGGTTGTCCTATCTTGAGATGGTCTCTAGCAAAGATATGATTTTTCTATTTTTCTTATTACAATAGCTTCAAGTTTGATTTTTCCTATTTTCTATAGTAGTTTATAAATTTTTGTTCATGTATTTGATTCAATTCTATTTCAGTATTCACTTCATTTGATACGAGCCCAATATCATTGTGCTATTCAATGCTACTAATATCTTTTAGTTTCTTTGTATGCAGATTACAGGTTCACAAAGACTACAAAGGAACTTCTCAAAGTAGTGGTCACAAAAAACCTGCCTTTACATCGTGTTAGCAAGGAAGATCTTGTGAAGTGCACCCATATTTCTATGTTGTAATTCATTGTATTGAATTGGTAGAAAATCCCCTTAGAGGGGATCTCATTGTAACCTCTTTGGAAGGAACAAATATTATTAATAAAAGGGAACCATATTTATATATTGTTTCTATCATTGTTGTAATTGCTATGTTTCACTTATTTTCATTATATGGATGTACGGTTTTCCTGCTATCAGATGGTGATCATGGTGGGACCTCAGATCTTGGGTTTAGCTTTTTGATGGTTTTATAATAATTTTTTACATCTTACAAGTACTTTTGCATCACCATATCATGGTAAGATGACCTTTGTTCTACAGTCATCTCAAGTCAAGATAGCCTCTGGTCAAAAAGCACAAACAACTACGAATTGGATCTACATTAGATGTAGGCTATCAAAGTAGGTGCATTTATCCTTCTTTTTTTTATTTTCACAAAGAAAGGTATTAAGTATTAAGTATTAAGCCTCTATCTATGAGTGTCTCAAGTCCAAAAAATCCTTGTCTATGATCATCTTCAATCAAGATGACCTCAATCTATGATCATCTTAGGTCCAAATGGTCTATGTCTGTAGCTATATCTATGAAAGATGGTCCCCTATCTTCTACTATTTGGTTTACCTGCTTGTTGTATGTTTAAATACTATACATCATATAAGGTTCTGCATTACAACATCTATTTTTTTGCATTAGTAAAAGATTAAAAATTATCGTATGCTCTTTGGGTTTACTTTTGCACAGATAAAATGAACCCTCATACATGCACGCAACAAGTTAACACTAGTTAGTTAGATTTCATCACCAACAACCAGCAGTAATCACACAACATGGGAATTCATCTCCCACCACATATTGGCCCCATAGAAACCATAGTAGCCCCAAGCGAGCGGCTTTCTGGATTTCATCACTAAAAAATTCCCTACTTTTGGGTGTGCCTAAAGTAGGAAGGATTAGAAAGCCCCTTAGCCATAGGGCTTTCAATAATTAGTGGAATGTAGTTTTCACTCTTGTCCATGCTCGTATGAGGGTTAAGCAAGGGTTAGACAACATGACCCCTTCAAGGGTTCTTTATTTCCATAGGTTTACCTTGATCCATATCCAACATAGGAAGCCACTTTTTTCATTTGGGTTACATTCCTCGACAAGGGAGTGTGTTTAAACTACCTTTGGGATATTTTTATTTTATTTATCCTTAGTTGTCATAGGAATAGGGATTTAAACATCAAAACACATTGAAAACAATAACAAGAATTAGCAATCAAAATCAAAATTTAAAAGAGATAAATACATTGTTTTCTAATTTGTTTCTTTATTGTTTTCAAAATTTAGATCCTAGTAACAACACATGGTCAAGCTAGATCAAGGGTTGGTGCTTCTAAAAACTTACAAGGAGACATGGAACATCTTCGAATCAGTCTAAAGGATTTAGCCATTCTTGAGTGGCACCCTATTTTTTTCATAATACCAACATCACTTATAGGGAATTTGACCTTTAGGATGTCCCTATTCAAGATGCATTTGTAGATCCTAAATATAATCAGAGTGATGAACTTCCTAGTCAAGACACTCTACGTGCTTTCTTTATACAAAATCCTCAGCACATAAAGGATCCTAGTAGGTCTATGTCACGCATTCACATCCCAACTCATACTACCACTCAATCAGAGGATGAGCAAGAATTTATGCCACGACCAAACCTAGATGATCAAGCTGCCCTACTTGATCATCCATTGATGAGTCAAAAATATGCCCATCTGGATAGGTACGACACTCATCATCCTAGCAATACTGCCATGTCGGCTCATGCATTTCTCATAGATGAGGAGGAATAAGACTTGGATCATCCTCCTACTCCTTATGAAAGGTACTCCATGCAAACACGTTGTGCCTCTACACCACATAAGTACACAAAGCTTACCTTTAAGCCTGAATACCATGTCAATGTAACCTCCTTGGATCGTGGGAAGCAAGTGGCCAACCCTTCTAGGGATGAGAAGTAATTCAAGCCTATTAATATTAATACGAGGGTCGATCAACCCCATATGGTTGATCAGTTAAATCTGGAATCTAGGCCAAAAGCTGGTAGATAAAAGCAGTTGGACCAGTTATGACTGGATAAACAATAATTAGATCAGTGACACCAACTGCACCAGTATAGGCTGCATCAGTAGTGGTTACATTAGGAACAATTGTAAAGACATGGTACGGTTTCTACCCCTAGCACTCATAGGTTACAGGTCCATCAAAGGTACCTCACACAATATCAAAACCTACCACCTAGGCCAAACCATAACCATCCTCCTCGTGTGCCCCTTCAACACCATAGGTCTAAACAATGTCAACCATACAACCATCAATAAGAGTATGAGACCTATGAGGACCTTCAATCATATTACCAAGAATAGGGGTATCCTGAGTTACCTTACAAGGACATGGTTGATGACCACATTCAACCACCTTTTCCCAATCAAAATCTTTCACCTTCCCTTCCTCAAGAATGAAGACGTACCGATAAGATCATTTCATCAAATGCTTACCAGTTGCTAATTGATCGCATTAATTCTCTAGAACAAAAAATTGTAGGTGTAGGTTATCAAAAACCTACTTTAATTTAGTTGTGCAACCAACCCTTTCATCCATCAGTTCCATCCCCGCTATATCCCGAGCATTTTGAGATGCCAAAATTGGACAAGTTTAAAGGAGACGAGGATACCCACGAGCATGTCACAAGCTTCATGAATATGTTCTTTCATATTCAATATGATTATACCCTTATGCTTAGGAAATTTATCATAACCCTTGTTGGGACAACCTTAGAGTGGTATAATCATTTACCCCGATACAACATACAATCCTTTGAGAAACTAGCAAATGCATCCTTAGAAAGCTTCTCGTTTAGTGTCAAGAATAAAGCAACATTGAATGACCTATACAACCTTGTAGACACCTAAAATGCATCATATTGAGGAGACTACCTATATGGACTCCCTGAAGATCATATGACTCACCTTGGGCAGCCCTAGGGCTAAATCAATGGTTTTCACCACTCAAAAAAGGGATATTTCCCTTTACAACCATGGTGTTCACTCCAAGGGATGGCCTCCAGAGGTCGTCCTACCAAGGGGTGACCCCTATTCAGGATCATACCACCTCTAGATGATCACGCCATTAGTAAGATTAAAAAGGGCATGACATAACTGGTATTTGAAATTACCAGTTAAATCCGCGCATGAACTTATGTCGTGATTCAACGTGTGAATGAGCTTGAATTAGAACAACTACATGACAAGATTAATTTACATTGAGATTTCAAAGATAGGCATTAAATTTTCTTAATGCGAACTGCCTATTCACTTTTCATGCATAGGATTGTGCTATTGTTAGATTCCGTTCGAGGAATATATATAATATCATTCACCACTCATTCAAAATATATAGAGGGTTGTCAAGTTTTCAAGCAATGAAGTGCTGTTGGATTTTCACCATGAGCTTTCACATACGAAGGGTTCATGATTTAAAATATTCAAACCCTCTCGCTATTGGAATTTATAAAACTAGATCACTTCAGAGATTGAAACTATATTTACATCCTCCTTGTGATTTTATATTTCTATTTCTTCTACTGATAGAACTCATCAAGCCGCTTCCATGAAGCACACCAATCTACCAAAAATACTATGGATTGAATTCAGATTTGCCCCCGTATTGAACCTCAAGAAAATAACTTACAAGTTAGCAACCATCTTGCTTAGAGATGTTCCATAGGCATAGTCGTCCTACATAGAGACGACCTCTAGGGCATAGATCTCTTTTCTTTATTTCTTATTTTAATAAATTTTAGTAGCTTTCTTATTTACTGTTTAGCATAGTTAGACTTTATTTTATGCATGCATCTATCATATTTTAGTTTATTTAACGCTTTCACTATCATTACATCGAGCCCTATCTTGAAGGGCTCTGCATATGCTACTAATTGCTTTGCTTTCCTTGTGTGCAGACTATAGGTTTTCTATGAGGAAGGAAGAATGCAAGAACATAATATCATCAACCCTTGCAGTAGTCACAAGAAAATCGCTTCAAGATGGTTCGTGGGTGTGAAGAAGATCCTACGCATTACATCCGAAAGATCTTTATTGTAAATCATTGTATCAAGATCGGTAGCAAATCCCTAAGAGGGATATTATTGTAACCTCATTGAAAGGAATGGATATTATTATTAATAAAAGGGTACTAGCATTTATTTTATACATATCTTGTTCTTAATATTTGTGGTTTTATTTTTATTTCTATATTTCAGTATTTTGTTTGCTTGGATGTATGGTATTTTTATGCACTTTAGTGGTGATCATGATGGGACATAGTCTCTAATTGTTATTCATTTAGCTAATTACTATCTATTTTTCTATTTGTAGGTTGTAGGTCTGACCATATATCATAGATATATCCCCTATTCGATGATCATATGACACTGAGATGGCCCCTATTCGGTAATCATCCCTAAGAAATATGACCTCAAATCAAAGGGTAAGGAATAGTAGATAGTTGGATCTTTGTCAAACGTAGGCTTTCAGGGTGAGTACATCTATTGTATATCTCTATATTTATAGGTAAAATTATAGAAAATTTTTAGGTTGCAGAGATTTAGGTACAAAAATCATAAGTATCAGATCTCTATCGATGACCATCTCTAGTCCAAATAGCCCCTTTTTGCAACCATATCTTTGTGAGATGCCCCCCTGTAGGTGACCATCCTTGTGTAGAATGACCCCTATATGAAGTTATATCTATGTGAGACATCCCTGTATCTATTGCTTTTTGGTCCGATTGCTTGCTACATGTCCACATGCTACTCATGTAGGGTTCTACATCTTATAGTTTTTGGAAATTAAAGTTCAATTATCTAGAAATCTGAATTTGAAACATTAATTTTATGCATTAGTGAAATATCATGGAATGTTTTGTGATTTTACTTTATTTTGCATAAATAAAAGGAATCCCACACACCACATTTCACTTTAACATTAATGATTTGGATTTCATCACCAACCGTTAATCGAGACCAACTATGGTGGGCTTCATCTCCATCCGTTGGCTCGCACCCTATTAACTTAGTGGTCAAAAGTGAGTGGCTTCCTAGACTTCATCACTAGGAAGTCGTCTACTCTTGGGTGCACATGGAGTGGGAATGTTAGTAGAGCTATTTTACCATAGGGCTCTTTAAAATAATTAGTGGACACAGTTGTCGTTAATGTCCATGCCTTAAACATGAGGGTTAAGGAAAAGCGAGGCTTCGTCGATACCAGGACATTAGATAGTGTGGCCCCTTCAAGGAGTAATTTGTTCCCATAAGGTTACCTTGAGCCAATATCCAATAGGAAGCCAATTTTTGTCATTTGAATTACATTCCCCAATAAGGGGGTGTGCTCAAACTACCTTTTTAGTAGTTTTCTATTTTTTTTACCTTTATTTTCATAGGAATAGGGTTTTTCAACATCAAAATACACTCAAACAGTATAGGGACTCATACTTAAAATTTAAACAAGATAATCACATTATTTACTTGTGTGTTTCTTTGTTGTTTGTTTAATCAAGACCATGGTAATAATGCACAACCAAGCTTTATCAAGGGATAGTGCCACAAAAAATTTCAAGGAGGTATGGAATACCTCTGCATCAATCCAAAGGATATGGAAATTCTTGAATGACATCCTAGTTTTTCCAAAGAGTCTGACTTGGATGAAATCCCCATTCAGGATGCATTTATCGGTCCTCAGTATGATCAAAGTGATGACCTCCATGGTCAAGATACCTTTCATGCTTATCCTAGATAAAATATCTAGCACAAATAAGGTCCTAGTATATCGGTGCCACGAGTTTGTATTTGGACTCTCTTTATCCACCAGTTAGAGCGTGATCAGGAGTACACTCTATGGATAAGGTTAGATGATCAAGGCACTCCACTTTGCCATCCATGGATGAGTTAGTAATATACCCATTTAGATAGGTATGGCACTCATCATCCTACTCAGATAACCATGTTAGCTTGTACAATCCTTGTCAATGAGGGGGAGGAAGACTTTGATAATCCTCCTACTTCTCAAGAAGAGTATTCTATGCAAGCACATTGTGCCTCTGCACCACCTGAGTACGTTGAGCTTACGTTTAAGCCTGAGTACCATGTCAATGTGACTTTTTTTGATCATGGGAAACATGTAGCCAACCCTTCTAGGGTTGTAGAGCAAGCCAAGTTCCTTTGTATTAATACAAAGGTTAATAGACCCTACACTACTGATAAAATAGATTAGGTACTTAGGAAGAATACTGATAAACAAGCATTTTTGAACTAGTTACAGGTGGATAAACAATGCTTAGATGGGCAATATTAGTTGAGTCAACAAAGGCTATAAGAATATAGATTGCCTCAGGTAAGGCTATACCAAGAGAGACTACAGAAAGCCTTACATGAGGCGGTTCCTACACCCAGTACCCATAGGCATTAAATCCATCAAAAGCATCTTACACAACATCAAAAACTTCTATCTAGATAAAATAAGAACCACCTATATCATGCATCTACCCATCCCTATAATTCCACACAATGTCCATCCTACAAATAACAAGGAAATGAGACCTATAAGGATGTGAAATCAGAGTACCAAGAGCAAGGGTATCTTGGGACACCTTATGAGGACGTGGTTGATGATCACATTCAACCACCACATCCCAATCAAAATATTTCTCACCCCCTCTTCAAGGACAAAGGCGGAGAGATGAGATTCAGATTGAGAGGTAAGAGATTCATATTGACAATCCTCTTGCCCCAAACAACCAATAAATAGGAGTCTTCAAATATCCCTTGCCAAAACATGAAACAAACACAACACCTACCAATCAACCAGAACAACCAAAGTAGGTGAATCATGTGAATATCAATCCACCTCCCCAAGAGTTTGTGGGAATGATCAATGTTGTGATAGAGAACTAGAGCTCTCCAAATCAATCTACACAACTTGTAGCTCCATCCAACATTCCCTCCACACCACAAGTGTTACCACCACCAAATCCAGTCACACCTACTCCATATCACCCAACATATCCATAAAATCAAGAACAGATATAACCACTACACCATAATGAGTATAATCAATCTTCCACAGCTAAATATTTTGAGCTAGAACAAGAGCACAAGCTAAATCAGGAACAAGAGCATGTGGACATACTCACTAGACAAGATCATCATGAACCATCCACATCTGCTCATATGTTGAGGAATTTTTATCCACATCTGCTTAATTGTCTTTTGGAACCTACACCCAATCCACCTCCACCACCTACCAGTTGCCATCCAACTTCATCAACAACCATCCAACCGTCACCCCCACTAGTCTTACAATATATCTTAGATCGGCTAGCCAAAATTGAGATACAAGTGAGTCACCAAAACAATGCTTTACAACAAATCATTAGTTGACTCATGAACATTGAGTTATAATAGTAAATTGCATCCTAGGAAAAACCACATCCTCTACAACTGTAAAAGCAACCATAATTGAAACAATGCAACAAGCATCTTCATACGCAGTACCACAACCAACCTCAGTAGAATCAGGTACAAAAGCAACAACGCCGCTAACCTCACAATTATATGCCATTGCCTAAATATTTGGCATCACTTTTTAATCGAATATACGAGGCCAAGGCTATCAAATTACCAAAAATTTACCCCTTGCATCCTAATCATACAAAACCTAAGTGGTATTGAGAGGACATATACTATGTTTACCACAGAACAAATGGTCATGACCTTCAGTCATGTTACTCATTTAGAAATAAAGTACATGATATGCTTGACAAGAATGAGCTCCAAATAGATGATTCAATCATCGCATCTCATCAGAATCTTGACATTGACCAGGATTCATTACCACAATATGAGGGATTGACTATCATCACTCCTCCCAATCAAGTCAATCACATCACATCAAGCATAGTGCATAGTGAGGATGCTCAAGGTATGACGCCTTCCCTATCAACCACATCACAACCAATGAAGAAATTTGGGAATTTTGAAGGTATCGCACCTTCCCCACATTTTCTAATCACCACACACTTTGGGGGTACTTAAGGTATCGCACCTTCCCCCTAAATAAAATTCAAAACATAAAAAATAACAAAAATAATACAAAAATAAATAAAAAATCAAAACACAAAAACATTGCATTGCATTCCATTGTGTATTACATATCGCTACATGTGCTTACTTGCATTAGGCATGTTCTTTAATTGCATTAGCATTAGGACTAGTTTTGTTCTTACATGCTAGGGTCTGACACCATGCCTAAATATTTTTCATATTTCTTAATCAACCTTTTCCATCATCATCATTTACAATTTTCCTTATGAGCTTTTGCTTATTAAGGGGTGGGTACTCGTAAGATAGGGTAGATACCAAATGAACATCAGAAATGATGTTTAGATGGTCATTGAATATTTTGTGCACACATTTTTGTTTGCAAAATATCATAGGTAAAACCACCATATTCCACAAATCATACCATCCACATTCTCCTTTTTGAGTAATTTTGTTTTTCAACACAACCAATAAGTTGCTATACGATGTTCACTAGGGTTTTTGATCATTCAACCATTCCTAGTTTTCTTTTCAGATTTTGTAGACAACTATCTAGATTTTTAAGGTAGGGTCTTACTTTGATAGCACCTTGCATATATCACAATCCTAAACACAAATTCACACATTAAAATCTAAGTTTGAACAAGGATGAAACTACAAAGTAGTCCTTACCCCTTAAGCGAAAGGTTTCCCTTGCTCATCCTATTATGCGCATGGTCTAGAGTGTTGAGAATTGACAGAAGGACAAGCCCCCCTACCCAAAGCAATAAAATCACTTGCTCTTCCACAAAAATGAGCAAGTATCCCAAAAAAAAAAATTGTTTTCACCACTAAGCAAATAAATCCCCTTACTCCTTATAAAAAATGAGCAAGTATTCTAAAGAAATCAAAAGAAAATAAGGTGGTAATGAGCTTGAATCCTTGGAATCCTCAATTGTTCAAAATTCATGGGGTAATCTCCATTACAACAATGGGTTGAATAAATCCCACCTGGCAATGGAGTAGTCTTACACGTGGTGATATGTCTATCATATTAGAAACCTTATTTTGTACATACCAATGTTAGCTTGCATATGAGCTAGCTTTTGGTGGCTTGTATTGCTTAGTAGTCTAGTCCAACTACGTCCAAAATTAAAATAATGATAACCAAGGGGTGATATTCATTACAACAATGGGCTCTAAGATTCGGTCTGGCAATGGGGTAATCTTATGCGTCATCTTAATGTATACACTATGCACACACAGGGATATTGAATATCTTGGTCTTCCTAGAAAAATTCTACCTTGTTAGAATCTTGCATAGTTAGTATACATCTTTTGACTAGTCAACTAGGGTGTTTGAGTCTCATTAAAAATCCTATTGTTCCCTTATGACCTCTTTTTGGTCCCCCATCCATAATTTATATTTTTATCATCCTACATATTTTTTGCTTTCAAATGTATAAATTTTGTGAAAAGGTTAACATTTGTATTGATGACTTTTATACATTTTGTGGTGCTTATACTTAGTTTGTTAGGCATGTTAAAATTCATTCATTCTATTTCACATATAAACAAAAAAAATTATGTCATCATATCATAGTACATCACATACATGCATACATCTTATGAAGTCTATGCATACATTCATCCATCATTGCATTCACATATAAACATAAAACGCTCCAAAGGCACCTAAGCCCTTTGGTCACATCAATTCAAAATGCTCCAAAGGTACCTACCCCTTTGGTCAAATTAGTTCCAAAAGATCCAAGGGAACCTAAACCCTTTGGTCACATAAATTTAAAATGCTCCAAAGACACCTAAATCCTTTGGTCACATCAATTCAAAAATCCCCAAAGGCACCTAAAACCTTTGGTCAAATAAATTCAAAATGCTTCAAAGGCACCTAAACCCGTTGATCACATCAATTCAAAATTCTCCAAAGGCACCTAAACCCTTTGGTCACATCAATTCAAAATGCTCTAAAGGTACCTAAACCCTTTGGTCACATCAATTTAAAATTCTCCAAAGGCACCTAAACCCTTTGGTCACATCAAATAAAAAAGACTCAAAGGCACCTAGAACCTTTGGTCAAATAAGTTCAAAACACTCCAAAGGCACCTAGACCCTTTGGTCACATCAATTTAAAATGCTCCAAAGGCACCTAAACCCTTTGGTCACATCAATTCAAAATACTCCAAAGGCACTTAAACCCTTTGGTCACATCAATTCAAAATGCTCCAAAGGCACCTAAACCCTTTGGTCATATCAATTCAAAATGCCCCAAAGGCACCTAAAACCTTTGGTCAAATAAATTAAGAATGCTCCAAAGGTACTTAAACCCTTTGGTCAAATAAATTCAAAATGCTCCAAAGGAACCTAAACCCTTTGATCACATCAATTCAAAACACTCCAAAGACACCTAAACCCTTTGGTCACATCAATTCAAAATGCTCCAAAGGTATCTAACCCTTTTGGTCAAATCAATCCAAAAGGCTCCAAAGGCACTTAACACCTTTGGTCAAATCAATTCAAAATGATCCAAAGGCACCTGCAATTTTGGTCACATTAATTCAAAAAGCTCCAAAGGCACCTACACCTTTGGTCAAATCAATCCAAAATGCTCCAAAGGCACCTACCCCTTTGGTCACATCGGTACAAAAAGCTCCAAAGGCACCTACACATTTGGCCACGTCAATTCAAAAGACCCCAATGGAACCCAAATCCCTTTGGTCATAATTTTAATAAAAAGGCTCCAAAGGCACCTAACCCCTTTGGTCACATCAATCCAAAAGGCTCCAAATACACCTAACCCCTTTGGTCACATTCATTCACAAAATTTGAGTGAATCTCATATCTAGTAATTTACTCTATAAACCTAGTGATTGCAGTGATTGGTTATCCATGCAATTCTATAGGATGAGTAAATTACCATAAGGTCACTCACCAAAAAAATAATAAAAATGGGTCAAAATCAAGGTTTTAATGAGGACATGAGCCCTCTAAACTATCATAATGGTCCTAGAAAAAACAAATCAAATCATCTTGGTCAAGTGACTCATCACTTTCATTTTTTTCCATTTCCTCGTCAACTCATCGCTTGAGGGGATATATAATCACAAAATTCATAATCAAGTCAATAATAAAAATACTCAATCATGTAAATTGCATTCATTCAAGAATAATTGCCAAAGACTATCATGTACCCTTCTTTCTTGGGGTATTTAGCAAGAAAAAATAAATTTAAATACATAACAGGATAACTACAATTGCATGTTTCGTATGCCTAAAGGTCATTGCTTATGGACTAGACAACGTCTACCCATGGTTGAAAGGTTTATTAAAACCAAGTTTTTAAAATTGTCATAAGAAATGGTTCAAAAATGCATGCTCTTTCCATGATTGGGGCATCTAACATTGATCAGATCAATGAACATCATCAACCCTCAATTTGACTCTAGGTCATCTATTTTTGCTCTGCATTGTGCTTTCACATAACGCATCCCAAAAAGGGGTATCTATAGACACCTAAAATGTGTCATATTGAGGATACTATCTATATGGACTCCTTGAAGACCATATGACCCATCTTGGGCAGCCCTAGGGCTAAAAATATGGTTTTCACCACTCAAACAAGGGATATTTTTCTTTACAACCCTAGCCATCCCTCCAAGGGATGGCCTCCAATGGTCATCCTACAAAGGGACGACCCCCAATAAGGGTCATCCCACCCCGATATGGTCGCACCATAAGCAAGATTAAAAAAGAGCGTGACATAAATGGTAGCCAAAATTACTAGTTAAACCCACACATGAACTTACATTGTGATTCAGCGTGTGCATGAGCCTAAATTAGAACAACTACATGACAAGATTAGTTTACATTAAGATTTTAAATATAGGTATTTTATTTTCTTAATGTGAACTACCTCTTCACTTTTTCATGCGTAGGATTGTGCTATTATTATATTCCTTTTGAGGAATTTATATAATATCACTCACCCCTCATTCAAAATATACAAAGGGTTGTCAAGTTTTCAAGCAACGAAATATTGTTGGATTTTCACCATGAGCTTTCGTATCCAAAGGGTTCACAATTTCAAATCTTCAAACCCTCTCACTATTGGAAGTTATGGCACTGGATCACTTCAGAGATTGAAACTACATTTACATCCTCCTTGTGATATGATATTCATATTTCTAATGCTGATAGAACCCATCAGTCCGCTTCCACGAAGTGCACCAATTTACCAAAAATACCATGGATCAAACCTAGATTCACCCTCACATCGGCCTCAAGAAAATGACTTATAGGTTAGTGGTCATCTCGCTCAGAGACGGCCCACATGCACAGCCATCATGCATAGAGACAACCTCTAGGGCATATATCTATTTTCTTTATTTCTTATTTTAATAAGTTTTAGCAACTTTCTTATTTACTATTTATCATAGTTAGACTTTATTTTATGCATGCATCTATCATATTTCAATTTATTTATCACTTTCACTATCATTACATCGAGCTCTATCACAAAGGGTTTTGCATATGTTACTAATTGCTTTGTTTTCCTTGTGTGTAGACTACACATTTTCTATGAGGAAGGAAGAGCACAAGAACTTAATATCATCAACCCTTATGATGTTAACGAGAAACCCACTTTAAGACAGTTCATGGGTGTGAATAAGATCATGTGCATTACATCCAAAAGATATTTATTGTAAATCATTATATCAAGATCGATAGCAAATCCCTAAGAGGGATCTTATTGTAACCTCATTGAAAGGAATGGATATTATTATTAATAAAAGGGCACCATCATTCATTTTATACATATCTTGTTCTTAATATTTATGGTTTCATTGTTATTGCTATCTTTTTGTTTTTTATACAATTGAGCTAGTAGTGTACTCCCCCAGACCATGATCAAAGGGTCCTGAGTGGTGCACTCCACCAAATCATATGCTAGCTCGAGGATGTTCCATGGGAACCTTACTCCTGAAGAATCAGGTAGTAATATGTTCAACATGAGTGACATCACCACTACATGTATCTTTGTTATAACATCTATTTATGCTCTAGGTAGTCTCCTCAATTTGACTCTAGGTCATCTATTTTTGCTCCGCATTATGCTTTCACACAATACATCCCAAAAAGAGGCATCTATAGACACCTAAAATATATCATATTGAGGAGACTACCTATATGGACTACCTAAAGACCATATGACCCACTGTGGGTAGTCCTTAGGCTTAAACAATGGTTTTCACCACTCAAACAAGGGATATTTCCCTTTAAAACCCTAGCCATCTCTCCAAGGGATAACCTCTAGAGGTCATACTATTAAGGGACAACCCCTAGTCAGGGTCATCCCATCCTGAGATGGTCGTGCCAAAAGCAAGATTAAAAAAAAAGTGGGACAAAACTGGTAGAAAAAACTTCCAGCTAAACCTATGCATGAACTTGCACCATAATTTAGCACATACATGAACCTGAATTAGAACAATTGCATGACAAAATCAGTTTACATTGATATTTCAAAGATAGGCATTTAATTTTCTTAATGCAAACTACCTCTTCACTTTTTCATGCATAGGGTTGTGCTATTATTAGATTTCTTTCAAGAAATTTATATATTGGCACTCACCCCTCTAATTTTAAACCCTGGCCCTATGAATTTGATTTCTAAGTTCATACTTCATGTAAAGTTCTCAATTTTTCAAACAACGAAGTGCTACTAGATTTTCACCACAAGATTTCACATTCAAAGGGTTCATGATTTTAAATCTTCAAATCTTCTCACTTCTAGAATTTATGGCACTGCATAACTTTAGATATTGAAGCTACAATCGTATTCTCCTTGTGATCCAATATTCTTGCTTCTAGTGAAACCGTATTGGGGTGCAACGACCCTTATTGGGGGTTGTCTCTTGATAGGATGGCCTCTAGAGGTCGTCCCTTGGAGGTAAAACCAGGGTTGTAAAGGGAAATATCCCTTTTTTGAGTGGTGAAAACCACTATTTGAGCCCTAGGGCTGCACAAGGTGGGTTATATGGTCTTCAAGGATTCCATATAGGTAGTCTCCTCAATATGACATGTTTTAGGTGTCTACAAACCTTAAAAAATTTGAAGAGGATTCAATCATAGATTATGGCAAGCAGTGGAGATCAACTATAGAAAATTTGCCATTTATCTTACCTATTATAGAGCTAACTATACTATTTACTAGGAGTTGTTCCAAATAGATATCACTCTTACTAAAACTCCAACAGTACAAAATATTTGAGGAAGCCTTAGCTTAGGCAAATATTATTGAGGACATCAAGGTCCAAGAGGGAGAAATCAAGCTCCAAAAAAGGATTGAAACAAAAATTCCAAAGGCAACTACATGTAACAAAAGTTGGCTCTAGTAAATCAAGTTATCTTAAGTGTACTAGGGCCTTCGCAACAAACGGCCCCTCAATAGTCTAATTATTAGGTGCAACCCCTACCTATGTATTATAATGCTCAACCCTAGTAGAATAAATGAACAAATCAACAACATTGTCCTCCTCATTAGTATACGTTATTGCATGAATCATTGGCTTCTATTTTCATTAATTGTGCGAGGCAAAGTCCATCACTCTGCTTGCATTTCGACAACTGGATCCAAATAGGTCAAACACTAAGAATTATAAAGAGGATTTACATTGTGTCTATCATTGGCAAAATGGTCATGACATCCAAACTTGTTATGCATTCAAGAATCTTGTGCAAGATATGATAGAGTGAAATGAGCTTCAAATTGATAATCCTCTCGCTACAAAAAACTAGAATATTGGTATATTCTAGGATTTTTTACCTGTGCATGGGGGCCAAGCAGAACAACCTTGACAAGTGAATGAGATGCATACAATCCCACTACATCAGGTCTTTGTTGGGATTATTAACATAGTGACAAGAAACCGAAGATATCCAAACCAACGTACCCAACCTATAGGTCCAACCCATGTTCCATCAACATCGTAGCAATTGCTGCAACCAACTCCAATCCAAATTTCACCACCTCACCCGATGCTCATGATAAGAAATAGAATTACTTAGATTCTAAATATAGCATCAAAAAAACTTTCCATATACGAGCTAACCAATAGTCAACTCCACATCGAAAGGCTCTTATGGAAATTTTAAAGTCAAATGAACTATAACCACCGGACCCTAATTCTTTCAATATTTTTTAGGCCATGTTCAAAAATACAAGGATTCTATTATAACATTCTATGAGCATGAAATCAATCCAATACCTTCTGACATAGTCAATCCTCCACTACATATCATTGCTAGTGTGAATCAGATCCCTTATAAATGGGTCTTGATAGATACAAGTTCCTCCATTAATATTATTACCACTGTTGCACTTCAACATCTTAGTATTCCATTGTCACACATTATAGCATCTACATTCACCTTTCGATCTTTTAATGATGCTCTATTATCCACCATTAGTACAATAGTCCTCCCTATTTAGGTTGGACTAAATATAATTCCTACATTGTGCCACATCTTGGAGGATGCAATGCAGTACAATATATTACTTGGCAGACCTTGGATCCATGATATGAAGTATGTGCCTTCCATATTGCACCAATGCATCAAGTACATCCATGAAGGGTAAGTTCATGTTGTTCATGTAGACTTAGATCCCTTCAAGTTTTACAATATGGTCGACCATCCACAATAGTCTACCTTACCTTTGATGCATCTAGACATCCGACCCAATGATCCTATCAAAGGTCTAGGTCCCTCACTACAATAATCCACCAGTCCATCACCATCACCTCCATCCCAACCATTGTCATTGGTCTCTTCTAACATATCATTAGATCCTCCAAGTAGGAATCCATCGAAGGCACCAATCAACAAAGCCTCACCATCCATCTCCACCATTTTTGTAATAGCCATTCCAAATCCTATGGATGAGGAAGAATCACCTATTGCCATGGATGAGTCATACCAACCTACATTCCCATCATTCTTATCTACCTTGTAAATCACAGTCCACATGACCAATCCAGGGCTCGTTGAGTATTTGGTATAAAATGTTACACTTACTCCCCTTATCGAGTCAGTGCAAGACATGGGCAAACCTCACCAACCATTGCTATCTATCGGTACCATTGTACCTCTAGGGTGTCCTCCTAATGAGATAAAATTTGTCTACGAGGGTTTTTAGGTTACCTCAAAGTTATCTCCTAGGATAGAAGATGATGAGATATTCTTAGCAAACATTAGTTACATGTCAAACCCGACCTTTGCCCTATGATACTTTTACCACTACCATTGGCATAGAAATAGTCTTGGTCGGTATTAACAAGGTATCGAGATCCCTTTACAACCATATTATCAATTACCTATTGATAGGTTTGGCTTAGGATATTATGTGTGTATGCCAAATGAGCTCCTTGCAGACTCACTACAACGTCTCACCATAGGATTTGGGGATGAAATTGATGAGAATGAATACACCGATCCTAGTGACCATATTCCAATAATAATGATAACCATTTAGCCCTCTGACTCTTATAGTGAGGCATCGAAAGAAAAGGAATATAAGATAGATTTAGAGTATCTAGGTCCTAACCACATTCAGTGGCTTAGCGATCATATTTGAATTAACCCCCTTTCATACTCTAGTCAAGAGCATATAAGTGGTTGGATCTCTAATAATAAGATCAATAAACAAGAAGAGTCTAAGCTAGGTAATGATCCTAAAAATGATTGGATCAAGGAAGATGATGAATCTGATCAATATTATGATGACATGTCTACCAATTTATCTTACCAAGAGCATGATGCAATGTCTATTGCTCCAAATAGCTTGGAGGATGAATTAGCTACTATCAAACCCCTAAATGATCTAGATGAATTCTACCTTCGCTTATTTCCTAGGTGAATACCCATTTAGTGACTGCTTCTTCCACTCAAATATCCAATCACTGCTATCCTTCATAGGCCACACCCTATCATTCCACCACAACCACAACCACCCTCGATGCACTTGCATCCTCCCATATTTGATTGAATTTTTCTACCATAGAATGGATATTATCCACCTGCCATAAATATGATCTTCATTGACCTCACCACACCACTTCATTATCCAAGTGATCTTTCAAAACCTTTGAATCTCAACCATGAGGCTATTGATTTTGATTGTGTCACCTTTCTGCCATAACCCTTAGAGTTTTTCCCTATGAAGAAATGTTACAACCATTTTATTTCTCCTTGAATTCATATAAATATGTTTTTCAAGCTAAGATCAAACCTGATGACATGATCAATTCTCCAAATCCAACATATGACATCCATTTAATCCCTATGCCTCATCAACTCGAGGATGGATCTCATATGTTAATTGAGGATACAATTGACGTGGATATCGACACCGATCCCGAAGTTCCTAAAAATTTCAAGTTGGGACAAAGTCTATCCCTTATAGAAAAATTGATTAACAACTCTCTTCACAGAGAAGAAGAAGGCTTTTGCTTAATCTTACAAAGATATGTCAGGTATCGACCCAAGTTTTGCTATGCACAACTTAATGCTCAATCCAAAAATTAAATTAGTTAAGAAAAATCTCTTCAATATGGATCGGATAATAGCCTTAATGGTTAAATATGAAATTCAATTTTTTTTTGATACACGGTTCATTCAACCTATCGACTATCTTGACTGGGTGTCCAACATGGTCCTTATTAGGAAACCAGATGGGAATATTTGCATATGTACTGATTTTTACGATCTTAATAAAGAAAGTCCAAAGGATAAATTCCCTCTCCCAAACATTGATGCACTCACTAATGTGGTTGTTGGTCATGAAATGCTCTCTCTCATGGATGGTTTTTTGGGTTACAACCAAATTTGAGTCAACCCAAAAGACCGTTCCAAAACAACTTTCACAATCCCTCGAGAGAAATTTTGCTATAAAGTCATGCCATTTGGTCTTAAGAATGTTGGTGCTACCTACCAGTGGGCCATGGCATATATATTCCATGATTACATGCATAAAATATTGGAATATTACATGGATGACTTATTGATAAAATCTATGCTACATCACGAGCACATCAATGTTCTAAGAAAAGTCTTTGATCGCCTCATAGAGCATAATGTATGATCGAACCTCAAGAAGTGTGTTTTTAGTGTAATATCTAGAAAACTCTTAGGTTTCATAGTCTCTAACCGAGGAATCAAAGTTGATCCAATTAAAATCAAGAAAATCCGATAAATTCTTCCCCCTACCAACCTTAATCAGCTTCGCATCTTACAAGGGAAGATTGCATCTATCTGATGCTTCATAGCGCAAATTTTGGATAAATTTTAACCGATTAATCGATTGTTAAAAAATGGGGTTACCTCTAATTGGGATGATGAATGTCAAAAGGCCTTTGATAAAATCAAGCAATACTTGACGTCCCTGCTAGTACTAGCTCCACCTAGACTAGGTGTACCATTCCTATTATACATATCAGCTACTAACTTTGCCTTAGGGACCATGTTGGCCCAGAGGAATGAGGTAAATAAAGAATAAGCTATTTATTACATTAGTTGGACCTTGGTCAGCGACGAGCTCAAGTATGCATACGTTGAGAATATTTTCTTAGTAGTAGTCTTTGCCACAAAGGTCTTTGTAACAAAGGTCTTGCTACATGTGAGGAATCCTTAGTAAAAATTTTGAGGTATTGGGATGCCCCAATAAAACTTCTCAATTCAATTTGGGTCTTTGGTGCTGGCCAATTCCTTATGGCAACCACCTTGGATGGATCTATTTTGTGTTCTCCATTCTCGATTACATGACCCAAATAAACTAAAGACTTCTTCCAAACTCACACTTTTTAAGATTCAATTTTAAATCTTCCCTTGCTAACACTTCAAAAACTAATTTTAAATTCTAAATATGCTCTTCCTATGTTGGACTAAAAACTAATATATCATCAATAAATACAATGACATACCTATCTAGGAAAGGTCTGAAAATGTCATTCATCAACCTCATGAAGGTAGTTGATGTTAAAATATTATTATTGTTATAATGTGCACTATGCCTATAATTGACAGCTTGACACTTGTCTTCTGCCACTTGTCCCTATCTTCAGTTTGAGTTGGAGTGGTGTCTTCTGAAAGATACTTGGAGTGGAGCTTATGACACTTGTCATATCTCCCTCCTAATATTGATGCTTATATATTGTAATATAACTTGTAAATAA